>JAYKKI010000031.1:24335451-25833402 GCA_039881145.1 Druceiella hillmani | reverse complement strand
ATTAGGATCAGTTAGGATGAGTTATGCTGGGTAAGTAAGTAAGTGGTAAATGGTTTAGTTTTTATTAGATTAGTTTATGTTAGGTCAGGTTGGATAATGTTAGGCTAGGTTAAGATAGGTTGGGTTAGATAAAGATAGGTTGAACTAGAATGGTTAGGACGGGTTCTGTTCGGTTAGGTTAGCTTGGATGAGATTAGGTTGGGTTAGGTTAGAATAAGATTAATGTGGGTTAGGTTGCGTTGGGTTAGGTTGAGTTAGGTTAAGTTAGCTTAGGCTAGGTTTGATTGGAATCTGTTTGGTTGGATCATATTGATTAGTACAGGTTAGGTTAGGTTATGTAAGATTAAGTTGTATTAGGTCGGACTATATTATGTTAGGCTGGGTTAGATATGGTAAGGTTTATTATGTTAGGTTCATGTATAATGTATTTAGTTAGGTAGGATTTTGTAGGGTTAGGTTATAACCTAAAATTTTACATACATACACAACATATTGTGTATGTATGTAAAATTGATATCTCCACATGATGGGGATTGAACCAGAGAGTAGAGTTCACCCACATCCACCACTGAACTCAGGTAGCACGCTTCTAAATTTTATATGCGAATGAAGCAGCAGGTAAAAGCTTGTTTATTTATTTACATGATTAAGCATAAATAACTGGTTTTGGAATTTTCTTCTATCTGCCTGTTTGTTGTGGTACTCCTAGAAATGGTTGAATGCATATTAATGATGCCCGACAAGTTTATAGAATGATATGAACTGAGTTTCATCTCAACATATTAAAGGCCTTTGAATAAGTGGTATTAAAACAATTACTTTTTCTTTAAGTGGCCAAACTCCTAAGCAACAATGAGCTGCTGCACAGCAAGGGCATCTGATCTCGCCTACAATGCTCTTGTATTCTGCAAATAATCAATGTTGTCAATAATGAAAAAGATAAATAATATACATTGGGTTTATGGAATTAAATATGAAAAGTTTATTATTTCAAAGCTTGAATTAAGAGGGCAGGAGACATTTATGAAACCAAATTATGGTATTCATTAATGAGATTTCTGAATAATTAAGAGGTGTCACCGTTATGATGGCTTTAAGAAATAAATTTTTTTATGTATCAAATCGCTTTAAAGAATACATTCATTAAATTTTTTTAAAGATCTATGAAGTTACTACGATAAGCATTCATAATAAGGCGAGTAGAGTTTAAGACAAAGCGGCCGTTAGTGTCGTGCGCCTATTGTTTTTATGTAGTATTTTAGAATTAACAAGTTTGTTTAATCTTTAATATTAGATAGGATTGTGATGATAGATGAAATGGATGACATTTATATGGGCGTTTATATTTTAATTAATAAAGTCAATAGGTAAAAACATTTAGAAGACGTAGTATTTTAGAATTAACAAGTTTGTTTAATCTTTTATATTAGATAGGATTATGATGATAGAAGAAATGGGTGACATTTATATTTTAATTAATAAATTCAATAGGCAAAACCATTTAGAAGTTGTTTTGTAATTTAGAAGTATTTAATTTTCAATCATATTATTACTGATATAACTTTTATTTTAATTGAGTGGTTGTGAAACGCCATATTTAATTGTCCAGTTTAAAATTTTATTTTACGAAAATGATATACATATTCGCAAAAGTTTATTGTTGAACGTATCCTTTTCTATACACTTTGAATCTTGAAAATTTTGGCAAAAAATTTATATTCCAACAAAAATATTTTCTAATGAATCAAAATAAAACAAAAGTTCATTTGTATGGGAGTTTCCAACTCCAATTTTTGAGAGACCTCTATAGTTTGTTGATAATATTGTGAATATACGTTAAAAAAAATATTCTAAGTGCATTGATTTTGGAATGAATACAATGTGAGTTTTATAATATATCCTTTCCTTTTTAATTTGGATAAATAAAATAAAGTTATGATAGTTTTATTGAAATAAATTTTGTTTTTACAATATTGCCTAAGTTCACCTCTGACTATCTTGGGTGTTCTCACTGTTGTGTTTGTTATATAGAAAGGTTCCATTTTAGAACCACTCGCATAATTTTCTTATGTGATGATTGTTCACAATCGAAATAATAAGACAACTATGACCGTTATAAGATAACTACAACCACATGTTCATGATCAAAATAATAAGAAAACTAAGAATTTTACTTGTTGTGTAATACATAATATGTCTATCTTTCTGTTTAACACATTTCTTGCTGGATACTGAATTTTTGTTAAATACCTTTAAATATTTCTTTTGTGGAATCTTATTGGTCTAGTTATTTCAGGTTATGATATTTGAGCATGGTTAAAGTGATACTGTCATAATAGATTTAAGTCATAGCCCTGGGAATCTCAAAGTTGCTTGGAATTTTTCGAGAGGGGAACATAATGAGGGAACATTATTCACGTCACTTACTTATTGTATTATTTTGTTCTTGCTTCGATGGAAATTAAGATGGTGCAAATAAGAGTCTTCGTTTATTTACAAATAAATAATTAAAGTAATTTCAAATTCTTTCAAACTTTCTTTTAGTAGCTAATGTCTGGAAAATTTTGTTTTATTGAATATGTTTAGAAATACTTCCGGATTCTCATACAAGAATAAAATTCGCAAGAGTAACAAAAATATACTCTCTAGCCCAATAGATGGCTCCAATTATATGCTTTGATTTTGACATTAAAGATGGCACTATAAATTTAAAAACACTAAAATTAAATCCCAAAACCAATTTTTGTTATCCTATTAAGATATAGATGGCATTTAATAGTGAGTTCCAGGTGTGTACAATTTAATTGGTAAATGCTATATGCATTTATGTAGGTAAATTATATTGGTAATTCATAAATATTTTTTTATAAGGTTATAAATAACTATTTTCTCAAAACTAATTTGTTTCAAATATTAGGTTTATGCAAAATATTTTTTTTTTGAAGAAAGGCATTGAAATTTGTTTACACGCCTAAAAAGACTAAAAAATTTTTATAACATCTCTACGATTTAATGGCAGTTGTTTTTAAAAAGTAAACATTTGTCTTTATTTTCAATAACGGCTTCAATGCTACTTATGCCATCTATGATAGAATCGCTAAATTATAGCTAAATATTTTTAAATAATTTATCATTCAAAAGGGGTTTAATGTTAAGGTATTGGTTGGGAGCAATGATATCAAGCGTAGTCTAGCGTCAGCAACTTTATAGGTGCTTCAATTTTATTAGTACGCTGAAAATTAATAGCTCTGGTAAATGTTTACGTGAATTATATGAAAATAATGAAAAATATCTAAATAAATTTAATCTATTATTTTTATATAAATTTAATCTATTATCGTGTCACATTTAGAAAATTTGGTTTTAATGTTCAGTATAGCAAAAATACTAACTTACTGATTTTTTTAAGATAAAAAATAAACATAAAAAAGGCGTATTTAAATAATAAGGATAAGCATTGCAAAACTTGATTTTTAAAAAATAAATATTTTTATTTTGTTATTGCTGAAGTATTTTTTACTATTTTCACTTTAAATTTATAATTATATGCCTACTGCATGCTCGACAAACATCTAAACAGAAATGTTGATAATAACTATTTAAAAAATAACTAATTATGACCTTTAAATATCTAATTTATGACATACAAATTTTTTAAATTATATTTTTGTGGATCCTCTTTACTTACTTTATATTTCTTGTTTCTTTTTGGCTGATAAACAGTGAAATTCTCATTGTTGCTAAAATGCATTTGTTCCCCATTATGAATTTATGATTAACAAAAAATCATAAACTAAAGACTTAATAACAAAATTTTTAAGATTGGTAGAATTGAATTTTAATATTAGGTGAGATAGACGTCATCTTTTTAAAATTTTGTAAACTGTTATTAATCTTTTATTTCAATTTTCCTCTTATTGTCACCATTCACATTTAAATGTTTGTTAAATATGTAATATCTAATTACAAATTTAAAGTAGTGAAAAAAAATTGGAATATAAGAAATGGAGGTATTTTTTGTCCAATCAATTTTTCGTAATAAAATAATGACTACCGAGACATATTTTTTTTAAAACACATAGTTTATTATATTCTGTCATCAGTGAAGACATCAGTGAAGTTCGCATCTCCGCTAAACTGCACTGGTTCCAGAAGTAAAAATGACAATATTCCAGAAGTAACATAAGTTTAATTAATTATAGTATAAAATATAAACTAATTATATTATGTATACTATGACAATATATAACAGGTGCCTTTAGACATTTCCATTTCTGCTACAGCGAGCGCTGCCGTCGATTTCGTTACCATCACTCTGTGGTTCGCACCCGGCCAGGCCAATAGTTTGACATTGTTAAATATTAAAAATTTTATAGTTTTAAGTGGTTTGAGTTACGACTTTCAGAGTGTGAGTAGAAACAAGGATGAAGCATGCCTAGCAGATGCAATTATTATGAATTTAAAGCATTGGTTCATACGAAACAGTGGTCTTAATTTATAAAATTTTAAACTTAGTGCACTGTTGATATTGGATTGCCCGCTAGATGTGCATAGACCCTACGAGCGGTTTATAGAATATTATTTTGCTCTGATTGCTTAGAAACTAAATTTTTCTCTAACTTTTTTCATAAATTTAAGAGGAAGGAGAAATTGAGAATACGAAGGTAAAAAATTATAATTGTGAAGAAATGTAAGTACCGTGTATAATATTTAAATTATTAGAGAATAAGGCGAATGGATATAAATGCAAGTTTTAGATTCTTGAATGTTTGAGTAACAGGTTTAGAATACGTGTTTTGTTGCCTAATGAGCTTTGTACTAAAACATTTATTGACATCTTATAGTACAACATTTTTATTATTGAATAAAAAAAATAAGAGTGTAGTTCTATTATAATTTTTAAATTATATTATTCCCCTATTCTATTATGATTTTAATTAATATTATTCCCCTATTCTATTATGATTTTTAAATTATATCATTCCCCAAGTTAAAATATATAGTAATATGAATCATGAACTATGTATATAACAAGTTTCATGGAAATATGTGTTTTATGGAAATTATATTATTCTCCTATTCTATTATGATTTTTAAATTATATTATTCCCCAAGTTAAAATACATAGTAATATGAATAATGAACTATGTATATACCAAGTTTCATGAAAATATGTGTTTTATGGAAATTATATTATTCCCTATTCTATTATGATTTTTAAATTATATTATTCCCCAAGTTTATGAAAAAATAAAGTTTCATGAAAACATGTCCTACTATTTCTATGTGATTGAGAAATAGAAATTTAAATGCACTTTTCACATCTTATGAATTATTTCACAGACAAAAAGGAATAATCTCTACAGACAAAATTCGAAATAAATAATGCGCCTAAGAAAAAGTATGTTACCCATTGCATAAATTAATTCATCCCAGCTGTGCTGGCAATCACATAATCATAATAATGTCTGGGGATATTTACATCGGTTTAAACATTATTCTTAACTTAGTTTTACACCACATTCATTGAAATTTATTTTGTATGAAATATATCAGTATATCATATGTTCAGTTTCATAAATATCATTTAGATAATGGAATTGTGGGTAAGAAATATCTCATAACGTGGTTGTTGCATTTTGAAATAAAACATTTTGGTTCATGAAAGGGTTGAAATGAAATAAAAAAAATTAATTTTCTCGATTTTATTTTTAAAATAATTATACCTAACCATTGCTGGCAATAATGAGAATAATCGCTATTTTATAATTAATATTATTTTAATTATATATATGTATATATATGTATATATATGTATATATATATATATATATATATATATATATATATATATATACATATAATAATGATACAATAATATAAGCATCACCGTCACAATCAATAATAAATTTGTTAAATCATTAAAATTAATATGTCGATAATATAAAATAACTATTAATTTGCAAAAAAAATATAACTTCCTGTTAGTTGGCATTATAAAAATAAAATATAATTTATATTAAATGAACAATTTTATATAAACATCTAATTCAATTTAAGCTTTACTGCAACGAACAACTTACAAGTAAACATAAGCTTTCATAAGTAAATAAAAATAAACTTAATCTGGGTGAAACTTAATTTTTTTTAACATAATTAAGAAAACTAATTAATAAAGTATGGCATCGTAATAATATGTTTATTTACTTTACAATGATCAATGTTTATAAACACTGTTTAATTAATATTAACGAATAACATTAATACAAAAATAAAACAACCAATTACAAAAATGGCTTAACAATTATAACTAAGTTTAAAAATTAATAAACGCAATATTTTCTATAAATTACAAAAATAAATAAATTTGCATAAAGAAATAAATAAGTATACAAAACCAATTTTATAATATGCTAGACAATTTGTAACATTGATATTGCAAATCATATTGCGTGAAAAATTATATTAATTTACAAATAAAATATTTTAAATAAGACAAAAGAAAAAGTATTCGGCGCGTCAACGGCAAGTCACTTTAAAAAAGCCAATACGAGATAAAACGACAAAAAGGTGATAAAAATACCGAGGCCATCTCAAAATATATACAAAACTGAATTTTCTCTAACAGGACCTAATATACACTCACATTTAACAATTGGTATATTACGATATAATTAAACACTCATTTGCAAGAATATTTTGATGTTTAATTAATTTTTATATATTTCTATTTTACATTGCTTTTAAAAATTTTTTATGAAAACAAACGTCCACTTTACAATTTCTATGTTTTTCAGATTTTTCTTGAACAGAATTTTGCATTTACAACTTATATTAGAAATTATTTCTTCTATGTTTACTTTACAGTTGAAACATCATTTAATAATTTGCGAAACAAAATTTTTGTAAAGTTGTTTTTTAGTAACTATAAATTTCACTTCTACATTAATGTTTTTATAGAATTTTATTACTGTATTTGTTACGTGTGAAAATGATTAATTCAATGTTTAAAGTTTATTATTGCCTGCATCTTTCATACCAATAAACGATCCGACTTTGCACTTTTCATTAAACAGTTAAAGAAATTAATTAAACATTGCTGAATTGCACATAAATTCTATTAGTGTGTATAAGCATATTTAAAATTATTGTATATAACCTAAGTATTACGATATTCTCTTATGCACTTTAATGTTAACCGATTAATTCTTCTTCCGCTGGCTAATTTTAAACATTTAACACAAATGTGCCCATGGTGTTACTCGATCGAATAAATAGAGAATTTCTATTTTATTTTTATAAATGTATATATTTTATATGGAATAAAAATACATGTTTATTAAACAAAATTGCTACATATTTATCAGAGACTCGAATTTTTCATTTAAATCATGGGATTATATTTAGGGAAAAATATTTTCATTCCATTTTAAATATTACCAGCAAATGCACTTAACAATCTAAGACATCCAAATACAAACAGTTTTTTATTATGTTTTGTGTGATTATAAGCATTTTTTTTTACATTTTCTTGAATATTATTTCGTTGTCATCTAAATGTCTGAACTTAACAGTTATCATTTTTCCATTCAAGCAAGTTAAGATTTTTAAATTTTAAGGTAATTAGGTTTAAAAATAAATACTTCTTTTTAAAATAGGACGCATGTTAAATTGTATTTTATCGCCTAATTATCTTATTCAAATTTAATTGAAAAATGATAATTATTGAATTTAGACTTTTTACCATTGTCTCCATTAAATGTTTGACATAATTCTTAATATAAGTAACTTAACTTTATTTTCATATATTATATAAATATGTAACCATAGTTTATATATTATTTTTAATATTAGTTATGACGGTAATAATAAGATCAACTATTGTGTACAATTAAATTGAAAACCTGGCTATCTTGACTACTTGGCTAATATATGTTTTAATGTTTATAATTATATATTAAATGTGTATATAATATTCACATGTAAAATTGATTAAATATGGATATAATAAATAAATAAATATATGATAGCATAACTTAAAGAGCAGAAATTAACAAGAAACAAAAACATTTTTCATTGTTTTATAACTTTGCAATAAAGATGTTTAATGTATCAATTATGTATGCACCAATAAATTTAATAACAAAAATTTTGTTAATTAATTATATCATATCATATATAATGTCTATGGACATTTATTTTACATGGAAATCAGTAAATATTATTAGTTTATAGACTCAAGTCTATTCATCTGCAACATATTGCACAGAAACGCTATTAGGTAACTCTTATTATGTGGTGATGCAAAAAAAATTAAAAATTGTTATTTTTTTTCCAAAAAAGACGGGTTCCCATGCTGTTACGACAATTTTATTGACTTGGCTTTTACATTGCACTGCATACAGTGACCATTGTAAAAACGACAACAAATAATAAATTAACAAAACTAGAATATTGTTGCAGGTATTACAACTAGCAAAATTTGGACGAATGTTGCAATTGGAATTTAGCTAAAGTGAGAATATTTTTGTAATACCAATGAGTAACAAATTAACGAGTAGGTAATACAAAATAACATTTATAACAATACTTTAGCAAGAAATAAATTTGTCAACCAATTGCAGATTAATAAAATTATTATAGTAATAATATCTAATTGATTAACCTAGTTAATTGATTGTTTATCTTATTTATATTATACTTAATTAAATTGTAAAAAAACCTAAGTGCTGACTTAGAATTTGTGTTTAAATTTTGAGTAATTTTCAATGAATATAACAATTCATATTTTTAAAATGATCCTATGAACAACATTTCAGTTATAGGCGTAGCTTCGTTTAATTTTTTTTACACAATTCTCCGCCAGTTAATTAAAATTACATAATATCTGATAAATACCTACCATGGGGCACAATTTGTGTTAACTTTCAGTTACTTTTCAGAAAAGTACATAAAGCTTATCCTATTACTTAAATTATAAAATCAATTGGTATACAGTAGACAATTAATGTAAGCGACATATCCATATAACATTTTATAAAAAGATTAAATTATCATATTGGTAGATTTCTTTGCCTACCTGTTATCGTTCATTGCTCTAACGAGAAACATACCTCGAGCTATGTAATTATAATTTAATTTTTTACACAATGTCATATATGAATGTGCAAGAGGTTATATAAACTTAGCATATTACGTATATTAGCATAACTGAATCCAGTTCTATTGTAACTATAATACGGTACGTGTGTAATAAATGAAGTTAGCAAATAGTCTCGAGTGAAACATCGGAAAATGGTTATATTTGGTGATCGACATAAATATCTATATCGATGTTTATATTCTTAATGTATTTGGAAAAGTCACGAATGTCCGATATTCACAATTTTGAAACATTTTATAAACTTAACCTAGATTATGTATTTAGTCAAATTTGAACATTAAAATTAATGATAAATTGAAATGTTCAAGTTTTTAGATTGAACGCATATATAATTATTCAATGTATTAGGCAATGAAATTATTTCATTCAATGCATTAATAACATTAAATCTCATTATTTTAACGTAATTAAAAAAAAGTTGAAAAAATTATATTCAATTTGTTTTCGTACAAGAGAAGAGTTTATATCAATTTGTTTGGTTATTTTCAATAACAGACACGACGTCCATATAACAATCTTTACTGTTATACCGATTGCGTAAAAAATGTTGTATAATTTTTTTTATTGAAATTCTCTTGCTGGTGAAAATACATTAATTCTCGAAGACATTAAAACTCATGAACTATCTACTTTTGTTAATTTGTTTCTCTAATTTTTTAATATACCGTATATTATATATATCATAATTAAAGTTACTATATAACAACACCTTAGGATTCCATACTCCGTGCTTTTAATTAATTTAATATTTATTTTCATGAATTGTAATATTGTAAGTACTTTTTTTGATAACCTTATTTTATTTTGCTTATTTCTTTTCTTCGAAATATTTATAAAAATGGAATTTTGAAAGTTTTAATTTACAATCTTTTTTACAATCCTAAATGATAATTTGTGAATAAATATGTCGTAATATAATTATTATATTGTATTATTATTATTTAAATTTCAACGTGCCAAAATGTTGTTTCTAAATATTATTTAAATATTGAGAATAGGAACTTCCTTTGTGAATTTTACTATTGCAGTTTAATTTATATAACACGGACAGGCATTTTCTTCAATAATCATGACAAGTTTTTTTAAGATGTTCTACTTTTTATCAATACATCCTTGGCTACAATGTGAAATATATATTTTATTTCAGAATGATAAAATTTAAATTAATTGTTGTTCACGATAATGTATGTTATTTAATTAACCGTAACAATCATATAATTGAAGTACATTTGAGAATTTATGAGTTTCCATTCAGAAGATAGTTTCAAGCACATCCAAAAATAGTCGGCTTTGTTTGTATTTCAGAAACTAAACATGAAAATTCACCGAAAAGTTTGTGTCAAAAACTAAAGTAATATTTAAATTAACAAATAAAAACAAATCCAAAGAAATATTTCACATGTTCTTATGAAATATTTCTTCCGTTTCCTAAATCATATTCAAAATGTTCAATTATAAACAATACATTTTGGGCTATTGCATTTTATGATTTTCATCTATATACATTGATACAAGCGCTTCTCAAAATTTTATTATTGCAAAGGTATTTATAGTTGTATATATTTGCAATAATATATTGAATTTTTAGTCGCTGGAAAGTATCAATTCATAAACAACAATTTAAACAAAGTTATGAGTATACTAAAGTCATATTCATTATTTTATTACACTTATATGTATTAAATGAGTTATAAGAAGAATTAAATGTTTAAAATGTAACAAATTGTAAAGTTGAATTGAATTAAATTAAATTTATAATTTGTTACAGTAGGCGATCGATTTTACAAATATCGCATGGATTTAAACAATCCTTTTTGGTACCATTAATCCTGCTATTTATGTGTCTATTGAATTGAATTGAATTTTACGTTTTAGCATTTTACGTAAAACGATTTTGTTGGTATATTAAGATTATGGGCTGTTGTTACAAATGCTTTAATTAATTACCACAAAAATGTATGTATATCATGCATTAAAAACAATTAGGGGCTATTGATAGATGTTATAAAATTTTTTCTAATGTATGATATATCATTTAAGGAGTTTGGGCTATTGTATCTACAGATCTTAGTTTTTTTTAATTCAAAATTGATGGAAGGACAAACATTTTTTAAATAAATATTTTCAACTGGGAAAATATTATTTTATATTTTATGAAAGTTGATTATATGTATATATATACATATATATACATACATATATATATATATATATATATATATATATATATATATATATATATATATGTATAAATGATTTATTTCTTCCTTAAGAGAAATATTGTAGTTCCATATGTTGTTTTCGCTTTATCGTTGTTAATTGTATCAGTCGTATTTATACAATTTTTTTTTATTTTTACTTGTCTTTAATTTTGGTTATGTAGTATTTCGTAATTCTGTTATTTTTGCGTATTTTCCGTTTCAGTTTGTTGTGATAGTTTTTATTTCGGGTTTATATTTTATTGTTCGTCATTTTGGATACGTCGTGTTTCATAAATTTTATTGATACTGTTTTTTATTTAATTTTATTCCAATATATTGATTGAATATTTTAAATTTCTCAATTACTCCCAGTTTTCATTTCATTTCTGCCTGTGTGATTCAATTTTGTAAATTTACCAATAATTAGAATGTACACTAAATGTATCGTTGCTTAGTATATATATTTACACGCTATCTACACTCGTCAACTTTTCTTTAACTGGCAGCTTTTTAATAAAAATCAAGTAATGAAATTATATTAATATGGCATCAAGAATATATAAAATGTATAAATCTGTGCAGTTGTTAAGTTGTTTTGTCAGCTTTGAGGTTTTTATTTAAGTGTTTGCGCAATTATTTTGCATCTTTATGTGGTTATTTTATTGTGCAATATGTCAAATTCACTCTTCAAATTGCATCAGTGAACTTAGAATCTTAATTGCCTCAAAAGTTGCTTGTTAACGAAATACCTATGTTTTGCAATATCACAATTAAGTAAATTTAATAGATATTAATATAATAATAAACGTTTGTTTCTGTTATTTCAAGTGTAATTAAAACGATAAGTAAATCAAGTGGCTATCATACAACTGCAACAAAAAATGAATTTAAAAAAAGCAAAAATATTTTTGCTAATTCTATACAGCTAATAACATTTTATAGATGTAATAATATTATTCTAATTATATAAATTTCAATGTTTTATTTACATTTTTAAGTTTTTATTACAATTTACAATTTTGCGAGAGTTATTTGTTCCATTTTCTTTTTACTCTTAAAGTTTACTTTTTAGTTTATGTAAAATTTATTTTTTAAACAATAATGAATGAGTCGCAATGTATACTTTCTTTAAATATTTGTTACTACTTTTAAGTGTTTTAACTTTTCGTTCATATAGTGTACCGTTCATATAGCTATTGCGTAAATATAATTTACATGTTGAACACAATAGGTAAATATATTAAAGTAATGATAAAAATGTATTAAACAATAACACTTTTGTGTTATACATCAAAAAGGCTTGCTGTAAAATATTTTTTGGAAAATATATGATCAGTAAAAATATAAATATTAAAATAAGGTAAAAAATTTGTTTGAAATGCCTTATTAAACACAATTAATTAATGACACTAATCACTACGTTAACTGTTAAATCAATGAAATTACACGAAGCTATGTACAATTTAGTCAAATATACAATTTTGTTGTTTTATTACACATTAATAAATATTTAGGAACCAATTTCACAAGAGCGAATTCATCACATTATAAAGTGACAATTTTTTGTAATTTTTCTTTCTAAATTAATTTGTTTTCTTTAATCGATTACTGCCATAATTATAACTAAAATTTCATTATTACCTATTTAGACTACGATAATTTATTTGTTCTGCAATAAATGCAATAAGGGGTGACTGTTAAATGTTGTGCGATCACCTTAGTAATAACTGAAACTTCATGGCTGCTGTGGGCCCGGTTGATTCGGCGGTTGCTGCTGCTGTTGCTGGAGCTGTTGCTGTTGCTGTTGCTGCTGCAACTGTTGCTGCTGTTGCTGAAGCTGCTGCTGTTGCTGTAGCAGCTGTTGATGTTGCAGAGCGGGCGACGGTGAGTGAGCCGCTAAATTGAAGCCGGCGTGCAATCGCAAAGCTTGCTCTAAACGTTGTTCCTGAGCTAATCTCAACGCTTCTGCGAGTTCCGGGGATAGCTGGGCCGAAGTCGGTTCTGGAGGTTGCGTCGGGAAAGAAGTCTCGTGTCTTTCGGTCGCTTGGGAGACGGCGAGCCTCAGGGCCGCCTGAAGTCTCAACGCGTCGCCGGTCGGCGGCGAGCCGCGCGTTGTCTCCGGAAGTTGAGCGCTACCCAGGCGCATGGCCGCCGCCAGGCTTGCGGCCGCCGCTACCGCTCCGTCTCCGGGCTGCATCATGTTAGCCGCGGCCGCCGCTATAGCGGCGACATCGCCGTACTGCTGGTGCCCGTTAGTTCGGAGCAGCTCGGCCAATTTTGCCGGCGCGGGCGTCTCGGAGCCCGCCGACGATAGCCTGCCCGACGAGGAGTCACTGGGCGCCGGAGAGGGCGGCGCGAGAAGGAGACCGGGTTGTACGGCGGCCAGCAGGTCGCGCTCGCGCCGCTCGGCGGCCGCCCTGCTCAGGACGTACTGTGCCGCGAATTGGTGCTTCGGCTCCATCCTCATGTGCTCCATGTGCGAGAGGAGGCCTGGTTTAAATTAATCCCATGTCATTAACAAATACAGAGGAATCATAATAGATTATTACATGACATAACGCTTAGTTTAAGATTGTGTTTTGTATGTAGATGCTATTCTACCACTTTTCCAATTACATCATGAGAACACGTTCTTCAAAACAATAAATCGTTGGCTGCATTCATGTGACGATTGACTTAAAATTAAATTGTCACGATATTGCATACAAATTGCTATTTGAATTTAATACACAAATTTGGTAGCTACATTATCATAAATATATATATATATATATATATATATATATATATATATATATATATATATATATATATACACACACACACATATATATGTAAATATATATATATAAATATATATATATATATATATATATATATATATATATATATATATATATATAATGCAAGGCGTTACGTCAAACAGAATATATTTTAAAGACATGTCGTGAATCTTTTTTTCATTACATAGTTGCATTGAAAGAAATAACTCGTGAAATAAATTTTGGTATTTTGTCACGGGTATAGGTAAAGGGTACATTGAAGTATATTTATGAGCAAAGCTTCTATCCGTTTGATAGGAGCTCCTATCCGTTTGATATTCTTCTACTGGTCTTGCATCAATCCATGTCAATAAAATCGCAATAATTGACACTGACACCTGCACTTGTGAACAGGATTCATTTGTCTGAAAACCGATAGATAGGTTGCGCGTAGATTCTAATCTCTGTTGCTAGCGTTTTTAGAGCGATCCTAAAACAAATCTTAAACGTTTTTAATATTAAATGGCAATAAATGTAATATTTTTTGGTATTATCTCATGTCAACGGCATTTTTATCATAGTTTTCAAGTGACACCAATGGGGGTATTGTTTGACATACAGAAAAACTGAAATCGAAGCAAAATTCCAGCATTTAAATAGGAAAGAAAAAGTAGTTCAAAATAAAGATATTGCTAAGTAGCTCGAAAGAGAAGGTCCGATTCCTTCTTACTATCGATTGCATGTGTTACATTTAGTATTTAATTATTAAGTTTAATTATTTGCCAGAAATTATATTAAAATTGTTGATTAAAACTCATTATCGATGAGGTATCGCCTAAACTATGTGCTATGTACGTACGGAAAGCTACCTACGTATACGTAGAACTGTATTTTTCTTTAGATTTTATATACATACATTCTTGAAGAATAAATACTTAACTATGAAGTTAGAAATTTTGTGACCATTACTTAATGAACGTTATGGAAGCCATGATTAAAGAAAACTCTTAATACGCTGTTTACAAAATAGCCTTAAAAATTCCGCGAAAACCGTTCATAATTATCATCTGACAAAATTGGATTACATTTATCGTTCAGATATTTGGCTTCCTCGTGACTCGACCGAGCAAAATATTGTTGAATGTTTTTCCATACGTAATGTGTTTTTAGCGACATAAAAACAAATATTTTCTTTGTAGAATATAAATCTATGTTCTACGGGAATTCAGAAGCTCTTAGACAAAGGGCAAAGAGCCTTTAATTGTGGCAAAACCTAGTCCTCGTCCAAACACTGTTTTCTTCTGTTGTCATTGAAAGGCTTATGAGCTGTTTTCACTAGGTGCAACGGTCAATTAGAATTAAATTCTATTTTTAATTAGATAAACTTAGAGAATTGCTATTGAAAATAGCTAGAAAATTGTTAGAATTAGGGAAGAGATGTCGTGTTGTTTTCTGTCATGGCCATGCAATTCCCAGTGTGTCCGTACCCTAAAAATTGGGATCCCGTACCTCAGCCTATTTGCTTTTTTTATTTATTTCATTAAATGTCTTTTTATTAAAATATTCAATTCAAATAATGTTACAAAAATGAAACATGATCAAAATTTTACTAACAACAGTTTTTGGCAACATAGAAGTCTTGGGAATATAATATAATTCAATAAGCTCTCATGTAACAAAATGATTTTATAATCCTCGTCTGTCATTGATAAATGGGATAACTTAAATTTTAGAAGCTTCAATGCGACTAAGATTTCTCGTTTGAATACTGCGTAAACTTGAAGCATAACACTGTAGCATAACGCACCACTCTCATGCGTGAAGACTGCCTGACAGACGGAGCAAGGCCACATCCTAAGGCTGCTACCGAGCTGCGTCTCCGGGTGGCAGGCCAGGTGCTTCCGCAGCGAGCCCTCGTTCACGTAGTGCTTGCCGCACACCGGACACGGATGGTTCGCCGTACGCCGCTTCGCTATATAGGGGTCAGTCGTTGCCTTTACTTGACTCGGGTAAGGTGACGTGGCTGGCGGACCTTCGGTTTGAAACGACGGTTGCCAGTTGTCACGGTCGAGAGAGACGCGAGAAGGTTATACATATTCGGTTCCGAGGAACAAAATGTGAAGGATGAAGTATTATTTTTCATACAATTTTTAATTAGGCCGAAATTGAATTTTGATTATCGCCGAGAAGGCGAAGTGAATATTTCAAAAAGAAATTTTGAGAAAAACAGTGTTGAATATCGGATGAAGGTTATTGGGTGAGTAGGGTGAGGTAGGATATGGTTAAGAAAGAAAATACAAAACAATTGGTTAGTAATGCGTTTTTCAAATAGCTAGTTTGTTAGTTTAAGTGATGCCATAGATATAAAGGGAAGCGAAGAAATGAAAGAAATCAAACAAGTAAAGAAAAAAAAGTAATTGACGATATAGAAAATATAATCTGTAAATTATTGAAAATTAAATAAGAAATTAGTGAATTTGAAAAAAGAATAATTGAAAAATTTAATATTAAATCGAAAGAAAATAAATAAAAATTCAGATTGAATGAAAAAAATTTATAATATAATAAGGCACTTAATTCTATACAATGTTTTGATAAACTTAAATTATTTTTCCATTTTTTTTAAGTTCTTCTATTCTAATAAGTAAAAAATAAAACTGTTCAGGTTGTAGTGTGTATTGTTTTATCAAAACATTACATATTAAAAATAGTTCTAATTTTATTTTTAATATTATGGACTTAACTTATTGTTTAATAAGCACTTAAAATATTAAAGAAATTTAATATTCATTTTATGGATACGATACGTTTATGAAGTTGTTTACCGACGCTATTGGAACATTTTGTAACCAATACCCCGTTGACGATATGGAAATTAATAAAAAACTTGACCATAATCATAAATTGTTAATTAATTGCATTTGATAATATTTTCTTATACGCCAAATTTTTTTTAAAATATGTATATATTTTAAGTTAAGGTCAAATTTTTCACTGATTTTTTTCTTAAATTCTAACATATTCTGTACGACTTTTACGCCGTTTGTAACTTAGACATCATAGCCCAGTGAAATTAGGTAAAAAAAGGGGTCAACCTCGGAATGAAAGATAATAAGCTGGAAATTGGTAAAAACCTTTGTTTTGTCGCCCTAAATATTGTCTCAAAAGTCACAAATGCTATCGTGTCCGCGTCTTAAGATATTGAAGGTCAAAGGTCACAAAAAACGATTTTTCGCAAATATCTCTGTTCCTATTGCTTAAATTATATTTTCATTTATTATAAAAATTGTAGAGTATAAAATTCTCTACAACTTTTGTCTAAACTTTTTTTTTATACGATCAACCGTTTTTGAGGTAGAGCGCGAAGAGTGCGCAGCGTACAGTCATATATGAGCTAATGCAGGGTCAAGCGTGAGTTACGGTTATCAGACGTTGTATAAAGTCAATTATTGACAAAAAAATTATAATTATTAAGCAATGCCCATTATTTCTGTACTTATTATTAATTATTTATATTTAATTATTCAACTATAGTATATTATTAATTCTGGATTATCTATTTTAGTTATATTTTAAATTAAAACGACATTATATATGTTTCCTTTAAAACGTGTAAATTTTTAAATACTTATATAACTGGAAATACTTGTCCCTACCCTATGATCATTTCTATTTATAGCCGGGACGGATGTTCTATTGTATTCAAGGTCACTTTCTCTTTTAAGGGATCACTTTGTATTATAAGAGCCCTACGTATTTGTTATTTGTAGGACCCCTAAGTGCGAGTGAGCGCGGTATATACTCGCACGTTTTATGATTTCGTGTGCAGTGAGATATTGTGTTTAGTATAGTCTAGATTATTCGTTAGTTTGAAATTGTATTTTCACAACGACGGACGTACGGTTTTAAGAGCTATGGCTGATTTCTGTTTTATATGTGATAGGTCACTTTCAGAAGGTGTTTCTGTGAATGTCGTACGTGGTTTACAAACTTTAAGAACTGCAAGTATTGAAAGGAATGATGGACATATAAACTATTTAAATACTTTAAGTTCTGTAAATGTGCATTCGGAGTGTCGAAAAGTGTACACTAGCAAAAATGTTATTGCTGCATCGAAACGACGCACAGAAGAGGGTGAACCTTCAACGTCAAGTGCACCTCGTAAAAAAAGAAATGAACCGTTTGATTTTAAAAATTTGTACTTATTTTGTAGCCATGAGGCTAGTGAAGCAGTAAAAAGGAAAAAAAAACATAAGTATAGACGGACAATAAGTATTGTAAGTACTCTTGCATTCAAAGACAACGTAATTAAGAAAGCAGAAGAACGAAACGATTCCTTTGGAGAACTAATAAAGGAACGTATACTTTACGAGTATGATTTGATCGTTGCTGAAGCAAAGTATCATACTATTTGCTATACCAACTTTTTAACCCGTGTACCATCTGCAGATAAGAACCCTTGCCAAGATGATCAAGTCACTCAAGCAATGAAGGAGATTTTTAGTTATATAGAAAATAATGCAGATTCTCAATTTACTTTGAAAGAGCTTAAAGATGTCCCTACAGAGTACATGCCCGACGATAAGACAATTATTAAAAAACTACAACAAAAGTATTTAACTGATATAATAATCACCAAAAAAATAGGATCATTTACAATTATATCCTTCCGTGATACACAGGTTAATGTATTATCAAAAGCTTGGTACGAAAATAAAAAAAGCACTCCTGCAGAAGAGCGTTTACGGATTGTAGAAGCTGCTGCGACTATTATTAGGGAAGATATTAGATCATCTGTCGTTGAAACTAAGACGTATCCACCTCCGAATAAAATGCTAGATGGTATTAATGAAGAAATACCAAAAACATTATCACATTTTTTGGAAGAAATTATATTAAAAAATAGAAAAGGAGAAGTAGATCATTTTAAAACGAAATGCACATCTATCAGTCACGCAATAATGTCTTCGATACGAGAATGGGCCTGGAAGCTTGAAAATGAAATCCTGGAGCCCATAACAACGTTATTACCTCCAGCACCAGCCGAACTACTAAACACAATATTTTGCAATTGCAAAAATGGTTGTGGTTCCCGCTGTGGATGCAGAAAATCAGGGCTACTATGTTCTTTAGCTTGTGGCCAGTGCAATGGACAAGCTTGCCTCAACGCTCCACTATATCCAAGTAATCCCGATGAAGAAAGCACATACGATCCTGAAATTCTAGAAGGTTTGGAAATGAATATGACCGATAATGAGGATGATGACAATGAATTGAATATTTTAGAGTGACAACAAGAAAAAGACGACGAAGAAGAAGATAACTAGCTTCCATTCGCAATTTCATTCGATTCACAAATTATTTTAATATTTAAACTCACATTTTAATAAATGTATAACGTGCCATATTTAATGATAAATAAAGGTATATCTAAAATATATTTCCTTACTGTCTTTTTATTTTAAAATATAATTAAAATAGATAATCCAGAATTAATAATATACTATAGTTGAATAATTAAATATAAATAATTAATAATAAGTACAGAAATAATGGGCATTGCTTAATAATTATAATTTTTTTGTCAATAATTGACTTTATACAACGTACTGATAACCGTAACTCACGCTTGACCCTGCATTAGCTCATATATGACTGTACGCTGCGCACTCTTCGCGCTCTACCTCAAAAACGGTTGATCGTATAAAAAAAAGTTTAGACAAAAGTTGTAGAGAATTTTATACTCTACAATTTTTATAATAAGTGAAAATATCATTTAAGCAATAGGAACAGAGATATTTGCGAAAAATCGTTTTTTGTGACCTTTGACCTTCAATATCTTAAGACGCGGACACGATAGCATTTGTGACTTTTGAGACAATATTTAGGGCGACAAAACAAAGGTTTTTACCAATTTCCAGCTTATTATCTTTCATTCCGAGGTGAAACCCCTAATTTGACTGGGCTATCATATGAATTCTTGACAAGCTTTGTGTATAAGCACTTTCTTCTACGAGTGTTAAAATTATAAAATCACGAGCGGTTATTATTCAGATAAGTGTAACCTGGAATCGACAGAACCAAGAAAATATCTCCAAAATAAACGAAATAGCAAAACAATGAAAGTTCCATTCCACAACTTAATCTATACTTATTGTAAGATTAAGTTAAATTTTTAATTCCACTGAAAAGTAAGATACTGAAGACATATTTCAGAACAAAAATAATTTTAAAAGGTTCCGTGAGATGATTAAAATTGAGGCTTTAAAGAGAAAGGAACGTAAACATAATTGCTAGATTAGGTAAGCAGGTCTGGTGACCTACTGTGATGTTTGTTTTCTTAAAAGAAATATTGACTCCGTCGACCTAAAATATTCAAGAAATATTTGATATAAAAACGGACGACTGGTTCTTTTGTAGTCACCGAGAACGCCAGCGATCGCTATGGTCAAAAATTTCTAAAGTAACTCTGAAGAAAGGAGTTCACAAAGAGCCGAGTGCCAGTATTGGTAGTTTCCTTTAATGTTAACAATCACTGAAGCGATTAACAAACAGAACAAAATTTGATTCTCCTTCAATTTCCGGCAAAACTGCTGTATTACATTTCATTTCCGTCGCTCCAAATCCCTGAAACATCATAAAAGTTCACACTTCCTTGAAAACTGTACGAAACGACGCTGATACGTCAACTTACTGGCAACGCCTGACGCATTAGGGTCCTTATGCGTATTTTTCATGTGCTCCATTAGGGCTTCGCCACCAAACACCAGTTTGTGGCAAATGGGACAGGGCGTAGCGTTGGGGCCTCCAATCATCAGGGCTGCGTGTTGCTGCAAAACACCAAGGTGCAGCTGTAGCTCCTGCGGCGATTCCAGCGTTTCATTTGGTGGGAGGCGCGAAAATTGAAGGTTTATACATTTATTATAAATTACAACGTTAATCAGAATCAGTTTGGTATCTTTTTTTGTATCAGTGTTGTGAGCTTTAGTGATTCAGTTCAGTTATATTCTGAAGGAATAGTCTGAGAGCTTTTAATGTTAAAAACAGTTAAAGGCATGATGTAACGTGATATCGAAATGTTTTGACTGATTTTGTTGGTTCAATATGATCCTGTAAGTTGAATGGTGTGGAAATGATACATATTTGAGTTGAAATTGACGATAATTAACAGGAGGTCCACACTTTTGTCAAGTAGTAATTGGAAAATGCTATGAAGTTCATCGTATGAAGTTTAATAATATAAAGATTGTTGTTTTTGATAAATTGTTCAATTGTTTTGATTTGTAGTGTCTAATGAGCGAAGTGATCTACGTGATCATTGTAGTTTCTCAGACCTAGAAAAATACATGATTTTAAAAGTTCACAAGTTGTATTGGGATATATCGGTTACCGCTTGTTTTACGTTTTCATTTTCTTTTATGATTTCATTTTTCAGCTTTTCGGATGCTGCACTCAAACAACTGAAAATAGTGTAAATACATTTATGAAAATGATAATTTTGTAATGATTTGGTAGTTCCATGTTCTTATCGCGTGCCTATGGCAGGCGATATTCTGACATTAGAAAATTATTAATTAAATTAATTAAGTTCACCAAAAAGGTAAATGGAAAGACATTATTATATTTGGAAAGCGATTAATTATCATTTCTTAATTTGTACAAGAATGGTTACGTTTCACATAACATTATTGTTTAACAAATTTAAAACTGACGAAAAAAAACAGTTATATATATGTATATATGTACATATGTGTATATATATATATATATATATATATATATATATATATATATATATACATATATACATATATATATATATATATATATATATATATATATATATATATATATAATAAAATATATTTAATATTAATCATGGTAACAACACGAATTACATTATAAAAGTAAGAATCTGTAAATTCTTAAGTTACTTCAACAATTATTTATTAGAATATAACTAAATACTCCATAACAGAGAGGTATTTGGATTACAAAATTAGGTTAAATTGAAGAATGACAAAAGAAAAGCTGGATCGAATAGGAGACATAAAGTAATTGAAAAAAATAACAAGAGAAATTAATAAAATTACATAGAGAACAAGAAGCAATTATTGGGCAAACTCGAGCAGATACCCCCACAGCAGACCATTATTTTAAACTGCACTGAAATGTAACTCATTTATGGTTTTTTATATTTACATTTACCTTAAATTTTGACATACTTTATTCATTTACACCTTCAAAATTAAATTACTTTAAATTTCTATTTTTATTAAATTCAGAAAATAAAGCCGTCAATGTATATCTTCTTTCCCTAAAAAAGAGCAATCTAAGCAAGAGAACATTTGTTTTTTTTTTATTTTTACAAGATTTTAAAACACTTTTTGTGCGTAAAATTCCATTACATAATTAATTACTATTACATAATTAATATTTAAAAATTAAAATTTTATGAATATGTCAGAAATTAATTTAAGCTGGATGCGTTGCTGGAAATTAATATAAACGTAACTGATTCTTTAACTTTGCCTAAATAAAACATGAGATATTTCCAAATCGTTCGTCATCGACCATTCTCAAGTTTAAATACTCCTAGACCTCTTAATAATTGACACGTTGTAGCTTCTAAGAACAAAATAGCAAAGAAATTAAATCGAAATGAACAAAAAGTGAAACAAAAATAAAATGAGGAAGAAAGAAGGAGGGGAGTATACATACATGACTGACCTTTGACGTATGTGTCCTGAGGCTGCTCTCAGTTGCGAACCCTTTTCCACAGATGTTGCAGTGGAAGGGCCTGTTCTTGGCTCGTTCCACCTGAGCGTCATGGTTGCGCAGGTGCTGTTGTAGATTCGAGAGCTGGATGAAGGCGCGCCCGCAGTCTGGAAGGTGGCACTTGTAGGGTCTTTCACCTGAAATAAAGGAATGGCATTTCTTTGAATTTCTACACTATATAACATTTTTATCGGAATAGTTTTTGAAAAGCAAATCGTCCGTTTACGACTATCGATGATCAATCGATAGCATAACGTTTTTTGCCGTGGTAATTATTAATCGATAATTAAAAAAAGATTTTAATTTCATTTAGGTCTTTGCTCTAAACTAGATTAGGCAAAACTTCTTTTTAATGTAACCCAACCCAGAATAAGAATGTTATAAAAGTTTAAGGAATTACTAGTTTCTAAATTAGTATTAACAAAAACGAATTAATTCCCTTTATTCTCAATTAAATGAAACTACGTGATGTAGTATTATTTCTACTTTCTTTCATTTCTTTACCACGACCTAGGTTTCGTTGTATTACAACATCTTCAGGTGAGCAATTAACAAAGATTATATTAGCCCACCTGAAGATGTTGTAATACAACGAAACCTAGGTCGTGGTAAATAACTTAAAGAAAGTAGAAATAATACTACATCACGTAGTTTCATTTAATTGTGAATAATGAATTTCTACAAAATTAACGCGAAATATATTCAAGATCCCTTAATTCTGGCTAATATTTGGATTATTGTCATGTATATCTTTGTTGATTCTATATGTTTCTTGCAAACCAATTCCCATGCTGTACTTGAATAGCGAATATCAGTTCTGGAATTAATCATCCAATGATAGATAATTAGATCAACTAGAAGTTAACTCGTTATTAACTAAGTAAGTAAGTTAAAATCAATCTTATTTTGGAAAGCAAGTAATAAGACGACAGTTGGAACAAATGGTGCGGCCGCTTTCTCCTCTCGCACCGCTCGCAACTCCAGTTCACGGCATCCTGCCTCTCTCTCGCCGTCGATTCTCTCGCGCTTCGTTTCAATATTTAAAAATAATACCACAATAAAACAGTTGCGAGTGCATTTAGCATGCGCGGAACGGCCCAACGCATGACCGCGGGTCATTGACTGACTGCACCGCGCATACGAATGCATTCTGACGCATACGGGTGCAATTTAGTGCATACGAATGCATTCTTCCGTGTGCGGACGTACGCGGGCAGATATGGACGGCGGTGTGTGGGTCGGGTCGTCGAAGAAGGGGTTACGTCTTTTGTTTGGTGTTTAAATTTTTTAGGGATTTTAGATTTAGGGTGTCGTATTTAATATTTGACGGTTTAAACCCATATAATTATTACACGGGTTTAAAAATCAATATTCCCTAAAAGTGTGTAGTAATATATACGAATATTTATTACGTACTAGTGGTTGAGGTTCTTTTATCAAGGAGTCATTGCATATAATTTTTTTGAATTTTGTTCTGTTACGTCAGTGTCGTTTGCCTTAGTTCCCTGCAATACCTATGAAATTTAAAATTTAACGTTAGTAACAGTTTTAAAAAAAACAGTTAAAAAACCATTAACTATGCCAAGTCTCACATTCCTCCGTGCGAACAATATGCTCAAAAAGCCGTACAAAGTTTTCTCTTCCCGTATTAATATATAGACTAGTAGTTGCTCGGTGGTCGAAATTTGACCGTCATGTACTTATCTACTCAGTTTGTTGAAAATACTAAGTAAGAGTAAGTCCATTCGGATTGTTGCTACAAAATTTTCCTTTTGAAACAGGTGGATATTAAGCAAGTTGTATTTCAATAATATATAAAACACAGATATCTATTACACAAAAAATATAATAAACCCTTTTTTGCATTGAGATAGACTTTACAGAAAAGGAACATTTGAAATCACACAAAATTCTCAGATCGAAATCATTCAGTCCATCTGATATTTTAAAATTGTACGTGTTTGTAATGTATAAGTTAATGTATTTGTAATACGTATTAATATATAGGTTCCAACTATAGACAGCATACTAAGTGCAAACAAATAACTGAAATCGAACATAAGAAATATTCGCATTTATCAAATATTAAAAAGAATACCGAAAAGAACTTTAGTATAAACAAGATTGCTAGTTAATAAGCAAATAAATAACTTTCTTTATATGGAGAGTCTGTTTGGAATCGGGTGGAGGAGAAAAAACATAATGGATGTAAATCACATTAATATTTCGACGTTCGCACATGCGAGCGAGATTCTTTTCCTGGGTAAGTTTCATGTAGATCCTATTGGTTGTCGCCGGTGTTGAGATCTTGCAAGATTTTAGTAAACTATGAAAATGTTGACAGTTTTTACTCATGTGAATAGTTGTTCCATTATTATGTGATCTCACTGGCATTCATTTGACAGCCACCGGATGGCGCAGTGTTAAGATCATGATTCTGGCGATTGTGACTGATATATACATTTTATCGTTAGTAGTCAATCTATAGTAGAGAAAGATTTTAAATTTCTAATTTATACAAATTATCCAACAAAAAACAAATGTTTCGTTATTCTGGGCGCAGTAATAAAGCATTGATTGTCCGTGAGTTTGATGCCAATATTATAAGTATGAAAATGTTTCACTTCCTTTTTTCGTTTTTATTTTTGTTACTAAATAACTTCAACCAGATTCTCAAAGCTGTATGGAGTTTCGCCATATAACTCTGGGGATGTGCCAGTGAAAGTTGTATATAAATGATGTAGCAAATAAAAACTATAATTAATATTTTGGATGCATTGTGGTATATCAGATATATTGACATTACAAGGTCTAGGAACTGACACTGTTAGAGAGACTATCATCTGAGGTTTTCTAGCATCTGAACAATACAAACTAAACCAGATGACTCAAGAGTTAGTGCAGTGAAGTGGTAAGTTCACAAAAGCAGGAGACACGATAAAGTAGTCTATAAACAAGCGAGAGACATAATAGGAATCTAAGGCTTACTTACTTAAATTTAGGATAAGAGACCCCATATTAAATTAGAGAAGGGTTTTTTGTGTCCTGGAAGGATTACAAAAAAAAATAAACTAAATAATCAGCAATCAAACAATAAATCGGTATTAAATTTGACAAGCGTATAGTTTCCGTAATTTTGTCATATTTGCTAAACATATGCTATTCGTGACTTGGCGCGCTTGGAATACTTATTGTACTACAGGTGTGTTAGGTTCTCATTCAATTTACTCAACACTCAATTTACGAGTGTGACTAGTGAGATTACAATTAGAGCGTTGTGCATCCAAATATAACAGTTTCTTTTCATATTTGATCTTCTTATTATTATATAAAACTAAATATTCCTTGTCTGTCAGCCCCAAGCTCAGAGCGGCTTCAGAGCGGCACACAGAGGCAGGACCGCGTGCCAAACTACCGCACATGCAAAGCTCTCGCTTCTCCAGCGACCACATCGCTGTTATGTCTTGGGGTAGTTACGAAGATTTAACGCCATATTGCTCTATTCTGACATAAATATCAACAGAATGATGTGTGACGATAGACTAAGCAAGATAAACATATTAGAACAGTTTCTTATGATGTTGTTTTTCAGTTGATTCCATTAACATTGTACATAATTTGTTTCCTGTGGCATACAGCGCTATCTCAGAGACGAGTGGAATAGGCTATGTACGCTGTGTCGTTCGGATATTTATTTGCTCTTCAGTATTACTCATTTGATTCTTTTTGCTCTTCTAATATTCCTCAAATCTTATCCAATGTTAGGTATATTATGCCGCTTTATATGTATTATTGACTTACTTTCTATTAAACGTTAATTATTAATATTTTCTTAATTCCAGAAACATATCTATATTTTGTTTTTAAATTATCATATCTCTACTTGGTGATAACATTTTTTTTCGGTCATTTGTTTCATTTTATTTGTTCATATTCATCATGTGTATCAATGCTCAAAGGAAAATGATACAAGAAGCTAATTTATTTTTAAATATGTTTAATTTATAAACATGTCATTTCTGTCTCATAATATATTTTTTCTGACTCGACTAAACTACTTAAGATTTCTTTTTTACAATGTATGTTTTTCTGGACCCTGGAAGACATAGATACCTTTGAAATGCTGTGATGGCGCTAACTGTCATGAATGATCTAAATGACACATCACAGTGATATCCCGATTCTAAAAGATTTGCATCTTGAATATAAAAAAACCTATCTGCAGTTTGCAGACGCCGAATGTTCCAATATTTCGGCTCTAAAGGCTAAGAAGGCAAATCCCTAAAAGCGGTATTAAAAGAGGTGAATACGATGTTACATCAGAACCGCTGATCGTGATCGACGGAAATAGGTGATGGGTGTTGCAAAAATTATCCTCGGAAATGAGGCACCGAGTAGTGACCATACTCTTCAAACTAATATTAAATGAAGAACCTCTCGCACTCATCTCTAAAAGTGATTGGTGTTAATATAGCCAATGTACTTTGGGTTTGCGAGGTATCGATCCTGGTTGTATTCTAGTTTGGCTCGAAATCCAATTTTTCTCTTTGGTTATTTTTTACAAATTTCCAATCTTTTTCTTAACACATTATAAGATGTATCATATAATCTCGAATTTTAAATTTCATAATTTTAATTGAAATTTAGGTATTATTGTTTTCTTTTTAGTGAATATATACTTCAAAGTAATTCGATATATGATTTGAATCTTCTAATAAGGGTTAATTTATAAATCAACACGCGTGTTTAATTTGCTACTGACTATTTATATCTAATAAGCTGCCTGTTTCTTCGTTACCTAGGTAAAAAGCGACCATGACTACACTTGATTTAAGTCGTTTTTTCACTTAATACGTGTCCAAGGTTAATTTGTTAACTGTACTCACGACGATTTACTTATTTATTTTGTGCTTTAGTTAAGTATATAATTGCATCCAAGCTTAAAACATAAAGCAACTTATAAAGCCAATTTCTCATAATTAACCATATACAACATTAAGCTCTTTTTGTAGATATTCATGTGGTCTACAATATCTTTATACATAAATTAATGTAGCTATAATATTGGTTTAAAATTATTACTCAAAAATGCATCCGGCACACTTCGACTGCCTTCGTTTTAATCGTTCTAAAAAATATACCATTCGTATATACCCCATGCTCATCTGAATACTGTAACATATAAGAGGGCCAAAGCTTCATGCAAATAGGATTGTCAATTAAGTGTTATTAGAGGAAAACATTTTATGTTATACGTTCAACCTGAATAAGAAAACGGCAAAAACCACAGAAAATCTAAAAAGTATTTTTGGAACATTTTCTATTCGTTTTTATTTCTTAGTTGATTTTGTATTATTAATTTCTCGTGTATATTCTGTCCTGCAATTGTTTTCACCTACAATACCTATCTCATAATTAAGCAATATTTGTTATTACAGTACAAACACAGTACGGCATAGTAGAAACGCTTTACTATTATCACTTATCGATAATGAGGCGTTTTAGAGCAACGGTTTGTACATATATCATTTACAAACAAACGTACGTATTTTTAAATTACCTAATGTATGTAGATAAGTACTCGTCCGCTAACTGGGCTACGCCATTATAAATCTTAATCCGTATTCAAATAGGGTTTGGATTGCGTCGACTGGCCGCGTCGGAGATATTTCATCAGAGACGTCACGCCTTCGGATCCCACGTTCAGCCGTTTTGCTGATTCACTCGAAGCAGACGGACGGGACACCGTGACGCAATCAGTCCATAATACATATACTTTATTTGCCAATGTATATGAAAGTAAAGTAAAATGTAATAAAAAGGAATTTTAGAAAAAAAATTTATTAACTTCATCGAAGTAAAAAATTGACTTTGATAATGTTATGAATAAATAAAGATTATAAGTAATAGAAGATTTGATGAAGACGTAAAGTAGCAGCGGCGTCACCTTTACAAAGTTTTTTCTTATTTTTCCTGAAGGAAATGTGTGTTTTTCGGAAATGAAACTATCCTATATGTAGTTTTCTGAGATGAAACTATCCTATATAACGCAATAAGTTTTATTATTTCTTTTATAGGATAAGAATCCATTTATTCCGTAGAGAAATATCGAGTAAAAAACAAACAAAAACACGTTCATATTTATAATATAAATAATTTCGTTCCGCTGGCTAAATTAAATTCCTTCCCTGTGTGCAGTTAAAACTATATCATAACATTAAAGTTTGAATTGTTATTATAATTCAAACTGAAATGATTAATCACTGATTAATTAATCAATTATTAATTGATTAATTTACAATGATATTGTGTTACAAACGATTTTAGACATTCAGATTTTAGACATTACAGCTATGAAATGAAAAGAAAAGAAATTTAGGAAGCTGATCAAAATTAAAATTGATCGAAGGTGTTGCAATAAATATAGAGTTGATGAATTAAGAGATCTGTATAATATATTCCACACAACGAAATAAAATATTTTTCCTCGCAGGAATTATAATACAAATATATTATTAATGATGTTTTTCTTGTTTTTTTGTTTTTCAATTGTAGTAATTTCCCAGGACAGACAATCCAATTTTCGTTTTTTGCAGTGAATATAATGATTCTTAACTAAACTAAAAGAGAAACTCACTAAAAGAGAACAATCAGCCTTTCTTGATCGTGACGCCCAAAATTAATTACAAAAAATATTTTCATTCGAAATAAGTGGAAGTCTCCTAAACGTATCCATGATCGTATTCGTGAACCATAATGTGACTTGATGCAAAATAAACGTACAATTTTATACAAATAAAAAAAACAATTTTCCTAAAGTTGAAATTTTAGAAATTCTAAAGAAATGAACTTTATTGATGTTTTCCTTGAACATCTAAAACAAGGTTTTGTATGTCAGATATTTATCATAAATACTTAAGCGAGCTTCGCTCACATTGACAAATATCCCCCGATTAAATTACGCGGTCAAATTATGTGCACTCGTGCCACATCCGCGCCGATCCGCGCGAGTGCGGTCTGTTCATTCAGAGCGCGCCGCGACAGTTATAAATAAAATATTTTTAACGGACGCGTCCACCATAATGTAACAGCTACGGCGGCGAGTTTGCGTCTCGTTTTGCATACAGCAATAAGACGAAACTGGAAATCTAATAAGAACTTCACACAGATATCGATGAATAATTTGCCTCAGATTAAATAGAACGTCGTGGAGTAATCGTCAGCTTTATGTATTTTTTATTTCATGATGGAACATGGAAACATTGACGATGGAAACGACGAAGTTCACAGAGGTTGCAAAAAAACCAAAGGTATTCAGATAGAAGTTGTTAAGAAAGGTGTCGAGCGTTTTATGATGAAATAAGTAGCAGAATGTGATCATTATGAATGAAAGCGTGTCTCATATTATATGAAATACATTTAGATTAATTTTTATCCTTATAGTAAAATTAATTATTTCTTTACAGCATAAAATCAACTTACTGAACTAAGTAGACAAGCAGACTTCTTTTTGCGTTTTGAGGTACCGCAAGTAGTAGAAATATTGAGTACGTAAAAATTAAAGGAGTGTTTAAAATTAGATTATTAAATTATGATTTAAAAAGAGATATTTATTTATATCGCATACAAGTCACATATACTATTCCTTTGCACTTAGGCAATGTACTCTTTATTTTGATCTTGTCCTTTGGAATTAATTTAACTTTTTTATTATTTTTTTTCTAAAAATGCAATAATTTCTAATAACATTAAAATGTCATAACTATAAGTTGATATATTAGTATAGTTACAATACTGAAACAGAATTTTCAAGACAAAAAATAATTTCGTGTTGAGAAAAAGTGTTTTTAAAAAAATTCAATTTTATCTTCATTGAAAGACCATGACCAATTTTAAGTTTCTATTTAATATCGGCCTTTGTTGATGGTGTGAAATAATTTGGAGTTATTTTCGAAGTTATAAGTGTGTAAAATCCCTAAATGTATTTACTCTGTATTGCATCATTAATATGTACAACATACATCAGTCATTTTTTTATTTTTAAATATGTCTCAATCGACATATTTTTCAAAAATATTGTAATATGACAATTGGAAATATACTTTCAGTAGAGATGAAAGCAAAATAATTCAGTTTAATACAATATTTATTCAGTCACGTTCTACAAAACAAGGTAAAAATTCTGTAAAATATGCAGAATAATAAAATTTTAATTTTACAGTAATCATGGCATAAATTCTTCTTTGTCTTTATTCGGGAAAAAAATTGGACGATTTTTTTTAATTTCACAATTGAACGAGATTTTCTTTTTTAATTATAAATTAACACTAAATTTTAATGTAATAATTAGTAAAAAAAATAATGAATTATCCATATCCAAATAACTTCGAATGATGATAAGTAAATTTCTATTTCATTCTGCCAAGTCTCTTTCTGGAAACTTCTGGAAAATCTGATAATTTATTTACACAGTTTTATTAAAGTCGAATTGAATCTAATATTATATCGATAGTATTATACTGTATAGCGTATATTGACATAAGCGACGAGGAGTTGACAGTTTTAGCAAAGAAACTTGTAAATTTTCTAAATGCAAATAGCTCATGTTAATATCTATTTCCAAGGCACAAGTGTAAACTTAAAGTAACTTTATAATATCTCGTTGTCATAAATATAGCATCTTAGCTGGGCTTGTTTTTGAATTCAAACGACGTTCGTTCGCCATAAGCGCTGCACATGCGCAATTAGAATAAATCTTCGCGCGGCGACTGCGCGCCCTGTTCCGTGTGCGTGCGGCCGCGGGCCGCCTCTGTGCGAGCGAGCGTTCACTGTTGCGCTAGCCGCTTCGTCGGATTATAATTATTTTATTTAGTAATTATGACACGTTACGGATGCTTAGAGCCGCGTACAAATTTTAATTTACAATTGTAATAATCTAAAATCAATCACGATAGAATCGAAGCGAATGTACTGGCGAGTTGGCGTGCTCAGAATTAAGGTAGACAACATTTTATTATAATTACAGAAGGTTTTGTCATTATTTTTAACCGATGGCAAAAATGAATTGGATCAAGTTGCCAGCCAGATAATAGGAAATTTTGAAATACATTTGGCGTTATCACATAGGTTGATATTTTTTACTGAGAAGTGGTCGTAAAGACAACTATCATTTTGAAAAACCTCTTGATTTTTAAAAAATGTTACTGAAATATTATTTCTGAGGAATAACTGATTAATTTCTCAAGAATCGCACAGCCACCATGTTTATTTTCTATTAATCATTAATACTCACTTTATGTTAGTAATTTAGGGCGATATGCCCGGCTTCCGCTAGAGTGTTGTGTCAGTTTTAACCGATACTTATAAATTAATTCAATTGAAATAAGCTGATAATTATAGTGCATCTTTCTATTTTTATGATACGAGGCCAGTATGGTATTGGAACTGCTTGCTGAAAACGACTTGCTGCAAAAAGTGAACGCATGGCTACTATATTATAACGCCAATGAAAATAAATCTTATACAGGGTCAATATTTAAAAGAGAGGTGGTTTTTTTTTAAATCTTGACTCTTTATAAGATATATTTGTTTTGTTTAAGTTTTCTGAAATTAAAAATTGTTCTTGTGTTTGAGTAAGTAACCAAAGTAAAGTGAGTCCAAAAATTATGGCATTTTACAATAAGCCTACTACTGCTATTCTATTACGGGCGTCCACTACGTGTGATGGCGCGTTTAGGGTAAAATAAGCCACTTCACAAGGTTAAGCTAAGTTATATATATATATATATATATATATATATATATATATATATATATATATATATATATATATTAGATTAGATTAGGTTTTTTATTGCTATTAATTCCATGATATATTTGGAATAGAGAAAAAAATTCGGTTGTGATTTTTACGTTTCACATATTAATTTATTTAGCGTAACTACCGTGAATATGTTGGCATCTTCCTCGTAGACAGCTTAAACAGCTGTCTTAACGTAGAAGGCTTAAACAAGAAGCACGTACCGAAAGGTAAGGTTACGACTTGTGTTGGCTTTGTCGTGGCTAGATAATAAGTGAAGTTAAACGTCCAAAATGAAGTAAAAAAAGCGTTTAATATTTAGTGTAATAGTTTTAAATGTATTTAGTTTTGTACTCCCAGCGTAACATTGGAAATTTTCCAACAGTGTTTCAACTGTGCTTGGATTTTGCTTTTAATTTCAAGAAGCCGATGCCTGTTAATATAAAATGCTTGTAAAGGTTTGTAAAAAATCTAGCCGTCTTAATTCAACTCATTAGGGCTTGGGTAGCATTGTACTTTCAAACTCTCTTTTATATAATTTTCGTAAGATAGTGATATCACGAACGCAATATCAATCGATGAGTGTCTGTTTCCTATTCAGTTCGTAAAAATGTTTATGGTTCTTCTAATGTACCTACCATTAGAAGTTTACGCCTATTCGTTATTGAATTTATCAATGATTCTTCTCTATAAAGCGTGGTTCTCATTTAGAGTCATGCCGTTGTTTTTTAAATCCTTGTCAGTGTGCTATAAAAATACACTTTTAATTTTTAAAAAGGGAACTTTTAGAATTTTGATATAAGAAGCGTTTATGTGATTGGCGTGAAGTTTCATTCTCGTATAACTTACAGCGTACACAGGTGGACTACAGTTTAGGTGAAGGAACCCAAACCAACACACTTCGTGTTGAGTGCATTTTTATTTAAACTTTTAAACGGTTAAAGCTACGTTATATTAATGTGTGAAGATGTTACATACGGTATAAAATATACAAGTAACTTTGATACTATAGACGTGTTTGATATAATTTCCGTTGAAAAATAGGACTATAGAAATATATTTATAGTTACAAAAATTCAACCATTGTAGCACATGCGAACATGTTTATAGCATACGACACTACAGAATGTTCCGGGATGTATTCGGATAATTATTGTAAATGCTGTGCTACAAGTGTTTTTAAGTTAAATAATTGTGCCGCGCAGTTCTGTATTTGATTAAAGCACAAACTGTATGATTAACTGTTAATAGATTAATCTTGTTTCATTTTTTGACCGGACAAAGCCGTAAAAAGTTGCTAGCAATATTTTAAACGAAGTACCCATTGAACGTTTCATTACATAATTGTGGATTAGTCGTGAGGTTGATAGTTTGTGTGTTTTAAAATAATAATGTTACAAATATTAAAGCTATACTCCAGTAAGTTCGACATAATTGCACAATATAATTTATATAGGCAGCTTCCACACTTTCACGAGCTCAGCTTAAAACGCACACAAACGCAACAGCATCACAAAGTGCATTCCGTAATGTGCGTTGCGTTAAACTGCATTCTGCACCCCCATATTTCACCTCCCCACTATCAATATACGCATTGTACGTATATCTCCTACGTAGATACAAACGCCCACAGTAAATCCCATTAAAACGCATCGGCTAATACAATCATACAGTGGCCATGGATATTCGCGTCGGGGGTAACACCTATACATACGCAGATAAATAGCCACTCCCCCATCCAAAACTACCCTCCCACACTCCTTTTCATAATAACCGACGCATATAAGTTAATATATACATCAACACACTAGTGCATACATAATCTACATACGCGACCGTATAGGTATATATAATTATTTTGATTTTAAGCATGGTACCTATATGTAGCGATTTTATTTGTGATATTCTACTCAGTGAATCAAAAACGGACATGATACATAATGACGTGTTCAAAGGAAATGTGAAAATTGGAATGCGAAATAATAAAACCGTTACGTGTGAATCGAATTTAATCAGAAAGTTAAAAAATGCCAGTTAATTTCGCATTACAAGGGTTCCGTACCGTATGTATTATATAAAGTTACACTTCGGTATAATAAACAGATATTTTTAATTTAAAAAGCATGATATAGGTACAAAATGAACTTAGGCACATTACATTTCAAAGCGATGCCATAAAGAATCGTAATAAATAAAAACAGGTTATTTACATCTAACTTACAAACTATTACAGTTGAACGTAATCTTAGTATTTGTTGTTTAAATATAGGATATTTGTAATATTAACTAAGTAATTTTAAGTAACTAGGTAATAAGTGTTATCAAGATAGACCTGGCAAAAAATAGGTATAGAATTTAAAAAAAAATCCAGTAATATCTGCTGAAAGAGTTCTTTTTAACGATCACTCGCAACCTTTTTTTATAATCATCTGAATATAGAGGCGCCGGCTATAATTAAAATGTATATAATCTCAGGAACGATTTTTGATTTCACAATTAAAGAATTTATTGTGAACTATATAGTCGTGTCCGACGGTTTAATCCGCTTGAAATTTAAATACGAAATGTTTTTTTCTCTCAAATGTTGCTCTTGGTTATAAATTATTACCATACCAATTCGTCAAAATCCATCCAGTAGATTTTTCGTGATTGACGAAAATAACATACAGACAGATAGACAAAAATTCTAAAAAAAGGTATCCCGGCTTCTATTATCATTTTTAAGCTAAATCAATCACTGTTTTCAAAATACTTTCCATGTACGGAGCTTACTCTGTTACAATTTTATTACGTGTGTAGACTTTAAAACTCTAAAAGCTTATGAAATGAAATAATGTTTCACTACGGGCGTCTACCTAGATTATTTTTCCGCCGATGAATTTGTTTTTATTGTACTCGGTCATCTGCTTAATGCTCGAAGTTGTGAAATGGAAAAAGTATATTATCTAGACAAATATCGATTTTGATACGGTGTAGAGTTAGAGCTTTATGTATGTTGGCTTCGTTGATTTCTTGACATATGAAAAGCGCTTTCGAAACAGATTAAAGCTCTCTTGACTTGATTTGATCTTGAAGATGAAATTGAATGAAGTTTGGAAAACTTTTCTGTTGCTGAGAGTACGATTCGAATGAGACCGATAAATTTTCATGTAAATTGTGCTATTATAAAATTAAATTGAAATTTTTATTAGCAACTTAACAACATTTAGGTATCTGAATAGCTTAATACGTAGTTATTAAGCTCCACCTTAAGTCTCAGAAGACATAAATAAACATTTCTAAAAAATTAATATTTCTTTTGATATTTTGCACAGACTATTAACTAAACTCATAACAATCAAAATTGGACGTGGCTGTGTAAATTTTCATGTTTTTTTTTAAAAATTATCTATTGTTTCTTTTTCTATATTTAAGTAGAAGAAATCTACATTATTTTATTTACCATTAGAAACTTATCGATCAGCGTTAATTAACTTTTTCAGAAACGGAACCGTGAAACCGTCTACTTTCATTATTTAATTAAAATAAAGAGTTTCTTATTTTTTATATTTTTATATCTTTAGGGTCTTGTGGTAAAATAAAGAACCTTTACAATTTCGCCATGTCTGTCCATCAGCCGCACATCTGTCTATCAGAGTGTCACATTCTTAGATCTATGTGCATAAAATTTTACAAATTTACGCTGTAGATGAGTTAATATATAGCAAAATTAAAAAAAAGTTTTTTAATGTATCTCCCCATGTATTTAAAGCGGAAACGATTTTTGTCGCATGTGCCGTTAAGTGTAATGTCACAGATTAGGTATTTTAAAATAAAATCGTTTACCATTCGTTTATCGTTTACCATTTTTTATGGTTTCCTACCTTAAAAGGAAAAACGGAGACTTTATGAGAACATTCAGGTTTTTGTCTGTTGCAATAGATTTTCTCAGAAACTTGAAAAGTGACATACTAATATATAAATTATATTAACCCAGATCATTTTCAGTATAATTAACATTTAAAATATTTATATGGTCATTTTAGTTTTAAATGTAGTGCGATGTTGTTTGCAATAAGGACACAAAGATTATTTTTAGCGTTCCGTACCTCAAAAGGAAAAAGTAACCCTTACAGGATCACTTCGTTGTCCCTTTGTTTGTCTGTCGACCCATTTTGTCAGGTACGCGTGGAGGTATCAAGTTGAAATTAATATCGAATACATGGAGCTGTAAAAAAATCAAGCTTTTGAGTCGACGTAATAAAAGAAATCTAAAAATACGGCCATTTAAGCCGCATTTTTTAACAGTCGCAAATAAATCGAAACCTATAGGGTGCTTCCCGTTGACCTACAAACATGAAATTTGGCAAGAAGCAAGGTCTCACAGCACAAGCAAAGGCAAAAATACGAAACTCATTAATTTGTAGTTATATCACATAATTTTTTTTAATATATTTTTGTTCTAATAATTAAAATTGTATAAATAGTTTAATAGAAATATTATGTACCATTGAATATTTATAAATGTCTAAATGTGTACGGAACTATCGTAGTGTGAGTTCCACACGTGTTTGACAGGTTGTTGTCCATTTTTGGTTACGAAACATCGCCACTACCTGGTTACTTCAAGGGGAAAAATTTAGTAAACAAGAAGAGTTAGAAGTGTATCACCTCCTTTTCCGGTAAATCATCACACTGTTTATTAGTAACACATCCGCGAAGAACTGATGAAGATCAGTACTTTTCGACCATGTTGAACAATAGAAGTAACACGTTATTACTAGTCAAAGAAAAAATTACATTAGTTACCATTCAATTCGGTCGACAGCTTAAACAGCGATGATAATTCAGATCCAACCGAGCGAGCGTAGAAGGGAAGCGTTCAAAAGTTCAACTTGTTCGAGTGGAACGACAGAAAAAAGTATAGAAAAAAACAACAAACGCGCGAAAGGGAATAAGAATAAGAAAAGCGAGATAAAATTTAAACTCCCACAAACGTCTCCCTCTAAAGCTTCAGCTAGCTTTTTTCCACCGCCCCCTTCCACGAAGCTCATTCCTTCGAGCTCCTCTTTGCTTCGAGTATTTTATTTTATTTTCTCAGCGGTCGCTAAAAGTTATTTGCGGTATCTCAAGAATATTTTCACTTGAAAAAACCTACCCTTTCCACGGGCAAAGGCTAAAGTTTTCTTGAAAAATGTTTGAGAATAAGAGAAAAACTGCATTTCTTTACCTAGGCTGCCACTTAGGACGTTTCGTTCCTGGTTACTAACAGTCGGAAGAAAGGCGGAGGTGGTACCTAAAGCTTGTTTTCGATCGAAGACATATGTTGAAGCTTTATGTCCGTAATTATGTTGTAGTATGTTATATGAAATGTTTTATTTAAACTTTTGTAGGACTTATGCCTACGTCATGATCAATCTCCCTTTGACGCGACGACCGTTCAATATAAATAAACACACTTCTGGTTTAAATTAAGGTCTTTGGTTAGACTATTTTAAGACGAACACTTAAAATGAATGGAAAAGTACATTATACTATTAAGAACCGTCTTTAAGAAAAATGATTTTACAGAAGCTAAATTATGGGCCCGCATATTTCGCTTTAATAAAAATCTGAAATATATTTAAATGTGTTTTTTTTGAGGGGCAAGTTGGGTTTAAAATAAATGTTTTTTTTCCGCTGTGTGAGTTTTTATAAAATTTACTAGAAAACTGAAGCGATGCTTCCAAATCCCACGATTTATTAAAAATCACAGTATTTTTAGTCTGGGAAAGATATGCCAGGTAATATTTTTACGTGGTGGCAAACAATGTTTTTAAATAGTTTATTAGAAAATAATTAAATATTATGGATGCTTAAAGCTTTAAACCTATGTACCTCAATATGTATGGAACTGTCATACTGTGAATTATACCTGTACTAAACGGGTTTTAATTTGTTCGAATTATGATAATTTGTAAAACGTGGTCACCACAATTAGAAACCAGTTATCGTAAACTCGCCATTACCAAAATATATTGTTCTCTATTCTACCGAAGCAGTGCAGCACATGTTTATGTCATGAATGTTACCTAATTATTAGTATTAAGAAATAGAGAAATAACCAAGGTTTTAAGTAAATAGCGTCTACACCACCCAAGGGGCGCAGATACTATCTGTCTTAAGTAGTCTAATTACATAGAAAATAGTGTTTGCACTACACTCTAGAGCTATATGTACTATTGGCAGTGAATGGATAATTAGTTGCAAATAATATTCTCACCATGCTTTGTAGCTAGAGGATCTATTTTCAATGAATGGATAATTAGTTGCAAATAGTGTGTGCACCATGCTCTAGAAATGCACGCACTATTTGCAACGAATGGATAATTAGTTGCAAATAGTGTGTGCACCATGCTCTAGGAATGCACGCACTATTTGCAACGGATGGATAATTAGTTGCAAATAATGTATGCACCGTGCTTTAGAAATGCACGCACTATTAACGGATGAATAATTAGTTGCACATAGCATCTCTTTCTGTCTATGTTTAGTGCTTGCATATCCGGAGTTTGTACCACACTCTGGAAGTGCAGGCACTGTTTCCAACGAATGGATAATTAGTTGCAAATAGTGTCTGTGCCACGCTGTAGAGGTGGATAGACTATTCGCAATGGATAATTAGGTGCAAGTAGCGTTTGCATTACGTTCTGGACCCTAAGGTACTACTTTCAACAAATTGATAATTATTAGTTGCAATTAGTGTCTGCACCATACTCTAGAGGTGCACGCACTTTTCGCAATGAATGGATAATTAGTTGCAAATAATGTCTGCACTACGCTGTATATTCCGGCACTCTTTGCAACCAATGGATAATTCATTTATATAAAAGATATATTTGTATGAAAATGTAATATATAAAATGTGATTAAGATTAATAGATTATTGAGGAATATTATTATTGGAAGCCAAGGTAAAATCTTATCGCCGCAGGATACATAAAAAAGCACGCTTTTTCAGTTACGTATATCCTCGAAAATTATCAGTTTTTATATGTATGCTAAAAAAAGATATTTCCTCAAATTCTATTTGAAATATCTATTTGATTATAGAATTTCTAACATTCACATAATTAATTTGATCGTGATATACTTTCCCCAATATACTACCAAAAGTAGGTGCCTAAGTATAAAATGTTCGAACATGATTGTGACATTAGTGCCATTAAAGTATTACCAAAATTAGATGCCCATAATAAAGAGGGACACGTAAATAAAATAATATTCTGGAATTTCATATGCATCCACATTGCAAAGTCGTTTGTTTTCCCGCTGAGAATTAAAATAAGCCATTAAATATGTTTGCTTTTAACCGAATTTTCAAATTAATGTTCGTAAAATCAGAATCTAAAGTCGGAAAAACAGTTAAACCAAAAGCGCAAATATCTTAAAATGTATGAAAAATCGAACAAATGAAATTGTTCACCCGGAAATTTTGTTCATCGCTATGCAAGCAGCTTTACGAAGGAATAAAGTTACCATTTAAAAAGAGATGAGTTTTCGTAAAGTTTCCCTTTAAGAGACGTGGAAAGCTGTGGGAAAATATCTCGCCGGCGCTGGACGGACGTTCGCCTTGGAAAGTGTATCCTTTTTTGCGTCCATTTTCCTTGTAATATTATTCTATTAAGGGCGGCGTAGGTGGCAACTTATATTAAAGTGTCATTGATAAGGAGAAACTTTCAAGTGTGACGACAATCTACAGTAAGCTGGGTGAGTTAAATGTGCGCAAACAATTTTGTATGTACGCAACCTTTTTTCATAATATTCACCTTTACGTCCAGTTCTTGAAGATATGTTATCATTTATCTCGTTCGATTTGAAGTCTTTTAAATATTTAGAATTTACGAAATATTGTGTGTAAGAGAAATAATTAGTAAAATATCACACATTTGTATTATTGTTAATTTGCAAAATAACATTTGCAAAAAACTGCTGCAGTTATTAGAGTCTAGGTTCAAAATATACATTAGGAAATGGGCCTAATGTTGCAGAAATAGTACAAAACCTGGTATTTATCAGAAAATAATAAGTTAAATCAATATAATAACGTGATTTCGTAGTGAAAAAACGAACTACAAAATAAAATATATGTATTATATACGAAATATATGTATTATATACAAACTATATATATTATATACAAAATATATGTATTATAGTTACATTACAGAGAAAAACAGTCCTCGTTAATGCGCGTACCAATGATAGAACAAATGAGAATGTTTGTATGTTTACTTCTTAATAGAACTGATATTCAGCAACAAATCACTCCCAAAGGTGACGAGCGAAAGTGCACTTGATGTTACAGAAATATAATATAATTTTTAAAAAAGCTTATACGTTTTAGAATATAAATGAAATACAATTTATGATCATAACAGAAAACAAGAAAAAATATTTCGAAAACGCGCATACATCATATTTTAAATAAATTGAGAATTATTAATACGAAATCAGAACAATAACAAAAATCGAATGAAGTATGTAATAAATCTTCATAAAATACCATAAAAAATAAACAATACCATTTGCTATTTTAGGGTTCGATATATTCAAAGGAAAACTGAACCTTTACAAGATCACTCACTACTTGGCGAAGGAACTTGGAATTTGGAAATTTTAGAATTTTTAAAAAATATGCCCCCCCCTCCTTATAACCGAAACTACTCAACCTAAAATTATAAAAGAATATGCGTTTCTAAAAGTCCACGCAGGGTTGAAAGATAACTTCAGCGATGATTGTAGATGTCATAATTTTTTAAATATTCCCCATGTTACAGCTACCAAAGTCGTAGACCATATCTTATAAATCACAAAGGTCCTCAAAAATAATTACTTCTCAGATTATATATCATGTGGAGTATTAATTAAAAAGGTTTCTTGCGAGAAATACAAAAAAATCATAATTTTAAGCTGCTTATTTAAAAAGATCTTCTAAAAAATATGGGTTATATCCCCTTGTTTCTGAAACGATTAAACCCAAAATCACGAAAAAATACCAGACCAGAAGCCTACAGGAAAACTACAGCGCTTATCCTAGATCTTTTAATTTTTCAACTAACAACACGTTTTTAAGCCTGTGAAATATATAGTATATAATGCGTTAAACTATATTTACCTTGTGAAAAATTAATATTTGTAAATAGTTTAAAAGAAATACTATGTACCTTTAAATGCTTACAAGTGTCGGAATGTGTACAGAACCCTCTTTGTGTGAGTTCTACTCGTGCTTAACATATTTTTTAATATCTAGCCAATGCCTAAATTAATTAAAATGAAATTGTTAGCTGACACTGATAGTTGTTTTGTTGGCTTCTTATTGAAGACTCTGTTGGACTTTTGAGTTTCATGGACTAGTATGTTACGTCTGTGTACGGAGGATACAACGAAATACAATCTGCACTTTATATCATCTTGCTGGTTCGAAGTAGCCAAATTCCCGCAGGATGAATTTCGACGTTTTTGTTCAATGCTATTGTGACAAATGCCGCCGGTTGGTCAGCGACAAATACAAGATGGTGAAAACGAAACGTGGACGAAATTCATTTTCATTATATTTCATTTAAATTTCATTATCTATGCCGGTTATGAAATATAATTAACATCGACCGCTTTTTAAATGTATTGCCATTGCTAAAATACATTCAATATAAACCGTCAACCAAGAAAGACATTCATTTCGTGTTGTAGTGTATGCGAATGTTTTCTCAGCTCTTCGAATTTTACGTGTTTTTTTTCAATAACCCTTGTGAGTTTCCTCGATTCTGACTATCGCTATTTTCCATAATATATCTATTTTATCTACTACTTGTGAATAAATGAGAATATCATTTTCACTACGAAAATGATGAGTAGGCTATTAAATGTACTTATGTACTTTATAAAAAAAAACAAATAGGTAATTTCTAGATATTTACAAAAAATAAAAGATATCTCATTTGAAATTTGAAATAAAAGATTTCATCATCATACGATTTGAATGAAAGTTTTAAAGGATTTACTATTTTCATTCTGATGATGAAGATGTTGAAAATTATAAATAGATTATTAAACCTACTTACGTATTTTATAAAAAAAAGACAATTGGATAATTTCAAATAATTTACAAAACATAAAAGATTTGTTATTTCTCTGGCCGGCAATAAAAAAGAAAGTTCCATTTTTAGTTTTGTAACGACCTGTCCCAATATGTAATTTTATCAGTATCAAATATTTTTAATATACTTTATTCTTATTGTTTAAATTTTAAATGTTTATAATTTAAATACACATAGGTGTTTTAATTAATTTTAATTGTTTATAATTTAAATACACATATTTAAATCGCTTTGAAGGTATAATTGACGTTATTGTTTTATCTCAAAAAATAAAGTGTTTTATAAAAAAAATAACAGCCGCTCTGTTGTACACACGAGATTGAAAGTAACGAATTACACCGGATATTTTGAAAGTACAATCTGCATGTGCACTTACCGCGGTATACGGACGGTCTGACGAGCGCGGTGCAACGCTAATACGCAGCTGCTCCTTGGCTGTACGCGAGTTATGCACTGCGGATATGCTAAATATTTAATACGCCAATAATACACACTGATTATTACTGTATGTACAGTTTATAGTGTCCGAATAAAGGCAACACCGAAAGGATTTGTTTTAAAAAAATGTGAGTCACAATAAAAAAACTTTAAATTACATATTTAAAAAAAAACTGGCTAAAATAAATAATATTGAGTTAACCAATAGTTTTTGAGGAACCGCTCTGAGGTTCCTCAAAAACTATTGGTTAACTCAATATTCGAGAATCTCGAGAAATCGAGAATCATTTGTGCGTCATAAAGTCCTTAAAAAGTTGAACTAGAAAGCGCGATTTAAGATCTCGACAACAACGGACTATCTGGACAAATTTTTTTTTATATTTTAAGCGTACTTCATAATTTAACCTTAATTGTCATTTTAAAATATATTCCAGAAAGTGCATTTAAGGAAAATTAATTAAAATCCGTAATATTCATTCCGAGTTTCGGACAGCAATTTAGAACCGCCATAGTGAATTTTGGAAATTGGTCGAAAATTGGGAAAATTTAATTCCAAAAAAAAATTTTAAAATTGGTGGCACTTTCACATACTATGATTTATAATTTGGACTAGATGTCAAGCAATAATTTTTCGTAATCAATTTCAATTGCTTTTGATAACCATGTCTGGTGATAAGATTTTAATAAATAGATTACATTTTAATAAATAAATTTTGATCCTCAAGTGAATGGTTTTTAGGGCCTCTGTTGTACATTTTAGATAGAAAAAATAGATAATTATAGAAAAATATATTGACGATAACATTGTTTGTTATCATTATCCTTGATGATGACATTGTTTGTTATCATTATCCTTGATGATGACATTGTTCGTTATCATTACCATTGATGTTGACATTGTTTGTTATCATTATCCTTGATGATGACATTATTTGTTATCATTACCATTGATGTTGACATTGTTTGTTATCATTATCCTTGATGATGACATTGTTTGTTATCATTACCATTGATGTTGACATTGTTTGTTATCATTATCCTTGATGATGACATTGTTTGTTATCATTACCATTGAATTTGACATTGTTTGTTATCATTATCCTTGATGATGACATTGTTATCATTACCATTGATGTTGACATTGTTATCATTATCCTTGATGATGACATTGTTTGTTACCATTACCATTGAATTTGACATTGTTTGTTATCATTATCCTTGATGATGACATTGTTTGTTATCATTACCATTGATTATACCACTGATGCCTCTACGCATTGCCATTTTTTCCTCCCTAACTAGCTTTCTAGTCGCACTTTCTGTTTCGATATTATAACATTGATGATTTAAATAAACAATATATTTTTTATATTTCTTTTAGGAATAAAATTTCCCGCAAATAAATTCTTTTAAAACAATTTTCGCAAAATTATCACAAGTCCAAAGCTAATATTTATTTTCGCTAAATACCTAGTTTTCTATTTGTGCTTACTTTTTATTATCACAAAACATAATTTGGAAACCCGTCTCGATGTTTTGGATAAAAAATCGTGACATTGAAAAGATAATTTTTTGAAAATTTAATTGAAATTTTTTTGTAACATTTCGATCCAATTCGATGCTTTATTTTGAAAATGAAATAAACATGCGTATTAATACGATATTATTAATATATAATAATACGATATTGTGGTGATATATCTCTGGATTATTGCTTAGCAGCGTCCAATTCATCCCGTATTTCCTCATTTTTACAGTAAAATATTTTAAGCTTATTAATTTAAGCAGAATTTCTTTGATTTTTGTTTCCTAATTTTATGCATTATTTTCAGCAAACATTCCATCTTTCCGGGTTACATTTTTATCTTTAAATACAAATGAGATAAGTGAATGTTTAATGTCGCTTCATATTTGTATTATAGTTTTATTGCAGTAAATGTCAGTTTTAATTTAATAAATAACTAAGAAAGAACTATTTATTATAATAGTATAATAAAAAGTTCTTTCAGTGTTCACAAAATTATACTTTCGAGGAAGAGTATAAAATAAAATCACTCTGTATAAGGTACAAAGACGGACGATCCATTTCAATAAAAATAAAGAAATTGCCCGATGCGAGATGTTTATTAAAAAAATTGTTACATCCTATTGGTGCCGGGTTCCAGGTTGCGCTTCGCTTCCGCTGGCGCGAGGCTTTACTTCCGGTCATCATTTTGGTATTGCTTTTTTAACACGTATTACAAAAAGGGAGAGGGTTACGTGTACAGGTTTCGAGTTGGCAGGATGTCGAGATAGTAATAAACGCTACTCGTCGCTGCATCTTGTTGCACGTTTTAAATATAAAAATACCATTGAATTCAGCTACGAAATTAATCAAGCGCATCAATAATGTGACTTTGGTATAAATCCTAAATTTTTTTACGGTTCCGTTCCTCAAAATGAAAGGAAAGGAAATCCTAATGGGATCTCTTGGTTGTTCGTTCGTCCGTCTGTCAATGCCCTTTTTCTCATGAGATATCAAGTTGAGGTATATTGAGGTGCACAACCGTATATTGCCGTAAACATTCCAAGTTTTTTGATCCACGCAACAAAAAGATATAACCCTTTAAAGCGCATTTTTTTCTTTATTTTTACCACTTAATATTAGAGAAATAAAAATTTTGTAAATAGTTTAATAGAAATGCTAGAAGAATTAAAATTTGGTAAATAGTTTAATAGAATCATTAAATGTTTATAAATGTTTAATGTGTACGTAGGTACTGCTCGTACTGCGAGCTCTACCTGCGTTTGAAATTTTTTTTAATAAAATGTAAATGGCGAAGAATAGTAAAAGAATGGTAGAACAAAGGTGACATAAACGCATGCAACTGATATTTCCGCGAAATTTGGATTTTTTTGTTTATGAAATTTTATTCTTGATCCAAGTGCCTGTCATATATTTTGAATATATGTTAATTATAACAATTTAGGAGAGCAGCTTTTATAATTATTACAAAATGAATTACGCTAGCGAATTTAATATTTTAATAGATATTTAGACAGAAGGCAATAGTTTAAGCTTTATTAAAGAATATATTTTCGAAACAGAAGATAGATGATAGGCCTTTAAATTGTGTTAATCAAAGATGTAATATTCTTTAAGTGCGCATAGACCGGAATTTATTATCAAGTCTTGTTCGCTTAAATCATGTTTAAACTAGGCATTAAAAATAAAAGAAACTAACCCTCTGCGCTAAACGCAGGTAGCAAGAATAGAGTACGGACCATCTGTTCGCCCTTAGTAAAATAAGAAACAATTTTTTGAAAGAACCGGCCGAAGTAAATGTCCCAAAGGCCAGTCGCGGTCGATTGTAAACTGTATGATTACTTGGACTTCACAAAAAACAAAATTTGAGTTCATGCCTTAATAGGCATGAACTCAAATTTTGTTTTTTGTGAAGTCGGATAGAAAAATAAACTACATGAGTTGATTCGACCAATATGGACCATACTGACTTATATCACAATGGCATTTCACCGAATTCCGAAAATATTAGCTGTTACAGCGTCAGTCAGCCTGCAGCGGTGGCATTTCATCATATATATAATTCATCATTTTTAGTTTGATATTGCCTTCATTTCTACGCTGTTTCAGATAATTATGTAACGTAAAATTATATTAATTTTACACAGAGGAACGTTTTGCATATTCACTTTATAAGGCTTATTCAACTGATGTGAAATTTTCTAATGTGAAATTTTCAGCATATATCTTATAGTGTCTAGAGGGTCATAATATATAGATCGTAGAGATGTGCGAATAATGGTCGATAACGAGAGAATATATAATCAAAGTGAGCGGATGAATTTTTTAATTAAAAATTTAAACCATTAGAGCCATATTAACAAAATGTATGAAGATATCGCAGACAACATAAAAGACTAAAAAATTGTTGAAAGCATTCTTATGGTACGACATTGGGACAAACATTTTCGACTAAAACACCTAATAAATAAATATACAGATAAAAATACCGTTCACAAGTCAACTGTAAATAATAACAACATGGGTGCTTTTTTGGCCGGGCAAAGCCTATACTGCTAGCTAGTAAATAATATTGGTAAAGAAGGGCGCAAGCATATAATTAACAAGCTTTTACCCGCGGGTTTGCCCGCGTGGTATTTAAAAAGATTCCCTCCTCACTCTCTTCACCTTATGTACATGGGCAAAATTCTGGCCGATCGAAATATGTAGGTACTGCGTATGTATAAGCCAAGGATAAAGGATTATATTTATAACAAATATATAGTGCCAATGGACATTTTTTAGCTAAATACATTTTCTTGCCGACAGTGAAATTTATTTACATAAGGATTTATAATTTTTCACAATAAGCAACTACAAATATAATGTCCAGTAAAAATACTTTCATGTGTCTATCGTCGCGAACTTCAGAGTTTTGGCAAACATTTAAGTTTTTTCCTGCGCAGATATAATTTTTAATTCAATACTAATATTATCTGCTCTACTCCTGTCAATGATAACGTAATCATATATAACCTGTCTTTTAATCTAGCATATGCATTATCTATTTGTAAAATTTCACTAAATCCGCTAAGTCGTTTAAGCGCGAAAGAAAGACAAACATACAAATAAAAAAAACTTCGCTTTTTTTTATAGGGAGGGAATAAAAAAATGAGCGCCATGAAATTAATTAATTTCATACACCTTCTTGTCTTACTAATTATCAATGCTGAACAATACAGAGACGTGTCAACAAAGAACGTATACATGGTGTATTTAAAAGGATGACAAAAATGAATACAATAAAGCATCAATAGATCCACGTTCACAACGACCATGTCACATCTAGATATTATTGTGAGAAGACAATTTATAAGATTCATGCCAGGTGCGACTGGACTGCTAATTACAAAAACCGTATTAATTACGAATAGGTGTTCTTTTTACCCCACTCCACTCTTTTATTCATCATTTAATTTGGATACGCTTTGCTCAGAAAGGGTTAAATTGATATAATAGAAGAAGGGTTGTCGTTTTTTATCCTTTTCGAATATCCGTTTTGTCCATATGACTCGGTAGTCATAGCAGATGAGCGTGCCGGTAACGTCTAACGATAATGTCATAGATTCCGTCTATAGTTGCATATTTATTAGTTCTTTGATTTGTTTTATACATACGAAATTTTTGGATTTATAAGGCGGTATATTTATATGTAACTCTTTTTTTGTAATTTCGACTAATCTAGTTTTCATTTGTGTGATTGATACACATTGATTCTATCGTAATACAAGATTATAAATGCTTCGTGCAGATTCATTATCTGTAGCTAATTGCAGAGTTATTACGGAGAAACGCACAGTAAGTTGTAAATTTTCCGCGAGCATTGGGTAATTTTGCTACTTCATACAGGAATTGTGACATTTCTTAAGTTATATGCTGATTCAAAACATTGCTCGTGATTTGTATCAGCGTATAACTTAAGATATGTCATAATTCCTGTAGAATGGTGTATTTTTAATAAAAAATTAATACAACAACGTGGCAACAGATGGCGTAATGTGTGTATTAAACCTTTGATTGAATCACTGAGGTGTATCGAGAGCTCAAAACTTGCAAAATTCACACGGGCAAATTTGTGAGAAAAATTCAGTCAATGTATACTTTTATTTCATTTAAAATACATCAAATTGAGGTCCGTCCGTCCGTATGTCGGTCACAATCTATCTTAGAGGCAATAAAGTATGTCTCCTTTATTTGTTAACTAGCTTTAAGCCGCGATTTTGCTCGCATGGTTATAGTTAAAGTGGATCACATACTGTTGCTTTTTTATATTTCGCATGTGGCGTTTCAAAAAATCACGTCGATCTATTGCTCCGTTACAACGTTGCTTCGTTATTCCGTTTGCGTTCTTTTCATGTATCAAATAAGAATTTTCCTGAAAGAATGAGATTTACCACAATAAAAATAGCGTATGGTATTTTCCTGCCGGCCTGCTGTCCGTTAAAGATGGATAAATAAAGACACTTCCTCATTTATAATATTAATAAAGTTAGTTAAATATTATTCATTAAATGAAAATGTCACGTTAAATTGTGTTAGCCAACTGGAGAAAATTCAACACTTTGTTTCGTACATTTTACAAGGATTATTACAATTATAAGATTATTGTTGTGCAATAATTTAAGTTTAATACTATTTGGCTTAATGAAGAAAGCAAGCATATGTGAAGTTGCTCCACGTATGGAAATATGTTCGATAACGGCATTAAGACGTAGATATATAAAAGTATTCGAACAAACTAACTTTTAAGATTATATAATTCACTTTATTTGTAATGATTATACGGTCTGTCCAAATAAATATAAAGGCTGTGATCGAGCCGGGCCTTTCCAAGCCATACAAAATATTATTAATTTTATTATATGTCATTATAAGGGCGTTATAACAAAAAAATAACGCGAAGCCCTACACAATAATAATGGTCGAAACCTAATCGGAAGAGAGATATTATTTCGAAACCGAAAGGGTTAGAATTTAAAGACAAAAAACATACAAAGCGTCTAACCCGCTCATCGACATGTCGTTGGATCGGTTAATTTTGAACCTTTTTTTCATAGTTCCTTTCTTTGTTTCCGTTTTCAATTATATTTTTGAGGTTTGTGATGGTTCGAAATTTTATTATGAAGTACGAATAACGATAGGTGATAATTTAAATTTTCTGTTAAAAATAATTTCGACGGTGTTTTGATTAATACGAATAACACAAATTGAATACGAAAATTTGGTTCAAATAGTGATCAAACAACCCCTATTAAAATATCGAATGTTTGTTTAGAAAATAATGCTGAATAATAAATAAATAATAATCACAATATTCGATATTTTTCGCAATACTAATTTTAGTGTGCAGAATCTATAATAAATAGTATAAATAGTATATAAGTTCCGATTTTGCGAAAATAAGTATTGGGATATTATTACTTTTATTAAAAAAGGAAAGCAGAGAGATTTATGACAAAAAATGAAAGTTTTGAGTTGAAAGAAGGGATGGAATCCCGTATAGGTCATGAGATGGCCACCATATGGTAATAACATGTAGTCATCATCTATCTTTCTGGCTTTAGATCTAGATATGCAGAAATAGATTGTTATGCTATGACTAGGGATGGTAGTAGACGTGGAGTGGACGATATAAATAATTATGATGTATGTAGAGACACGTAACAGATTATACCGAGTTCTCTGGAAAAACTAAAAAGTGTAACAAAGTTAAGTGCATTAATGATTTAGAAAATATTTTTTGGTTTCTCCTCTTTTTTGTGCCAGTCTTTAATCCACGCATCGTGGCCAGTCTTTAATCCACGCATCGTGGCTTGGGAATAATCCAATTTCTATTTTGTCTACTTTTATATGCTAAAGAATTAAGTATACCAGACACTATACTGAAGTTTAGCCACTGAGACGTTAATTGACGCGTTTTAAGTGATAATATAACTGAGCAAAAGTGATTGCTTTTTTAGGGTTCTGTGCATAAAAAAACAACGGAAATTTTATATTTAAGATCACTTACGTTTCCGTATCCCTGTCATTTTTTTCTCAAAATAATGTGATTTAGGGCCGATTTTGTAATCTACAGATAAATAACCAGATAGAAGTTATTCAACGGATAGCATAGTCACGACCCAATAGAAGAATATAGTTATCTGCTACTTCGAGGCCCGGATAAGTGTTTATTGGCCATTAAAATGATGTTTTAGGTTATGTTTGACAACTCATCGTAGCGTATTTTCTCTGGTGGTTTCTTCTTTATCCTTTTTTTAATATTCTCGTATTTGCATTTTAAAGTTTTGCTGTGTGTACGGTATTTACACTTGTCGCGGTATTAAATTTAGTAAAGCCGGCAACTTTTTCTCTTTTCGAGACTGTGTCAGTGTTTTCTAATATGTTACGATAATAATTCACTAAATAAGAGGACTTAAGAGGAAAATTAGACGAACATTTGTATTTCTTCCATTTTCGAATTTTTCACAACACAATTTATAAATAATAACACGCCACGAGTAAGCAGAACAACGCAAATAATTAGATTATAGGTTAGTTTTGTGGGTGTTGCATTGAATGGCAAATGTCAAACTAACGCTTTGTTTCTTTCACTGTATAATATGTTGAATTCTATATGTGTCCATCTTGCTTGCACATGTTTAGTGTAAAGTCGGTTGGACTAAATCGCAGTTAAATATTGTTTGAATAATGTACTTACCATTGAAGATGTAATATGGTTACCTGACAGATAAAGATTCAGTTAAGTAATTTCTAGAATTGTTACTAGCCATTTTATTTGACGTTTGAAAAATTGGACCTTAGACACTTTTAATTTGGCACAGTGGATAAAGCATATTCTCAATAGTTACCATTGAGAAATATTCTACCCGAAATGTAAAGCTGGCAAAGTCAGCGCTTGGTTTTTATAAATTTTATGTATTGCGTGCGGTATCGTTTTGTAAAATCTTTTAATAAAATACGTATTTGGATTGCGACACAGCTGAATCTAAAGTTATGAAAAGGTCGGAGTTTTTAGAGTGTTGTTTAACTTTTAAAGGAAAATTACAACGATAACTTTAGATATTATAGATTTTGAATATATTTGGCGTTAATTTTGTAGAAATTCATTATTCACAATTAAATGAAACTACGTGATGTAGTATTACTTCTACTTTCTTTAAGTTCTTTACCACGACCTAGGTTTCGTTGTGTTACAACATCTTCAGGTGGGCTATTAGTAAAGATTAACCTTAATCAAATTATTAGGAAAGATTAACGTTAATCTTTACTAATAGCCCACCTGAATATGTTATAGCACAACGAAACATAGATCATAGTAAAGAACTTAAAGAAAGTATAAATAATACTACATCACGTAGTTTCATTTAATTGTGGATCAAACATTTTTAAAAAATTGCCATATTTCCTATGAAAGATAATAATATGCTTAGACGGTGAATATTTGCAGTTTAATAGCATGAATATTTATAAATAGTAAACTATTATGTATCCGTATACAAAAAGTATGTATCCTTAAATGTCAAAACAAAAAGTATGTATCCTTAAATGTCAAAACAAAAAAATCCTACAATCCTTAAATGTATGTACCAAAGTAATAGAGATAGATTCACGTCGTTGTCACTTCTATGATAGATTTTTTTACCTCTGAGAGATAATAATCTAAGCAAAACGGTGAATATTTGCAGTTTACCAGCATGACTATTATAAATAGTTTAATACATATCGTATGTATCCTTAAATGTCAAAACTTTTATATATTTCTAAGTAATAGAGAGAGAGAGAGAGAGTCACATTGTTGTCACTCGGTAGGCCTTTGAGTCCACTTTCAATGTTTCTATTGTCCTTTACTTTGTGCATCAATGCTAGGTTCGGCCTGTACGTTCATACACAGACAATATGAAAGACAAAAGCGTCCAGATAAATTATGAAATTGTTTATCTGGTAGTTCCATTCGTAGTTGCTCGCGGCTGTTTATTTTTGGTTACCAACTTATTCAGAAGACTTGTATTTGGTTTTACGTCTTTCGAATCGAAATACTTTCCAAATAATAAGCTTACAATTTCATTGAACGAAAGCTCTAACCGTAAGTCGGCGTGGGCAGCTTTAAGAGCTGGTTGCAGCAACGGACGTGCATCTAGGCCCTGCAGCCGCGCACCACAGGCGGAATGCGGGCTCACGAACCGGTCCCAGCAAGTCGACCGTTACTCATTCTATATAGCTATTAGCCACATAGAAAATAATCTCTTCCATGCTATTACTTTGGGTTGTGTTGCTGAGTATATTGAGTTCTTCTATGTATCTTTTTTGCATATTATATTCTAAAAGTTTGGAAATATGTGAAATAAACTGTCGTCCTTTCATTTCTATTAAACAAATATTGCGAACGTAGTGGATTTGGAAGTATTGAAATATTTTTTTGTTGTATGAAGTCGTTCTCGATGAAAAAAGGTGACTTTGTGATTTGGATATAGATACAAAAAAAGGGATCACCACATATAGATACAGATGAGGGTAACTGAGTCGTATTTTCAAAGTGAAACTTCTTTAGCGGCAACGAGAGCAAACTTTCAAAATCGACATGAAAATGCGTAGCAACGAAAGAAAAATGGTGCATGGCTCATGTATGAGAGCAAACAAAATTGCACATATTAGGGAGAAAGAGGGAGCAAGTGTAATACATATTTGTATGCGCACGCATATGTTGTAGTTAGATAAGTATTTCATTTTACAGTCGAAGTGATGGGAAAATCTTTTCTCCCACCACGTTAGGATAGCGTTTAACTAAACATTCCCACTGTTATATCGAAAACAACTCTTTGCCGCTACGAATTCAAATACAATAAGCGATGTCGTCTTTTTATTAGGTTATTATTTATAGAAAAAATAAAGATTAAGCAAATGTGAGCGCGTGATGGCGTGTCGACTCAAACTGTAAAGGTCAAGGCGGTTTTTGTATCGTGTGGCTTGAATAGAAGCTTCTCACTGGTAGCACATTGAAGTTTTGCTAATTCCCAAAGGAATTTCGCTTCTAATATGTGTGCTGTGGTGTGTACACTTTTTATATTTTTTTAAGTATCAAATATAATACTTTTTCCCCGCGTTTTTCAAGATTTTATTTCTCCAAAGTATTTTTCCCCGTGGTTAATCCTTGACGTCAAATCAGTTGACTATAAAATATTAAAATTTCTATACCAAGAATGTTTTGTTCCATTTAAAATCTAGGCATTTATCATATTTCGTAATTTGTTGCATTGTCCCTATCATGATTCTTCCCTCCGTTGTTTTCATGCGATAAAGAAACATTTGCGAATACAAAAAATAACAGAAGACAAAAGAATGAGTTTTAAGTGGGAAGTTGAGTTGAATTAAACACAACACGGGAGAGGTGTGGAGCGGTATGGGCGGAAAGGAGCGCGGATGCTGTACACAGAGTGTTCGTTTTTTACTGAAAAACACCTTCATAATACGAGTTATATAAATATTATATGGAATCATAATGTTGGTGTATTACAAATGTTCATGAAGAAATTTCAATCTAACGTATTATATCTATGTAGTGTATAAAAAAAAAGTATTGATTAATAAGGTAACGTGGTGTTATGTTTTCTGGAACTGGTTGCTGGACAAGCCATTAAATACTGTTTATACCTAGAGCCTAATGTTTTTACATACAGTTTAAAGGCTTTAATTCTGTCATTATTGTTTTGTCATATTTCATTTTTGAAAACGAGACACGGCGTAGCCAAATCGGGCCTGTCTGCAATGATGATACGATTTTCCACAATCATGATATGAATATTGAACAGAATAACCTTCTTTGTAAGGTATCTGTACGCGTATTAACACTTGCCTCCTAACGTATGATCAAAATTGTTGTGTCTGGTGACTCTAATTTGATGTCAAGGAAATTATTCGATGATTTTTACTTGACACGAAAGTGGTGACATTGAACGACACAGTGCTAACAAATGTAAAACAGATGCATTACCTTGAAGGACATCCACTGAATCTAATTGATAGTAATTGGCTGAAAGCTATAAATGAACTGGCGTCCATCTCATTTCAAAACATTGAAAACGGACATCCAATATTTGTGGTAAGAAAATTTATTTTACATTCAGGGCGACAATATATATTTATCATGTTTGATGTTTAGTCAGAATTTTATATTTATATGGACTGAAAAGTTGGCATCTTTTGACGAAATATACTGTGCCGTATGGTATTTCTACTTATTCTTCTATAAGTTATAAATTAGTTTTCATGCAATTCTTAATTACATATATATACATAATAAATGCAATACTCGCCTATTATATATACAATAATTTTAAGGAAACTTTACTCTTCAATATAACGACATGCCCTATAATACACAAACATAGCTGTAGATAGATATAAATGACTCCCTGCAAATATTATAATGTCTAATATTATACTGCGAGACAAAAAAAGGACGAAGCACCTTTTTGGGGAATAATATCAAACCGAGATTAATAGTGATGTGCAATGTGTAAAATTGTCGTATCGACGACTAAAGTCCTGTTTTTTAAACCGATGGCATAGAGCGAAAAGATGGTAATGTTTTTAGGCGCATATATGTACTGGATTTTGATTCCATATTTTATGCTGAATGGCATAAATGATTCTCCTGTGTGTTTTCGTTACATTTTACATGGTTTCAAGAATGTCATTGGCAACATGTGTTATTTGAAATCTAATACGGCGGATACCGTGGACTTTAATATATATGTGCGGATCTTTACATCAGCATATAAGTATTAAGGTTCATGGTTTTGATGTATTTTGATGTATTTATTTGGAATTGATGTATTTTGCGGATATGTGGTGTGGTTGGAATAGACTTGCCTTCACAAATTTCATTGAATATATGAGGTTACTTGGAATCTAACGTATACTGTAGAGTCACGAGTGTGATAAGCCACCACGAGGATGTAAACAACTTTGCAAATGGTCGCGTCCAAAACGAGGATTTGCCGCATAGTGGCGATAAATGAAATTAAAAAAAAAATATTACAAAAGAACAAAAAAACCTACTCCGTAAAAACTGATAAGAAAGGTACGTGTTTTAGTGTCAGCTTTAAGGAACGATTTGTAGGCGGGATTTGATCACAAATAATAACTCAAAGTTTGATTGTCGGATTCCGATTGCAGTAAATATGAGTGTTTGTAGAATTTGTTTTTCTTTACAGTTTTAAACAGCCGAATTGTTCGTTTTAGAATATTTTTAAAACATCGATCTGATTGAATACCAAATTTATTTTTCATATTGTGTTTTAACATAAGTACTCTCTTTTCCATGCTACGTTTAAATGCAGATGTCGTCCGTGCGATTTTACTTTAATTATTTTAGACCTTTTAAATTCTTTTTGCATATAATAGTTATTAACTAATATAAAATTAGTTTTCTTTGCTTAAGCAAATATAGAATTGTGGCTTCTCTCTCTCCTTAAATTGTTAAATTAATTTTATCGACCGAGACCCATCGCTACCCACCGCCGCGTTCTCACGCTATGGCTCTGCTACAGATTTTAAAACAAAGACGCAGTTGACATTTTTTTTTATTTTCATCTTAAAAGAAGGTCGGGGAAAGGAAGGGCGCAAACGATCGCGGAGGAAGGGGAGAATGAGAGCGAATGTGGCGGGGAAGAGGGATGAAACGATGTTACGGTGACAGATGATTGAAATCTGTTCTGAGTTTCGTTTTTTATTTCTCTGTCGCCATTTCTCTTTTCGCGATTTCACTGTATTGTTGGGTGGCCAGATTTCATTTTTAATACTTTCGTGTGTAATTGCTGAGTTGAAGTTTCCACGTTTTAGTCGATACAAGTCTGTCGTGTGCCACTATCTGTCCTTGTACCTTTAAGTATTCGGACCAAAATGAATTTTCGTATTCGAAATTAATTACGTTTCAAAATAAGCTTTCGTTTTACATATTATCAAAGAAAAAATCTTTCCATTTTATTAGTAATTAATTTATTAGAATCAAATTATTTATTAGTATAAAATATCAATTACTTCATTGTATGCAATGAGCATTCGAGTTACAAATTTCGCTGTTAATGTTTTGATTTGTGAACCATTTTTAAGGTGACCCGTTGCTGAAGAGTGACGAAAGTGATGATAAATTTCATTAATTATTATCCATATTTGTCAATTCTAAAATATTTGCGTTTCGGTATACAGACGTCTTTTTTTTCTATTGGTATATTAAAATTTCTCAAGAAAGCAAGAACGAAAAAAAATATAAAATTAAAAAAACACTGGTGTGTACTTACGGCTACACGATATAAGTGAATACTAAAATAAACAAATAGAGTAACATACGCGTATTATATTAAACTACTCTCAAATAAAATGTTAAACACTTGAAATATTAACTGATTAAGTACAAACATCGGGTGTTATATTAAATTATACTCGAATGAAGTATTAATTAAAAATAAAATGTAATTCTTGAAACGGTACACTACGCGTTAGGCAGAGTTTGCTTGGCCGATACCAAAGTGAGAAGAGTTTACTCGATTCAGCGCACCCATACGAGCGTGACGGTTTAGTTTGTTCACTGCTCAGAACAAGTGCGCATTGTGCGTCTATAGAAGTCACCTATAGTTCCACTTAAAAAAAATATAAGTTTGATATATTGAAATGCTTGATGACGAACATAATGAAATAAGAAAATGATATCAAAGGTTAACAACCACTGATGTTCGCATCGTAAACGGCAAAATGTGGTTATGATGCATTATCGAGATAACCTTTTAGGTAAACACAGAAAAAGTATGGCCTTCAAAAACTTGTAAGTAAACTATCTCTCGTTTACTTTACCGATTTCATTTAAATTGAAAAAAAAATTAATTAAAATCATAGTTACTGCATTTATGCGAGTTCTGTTCGTCTTATTAGAATCGATTATTGTTGTTGATATCATACGATAACGGTACGTAGAACTACGTTAATGTCGATTACTGTATAGGTAAAATATCGTTTGTGCTACAAACGAGCGTGACAAAACGAAAACTATTTTATATATTAATGTTGCGCCATCTATTGACATATTGTATAAATAATTTATGATTATTGATGAAAAAACTTCGAGTTTCACTTTACGGAAATTATGCGATTTCTCCATATATAAAATAGCCTATATTCCTAATCAAAATTATATATAAGAGAATATATCAATAAATAAATAAATAAACATACATATATATGTGAGTGTGTGTGTATATATATATATATATATATATATATATATATATATATATATATATATATATATATATTATGAACTATGTATTAAGATACAATTACCCGAAATATATGAATTGTAAATACGATGCAGATTTATTATTAAACTAAGAGGAACTTTTCAAATTTACAATATTAGTTAGAGTTAAGATCAAATGGCTGTGGAATGACTTGATTATTTCATAGATGGCCTAAGTAAGGTAATATATGATTCAAAATCTTAAGAAACCTAAATATACATATTTCGATGATTTGACGAAGCAGCATATTTCAAAATAAAATATAGCTACGCGTCATAAAGATAAAATGGTACACAGAAGGCATGTAAACATTTATCAACCCGCAAGAAGCCAATCAGAAAAGAGTTATATGGCCTTCGATCATTGCCCCTTCAGCTTCGGCGGGAGAAAACGTACGCGCGCAATTAATTTAAAAGTAACTTTTATTCCGCGTAACACTATAAGAGTAAAAAAAGTTAACAATTGTTTAAATTGTAATAATTATTAATGTACGAAATTTGAGAGTCAATGTTAATAACTGAACAATGCGTCGGCTAATTAATCGAGTTAGCGTTAATATTTTTTAAACAATAAAACAAAGGAATTCCTATTGTTTTGTTTTATAAAGGATTTAAATATTCTTTTGCAGGTACGTTCGCACAAAGCTTTAAGCCGTCGCAGCTACAGGCTACAAGTTGCAGTTAACATTTCGTTAATTAATTTAACTACCTGTATCTTTTTGTTGTTAGTTTTTTACTGTCGAAAATTTTGTAACACGCCGATTATTAATAACCTTTTGTTCTGTGTTTCTTTACGTCGGTGTCTAATGTTAATCTTTAAAGTTGTTTGTCCTGCACTAATTTTTCGGCTATTACCAGAAATAATTTTACGTGTATATAGTGTTTTCTTTAATTGAATTTTTAATGTAACGAACGGAACCTGACTAACAATTTGTAAAAGAATAAACCTTCAACATTTTGAAATTGGACATCAGTCGATCTAATGTAGAATCATAAATATTAAATGTCTCCACCGTGTTTTTTTTAATGGTTCCGTCCCTCAAAATTTATAAACGGAACCTTTATGGAATCTCCTGGTTTTCCGTCCGTCCGTCTGTCTGTCAACGCACTTTTCCTCAGAAATGGTTAATATATCTAATTGAGATTATAGGTCTAATATCTAGACCTAATTTTCTGGAAAAAATTCAAGTGTTTCGGTTTACGCAACAAAATATATGACCTTTTAAAACTTATTTTTTCTTTATTTTGACCCTAGTCTTACTGATCATTAAATTTTATAGGGTACTTTCGGTAGACCTATGGTCTGAAAATCTACATAATGAGAGGTCTCATAGCACAAGAAAGGAAAAATTTAAAAAAATCAATTATTTCTAATCTTATGTAGAATTATATATTTTTTAGAAATATGCGCCTATGAACGACATAGTGAATAGTAACATATTTAGGTTCTAGAAAATTTTACAAATAGTTTAACAGAAATATCATGCACCGTTAAATGTTTATAAGTGCCTAAACATGTACGGAAACATAATAGTGCAAGTTCTGCTAGTACTTGACAGGTTTTTTAAATAAATGAACAGCTATTTCAATTAATACCGAGAGTAGTTGTCCGTCCCGGCTTCGTCTGTATGAAAAAAGACCATGACCGTTTTATTTTGGTTTAAAACGTTTTTTTTAAATATTGCCTATTTAAATTTATACTTTGATTATATTCTCTACGGTTCACCTATTTACCTACCTTAGTCCAGTAAAGAATTATACAAGTTACACAAAAATGCTTTGTTACAACAAATAATCTATTACAACTATTCATAAACATTCTGTAACTTTTTCGTAGGTTTTATTACAGCGTATAATTATTTCAAACATTATTTCGATGTAGTCGTAATGGCTTAGTTTGTTTAACTCGAAAGTAATTCTATCGTTCAATTTTGCTACAGAAAATAGATTATATAAAAAACATGGCACGTTAATAGGTGTAACTTTTTGTTGGAAATTGTCGTGTTTTTTACAATATTTTCATACATGATAATATTTTAATGTAGCTGTAATGATTTAAAATATTAACTCAAAAATACACCCGAATCAGGTCGACTACCTTTATGTAAATCGTTACTGCTCATTATTTATAACTTTATAAGATCATATAAGTACCCATTCTAGTACCTTCCAGGACTCTAAATTATATGATGGTGAACATTTTATATCAATCGTATTAGCCATTTTTTGTGGCAAATCTTAGTCCTGTTGTAACTCTTGTTTTTTTTTTATAAAGTCTGGCGTTTCGGTATTTTATAAATGTTATTATAACAATTTAAATCGGATGCCTCTTTAAGCAATAAAAAAACCGTGTAAAATATTTGATGTTAGAAAGTTTTTATTATTAATATTTATCATTATAGGTGATTTAGCTTATATAGTTTAAAAGTTTAAGTTCTAAAATTGAAAATTTAGAATGTCATTTTATCAGTGCTGACAATCTTACCAGACCATTGAGTGACTTTCTATATTTGATTTTCATATTAATAACATTATTTATTAGTACTAATTCTTTCGTCAAATACGTTCCTATTTTTATAAAATAAGGTACAGTCGAAGACAAATTAAGGGCAATTGACAGAAGGTAAAGTTTGGAACTTTTAAACAGGAAGTATGCCAGTTTTTCACGCATAATTTGTATATATATATATATATATATATATATATATATATACATACCTTAAGAAATATATATATACCTTAAGAATTCTACGTCTGTATTATTTTGCCTCAAAGCTACGTGAAACAGAATCCGAAACAAGCCCCTGCCCTCATTAAAAACACGGGGAGGCGCATTTTAATCAATCTTCAACCCATTGAATATTTTTTCAAATTAAACGGAAAAATGGAGTGTTTTCTTTAAATGGAAAAGGCAATCAGTTTACTAGCGGCGAGCAGGCAAACCCTCTTAGCGGTAATTGAAAAATAACGAGAGCCTGAGAGCAGAAGGGTTGAGCAGAAGGTTTTGAGGATATTGACGGATAGAAAGTGTGGTCGCTGGTCGGTGCAATGATCGGCGGTGATGGTCCTTGGAGGTAATGTCTTGAACTAGTGAAACAAAATACCAGTAATAAAAATGTGCGATGGATTGACAAAAGTAACATGTACACCGAACTATTGGAACAATTGAAAGAATGCATTTGAAAATGTTTTGTTTATAGTTTCGTCATTTTGCATGCGTAAATTTAGACTCGACGTTCCCTAGGTTTGATAGTTTGTGAATTTGTTTGTTTGTAGAAAATAATCTAAGAAACTATTAAACTGATTCCAAAATTATTTTCCTGTTTCAAAACTCAAATTTTTCTATTACGCATGGACTACATTTTATCTAGTAATTATTGTATTACTTGCTATTATTGTTTAAAACACATTTTACAGAGGTGATTCGGCTCATTATTCTAAATAAAGAAAAGAAAAAACTAAAATACGTTGAGAAAATCTGATAGTTGTGAGTTTTTTTTCTGGAAATAGAATTTAATATAATGAATGTATTGAACAGGTTTTATGATAAGAAATAGGAATATTTTTAAAATTTCCGAGTTCTGAAGGTGATTATATATATGTATATATATATATACTATATATATATATATATATATATATATATATATATATATATATATATATATATATATATAATATATATATATATATATATATATATATATATATATATATATATATATATATTTGTACGTGTATGTCTTTTTCTGTATTTGGGAAGTGTTGTAGGTCTCCAGGTTCCTGAAATATGTTATTGTGAGGTGTATGGTGACGTACAATCCTAACATAGTACAGGAGAACGAGATAAGAACGAAAACATTTTAAAAAGATTGATTGAGCATGAAAAATAATAGAAGCAAGGAAATGTTTTTAGAATTGTTGTCTCAATCTTTATCAATCACACGAAATTTACTAGACGGATGAATTTTGTTATGGTAAAAGTTTATACCCAAGAGCAAAATATGAGAGGAAAAAAGATTTTAATAACTTTGATTGTTCCAAATTTCACACGAACAAATTTATAGGTATAGCTAGTTAGTTAAATTAATGTGAAAGTTATGTATTAATTCTTTTATAACGATAATTTAATTACCTGCTGCTTTAGTCATTCTAGAAGGTTTTTTCCAATTATCGTGTAATAGTGATGATAGTAATGTATCAGCTACCATATTTTTTCATCGAGTACTTTCTGAATACAATAGAAAGTAAATTAGAAAAAATGCCAAATATAGTAAGAGCTCTGTTCCAAAAGCTCTTTTCAATGATACCCCATGTGCTTACGTGGAAAGTTCCCTCGATATAAGTCAGTTCAAATAACATTTTTAGTTTTGAGCCAAAAAACTATAATTCTCTAATTTCGTTTGGAAGTTAGAAACTCCTAATACGCGGAACGAAAAACAGACGGACAGACGTAGAGCGCTACAACAAAAATAGGGTTTCATTCGGAACATTAAGCTGTGTTGTTTACTTTGTTGAAAGTAGACAGAAGTAAGTGTAGAGAAATAAAATGATTCTTTTTAAGAAAACCGTCACAATAAATTGAATATTAATTAATATAATTTATATAATATATAATACGAATTCTGATATACGTATATATATATATATATATATATATATATATATATATATATATATTAATTCGTACTTGCGCAAAAAGAAAAGTTTCATCGCTCTCTAAATTAAAAATGAAAATAAAACTCCCCTATTGAGAATGTGGGAAGACTTAAAAGTAAATACATGAGGGGTGGGAAATCCTCTCCTTTTTCTACTTCGCTCAGAACAAAGATCTTTTTGTCCTTTTTCTTAACAGCTTCTTCCGATTTATTCACAGGCCCCACTTTTATTTATATGTACGCAGACAAAATCATTCTTAGACGCTTTTATAAATGTACGTTTAAAGGAAGTGATACGGGGAAACGTAGAAATTTTCTTCTTCGAGGCAAATTAGGTATTTCCGTAAACTATTTATCGTAGCGATTGGTGGTCATAAATTTTGCATTTAAAAATCGATTATGATTAACTATTATTTTGCAGACTTGAGAAAGAATGCAAAAGTTGAGAGTTTGTTGGCACAGTGGAAACACAATAAACTATTCAAAGACTTGAACTTATTTTTCAGACAAATTGAAGACTATTCATCTAAATAGTGTGGGTGTAATTTTGTCCACTTCATATATATATATATATATATATATATATATATATATATAGTATATATGTATATATAATATATATACATATATATATATATATATATATTTATATATTTTCACACTCCGGAAAAACCCATTTTTTGGGAAACTTTTGAGCATTCCCGATATTGGTCTCAACAGCCTCACTTCCGTGGAGGAAATTCGCTATAAAGCAGAAGAAACCTGTGATTTATACAATTTTTCTAGTAATAATTCAGTTACTCAAAACAAAAGTTAAATTGTAATATTTGAATTAGAACTTAGGTTAAAGAGTCATTTTTTTCGCATTTAAAAAGTATTTTCATTTGAATTTTTTTTAATAATATGTTTTTAAGTGTAATGAAATGGAAACGAGGTTATGCCTGTGCTTATATCAATAAAAAGCTCAAGACATATTCTAATGAAACTTTCCCTTCAGATGTTTCGTCAATATCGCCAACAGAAATGACCACACTATTTCATTCCAATGTTATTTAATAAAGTATTTTAAGAAAGATAATTTTAGATATTTTGCTTAAATAACTAGGTTTGTTTCTCAAAAACATTTGAAGCAAAAATTTTACGTTTAGTACAATAGTAAAGAACATTCCATTTTCCATTTCATGTATCGTGCGAAAATCCTTTGAAAGAAGATATTGTGGAAAAGATTAATTAAAATTTTTGCTCCAACCCCCATTTCGAAACAAAAAACTAAAGCCATGATTCCAAATCTTAACGTTTTTGAGATGTTCATTATATTTTACGGCCGTAAATATATATTAGGCAATACTTTCATACGCTGGAAAATAATATTGAATTATAATCAGTTGAATAGGGATATTATTAAAATTAAATGTTTGTGAGGTTAAGCGTGCATGGAACTCTCGTACGGCGAGTTATACACAAGCTTGATAGGTTTTTTTATTATAGCAATATGTTCAGTATGCTATGCAAGTATAATAGAATTCCAATAACAAACGTTGAAATCTAAATCTACTCACCCATCTACGAAATGTATTAGCTAGACACAAATCATCTGCAATAAAAGAAATTAATTTGCAGCCACTCTGCGAGTATTTAAAAATCGTTTCTATAATTGCCTTTGAAGATGAGAGCATCCCCAACCTTTATCGAAGATACGGGGGTGCAGCAGGCGGCTGAGGGGGTTGGAGGTGGTGCCATCTTCTCTCACCTAATTTATTTTTTGTCACTTCAGTCGAGTGTTGCCTATTTTTATGTGACGACTTTGGGTTTCGGACAGTCGGTGGCGAGATTGCAGTAATTTTTCGCTTTCGATTTGCAAAAGTTAACGTTTATTATTAAAGTTATCGATATCGAGATTATCCCCAAAAAATGCGCTGTTAATTGTATGCTTATTTAAGATAAAGGTCAAAGGTTTAATAAAGTCAGCGGCAGGTACTTAGTAATATTAATTAAAAATTTAAGCATTTAATTTTATCACTAAATCTTGATTGTAACTACGTCTCACAAAATTCTGTTGTTTTATTTATTTTTTTATATATTCGATTTGAGAGACTCGGTTAGCTTGGCAATGAGTGTTAATTTTATGTTATTTTCAGAGAAAAGTTATTAAAATAAAAATTAGGCGGTTTTAACTACAGCTGATTGTTTTAGTATTATTATGTAATTAGAGGTATAGCTTATTATTCTATTATTGTGAGATGTTAAGGTGCCATATCTATTTTTTCTAGGTATACTCGACGGATAAACTTGAGATTTGGGTGTTTCCATTCGATTTTTCATCAACATTAAACTTATTGTAAGTTTGGAGAAAAATGTTACACTAAGCAACGTATTTTTTGCTTGATTTAGAAAATTAATTTTTTTGAACCCTTTCTTCTTTCCAAAGCCTTCCAATATATCTTTCATAATTATTCAATTTCACCTTCGTTTCCAGAATTTTTGGCTGACCAATTGCCTTAACTAATTTAGTTGATTCCTATTTAATTTTTTTTAGTTTTAACAATTGTACCAAGGGACCCATGAATTTCTGTTTCCCTTCCCAGCCGATCTCCCTTAATTTCCAAATATTGACACGGGAGGGCGAGGCGGGGCCGGAACCGGATGTTCGGCTGCCTCGTCATTTCAACACTTTTTTCTTCGTCTTGGAGGAGTGGGCGTTCGTAATTTTCCATTGAAATTGAAAGAAAAGTCTGTTACTTTTTAACATTTCATAAATTATCAGAAAAGTGGTGTAATTTTTTCGACTTCCTTTTCTGCTGTGATAATTGTTAGTACAAACATTATTTAAATGTTTCTATAACAATTTCCTTTCAACTGATTAATCCGATTAGTTTGCACACATTTCTTCATCTCAATATATTTTTTTGCTACTATTATAATAATATTTGCATTCGCAAGTCACGAAGCAACATACTGAGATACGCTAAGGAACTTTAAAAATTCTTATATCCCGCACTTAACACTTTCATGATTGTTTGTAACATGTGTTTGCTGCGACGATTGGTGCAGAAGATAACCTGGAATGCTCTTTCAGATAATTGTAAAACATAATATTGCTTCCAATGATAACATAGCTTTTAATGCCTAATTTTAAGTTATATATAAGCTTTATTTTTATAACAGATTCGATTATTTTATATAATTTCCTACATGTTATATTATGTGTCACCCACTGATACACGCACACACACACACACATACATACACACACACATATATATATATATATATATATATATATATATATATCTACATACACACACACATATAATGTAACTGGCAACATTCTAGATAAGTATAAAATATTTATAATTATGTTTGCTTCGCAAAGTATTTATTGAACTTTATACTTCCTATCGCATTTAACCATTTAAACTGGATAATGGCGCCCAAACATAACAGTAATTAGAGAAAAAAATAGCCGCTGCGATAGCCCGCTCGATTACCCGCCACGCCGAAGTGCTAAATGGAAAACAGAAGAAATCAGCGGATGGAAAAGAAAAGCAAAAAACGGGAATCGAGCTGGAGGTGATTAAAAAGCAATTTATGAACAATTGAAAGCGAACGCTGGGGTTAGTCGTAAGAGGGTTGATTTTTAATGAAGATAATGACCGAGGGGGTGGTCGATAAGAATTAAATTCATTTATTATGATTCTTTTAAAGAATAAAAAAACGGATTATTATTCTTGCCGTGATTGCTCAAAATTAATTACAGAATAACGGGGAGTTAACTGGTTGTATGTTGCAGGCGACTGACAGGTGCAATGTATATCTTTTCATCTACAGACTCATATTGTTATTTATTGTATTGAAAAAAACACATACCTGACAGTGACCAGCAAAAATGGGCTCAGCGTTATAGATATAGAATATACTTTAAAAAAATCGGTTTCTTTTATAATATATAAAGAAACAAATAATTCAGTTGTTGAAAATCAGGAAAGACCAAAAAGTAAAATATAATTTGTATGTTAAGATGTATGTATATATTTAACGTAATGGAAAAGCTTGCTACATTACCTAATTGCATCCAGGATGTGCGCTCCTCTGAGCTTTCGGCGATACTTCTAGCCGACTTTTTCATTAAACTTTGCATCACATCCTATTGCAGTAGCCACACGTTTCTGCTTATGCTATTTTAACGTACGAATTATTCTTACATGTTGTGGGAAAAAAAAATTAACTTAACATTCCGAAACTTAAACATTAATTGAAGTTAAACATTAGTTGAAGGTCGAATTAAATTATTTTTATAACGAAAATTTAGAAGCGATTTGGAGAGATAAGATAGAGACATGACATTATTTGATTATTTAATACATAGGCGAATATAATTATTTTTAAGATTCTACAATTAATAATCTAAAATCTATTCATATATATCGTTTAATCAATTGTTGAATCTAGATCATTCTGTCGTAACGCCACATTATACATACTTTACGTTAATAATGATTTCTCCTTCTAACCAGAAATATGAACTCTCTAGAGTAGTACCATAAAAACTTTCTAAACTCTTTTACATTTCAGTTTATAACCCCAAAATCAGTACTAAACATTCTATTTTTCCATCTTCATAATTACTTTTCATCAAATCCCATTGGGATAGGACGATGGCATAGATAGATAATACAACTAAGTATATATATATACCGACTCATGTACTTAGGGGTATATTTAATAATTTATAAAAGATAAGTTAAAAATCCTCCCAAATACAATTTTTAATCTCTCTCGTGGGTAGGAGGGGAGACGAGGGATGAAATATGATCACCCGATCCATCTTAGCGCTATGAAAAAATAGCATTTCACTTGGATGAGAGGGTGGTCTGGCTGTAGTATAAGGGTTGAACATGGACTATATCAAGATCACCGAATGAAATACATGTACGTAAATCATGATATGTTTCGAAGGTTTCCTTTATTTTCTAGTGCGTTTTTACGTGATTTTAGTTTTTGGTACGTTAAATATAATAAAACGTAAGTAGAGAGATCGGAGAACAATTTACGAAGTTGGCAGGTTTTATTTAGAGGTCTGCAATTTTTCCCAAATATGAAATTTATTATCCTATGTTTGCATTACAAAGTTTGTTATAGGATACTTTGTTTTATTGAGTTTTGTAGTACGAGTGATGGACTGCTAGATGAAATATGAAGTTAGTACAAAAAAGAAAATATTGAAATTTTGTCATTTTTTTGCCACATGACACTAAAAAAATAAATGACGGAGATAGGACTTAAAAATAACAGACATGATGATCTTAGCTTTACTTAAATATCAAACTAAAATAAACAAATAAATAACTTCAACACACACACACACACACGCACACACACACACATATATATATATATATATATATATATATATATATATATATATATATATATATATATTAATATTTAAGATGGACGATTAAATACAATTATTATTCCTTTTTTTTAAATTGAAGTCATCTGAACTATCAATATAAATATAAACATGTTTGTTTGTTACTTATAACTATAAAAAATAACCAATGCTTATGTAATTTTACACATTAATATATATTTTAAACATTAATAGTAATAATATGTTGAATTAAAAAGTAGATTAAAATTTAGCTTACGGGTTATAACGTATTGAATAGTTTTTTTAGAGAAAAAAACCTATATTCTCTTGAGGTATAACAAACATCTTTCTTCGTACTCTAAATGGAACCGCAGCTGTTTTGGTTATGTAAAATACTTCTACATCAAATTGTGAACTAGTTATTTGTATTTTTTACTAACTTATTCTAAGAATCATAAAATATCACCTAAAGGATATCAAATTCGGTTATAAACCAATTTTTGCGCGGTAACAGCTGGTTACCTGTAAAGTAATAAAAAAGATCTTACTACTTTATAGCATTATTTTGAATATATATTAAATTTTTTACTATTTTATTCATTTGCGACTTTTAACTCGCCTAACCTACTTAGAAACGAATAACATTGCATCGGTCTCCTTATAACTATTATTTGTCATTTTTGAACGTGATTTATGAAAATCTAGATTAATGTATTTTATTTGTACCAAATAACGAAATTATTCGTTCTGCGTCTATTATATACTTTCCTAATCAATCACCGCGTTAGAAATATGTGGGGTAGACGGGGAGAAATTGTTTAATATTAAAACACCAAGAAATTAAAGATGGTGGTAGGATATTTTGGAAGGGGAGACATAACGAGGTAGATATGTAGTTAGACAGTGGGATTATGTATAGACGCACGTTAATTTCTTCATGGATTACGTGAACGTACATAAGTTTATCGAAAGAATATATACCTATGTTTCTAAAATAAAACACAATTGTTACATAAATTTATGTAACAATTTGTTACATAAATTTTCATTTACTTCATAATCAATATATTCACTTTATTTTTATTCACAAGTAAATAAAACTCCGTGATATATCTCTTAAAATTTGTACATGAAGATATTGTCATACAACAAAACCTAGGTCGTGGTTAATAATTTAAATAAAGTAGATATAATACCACATAACGTAGTTTCATTTAGTTGTTAATAAAAATTAAGTGACAATAATTTACACAAAATTAACGCTAAATATATTCAATATTATATTAACAATATGTTAAGTTGAAATTGTTAACATGAGTCTAAGGTAAGAAAAAATATAAAACTTGGCTAGTCAATTGTCTACATAATTTAAAACATTAAACGCATGTTATAAACACAATTTGCCGTAAACTTTCGCTTTCTTTGTAAATAGTCATATGTTCTGGAACTTAACGTACAGTAGCGAATGTATGACATTATACCAAGAATATAAAAGATTAAATAAAAAATTGAAAATTAATTAAATGAAATACTTGACTTTAATAAATTTTACATGTCCACCTATTAAAATTGAAATCTTTGTATTTCAGGAATATGACAAGAAATCTTTCTATATATAATAGGTACTTTCATATGACATACCCTCACGGTTTCCATAATTTTCGTAACGTAAATATTTCTGATGGAAATTCTCAAATAAGATGTAATAAAACTAATTAAAAATTAAAGTTGGCTCGTTTCAAAAAATTGTTTTTTGAACGTGCTATATTTTCCAGGTGTGAAACATTTGAAACAATTCTTGCGTTAGCAACTTTGTGAAATATAGACAACTAGGAAATTTTATTTTATGCGAGTGCCAACACAAACTTCGCTGTTTTTTTTAAATATAATTTTGAATTTCTGAAAATATTGGTTTTTAATACTCACAATTTACAACAGGTACATTTTTTGAACTTGTTAGGTTTGGAGACCACTTGATTATGCTAAATTTTGTTTTATTACGAAATCGCAAGTTTATTTGGCTACCAGCACTGTATATTGGAACAAATGCTTTAGCCTAATGACAAAAGGATCGGGATTCGTTTCCAAGTTATTAATGCATGATACAAATAAAGCTTGATATAATTTTCTCTTTATTGTTAAATACCTTACTTACCTTAGTTAACAGAATTCAATACAAACCGAGTACTCAGAGATCATTTAATCAGGAGTGTAACTATTTCCTAAATACATAACCGTCAACTGTACATAATGTACTAATTCACTGCACAGCATGCCCGCCTAGAACGGCTGCTTCCCCATAAATTGTTACGTGTAAATATATAATTCGGAAAGCATGACTGCGTAGAGGAGGGGGGTCGGTCAACGATGACTATTGATTTTGGTTAGTTTGCCACCCCATCCCCTCAGTGCTCCCATTGTCGCCCCCTCCGGTGGCCCCTAAATTTACCCCTAACGCTGAATGTCTATGGTGATTACTATTCACTATTCTTTATGCGTGTGTCAATACGTAGCTAGGTTAGTGTTTGAAAATCACTAGTGAAATTATGCTACTAGTAAATATTAGTTTTAAATTATCTATTTTTATGCATGTATTGTTATATGTTTTAGTAAATGAGCATGATTAAAAATGATGGGTCATCACCCAGAGCGGAGATGCAATTCATACTCACTGATCTGAAATATTGGTGACATGAATTATGTTACGTTTCAAAATCTTTATCTGCTATTGAAATAGCTTTTAGCAATCATTGATTTTATTCGTAAATTAAAAATTGTATTATTTACTTTACGGCTTCTGTAATTATTTTTGTTAGTTATATAATCGGAGTATTTTTTTTGTATATCGACACGAAGCGATTCGATGAACTTAACATATAAAAAGCGATTTGTTTCGATCGAATATTTCGAAATTAAAATTGTTATTTTTTTAATGAAAAGTGAAAGTTTAATTTTTATTCCGTACAGTTTTAGTTCGTAGTTAAGAGTATTGCCAATTAGTGATAACGTATATGAGTACTATTACGATCAAAAACGTATGATTCTATGAGTAAGTATCGATGAGCAGAACAAGGAGAAATCGCCCAAGTCCTTGTTGGAATACTCATTATATTGCATTTATGTCTTGTAGGAATACACATTATATTGTATTTATGTCTTGTAGGAATACACATTATATTGTATTTATGTCTTGTAGGAATACATATCATATTGTATCTAAAATAATAAATTAACGTTAACAGTTATATTTTTAATTAAAATTGCTAATCAAATACAAGCATTTGAATCTATAATTTCTTCAGTATTATAAACTTCATGGGCTTAAGAGCAAAAAATTATAAATTAAACCCCAATTTAATTTGAAAGACCTATCCATCTTTAATACACTCGATAGTCGCGTGAAAAAAAATAGTCCCTAATTTATAAGTACACATGTGGGGAAATACAAAAAATAGCTTTTTTAATTAACTACGTATTAAGTCAGATCCTGATTTGAAAATTGTATAATTTTATGCACGTATGTCTTAAGCTGTAGAAACTGTTAGGCTGCGACGGAGGGATGGACAGGACGAAATTATGAGAGTTCCTCATTACATTGTTTAAGTTACTGTAATTAACTTGTAACTTGTAACCAAAACGCGCTGACATATGTGTAAACCAATTCGTGATTAAATCAATTTACATAAACTAATGGTCAAACAGTGGTCGAAATTCGACCGTAATTCAATAAATGTATAAGTTTGAACTTTATTCGTTTACGTGAAAGTCATTCAATCAATTTGATATTTTAAAATTCTTTGCCGTCTACTCTGTGCGACTATTTGAACACAGACTTAATGTGTTTGACATTGATAGTATGATTTTAATGTATTTGTAACATATCTTACATATAAATTGTAGATTTCTGCACTTTTTCTCCATATAAACTTTTACTATTCCAAATCTCACACATTAATGACAACGATAATTTTTGACATTTTTTTAAATATCATGCAAAAATAAAACATGTTCTACTAATAATGAGAGTACAGTGAATTAAATACTGTCCAAGTTAATAAAGCTAAAAGTAGATATGCAGATATTTATGTGATATTCTTATTGTCTTAGAATAAACAGGTCAGTCATTTTTGAAGACTCCCACCGCTCTTCATTGACGATCACATTGAATAACATTGAAATTCTGTGTTTTAATTCCATATATTTAAACTGGAAATTATTTTTTAAGATTTTTTTAGAGATAAAATCGAATCTTTTTGAACACGGGTCGAGTGTTTACAACTAATAAATTATTTAGGTTGTTCAGTCATTTAATTTTCCGCTATCCACCGGAATCGAAATGTTTTTACATATTAAGATACTAAGGAACATATTTAAATAAGAAATCTGTATACATATATGTCGTATAATATATATATATATATATATATATATATATATACATACATATATATATATATATATGTATGTATGTATATATATATATATATATATATTTATATATATATATATTGTATATATATTATGTATACATATAATGTGTCATAAGTCGATTGAAACCGTACCCGAATACTATTGTCTACTTGAGTATACCAACCAAGTAACTATTATACGGTATTAGGGTGCTCTGTAATCGAAATGCGGTCTCAAGTATTAACAGAACTCGAGTTCAGATTGGAGAACTGCTGTTTATACGTGAAAATACACTTTCTCTCTTTCTAATAATCCGATGAACCAATCATTCCTTTACAATCTGAGACATTAGCTTAACGTAAGTTGAATATTGCATACTTATTTTGATTTTATTTGGTATCGTCATTTTTATTATGCTAAGTGTAATGTTGCTGGTAACTTGTTAGTAAATACCTCTTCATAATGTTATTGTATGCAATTAATTTAAATGACTAATGCGTGTATCAAAACACATAAGCACTTGCGTGACGACAAACAAGGTTCTTATCTTAATACCAGATTACTCGAGCACTAAAAAATGTTTACATCACTGCATTGTACAGTCAATAAAAAAATATTAACGACATATATTTCAGCGAAGTAGCAATGAACGATTGTGCTATTTTTTAATTTATTTCAGACAGAAAGAAACAAAAAACGAATTTCGAAATTGTTTCCAAGTTTGACTAATCGATTTCTACCAAAGAGTTTTTAGTTGGTTTTAAAAAGTTTACCGTGAAAAGAAATGAAAGTTACACAGAGGGAAATGTGCATTGTAAGGTTTTGTAAACAGAACAAATTTTCATTATTATCAACCCAAGTTCCATTTGGTTATTTAAAAACGTTACATCGACTAAACATGAAATCGTGAGATTCCTTGAACACTTTTTTACAAATATACTTTATAGAAGTCTTTCTAGTAAAAAAGTCAGTTCTGATATATTTTTGGATAAATTTTCTAAAATTCCAATATTTTTGGAAAAAAGATACAGTCAATTGCATTTACGGCACGTTGTTTTGTCAAACTTTAAGTCATATTTTGAAATTGGGGAAATGATCTTTAATTTTTATTTATAAATTATAAATATTAGTTGCAATAAGATTGCGTACAGGGTACAGGTTCAGAGCAGATAGTTGTGTACGTATTTCCAAAAGAAAAACAATTTTACTGTACAGGAAGTACACGATGAAGATATGATCGTTTTCCCATTATTAAACTGGTATCGTCTCAATTGTTAACGTTTTCATAATGCGGCTGTCCTGTCAAATATGAAGTCACAATCATAGGCGTAATAAACCATAAAAGTTATTATTAAATAAAAAATAGGAAAACATTTCTAAAAGGTGCGGTTTGGAACTATCATTATGGGATTTAAACGATTAAATTCATATTGGTCCCTAGTATATGTTTAGTTACCTAAACATTTAGTTACATGTATATTTATCTTTATTTGAACCTACCTAAAAGTTAAATATAATATAGAAAATAGAAAAAGTTCGCTTGTAAATATTACTTTTATTTTTGGGGTAAAATATTTTTTGACGCTGAGAGACAATTTTATAGAGTTTCAAGGAACGTGACGCTATTCCAGCGCTATATATTGGGCAATTTAATTATTGCCAACGATATTTTCAAACAACCAACGTTATCGTGCATGATAAAGTTTAAACGTTATCGTTTCGTGTGATAACATCTGAAAAGACAATGATGATTCGTAGCATTTTTTTAAATATAGTGAAAAATAGCACGTGCGTAATTAATTATTAAAAATAATATTTAAATAACTATCACTTTTTAATTAAATTATAGTATTTTTTGAAGTAAAATTATTTTATTGTCTTAATATTATTTATTTATAAATTGGTACTGACATAACAAAAATGTGACCATTATCACTGCTTGTGCATTTGTTATATCATCTGATGTACGGTTCGTGTGGTCCACGAATTATTATTCTAGTAGTTTATCACAACGCAAATATAAAATTCAATTCATAGTAGTTTTTTACAACAGTGTATTTATTTTTTACCTAGTTTTGAAAATGCTAGCATTGATAGGAGTACCAATATTTGGTGTAAAATTTTATTATGCGTAAAGGTGTGCATAAAGTTTGTAGGCAGTAACGATTTGGTTAGATATGTAATACATATGCTATATTTTGTTTATATTAAATTACATAAACAATAAACAAGTCCTCATTTTCAATTTCTCATGAAAGATATTCGTCATCACAAGTACGAGCAATCTAATATTTTCACGACAGTCATGCCCATGTTGCTATAAAGAGGAAGTGTGTAAACAGTCGTATGCCAAATAATCACAAGCCATCGATACTGATTACACACCATCATAAAACACTAAAAACCATAAAGACATCGAAATATATTTACCGGTTACGGACCACTTATTCACACGAATACAAGTGCCCTCACTACCAGGTTACAGTAACTATATTTCTTTTCGGCAGAAATAATATGTAAGGAATCTGAAAGACACTTGAAGAATTAAATCGGGATGTACGAAGAGACAAAGATTTTTCTTTCGCATATATACATAATAAGCGATTCTTTAGTGACTTATTTTGAAATAACGCAATTAACTTTATCGAATCGGTGATGTATCAACATTTCAACGATCATTTTAGAATTGTAGTCAACTTAAGTAAACTACAAGAAAACTAAGGAAGTCGTTATCCGAGTCAAGTAAATAAATAAATGTTGTCCCTTTTCTTTTCATCCGAAATATTCATAATTCTCTTTCATGTAGAATTTCAGGACAATATCTCTTCTTATTCCTTTCAAAAAATTCATGTTTTACTGTATTTCACTTAACCACCGAACATAGAACAATTTGCTTTGTTGAAAAATTCCCAATAAAGTAAAAATCGACTCAACGTCTAACTAGTACGAAAGGTAGCTGTAGGTCTTGCTACTTCAAAATGGTACGTCGTACTCGAATGTTGCCGTATGCTTGCATTGGGAAAGGGTACTTGATCAGTCGGCGGTACGAAACCGTAGTGTGTAATATTACACGAGATTATCGAACCGTTTTCCTAGGATTCTTTAAACTTGGGTATTGTTTTATTTATTTATTTGTCAACTATAATGTAACGTAGATAAGACGGACTTATTCTTGCGGGAACAATCTCTTCCAGCCAACTATACGTTTCGAAAAATTACGTAGTAGACTGTAAGAGATGTCAAAATTTAAAATGTTTATAGTACACTTAAAAAAAATGATAATACAGAGTATTGAAATGAATCAGGATAGAAAAATGAATGGGAAACAGCACTGAAGAATCAAGGTTCAGGACAGATAAGACTTTTCCACTCGACCCTTGAAGACATTCATTGAATTTATTTTGCTGTTGTCAGGATGCAATTGCTTTCAATATTTTACTGCTAGAACGGTAAAATATTTTTAATAAAAGGATTTTTCACAGGCTCTTTGGAAATAAGTTGGCAAAGATTTTAGATTGTAACCCAAGGTCGATAAGATAATTTGGACTTATTATTTTACTCAGTTATCTCAATATTACCGCAGAATTAATTAGTATGGACAGTAATTGTGGGATAACAGCGACAGTCAAACTGTGTTCGACATAACATATGAGTATCAGCAATCCGGCCTCTTGACGGTTACGTGTCGAAAGAGATTTGGCAAATGCTAACGCCAGCAACCCAGGATAGAGTTTTCTGTCGCGGACACAGAAGGAGGCGTGACTCAAGATGACATGGGAAGAATTTAAGAAACAGAAGAAGGATTATGGTTGTTGTTTATATATACTGCTTCTCATAGTTAACAATTTGATTTTTTTCATTTCTATCAGTTCATTAGAGTGATGCATGCCTCTAAGTGTATTTTTGCTGATGTTCATTTAGACGTCATACCTATTCATCGAGGTTCTTAAGTTTCTCATGATAATATAAACGATACCTTATTGTTGTGATAGCGACTCTGCGTACGCATTGACGGGCAGGAAAATCTTGTAAGTATATACTCCAAAATAAGGAAAACTTCATAAGTATTAGAGTAGGTATGTATATTTATACACGTGTACGTAAAAAGGACACCTGTTCAATGGGCGTCCTTCTAAAGAAAAATCCCCCTCTGCGCGCTCCCTGCGCCCGCCGCCCCGTATACTTTCATTTCTTCATTTTCTTTACACTTTTATTATTATGTAAATTTTCCATTGAAATCTGTCGGAGTGTTTTTGGTCGCAAAAAGAGTAACCGAATGTAGGTAGCTATTCGGACGGGCATATTTTTAATTGAATAAATTGATTTGCGCCTCACCGAATGCGGCCCTGTCGCGATTCGGCTAAAGTGTATTTAAAATTAGGGAAAACACTTTCTTTGGGTCCTTTTAATTGGTTGTAGGGGGTGAGGGGTGTACGAGGTGAGGGGGCTAATTATTCCTTTGTTTTTTTTGTGGGACATTCTTTTGTTTTTGAAGCAGCTAAATTTTAATTTTTTGGAGTGGCGCTTCTGCGCCATCGCCTTTGTATAATCGAAACATTGCTTTCGCCTCATTTAATTTTAAGCATTTATTTATGTATTACGTCATATTACAATGACTAATGATATCAAGGAAGCACTTTTACAATATCTTACGTTCTTGCACACTGCACATACGATGGAATATTTTGTTTCTGACAGAGATATGTCTAATTTATTGTAAATATTCAAGTTTCACTTAAAATTGTTAATATATAAAATTTAATATTTTTTGTATAATAATTAAAATGAATTGACATATTTGAAAATTATACTGACAAAGACCAAAATGTTAAGTAAATTGTAAATATTTAAATTACAGTTATGAACTTTAAGATATTTTTATGTAGCGTATGGCTTTTTCAATTAATGATTATTGGTTTATCGTTCTAATCCTTCTCGTCAACATATTTTATATAATTTCAATTCAGGCAAGATACAACTATTCATGTGACAATGAAAAATTATAGTAAACAATTGCCATATAGTTGTAATAGCAAATCAGTAAAATATACCACGTTTTTAGGTCATTTTACTGGTCGTATTGAAAGAAGAGTTTAATTAATATTGTCACCCTGTTTAAATTTATAAAAGCTGTTAAGTACGAGTAAAACTTCGTACAGGTTAAGCTTTTAAGCTTTTATAAATGCCACTAAGGCATGTAAAAGAGCTTTGACTATGAAGGATGCATAGCGTTTCTATTAAATTGTTTATAAATATTAATGTATTTGTCACCATATAAATATAATTTTTAACGATCCTGCTTTTAGGGTTCCATAGTCAACCACGGAACTCTTTTAATTTCGTTATGTCGGTGTGTGTTCGGCCGTCGGTCACACCCTCGATGTTTCTATAGTTTTAGACTTACGTGGTTGAAGTGTTGCAAATATACATGTCAGACAAAGATCTCATTTAATATGTAGAAAAATTATTTTCTGTTTTTAAAGTATCTTATTAAGAAGTGGAGATGACAGTTTTTTAGCTTGTCTTTTAAAACGATATTTTGGTCTTGTTTACAACTTTTAATTTTTTAAACCAGTTTTATGAAAAATTAAGCTTCGAAATTGTTTGCCATATGCGAAACCCAATCAAGGGTATTTATAAATGTGGAAAAAATCCCAAAAACAAGGTTTCATGAGTAGTTTCAAATGAAATATTGCGGATAAGTTATGTAAACAATTTTAAAAGACATAGAATACGAGCTACGAACCTACTTTTGCCTTTTCCGATATGTGTTTTATTGGTTTTTTTACGAGTTAACTTTAAAAGTTTCAGATATTGAATGAAGAAATATTTTTGGTGGAAACTAACAATATTTCTAATACTATTTTTAAATATGAAATATTGTGAAAAAAAAAGTTTTGTAATCTTTATAATTCGTCCTCTCGATTATTTGGTATCCCACGCGACAGACAAATTTCTCTCTTCCGATATTTCCCAACATTTTTTTAGATTTTATTAGAGTGAATAATTTTAATTACTACACCAAATTTTAACTTCCTACGTCAAGCTATTTTCGTGAAAAACTTCTGTGATCGACGAGCAAACAGATGCGTGAGCGATCCTGTGAAGTTTTCCATTTTTCCTTTTAAGGTGCAGAATCGTGAAAATAGATGGAATTTTTTTAAAATGTTTCGATTTGCGATAATAGACACTGTTACGTGGCTAACAATTGCAACGTGATGATATTTAAATGCAATTTTTCTTTCCTTGAACGAAACGCCTCAGTATTCCCTAGTGCACTCTGTATCCTATACGGTGCACATTTAATCCCGCATTAACCCTGTCTTTCTTGCTATCATATCATAATCACACCGCGTCAACTGGCATCTCAAAATTTACGTGAGACCTCACGTCCCTTGAGCTGAATACCGGAGTGCCTCCTCGTGCACTCTGTATCCTATGCGGTGCACATTTAATCTCGCATTGACCCTGTCTTTCTTGCTATATTTTATTTCGGTTTTGGCCATAACACTTTCTGTTACGTAGCTAATAATCACACGGCGTCAACTGGCACCTCAAAATTAACATGAACCGTCACGTCCCTTGAGCTGAATACCGGAGTGCGTCCTCGTACACTCTTGATCCTATGCGGTGCGTATTTAACCATGCTTTAATTCGGTCTTTCAAGCTAAAATATAATTATTCATTCAAAAGCCCCTTCCTAATACCAGGAATTTATTTTAAGCTATGTCATAACTACTTTTCCTACAACTGCATATTCATTTCGAATTTTGTCTCAATATCAAAGTAATTATATTTTAATAACGTTTATGTCTATGATTGAATCGTTTTTTTAATCATTATTATTTTACGTCACCAGTTTTTAAGTATTATATATCTTGAATGAATATTTGAAAATTTTAAGTTTAATTTTAATTTACAGGAAAGTATAATTTTAATACTTCGTATAGTTTAAAAGCAATTCGGTAATGCGAGCATCAAAATTTGTTTTCTTACGACTGTAAAATATATTTTAGGCAAGATGTTTGTGCGGTGAAAGAAATTATATTTGTATATCGTTTAATAGAAGTGCCACGTACCCTTAACTGTATAATATATACATTAAATATATACGGAATCTTCGTTGTTCAAGCTTTATCCGTACTAAACCGGTTCTTAACCGATATTCGAGTTTTCTTAAACTACTTTAATATACAACAGGTATATGTACCTTGTTAGATTGTAGTGAAAGAGCATTAGTTCTTTTAGTGAAGTTGTAGTGGAGCACTTCAGATTTATATTCTTGACGGCGTTGTACATCTTTACTTATAACAAACGACGTTGAGGACATGGTCCATTTTGTCCAAAGAAAGTTTTGGCAAACTTACTATGGCTTATGTCGTTTCTTATTTAGCTGATCTTGAGGGGCTGCAAGTCCTGACGATATTTCCTTCAGTTTACCCTTCACTCAGAAGTGCTGGATGGGTTAACAAAGATCGATTCTGTAGTTGTATCATTTTTTTTTATTTTCGTAATGTATATTCCTTGTAAAGTTAAAAAAATTGCCTCCTAATGGTGGGACGTCATTTTTAAATTTGTCGTCATAGTTTCATAAATTTCAAACAGCATAAATATTTAGAACATATACACAGGTCATTGTAAATATGAATTCATTTCATTACACGCCTGGAATACTTTGTTCGGCGCTTAATCATCTCTTCTTACTTCGCCTACATAATATTACAGATACACATGGACAACTTCGCCAAAGCTATCTAACTTCGAAAAACATTTTCAATGAAAAACTTTTTCTTCCGCGATTTTCTTTCGTCTTCCGCCCCGCCGACCTTTTCACGGGGCCAGTCTTTCCTTCGGAGGCCAAACACAAGTTCGGTGAAGAATTTCATAATTACGCGCGAGTCGAAGTCGACAGAGGCATTGTTAAAAATTGTTGGCCCTGAACTGTTGGACGCACGATTTTTAGTCGTTTTTTTTTAATAAAAAGTTGCCAAGAAATGATTAAAGAGGTGTTGGCAACTTCGGCTCGCAGTTGAGCCCGCCTTTGAGTCGCAGTTGCCCAAGTGTCTTTTCTGTACTCGGTACAGGCGCGTAAAAAGTGAAAATTTAATTTTGAAGCACACGATATCTGCACAAATATTAAAAAAAAAAAGGTACATTTAGCAGGCATGTTTCGTTTAATTTTTAAAACGAAACATGCACGTTGTCTTTTAAGTTCGAAGGCATAATTAATAAAGTATTTTTAATTATTAAGTCAGTTGATTAAGAAGTTATTAGATGTAATATTCAAAATTAAAAAGTACAAGAAGAATGAAAGAGAATAATCCCGAAATTTAATAATTGATTTGTTTCTTGACCAAAATGTTGGAAGAGGGTTAACTTAAAATATTTGTGAGAATAAATTTTTATTTGCGAACGAAATTATGTAATCGGATACAGCAAAAGAGAGATTACGATAAATAATAAGGAATGAATGTATTCTGGAACCATATTTGAGTATAAACATTTATTTGTTTGTAGGGCGACCTTATATCCATTGCTTATTAAAAATTAGCGCAAATCAAGGAAGCAGAGATAATTAAAGTAAAAGAATAGACAGAGAATTTGACAAAAAAGGAGAATTGAAATCCAACCGCCTTAAATGCTTTAAAAATATTCTCTCATTAAACTATTACTATCTGTTAATTGCACATGTAGTAAATAATGGTCATGTAGTAGAATAGTGAAATTGTTTTAGTAGATTGTACCCTATAGAGTTACAATTGAGACCTAGGTCTCATTATGAAGTATACTCCTAACCTGTAACATATTTACGGACTGATTCTAATAAAACTTTGAAATTTTTTACGTTAGAAGCTTCATCGACATCTGCGGTAGAAATCGTCAAGGTTATTAAACAACTGCACTGTGCTTGATAATTGTATACAAGTACTTAATTAATTGGGGGCGACATCGCTTTCTTATAAGCGACCAAAATAAATGTGCTGTTTTATAATTCTTCAATAGATGGCGGTATTCAATTGATTTTTAATTCTCATTCTTTAACTAATAAGGCGGTTAATTCACTTATCGGTAAATACATATCATCGCTATATATCAAGACTTTAGCATATTCTCCTCGATGCGCCCCAGAGTTAGAAAGATTGAAGATCTAGAAATGTATAACATAATTTAGAACGAGTATAGTCGTGAAATAATATTTCCTCTCGATTGCACGAAAAAATTGTCAGTAAAACGACGAGAATTCGCGATTCCGAATTTTTATTAGTTCTACTTATTGCCTGATTAGATAAAAGTTACTCTATCGACGAGTCCGACTGTACGCGGGCGCTCTGTCTAACAAGGGTGCACCTTTTGAAAGACAACTTATTCACTTTGAGAACTCTTGAAAGCTTCAATTAATTTTTATCGTTAGATCGAACGCCATCGAGAGATTCGTTTTTTTCGATGGTCGCGCGAGCGATAACGTGAAAGTGTCTGCAGGCCACTACATGGTTTCGGTTTGTGTTACGTTATTTACTAATCCTAAGGTGTAACGTTGATATAAAAAATTTTTGTTTTCAAAATTTATATTTTCAGTAAGAACATTTTTTTACTATTAGCAATTCTTGGGTTTGCTGTTTATCCGTATGCCGCAATACTCTGTGTTCTAAATTATACATTCTGTTTGCATAAAGTTTACACAGAATATGTTTTTTCTAAGTCGAGGCTCTATTATACGAACTGGTTTAGATTAAAACCAAATCGACAACCAAGGTTCACAGACAATATAATATAGGACTTACTTCCAAATAAATATTCATACTGCCTACAAATTAATAAAATATGTACAACTCACATATTCAAATACGTATAGTTATTGTCTCTTTCCGTATAAAGAGCGACTAAAGAAACATTGCTTACTCAATATTACCATAATTAAATGAAACTACGTGATGCAATATTATTTCTACTTGCTTTAAGTTGAAACTTAAAGAAAGTAGAAATAATACTACATCACATAGTTTCATTTAATTGTGAATAATGAATTTCTACAAAATTAACGCCAAATATATTCAATATTTCTTTAAATAATATGGTAGGATTCATTATAAAATCCAAAATGCAAGTTTGAGTTACAATAAGTACACGGTTTGAAACTTAATATTTATGAAGTTAGTATTTTTATTGCTAAAATAGTTTTATTATAAATCCTATTACACCTATAGCCTACCGTTAAAGGTACTGATGTTATTTTAATTCTGAACTTAATGAAACTAAATTTAGTTTGTTTCTTTAGTTTTACTCTATTTATAATTATTATTTACAGGTACGAGTATGGGTATTAATTTTTTCTCAATAATTCAATTTAATAAAATATAAACAGTGAAAATATTATTTTAGATAACTTTTCTTTCTATTATTTTTTTAAGAATAATTTAGAAAAAAGGTATCGTACCGACATTGCGTCAGAGTATATAGAAGAAAGCACCGATTAAGATGCATGAAAATAAACTTTGAAAATTCATTTTCATTATCATAAACGTGACAAAAAATATTAACAAAACGCCGGTAATAAAATTTCGTCTTTGGAGGGAAGTGGGTGGTAATCAATTTCGTCTAGATGGGCGTATCTCGCGATGAGCGCGAACCGCGGAACAGGTAGTTATTAGACTAATTAAAACGCGATACATACTCCTAATTCGAATATAATTATCGGACATCATTTTCTCATCAAGCAGAGACTATTTCTACATCGCATAGCGTGTTAGAGAATTTTAAATTCACCGCAATGGTTATAATGTACATGACGATTTGAAGTTAGGGTTTAATCGAACTCTATTGATTGCTATTGTCATGGACGCGTATTTTGTTGTTTTTAATCGGTACGTCTGTGATGTATACATGGACGCATCTTAATAAGCAGTAATAGGTACATCCTAGCTTAATAATAAGTATAATTTAATGTGAAAAATTTAATTTGAATTCATTTTTTGTCGTTTTTGAATGAGATTATTTCTTTATTTGAAAACTTCAAGCGACTCAGAAAACAAAATACGTGTACGAAGAGAGGCTTGGAGCAGATAAATTTTGAATCTTCCATTGAGATATTTTAGATTCTGTAGTCTATTATTATATTATGAATCTTCTCCAATCAAATTTATACCCTTTGGGAGGGGCTCAGTGTTCAGAAATACAATAAATGTTTTATTTGATAAATATAACTAACGGATATACAAAATTAGAAGACGTTCTAATTTACATTATGATCAACCCGCTTATCTAAAGCGAATTACAAATAACAGGAGTGATAGGAATATACTGGATTTTGTTCTAATAAGAAAAATTCTCAATAATTTTCATAAAAGGTGTCATTGTTCCATTATTCGCTATTAAGCTGTTCGAACGTGATTTTAAGTAAGTATTTCAATGGGGACTGATTATTAAGTTAAATTTTAATAAGAGCATACATTGAATAATGACACATTCCAGCTAGCTATTCCATTTGTGCACATTTATCAGCTAAATAGAACTAGGTTCGAAAGATATAATCGCGCGGAATATCAGTGTGATTATGGATGATTACCCCTTATTTTATAGTCATATAATTGAAACCCGTTAGGAGGCTAGCATGATGGTGGGATTTACCACGTATTATTTCCAAGATTTGAATGACGTCGAGGGTACTGTGAGTTTTTAACCCTCTACTCCGTACTATTTTTGAAACAAATGTGGCTCTTTGATGCCCGTGTGAGGAAACTTATATCCCGTTGCTGAATATTAAAAAAAGTTTAATACACGTTTACATTCACTTCTTCATCATAGTTTGTGGACTTTGATCGTAAAAATTGGTCATGCTAGGTAATATCAAACTGTAATGGAATACGTCACCATAAAACCACTAGATCATCAATCATCTATGTCGTTACCATTATTTTGATTAGTCTCTCAAACTGGACCATTGCAAAAACAATTACAATTGTTGCATCAGGTCTAATTTTTAACGTAGCTAATGATTTGATGCTAAATCACTTCATTCTTGACAGGATTGTGCATGGTGTTGCCAGATTCGATTGGCAGAAATTCTAGATTTGTGGCTAAAATATTGGAATAAAAGGACTAAAAGTCGGCACAAAGAAACACAATTTTGAATTGCTACTGCCGAGTTCAGAAATTCGGGGGTTTTCGTGTACTAGACTTAACATGTATTGAATTCAATACAAAACTTTGAATTTTTAGTAAAGTTGGAACGTCTGGATATTTGACGTACCAGAGAATACTTACGCGGGATAAGTTATAACATCCCGAAAACTTAGAACATCCCATAAAAATCACAGAACTAATTCTGAATCACATTCTCATCAGCACTATTGGACGGTTACCACCATTCTTTATTTCCTTTAGATTTTACAATGAGTATATTAGGGTATAATTTCTTTCTAGTTCGATGGGAATCGTTTTAGGCGCGTATTTTTAGGGTTTCGTATTTTAAAAGGAAAAACGGAATCCTTATAAGATCATTTACGTGTATCACTCATGTGAGACCGCTTGATGTAGAAACTCGAAATTTGGTACAATCATAAAACATATTAACCGGCATATACTGCAACACATTTTTTTTTAATTCCATAAAGTGGGGAAAGTGGGGCATCGTTTACAAGGGCTATTTATAAGGGTTTCAAAAATATTTTTTTCATAATTTTAGGTGTTACATCTCTAGAATGTATAAATAATTACATATATGTTACATGAATTAATATTTTGATCACATATATATTAGCATTATTAATATTTTAACTGAAATATTAACTGCAAGTCGAACAATCATTCGATACATTTATTTAAATTATAGACACATAAGTACTTTTCATTAATTTATAAATATATATGAAACAGTTATGTGAAATAGTAGCTGAACTGTTGCGGTCATGTCGAGTGTATATTATTTAAGAAGTGTCCCCTTTCCTTCTAATTAACTTTTTCGTATTAAAAAATATGCAAAAAATATTTTCTTTATTTTTGAAGCGATTCAAAATAAAATTATGGAAAAATATAGAATTTAGAAGAAATATTGTTTTCAGAAGGCCACACAAAGTTGGTAAGAATACTATAACTATGATTATAGACGTCATAATTTTTTAAATATTCCCCACGTTTTGACGCTTACAAAAGATATAGTAGCCGATACATTTTTCCATATTCGTAGCTGATTTTATCAGAAACCATGTGATGTGGGAACTTGAAAGTTGGTATATTGATATTTGTAAATAGTAAATAATTAATTAATTAATAAAAATTTAATGAATAAATAGTAAGTAATAGAAAAATTTCTTCCATGAAAATTATGATGGCTTGCGTCTTACTTGTTTATAAGTACCGATATATTGTGAAATTAACAAATTCACTTTGATAATTAATAAAGTTTTTAAATTGAAATAACACTGGTACGAGAAGAAATAAACTTAATTACTTCGAAATAAAGAAATTTGGACGCTATTTGGAATTAACATGAGAAAAATGTTTTCTATGTTTCCAAGTCAGAAGCCTATGGTTATTTAATATTCCTCGATTTAAAAAAACGTACGATTTTAATTCATATCCAGCTACTAATAATTTAGACACTGTCCATACCATCTTGATTTCCTCAAAGTATCCTCGACGTCGGATGGATATGTATAACCTGGACATAACCTGGATCTTGGAGCATAATAATAAAACATATTACACTAATTTAAAAAATTTGCAACAGATCATTTGTATTTTTAATATTTAGCTAAACCAGGTTCCTAGTAGAATATTTAAATCATTTTTTATTTCAATAATAACAACCATTCTGTATATGTTGCACATAAAAAACACTTGTTAAAATATACAGTGCTATTTTCAACAAATTTTGTTTTGTTGCATTTACAGATATTTTTTAAGTGGGTGAGTTTACTGTGGGTAAGTGAGAAACAAATAAAATTAGCCAAGTGCGATTCGGTTCGACCGTCGAGGATTCCGTACCTCGTTATAGTCCATAATTAATATGGACTTCCTACGTCCCTCCGAATAAATATTTTATAATAAAATAATTACGTAGGGTTGGGGGTGTAAACAATAGGAAATATCTCAAAAACTATGACAACCATTGTTATAGTTTTCTTCTAACTGTTGTGCAGTCTTGTGAAAACCCTTTCGACTCATAACTTTAAGTTCAGTAGAAATAAGGGAGATTTTCTTGTATATTTTTCAGGATATGCCTGAATATGTACTACATATAATATAGACTCTTATAACTAACTCTTTCAAACGCTTCACTATACGTGTTTTTTTTTAATTGTATTCTAATATTTAGCTTAATATTTTTTCAAATACTTCCTAATATCTAGTCGTGATATGTGTTTCTCAAAAATAAAAGAGCAGAGACAGACGCACACACTCGTGTGTTATAAGGATTTATCCTTTTGACGTACGAAACTTTAAAAAATGCTACTTTATGAAAGAATGGCGTGAAACAAGCATGATACATAGTAAACATGAAGAGAATCTTCAGGAGAGTTTGTGGTGTAGAAAAGCGAGTACAGCCTGTATCACCTGAATTATTATCGATTTTTCCGAAATAATTAAATTTGAAGTCAACAATTAAGCGATCGTTTGAAGTCACCGGTCGGAACTTTCCTTTTCCCTTTTTCTCATCTAATTGCTCCTTTTTTATTTACTAGTAATTGAGTCTCTCTGAAGTTCTTAAAACGGACATTCGTAGGTATTGCAAGTACTTTAAGTTAGAATGTTTTACTTTTACGTAGTTAAAATTTACTAAGAACCTTACTATTAGAGTTAAAACAATTAACTGAAGGTAGAGTTTTCAAATTGGGTTTTAATTTAACTGGTCAAGCGTTAAAGGGATACATTGTCTGTGATATTATATACGTAGTAACGTACAGCCAATTTTTTTTTAATTTTACGTGTTTATTCCTTATAGTTGTTTTATTATATCACATGTAGAACTTTGCTTAAATAATTAACGAATATAAACAATCATTCATACACTTATTTGGCAGCGTTTTCAGTATTAAAATAGTAAATTGACATTAAAAGCTGCACTTAAAGTGGATGTTAGTAAAAGATGCACTTAAAGTTGATGTTAGTAAAAGATGCACTTAAAGTGGATGTGAGTAAAAGATGCACTTAAAGTGGATGTTAGTAAAAGATGCACTTAAAGTGGATATTAGTAAAAGATACACTTAAAGTGGATGTTAGTAAAAGATGCACTTAAAGTGGATGTTAGTAAAAGATGCACTTAAAGTGGATGTTAGTAAAAGATGCACTTAAAGTGGATGTTAGTAAAAGATGCACTTAAAGTGGATGTTAGTAAAAGATACACTTAAAGTGGATGTTAGTAAAAGATGCACTTAAAGTGGATGTTAGTAAAAGATGCACTTAAAGTGGATGTTAGTAAAAGATGCACTTAAAGTGGATGTTAGTAAAAGATGCACTTAAAGTGGATGTTAGTAAAAGATGTACTTAAAGTGGATGTTAGTAAAAGATGCACTTAAAGTGGATGTTAGTAAAAGATGGACGGACGTCCATGAGGCATGATTTGGCCCTAACGAGTTCGATGCTTTTATTATGACTTTGTAAAGTATTCGTCATAATTAAACAATATAGTTACCTAAAAATGTTTAATATAAACATCGTGAAATACGTAATGAGTATTTTCTATTAATTTGGCAAAATGTCATGTCAATTATATAATGTACAAATGCAATGGAACGCCTATATGACTGATATACAGCAAAATGAATATAAGGATATCAACCAAACATATATCGATTTTTACAATTATTTCAATCGTGGGTACTGTGTTTATATATATATATATATATATATATATATATATATATATATACACTACTATTTTTAAACAATTGTAATATTATGTATGCCAGCATTTTTCATCAAAGGATGCATTCCTTTTCTGTTGACGGGAGATATGAAATTGACTAGAAAACAGAAAAAAAATATGTTTGATTTGAAAGTAATTTTTAGTGTCAGAAGCATATCAAATATTTTGATTGGTTGATGGAGAAAAAATAGGCCAAATGTATTAGAAATAATAATTTACCAAAAGTTATCGAAAAATATAGAAACTGACGTAAATGATTATCTTATATAAATTTATCTATTATAAAGCGACTATCTAGTTTAATAAATAATGCATGACATAATGGTGAACAAAAAGTCTGAAGACGAAACGCGTCGCATTCAAATTTTACTTTAATGTTTTCATCCTTTCAATGTTTCATTAGAGCTCGTTACGTATACAAATCGGTATCTGTATATTAATTTATAGAACTGAGAAAACAAAGTGAATAGTAGTCAAATTACCTTCAAAAATAATAAAAAAACCTATTAGAAATTTACTACTTTAATAGTTAATATTTTTATAGCATATGTTCATAATTAGCATATGTTCATCAACGATTGGTTTCTAAATAGCACAAGACAAGATTTATCACTGTTAAATTTTATTTATGGGTCGCTATTATAGTTACATCACTGCCACATCATCTTCTAACGATAAGAAATGCTAAAACATTAAAGAATATTATAAAATATAAACGCCTAACGTGGCGTATTTTACTAATTTTACTCAACGTATGTGTTAATCTGTTTCAATTACATCCTAATATTATTAACTTTCTTATCTTTTTAACCAGTCTATTTCATAACATTAGTTTAATTAAAATAAATTTAAAATTTTTTACCAATTACTGTTACGTAGTAAGAAACAGAAGGCCATTTAAAAGGCGACAAGGTAGAAATGTTTTAAATAGCATATACATATATTGCCGCCAATATAACAATGGAAACTTTTCCACAAGGAGCACGCAGTTGCTACTTACGTAACGTAGACGCTTATGATACCCACTCACGTGATACTAAATCACGCACCACGTAACATGCACGTAGATCGACTGAGTAAATAAATACAGCGTGAAAAAACTACATCTATTTCCAGCGAGGTCCGCCATTGGCCGGGCCGCCTACGGTCTCGTGTGCCACTTCGTCGTGATTGGCTCGAATTTTTTCGTCGAATAGCGTTTACGGTGTATTTTTTTTTCATCTATTTTTCTACTACGTGATGGGTGGGAAAGCGGCGGCCAATAGGAGGCGAGAATGGGGGAAAAAACTCAGTCTACGTGGCGGCGGGGAGTGGGGGAGGTTACGGTGTTACGGTTGGGTGATGTGACCAAGTTGGCGGCGGTTTTACGTGGAAATTATTTTCTTTACACAGTATTGAAAGGTTAAAAAGATAAAGTTTATCTATGCAAAAGCGATTGATGTATAGAGGCAAGCGGCAACTGAATTACGAGTTTAATTAATAATTAATCGTTTTACGTTTGGGTAAAAGCATTATTTTTAAAATATGACTCATTTTGAATCCGACGTCAGTTTAATCATATACTATAATGGAAGAATTTATATTTGTTTTTCTGTAAATATGAACAATAAAAAGATTTTTTCGTCGTCAGTCAAAGCGCTTCAGAAGGATAAATGTCACGTGAAAACAACTTTTTTTAACTTTGACTAACATACGGCGACGAGCATGCTTTTCAAAAAGTGATTTAAGTGCACATCTAACCTATATTGTAAATGAAGCTATATTACTATGTAAACAAAACAGTATGTAAAAATTGTGAATAATACAAAAATATTACAATCGCTTTTTTGAGGGCGACAATCGCATAAAAAGGAAAATTTAATAAATAATACACCGAATTAATCAACAATAACAAAATATTTGAAAATATTATTTCTGCCTGGAAATTAGAGGGAAAATGGTTAAAAAAACAGAGCTTGTTCCTATTTACAAACAAAGTAAATCAAGTTTGAATTCATATTCTAAAAGGCTACAGGAAAAAGGATTATAAGTTCAAATTTATATTCTAAAAAGTTACAGGAGGATGCATTAAACAAATCTAAATATTGATGATTCCCGTTCTGATGACACTAATTTCGTAAAGGGAAAAGGTACGTATGTTTATTTTTTACGATTTGGTATAAAAATGGCTAATTAAATTGACACACGCTAATTAATACTTACACCGTCCTATAGCTTGTAGTGTTCAAATACAATATCTTCTAAATGCGTGCGGGTAGCGAGCAATGACGACTTAAGTTAAAGGATTCGATTTGTGTCGGTTGTACCTTTGAGTAAAAACTTTTAAACCACCATAGATCTATTTAAGTAATGTGTCGATATCTAGGTAGGATTACAAATAACACGAACATTTTGGTAAAAGTTTAAAGATATATGTAGCTGTTAATTATATATTGCCTTTTGTGTGTGACTCGTTTTCTCTTTCGAAATTGAACCATGGAAGTATTTCTCATTTCGACAAACCAACTCCTTAAAGCTACATCGATAGAATTCTAAACTTTTAATAGAATTATATAATGCGATAAAATCTGCTTAAAAAATTTAGGAAATATCTGGCTAGATATTTTAGGTTCTATATTATAAGCGTTTTTAGATAACCAGATTATGCAGAACAGTTTTGTATTCGTTTTATATACAGGTATACAGTATAGAACAAGTAAAAAGGATACCGTTAATAAATATACTAAATAATCATTACAGAAAAAAATGTAATTAAAACTGAACGAAGTTATGATCACTTTTTTGCCAGGGCTAAACTGGTATGGAGAGCTTATTTAATAAATAACAATAGTTCCGACAGCAGATTGTTACGGATTTACGATGGCAGATCGTTGCGTTTGTATTAGATTCTTTAAAATGTGTGACCATTTGTTTTTTCCCATTTCACGATCAATTTCTCTAATTTATATATTCCAGATATATAGATGATAAATGTACTTACCCGTATGGAGTCTGGTGTGCTGCTGCACGTGGCTGAGTTGCTTGAAGCGGCGGTCGCAGTAGGAGCATTTGTATGGCTTCTCGCCCGTGTGGACGCGGATATGCTGCACCAGCTGATGGTTTGAGGAGAAGGACTTGAGGCACTGCTGGCACTGATGAGGCTTCACGTCGCCGGCGCCCAGTCCGCGCTGCAGCTCGCGCGCCTGCATCTGCATCGCGTTCTTGTGCATGAAGATCTGCCGGACAATTTCATGATGCACAATATAAATATTGTATTAAATGTGTTCTTTTTTCTACGCGGCGTATTTTTTAACTGTTACAATGGTATCTACTTTGAGTTAGGTAGAACAATGTTTTAATGAATCCACACACTTGAAGGTCTGTTAGTGATTAAAATTCAGGGTCTCCATGATTGGAGACCCTGAATTTTAGCTAAAGATTTTATACTGTCTATAAAGTAGGAACATAGATAAAGCTGGGCAATATCTCTTGGTTCGTGCTTATGCACCAAGAAGGAATTCTTAGTTTAGGGAATTTCTAACCCGAGGTTTTATGGACCTATTCAGCCAATCCACCCGGATTCTTTCGGGCCCTTCCTGGGGCCCGTAACATTTAAGTTTTATGGACCTGTGGCGTATTCACACACCAGGCTAACGTTGCTAATGTCAACATTGTTATATAAAATCTTTATCAATTCTATTACATAAAAACGATACCAATACTTTAATATAAAAATATTGTGTCGGTGACCTATCTGGAATTAGTAGAAGCTAAACTAACTCCCCTAATAATTGTTGTTAATTTGTCAGTTTGTTTATCTATCTATTTATTAGAGCAGCGGGTACAAATTATTCGACCAATTTTAACGCCAGTTTCGTTGGTATCGTGCTCGAGATACAGATTAAGATGTAGGTTATCAATTGGTGCTTATACAGTACGAACGTGGCTTAAGAACTTTAAAGAAGCTTGGGTTTAAGAACTTTAGATTTAACAGCTTTTTAACAATTAGAAATGGTAGGGACTTCCATACCGATCCAACCTAGAGATTCAGCTACGTAAAGCTAAACATAAAAATGTGTTTTATTCCGGGTAAGCGTATTTTTAAGAGGGAGATATAATTTATGATTCACTGGAAAAACATTGGTATATTAGACAATTTAAATATTAGTACTGATCACGTGAGCGAAGTAGCGGATAACAGCCAGTGTGTATATTTGTATTGGATTTATTTTATGACTGTCAGCTTAACAGACACCGAATGTGCCGGATGATTCATGAATCATGGTTTTTTATTGACTGATTATCAATAATCAGTTGGAGATAACATGTTTATAAGTATGTCATTGCGTAATATTTATATTTTTTATATACCAAGACCACATAGTATTACTGTGTTATTCATGTTATGATTAACCTGGTATTGTAAATATTCTTTTAACAATCATATGTGCTTAGTATATTTACCTATTATACTTTCTGACAATTTGGGCACAACAATTTTTATGATACCATAATTTAAAGAAAAAAGTTCGTTTCTGTGTTAGTTTGCCTGTCGCAGCTGTTTTTATATAAAAAAAACTGTTTAACGCAGGAAGAAAACATTCGGTCTAGAAATAAAAAATGAGTCTTATTAAGCTGAATATTTTGCAAGAATTTATGAAAGCAAAAGTCTGAAATAAAAAAGTGTTTTTAATCATGTGGGAGTGTATCATTTAAAAGGGCAAATCATAACGATTCTAAAACTTGTTTTTTTAAGAATTGCATGTGATGTAGTTTTAGGGATATTATTCCCCATCTCTGCAATTATTAGAGTTACAATTATGGAAAAAAATAGATTCACTATTAGTTAAAATTAAATGTACTAAAAAGCTATAGCGATGATTCCAAATCTCAAAGTTTTCGAGAAACACATTTTACGTCTGTCCAAGATGAGAAAAAATTTTATTATTTGTATAAATTCTAGCTACTGTTAAAAGTTTAGACTTTTATTTATAGCGAAGTGTGTACAGACGTTTCTTTAGTCTCGTTATTAACTTTAACAATCAAGATTTCATTTAGTGAAAACGATTATGTTTCATTCAATTATTGTGGTTAATTTTAAAACGGTGTGCCTGCAGCAATAAATTTGCCATATTTATACCCATTTTTTGTGCCCCCTATAGTTTTCAAATAAATAAATAGATTATAATATAAATATATTAAAATATTTCACCATATTACGTTTGCTTGTTAATTTATTTAGTATATTATGTTTACACGTTCATGTCGAGTATCTAATAAATTTGTAAAATTGCATCTAATAAATTTTTAGAAACAATTTTACAAATTTATTTAGTATAATAAAATTTATAAAATTGTATCTAATAAACTTTTGGCTGAATTTGAGATTACAAGATATTTAATCGAATTTCAAGTCCAAGTGTCACTTTATATTAATTTCTTATAATACAGATAATATTGTATAAAGATATTGAAGTATACGAGCGGTTTCTGAGATACGAGCTCTGAAAGTGATCGAGAACAATTTATGCATGACGATATGTAATAAGGGCGTGCTAAAGTCACAAAATGAATGTGCGATGAGTACAATTTTTTGTGTTTTAATCTAATTTCGAAATTAAACTTAAATAATTATTAGTACAAAATATACTTTAAGTGAATTTAAAGAAAAGTTATTAAAATTTGTAACATATTTGTGAGAAACGAAATATTAAGGATTGTTTAGCATGTTTTGCGTTATGTTTCTTATTTCTGCTATATTAGATCTGCCGTATTGACGTGAAAATTGCACCAAGACCAAACATGAAATTAGAGATACTACGAATATTTACATACAAAACTGTATTTATACATACACCATTTATGTGCATTAATTAATGTTGGCTTATTTGAATGGTCGTAACTGTGATTAATATTTCATCATTAGAACCCAATTTAATAAAACACAATTCAGTTCCGGAAATGATGGGGTTTATTCTCGACACTTTGGCATACATGTTTACTTTTTAATGATATATTTTGATTGGATATAAGAATTTAAAGTATACTTTTCGTTCGTCTTAACCTAGCGCACCGACTTGGACTACGGTGACCAAAGATTTAATGATTTATTGAACTCTTAGAACAATAATCGATATCAATATTTGAGGTTTAGAAAACATGAATTTATTAACATTAATTAATGAAAATTTAATTACAGTCTATACAACAGTCTATGAAATTTAATTACAGTCAGGATACTTAAAGATTTAAATGTACTGTTACAAAGAAAATACAAGGCAAATGTATTCCATTGCATTCAAATAACCTATAAAACTCGTACTGAATTTTAATTGTAATTTTTCTTCACTTTATCAAAAGCGCGTGTCGGTGTGCAGGGTGTTAATTGAGACAAAAAGTAATGAAAATATGTGTTAATTAAGCTGGCTACGAGGCGTGTGGGGGTTAACAATCTGCACGGTCTGCTATAATTAAGCGCCAGTTAAACACAGTAATAAGTGCGTCCAGTTAAACTGAGACCAATTACTTCGTAATTAATTAATTTCGCGTCGTTCTTCCGTTGGGTTTGGCGTCAATTTTTTGGGCACTTAAATTAATATGAAATAATATATAACATATTTATACACTTTTAATATTTTATATTTTTATTGAAATTGGATAACCAAAGGTGAACGTAATTCAATAAGTCAGTGATGAATAACTGACTTATTGTATTGTCCTTGGGAATTTTGACTTCAACCAATAATTAATTGGTCTGATTCATTTGTATTAAGATAGTTTTTATATAACCTTTTATCATACATTTTCGAGTGTTCTTTATCATTTGGATATTTATGAAGTATCCAATCAATTTTTAGGATAATTTTGTTTTTTCAAGCGATATTTCTTTGCATGTAGGTTTCAATTTTATTACATTATTTCTAAATATCTTACATGTTTTAATGCTCCTAAAGACATTTTCCAGCGATAATTGACTGAGATTTTCATTAATTTTGTATATTTATAATGGTAAACTAATTTAAATTTTAAATGCGAATGAAATAATGTATTTAAATTTTGAGTAAAGATATAAAATATTAATAAACGGCTGCCAGTTTTAATTAAATATTTAGTAAGTGTTTTTCTGTATAGATCAAATTTATTTTTCTTTAGTATCATATGTTATTTTTGGTATTAATAATTCATTAGATTTTCCATTAAAAATCATCCATATAATTTTTCTCCTTTATTCGCGTTTGCTGCAAAAGACCTGAACGTACGCTTCGTATCCTTCGTAATGAATATGTTGGTGTAATGGATATATTTACATCGCATTTTTTCAAATATACAATTTTGTTATTTGCTTTTTCCTTTTCAACTTTTATTATTTTTAAATTTTATTCAGCGTTACTTTAATAAATTAAATTAATTGCGCTTAACGATAACAGTGAAGTTACAAGACTGACAGAAAAGTAAGAATAATTTATTTTTTAGTTTTAAAACATATCAAGTGTACAATTTGAAGCCAGTTGAATAGCATCAAATAATATAGTACATATCGCAATAAAAATGGGTTCTTTATAGAAAAGTAAAGTTCAAATATTTCCATACGGAGTACTTATTTGGATAGTAATTAACGTAACTCGTGTGTTTATTTGATTTTCTAAATTTTACATGTTTTTGGGTCTCCGTTTCTCAAAATGAAAAACGGAATCTTTATAAAGTCACTTACGTGTCTGTCTGTCAGTTTGTCAGTCGCAAGCGATTTTCCCAGAACTTACGCAACGTAGAAACTTAACATTTGGAATAGTAATACGACTTATTAACTTTTTTAAAATTTCATAAAATAATCAAAGAGGGAGTAAATAAAGTTTTCAAATCACGTATAAAAAACCCTAAAAAATACGCAAAACTAGAGTAGACCACTCTACTTTGTTTCTGAAACTATTGAAAAACAATCAGAAGAAAACACGGTCGGATAAACTTGACTAGAAAATTACAGGAAAGAAATAACGATTAAATATATATTATGTTTTTACTCTTGCGAGATATGCAGTATACTATATACACACATTGTTTAATATTAATATTTATATATATTATATATATATATATATATATATATATATATATATATATATATAAAAGTAATGTTTATAAAGGTCCAAATGTGTGTAAAATCCTCGAAGTGCGAGTTTTTACTCTTACCTGCCAGTTTTTCCTATTGCTTAGCATTTAATTCACACAGTGAACTAGAGAAGAACACTATATGACTTCGAAACAGCCTGAAGCTTATAGCTTAGTGTAATTTTTGCCTGTTAGCTTAGTGTAATTTTTTTAACACCAACATATTACTCGCCATTATTAAAAGTAGCGAACCCAAAACAAATATTGCCAATTTAAAAAGTTTTCACCGGAAACAGCCTAAGACTCTCCCTTTATGGTTTACCTCACGCTATAGAAAATGGTTAATCATAAATGTGAGCCTTGTGCCCATTCATATCTGGTTTTTCCATTTTCTTTTATAGCGGCTATTTAGATCACGCGAATGTAACATTAAAAATAATATAAAAACAATTGGATTTTTTAATTAAAACACGCTTTCTTTATGCGATTTTGTAACTCGACAACGGGTTGCATTAAACAGTAGTTTAATGAAACGCGTAATGCGAAATACTTTTTTATTCAACCGTCAATATTTGTTTTTTTTAAAAACAAGTCAAATTGTAATCGCAATTTCTATAAATATTAAATCACTTTTTATAGATCTAATATTGAAGTAGAAGTTTGAGATAGTTCTGATTTTAATTGTCAAAATATGGATAACAAAAATTTAATACTGTGGGCCGAATTTATTGACATTTTAGTGTACCATACCGTTAATTAAAAAAAAAAGAAACCTTTCTAAGGTAAGGTCACTGACGTCTGTCGGTCCATCTGTTACGGCTATGTTTTTCTAAAACTATGCGACGCAGAAACTTGAAATTTGGTAAAGTAATATGAACATCTTATTAAACCACACATTATCACTAGCTTTTTTAAAATGTTCTTTTAAGAATTAAAGAGTGGTAAATCAACTACCCAAAAATTCATTTTTCGTAATTTTGACGTTTAAAAATATATTCTGAAAGACACGTTTTGTACACAAAACAAAGGAACTCCTTATTTCCGGAATTACTGAACTAAAAATTAGAAAAAGTGGGATTGGTAAATTTCGACTGGAAGCTTACAGTAAAAAGTAGCGACTATCCTATGTCTTATAATTTTTTTTAAATGTGCAATATACAATAGGCAATATATTTATGTTGTGGAAAATTTTTATTTGAAAATAATTTAATAAAAATTCTACATACAATTAAATGTTTATAAGTGTCTAATGTTTACGGAATCCTCATAGTACTTGATAAGTTTATATCTGTGAAAGATTAAATAGGCTAAATCTTTATAAATTCTGAAATCAGTCACATTTATCACTTTAGCTATTTGGTACTCACATTGTACTGTATTTGAAATTCTAGACTGTATAGAAAAATTTAATTAGTTTCAAAACCAATCTTCATACATAAGATAACTAAGGTATATATGCATGGTAATGTGCCATTGGTTCTGACACGTAATTTTATTTACACCTTTCTATTTGCGAAGACTAATTCAAGGCGAATCTAAGGCCAAAGTCTTCAGTAGTGTACACTATTCCCTGTATGTGCTTGTATGGAAGGCTTACAGCTTAATACTGCAATTTTGGAATAAAAGTTGTGCAGTCAGTTGAACCTTTCTAGACCTTCATATACACATTCAAGAATCGTCTCGACAGGTGAGGCCGCTTAGAGCTACCCAATAGCATAATTTCTCTCTTTTTTGTCTCATGTCCTGTATTGTTATCATCAATGTCTTATCTATAAGTCGATATCGACTATCAATACGTATTTATACGTAAATTTACATCTCAATAGCTTCATTTTACTGGAAATTAGCGAAATACTAATTTCCAGTAAAATGAAATTAGTGAAATACTAATTTCCAGTAAAATGAAATTAGTGAAATACTAATTTCGAGTAAAATGAAATTAGCGAAATACAAATTTCCAGTAAAATGAAATTAGTGAAATACTAATTTCCAGTAAAATGAAATTAGTGAAATGCTAATTTCCAGTAAAATGAAATTAGTGAAATACTAATTTCCTGTAAAATTAAATTAGTGAAATACTAATTTCCAGTAAAATGAAATTAGTGAAATACTAATTTCCAGTAAAATGAAATTAGTGAAATACTAATTTCCAGTAAAATGAAATTAGTGAAATACTAATTTCCAGTAAAATGAAATTAGTGAAATACTAATTTCCAGTAAAATGAAATTAGTGAAATACTAATTTCCAGTAAAATGAAATTAGTGAAATACTAATTTCCAGTAAAATGAAATTAGTGAAATACTAATTTCCAGTAAAATGAAATTAGTGAAATACTAATTTCCAGTAAAATGAAATTAGTGAAATACTAATTTCCAGTAAAAAGAAATTAGTGAAATACTAATTTCCAGTAAAATGAAATTAGTGAAATACTCTATGGATTTTACTAATTTTTTAATTTCATAATTTCATTTCGTTTTTGTAATTTTAATTTCGAGGTGCAAGATGGTGAGGAGTGAAAATTTTTCGACAAATCTTGAAAATTGTTTGAGTTATTAAGGTTTTAGCTTAACGTTTATATAAGGATGACACTACGTACTTGTGACGTAATTTATAATAGTGCTCATTGCATTCTAAGAGAGTGAATGAGACAGAGGGATATCCCCACTCTATATATATTTTTTAATGAATTTTTATAATTTCAATCGATGGTCTTTAATTAATTTATATTCTCATAAAATTTTAACAAAATCAGAAAATTTAAGAGTAGTTAATTAATCTATTGCGAAAACTAGCTTTGTCTTAGCATAGAAAAATTACATTATGCATTTTCAGATCTTTAAACTTATATCGTCAAAAATGCACCCAAAATGGTGCCCTAGGTATTCAACTTAAAGCATTTGTTAAAAATAAGATTAAGAACCGCCATCTAGTAATGAATTATGAAACTACACCTTTATAGTGGTAGTTCTGTTGTTTATGGTAGAAACAGACGTCGCTCTCAATTAAATAAATAGTAATATAACTAAGTAACTAAGTAATATTAGATTTGCGAAATAACTTTGATGATTCATATTGAGGATTTTGATAAAGCGTTTAAGGTAAAAACATGCAAACTTTCGTTAAAATCCGTCGAGTGGTTCTTGCGTGGTTTTCGCATAGACATGGTCTCGATAACACTTCATTATATCCACAGATTTTCATAACCAGACGAGATTTTGTTTTCCACCTATCTCTATAGACTCGCCAGCTTTTATCAATCGATATGAAAAGAAAATATAGAATTTGGATTAGAAATGGTTCTTGCTTAACCTTCCTTCATGTCTAGTGAAAATTGTAAACTTTTGTAAAAAAAGGTTTTGGAGCGCGGAATGAAAGTCAATAAAATTTGTTGTATGATCAATATTAAAAATAAACATAAATACTAGAAATACTTACGTTGTTGGGTTTTGGAAATACAACAGGGAAATATTTACAACAGGGAAATATTTATTTTACTTTACGTTTTTCTATTATTTTTGCCAGTATATACATGCCAAATGTGAATCTATTGCTGGAAAACTATTATAGCTTAAAAGTGGATGTGAGTTTTTAAAAATATTTAAAAAGACATTTATGCATAATTCGAAATGAATTTAAAATTTGCTTTCACTCCAATAATGACATTTTTAAAGCCAATATAATAATGCAAATTACATACAAATCATTGATAAAATACTGATTGAAGATTTGAAGATGCAGAATCATAGACGCGTATGGCCGATTTGCGCTTGAACATTTTCTTTTTATTTGGGTTCTATATTTCACAACACCTTCCGTGATTCTTTCGTTATTCTTTAAACCGCAACTGTGTAGTTGTTGATATCGGGTCCAGATAACTGACCTAACTCAAGTTGTTTTTATAGTGGTACAGTTGATGAGTCGTCGCTGCTGACTCACTGCCCGTATAAATAATCTCGTTGTTGAAGTGTACTGTACACTCGGATGCTTGGTTCTCGTTTATCAAATAATTTACAAAGACGCTTACGTAACTGATATAAGGTTTAATCTCTTTACGACTGTTGACAGAAATAATCGAGACAAAACATTTTTATTTTAGAGTATTCCACAGTATTTTTGTTAGATAATATTATAAGATAGAACAAGGGGAATACTAAATATTTAACAAATTTATTAACTTATTTTAAAAAAATAAGCCTGAATTAAATATTCGAAATGGTAGACAACTGTCTTGATGTCAGTACTGATGTATAATCGGGTTGCGGTAGAGAGGAAATTATTATAAAAGACCAACATAAATGAGATCTAAGAATAAGCAATCGCTGCTTGTATATAAAATGGATAAAATTATGTATTGCTTTTTTAGTTCATACAGCATTGCTTGTTTATCTTGTATTGCTTGTTTATATACATTTAGAAGCATCATTGTTCTAAACCAGAATCTTAATATTAAGGACGGCAGTGGGCGAGAATAATTTTTAGAAATTATTATTTTCATTTAATTAACGTTGAATTATGAAATCATTTCGAGTGCTTTAATCTTTTTTTTGTATTTAATTCCTCGCTGGTAAAGTCATTATTATTTATTTATTATATTTCAATCTCATTTTAATCTATCTATATCAAAATTGCAACAGAGTGATTTCTCTACATGGAAAATATTTTAAAATTGTTAAAATATTTTAAATTGTGATTTACCGTATAGAATGATAATAGAAACCAGAAAACCTGTTTTTAGAATTTTTGTCTATCTCTATGTGCGTTATTTTGTTCTTCAGTCACGCGAAATTTACTGTACAGATTGTAATGAAATTTGATATGGACATAATTTTGTGCACAAGACCAACACACGAGAGAAAATATCTAATAATTTTTCTTATTATGAATTTCACGCGAACGAAGTCGTAGGCACAGCTAGCAAATATATAAAAAAACAAACCACTACCGCTATTTAACATTATAAACATGAAAATGTTTTTATTTCTTACTTAACAGCTTTTTAAATAATAGATCGATCTTTCCCAAATTTTACGGAGTATTATTATCGACTGTATCAGTTTTCATTAAAGAAAACCACACAGTTCCTTAAATGTTATTAAAAAAAACCTTTCTTAGGGCGTCACAGATAGCGCTGCTACTGATTTACTTAAATAAATTAATTGTTTGTGAATTTGTTAATTATACTTTATAATCTCTATATTTACGCAACACGATTCCAATCATTGAAAAATATCACGTACGGAATGTCGAATTCGGTCATAAATATATTATTTATGGTTACACTCGCGTAGAGTACTAGTACCAAGAAAAGTCTGTTTAAATGTTTGTTATTAAAGCATACCTGAAATCTGAACAGATCTTCATGAACAAGCTTCATATAAATATAGCTCATAGTTCAGTTAACATACAGATTACTTTCATTTTAAGAAATATTATGCTTACGCAGGACGAAACTCTGTATTTTTTACTAAACAGTAAAAATTTAGTCTTATGACATGCAAATTGATAACGTAACTTAATGTAAATATTAAATTGATTAAGACGAGCCTTTTGTATATAAAACTTTAATGTTAATCCTTTCAGCTTAATCGAAAAATAACGCATGCCGACACCGCTAATGCATACCTAATAAACTATGAAATGACATTTTATTTTGTATTATCAGTATATACGTCTACACACATAGCCAGATTGTATTTTATATTGTCACTATGTACGACCTCGACAATATAAGACAAAAAAATAATTTTTTAAAAGCATATATTCAAGTCAAACTCTATTACTGAAAAAGCTAATCTCAATTATAAACGTGGTCAGCTCAACAATATAAGACAAAAAAGACTTATTTAAAAGCATATATTCAACTCAATCTCTATTACTTAAAAAGTCAATCTCAATTATAAACGTGGTCAGCTCGACAATATAAGACAAAAAAGACTTATTTAAAAGCATATATTCAAGTCAATCTCCATTACTTAAAAAGCCAATCTCAATTATAAATGTGGTCAGCTCGACAATATAAGACAAAAAAGACTTATTTAAAAGCATCTATTCAAGTCAATCTCTATTACTGAAAAAGCCAATCTCAATTATAAACGTGGTCAGCTCGACAATATAAGACAAAAAGACTTATTTAAAAGCATCTATTCCCCTTTCGTTAACGTAGTCAGCTCAATATAAGACAAAAAAGGTATATTTAAGAATCTGTTCAAGTCAACCTCTGTAACGATTACGATAATTAATTATAAATACATAAATACAAAAGAAAACAGAATGAAAGGAATGAACCATAAACGCACAAATTACCTATTATTACGTAAGTTGATACAGTATTCGATACAGGCTAATAAAATGTATTCATAAATTTATCAGAGAAGTTGAAGCTAAATGTGGCAAAGTACTAGGCAGTTAAAATGTTTATTTTTCAAACGCTTACAAAAATGTAAATGAATACTTCCGCCAATTGCGACTACGCGGACGCCCGTCCAATCGAAAGTGACGACAATAAGCAGAAACGCACGCACGCACAGCCAAGTGCCCTCAAGGTGATGTCACACCGCGATAAGAAGGAAGGACAGCGGGCAATGAATCTTGCCTCTTTATGTTAAATTCAGCTTCATTTTTATTTATATCCCAGCGGAACCTTGGACGATGGAGCTCGTCTGCGGCCAGCGTAAACAACTAATAAAGAAAGATATTTTTCGGCCTTGGCGGGGGAAAAAGTGTAAATAAAATAATTAATTTTATTACGCAAAAGATAGAGGATTTATCGCGGGAGGGAGGCGTGAAGCGCATGCGCGCTCGGCCCTAAATTAAATTAACAAATGTGGACACCGGCGCGTTCCTTAGAGATTTGCACAGTGACGTCGCCTTCTTCATTCGGGTTTTATTCGGGTTTCATCGGTTATATTCGCTATAAATGTTGGAGAATAATTACATTTTTCTTAAAAGATTTTACGGTTGATTTTAGGTTAATTTATTATTGGAGCTTTAGTAACTTTACTTCTTTGATTATTTGTTTGCTTGGACCAAATATGATAGTAATTTTTAATCTACTTACCCATAATCGGTCAATTCCAAATTTTTCATGTGTACGTGGTTTACGTAACAATTTAATTTGACACTTTCTTGTAATAAAAATGCAAGATGGCGCTGTCTAAATGTCGGATGAATATTGTTTATGTTTTAGTCCGATTTGATTATGTTCGACTTGTATCGAAAAATTATCTTAGGGTTTTGAAGGTTATAATTTATTAATTTTTGGTCAAAATTTCAAAATTAAAAATAATAGAAATTAATTATAAATTTATTGGCGGATTCGCCACTTTATAAATTTGTGCAAAATTTCAAGTTTCCATGTCAAATTGTCTTATAAAGTAAGATCTGTATCAGATAAACGAACGGTCACCGAAGTGATTCTACAAGAGTTTTATTTTATAATTTCGCACTTCAAAAGAGAAACAGAACCCTTATGAAATCACTCACGTGTCTGTCTGTCTGTCACAGCCGCTTTTCTTGGAAACCATTTGAGGTATAAACTGGGCATACTAATAACCCGTGCACTCGCCTCAATAATTAATGTTTAAAAACATTTATATGGAAATTTTAGAAGCGGGAGGAGAAGGGGAGAAATTAAGTTCTCAATTTTTTTTATTCTAAATGTAGTGAAAAAAATGCTAGTTGTAAGGGTGTCAAAAATATTTTTCCTTAATTATACGTATTGTGTGTTCAGAGATATATAGAAAAATATGTCATAAAATATATCCCCTCCCCTTATTTCCCAAACTATTCAGCTTAAAATTATGAAAAACTGTGGTTTTGAAAGCCTACGAAAAAGTTGTAGGAAAACTATAACGATTATCACAGATAAAATAATTTTTCAAATATTCACTATGTTTTTAAAACTGTTAAAGATACATTAGGAAATATATTTACGTTGTGAAAAATTAATATTTGTAATTAATTTAATAAAATTAATCGTGTCTGGCAGGTCTCTTAACGTTCCGGTACGGAACACTATTAAAAAAAAGCGTTCTCAAGAAGCAAAGGACCTACAAATAGAAATTTCTCAATAAGTCGAACCGTGTAACACTTTGATTACATAACGATGAACAAAAGCGACAAAATCAAATAATAATCGACATGTCATAATGGTGCATAATGCGTTCCTCAACACAATGCAACCGGTCAGATAAGTGCATGCGGCCCGTGCATACGCGTACGCCGCCACGCACACAGACACTGGGAATGCACAATTGCACTCGTAAAAAGTTCATCGTCCCGGATAGTTTTTCATACGTACAATATCAGTTGCATTACGATGTCAATGACCAACACGTTTGTGCAATGATAAGGTTGTACTCGCAAACGTACCCGGCTCCAGCTGGGTAAACTGTGCCCAGTTAGTTCCTTATTTCTACAACCGTTAAGTCACACGCTCGACATCACCGGTACCGTTTACTCCATTCTACTGGTACAAAGATTATATATTCTTAATTAACGAGTACAAGTGTGTTATGGTGCAGATGCACGCTTATAGACCGATGTAGCTGTGGGAACAAAAGTTTCGGGAAATCCATTCATAATAAAATACTTCAATGAAATAATTGACATTAGTCGATCGAAACATTTCGGTTGTAAAGTGTGGATCGGAAAATGAATAAAGTATGGTTTCACAGTTGTCTGCATCACTTGATATTGTTGTTACAAGTTAAACGAAATAATTTTAACTTAAAATTTATTCCAGTAGCATTATTTAGTTTTGCAAAGTCATGGCTGAAAAATTATTAGTGATAATAATTCGCAAACGGGGTCCGAGAATGAAAAGTAGTAAACGATACTCCAATTTCATTTCAAAATTCATTCCAACAACAGCATAATCGATGGGAAGATTCGCCTCCATTTTACATCCGTCAAGAAAAAAATAATTTTTAACGTAACTCTAATTAAAAATTCGTTTTTTAGAGTTCTATACCTCAAAAGGAAAAAGGAACCTTTATAGGATCACTTCGTTGTCCGTCTGTCTATTTGTCTGTCAAGACCCTATTCCTCGGGAACACGTGGAGTTATCAAGTTGAAATTAATATCAACTACTTAGGTCTACGATCTTACTTAGGTCCCTTGGGGCTGTAAACAAAACTTGCTTCTAAGTCAACGCAATCAAGAAGAACCCTAAAAATACAGCCATTTATGCCACATATTTTGACACTCGCAAATAAATCAAAACCTATAGAGTACTTCCCATTGACCTAGAATCCCGAAATTTTGCAAGAAGCAATGTTTTTTGGCAGCACAAGTAAAGGAAAATTCGGAAATCGTTAATTTGTAGTTATATCACATAATTTTTTTTTAACTATGCGCCGGTGAAATATACAGTAGGCAATATATTTTCGTTCCAAAAAATTTATATTTTGTAAATAATTTAATAGAAATATTATGTATCTGTAAATGTTTATAAATGCTTAAATATGTACGGAACTTTCGTAGTGCGAGTTTCATTGGTGCTTGACAGGTTTTTTCTTAAAGGTTATAGTTGCTTATAATTACATATTCCATAATAATATACCATTATCGATCTTTAAAATCATGTGCAGAGGCATCGATTTTACGGTAAAAAATAAAATAATATATACTTATTTATTCAACTAAGAAAGAACTTCGACCTACGACAAAAAGACACAGCCTATTCACAAAATATAGCACCGAGCACACAAACACAGTTTCATCTCGAACCGCATACTCTGACACATGTGACGTAGCGAATAGCTTGCGAGTCAGTAACCCGACCCTAACCTACCGCACGCGCTCTCATAGTCACACACTCGCATGTAGTCACTCATACAGAGTCACAGGACCGTACACACTCGGTCACAAAGTCACACAAGCGGACACAGTATATCACAATATGCGGTGGGTATTTAACATTTTGCGCATTAGAAAGGAATATATAAAATGCGCATTTTATACATGTAAGACAAGATGTGACACCGATGTGACGAAATGTGTGTAGAATAATTGAATTGAGGTAAGTGGAGTTGCGCCAGTGTCTGTTTTGGAGCAAATCAACATATTTGGTTTTATGCAATATAAATATTCAGCGGTTTCCCAGCCTACGTGGTGTTTTGTACAGAACTGGCCAGGAACAATAAGCTATGAAAAAAAATGTCATAACCTTGTTTTGTTATTTTACAAAAAGTAAAAGACACGTTGGAATAATACATGTATTTGTGTGAAAAACACACATGTATTAATAACCATATATTAACATAAATCAGTATTGTATAAACAAAGAATAAACTGGATTCCCTGACAATGATTGAATGTTTAAACAGTGTTGGAAAAATTGTAGTCTCGATACAGTTCTGTTTGTTGCGTACATTTTTCCGGCTATGTAAGCATTATATTTATTTAAAATGATTGTTTTATATCTCTTTTTATCATTGATTTGTCTTTTAAAAGTGTTTTATAGTTATCAATTATAGTTATCTATTGTGGAAATTATTTCTAATAACTTTCTCGAGTCTTTTTCTCGGGAAGTGTTAAAATAGCTTTCCCTAACTCGATTGATTGAAACTAACATTGTCTCATTTACCAGTTGGGTTTAAATTTATCTTTCATAAGGTCAATACTGCAACGAATTTAACTGATAATGGATAATTTTATTTCAGTAAGTCGACAATGGAAATGTGTTTTGTTATATTGTTATACTTTAAAATAAAACTTTTCAATATACAAAATTAGCAGACTTCAAATAATTATCGAATAAGAAGCGCAATGAAAATTAAATTATTGCACCCTGCACCAGTCCTTGATCCATAACTGTTAAAGTAAGAGTAATATCTTAATGTTTTATGCACTTAAACCTTACCTTAAATATTAATATTCTCTTGTAAAAGAATCACCAAAATCGGTTCACTGTTTTTGAGAAAATCACAAATATTCACACATACAGGCGAAACAGAATAATTCCCTATTCGGAGTAGTTGAAAAATAAGTAATTTTCTAGATCGATGCGTATTTCACTAGGAAAAATAGTAACGTTTGTTTAAATTCTGAAGATGACTTGGTACTGTGTCGTACAAATATTTTGTGTTTATAATAATAAACGAATATGAAAATAATAAAATCTGAAGACTATAAATATTTTTGCGGAGTCGCACAGACATCTGTTAAAGCTACATATATTAATCGATTGAGAAGCAATGTGACATTATCAAAGAAAATATCCATAAACAGGAATTGAATCTGGAATCAACTTAATTCAGATCGGCTAATGCAATTTGTGGTTATTTCTGAATGAAACTTGTGAATAACTGAATATATTCATGGAAGTCAATTTTTCCACGTCAGAAAGTCGCATGGTTAACAAAATATGGTGATTTGTATCTCGACATACGGATAATGCATTCATTCAGATCGCGACGAGTGCTATTCATGAATCGAGGTTAGGGTGATTGACTGCAGTTATTTAGAATTAATGGAAAGAATAACATTTTGCGTTGTCCATGTTGTTGCATCCTAGCGGTTCTGCTATATTTTTAAACTAAAGAAATCCGTGTACTGGTCCCAGTTGAAGAGGCGAATTTCACGAAACGTAGAGTTTTTGATTACCTGTACCTTTATTAATCATAAATATAGCATCTAGGTATTTTAAACCCTACCCATTAGTCTGAAATATGTTTTAGGACATTTTTATTTTTTCCAATAAAAGTTGTACAACAAAGTTACAGCTTATATATGCAGATTTTTAATTGTGTACAATTTGTTAACATCTATAGTTTTAGGAATGTTCGGCGATTATTTTTTAAAATTTTTTTAAGCCATTACCATATAAAATGTTTAGAACAATTTAGGCCACATACGAAAATAATCTAGAAGCTTAAGCCACTTTTTTGTCAAATTTCGTACCAATCGAATACGGAATTTGTCTTTCAGGGGATCTACACATTTAGCTTTATCCCATGTAGCATGTATACGTTTCTTTATACCATGTACATTTATATACTAGGATATGCTTTATACTATGTATATTTATATGTTGTTCTATCCCATGTGCTGGGATATATTTAGAAATTTGGTATCTGAAGATTAAATTTGAAAATATAGTAAAAAAATCCGATAACTAAGTCTACATTTTCGAATTAAGTGTATTTCACAGAAATTTACCTAGAATATTAGCAAACAAAATATTTTTCTTTATACACATGACAATAAACGATAGGGTCTTACTTGATTCCACATGTCTGTTTAATTAATCGAACATTTTATTTAATACATAAGAACGGATGCGGAACCTTTCCCTTCATTTTACTTCCGAAAACGTTTTTCATCGACGTCTTTTTCACTAACGTCATCGTTACATTAAAATATTTGTACGTAACACATTCGCTACTGTTTACATGTTTGTCTCCAAACTTCGTAGCAGGAATGGAAAGTTTCCTCAAAAACCTCTAACAAAAAAAAAGTAAGGAGAATCTTTATATCTTAAACACTTAAAGTAAAATTAATATATGTGTATTAAATTATTTAAGGCCTACTTTATCTCTTGGTTTCTATCCACTACGACGGCATAAAATTTCCGAAAATTGCTTGATTAGCATCAAAGGTAACAGATGCGCGGCAGACTCCACCAAGACCGCTGATCCGTGTCCCGAATTGATGCAACGCCGTACACATGTGACGTTTAAATCGTATGTTAATACTCGGAGGCGTCGGCACCTCAGCGCGTCGACCTGACCTATGACAAGGAGCCGCTCGTGGCCTCAGTCAGGTCTTTGCACCGCGGCGCTGAACTGTTTTCAAATCATTCGACTTATTTTAAATTGCATTTAAAATTCATTCTGGCGCTGACTGTCTATTGTAATACGTCGAATTGGTGATCGGTGCGAGATTCACTTGTGTAAAATTGATTCAATGCTAGTTGCTTTTAAAAATTTCAACTAAAAACTTGTCAAGCGTAAGTAGTAGTCGCACTACGAGGGTTCCGTATACATTTAGGTACATTTAATGGTATATATAAATTTGATCAAACTATTTACAAATATTAATTGTTGATAACAAAAAAATATGTTTTTGCTATATTTTCATTGGCGTAACAGTGTGGCGCGTATGTCTAAAATTACGATATGAAGAATCATCGTATTATATTGTCTAATCATCGTTATTATCTTTGCTTAGGTGTAAAAAAAACGGTGTATTTTTCCTAGCTTTAGGCTCAGATTTTTCAGAATTAGGGGGGACATATAAATTTTTGGCATATTTTTCAGTAAATCTCCGAGGATTATAATACATAAAATTATGAAAAATAATGCTTTTGAGGCTGTTATAAATAGTCCTTTCAAACGATACACTACACTACATGTGGAATTAATTTTTTTTCGAGTACTTTATTCGTCTTTTCAAAATTTTGCACGTAAATATTTTTAAGTATTACCTATTGAAATACGATAAGCGAGGGTCAATGTGCCACGTTGTCTTGTCGTATTTTAAGTTTACTCGTCAAGTAGTTTTTAATAGAAACACCTGTGACAAATAGACGGACAGACATGTGAGTGACCTTATAACGGCTACATTTTCCTTTTTGAGTTACGGAACCCTAGAGATACTCAAACCCAGGAATAAAAGACGATGGTGATATGTCCCTAAAATTGAAATCATTTTGCACTTAATTTTTGCTACGGAGGTATGTAGGAAGTGCTACGTCTGTTTATTTATTTGCCCTTTTATGTAGAAAACAATAAATTCACAAAATATTGAATTGACTCGAAATCGACTTCGAAGAGTGATACTAAAAATTGCTCGTTTGGGGAAATTTTTTTTTTATAAAATTGTGATCTAAGTAGACAATTAGCTCAAGGTGAAATTGAGGAGAACAAGTCTCAGTGACATTAAAAAACAAAGTTCAAAGAATCATTATTCAAATTATAACTCTTACATATAAATGATACCTGGATTTGTAAATCTTTAGATATAAATGGATCAGGTATCTCCAATTTCTAATTTTTAAATTGTTTTCAGTATTTCACGTTCCAAATTCTATATTTATATTATAAATTATAGATAACAGAAACATTTACAACTATGGAAACGGAAGCATACTAACTATAAAGATACGCGTCGTGCAATAAATAATTTACGTATTGAATGATGCGTAAGTTGTTCTCGCTCATCCTCATGGGTAATTTCTCAAAAATAATTCCTATGTTTCACTTAAAATTTAACATTTGTGTCACGATGGAATAAAACATTTAATAGCTCCCAAAAGGGCAATAAAACCTATGTATTTGGGTTGCAATTTTTTTAAATTTGCCTGAAAATACGGTCAGTTATAGACCCGTAAGTACAGTTAATTACGAATAACCTTTTGCTTCTTAATATTTTGGAAATTGATGAAAATTTATAAGAAAATTAGCATGTTTTGACTGTAGTATTTTATCACATAGCCCCAGGAATTGTTCAAGGATTTCGCAAGTAACTTACAAAGCAAATCAGCATAATATGTACTATGTTAAAATTATGCATTATCGTATTTAATTTTAATAATTAACACAAATCTAGCAGACGGTGATACGTTGTGATGATATTCGTCGAATAAATTAGAATTTTGCAAATTATAGTAAAGTAATAAAATCCACATATAATATGAGTAAAAAATGTTTGAATATTTTTCATTCAGTCAAGGCTAAAGGGCTAAACAGTTCTATATGCAGACCAGTGTGGGTATAAGCTATGATTCGAATGAATACTTTATTTATCACTTACTATTTTTTTATAAATACTAGTTTATTATATATCAAAACAGATGACGCACACGTTGCGTCGTTGTTTATTGAATCTATTGTTCAAGTTCCTCGAAAACCATAAAACTATTTTAAATTTCGTCATCTAGATCGAAAGGCAGATGTATCGGATGCAGACTGCAAAAGGAATATTTTTTAAATTATATTTTAGGCTTTAAAAAATATAACATCGTAACGATAAAATATAAATAAAACAGAATTCAATAACACACAATGTCATATAGTTTTATAAACTTATGTTTTTTTTCCACTTTTTTGAATATTATATAAAATATCCAGTAAATGTTCCACAAAAATATTCGCTGATTAGTTTAAACAATATTATTAATAAGCGAAATACATTTGAAAAGAACCGAATAGTCCACGAAATCAAAAAATCAACATACGAACTTGTATTGACTAAATTATTTAACGGAAAGTATATTTTCCGGATATATTTCAAAAGTAACTGGTACTGTTAAATCGAAATAACAAAATAAATAGACCTGCATATCGATATCATAAAAATATTGAAGGATATTGGATATAAAAACGATTGTGTTGACTAAGGAAATGAGACAGAAGAAACGAAATGTTCGTTTTAAAAATCGGCATGTTTTATCGCACTAGCGTTGTCCTTATGTTTATTTTTCGTTATAGTGCAGATGTTGATGCTATTTTTCGATGACTTGAGAAAAAAGAAAAACATCACATAATTGCAGAAGCGGAAAAAAAGGACGGAGCTATTTCGTCAACGATGACAGTTCTGTCCTTTACCTACGAATAACAGGAGAGATATTTTTATAGGTTATTTTGTTTTATTGTGCTTTAAATTAGGTTTTTGTTATTTCTTAGATTGTCGAAAATATTTCACGAAACTACTATTTGGTAACGTAAATGAGCCCGCGACATCCCTGCTTTCTAGAGTCAAATTTTATGAGCATTCCTTCAAACGCAAAATACTTTTTATGAGATGACGTATATAATGAAGTTTGTTGGCATCTAATTTAATACATAACATACTTTAATGAGGTAACTATGAAAATTAGTCGATTTACCTTTCACTTTGCTCATTTAGCAAAGAAATATTTAAATCATCTATAAAGTCAGTCGTAACGTCAACTGTTTTAGCTATCTTTACGAAAATTTAAATAAGGCACCATTTTAAAGTACGTTGTTGTCAAAATAAAGGTTTTATAATGATACATATAAAACGTCAAAATAAAGGTTTATAATGATACACAGACACGCGGACGTCCACTTAAAGGCTAATAATTCCACAACGTTTAAGCTTTTCATTAAGTAACATGGTATAACATAGGGCCGAATGTCTGTTAGTGATTAATGCAGTTACCTGACTTTGTACTTTAGGACAAAGCGCCATTTTAGTAATAGTAAGCACCACATTTAGTAAATTACATATAGCGTTACACAAGTTTCCACGCCAAAACTTGTTTGGAAAACCTGGGCTCTTAACGCTGCACACAAAATAAATATTGTCTATAAGCTGCATGAATTTGTTTAGCATCCTGAGCAAGAATGATAACGTTCAGAATTGAAACGGGACAGAAGAAGCACGAGGCAATTTCAGTGTTTAAACATTCATGAGATGGCGACTGTTGCGAAATGGTCGGCTACTTTGCATTCTAAACGAATATGTACTCTTGTTTTAATAGTTTATTTATTGGGGAACGGTCGAGAAGAGTTGAAAAGAAGTGGGATCAATTTTTTTACAAATCTGTATTTCCATCTGGGTTTCCTTTTTAAATAATTATTATTGATTGCTAGAATATCCATTATTGTTTAAACTATATTTTATTATTGCAATGCTTTTGTGAACCTTGTCAATCTTATGCTATTCTCCATAGACTTTGATTACTTACATAACGATGATAAATTGCTACGTCCCAAATTGTGATGCAGCACCATGTTGCGCCTCGAAAACCTTTAGCTTTTGCCAAACGTAACATGGCAGTTAGCCAGATCTGTCATAATCATTGGAAATATTTTAAATTTCTATAGGAAATTACAACAAATTAACATTTTAAATTTCTAGACGTTTTCCACTTTGCTTAATAACTTAACAAAGTGAGTCAATATTTTGAATGGGAAAGAAGAATTGTAAAGAAGAATCGCTAAAATAGATTTGGCATTAAAGAGATAGAATATAATTCTGAATTGGTATTCTCTAGAGTACAGATATAAAAGCACACAATTCAACGTTTGAAATAGCAAAAAGTAAAATACAATTTGTAGCCATAATATAAAATTAAGAGAATTAATATGTAAAGAATTGTTAATAAGAAATAAAAATAACAATAATATTTTAACGACGTACATAGCAACTTTCTAGAAGAGATTGCAAAACGTATTGTTTGTTTCAATTTGTAGCCATTACCTAAATTGATGAAAAAGAAACTGTTAAATGACACGATACGCTATTTATTTCCGGTTCAAAGAGTTCCGCTGGCTCTGGCTGACCAGAATAGTTCTGTAGAAATAGTATTTATGAAATATTATGAAAAAAAATAAAAATTATTACCTGACTTTTCATAAAAAAATACAAAATTTCTCATTTGTCTGATTGACGATTTAAATAAAATTTTTAAGGTTCTGTATCTCAAAAGGAAAAAAAGGAACCCTTATAGGAATTCGTTGTCCGCATGTCGGTCTGTCGAGAACTTTTTTCTCGGGGACGCGTGGAGGTATCAAGTTGAAATTAATATCAAATACTCATGTACTTCTTGATTGTAAAAAATCAAACTTCTAAACCAATGCGATCGAGAAGAATCTGAAAAATAAGTCCATTTACGCCGCATATTTTATTAAAATAAATTAAAACCTATGGGGTACTTCCCGTTGATCTATAATCGTGAAATTTAACCAGAAGCAAGGTCTCACAGCACAAGTAAAGGAAAAAATCGTAAAATTGTTAATGTGCAGTTATACCACTTACAAATATTTTTCTAAATATGCAAAAAAGATATAATCGGCAACATATTTTCGTTCTAAAAAACAAAAAGTAAGTGTCTAAGCGAAATATCATAAACCATTAAATTTTTATAAATGCCTAAATGTGTACGGAACCCTCGTAGTGCGAGTTTCACTCGTGCATGATATGTTTCTTTTATTTACTTCATATAAATATAATTTTTACTCTTGCAACACTCGGATCCAATACCGCTCTCTAGTGAAACTCATATAACTGTACTTAATTCTAGTGCAAAAACACATGGAAAGGTTGTTTCAGTGTGCTAATAGCATTTGTGTGGAAACAATTTATAATCAATTTGAATTCGTTTGTTAAATAAGCGCAAAACGTACGTATAAAAGTGGCGTGCCGTGCAAACGCGATGCGACGTTACAATTATAGTAATCCATGCCCATGCTATACCTACTCCAGAACTTGAGACAGGTGGATTTTTTTAAGACAACTTTTCGTAGGGCTGATATCAAATGTTGTGTATGTTTTCAAAATTATTGGTTCGCAATAAAATGTTAAGATTTTTTATCATACGATTTGGCAGCAATTAATAAATATTATCTATACTTATCACAAAATCGTAAAATAACTGAGTCTGTACGTTGCATATTTTTAAGTAAAACTCAGTGCCACTTACTAAAGACATGTTACTAATCCAAAAACGACAGTTTTTAGAATGTTTGTATGCACTTCCGTTGTGCGCGCTAATTTTAACAACGGCTAAATCGATTTAGCTCGTGTTAACGTTTATGATTGGTTTCATTTCAATCGGTTCACAAAAAAAAATACGTTAATCTTTAGTTTACGTTTGTTGTGCATGCTAATATCATAACTGGCGGAATCAATTTAGCGGCCATCGCCGTCTGTTAGAGTTTTTAGTAAGCCTTATGCCCATAGAGTTCAGAGAGAAAAAAAAACATGAAAAATCCTAATAAATAATTTTACTCCGAATTCCATGCAACAAAGTCGCGGGCAGATCTGGTATTAAAATAAATATCGTCCGCCTTAAAATTCCCACTTTTATATAATTTTATTTTCAATGATCAGTTTCAGATAACAATGTTCTATATATTAATTTGTAAATGATAGTTGTTTTTAAAAATTACACTTTAAAAAACTAAATTTTTTTACTGAACTGACTAAATTTGGAAGGAGAATCAAACAGTGTATCATCAAACTAAACTTATGATATAATGTAACTATAACAACGGCAAAATCACGACAGTCATCTTTCTACCACAAGCGCCTGGATTCCATTATTTTTCGACCCTGAATATGCCAGTGACATTTGAACACGCGGGGAAAACTTTTTTGGCCAGATCTTTGAAACCACTTTGAAACCAATTTTAATAAAAAACAATAAGTACCACCTATGTTATTCCTAAAACAAAGCCTGGAATTTATTCGGTTTCAATTCAATAATCTTTCCTTTGATTTGTAGGTCCAATAATTTTTCTAATCCAATAATATTTTCCTCAGTTTGTTCGAACTTTAAATCTTGAGTACAGAAGCTTTTTTTAATACGCGAATGTATTCTTGAATCATGAACCTTGTTAACCGTCAACTAGCACTGTAATACAAAGGTAGTCTGTTTGTAAAGTAAGAATACGTTGAAAATGTTGTTTCTATTCGATTAAATGGATTTGGAAATTAGAGTTCAAGTCCTTCTTTGATTTTAAAATAAGCTAAAAAATACGTGAAAGTATTATTTGTATAGTACTAAAATAGGATTCAATTTCAAAATTTTTAGAAAAAAATCACGGCAGTTTGTTTACATTTTGGCATGAAAATGGGGTTTACGAAGTTAAGTTAATTCGTTGCTATTTAAAAACATAAGCCGTGCTTAGGTTTACCTCAACTTTCCTTGTTTGTATTTTTATTGCAGTTAAATAAACGTAAAAGTAATTCTACTTTTTCGTTAACTTTATTTTTAACATTTTACCTAGACTCGAAATATATTTTTTCATTACACGTGTTTAAACTATCTGTAGCCGGCGGCTTCGCCTTCATGCGTTGAGGGGCCGGCATTGGCTTTCTCTTTTCATAAATTGCTATGAATTTAAATTGCTATTTATAAATTCCTACTTAGACAAAACAGGAACCTAACGAACATCATAAGAGATGGTCGCTATGTCTCAGGAACTTCTTCGGATTTCGGGATAAAATTTTACTTATATACTAATTCATGTTAATCCATTAAAAATTAGGGTGTTGAATATATTTGGCGTTAATTTTGTAGAAATTCATTATTCACAATTAAATGAAACTACGCGATGTAGTATTATTTTTACTTTCTTTAAGTTCTTTACCACGATCTAAGTTTCTTTGCTTATAGCCCACCCGAAGATTTTGTAATACAACGAAATCTAAATCATGGCAAAGAACTTAAAGAAAGTAGAAATAATAACTATATCATGTAGTTTCATTTAATTGTGAATTATGGTCTTATTACGTAACAAACGTACGTCCATTCATCAACACTTAGCTTTTTTCTCACCGATTATCGTGAAAAAAAAATTTGCATAAAACATTAACTCAGAAGTACCTTTAAGTTTATTTTCAACGTCTTCTCTTAATTTGAGAAGTTCGCCAGTGTGAGCTGTTAAATTAGTTTCGAATCTTTGTACCAATTTAAACTTTTGATCGTAGGCAAAAGGCGATATGTAAAACTTTACAGCACCTCTGTAAATGCTGGTTGTAAATATTCCATAAAGAATCAATTGTAAAATATTTTTAAAAATTTACTTATATTAAATTGAAACTAGAGAAAATATATGTGTACATACATGTGAAGAATTCTTTTTTGAAAATTTCACATTTGTTCAGTGGTCTCTGATTAACAGAAATAAAACGGCTTAGTACCGAACTTTCTAGGATTTCGTAATGAACTTTTATAAATTCGTCTTGTTCTTTTGTCCGTCCGTTCGACGCCTGTCACAATCTCAGATTTTCGACAATTTTAAATCCTATGTACATGAAATTTTTCAAATAACGGTTGCAGGAAGTGTTCTCAATTAATATTGGGCAGAATATTAAAAAAAAAATGTCAAGTATATACTTATACTGCTAACTGCCACTATGAGGGTTCTGTACATATTTAGGTACTCTTAATATTTAAGGGTACACAGTATCTATTAAACTATTTACAAATATTAATTTATCACAAGGTAAACATATTGCCTACTATGTCTTTCACAGGCTTTAAAACATGGTGCATATATAAAAAAATATGACGTCATCACTGCTTTAATTTTCCTACAATTTTTGTTTTTCATAATTCTATTTTCCTTAGTCCCGGAAATAGGAATTTGGAAGAATTTTTTTTACATATTTTTCAGTATATGTCTGTAGATAAAATTACAAAAAAAAGTTCTTGAGACCATTCAACCGATATTCCACAGTATATATGGAATTTAAAATCCTTTTTAGAGTATTTAGTTTTCCCTCCCTAAAATTTCCAATTCTACTACTTTTCAGTGTTATCTATTCAAGGGCTTTATTATTGCCTCAACTTACAAGTTCCACTTTCAAGCAGTTTCTGAAAAACTCTGCTGACAGACCAACAGACTTGTGGGTGATTCCATACTGGTTCCGTTTTTCCTATGTACGGATCTCTAAAAATTAAGTACCTCTCTAGGTATAAAGCACGTTCAAGATTTTCCTTTTCCCGCATGCCATCGAATTAAATATTACCAGATAGGTCCGTTGAAGTGAAATTAAACCGCAATTAACAATTGTTCATTCTTGAACTTAATTTATGAAACATTATGTTTTAAAAGTATTATGCGATGTATCTACAGCATAACACGAATTTGTTAACTATACATTTGAAAAACTTAACCAAAGAACCAGGTATTAGACGTTTTAAATTGAAATTATTTCGGTTAATTTGTATCAACAATTTCAAGAGATGTAGCCAACTACAGAATCCTTCCGTGTACGTGTTCCAACAAGCACTTGAACGTTTTTTTAATGTTATCATATGAAAATGTGTTTGTACACTTCAAATTATAAATAGGGGTACCTTTATTTCAAACTGAAGTAAACGAGGAATTTCTAAAACAAAATGTTTACATTGTCAAAAACAACATTATGTTTAGCTATTAGAGTAAATAAAAGCCAACATTGTACACATCGAATGATAAGGAGAGAATGAACGAAATCAATATGATATAATTGAGAAATATTTGTGAATGAAATTTGAGCGATACATTGATATAAGATGGAAATAAACTGATCGAGGACGGAAGAAGGTAAATGAAAAAGATAAACACTTAGTTTGAATGGCCAGTTCACGAGTCGCGATCTGTTAACGGTTAAATGAGCGGCTTGCAGTAGAGTCAGTTATAACATTCATCAAAATGGCACTAATAACGTTTTTAATGTAAATTTAAAGTGAATTCCTTAAGTCTTTAGTAAGCAAAGCGGATTATTTTTTTGACGTCAACTGATGCAAACTTCTTACGAATGTTGTAAAATAATTGTTATTCAGCAGAAACGGTGAGAAAAATCTATTTTTTACCGTTACCTCTAGGTATCAATATGAATAGCCTGCGGTTTATCGGATTCCAATTCAATTAGTTTTTCTTTAGTTTTTGAAACAGGAAGTTTTAAAATGTTTTGATGGTATAACTCAAGGACGGAACGAATTTTCGAGCTTGAGAATTTAATATCTTATTCGTTCCGCTGAACACAATCAAATGAAGAAAGTACATGGACAAAATGAGGATCTCTTCAAATTGTATAAACCTTTGAAAGCGCACATATATACGCACGTATATACATACATATGTGCACACAGATTCTGATGTGATTTGTATTTAACCACTTACATTCTCTTTCGAAAAATGCTTCTTGTCTTACTTTATTTGACTGTCTCCTCTATTTCAATGTGATAGTTTTCTCATACTATTATGACCATATTCATGATATTGGTGCGGATAAGTCCCAGGTGATACAGAGTATGTACGGTCATAATAAAGAGTGGCTCTGGACATTTTCTGTTATAAGCTAAGTATTCTTCTGCAACATTGATTTAGATTATAAATTGCTCATATATAGCCTTTAGTGGTCAGAACCTATATAATAAGTCAGTATTCAGATGTATAATTACTAATGAATGTGTAATATAAAGTAAGCATTGGGATATTATTATTTGTATTACTTAGATGAAAGAATAGTGAGGTTTGTGACAATAAATGAAGACTTTAAATGGATTTTTCACGAAATTTTCGGAGTAGAGATGTGTACTGGCTGAAAATTCATATGTTTAGTGATGATAGTTTATTATGCCATCATCATGGGAATTGAAGGGGTGGAAGCACAAAGCTGTAATGTAAGGAAGCAAACATGGCTGATATCATAATATTATATTCTTTACTGTTGAACTTAGAAAGTAAAAAGAAAAAGTTAAGGATTTTGAATGATTTCCAAGTAGGTATATTACCTACAATTTTACGTCCATATTTTCAGCGTAAATATGGCTATAAACATACTGTGCGAGCTGTATTTTAGCTATGTGCGCGAGTTGCAAAAAGAAAAGATTTGTTCAGTCACACCTTATCGACGTGCATTAAACGAATTACAACATCTGGAAGAAAAAACATTTTTGAATAGTTTGAAAATAATTGAAAAGCGATTTGGCCATTATACAAATGTGATTATTTTCTTGTCATTAATTAATCCAAATTTATATTTTCTTCCAGGTAATCTAATGTTTTTCTTTTTAATTTGATATTTAAGACATTTTGAAAACTTATCGAATTGGTTTTTCTATTGCTTTTTCCTAATCAAATGACAGAATTTTTAGCTATACTCCTAAAACTAAGATAAACCCTACTCTATTGATAAAAGTAAGGTTAGTTATTTATACTATAGACAAATAAAAAGAAGAATATATATATATATATATATATATATATATATATATATATATATATATATAACACATTGATCTGAACATGAACAGTCACAAGTAGTACGGAAGTAAATAAATCTCTGGTTAGCTGTTTATATACATATTTACAATAGGTAATTCCGGCGAAAAATATACTATATATGGTGATCAGGATAAAGGCTTTTGTGATATCCTATAAAAAAGAGAAGATTATTGTAGTGAAGCTGACTTCTGATAACAATAGGATAAACGTAGTACTAATATAATTCTTAGGCAGTGTATGAAGGCAGATATTCATTGAATGACCACGTAATAAATTAATATAAACGACGCGATCTAAACATATGCCGCGAGCGAGACGGTGCAATTGAAAAGAAATTGATTAAGTGCAACGAGTATTTGCACAATTAATGTTCCATGCTATCAGACCGCCATTTAAATGATTAAAAGTGATGCGTTCGGATTATGCGCAGAGCTACCAGAGTGCTGCCGCGATACCCGCCGCCGATGACACTAATGCCGTATCACATCGTATATGCATGGAGCTGAATGAGGCGTGTTACCACTGAGCCAAATAAAAAAATGTGAAAATCACGTAGGCATAAAAGTTGCACCTTAGATCGTGAGAAATATTTTTGGTTGAAAACCTTCTTCTCTAATTGGTTATGTTTCGGTTTGTTTATGTTCTTTATTTCCTTGTAACTACCGAAACATTGGTTATGTTTATGTTTACGAGGAAATAAACAATTAAAATGTTTATGACAATTAATCGAGCTCAAATTTCAATGTTCAAATTTTTTTTCAGATTTTTTGAGTGATCCGAGGCGATAAGGGTGGGGTACAGAAATTTTAAGGATTTTTCCGCATAAAAGATTACGTATCATACGTATTGTTGAATTGACGCTTCAACAAGTTTTCATTTGACGTCCTACACGACCCCCATGAAATGTTTTTTTTGCTATTTACCCCCTCAATTTAAGCCCCACAAACAAAATCAATTTTTTTATACTTCACGTCTTTAATTGGGTCACCATATGGTAGGCAAATTACAGGCGTGAACTCTGTTCGCCATATTATATTTATGTGTGTTTGCAGCGAATAATTTCCGAGAAAAGCGCCGTTCGCGAACTATTTCCTCTTTTATATAAAGCAAGTGTGAACTAACGCTGTGGTATTTCCTGCTTGTTCGCGTCCTAGTACCTTTCAAATGGGCGTTGGCCGTAGGATAGCATTTTAAAATTTTGGTCTATGCGATTTAAGTCCTTTAAACTAGGATTTTTGGAATCTGCTTTATGGTTGATGTCTGTTGGTGGTGTATAGTCACATCACACTAATTTTATAAAGAAAAAAAATTTGTTTGTTTCCTTGTGAGTTTTTCAGAGTTTGACACAAAAACACTTTGACCAATCAACAGGACGCCTTTATTGTGATATAGTTTATAGTACACAATATAAAACAAAGTTTCTGTCTGTCTGAACGCGTTAATCTCCAAAAGTCACTATACGGATTTTCTTCGGGTTCTACCAACAGATAGAGTGATTTACAAGGAAGGTTTAGGTGTATAATTTATGAAGCTTTTGTGGAAATTGACCGAACTATGATGAAAATTATCAAATAAGTCGGAAAAAATCATGACATCTGAGAGTTTGACACGTATGGGTAGCGTAAATTGTTAGAATATCGGTAGTCACATGTTAGTTTTCAGTGACAGCATTGGTGGTCATTTTTTTTTAGCGGCTAGCATTTGTAATGACAATAAATTAAGTAAAGGGTCAGACTTAAAACGTAGCTGGAACTGATCAATGAGTAATAATTTGTTTCGAAATATTTGAAATATATAATATTTTGATAAATTTGAAGTAAGGAGCGAATAAATATAGAAAAACTAAAAAACAATATAAGTTTCAGTGCGTACGCGGAAATAGCTGTAATATCTTCTGCAAGTACAACAACAAGCAATGCATTTCACGAAACCGTTGATGTTAATATTGAAGGTATAGAAATAACAGTAAAATCCCGGTCAAGTACGAGCCGGACTCGTGCACGAAGGTTTCGGTAGCACCTAACAATATTGAACTTATTAGTTTGTATTTCTCAAAGATATTGTGAATGACAAAGTTATAGCTGCGGTACCGAAAATGTAATATACCCGAAAAAGCGCACAGCGTATCTTACTCAAACCAATTTTCCTTGCAATTTTATTTTTAGTTTAACATTATTTTTTAAACTAGTTAGTTGATAAGTTAGAGGGAGGACATGCTTTTTAAGACTTTACAAGCCCATATCTCACCAAGTATTAACACAAATAAAATAGTTATTTTGGAATCTCTATATAACTTTTATAATACCTATTCAACGATACTCTACACGTCTAAGTGTACTCGATTTTGTTTTCATCCCTCAGTTACATGTATCTCCATACATGTATGGAGTATGCCATCCCTAATATTATTATTTTTTTTCATAATTCAACTATTTCGTTTTATAGCCCTTCATAGAAGATACCTATCATCCAAATTTCTTCTATACAGTGCCAATAGTCTCCTAGTAAAATTGGTGTGACATTCGGAGAGAAAGGTTGACATACAAATCGACAGAACGGAATTATAAGAGTTCCGTTTTTGCAATTTCGCTACGGAACCATAAAAAGAGAGACAAAGTCGAGAAATTTGTAGTTGTGTCAAGGAATCATGTTGTTCAATGTTATATTTTGGTGGATATAAAATTTTATTGACATTTTAAAACTTCACTGCAATATTAATCATTAAATTAAAAAAATGGAAATTTATCAGACCATTTTCCTAATCTAACATCTTAGCAGCTGTGCTAATAAACAAACTTTCAGTAAAAAAAATAAGTAAAATCAATATTAATATTAATAATAATTATATATATATATATATATATATATATATATATATATATATATATATATATATATATATATATATATATATATATATATATATATATTAATTATTCTGTCAACTGATGATTCACCTGTAAAATGAAATTCGCAGAGAAAGGAAATAAGGACAACAAAATAACAGCCGTGTATCTAAAAAGAAATATGAAAAAAGTAAATTAAAAGATTTAATTATAAATTAATCTTAAACTAACCTGCATTTAAACGTCTGATTTCTAGAAAATCACAGCAGCCCAAACAACAATAAAATTCATTTAATTTTAATCCTCGGAAAAATTTCCCACACATCACCGACAAAAACAAACAATAGTATTATTATTACGCAATTGTCAATTAGCCTGCAGCCAATCAAAACACACTACTGCACCAATAAGCACCAATCACATTTCTCGATTGCGAAAAAAATTAACCAATCACGATGTTCCGAATTCAAATTCAAATGGTTCCGACACGTGTTCAAAAACTCGTAATATAAATTTTAAATTTATTTACGCAACAAAATATAAGTTAGAAATACAAGGAGCGCCCTTGAAGTTTCGATTACCAATTGCGTATACTTTCACTTGTGATCAATTATAATTGCTTTATAAAATTTAATTGGAAATGAAAGTGAAGAAATATAGTTCGTCACTGCGTTTTGTACAAAAAGACTGTCCGCATGTGCTGGAAGGTTTTTTTCAAATGCACAGAGCGTTGCGAAAAAAATGCACTTTCGAAGTATGTACTTGTTACTTGGACTTTTGTATGCAGTTTATAGAACGAAGTAGTCGCGTAAGCATGTAGATACAGTTCTATTGAATGCTTGCTAAAGTATAGTTATGGAGTTGTGGCTTTGTGCGCGAATGCTTGTGTGCCTGTTACTTATATGTTTTGTGTTTTACGCCGTGTTTTATGTGATATTGTAGATAGGTCGGCGTTGTATGTTTCGCGATTCGTTTACGTATTGAAGTCATGATGGCTAAAGTGTAGTAGGTTCGCGTGTTTTGACGTTTTAATACAATCAAAGTTCGAGAATCAATTATTAATAATTGTATAAATTAAGTTTTCAGTAGATAGTTACTATATATTTCTATGAAATATATATTTAACTTGGATAGTTATAATTAAGAAACTCTTTTCTCAAAAGTTAAAATTGACAATTTTATTATAATATTTACTTTTTTTGATGGATTTAGTTCTTGGTATACATATCTAAATATTTATCGAATTTTATACTTTTAATATTAACTTTAATTTATATTAACTTTTCCTTTTCCGGTCATTTTCTCACTTGAGGTCGTGGGATTTACAAGTAGATTTAGGATTTAAGGGAGAGGTGAATAATTTATTTAATATACACGTCATTCCATTCATTATAATATGTAGGCATACTTTCTTATTTTTGAGCGAAAAATATGAGTTTTATTCTAAAAAAATCGTTCTATTTTTTGGTTAAAAAAGTTTCCTGTATGTCACGCATCTTTATGTCCAGCCGTTTAGGTATAATTCAGTAACAAAGGTCAAAACATTTTCAAGGTCAAATACTAATGGGACATAGTATTCCATGTGAGCGAGGCCGCAGGCAACAGTATATGTTAAAATGCACGATAGCGGTTCCTTGGTTGGTTGTAGAGTTTATTAAGTAACAGCAAACACACTAATTTTCGAATTCATGTCATCACTTGGGAATTACTTCAAACTTCAGTCGACTGACACTTTTGCTTAATTATTGTTGAATAACTTCGTATTCTATTTGATTTTATTTATTAAATATTTTTTAAAAAGTAAGGCGACGAAATTTATAAATTATATTGGATATATCACACAATTTTATGACACGTGCTTAAAGTTTTTTTTCTACAGTTTACAGTATTTCATTGTGTACCATAAATACGGGAAAGTGATGTAATTGTATGGTCAAGATTATTCCTTGAATAGAAAGCAAATATTTTCCGTTATTATTATTTATTTTGTTATTTTTCCTATTTTTATTATATACATTAAGGGCTGTAAATGTTTCCATATGTTATTTAAAAAGTATTACTTTCAAAAAATCTTTTAATTTTTGTAGGGGTCGAGGTGTAATTAAGTTTAACAAAAAAAAGGCTTGCTAAAAGATTGATATAAAGAAACTAGCATTTCAGGCACCAATGCTGTAGTATCGTTAATATTAACACATATATTTTATATTATACCAAGACACAGAACAGTAGGAAATTAACATTTTACAAAGTGTATGGAATGAAAATAGCATGGTAGAATAAATGCTTACGGCATCTAGATACTGTTGTTTATTCATTACGTTATCGAGGTTTCTCGCACAATTTTAAATTGAAGACTTGTAATTATTCTTTCAATAAAGGTACCATGAAAGAAAAAAAATTTAAAAAAATAATCTTTTCTGTACACCGATCAAAACTGTTTAATCGACCTCAGCGAAAAACAAAGACGGACGATGTACGCGAAAGAGAACGATGTATGCTGAAATGAGAATGTGTTTGTATGTATAAGTGTATTTGTGAACGTTTCCGTATGTATCGTGAAGCCGAGCTTTGGTAAGACAATTTCTTTTCTGACTTTTTGTCGGTATTGTTTTGTCTGTGTTATTATAAGTTATAATGCGTTTCGTTTACGTGCTCTCATGTTTCTGGGTTTGGTTTATGAAGTAAGTTGCGTTAGGGGAAGTTATATATCATACTGCATTCATTTATTCAATTTGAATGTTCCAGTTTTTAGGGTTTAATGTGTGGTATATCGTGGTTTATCGTGAAAGGAATTTAATAATTCTGGATACAATTTTAGGTGATCAAGTAAATGTAAAAATTTACAACAAATAGCGCAAACCATGTTTTATACAGGAAAGAGGTTTAACAGTTCCTGTTACTAACTACTAATCTCTGATTAACAAATAACTGTAGTATCGAATATGATCAGCAAGTGATCTATGTATGCATATATATATATAATAAAAGAAATTTCAATTAAAACCAAAAATACAAATTGATCAATATATTTTGTAATAAATTGACTAACCCAACTAACTTCAAAATTGATATATACACAATCAAACTATTCTCTGCACATGTAACTATAGTTACAGAATATTTTCATACTCTGATCTTTATTTTATATACTTATGTAACTCGCTTCGCCAGCTTTTGGATAAATAACTAAATATAGTTTGTGGAGTTCAGGTAGACATGGGACATATACCTTCTTTTAATCGAAACATGTCGAGTAAATTTTTTATTTAATCGAGCTAACCGTCATAGCTACAACAAAATAATGTTTGAAATCCCCAAGAAATTTCTTGGGTATTTAAATACATAGTACAGAAACAATTTCCAGGAAATATATATATTGTACACAAACAATTTCGAGGATATATACAAGTCGTTAATTATTACAGATTTTTTGTGAGTTTTTTGTGTCCCAAAGTTCGTCCGTTCTCTGCATTTGACTAAACCTCAGCATTAAAAAAATATATTTCAATTTAAATGAAATTTCAAAACAAATAACAGTAGTTATTTTTTATTCGATTTTTCAAATCACCGATTGAAAAATTAGAGGGCAAAAGGATTTTATTTGATTTTGACAATCGTACAATCTTTTAACCCGATTTGTATAGCTATCGTTAAATTTTTCGTTAACACAAAACTCCGAATGTACCTGATGTGTTGAGTTTTTTTATATTTTACAAAAAAATTGTTTACATCATTTACTATTAATGACAAATATTAACATTTTTTTTATTATCTGAATAACCTTTATATTTACATCATAATTTATTAAGTATTAGTTAAATTTAATGAACGCCGAACATTTAAGTTGCCATCCATAGGTCGATCCACAATGGATCGCGTTCAGAAATGTTCGGAAATTTGCGATCGTTTTTTAGAAAATGTTTTGTAAGGCCGCTATAAATATTAAAGGTAAGTGTTATTAGTTACTAGTTACGGTTACGGCTGTTATTAGTTACGGCTGGACTGGTGTTAATGTTGGCTGTAAGAGATTGCTCTCGTAGCAATAAGTCCGCCAAATAAATATATATATATATATATATATATATATATATATATATCAATTAGATACATTAAAGTAGATAAATAAATATCATTCCAAATATATATGACAGATAGCACTTGACAGACAGACGGACTAAGATCACAACATTTTAAAGGTTTCTTAATTATAATTAAAATCGTTAAGAATTGTTGTTAAATTAATATATCAAGCCTATCTCCGTGGCTTCTTGAGTACAAAATGATATGATTCAATAAATATAATTTTCTTTTTTGTCATAGAATTTGGATTTTCAGCAATATCAGCATTATTTCACCGAAACATAGATTATAATAATATTATTTTTATAGGTTTTTTCTTTTAAATAAGAAATTCGATTTAAGATAATTTAGATAGAAAAAAGGTTGAAAATAATTTTTTAATGAAAAATAAATTATTTCTCATTAATTAAGTCTCAAATCATAAAATGTCGTAAATTACTTTCATCTTATATTCTCTAAAAGAACGTTCATAAATAGATTTACATAGGAAAGCTGAAAATTTGGATATTGAAAATGTTCAGTGTAAAACTGTTTATATGCGTGATTGATTATGTAGTTGAAGAGCTAGTGAACAAGCAAACAGGAGATTTATGGGTTCGCAAACTTATCTGTGCAGACATTTTTATGATAATACTTTTTTCATAGTTGTTTAATCATCATAATACATTTTCGCGTTTCCGTATGCCCTGTCGCTGTAGTCTGTAAGTTTATGTCCTTTTTTCTCTCTTAATCAAAGTTTTTTAACAAGCCTGCTTGTCTAATTTCCCCATTAACGTTAAAGGCTTTCCAAATACGGTAGGCACTATTTAAATGCAACTAAACATAAAAACGGGAGTATAACAGAGCGGCGGCGAAGGCAGACGGTAGACTGTGCCAAGAAGAAAAGGCCAAAAGCCAAAGTGTCGGACCTTTTTAGGTTTTCTTGTGTTATCGGCGACTATGAAATAAATGTCGTTTATATTCATTTCATGAGAATGAAAGTGTTCGAAATAAGGGTTTATTTTTAACTAAAGTAGTAAACATATTTTACTACTTTATGCGATATTTTTTTTAATTTAAAAAATAATAATAATGATTTTTCCCAGTAACTTTGTTGTAATATTTTTTGTTTATCTTTTAAATGCGAATATTTTTAGCATAAATTTGTCACATATCAAATTAACAACTGGCCAAAATCATATGGTGCCCATACATATATATATATATATATATATATATATATATAATTTACAAGCTATTGCCGTAATTTTGAATTCGTCACATTTCAAAATGTGCCAATCAGTGTTGGCTACGTCACGACTAGTTAGATGTAAAATTAGATGTGAAAACATATTACGTGATAAACTACGTTACTGTAAATTTACTTATGATCAGCTTGTCGATGAGCAAGTTTTTAGACGTATTAAAAGCGGCTCATGCCTTTCTCCTTAGATAACTGTTCTAGCAAGAAGAGCAGTTCTGGCTTAACATACGAAAAAAATATTTAGTAATGCTCGAAATTTATATTCTATATAATAATTATAATTGCGAAGGGAAGCTAAGACCGACAGAGGGTGGTAGCGCCACTGGATGGAGAATAATTATTATAAAGTGATTAAATTTAATTTCATCGAATGTAATTTTATTTTTAAAATAATACAGAATGACAGTTTCGGAACATTTAGTAATGTACGAATGTTTGGTTGGCTGTTAGAGATTGCTCTCGTAGGGATAAGTCCGTCATATGTATAAACTTATGTATTAAGGTATATAAATAAATAAAAAAATAATAATCGGTAAGAATTAAATGAAACTATGCATTAATACATTAGCCGCGAATTTGATTCTAAAATTGTATTAATTAGTGTTATAGGTTCAAATCACGACGCTATCTTTACTAAAATAAACCTGTCAAGTACAAGTAGAACTTGCATTACGAGTACAAGTAGAACTTGCATTATTAAACTATTTATAAATATTATACCCCAAACTATACATGTAAGTTGTCAAGTACAAGTAGAACTTGCATTATTAAACTATTTATAAATATTATACCCCAAACTATACATGTAAGTTGTCAAGTACAAGTAGAACTTGCATTATTAAACTATTTATAAATATTATACCCCAAACTATACATGTAAGTTGTCAAGTACAAGTAGAACTTGCATTATTAAACTATTTATAAATATTATACCCCAAACTATACATGTAAGTTTAAAATTGTTTTTGGATTACTAATTTTTTTCATTGGGTCATTTTTGGGTATTGGCTATTGATATATTTGCGGATTAAATTGTTTTATTACCATGGCAAGTTTCAATCACAAGTTGTTTCCGAAAAAAAACCCGTCTGTAACAGATAGGGGCACACGTGAGCTATCATGTAAGTGTTCCGTTTTACCTTTTGAGAAACGGATTCTTCAAAAACAGGGAAGTACGTAGGCAGCAACACGGTCAGCCCTAATAATTGGCATTGGTTGGTTTGTAAGTAGGTTTTGAAAGATTCCCGAAGCGATAGCTTGTGACATCCAAATCTTCAAATTACAATGAGGTGGACAAGAAAGAGCATACGAATACTTTCTGTTACACAGTTCTATCAATGACTAGATACCGTTAATGTAACCTTTCAAATAAAATAATTGTTTATAGACTTATACCCATGAAAAGTACGTTACTCTGGGAAATAAAATTACAAAGCCTGTATAATTGAAAGTGAAGAAAATTTGAAATCAGTGATGGATAAATTTAATTTTATTATGCGTATTGATATTGTAGGTAAGTGTAAATTAAAAAAGGAATATAAACTTTCACAAGATTTAGGTATTTTATCTCCATTGCCAAACGCACGAAAACCATCTGTATTGGGTATATGTCACATTATACTTGTATGAGTTTTATTCGTACAGCACCTACAGTAAACGTGATATATATAACTGCAAGTCGGAGGCGGTCCCTGACCTCGCCAACACGCAGTGCCTTGTGCCGTCACGGAGTTTATTCGGACAATAAATGCATTTTTACTGCATTTCTTTCGCCGTAAAAACGCACTAAAACAGCTCCGCGCGGGTATCAGGAATGCGCGTTGCATGCACCGTTGTCATTGTGCGCTTAGCGAAGCATTAGTGGAGCTTTGTTGGTTTGTCCTGATTATATTGCTTAGATAAAATTATTACATTTTAGTGTAACTTTAATTTTGCGTTCTAAATATGTTAAGCATTTATTGGAAATTGTATACACGTTTTTTAAGTAGCGATAATATAAATTTGTTTCGTGGCAAGCAACAATTGCCTACTATTTATCCATTTTGACAGGAAATAACGTGATTATATATGCAGAAATAGATACAAAATTTATAATTTTTAACTTCATAGATATAAATTTCATTTTGTTAATTGACCGAATGGAGCGAAAGTAAATAACAACGTATCCCGCAAGTATCCACTTTGGAAAAAATAAGGACCCATTTAACTTCTGCTGTAATCTGCGGTGGTAATATAACCAGTTATTATCACTTTACTACAGTCGCGTAAATATATGGTAGAAAGGTATCAGTTTAATGTTATTTTTTACGTTCAGCACTTGAGTTATAAACAGTGATATTAGTTGTAAGTCGTCTGTTTTTGTAAAGATTGTGTACTTGCAAAATTATAGTGCTAGAAGCGATATCTATTAAGTTTGACTTCAGCGATATTGAGTGTCGAAGTAGAAAATATTAAGTATATTTTAGCTCAATTTTTAAGACTAGAACATACCTTCAATCTCAATTTTTTTTCTTGGCAAAAAATCTTTATATATTATAAGTATTAGATATTTTTGTTATATTACTACTGCATGAAATTTATTTATTTATTTAGACATTTTAATGTATGCAATTCATATATATGGTGGACTTATTGCTACAAGAGTAATCTCTTACAGCCAACCAGAAAATCAGTCCAGTCTCGCACGACGAGCGGCCAGGAATCGAACCCGGTCCCCGATGTGAAAAGTCTATATTTTTAATATAGTGGTGGAAAAGAAAAGTCAGTTCAGCCTTATTAATTGGCACACCTAAACTAAAGGTAGTAGACTATTGTGACTCGTTGTAAGGAGCCAGTTTTTGTCATCGATATGGTAATTGTGGATGTTTCTAATGGTTTTATGGCTAATGTAAAGTACGTAATATGTTATTGATTTGAAAATTAAAAAAAAGGTAAAAAAATAAAATAAAAACTTCTAGCAGTATTAATTTAGGCTCCAGCTTTAATTTTCATAATTAACTTATTGTTTTTTAATCATTTTGAACTAATCCATATTTGTATGATTATTGATTTATAATAGACAAATATATTTGAAAAATCAGATTACATTGCTGGGGTGAAATTTTTAAATGATTTTAAGGGTGTTAATATTTATATATTATCATTGCTTTATATAAAAAAAGACACGTTTATTTCTTCCAGAAAATATACTAGAAACTTTGACGAAATTTCATCTAAAAAAACGACAGGTTTTTTTTCAGAAATTTCATCTAAAAGCACGAGTGGAATTTGTACTACGAGGGTTCAGTACACATTTAGGCAATCATAAACATTTAATGCTATATAATATTCCTATTATCAATTTTATATATACAATTTTTATTTTTAAGAACGAAAATATGTTCGCTACCATATCTTTGACAGGTGCATATTTAAAAAAAAAATTTTGTGATATAACTACAAATTAACGATTTTCTGATTTTTTTACTTTAATTGTGTCGTGAGATCTTACTTCTTGTCAATTTTCATGATTTTAGGTCAACAGGAAGTATCTTACAGGTTTTCATTTATTTGCGAGTATCAAAATATGCAGGACAAATGGCCGGAACGAAAATATATTGCCTAATATATCTTTCACAGCCACACATTAAATTGTTTTTATTTGATACAATCATTTTCGGATTTTTCATTTACTTGTGCTATGAGAGCTCGTTTCTTGCCAAATTTCATGATTCTAGGTCAAAGGGAAATACCTTATAGAGGCTTTGGTTTATTTTCCAGTGTCAAAGTATGTAGCATAAATGGCCGTATTTTTAGGTTTTTTTTGCTTTGACCTAGCTTGATTTTTTTACAGTTCCGCGAGACCTAAGTATTTGATATTAATTTCAACTTCATACCTCCACGCATTCCTGAGAAGAAGGGTCTTGACAAACATATAGTCAGACAGACGGACGACGAAGCGATCCTATAAGGGTTCCTTTTTTTCCCCTTTGAGTTACGGAAGCTTAAAATGCTGAAGAACTGAACTACGAAGAACTGCTGATTTTACGACGTACTTTACATTGGTGCACAGAGGATAATATCTTGTTCACATGGTGTAACTGGACATTGCGGTAGACAGCAAATTGTCACTGAAGAATATCTGAAAATGCGCCTATAATTAGCACGTCCAGGATTCGATATTACGCCAAAAATGGCATAATTTGAATAACTTCATTATTAAAATATACTTTGAAATATATTTTTTCACGTTTGAAAACATATATTTAATGAAAGAGAAAAAAGCAATAATCTTGGTTTCAAATATTGGCGGAGAGAAATAAAAATTTAACTATTATTTTTAAAACAATTCGTACATTCAGACATTGGAGATTGAATATATTGTAATATCTGTGAAGAAAGATGTCAGGAGATTGTGCTGGTTGGTGCAGAATTAAAGAATTGCGATCGATCTATATTGAAATGATTAGGCACTCCTGACTAATATGTCAATTGATGCTGGTTGATCGCAGTATCTTTAATTTTTTTTCAATTTATTTAAGACAATGTATTATTATAATTACTCGCTTTAGAAATTGTAGCGTGACTCGTTTCGTTTGAAAAGATTTTTCTTGTTTTTTTGTAGGAAAGTAATTTTCGGGTAAATTTTACATAAAATATTTAAAATTTTGCTTCTGATTATTATTCTAAATAACCAAGAAAATACTGCATATTTACATTTTACAAAGAATGAAACTACTTATTTATACATAAATAAATTTCGACGAGCACTGTGATACGTTGATTTTATGTAATGTGAACCGTTGCATACAAGGAGAACTACTGGTTGTATCAATTAGAGAAGCGCCTCTTATAAAAAACAAAGATTATGCTGATGGATTTATTAACGTATATCACTGGTCTATACCCACATATTTGGTTCTTAGTATACACTTATACGGTGGACCTATTAGGATTCCATGATTCATAAGTCAAATAATAGAATCATGAGAATCAATGAAGAACGAATAATGATATCTCCTAAATCTATGTGTTAATATGTGAAGAGAAAACTTTAGTTCCCTTTTTAAGCATATTGCGCCCACGGAGATATTCCAGTACTATTTTACCATTTAAGTTTCAAAGTACTATAGACTGACGCGATTTACTTCCAATTATACCTGCATTTGCGAAGAAAATAAATAAGTCTCAAAGGCAAACATTAAACAAAAATTGGAATTTTACTGAGGCAGCCGGTTTTTACACAGGGTCTATTGTACGTCGCAGCAAGCAAGAGTTCGATCATTCGATGGTTAGAGATTTCATATTTCCCAATATAATAGTCAAGAGCATTTAGCAAATGATGAAAGACGATGTTTTTTACAAAAAAACATCGTTTATACAGAAGATCTGAGTTTCTGAAAACACGATATTGCTTTTTAAATATGGTCTAGTCAAGCTAAACCTCATTTTTCCTATTTTTCAAATAACTCAATGCTTTAGAAAAAAAAATTTATACAAGTTTTGTGGCAGATTTTCGTCAAACGAATTTTGTACCTCACCAAAAATGAAATCCATTGGAATTGAAAACAATGTGTCTTATATTTCTATAAATGTCAAGTCTCATTTTTATTAGCGTTTTTTTATTCGATAATGAGATGAAAAAAATTGAAACTGACAATGAATTGTATCGAAAAATAAATATGAATACAAGCTATAATCGTGTTTTTTCAACCGTTATTAATATTAAATTTTAATTTTATGGGTATTGCAGGGAATTAAGGCAAACAACACACGCTAATGACGTATTTGTACACATTTTCAGCTGACGTAATAGAACAAAAATAAAAAAATATATGCAATGATTACATAGGTATACGCATGACTAAAGAACCCTAAAGTTTGAAACTTAAAAATTTAATGAATTACAACCGAATTTTGATCACTGGACGCGATTACTAGCGCGAATAAGTTGGAAAACGGATGTGATATTTAAATCAAATGTGACACTAGATTTTGTTGTAACACAGGAAGTTTAAAATAGCATTTTGATAAGTAATTTTAAAGAAACGTAATATAAATATCGAAAGCTTATATATTTATTTAACTGTGGGATATACTTTGAGTTGATTCATCTAACTTTGGAGTAAACCATTATAATGCATACGGTAAGTGAAAAAGATTATAGTGCATACAGTACGTGAAAAATATTATAGTGCATACAGTACGTGAAAAAGTTTATAGTGCATACAGTACGTGAAAAAGATTATAGTGCATACAGTACGTGAAAAAGACTATAGTACATATAGTACGTGAAAAAGATAGCCAAATAGTATGTCTTATTATTATCGCTGACGCATTTGGAGACAAAATAACCTGCTATTAAGCTTTTTTTTTACATGAGTTTTGTTACGGTAGAATATGTTTTCGGTAATAATATTAGTTCTTAGAGCATTTTGATAACTATCTATCTATATTTAAAAAATATCTATCTCGCCTAGATTAAGGTAAAAAGGTGGAGGGAAAACGTTATTGGCTCTTTATGTCGTGCCTAATAATTCTTTGTTTTAAGTTGTGTTAATTAATTTTGCCTCAAAAATCCTACTTCAGAAATGTCTTTATATCAATTTATATTAGTACTTCGAGTACGAGATTTACAATAATGTACGAATAAGTCAGTAAAAACTAAAGAAACAATAGACGTAGCAGAAGTTGTCCAAGAAAAAAATATCCACCTGTACTCTTCCTATCGAACAATGTAATTTGTTAACTCACAATGGAAACAAACTGCACATTACGCAAGCGAAGCGAATACTTAATCATTATATTTTTATGCATTCGGACTGCAGCAAGTTTCATAGCGTTTTGTGTATAATAAAAAAAATCGTTTAGCCATTGCACTAATGATAGGTAACGACAGCGTTTATGCATTTTTTTAAAAAAACTGTTTCGCTGACTACTTGTTAGCATCGTAAAACGCTTATGGGGGAACACCCATAAGTAATAAAAGGACGTAGGGTAGAAAAAGCACACTGTGTTAATGGAGGAACTGTAAGGTATAATAAAAGAGTAAAATGTTTGTCACTATGTGAAGATTTAAAGACGATTGGGTAATAAGGGAGAATATAAAGAGGAATATGGGGCGAAAAAATATGGTAACGTGCGAAAAATGCTGCGGAGATTGATTAATTATTTCTGATTTTTCATAAAGTTTGTAATTGCACTACAACTTCTTGATCATACCAATTTTATATTTAACAAAATTTTGCTTGTTTCTTTGTGTTATAGGATTTGACATAAAATGGTTTATCTGGACAATATTAAAATTTCACCATCATATTTATGGCGTCCATAGGTATGCAATATCATCTGATAACGTGTGGATAATAATCAATAACGGTTTAAGTGCACGGGATCGAAGTGCCGGATATATATTTTTTTTAAATTTTCAATCTATTAGAGCCAAAATAAAACAATGGTAGATGATATTGCAGACTATATGAAAATATGCAAACAACTTTAATTGTTTCAATTTATAATTAACAGAGATTTTCTGTTACAAACCGTATCTTGTTAAAATCCGCTCCTTGAGTTAATCAAACTAAACTTTATGGCTATATCAACTTAATGTCAGAAACATTTATACAAAGCAATGAAATCTTCAAAAAACATGCCCCAGTTTGTCTGCATAATTATTGTAGAATATTTGTTATATGATTTTTTACGGCACATGATTGGACCTTAGAGTTCTTTACTCGGCTAAAGTACAGAATAAAAAACTAAACTGCTCATAATGCCGTTGATAAATTAACCGTAAATGTATTATGGAGATTAAAATGTTTAATGTTTGTTTCAAAGATAGTATTGAGTATTAGCCTAGCAGTATCTGAGTTTTGTAAAAAAATGTGACGAAAATTCGAAAGGTTCAAGATTAAACGTACTGACTATATACGGACGTCGAACTATAGTTTGCCTTTGGCCTTTAATAATTTGAAAGAGTTTACGCAAGATTCATTTATTATAAATAACTATTTTATTATGCTATTATAAGCGGTACGAATTATAGAATGACGCGATTTATTTATATTATAGAAAACTGCTATTTATGAGATGAATTATTATAGAAAGAAGTCGGAGTTCACATAAGGCTGATGCCATTTGTGTTACAGCTTACTTTGTTCATTGATATTTTTGACACTTTTCCAAAGCTGGCACAGTTTAGAAAGATTAACTCTTAGGCAATTTGGAGTCATTGAAAGGGTTAGTGATCATACGTTAGAACTAGTTTAACAACTGGGAAAAATTATTACTTAAGTCTATAAAGCTTTTAGCTTCAAAAGTAATGCTGCGAAAAAGATTAAAAATTCCGATCAACGCACAATAATTGTAACCATATTGGGACCAGCAATGAAAAAGTTCATTCATTAATGTTAGTAAATACTATATTTTGAAGAATAAGATGCAGACTTTTCTAACTATGTCATATAATTATCGTTTCATTTAAATATTACATTTTGTATAATTTAATTGATATATAAGATAGCATAGTACAAATAAAATAATTTTCCAGCTGGCTGTCGGCACAGCGCTCACGAGTACTCCGCAATTCCCCACCGGCGCGGTATAAAATTCGCGAAACTGAAATTTATTTGCTACTTAACGAACGGTTTGTATTTAAGCTCATTTCGCAAGCTTTTTTCTCCTTCCTCTCTTTTTTCCCATTTTCCCGCTATCCAGTTTTTCGCCGGCTTCCGCCCCGCGACATCTAGCGACTTTAATTTCGTTCGCAATTAGCGGATCATTTTGCTTCTTTTACGAGGGAAAATGTATTTTCAAGTTTTCCGGGCTATTTTATCCTATTTTATTTCACGTTATATCGCAGGTAAGTGGCTGTTTGTTTGATTATTATTATTTGAGCTGTTTTTAATGTTAAATTTGTTTATTTGAGTTTACTTATTTCGTCCTGACAGACGTTTCGATTAACGTTTTCTCGCGTGTATTTTGTATTGCAATTAATACGCTATTGTGCAGATTATTATCTTGATTGTGGTATTATGCTTTTTTTGTAAATTTTATTATAATTTTTGGCCCGAAAAATAAAAAAGATGTGGGCAGTTCAATTCGATTTTTTTTCTTTTTCTTTTCAAGAGAATAATCCAAATAATTTTATTTCTAATAATCTCATTTAATGACTGCTCGCCGCGCAGTCATTAGCCTCGGACATGATTTTACAGGGTCTCTTGTTCTTAAAATTTCCGATGTTTAGCTAGTACTAGTTCGCACAAACATTTTTAACATATTTTGGAGAAGTACACGATTATTAAAAACGGCTCTATTCATGTAAAATCAAAAGAAAGATTAATTTAAAATTTTCCTTCATTTTTAGATAAATATACGTATATAATGTATATATATATATATATATATATATATATATATATATATATATATATATATATATATATATATATATATATATATATAATTGGGAATTTGACTAATTTTTTTCTTTCATTAATCATAATTTCAAGGTACAAGCTGATGAAGAGTAAAAATTTTTTTTAATAATCTTAAAAATTGACCAAGTTATAAAAGTTTAAATTTAATCTTTAGAGAAGGACGGCAATATTGTGTTGTGAGTTCATTTTTAAAATTGCACATTATATTCTACGAGAAGAAAAGAGACAGGGATATACCCAACTCTATCCGTATCTTCAAATTTAGAAGCCTACAACTGGCTTATTTTTAAATCAATTTTTGAATTTTTTTCAAGACTGGTTTTTAATTAACTTATATTTCACAATATTGTATGAAAAATATCGTGCGCGCTCAAAGCAGGTGACGTAAAGTGTAAATTCATTCTTTCACCTAGACTACTAAACTCAAGATCAAGGTATTATCAATTTGATCAAGGTATTATCATGAAGAAATTTATGGGTGAAATTAATTTACTTCGGGGAGAATAGGGTATTTGACTGATGTTGATATTTTTTGGAAAAGTATTTTAAAACTGGGAAAATGATTATGAATTTAGTTTCCACATAAAAAATACTTAAGCACAATATTTAACGAGATAATAAAAATATTTAATAAATTTCTTTATATTGAATGCTAAAATAACTGGCCAGTGACGTCATAATCCGGTCGTATTTTGTATGGGGCGTTTCCGTTCGAATCGTAGTTCGTCAGTTTTTAAGTTGTTATAACTTTGTAATGAAAATCCTGGGAACGATATATTTATTCTAACCGTTTTTTAATGTTTAGTATGTATACTGTATGTAATTTATTATATTTTAGTATTAAAAAAGTATAGTCAAATACCTTATTACATCCGACTACGCCTATTATAAAATATGCAGGAAATGAATGAAGATAACATCTATATATATTATATACAAAAATCTGTTAAACTATTTAAATATTTTCTCTAGCTTAAGAATATAAGAAACTTCATATGGAAACCAGGTGGTTGCATTCGTTTCAAGAAAACTACGAACTAAAAAGTTTAAAAAATCACTATACTTATAATCGATGTCACGAAAATCATGAGATTTTCATGTTACATTTCCTAATATTCTATAGGACTTTTGACATGTTTTCACAACATGACCGTGAAATATGAGATGATCATTCATAATCACATCGAGATTCCGAACGGATGAAACTATTTCCGAGTGTATTCGCACCTAGTTTATGGCACAAGTGAGCAATAATGACGTACACTTCCCGTATTAGCGGAAGTATGTTATCATTGCATATTCGCTCACAATTAAATGTTTATTGTTCTCATTTCATTGGAATACAGAGTTGATATCACGTTGAAATAAAGCACTATGAGATTTATTGTTAACACTTAAGACTTTCAAATCGACTGCCAACGGAGGCCACAAGCAGTGCCGACAACGTAAGTCAAGTGGACAGTTAATATGAAACAAGTATTGAGACATTATACCTGATGATGATCGTCATAATATGCGCCTAACCTTCTCGCTATAGATTCACATATGCAGTTATAATTCGCTATGGGTTGTGGGAGTACCGGATTGGGTAACATAACTTACATACGGACGGATGGGTGACTGATTTTATTAAACTAGTGGTCGTCCAGTGGTCAAAATTCGATCGCAAGTTATTAAATTTTTAAGTTTGAACGTTATTCGTTTACGTGAAATTCACCCAGTCAATCTGACATTTTAAAATTCTTTGGTGACATTCTCTACTCTGTGCGACTGTTTGACCATAGACTATTATGTGTTTGACATTGATAGTATGAACGTAAACAACGCATCTTTTATTGTTGAATGTAAGCAACAAATTTGTAATATATTTTTAATTTGTAATTTATTCTATTTTTAACACATATATAAAGTTTAGCTTTCTGCACTCCTTTTCCATATAAACTTTAACTATGCTAAATTTCACACTTCTCCATGTGCGCAATGTGCTTAAAAAGGGGTACAAAGTTTTCTCGTCACGTATTGATTCATAAATCATGCGAGTGTTTTTGAATATTAAAAACGAAAAAGCAACAAAATTTAAGTGATTTTTTTTACGATTTCCAAATGGATATTTAAGGATTTCTAAATGAAAATTTAAGGATTTCCAAATAAAAATGGAAAGGATTTCCTAATCTACATTATCGACACGAAATGTACATTATCGACTGAAATATGAGTCTGAGCAATATTTTAAATTTTCTGCAGGTTGAATTTGAATTATAAGCTCACTATTTATACGACAAATTAATGTCGAAAAAAGTAACCTGTTTTTTTATTTTTTTACTTTTATATAATTGGACCTTGAATTGTTTTTTTTATAGCACTTTACGTGACACAACATGATTGCTCATCTCGGCAAGATTTTTCCTACGAATATATTGTTTTCTAATTACCGAAATGTTACCTCGAATATTACAAAGTTTTTTGGGACATATGCGTTTTGGTAAACTGAATGAACAGATGAGGTGGTTAATCGTGCTCACAATCGACTAAAAGGGACCTATTGAAGGGGGAAGTAATTTGAAATGGTTCATTATCGCGACTCGACAGACGCACGCAAAATGATTTTTTCAACAAATCGAGCCAAACTTGTCGAGAGATAAAAACGCCCTTCCTCTCTAACAAATGTCATAATTTTTTCCACACAATCGCGCGATAAGTATTGTGCCGCGTCTCTTCCAACCCCCATCGGCCCGCCCATCGCCCCCGTCACAACGCCTCCTGTTCTCCGCCTTTTAATTTCTGCTAATTTTTATCATCTTTCTCTCGGCCAAGTTACTCGTTCGCTTGACCTTTTTTCGTCTCGTCGCGACGCCTTCGCTCCCCCCACCCCTGTTCTAAGTGTCGCTTAGTGCGAGTAAAGTGTCTCGGTTCCTTTTCTTAGTACATACATTAAATCATTACTAAAATCGATATCGGATCTTTTAAATGTAGTTGTAACTTCACATAAAAACTTATTGACCCAACTGTACCTTGAATTCGTTTTTTCATCCTAATGTTTGTACATTAAGATGAAAAATGTGGTCATACATTCTGGAGAGAATTCTAATAATTAGGAAGATTTTGATGGAGTTACAGGATTGACAGACAGCCTTATTCATCTATTTACAGAGTATAATTATATTTATGTACGTATTGTTCAAATGTATATAACACATACCAATACTTCGCGTTTACTTTTACGTAAATGGGACAAATAGATCGGCTTCTTAGTGATCATCTAAAGTTGTGGATGAATTTCGAAATTACTTTTTTAATTGTGTTAGTGTCTGACGTGATTTGCAACTTCGTTCAAGGAAAAAAGTATTTAGGCTCAAATGAGTTATTTCGTAGGTGCTGTTTCACAATCAGAAATTAGCTGCTGGTAACAGCCAGTTTTATGTCAGTATGTATATTCCTTTAAAATTACATCGTGCCATCTTTTTCACTTGTTGTATTTCGTTTCGTTCCTTCTATTTTTATATTTCTTTGTACAAATCCTTCTTAATGTGTTCTTTTGACAAAGTCTAATCATAAATTTTATTTTAATTCAATTTCATTGGGAAACATTCTCGGTATACATTTTTGCTAACAACTTCCAGCTTATCCAGAATTAAGAAATCCACAAGTATTTTTCGTCAGTCGCCTATTGACGCTTTGTTACATATACTTCGACGAAATTAAGAAAATGCCGAAAAACCATGTTGAAATATACCTATATCGTAAAATTTTAATAAACGCGCCATTGTTAATTTTAAATATCATTTAGATGTAACAGGCGGCACTGGGATTTTTTCAAAAAACCTTTGATATCTCGTTTCTTTTAAAATTGTTTTAGTTAAATTTACTAAATATTGTGTTTTTAAACAAGAAACGAAACTATGGAATCTACTAGTCTGTTGTATTTACTTACTGCAAAAATATAGTATTAAAACTAATATAAAAAAGTATATAAACGAAATTTGTGCGAAAGTCTCTATCTATAATATTAGAGCCATTAAATTTGGTAACATTTTGTAATTCCAGTGACTGATTTTTTATTAGTACACTATTAATCTGGTTCAACGAAGTCTTCTGTAGATTCTCTTTTAGTTACTTTTTTTTTAATTCTGTGTATCAAAAAATCTTCGTCCAGCTTCGACACCAATATTAATATTTTCCTCTCGAATTTTTCTTGTTTTCCCACCACCCACTTCCTTCCTCTCGCCCGCTCGCTCGCGTCATATTTAAAACATATTTTTACACTGAGCCTGCTTCGTCTGACGGTCCCGCGGCGTCTAGCTATCGTTTACGTGCCCAGCCAACCCCAGTTTCCACAATTATGTAGCAGTTAAAAAAATTAGTCAGTTATGGTTTAGAAGAGCAATTTTGTCTTTGAAAACGTTTTCTACGCGGCGAGTTTTCACCGTTCTCCAGAAGTAAATAATTCGGTTGTCGCTATTAAAGTAAGTTGTTGAAAACAAGTTAGACTTGTTTTTATGAACACGGAAATAGTTTTTTAAAGGTAGGAATTTGAAACAAGGTTTAATTTAGTGCAATTTTATTCGTGGTTTTTATTTTGGCGATAATTTTTTAAATCCCTTTAATATTCTAAACGCCAAAATTTAATTGCTTGGATATTGGTTACTAAATCACGCCTGAATTTTGGCAACACACATCTACGTGACGCTAAGATAAGAGTAAGTCGCCAATATTTTCATGATTCGAATGAAAATATTGGCGACTTTTTGTTTCCAGGAAAAACGCAATTTCCGTAATATGAAAAATTAAATATACCGGCCGATGGACTGGTATTTTCAATGAATAACAAAAATTTACTAATACAATATATCAATAGATGGCATAATATGTATATTAGATCTGCAAAACATTTGGTACTTTATACAGACATTCTGGAATAGTATCTTTGGATATGGAATGATTCATGCTCTCTTGATCGAAAATTCACGCAGGCAAAAGCTAGAAAAGGAATTAAGTATATTATTTTTGATCATTTTGATAATTAAAATATTGTTCATGTATTGTATTTAATCAACTGATACTATCATAATCTTAATTAATATTATATATGTGAAAGTGTTTTTGTCCTCCTTTCACATCGCAACGGAGCAGTGGAGTAACATAATTTTTTGCGTAAACATAGTTAGCCGACCGGGACGATACGGCTACTTTTTAAACTGGAAAATCTTAATCTATCTAATATAAACAATGCAAAATGTGTTTGCTTATCCTTCTCGCACGTCGCAACGGAGCAACGGATTTTTTTGTGCAGAGTTAATTGAGATAAGACGAACTACTTTTATCTCGGGATACCTCATTCGCTTGGGAAATTTCCTATTTGAAACTGAGAAAGTACGCAAACTGAATAACGAAGCATAATTGCAAGGAAGCAACGATGCGAAGTTATTTTCAGATATGCTACGTACGCGATATGAATGGAAAAATTATTCCCGTAACGCCTAATTTAGAGAAAACTATTTTTGTTCTCATTGTCATTTGTATTAGAGTCACGAAAATAAAGACTTAGTATTAAATTTCCCTCAATAATTTTAGATGGCGCTGCATATTTCAATTTCTTCAAATTAGTTTGTTATAACCACGCGAGGGGATTAAAAACTAGTTGTAAGTCTAATGTAAGATAATAATTTTGGAATGTTTATTTTTTCAACTTGGTTTTTTTTTTGACAGAGTATCGAAAAATGAAAAGGTATGAAATTATTATTTCCACGAAATACAAAGATTTATCTGCGTGGAGAAAGTTAGTAATTCCTTTTAATATTAGTAATTCTTGAATTAAAGTTTTAAATCACATCTTTGAATCAACTCTCAAAGAGGAATAGAAATGAACAAATCTCACAATAAAAATAATCGTTACAACCTGACTCAGAGTTGTTGAACAAAATAATGTTGACCTGAACGATGAGAAGAATTGGAAATTCCTGAATATTACGTAAGAAATATTGTACTGAATAAAGCGAATTACGCACTCGCTCCTTTCTGTACTCTTAAATATTTATTGTTATTTAATAACAATAAAATATTTAAAGTTAAAAATAAAGTAAGACTCACGACTTCTCTCGTAGTAATATCGGTTGCGTAGAAGGTGGCGGAAGTGACAAAGACGCGTGGTAGGTATTTAATAGCAAAAAATTATTTTGCGGTACATGCAAAAACAGATTATGCTCTTTACAATTTTATCAAGGATTATTAGACAAACGCTCGCGGAATATAACGATGTTAGATATTTTTCAAATCTTTTAAGTTCCATTCCATTGCATTGTGTTAATTTAATTTACATCTTTTGTTATAAATTTAATTATAATTTTCATTTGGAAACTCAAAAGACTTATGTTTTAATATCTTCGTAATCACATAATTTGTTTCATATACAGGTATACATTGTTACAAGTATCCATTGCATCTAACAATGTAACGGAATCTTTCAATTAAATTTTCATTCAATTCCAGGCATCCGAATTATTTAAAATTTTGCACACGCATCAAGAACTGATGAAAATACAATTTTTAAAAAAATACAAAAAGAAAATACTAAAAAAGATAAAATTATGGTTTAAAAAACTTTAAAAAAAATGCTTTTGTGGCAACCAAATTAAAAAAAATACTAAATAAAATAAAATTATATTAAAAAAAAACACTTTATGAACTAAAAAATTAAAAATAATCATTAATTGTAAAGATTTTGGGTCAAAAGCGAAATGATGTTTTGATGACAAAAAAATTAACTTTACTGTAAAAATGGTCGAGGACTTGATATCAGTTGTAAACTTTTTTCATCGCTAGCTATTTGTAAAGGTAGAGTCATTATGAAAATTTTATTCCAGAGCACCTCACGCTTTTCATTAATTTTTTACGTTATAATGAAAATTTCGGAAAAAAAACTTCAAATCCGTCTTTGCGAATCGTCTAGGCTAATAATTGATAATTAATTTCAAAAAATAGTTTTCTGATAATTTCTAAAATTTTATTTTTTTTCTGAAAGTAGTAAAATTTAACGTAATAAGTGTATTGATATTATTTCAAATATTGAAGGCTCGGAAGATCATTTCGATAACGGTTTGGTTTTTTCACATTAACCAAAAACATTTTGCATTTAGGATGATGAATCAGCCCTGTGAAGAAATTTCTCACGGAAAATTATATAATATTTATTCCATTTAGAAAAGTGCTTCAAAAATTATTTGATTACATCCCAATTTCATGTTTCACTAGCTGTCCGTCCCGGCTTTGCCCAGCCAGAAAAATAATCTTGCATTGCATTTTGTTTTAATAAGTTTTTTAACTAACAAATATCTATGGGTACTTTTTAACGGTATTCTCAACGGTTTAGTTATTTATTCTATATTTTAATAGAGTATTGGTCTAAACGGCCCAATCCTTTAACATAAGAACGCTAAAAACACACAATTTGTAATGCATCCTGAAATATTACGTAGAATTTATTGACTTGTAAATATAATCATTTTAAATATTATTTTTATATTACTCTAATAGTTTAATTTGTTTATGGTATGGTACGATTTTGCAATAGAAAGTATTTGCGAGGAAATAATTTTCTGTTATTCACTTGAAAATAAAATTAGTTTTTTTTTAAATTACTTTCTAACTAAAATCGTAAGCGTTCTAATGTTTCTGTTTGCTTCTTTTATAATTTAATAACTCTAACCACGCAAAGAAAGCTAAAAATCAGATTGGGGAGAAGCCTGTTTTGGATGTTTGTTACTCTGTCATTCCTGAACGGCTTGATTTAAATTTTTCAGGAAACTTGGCTCAAAGGTAGTTCATGAATCAATTCGACATACAAATGTAAACCTAAAAAAGTTTAATGTTACATAATATTCCCATTAAATTATTTACAAAATTTTAATTTTTAGGACAAAAATATATTTCAGTCCTATATCTTTCACAAGCGCTATATATGCTTATATGCTATATAACACTATTTTTTATGTGATATACCTAAAAATTAACGACTTTCTGATTTTTTCCTTTACTTGTGCTGTGACTTGCTTCTTGCCAAATTTAATTTTTTACAGTTCCAAGAAATCGTAGACTTAATTATTTGACATTAATTTCAATTTGATACCTTCACGCGTTCCTGAGAAAAAGAGTCTTGATAGACAGATAGACGGACAACAAAGTGATCCTATAAGAGTTCATTTTTTTCCGTTGGAGTTGTGGAACCTTAAAAATGTACGCGGGCGTAACCACGAATTAAAACTATATATATATATATATATATATATATATATATGTATTAATTGCTTGAATAAAGTGCCACTTATTAGAAAATGATCGGCCAATTATATGGCCTGCCAAGGTATTGCGAAGTGTTTGTACTTATTTACAGATCCAGTACAAACATTTTGACAACTCATCTCTATTATTTAACCACGTAAAAAAGTTTTAAAACTTTACTCCGCGAATCCACCAACAAATTTCTTTAACATATATTAAACGAGCTACTAAGACGCCGATGAAACATGCACGAGGTCGTCCCGTATTCATAATAATTACAAAAAGTTGTTAAAAAAGCATAAAACAAAATTTTCAAAATAAAAAAGTTAAGCCGCAAAACATTTTAAGGCACCGCCAAAGTTGCCCGGTGTCTCCGGCGTTTGTCTCGCGACGTTGTGAAAAAGACGAAGAAGTCGGACAACTGTAAGGGTGCGACCGAACTTGCCAGGGGAAGCTTGTAAATGTTTTATAGTTTCTTAACTAATTGCGCGTTTAACGTTTCTAGTAACTATACATGACTAATTTAGTTAAATTATAAATAAATATATATGGTCAAAACGCAAAATTTGAAAATAAACTTTTAAAGTTCCTTAAAATAAATTTCTAGAAAAATTAAAAATTTCTAGAAAAATTCTTGTTTGGTACTATTAAATATTTACACCACTCTTACGACATAGCTACATTATATTAAAGAAGCTGTGTATTAAACCAGCGTTTAATTTAAACATTGATTCGAATTTTACATCGAGATATACAATAGATTTTAAAAAATATTTTAATTCTACTCGCATATCAAATTTTAAATGGTTTTCTTGGTAGTTTTTTACTCATTTGGTTTTTTTCGTAATTGTTTTTTTTTGGGTTTAACAATTAGAAATGTGTATAACAAGTGTTTAGTGATAAAAACGAATTAAGTCGAAAAATATAACAAATTACAATATGTTTGCTAAAACACAAAATTGTATGTAAAAACATTTAAATAATTTTTTTTACATAATAATTTTTTTTATATAATAATCAAGAGCGGTCTTCGTGACTAATCATAACCATATTTAATATAGTGAACAATTCACTTTTACTAATGTACACTTGTCCTGAAAAGCGAAGTTTGGTCTGTGAAATAGGACCTTACGTACCCCATCTATGACTAGGTAATTTTTTTTTAAATATACTTAATGAGATATTTTGGTAATTTAAATAATGATGTTGAAAACTCGTTAAAAAGCTAAGTATAGAAAGGTTAGTTAGTAACATCGCAGCTTTAGAATGAAAGCGACTCACCTTAAACATTGTAACTTTTGGAAAATGGCGGATTGATTGATCTTGCTTTAGAATCATTTCCATAGTTTTCCGGTTAACTGACAATAAAGCGGTTTATTTTCATAATTTAAACTTTAGCAATTTCTGATGGTTTGAACAATATCTCAAGAATTTGCATTAAAACTCTATTTGAAATTTTTGAAAAATTTTACAAAATATTTTACACGAACAGCTTGCTCCAGCTATCAATTCAAACTCCGCATAACATACAAAACGAAAAAAAAACAAAAACAATTTTGCGATTACCTCATTTGCTCACTCTACACTTTTTGTATAAATATTTGCATTACTATTGAAAGAATGTTTATTAAATTAAGCTTCTATGTCAAACATTTTCTGCAAAAAACATCTCTAATAGATGGGCAGACACGTAAGTGATTTTAATAGGTATTTTTTTTTCTTTTGGTATACAGACTTCAGACTAACTCCAATCTTACTAAATTTATTCATACTCCAATCGTTAATAAGAACTATTATACTTTATCTAAAAACATGTCCTGCATTATTTCAACAAAATGAAATTAAGACCGCCAACAAAGCAGTGTATACAATCCAATGAAGCGGTGTATACAATCCTTTACAGCCCTTATAACTGACAGAATATTATATGAAAAAGTCGGTGTTTTACAAGTATATTTTTACAACGCTCGAGTAGGTACCTGTTACCATAAAAAACGACATTTTTTGCCCATAAAAACTCTAAATTATGAATAACGTCCCGAAAGGGTTAAGTGGCGGGAGCGCTGGGGGTGTCTTGGGAGGGAGGGTGTTGAAAAATGTGAAAAATAACGTTTTGAAAGTCGCCGGGGTGGTTTCACTGTCCATATCTTGTGCGGCGCCTAAATGTGCCCGTCTCTAATTAGAAGAGAGACTGTGCTGGAATCAGACGAGCGCTGGTTCAATTCAAACGGAATCTAAGTTAAATTTAATTGAAAATAAGAAAGGAATCTTTAAAACTGTGGTGTAACAGTAGAGTAAAAGAACTTAAATAAACAATTAAAAATAAACTACACGCGCTTAACTATATCTCCGTCCATTAAAAGCTCATATAATTTTATTAAAGCTTGTTAAAGTCGTTGCCAGGAAGTACTCATTTGTATAGTTATTATTAGCATCATACGTAAAAGAAAAAATAAAGAAAAATATTGTACATATTTTATCCAGTCCATAAAATAACATACTGACTTTATCAAATTTACTACAAATTTGGGCAAACTTGTATTTCGTAAGATGGACTTGTAAAATTAATAAGTTTTCCCCCCATGAAGGCGATACTGCGAACGATCTTTCTATAAAAATAACAAATGAATATACAGTTTGTTTGCAAGTGAAAAAAATATAGTTAAAGATCAGTATTATGGGCAGATCTGGTAAATATTAACAAGAACAGGTTTAATTGATGAAAATGAAAATGATCAAACAAATCAATACTATAAAAGGAAACTAAACAGAGCTGTATTGAATATATTTGGCGTTAATTTTGTAGAAATTCATTATTCACAATTAAATGAAACTACGTGATGTAGTATTATTTCTACTTTCTTCAAGTTCTTTACCACGACCTAAGTTTCGTTGTATTACAACATCTTCAGGTGGGCTATTACTTAAATAAAGTAGAAATAATACTACATTACGTAGTTTCATTTAATTGTAAATAGAACTGGTAAAGCTGCGGATTTCCGTTAATATAATTATTTTGATGGTTTTATGGTCGAATAAGTCACATCGTACGTTTAATAACAAAGTTTTTCAAACTAGATTTTCATTTATATTCACCAGAAGATACTAAAGGTATATTCTCGAACTTTTTAGGGTTAAATGTAACGATGATTAAGGGTGCGATATTGAACGCTCATCGCAATGAGATTGCAGATACCCTTCGTATTTTGATGATGAAATAGTTATTTTTGTTTTAAAATAAAAAACAACACTATCAGAACTTATTTAAGACATCGCAGTTTAAATACTTCGTAATGAGATATTATCTTAAACGGTGAAAGCTTATGTAAAAATGTTCAAAGTATTTATAATCTATAATTTAAAAAATTATTTTTGGAACGCCAACTGTCAAAAATTTTAACTAATTTTCAAAATGCAATATGTCTGGCTTAATATAATCGTCCGAAATTAGTATGAAACCGATCATCAGTTTTTTTTGCTTAGACTACACTGACAAAGTGCAGTCATGTTCCTTTATTACCCGACCAAGCCGGAATGGACAACTATTTAATTATAAATTTAATGAGTTTCCTTTAAATATATATCTATATTTTATGACAAGTTAAAATACGAAATTAAATTAAAATAAAAAAATAATGTCTATCCAAATCCATCGATTATTTCGTGATATCAATTCCGATTCAACTTTTTAAGAATACTAATAATCGATATTCCGTTATAAGTAAATAATTTTAAATTATATCTTCCGCCACTGGAAAGCTAACTTAAATACGATTAAATCTTAATTAAGGTTTATTATTAAATATAACTAACAAAAATAACAGAAACATTTACTAATTTCCAATCCACCAGTTACGCTCGACCGCTTTGGTGTCATTTATTAAAAATATTTCTTAAAAAAAAACTTATGTTTTCAAGATTAAAGTCTCGTTATAAGGTTTTCTTTTTATCATAATTCAATCAAAAATGTTTGTTGATCTCCTTTAAAAGGCCTCTTTTACACAATTTTAAAATGAAAGTATGGAAGGTTATTCAGAGTTCTTCTTCTGACCAGAGTTCTAAAGAACGAAGTCTTTTTATAAATAGATTAAACGCATTTTGTAAGTTAAACGCTACATTAATACATTACATCCAGCCTCGAGCGAAAGCCCGCAAGAAAAACCCACGAACAGAATTTGAATACCAAATTCAGCTTTCGACATTTTTATCAAACTTTTAAAGTTTTTTGCAAGGTACAAAGAATGGCTTAACGGCGAGGTTTTTTAAATCGAATCGATAAATCTTTCCACAATAATGATAAATTCATTGCAAATTGGCATGCAAATGACGTTAAAGTTGCGAAATGCATACGCTACTAAAAAGCGTTCACGTATTGCGGGCTGTAAACATCGATTTTTGAGGCCGGTTTGGTAGTTAGCATGACTTGTAGACGCGAGTATATATCGTATTATATAGAGCAACCCGTTCAATTTGGGAGGCTGTTAGTTTTATTCCAGATTTCTTTAATAATTTCTAGGGCTGGTCCGGCGGCAATATTTTGATCTCGTTGTGATTACTTATTACGCGCTATTTTTGTTCTTAGCTTGCCAATTCAATTCTTAATGTTTTAATTGTTGAATATATTTGGCGTTAATTTTATAGAAATTCATTATTCACAATTAAATGAAACTACGTGATGTAGTATTATTTCTACTTTTTTAAATTTCTTTGGTGTATTACTACATCTTCAGGTGGGATATAATATCCCACCTGAAGATGTAGTAATACAACGAAACCCAGGTCGTGGTAAAGAAATTTTAAAAAGTAGAAATAATACTACATCACGTAGTTTCATTTAATTGTTTTTTTTTTAAATTTATTTTGCGATTGTATTCACAATCGGTCGGAGACTTCCATAACACATTATATATTTCATTACTTAGGGGTTTGGCAGACTAGAAGAGACGGTCGTTGTAGTAATGTGTCCGCCTCATTTATTTGTATATTATAGTCAATAAATAAATAAATATAAAAAGGTTATCCTTAGAGTTGAGAAAATGAGCATATCATAGAAAAAACTAACGAAATAATGTTATAAAGAAGGTTAGATATATTGTTACCCGATGTTAATTAAGAATTGTAAATTAAGGACATTTAAATTAAGAAATAAGTTAGAATTGGAAATTTCGATCTGACTAATAAACTGTGATAATGTATGTAGGATAAAACCCATTCTCTCTATCGGCTCACTCGTAAAAACTAATTATCTGAAGTTAGTGTAGTGTTTCAGTATTATATTTAATATCTTTAAAAACTGTTAGGTTATTATGGTTCTGCATTTCGAAAGGAAAAGAATAGAACGCTTTCAAGACCATTCTTTTATCCGTCTGTCTGTAACAGACGTTTTTCTCAGAAACCGTTGACGCAGAAACTTGAAATTCGAAAAGTTTCGGAAGTATATTAACTATTAAAATATACGGTTATAGTTAACATTCAAAAGATTTAGCTGTATTGAAATTTCACAGAGAGTAAATGAAGTAATTGAATTTTTTAAAAATTTCTTTTGTCTTACAGCATATCAATTATATCAGCGAATTTCATGAATTTGGAAACTATTATTTTCTTATTTTTGTGCCTTTTCGTGTACGGAACCCTCGTAGCCTACTCTTAGCTTTTTAAGTAGTACAGTAGATGTGGATACATATTTTAACTAAAATACTTAAAAAAATATTCTCAACTTAGGATGGAAAAAATTCAATGACATATTAATTATAATGTTATTTACAGAAGGTGCTGCAGGGAAACAATTTTTGAAACGTATTTTATAAGTGGCAAAATTCACACTAAACTTAAAATTATATTTTTTTAATTAAATACAAAGCAATGTATGGTAGAATTTTACGTTTAGTTTTCTGTAAATAGGCCTAAACTAGGCATTTGCCTTTATTGACTTTTTATTAACGTATTATTTATTTAGTGCTAATGGCCCGTATATAATCAATTTGTATATAAAATATAATTATTCAACACGTCGTTCGATAAAAGCTATTGAAATAATGGATAAAAATTTTTGCCGGAAAGAAATTTAAGGATGCATGTGTAAAATCTGACTATTTATCATTAACGTTTATTTAAAAATTTATCTACGTTTATCCAAAAGAAGTGACCACTTATTCATCTTGCAAGTTGTATGACCGTAATGTTAACAGCTGCGCGATAAGTTTGATAGAAAAAATCGACACCTCACTTCCTAATTGAATGTATCAAATTTAATTATCAGATATTGAGATTCTTTTTCGCTACAAAAATGATTGGTAAACAATCATTTACTAACGGTATGTAAAGTCTTAGTTGCACTTGGACGATTTTCATGCATGATATTGATACCAACAATAGTAAAACAATTGTGCCGTCTCTTTATTAACATACATAAAAACAGGCATTTAAATAACTATGTTGTTGGTTTTATATAAAAAAAAAATTATATGAAAATGAAGTCAAGATAAATGGAAGTCAAAACTAGAATTTCGTGTAAAAGCCCTTAATTTAGCTTAAAATGTTATTCAACCATTGTTTGATGTCGGCGTTTAACTTACAACTTTATGGGTATATATAATCATACCATAACTATATAAAACCATAAAACGTATTTTTGGTCTGACCGGATTTTTTTTATACACGCATTCGGATCGATTACTTATAAATTAAGCTACATGGGTAAAGCTTAAGTATCTATTTCGTACAGATTCTGCCTATACATTTCTCGCGTATCTGATGACCATAAGCCATCGTGCTCATCTTGTTCTGTTCTATGGACAATTTAGATCCAAACGTTCCCAGCAAAACCACAGGTGCATCTTGCATTTCCTGAACGCGTCATGTGTATGACACAAAGGCGATTGTGGCGTGTGGGGGGGCGCAACGGGATGTGAGAGTCTCTATATCGGATCGCACGTGTGAACCAATGTTGTACCGTTATGCAAAATAAATGTTGACACTTTATAAGTTATTTTTAAGACCATAATATTCTATTGCTCCTAGTAAAATAATTTTGTATTATTTTTAAATTAGGATATGGACCATTAAGTTTTATTGTATCCCCAAAAAAGTGATGACATCCAAGTCATTGTGATTTTTGTTGCTTTTCTTTTTTAGATATCTTGTTAAATATCGAAATATTACTTTTGACAAATGAATAGTGTGAAATGTGTAAAATTGATTATTTTCACCCAAATTCGTAAATTTAAAAGTATCTTAAAATTTGTACGTTTAGAAAATATGAGTATAGACTATTGGAATGTTTAATCGTGAAGATTCTACGTGCTTCCATTTATAATATTTCAAAATTGCGATTTTGAGAAAATACTTTTTATGTTCACAATATTGTAATGAAACTACGTGACGTAGTATTATTTCTACTTTCTTTAAGTTCTTTACCTCGGCCTAGGTTTCGTTGTATTACGACATATTTTTATTAGCAAAGATCTTTGTTAATTGCCCACCTGAAAATATCATCCAACGAAACTTAGGTCGGGGTAAAGAAAGTAGAAATAATACTACATTACGTAGTTTCATTTAATAGTCAATAATGAATTTTTACAAAATTAACGCCAACTTTTTATGTTATTTGTTGTATAACGAAAAACTGAACCCTTCTATATGTTTTAATTTTGTACCGAATTTACTCTAATAATTATCAGCTTGTAAACTGGCCAATTTTAAACCCATCAAAAACATTACTATAAAAAGGGCGATGTTCCTCTTAGAAAAGTTAACCGAATAAGTATTTAGATAAAAGCCGCCAAGTTGTTACAGAGCTTTGTTTGAGAAGTGTAGATGAGTGAGTTAGAGCTTTGTGTCCAGATTTTTCGATTATATAAATAAAAATAGAAAGCTCTAGTGGTTTTATAGATCTTATCACATGGTAAAGCCATACAAAAATAGCCTGGAAAGTGCTATCAAATTTAAAATTCTCTCTCCACATGATAGTGTCTCTCTGACAGCATTATCTGGTGTTTAGTTATGGAGATTTTTAAATAGCTGAGCAGCGCTTTTGGTAAAAGGTGCAATATCATATAGTGCGGCTCCGCACTCAGCTTACTGCTGTGCACTCAGATCAGAAATGCTTACTGCTTTATCTCGCGTATTTCGACTAAAAAGTGAAAGTGAAATTTTAAGAAGTTTCACTCAATCGGGTTTGAGATACCATCAGGTGTTCTGATAATTTAACGTTTAATCTGTAAGCCCAAAATTCAATTTATTTCGCAAACAACAAATTGTTTGACAGATCTGAACGATTGTTTCAAATATTAAGTTAGAACATTTAAATTTGTCGAACAGCGAATTCGATGGATATTTCCATCTCGGCGTACACGTTACTTTTTATCAAAGCAGATGGCTTAAATAATTATTGTATCTCAAAAAAAAAGAAGAAACAAGCGTAGCTTAACACATTGCGGAGAAATAATAATATTACGTTTATCTCGACGGTGTTACGTGAATACGCGGATTTACGTTTACTTTTATTCATTATGAAAAAGAAATTACAATTTTTGAAGATTTGCTTTTATTGGTGTTTATTTTCTTTCTTATGATGATGGGAACTAAAGGTTTTTACGCAGTTCGAATTACTTATCGTTATTTCAAGGGAGTTTATTTTTCTTAGTCGATATCGTAATAATATTACGCATGTACCCATTAAAATGTTTATGAAAGCAATGTCAAATATCGCTAAAAATAAAAGAATTAATCTGTTCAATAAGTTACAGCGTGACAAAACATAATTACTTACGGTTTAACTACTCGTTTTAGAACCAATCGAAATATTTTAACCTACAAATTTATATTTAGCCGATGTCGGAGGCATTCTTGTTTATATAGGCTTATACGATAACGGCATTTAGTTGATTAAACTGATAAGCGGTGAAATGCAAAATGAAATATATTTACTGATGAAGTCAAGGAGGAGTAAAAATCTGATAATTTCAGTAATAACTTAAAAATTAATGAACTAAAGTTTCGATGACACATGTAAAACAAGATTATTTGTATTAAAGATTAAACCGTTATCAGGTAAAAACGCTGGGGAATTAAGCGTAAAATGATTTAAATATTAAAAACAGTCGTTAAAAGCAATCTTTGTAGAGTGTTATAATAAGAATGATGGATGAACGATAATTTACCGAACGATGGAAAAGCGACGTTATTCTCTGATCACGGGAAAGGAAAGTTGCAGGTGTTTATGTGAAAACATGAAAGGTAAAGTTTATTACGTTTAATCACCAATCGAATGATCACATCATGGAAAGGCTGAAACATAACGAAACGAACTGGAAGCCAAAGACTGGAATAGAAGGGACATGTCCGAGACGTGGAAAGCCCATCGTACCGACATCTCGTTTCTAAAGAATTCATATGTAAATATAGACTATCATTGATCCGCCAACGCTGGATTTTCCAATATTTCGGTTCCATACTCCGTAGTATGCCGATAATTCCGAGCGGCTCACAGTGACTGCCAAAATCGAGGGTAAAGACCACGCAGTGGTAGCCGTAAGCTATAGTCTGATCAGATGTAAGAAGAGCCGGATATTCCAATCTATGTGACACTATACCCAATTGTCAGGAATGATCAAAAGTTAGAAAGAGAGAGACAGAGAGAGAAAGAGAGGGAAGGAATCACGAACTGGAGAGATCGTTATAATATCATATTAAACCAGACTGCTTTGAATAATTTTTTTTTCTTAAATTGGACAGGCAATAAAATTCAATTATGACTACTGTGAGAATAAATGATTATTAAAAAGGATTTGGAATCGAAAATTTTCAAAGATACCACCTGCTTTCTGAACTATTCACATTAGGTACAAAAGACGTACTATTTAGTGGGATGCTCTTTTAAATATTAACTGTATTACTATTATCTTCCAACAAAACTTGACATCATTAAAACGTCACACAAAATCAGTAGCAAGAGGACCCCTCGAAAGCAAACAGGCGTTGATGCAAAAAAAAAAACAATTCAAAAATATCGCCCGTTATATCCATTCCGTTTGTATAACGAATCCGTTACGTTGCAACGGATATCAGGCACTCTCGTTACGGTCATATTTATTTAAACGCGAATGACAATAAACAAAAAGTTGACAAAAAATTTGCTTCACGGCTATTATTCGCTTATGAAATTGTTTAGCCATCTGTTCTCAAATATTTCAATTTGAAATGGTTACTGGAATATTGTGATATATAATAAAAAGTAGTCAACTTTTTATTTCGGTTAAGAATATTTTATTGATCTAATAAAGGATAATTATTACTTTATTGTAATTAATCGAAGCGGCTATGAAATGTAAGTTTCGGTACTGACGATACGCGATTTAACTTTAATATTTTGTAAATCTGAAAGGGCTAATGCTATTGATTTTTGCAGCTTTCATTAATATTCAGGAAATTTACCATTAAATAATATAACTCGGACTTTTGCTTTAGTTTACTCGATATTCCACATAATTTAAGCAACCTAAGGAAACGGATACGGCTTTTGAAAGGAAAGTTATATTTGAAGATGATAATAAGTTAGTATTGAAATATTAAAAACTGAAGGATTAATTTGTGATTAAGTGTTTTTTTGCATTCATTTACGTATGAAACGATATTTTGAAAGTCGAAGGGATGCTTAAAAAATAAGTTTAATATTTTAAATGATATAGGTTTCAATAGGGTGATTTGGAAAAGAGTGGCCATAAAATCGCTCATTTGAGGAACTAACATTTTTTTATTAGACTGTAGTCTAAATTTTACCTTATCATGAAAAATAAATTCAAAATAAAATTGAAATTCTGCAGTGGAATATTTTCAGTGATCCATGTGTTGGGAGATAAAGTAGTTAAATTTATATAAATCATGCACATAAATAGTAGGTGGAAAAGTAAAGGCTTCGTACATAAATTTTCCTTATAAATTTAATTTCCAATTTCTTTGGAATCTTAACTTTCAAAAACCGGTCAAGCACTAATATAACTCTCACTACGACGTGCCGTATACGTTTAAGCATTTACTGTACGTAAAGTTAAGGGTAGTTTGTATTTCTACTAAACTACATGTTTATGAACATTAATATTTGACTACGTAAAATAATGCCTACTATATCCTTTGCAAGTGTCAAAACATGGCACATATTTAAAAAAATTATAAGATCTAGGAAAACCATCATAGTTTTCCTAAAAGATGTCAGATGTTACCAACCCCGTTTTCTTTCATGATTTTTGGTTCAGTAGTTTCAGAAATAAGGAAGGTGCATTTATTTACGCATATTAATTTTTTAGAATATTTCTTTAAATATGCAATTTAAATTTTAAAAAAATATTTCGTATTTCTCATAACAAGCCCTTTCAAATGGTATTCCACTCAAAATATAACATTAAAAAAATAACGTTTTCAATACTTTACATACCCCCTTTTCAATCCTTACATGAATATTTTATAAAAGATGACGAGATACGTCAAATTTCGAGTTTCTAATCCGCATGATTTCTGATAATAATATCTGTTACAGATGGATAGACACATAGTGAGTGATCTTATAAGATTTCGTTTTCCCTTTTGACATACGAAACCCTAAAACTAACATTAAATCACGAAATCAACTTCATTTAAAAGAAACGTGTCTCTACAGATCATGCGTTAATTTCATGACCTTAGCCCGTGCTTTTCATTTCAACTCTAAAAATTGTGTGACGCATAAATTATTATCGAGCATTCTGATGGGTCATACCTAGACCATAATATAATATTTAGAGATTATTCTGATGGGTCATACCTAGACCATAATATAATATTTAAAGATTATTCCGATAGGTCATACCTAGACCATAATGTAATTTTTAGATATTATTCTGATAGGTCATATCTAGACCATAATATAATATTTATTCAGTTGAACATTTTTGGACATCAAACGATTGAAATTACCCTTATTTTTTTGGATCGTTCTTCAATATACTATAAACTTGAATTTAGTTAAACAAATTAATAATTTATAGATGTACATCGTATATTATTTTGGATTTATTTGCAACCGGATGTGTTTAATCTTTTATCTTTTACTATTTAAAAATTAAAAAATCGCATGACTAATACATTCATACTTAGACACAAAAACATTTTTTTTCTAAATTATTACCTGTAGCTATACGTGAAATAAAAAGTTCACAAATCTTACTTCTAGTTTAAGTTTAATGAATATTTATAACATTGTAAAAAAATCGGAACTCACCTCGTCATAGATATTTAGTATTGTTGACAGATTATAACTAGATGGAAAAATTATTTTAATCGATGTAGTGGTAAGAATATATGACAATTATTCTAACATGTAAACAAGTAAATAAAAACCAATACCCATATATAATAGGAGGACAGAAATTATGGAGTGCTCAAAACGTCAGTGCATATATAATTTAAGTCTCATTTATTAGAAAGAATAGGAACTTGAATTTAAACATTTGAATACACCAACATAAGTACAAATCAATAGGCACAAACGAGTACCTCATTTGATATCAAGGAAATTTAATTAAAGTTATGAAAATCTATTTTGAACAAAACATATTTTGAACAAAACATATTGTTTGAGCTTTAAGTAAATCGTTGGTAAAATAATTTTAAATTTTATATCAAAATTGTTATCGTTTTCAGAATACAACTAGTACTAAGGTGAAGCCAAATATTTTGGAAGATATTACTTATCAGAAAAATAAAAGTAAAACGGTTTGCAGCACCAATTTGAGGATTGAGAATCATAGTACTTTGAATTTTAATACAGACCTATTTGAACTAGGAGCTAAATTAATAATTACTTATTTTTTGTTTCATTTTTCGTTACATGCCTTCATGTACAGGAACGCAGTCAATTACGAGTTTTCACTAATTTAGTTGTTTCAGCTTCTTAAGACTTCATTAAAATTTTTTATCAACACTACACAATGTAAAAAAATTAAAATAATTTACTTTTAATGACTTTTTCACTTTGTCACCGATAATACAGTGACGAGATTTAAAATCAGCCCAAATCTCAATAAGCCAGAAAAATATATTCAACTTACGTAATAATGAGAAAAATTTCGAACGTTATTATACATTCGGTTCATTTGGCATTCATTATTTTAAAATTTTAGTTCAATATCCTCAAATTTAATAGATAAAATGTGAATTTAATTAATTAGTATTTGCGGTGCGCCTTGAGCAATCACAATTTCCGCCCTTCACTATTGGAAGATAACAATACGCATTGGAACAGGTGCCAACTCACTCGTTGGAGCGTGGACCAGCACTCTTCGAGAGTCCGCTCGCTGATGCTCTGCTGGCCTGATCTGGATTGCTGCTGTGAGTGTAGATGTTCAAGTATGAAGTGACAGCGGTTCCAAAATGCAGCGTTAAAAAATTTGATACACGTTTAGGCTCATATGCAGTTACAAATTTATATTAAACCTATTTTAGAAATAAACAATTCATAAAGATAAAAAAACAATAAATGTTTATGAATTACTATATTTATACTAAACCATTTATATAATTTTATAATTTCATAATTACTTAAGTACGAGTAATTATTTACAGTCACTGTAAAGTGCAAAATGTAAAGAATCTATTTTACAAACCCTTTGGCAAGAATTTTAGAAAAATTAAGTTCAAAAATCATTAAAATACTTTGAAATTAGAAGCAAATGTAGATTTTGACAAATAATTATAATAACTAATGTACAAATCGCAATATAAAAGTGCAACAGAATGTAACAGAGTTTTTTTTAAATTTATGTGGCAATTTGTCTATTTATTTTTATTACACACACTTATCATTATTATCACACCGGAGTAAGCTAAACGGCTAGTGCGGCAAGCCATATTGAAAGGCTATTATCCTAATGCTGTGGATTCTTGTCTAGCACATAATTTACCTTTTTCTAAAATAGCAAACCGTACCACTCTCGATGACCTCTAAATTTTAATTACGATATTTTCTTAAGATCACATCAACTAATTTTAATAACGGCCAAACTTTGTCATTCTCCTATTTCTTCAAAACAAAGAACACACAAAACTTATTTCTCCCACAGGAAAGCAAGTTATTCGAATACACCAGGGGCCTAATTTTTTTAAAATTCCTTACCCGTGTAACAGTTGCAGAAACTGTCCTTCCTAGCTTATAACGGGAGGTAAAACGTTAAAAAAGCAATACAAAAACGCTTCTCAACATAAGTTCGCTAGAATACTTTGCTCCGTCGTGTATTTAAATTAAATTAAACTCTGCGTAATCCCACTGCTACGAGAGGACACTAGAAAGCAAAGTATGCTGGTGTAGTGGGTAGCTTATATTATTGTTGAACTTTCGCTTTGATTTAACACTGTGTTTTGGCTTGTACCGTTACAGCATACATAAAATTGCGAGCGTAGTCCTCGTTTTCTGCAGGTTTTCGCAGGAAACGGCTTAATTTTTTTTTGGTGATCTATGAATAGTTGTGTGATTCCGTAACTTGGTTACTTTTACAAAATATATATAAGATCAAGTTTTAACAGACTACATCGTTTTATAACGAAACACACATAAAGGCAACTTTTTAATGAACTAAGCGAGCTTTATGTAGGTATAGCTTAACGCAAAATTATTTAATTTTCACACTATTGGGGCTTTAGCTGTCTATCTTTATGTATATCTAACGAGCTTTATTAGCTATTTATAGATATATCTGACTGAGACGGTTTAAATGATAGAACACGTTATAGTTATTTGTCGATGCAATTGTAATTTTGTTGTGTTTTTAGGGCAAAGAGGTCGACATAAGTAGTAACAATAACTTCAGCTAAATTTAAAAAAAATTACAGAATATCTCTGATATCCAAAAAGTACGGATTGACGAAAGAAAATAATAAACAAATGATTGGCATCTGAGAACGAATTTTGTATTCATTTTCATTTTCATGTTTAATAGTCTCCCGCTTAAAAAGTAGTATTTGTTCTTTTCTGTTTGTTAATAAAATCGTATACCCTTGGTGCTCAAAATGATTACGATCTACTTTCTGTTTGTAGAGAATTATGCATACTTATTCAATACAAGTTTATTCATAATTCATGTGTAAATGAAACTTTCAATCAGTCTGAATTAGAATTGATAAAAGTACAAAAAGTTAGGTTTAAGGCAGTTGTCGTAAAAATGCGTTGTCGACGAAATTTACTGAATATTTAATAACTTGATCCAACTATAAATATCTAATTTATTTTAAAATTTAAAAATTATTTACTTTTTATTTTTAGCAAAAATCGCTCTCAAAACTTGTATAATTAACATTACAGATACATGCAAAAGGAGCAATTTCATCACTCTTTTATTTTTATCTAAAAAAAACCCGTCGAGCGAACTGTCTAAAAAACTAAGTCAATGTAAAATGCTATCATATTAAAGTTTTGAAAATAGAAATATTTACCGTTTAGTTTTGATAAAAATCGCTCTCAAAAATTGTAGGTATTTCACAACACTATTCTTTTTACAGATTGTTAAATTTATGTTATGTTAACGGTTTGGAAAAAAAATATTCTCAATAAAAAAATTTATAATTATTTTTGGATCTTACTATTTAACGACCACTACCTCAAATCACAATTAAGCGGCGAGTCATCAAATACAATACTGAAATATAATTGAATAAAAAAATTAAGTCACATGAAACACAAACCTTTATCTTCAGAATAAATGACTCGTAGATGGATGCCACGCCGTCATAGACATGATTGATGAATAATGAATTAAACGAAAATAAAGAAAAAATATTAATGAATGTAATATTGAATAAAAGTATGATTCAGAAATAATTACATCGATATTCAGGCTATTCAGGAAATTTACCAATGCGAACGGTAGCATCGATCTGTCTGGCATCTGAGCGTCTCCCGGCGGCGATTGCTGTTGCTGTTTTTACGCAACAAACCGATCCAAATGCGGCAATAAAAGACAATTACGATTCATTATTACATGATTAGTATTGAATCAATTTTCAATTAAAATTATCAAAACTTATCTTTTAAATTATATCTAGTGGCTTGATCCTGTTACGAATATTATCGGTAAGTAAACTGTTTTACATTTTTTTTCAAGATAATAATTTTTAAAGCTTCTTGTAAAGTACATTTAACAAAATTGGAATGGCAAAAATTAACATGTTTTTGAAGTTATACTTTTTTAGGCGCGTTATGAAAACATTATGAGAGTGAAATTTTTCGATGCGCTTGCACGGTATAACAAAAATCGACAGGATGAAGTTGCTCACTAAACATATATTTACATGGGTATAGTGACTGATACTATATTCATGATAGTTATTAGGATATTTTTAAATACACAACACGTGTTTTATATTTATGCAAATCTAAGTTATATCTGGGCTTTTAAATAATGTTTTTAGTGACTGAAATTTAATAATGATCAAAATAATAAAACAACATTTATATATTGTGACTATTCCTGATAGAAATAGTCTTTTTGAATTGTATTAGCCTTTTTTAAATGTATTTTAAGTGTATTTCTCTAAGTGAGGTTAAGTTTCGGTATGTATCTATTTGAATTATAAATTATTACTTTATCATTTATTAAATACTTGTGATTAGAAATTTACAATAAATTTTCAGCTTAATCAGTTATTTTCATTGTCAATTAAACTATATTTATATTACTTTAGTAAATTCTACAATTCATTATATACTCATGTTTATATCAAATTGAATGCTAAGTATTCTTTTAAATTTTCAAAGTAATTAAATTTAATTTTAAATTAAATTTATTGATTAAAAAAAATTAAATAAATAAAAACAATAATTATAATTATTATTCAAATTAATATTAATAATGATAATCACATTATTATTAATTTAATAATAATATTTATTATTATTCAATTATTAAATGGTAATGATTGTAATTCTAGATACAAAGATTAAATTTGTTACTGCTCAGTATAAGAAAATAAATTTTAATTTTTATATAATAATTGTTTAATTGAATTCAGATTTTACCAACTGTATTTATAATCACGATCCAGCCCTTTTATTATTCTATTTCCATTAATTATATTTATTTGCGTGCTAAATAAAGTTTTTCTTGTATTATGCCAAAAAAGTATAACTTCTAACGCGTACATAAGTAAACGCAGGTTTTTTTTTTATAAACAAAAATTACAAATTTTAATATTCATCAGAATTTATTAACTATTTTTGTTCAATGAAATGTACCATCATCACTACCCCTTAATTTCAGTTATATTTTGAATAGTTCTTAAGTCTATTTTTTAAGTATACAATTTTTATAAATCATTGAAAATGATGATGACTTTTGATAAATCATTTTTCAACTTCATTTATCGAGACTCGACTGCCTAAAATTCAATACTGGTTTTATATAAAATATTGGAGAAAATCAATTGCCGGAAAAATAAAGTAGCAACAACTAGCTTAGTGCCGTAGTATTTTTATGAATTACGTTTATTTTAAGCAAGTGTTTTTGAATTGTTTTTAAATATTTTTATTTGAATCTCAAACCATTTCTATTTTGTTTGATAAAGATAGCAGCACAATTTATACATTATATCTAATTTAATTTAATTTCTGTTTGCGAAATTAATACAACAAGCAATATACAAGTGCATTCCAATAGAGGCATCATACAAGTGTAATATAAGCATGCAAATCATAATGTAAGCCGTTAGATATCTACAACGTATTGCCTTTGGTAATATTAGCTGTCTTGAGTAAGAGCTTCAACTTCGTGTCCACTTCAGTGTTTATGAATATAAAATAGAAGCCCTATCAGTATTTGGCCAAATAAATAATATGTTTCTAAGATTTTATGACAATAGATTTGCCACATATGTTGCAAAAATAAAATTTTAGATAATAATTTTATTTTTTGCAACATATATGACAAATCTATTTTTTTCAGACATTCAATTTCTGTTTGGTTTTTTAATAACAAGTACCTAGGTACTTGTTATTAAAAAAAGCAAACAGGAATCTTAAAATCCATGGATAAAAACAATTAAAACAGGTTACGTAAACAAAATTACCTTTGAATTCATTTTATTCAAATATCTGCCATTAACGTTTACAAATTTACAATTTTTCCTTCTTATTTATTGTTTACTTCATCCATATGTTTTGCAGTCAGGTGTTCATAAAGTTTAGGTTAACAAATTCTTTAGTATTGAAATAATCTTCGCTTAATTTCATAATTTCTGTTTCCTTAGCTTTACTCCTTAGAGCTTTCGTTTGTATTAATTTGTTCATATTGACATTTTTTTCCGGTAGCCATTTTTCTTATTGCACATATCGTGCTTCACATCATCAGGAATGTGTTAACATGGATGAAGAGGCATTGAAGGATTGTAATAAAATAATTAAAAATATGAAAGATTGGAATACAACCTTATATATATATATATATATATATATATATATATATATATATATATATATATATATCTATATATATATACATACATACACTACATCTCGTTGAACATTGTTTGAGATAGTATTTCCTTGCTTTGTGGTATCTGTATGTGTTTTATTAGTTGGACAAAATACTTGTAGACATGTTAATATATTAACACAGTTAGGAAGCGTGTATAAAGAACAGACAATAGATTGAAAATATAAATTAATGAAACAAAGTAAGGAAGTCTAGCAAAAGTATTTAAAAATGACTGACATTGTGAAATAAAAATGATAATTTAACTGCATTTTCATATTTTATTTAGCCTGGTAAACATTATTAATTATTAAACGCTAACTTATACATTAGTTTAATAACATTGATAAATAAGATCTAAAACTATAGTATAACTAACAAATGCCATACATACGATCAACGATCTTAAACTATGCACTAAAGAAGCAACATTTAACGAAATCATTTAATATCAACGTAATATTAAACAAGATAAATTAAAATTCATCACTGGCCAACACTTAAATCAAACTAAAATTTTTCTACTACTACCAACATCAAAAACTAAAAATAAAACGTTCAAATTTCAAAAGTAGATCAAATACAACGAAGCATAATGTAACATTAAAAACGTCATAACAGCCAATGTGCACCACGGGAAACTGTATTAAAACAACCAAAACAACGACAACAAAGTATAAAATTGTATGAATATAATTACATCAATATTCAGGCTATTCAGGAAATTTACCAGTGCAAACGGCAAAAGCGATCTTTCGCTCATTGAGGAATCCGCTGACGGCGACTGCTGTTGCTGTTTCGTTCCAATCGACGGTTGCGTGCGATAAGGTGGGAAAGAGACAAAAACATGTTATTGTATTGCGTTTAGTAATCATATTTATTTTTGTACCGCGCCATAAAGTGTTTGGGAGCGTTCGTTCGATATTTTATTTTTGTAATGCGTATTCGGTTAATGAATGTTTATTCACATAAAATAATGTGTCTTTATATTAATTTGGGTGTTCGACGGTAAATTTAATTACGTATTCCAGGTTAAGTGCGAGTTATGCATAAAATAATTATTGCGATAGTTGTTAATTTGTGTGTAAACTTAAAAATCTAGATACCTATTTAATTTGAACAGTTATGTAATATGTAAGTAAGACAGTTTTATTGATTTCTAATTAATAACTTGCAAGTTAATTCAATAAATTATTTACAATACGTAGGTAAGTTTAGTGTAGCAATATGCAGTAAAAGGTCGCGATCTTAAATAATTAATGACTAAAATTATTATTAATAAAACACAGGAAAACTCAACTGGGCATAAAATTGAAAAGGAGGAAACAAACTTTACTAACGCTATCGAAATTTGGTTAAACAATAATTTGCAAGCAATGTTCTATAAACAAATATAGATTCATATATGTTTGTATTCGTAACCGTATCCCCTCTATAAGCCATTGCTTAGACTTTTTTTGACAGCTTTGGTAAAACTAATTTCTTTTTTTTCACTGTTTTGGTTATTTAAGTTTTTATTAAAATATTTTTTTATTGCAAACTTTTAATTAAGTCACTTCTTCAATTACCTATACAAATCCATTTGAGGAATACATTCTGTATATAATTAGGATATAGGTACATACAAGTATAGAGCGTTGTATTGCTACACGTGCGGTACTCCGCCGTTGCGCGCCCGCATTTCGACCAACATAACTTGTGACCCCGTAGTGTTCGCCATATTCGAACTTCATATTCAATGACATTAGTGAAGTAAAAAACTCCTACGATGGACGTTACCATTATTTTCGCTTTGCAAGTAAGAACAAATTACAATTTAACCAAATTAATTTTGATATAATTATATAATACGTAAACAGACGTTTGTGACAAGCTGAATTGGGCTGGTGGAATTAAACGAAATGGAAAAGAAAAAATTACACCTTTTGACTGAAAATGATACGGAAGAACCATATTGAAAGCCAAATTATTATTTTTACGACATATTTTAATTGGCTGGTCGTGAATACAAGATTTACTGTAATCGTTGCAATAATAATGTGCATACACAAAAATACTGATATGCCATTCATAATGTGGTTTCCGAAATGTGTACCTTGCATACTTCTAGATCATAGCAATATATCCTTGAAGCATTGGTTCTTTATTGGTATTATCAAACGAGAAGGGAGATCCAATACTGCGTTTGGTATTATGAACGATTATTTTGTAATTTTTATTGGATGAGTGTGTTTTATGATGACTAAGTTTTTTTTGTGATGGTAAGATTTAATGAAGAGTAGCATATTTCCATTCTACAAACGTGCTTAATAAAAGATATAAAAAGTCATATCTCTATTCACCGTGCTTGCATTTAGATCATATATATCATTGTTTATTATATTCAATGCGGAAACGTTATTCACCGCGTATAGAGTTTTTACATTTTTTGTTTATGTTCTTTTATTTCATAAGACAATTTTCCATCTTCATTTAAAAAAAATTATAGAATAATATTATACCGATTTTGGTAATGATTATAGTATATATTTTTCTCAGAGTGAGTTTTGAACTTGTGTACCAGTTCGAGTAATTGCTCCATTAGTGTCTTAATTTTTTTTTAAACTATATAATTATACATCACTGTGGCTGTAAATAGTATAACTATAATCATATTAAAATAATGGAATGTTGCTACGCTTATGTGAGTGGTTTCCCCTGTATTGTGACTGTCGCTCTGAAGAAATGCCACTATATCAGTATGTGATAGTTATATATATATATATATATATATATATATATATATATATATATATATATATATGATAGTTTCGCAATGAAAGGGTTAATTATGATTTAACTGAATGCTTTAGTAGACATGCTTTAGTAGAGTTTTCGCTACCTAGATTTGAAGGAAATTATAGTCATTTTTCCCCCTGTCGACGAGTTAACCTTTCTGAGGGCAAGATCACGTAAACAATGTTAAATTTAAAGAATATCTTTGCGATGCTGCTTGTGCGACTCGCAAGGCACTTTATAATATCTTCACCGAAATGTAGACGCGGTCGAAGAGACCGTGTCCTTAGTGTCCCCAGCTCTTTAGCTACTGTTAGCCAGAAAAGGTGATGTGTGAGTAGTTTACTGCAACAGTCTATTGATTGAAGACTGTCCTTTAATAACAACCAACATCGTTCAAATTTGTTCTCAGGGATCATTATTTTTTATTATTGCTACACAAAATATAAACACCGTTTATTCTTCGGGTTTTTTAACTTTATTTATTTTTAAAAAACTTTGGTTAGCTTTTTGAAATACTTAAGAATGAGAACTATCTCTTCTTTGAAGATTTTGGTGTTGATTAAAGATGAATAGTTTGTTTAAACAAGATGACTTACGTTGACTCAATACGTCGTGTTTTATACTTCAAAAAATACTATGATTGTGCCGAAAAATGCTACATTGAGATTATTCAATGAGAAGTTGTTTAATTGTGTTCTCAGTTTTATGCAGTAAATAGTAAAAAGTATAAAGATATTTTCGATAAAGTGTTCATACTGAAATAAAAAAAAACGAAGCGAAAACGGCTTGAGATCTTAGCACTATCAAAAAGGTAACACGGTGTCGAATAACAAAGTTGCTGAATGAAGATAGGATGGAAAAAATTATTTAAGAAATTAGTAGCAAGTTTTTAATAAATTAAATAAGAATGTCGAAGAAGATGATAAACAAAATTAAATGACTTCCCTACAACGGAACGATCAAACCTTACACCGATCAGTTTAAAAATGGTACTAATTTTAAATTTGTGAGTATTTAATGAAAAGTCAAAGATTATTTATAAATATTAAAAATATTAGGTTCAATGTTTATCATCGCATTTTCCGAATGCCTCGATGCACGCTTTCCTCGTGCGCCCCAAGCGGTGAATAGGGGAAACATTGGAGTAATTTTCCAAACAAAATTTTAATTTTTATCCCTTTGGTTCGTTTCTTTGCTAAGGCATCTTTAGAGATTCAATTTATTGCTTTCTCGCAGGGTTAAATTTTTTTAATAGTTTGCTTGTATCTTTGAAACAAATTGTTAATATTTCCAATACAGTATTACCAAAAAATAAAGCGGGTAGTGTGTTTGCCATATTTTGATTTAAATTTTTCTTCTTAACTTTTTTTTTTCTTAACTTTCGTATCAAATAAGTAGCACACAATGAACTGAATAATGAAGAAATAAAATAGAAATATTACTCAAGATAGATAGATAGATAGACCATATTTTGTAAAATTAAAACATCAATATCGATAAAGAAATATAAATGTTAGCACGTAAAGATTCAGCTTCTGAGGAAATTGGTTGCATTGGTAGGGTAAATATTAAAAAGTATTTACCCTAATTCAAACGTCAATATTGAAATATGATATAAAATATTTGTTATTGCAGAAGTTTTAATTTTTTTTTATTAGCAAATATTAATTGCCAATTATATTTGCATAAGTATCATAGTATGCCAATAAATTAATTCTAAACGTAATGGAATGATTTAAGGATTTATTTATTTTTTGGAATTAAACATTGCACAGCGAAAATTTATGACGAAGATAGGAGATATATATAATCTTTTAAAATGACCGAAAATAGGTATAAAAACTATAAAAATCAGCACCATATTTAGTTATGATGCCGGATACAAGTTTTTTTCCAATTTAAAACTACAATTGCACACCAGTCTTTCGTCCTAGGATAAAGGGATGTATGAATCAAATCTACCCTACAGTAACCTTAACATACTAATTTGATGACATTTATTTTATTTAATTTTTTTCCAAATCCGCTTTTAAAACAATACAAAAAAAACTTATTCAAAATCCATTTCGGGAAACGAATTCAAAATTTTAATTTGATGCTTATTATGTCGCCACTTCCGGAACCGGTTTTGAGTTCATTGTTTTTTTTTCAAAATAAAGGGTTGAAACAAAAGGTCCAAAAAGGGAACGGAGAAGGCGGCGCGTCCCGTTTCGAAAAAAAGGAGAACATTGGGAAGCGAATCCGGATATCCTGTTTGGGTTTAAATCCTGACTGACATCGTTTTTGAAATCATTTTTTTTTCTTAAATTGTCTGATGACATTTATTTAAAATGTTTCTTAATGTTTTATTTGTGAGCTGAGTTTGCGATTTCATACAAAACACAGTTTATTATATTCACTAGTATGTTATTATTCTTTCTTTCAGATTAGTCCTTCGATCTTTTTACGTCTTTTTATTCATTTTTATCCGTCGTTTGAGGAATTTTATCCACATTTATAAATAAAAGTAATATTATATATTATAAGTATAATAAGTGTCGAGTGTAAAATTTTGAATTAGGATTTATCGAAAAAAATCAATATATTTCAAACACATGATCGTTTGTCAATAAAGAAGATAAATAAATGTTCCAGGGCCTCGGCATGCGGTATTCCATAATCGCTACTCTGCTAGAAGATATTGCGTGGTTTCATAGTTACGGTAATTCTTACCTCAACTTCGATTTTACTGCAAACGAGTCACGCTTCCATATTTTCGATTTCATCATCGGTTTAATACTGTCCATAAAAAGTAATACGCTACTTGGAACGAAAAACCCAAATAATGAAAGTGAATGCTCAGTAGGCGTAATACGTTAACTTGATATATTACTTTAACTAATAAAAAACTAAAATTTAAAGCGGACATATTATTTATCGCTGGTAAAATAGAAGTATTTTTTCAACTTATTTTTACTCTGTAACTCCGAATGTCATGTAAGACACATGTCATAAGTAACAGAAATTAAACATATCCATTGATCAATCTTGCTCGGTTGTAGACGAACTCAACTCAGTATTTGCTAATTTCTACTAAACTGTGCATGGAGGTGATAGAGACTTGTAACTTAACATTGGCTCTGAACAACGAAATATAAATGGCGTCATGTAGTTTTATAAAACGTTTAATTATTTATATTAACTTGGATTTAATTCAGATCTGAGTTTTTTTCAAAGTCCAAAATATTGGAATACAGTAACTAGACAGTTCTAGCCCACTTTGATAAAATAAAAAAGAACAAGGAAGTTTCCAACAAACAAAGAAACCACCAATTTAAGTAAATATACGTTAGTGAAGTGCAGTAGCATACATTTATGCGTAGAATTATAATTGTGTATTTGAGAAAATATCAAAATGCATATTTGGAACATTTATTAGCAGGTATTTATTTTGAGGATAACAATTTCTCAACGGGGGAATATTTTTTGAAGCTCGGTTTCATTTTAGATGTCATTTCAGTCAGGTAATTATTAATATTTTCATTAAAATATAATTTAAAAACAAAGAAGTTGTCAAGAGTATATTAAAAAATTTATGAGCCACGTTTTATACTGATTTATATTTACATTTTTAAATTATTTCACAATTACCCTTGGTGCTATCTTGAAATAAAAGTTTATTTATTGTTTTCTTTCAAGTATTTATTTGCAATCCAAAATTTTAATTGTTTTTTGCTTGATTCTCATTAATCTTTAATTGAGAAATAATGTCAAAGTAGTAGTGGGGAACTTATTTTTTACAGCCTTTAAACTAAAGAGAACGCGATTGCTGTATCCAAAAATCCAGAAGAAACAATTTGATAATGATCGAACATGGTCACTACAGAACATTATGTATTTTGTAAATTTTAAATATTGGGGGTCTGTGGCGGACGGACATATAAATCATACCCACAAAAAATATTTCTTAAATTTAATTAAATGATTTCACAATTCTTCGCCCAATAAAAAAACCCCGACAGTTTCGAATACCATACAGACGATTCTCTTCATCATCCTCTCTCTCATCGAGCCATCTCCCTTTACCACTCAGAACGAAACAGGTTAAACCGGTTCCTATCAAACATTTAACAATATGATTGAAAAAGCGTCACGATATCATATTATATGTGCTTTGTGCATGCAAGTAAGATAACAACCCAGTACTGTCAATTGTTTTCTAGTGTATTCATATTAACTAGCAGTTTGCGGTTCTTCATGATGGTTGGCACAGTGGGCTCAACGGTTGGGGAATAGAGCTAAAGTTGTTATTATCTAATGGTAATGATTAACTATTAAATTTTTATTTAATATAATAAATTATTTTTTATCCTACTTTATATATTTTAATTTATACAATAAAGAAAAGAAATAAATCCAAGTTCAGTTAATAATAAAAAAATATGTGTATTTTATATATTTTTAATTAATTTTTGAAAACAGATAATGTATTGTTACATGAAACTAACAACACTTAGTCACTTTTCAAATATTAATTAACCATTTAGCACAATTTAGATGAAAAAGGTGAGATATGGTGAAGTAACAAGAATGTTTTTATATAAAATCATGTCACAGTGAACAAAGAGGTCGGGGAGATCACAGCACAGCTTAAGGAATGCACCATTATCCTTGTGCTAGATGGCATCAGGCAGCGCGCCAGATTGGTATTCCGTTAAACGTTTCCGTAGTCAAAATGCCCGATGTTAATATGTAGCATCATTAAACTAAAGACTTTTATAACTAATATATAAAGTAATGCAGATGATAAGAATATAATATCTAATATGTTAAAAATCCATGTACAAATATTTTGAAATTCAAAATCTTATGATGACTTCTTATGTCTAACAGGACGTAATTTCGATCTATTTTGTCGCAAAAAGCATTTTAGATTATGAAAAAGTAGAACCGGATTTTTGGTTACGATACGGAATTGGTGTATGTAAAATTAAATACATAATATATTTATTATTTTATCTAAATTATTAAACAATTTAAATTGTATTTATATTTGAATTTCTTTCAATCTTATAATACTCCGTCTAGCGTTATGATTGTGATCAGACCTGTCTGAACACAGCAAGAAAATATAGCAGCATGGCGAAAATAAAGGAAAGCTTAATAATATAATAAAAATATTCCCACTAATGCCGGGAAAATTATTAATATTTGATAATAATTACAAGTTCGGTGATCTTGGCTTTTCTGGGAAATACAAAAATCTTTGACATTGCAATTTTTTGGGCTATATTAACAAACCGAGCTACGTGACCTCATGCAACATAACCGTGTGAAAGTCGGAATAAGCAGTACACGATATTTATAAACACATATTAATGAACTTTTTATCTGTCTTTATAACGTTGCATTCACAGGTTGAATCAGATCAACCCCTGCGGAGCGACCGTCTTTGAGTACTCACATTGTTCTGATGTTTTTTATTTAATGCACAATGAAACTATCGTGCTCACACACAGCACAATCCCTTAATATATTACAGATGATCGACCCCTACGTTCAAAACTTGTTTTACTTTCAAATATTACCTGTTCTGTTGTATTGTTTATTTTTTACCGGACTTCCCTTTCGGAGAGCGGGTCGGTTACTTGGGAATGGATAGGGTTTAGAAAGTTTTTGAGGTCAGTCTATAAGGCATCTTTGAGCTAGAAAGATGTTTGAAATTATATTACGAGTTGTCGTTCTGAGTTATAGTAATTTTGGTTAATATTTAAGTATTGGGTGCTGTCTTTGAAAAATAATGTATGCCCTGAGTTTCGTATTAAAATATTGTGTTTATTTACGTTGGAATTGTGTTTATTTATTTTTGAAGTTACACCCAGTGATGAAAGGTAATCATTATAAATTAAGTTCGCATATTTTTTTTTTAAATATAATGTAGAAAATTCATAATTTTATATGACATTTTTGTTTCAATATTCAGATTATAAAAAGTAGTGTAATATTTATGTAATATCTATACATATAAGAATAACATGCAAGACAGCTTGAAATTATTAATTGTTATTTAAATATTATTTGCAATTACAATTACAAATAACAAGTTACTTAGCAAAAAAAAGTCTGAATACGAAGAGTAATTTTATCAAAATGAAATATTTTTTATGTGCGAAAACAAGAAAAAGAAAACTTGGTCGTATAATTATTTTGTCAAGTTTTCATTTTGTTTGTCAGGAAAGGAAAAATAATTTTAATGTAATTAAAAGAAAATAACATTAATCTAAATACTATTAATAACAATGTATACTAGAAAGCAATAACCTTTTTAATAAAGAAGCTATATTCACGATATTCATAAAGCATAACAATTTATGATTGCTAACAATTGCTATATTGTTAGCAATTTACGATTATCAACAAGAAGACCTTCCAAAATTAATTACTAATGCTACTTTATTTCTCGTTTGCAGGGCAAAATGATTAGACCGTTAATCGTAAAATATTTCAATTGCCTTTGCATTTATTAAAAATGACAATTAAGACATCAAAAAATTAATTAATTTAAACTAACCTGAATTTCATTAACTAGTTTTTCTGTCATAATTTTGTGATCAGGCTGCGCCGGTTGCGATGGCGGTGCTTCCTGATGGACGGGCGGCTCCATGGGAGCAGGTGGTGACCTCGGACTAGCGGCGCGCTGCGGCCAGAACTCTGGATTCGACTTGAAGTGCCTTTGAGCGTCGGCCGCCGCTTGGAGCGCCGGGATGTGCAGACTTAGAGGAGCGGCCCTCAAGTCCAAGGCGCTGCCGGGTGTCGAGCTTTCTCCCGTTTCCGCGGCCGCCGTCATCTTGAACGAGTTCTGAAGCCAGCTCGCGACGAAGCTGTCTTCTTCTATTTTGGCTTGGGGAGCGCTAGGAGGCCTATCGAAAGTTCCCAGCTCGCGGGGCGGCTCGACATCTCTGCGCTCAGCGGCGGCCGGCTCATCCCGCGCGGCCGCCGCCCCCGCTCCGAAGTTGCTCTCTATCTTCTGCTTGTACTCATTGATGTCCTTGTAGCGCTCCTGCAGCGCCGTCGATATGTTCTCATTGAAGTATTTCAACATTAATTCCAGTTTTAATTTAATTTTAAAAGCGGAAACGGAAATGTTTGGACGCGCGCGCACGCGACCATATATGTGAAAATTACAAATTCACCAACCGTTCACGAGTCTGGCTTCCAGTTCACTCGTCTTCTTCACTGCGTGGGAGGTGAGCAGATTCAACTTCAAATGTCATTAATAAAACAAAAAGGAATCACTTTGTTTATATTTTAAAGAAAAATTAAAATTTCACAGTTTTCAGTTGACTCAATAAGATATATTTATTATTAATTATTGGCGTTCAATTTAATGTCATCGTACGGTGGCGTGGAATTAATTGAGAAATATTTTTTCTTATAATTGTTATTATTATAAAGTTTTTTTTTATTTTGTTGTATTCGATTATTTTATTTTTTCATTTGATATTCTTCTTGTAGTTAATGCAGAATTTCTGTTTAGTTTCCAAATCTGTGAACGAAAAAAAAATAGTAAATTGTAATTTGGTTTCTCAAAAACTTAATTACATGACTATATGTAATTTTATATGAGCTATATATATGTACACATATATACATATACATACATATATATATATATATATATATATATGTGCATATATATATATATATATATATATATATATATATATACATATAAAAGGATAGGAGCGTCTAGTCGAGCATATGTTTTGGTCAGTTTTCGTTAAACGGACGTGGACCTTGCGGTGAACAGGTGACGCGCAGACCTTGCCGAGGGTTAGTACATACATGTCGCTTTCACTTTTATAAACATTACATTACATTTGCATAATGCATTTAAATTAAATATTTAATTTTTGGACAAATGACTAGTTTGCTTTTTTCGACAGATTTTACTAAATAAAATGAAATTTTATTAAATGTTTTTACAATGAAAATGGTGAACCGAAAAAAGAATTTTATTTCAAATTCACCAAAAAATTACGATTATATATTCATATTCAAGGAGTATTATCTAAGAACAAAACAATACATGACGTCGAAATTACGGAATTTATTTTGAACGATATGATATAAATTTTTTCCATTGACTGTTAATTAAAAAAATATTAAAATTATTATTTTAATAAAACTCAGCTTTTGGCTAATTAAATTAAAATCTACAAGATAAACGTCTAGTATTTCCGAAATAATATCAACTAAGCAAATAGTATTTATCAACTAAGCAAATAGTTTAATAAACATATTTTTAAAGTTGTTTTCTGAAAATAATTTTGACTTTTATTCAGAAAGTTTAATTAATATCACAAAGTAGGCCAAACACTTCACTTTTACAATAAGAATATGTTTAAGTTACTCGAGGACACCGTAATATAATTTCAAAATTTTCCAAGTGCCAAAAGAAAATTTAGAAAACATCTTATGAGAAAAATTGCGTTTGTGTTTTACTTAAAATATTTTTGTAGTAAACGAACACATTGCTTAAAATAGTTTAATAATAGAAACAAGCTAAAAAATTATCGTTTAATATGCGCCAAAGATCAAATAAAATGTCACACTATAATTATTATCTATTATTTCTTAAATATGTGGTTTGAATTAGACACAACATGAACAATGAAAAGAAAAAGAACAAATGGTTTGAAAATATTATAATTTTCATTTTATTGAACACAAATGCAACTCAAAAAAAATACACGATTTCCCGCCGTCGAGCCGACGCCACGAAGTTCAGAAACACGAAAGAAATTGAAAGAATTTAAGAAACATCCAAGAAATGCCCACATACTGAACTGACCAAAACTGACTACTCGCAAAGAGCGCCGATCAATTTATTTATTTATTTATCAGTTTATCTAGCGTCGCGAGTGTTGAACGCCAAGCCCGCGGCCAAAAATAAGAAATAATAAGACACGGCTAGGTGGTAGAGAAGGCAAGCACCTTCTTGAGACGAAGTACAGATGACGACTGAAAGAAAGTTCAGATCCGCGGGAAAGTTGGCGCCGCGGGGTGCGGGGGGCGTCTGGATGCGACGCGCGCCCCTCGAAGACGCCGCTCGCGAACTACGGACAAGGCCCCCGCCTTAGACGCTCTTGGGCCCCTTCTTGGGCGGGCGGCGCATGCGCTGAAAGCTTCGCGACGGAGCTTCTGAAGCTTGTGAGGAAGCTTCGGCTGTGTGCGTGCGCGAGTCGGTGGTGGTGCGGGGTTGCGCTGCCGGACTTTGGCGAGTGTCCGGCCGATCGGTCAGTTTTGAGACGGTCACTCGGCTTTTGGACGCGTCCTATCGGGCTTTCGAGTCGCGAGCTTTTTCTGAAAATTTTGTCGCTCTACGCCGAAACTTTGACTCAAAGTTCGACAATTAAAAATGTAACAAAGAATCAAATCTCTCTATGTATATTTATTTAAAAAAAAAATTGAGTTCGTTTTTCATTAAATATCACATCAGTAGGTTTAATTAAAACGGCATTTTGACTGTAAAGATAATTCATTCAAAGTGATAACTTGCGAAGTAGTTGAGTAAAGTGGCGGGAGCGTCGCGGGAAATATTTGGTCGGGTAGGTCTCGCGGCTGAAAGGCTTAGGTGCCTTAGCGGGTACTTGCTACTACGCTCGGAGATGTGAATAAGACTTTAAGTAGTTTTCGGTTTCCTTAAAAGAAACCGGTTGCTTTTTCACTTGTTTTCTCGCGTTAGTTGCTACTATTTTATTATTTCGTTTCGCTGCAACTTCTCAGTGCTTTATTTCGAGAAAGAATTGTATTCATCTAAAGTTTTATTTTTAATGATTTTGACTCAATTTAAATATAGAGATGATGACTGAAAGAAAGTTCAATTGATAAAATATTGTGACTTTTATTCCCGTAATAATTAGTAATAGTTACAATATTAATTTTTTTTAATCGAATACTTATTTACCGTTAGTAGCTATGTGATGATTGAAAAGTGAGTACGCCCCTTACTTAAATAAGATATATTTTCAGTAATTATTAATGTTTAATAAATATAAATAATTCAGTGCACCAATATAAATTTTTTACTGGAAATTAAACTTAGATTAAATTCACGGTTTTATAACTTTCCTGAAGTCACTTATGTTTAATGTTAAATAAGAAGAATACTTACAGAATATTTGTCAATTGTCAATATTTTGTTTATTTAATATTCCATTAAAACGTGCTACAATTTAACATGTGATAAATAGCTTTGTAGTACTTACGTATTTGATTTAATACTTTAAATATTAAATCAAATATTTTGCTGAATATTCCAATAACTTTTTTGTGCTTTTTTAATTACTTATTCATTTAATAGGAAGTATTTCTAGTAAATTAAAGTTGTTCAAGTTTTTCCTTTTGCTATTTTCCTCCTTTTTGCTATTTCTTCCTTTTGCAAATCGCAAAAGAATGTATAAATTTTCTGTACTCGGAAAACTTGTGAAAATTATTTAATACATGGTCAAAAATAAATTGTTAAAATAATTATTTTTCGCATAAATTCAATAACATTTTCTTAATTTCTGTTTGGAAAGTGTCTTCTTGCGGTGAACGAAATTTCAATATTTTTCAATTGATATGAATTTTAATATTTCCATGGCCATACAAGTTTTTGCAAAAAAATTCTTAATTTTAATAACAAAAGCAAAAAAAATTAAAAAGCTTCTTTACTCCTATTTTGCAATAAATAAAAAATAGCATTTTGTGAAACAAGAATATATAATAAATCTTAAACGAGTAAACTTTTATTTAAGTTAAACGATTAAAATATCAAAATTAAATATTACTCGTAAAGTCTCTTTAAAATATCTAAAACAATTCAAACTAACGAGTGGGAGCATATCGAATTGGCGACTTGGGAAATAAAATTCATTTCCTAATTCATTGTAGTGAAACGCAAATTAAATTTGTCATAGGGTAAATTTTACAATAAAAAAATAGCGCTTACAAAAAAGCTCTGTGAAATAAAGTTTTAGGGAGCTTTTAAATGTGAAGTTTACCGGTTGGTCGAATATTGGGGAGTAGGTTGGGCCGAAACGCCCCTTTCAACGAAAAAAATGCTTACTTAAAGCATAATAGAAAAAGAAGGCGATAATAGAAAAAAATAACTCCACGAGAGAGGGATGGATTATGCAGCCGTCGGCAAGGGTGACAAAGACGCAGCATGTTTATCCGAAACGTAGAAAAATTCAACGAATCATTCCGAAAGAATAAATTGTACACCCGAATGTGTTAATGTTTGAAAAAATACATATGTCTTATATCTGTCTTTTTCTGACGTCGTCGTGTGGTACAGCGTAGAAAAGAGACATATATAGCTGCATGGTTAGGTACTGAAGTAAGTTTCGTATGATAATTTGGTACGCGAAACTATGATATGGGACAAAAAATATAATTGCTAGAACGAGGCAAGAGATGAGATAGACATAATATTTGGCAGAATGGTGTAATTAAAAATGAATTATGAATAGTTCGTGTAGATTTATTTCAAATGGAATAGAAATGGTAAAGGTTGAATGATTCAACTTCCGTCGGCAACGTTTAAAAATAAATACAGTTTTGTCGGTCACTAGCAGATGCTTACTACATAAAACAAACGAGCTGTGACTATGCGATCACTATGCATACCAATTATTTAATAAAAGTGGCGTCCTCACAATTTTTTTTAAATGTGTCAATTTTAATACAGGCTTAATCACATAACAATTTATTAAATCAAATATCATGGGCGAAATAATGTACAACTGAATTTATAATAATTTAATAGACTTTCTATAATAAATAGATATAATTTACACTAAAATAATCTCATAATATAATCACCGTAATGTGAGAATAACCTAAGTATGTGAGCGACGGCTTGTCAAACTTTGTCAAGTTTCTAATGTTTTTACGAGCAGTTCCTTAGTACTCAATATATCTGTAATAGTTGAGCTTTGTCCAACTATTTAATGATGCTGTGATTTTGTATTTTGATTTGATTATTTCCTGTTTGTTTAAAAGTTTTATAAACCATGTAAAAGTTATAATTTTTTAAATAAGATCATTTCCGCCATAATTATAATTTATTGATTAGTTTTGATTAACTGTTAAGATTAATTATTTATCGATTAATGTATGAATCAATTTGAATTTATTTTTTCATTTATAATATTTTAATAAGTTTTGTTATTTGGTGCTAATTAATGCAAAATTTTGTGTAGAAATTAAGTACACGTATGTTCAAATTTATTACGCAAATAAGATTTGTAATTTCGCTATATGAGAAATCAAATTAAGATTTAATTAATTTTATAAATAGTTTAATTTTTTGCCAAATAACATTTAAATCAACTCATAGTACATAAAAAAAATTATTTTGCAGTCTAAGAGAGGAGAAATGAAAATGGAAGCAGAATTGAAACTAAAGGGCTGTAAAAGTGATTCTCAATCACTGCTGTATTTACCATTTTATTATAATGTCTGTTTTCTTTATGAAGTGTTTTTTTAAGTTAAGTTCCTGAATTGTAGAATTAAGTTATCGCTAAACAATATATTGCGCACACACACATAATATACCAGAAGACTAATGCTAAACATGTTAAAATACATTAAATATGCTCCATGCAAACTTATTTTTTTAATAAAAATAAATATTTCATAAAGTAAGTCTTTTATTCAGTAGTTTAAATTGTGATCCTTAAACTTTTAACTGAACTCTTGAAAGTATTTTTGAATTTTCCATTTTAATTTTTAAGCAATATTATGAGTTTCTAAAGGGCGACATTTCACTGTTGTGTTTGTTTTATAAATAATTAGTGGTAAACTGTCAGTAATTTTTATGTGATTTTTCTTTATTTTTAATTTTAAACTGTTTGATGATTTTGATTTTTTTATCTACATGAAAGTAATACGGAATTACAAAAAGCCATTTTTTGTTTCTAATGAAATAGGATTTTGATGCGTCCTGAAATTATAACAATTTGGATTATGACTTGAATTGAATAAGTAGAAAAATATTTTAAATAATTTTCGGACATTAAATAAAATGTTTAAATGTTAAATGAAAATCGGCCTTAAGGTTTGAGGAAAATATGAGCAGGTAAAACATTTATTTCGATCAATTAAGTCTTAGCTGATTATAATTCGTAAAGCTAATTTTTTTATATAAATTTGTTTCATTAATTTTCTGTTTTCCAAATTTTTCTTTATCCTCAATTGTACCTACTGATGAGCCATTTTGTTTCAAAGAAGAAATGCAGGCGTAATTTTGTTATATATAATAATGATCAATAAAAATAATTACATACTCTATGTACAAACAATTTGGAAAAAGTCAACCAACGGGATCATTTTGATATATCAGCAAAGTTTTTACTTTATATAGGAAATTAAAATATTCTAAATAATTCATAATTTATAAAATTTAATTCAAATATTTATTTTAAACGTCACGTCGTACATTCTACGGAACTTTGTTTCGGAAATCTACCAAACGATAGATGGCACTCGCGGGTGGAGTTTTCCGTAAAATTTTCGTAGCCAATTCCATTTTATGAAAGGGTTGGGGACGCTTTTGCTTAGCAAATGTTGAAACCACCTATTTTAACGAAAGCGCTGTTATCGCTTAAAGTTTAATTTTCAAATTTAAATGATATACTTTCTTTTCGAATGTAAGACACAAGATCACAGAATAACATTACGGTGGAAAGAATTTACTGTAAAAAATAACATTTTCTCATATCTTTTCCTATGAGAATTTACATTAGATTTTTGGAAAATTTTGGATTGAGCGTCATTTCCGGGTTTACTCGAGTTTATTACATCGATTAGAACCGTATCGTATATCTTATTGTGAACATTTTTACAAGGTATTTAATCCCAATTGGATGTATTTAATTAACTCAAATTAATAATCAACATATTTCTAGTATTTGTATTGCTATTTATTCATCTCAGCTAGCATTATAATATTAAGAAACTTATCAAACGTCAATGTACTCGAAATGGGGGGAAAAATGTTCTCTTAAGGTGCGATCGTTTTCTTGTAAATGATGTTGAGAAATATTTGTGTTTTGAAACTTTCATTCTATGACATACAAAATTTGGCCGCTTCCGTAACGGTTTCGCTGCCAAGAGCATGGGTATGTTTTAGAAAAAAACACCCCATACAGTATGCAAAAGGGGACCACGGCTCAGACCGGACAGACCCCAGATCCATTGGCGCTCTGTTTTGTATTGTTAATTTTTTTTTATAATGCACATTTTCGTTACAGGGTTGCTACTGGATTAGAGTTTACACTTGAGACATTCTTAATGATTTAATTATGTTCAATCAATTTTAGTGACCATATAGTCATTATAATATCCTAACTATATCGGTGTTTTAACATCTCGTTTACGTTTATTTATTTTTTCCATCGAGTAATATTAAAACTATTTGAGACATGGTGTTTAAAATATTGTATATACTATCCACAAATAGTTCTATGAATGTAATTTGTGGAGTTTGATATCACAATTTAACATTTAAGTGAAATTAGAAATTGAAACTTAGATTCCATTCAGAGTGGATAGATTTAGATTTTATAGTTCTAGAGTAGTTAAGGTGTCCATCAGATCAACTTTCAGAAAAAATAAAATATAAAATTCTTTGATAGTTACTCAATTTGAAGGATAAAAATTTGTATTGGAATTAACTAATGGAAATTAACCTTAGAACCATTGTGGAAAACGTCATGTATATCTAGCGATATTGGGTGTGTACAAATGTTCTCTCTGTTTTAGTTACCACATAAAAAATAAAAAAATTTAGAGTAATAAGAAGATTTCATTAGCCTATATAATCATAATTATTGTAAATTACATACATCGTAATGTCCTAATGATAAATTCTTGTGTTTTAGAATTAAAAACTTTTCTACTTTTTCTTACTTTGATTTCATGAAACTTTTTCTGGATCAAATTGTCGTGCAGCTGTTGAATCCCCGAGTGTAAACAATTCTTGTACGATCATTTGACTCGGGCAGTTCCTACGTCGGCAGAATACGAAGTATAAGAAAAGCCTTACCATCCAACATTTCAGCATTTTGTTGTATTAACTTTAAGGATATCATGGTAACAAGAACGCTTAAATGATTTACTAAAGTTTACGGTTTAATTTTAACTTTTATACTAGCTGCGCCCCATGGTTTCTCTGGAGTGAGAATTTTTTCTCCCGCATGTTGTTCTCGGTTACAAACTATTGCCATACCAAATTTCATCAAAATTCGTTCAGTATATTTTACGTGATTGACGCTCAAAATAACATACAGATTGACAATAAATACAAAAAAAGATTTTCCGGGTTCCATTATAATTTTATGTGCTAAATCAATCACCCTTACAAAACTTTTTCATGTGCACAATTTACTCCGTTACAATTTTATTATTTGTATAGTTTTCGTTTTGTGACCAGTACACATTAGCATTGATATTTTAAGTAATTTCTATGGAATACTCTTTTAATATTCCTCCATATATTTAATTAATTTGGTTTAACTAAAATCTTGTTTGGTACCGTTGAACTAAACTCTGCTCTTCGGGATACGTCTATTCGATGTTTTATATCCCTGTAAAAGAACGACTTTTTGTCGCAGGTCATTAACCGTTCTAAAAAAGATAAAATTTTCTGAAAATAAATACTAAATATTTATTCTTTCCGTTCAGTTTAGTTCTGATAACTCATGTGGTATCCATTTCTACAAGTCTATATTGGAGTTTCGTTTTTTCTTTATCATTTATCATAAGGGGGTTGAAACCTCCTTCGAAAAACGGATAGAACTTTTGCACATATTCTTTGTGACGATATTGTTAATTAATTAATTGCATTAATTCAGGTCGAAAAAGAATTAATCTGTAGACCAAACACCTTAAATGTTTAGTTTCACCGTGTCCGTCTGTCGGCTTAAAAAGTTTTTTAAGGGTACCTCCTTTATCTGTACAATGGAGATAACATTTCTTTTGCATATCCAATTGTGTAGGGTATCGTTGAGATGAAAAACTTTAGGGGTATGGCATGAATACTTTACGATACAGACATCCGTTGACGAAACATCAAGCGTTAAGCAAAATTAAAAGGAAAATTGTCGCAGTTAAATATATATATATATATATATATATATATATATATATATATATATATATATATGTATATATATATATATATACTTGTGAAAGATGGGATATTTGCATTGTGAAAAACTTATATTTGTAAATATTTTAATAGAAATAGCAAGTATCCTTAAATCGTTTAAATGTTTATAAGTCCCTAAATGGGTACGAAACCCTCGTAGTGCGAGTTTTACGCAAACCTTTTAGGTTGTTTATGATCCAATACCACAGAGGTTCAGCCAGCTCTGATAGTGAGTGTTAGTTGAACGGAAGCGAGTAACCGGTACACAATGATAAGCATTGTGTGGTTATAAGTCTGAACGTTGTGATGGCTTAACTTTTTCCAATGTTGAATTACTGAAATTATTTTCTTCATCTGACAACGGATCAGAGTTCAGTCCCGCTCGTTCATGGTTTGAATACTTATATCGCTGTGCTAAAATTTATAACTTACTCTAAAATGCAAAAATGGTTGCACCATTATAAAAATACTTTAATTATGTTCGAAATTTATTTAGATCATGCATTTTTTGAATTATATTTTAGATGCGATGATATTTTGAGGCAGCCCTGTGAAAATTGAACCCGTTACGTCCGGGTCATCGCTGCCCGTACCGGGTTTGACCCCTTCACTGGCGACAGATGGGCGCAGGCGCGTGCGCACATATACAAGTTCTATACACTTCTATGTTGATATAGTGTGGAATAATATAAGTCTCTACTGTGTTTCATTGTTGTCTTTATAGAGCTGATATTAGTTCACCAATAAAATGTATTACCTATACATGTAGGTAATGCATTTTATTGGTTTGAAACGGCAAAGTAGTTTGAGAAAAGAAGTAAAAATTAATTACCAGGCTATGAAGTAAATTGTTGAGTTAAGTTTTAAATTAGGACTTTTCGGCTCAATAATCAAATTCAATCAAACACCGTTTAAACGGAAGTGAAATTTTCGTTTCTATTTTGAGTAAGCAACAATTTTCAAGGACAATTTAATTTTTAATTTTTATGAATATGTATGAGATAATTTTGATACAATAGATTTCAATTAAAAAAAATACATTTTATTTCCGAAAAAAAAATGTTCAGTATCTTATAAGTTAACCTTTTTCTATCTCCCTGTTTTTTTCTTGGGAACAGAGATACTTTATATCCTAGATTGATTCAACGGCTAATATAGTCACAGTCCACACGAACAAAGTCGCGGGCAATACCAATTATATTTTTATATTATTTCTCAAAAATGTTTTTGATCAGTACGCCATATTCCCCTTAATACTTCATCAAACCCAATGATTGAGCTATCATTTTCAAAATTACGTTCACCGTTAATGACGAAAAATAAACAGACAATTCAAAATTAATTTTTTAATTAGATTTTTTAACTTTTTAATTATCTGTATATTATTTATCAAAGGTGTTTTATATTGCTACTCCGTTGGCGGACTGCGATGTTTCGACATTTTACAAGGTGAAAACAATGGTGTTTTACAAGTTGCCTGGAGAGGCATTGCTGCCAGTCTCCTACCAGAGGGACGCACATCACATTCGATTTTCAATCTACACGTAATCGTCTTGAATACATCCGTCTCATTGATCTGCACTTACACTAAGGATGAACAAGTTCTCCGTGACTCAGATGGCTCCCAAAGATGCTCTAAGCGTTATCGGTCGACTTTATGGAACATCATATATACGTGGCGTTTTCACGAGTTTATAAATTAAGTGATATTCGTGTTTATGTAAAGATACATATAGCCAAAAAGTAAACAATGATCACACTATCACTTCTAACATTGTTATCATAGAAGTTTTGTAAACTAAGAAGTTTAAATAAAAAGAACATATCTGAGAAAGTCAATATCTGTTTTTTTTAGTGTTTTATGATATAACATGATGTACATAATAATATTTTTTTTACAATGAGACTTTTATTATTACTTTTCAAATTAAAATATCTTTCACTTGCTTGTGAGTTATTCGAAGAGGCCAACTATTGTTATATTAGTACGTAACATTTGGCAAGGATGGATTCATTCTTCCATGAAGGAATTTACCTTTTAAGTTACAAGCAAAATCGGTTTCTACCGTACGATATTGTTAGGAATAAGGTTACTTACGTTATGGTTTTTTAAATGTGCTTAAAATTAGTTATATATATTTGTTCTTTCTTATATGTAATTTGTTTTTTAATTATACACAATTAATTTATAATTATATATAATTAAACATTTAAGTTTATGTATGAATTGACATTTTGGGTCATTTAGTATAAACAACTAAACATTTAAAAGTGCACGATAAGTACACGTCATATCAAAGGCATAAAGATCCCGATCCATTTTTTTTCTTTTTTACCTTACTTTGTTTTAATGTCATAAAATATTTGTGAGTAATTCAAGTATTCAAATTACGTAATGACGAAAAATAAACAGACAATTCAAAATTAATTTTTTTTAATTTTAATTATAACGTGGTGATCGAGTTATAAATTGTGTGAATCATCCCAGGGGAACCGGTATCCTCTGGTATATAGGCAGACCGTATCAGATGATTGATATTATATATGGAAATAATCGTCAACGCAATTTCACGTTCCTTTTTTGATCGCTGGAAGTATGACGGGAAGGCACACAAAGAACAAATATGAGACAATGGTCGTACACAAAGATAAATCTCCCCTCAAATAAATGAGATTAATTTCTATAACGATCTATGCATTAATCACTGAGTACGCATCTACAACAATTCAAGTAATAAAAAAATGGTCAAAAGTCCTGTAAATTTGAATACATCATCTCGAACAAAGGGGACCTATTTAATATCGTGACCCTTTCATTTCAATAATAAAACGTCGGGATGCCACGGCAGAAAGAATGGTCAGAGGCAGGTGTCACATAAAATTGGCTAAAACTAGGGTCCAGGACAATGGCCTTTTGGGCTCGATTTGCAAAAAACTGACCCTAATTTCGCCATCATTGTGTACATCGAAATACTAAGCAGGACTGTGGATATCGGAAGGATAAAGGGACGATTTTGTATTATTATTTAAATAACATATTATTTCAAGAAGACTGATTCATTGTAATTGAAATTGTTTCTACTAAAATAAAGAAATATTACTGATTTTTTTAAAATACAAACTTCGTATAATGCTGAAACCTACAAAAACAAATACTATGTTTTCGTAATGATCTATTGAATGTTATAACAGAATGCATTAATATATTTTGGCCTTGTTTAATTAAATCGAAATATTTTTTTAAATTTAATTCGTTACTTTCAAGTAAAAAAATGTGCAATGATGAAAACACAATATGCTACTTTATTCTTTATATTATTTTTACAAGTTGCTATTTGTATAATGGTAATACTAAATATAATTTTTAAAAAGTTAGATTTTTGTGAACTCTACCATTTCGTGAGTTTATGAATAGTAATTGTCTAAAAATGTTTCACTTAAAAAATAATTTTAAATGAAAACGAATATCATATACGAATATAATATAATATAATATACGAATAGAACATACAATAATAATAATGAAAACATTTTTTACATAATTTGCATTTTAAGATTGTTTTTGTATCGTCAGATTGTTTTTTGTAGTAATTTTGAAGATAGCGATGAGAGCAGAACTATTTGAAATTGTTTTACTATTTCTCATCTGTAAATTCGCGATCCATCTCTTACTACATTCATAAATACGTTGGCAATTAATAAACCCGTCACTTTTCCAAATGATTTCTACAATGTTAGACAAAGTTGTCGAATATCTCTGGTAGTGATACATACATAGCGTCTCGTATAATCTTATGTTCAGTTCGTAACTGAGTTCCGACGAATAAAGAACAAACAAATTTAAAAAACAATTTGGAATGCTATTTCTTCATGAATTTTATTTTGGTCTAAAAACGAGTTCAGCAACACGCGATAACACAATATAAAGCATTATGGTAGAGCATGGTTTTGGTTCCAAAGATACAAAGAAGGACTTTTGGTCTTAATGATAATCCAAGTCCAGGTCGACGTTCCACATTAACTTGAAAATAAAAACGAAAAATCCTTATTAAAACAGGTTGTAGGGTAAGTTCACTTTATCTGGTAGAGTTACTTTCTTGTTTTCCTACTACGGGAGAAAAATAACTTTATGCTTTGTGTAATAAGTAGAAATGTTCTATTTGGCTAGCGCATAGGCCAAGACGGATAAACAGAGGTGGTGAGTTTATGGGCGGGTAATGTAAATATTTCATAATACCCTTTTGATACGAATGGAAGCACTATAAATAGCATTATAAATAAGCGAAGTTTTTCACGTTCACGAAACACAGGAAAATGAAGAAACAATTAATTAAGCCCAAATACCTGACAGCACGTCAAAAAACAAACTAAACAATTTTATTAGCTTCCATTATTGCCTATTGCTAATGAAGCTATCCTTCATTTCTTATCGGGCCAGGGCATAACGGATGGATCGTTAAAGAAAGACATTAGGTTTTTAAACGCAGTTGAAAAACTATTGCGTGATCCCTACAATTAAGGGCGAGCCATTAGGGTTAAAAATATAGCCACCACTTGGTTTAACCCTGTTTTTCTTTCTAGGTTCCTCGTGGGGTGGATATTTGTTTCCAGTCTAGGGAAAGACAATTTTAGGGTTAAAGAAATTGATGTTATGTCCGTGATGTTTTTATAGAAAATGCAGGAGTGGTCATGTTTCTTTTTATGTTGACATGCGTGAGTGTTAGTGAGAACGTCGAAACGACAAAACCTTGGTCTGCATTTAGGGATAATTTTCTTTTGTGCATTTTATTCAATAATTTTACCCACTTAACTTCGGAAAAGATTTAAAAAAAATTATAATATTTTGTGGAGTTATTAAACTTTATGAATCCAAATTTGGGTTTGTTATTATTTCAATATAATAAACATGTTGGAGAAAATGTTTAGATACTCCGGAATACGGGCGTTTGGTTTAAATATATTTTTTTCTCCCTGAAGCAATGAATAATAATTTTTTTTATGAATTTAAATAAAATATATTACGTCTAATATATTTAACACTTCACGGTGTTTGTATTTTAAAATAAGTGTTTCCGGAATTGAATTTTCAAATGAATATTATTATAACTAAAGAAGGTGGATGGCATAGATTAAAAAATACCAATAAAGACTTGAAAAATAAGGAAACAAGTTGAATTTTGATTATAATATGCAAGTAGCAACAAGTACATATTGAAGAAATAAATGTCTATACAGTAGGCGAACAGTAAATTTTCGTAAGACACATATCTTGAACTATTGTGGCATACCCACACTACCCTGTGAGATGTGGAATAAATTTCCATATAGGAACAATATCAGTAGGATCACACGAATTAATACAAAGATCTGAGTGCAATGGAATGAATGAATGTGTCTTGTTATACTATCTGCTAATCTTCAGTCGAAATGAGTGAATTGTTTCAATAAATTTCAGTTCATGATTGCGATTACGTTTAAATAGCTTTAGACCCAGAGCGATGTATGATTTGTATATAGTTCTTAACTGGTAAAAGTACGAAACATGGCAACACCGGAACTTTTCTCTTAAGCCAAGAAAAATTCGCGATCGACAATGGATGAAGTGAGTATTAATAAATTTAAAAATGGACGGCGTGTAAATATGCTGAGTATTGAGGTCATTTATTCAATTAAAATTCCAGGATTTATATGATTAAATATTAATGGTTGTTCATTATAAGCTTATTCATGTTACATGTTTGGGCGGGATAGTTTTGTGTTCGACAAAATAATAAATGATTATGAAAAGATAAACTGTTGGGATCTATTCCCAACAGTTTATTACGTAAATGAATCATAACTAATTAAAACAATTCTAGCCCAGGTAAAGCCGGGACGAGCAACTAGTGTGTTATGTACGTACGATATGCGAAATATATGCTATGTAGGCTTGGTACCCGTCATTTTCTTGTTTTAGTATATTTCGTTTATATAGGAAAATATATGGGAACCTGTTAGGTTTAGCCCAACTAAAACTTACAGGTTTCCTATATATTTTCAATGACGGAGGTATATTTTTGAAGTGCCTTTATTTATTTATTTATTTCACAGTTTTTGTTTATCCTTGCTTAATCTTATTGGATTATGTACTTCATCATTATTCTTTGATTAACATTCCTCGTTCGTGTTGATGTCGTTATGAACGTAATTATATTCACGTTGAGCTATATAGAAGAGAGCGCGGTGGGAGTGAAACAATGTTGTCAGCCATCGATTATGAATGCTAACAAACGCATTATTGATGATACCTTCCCGTGTCACGAACTGTCCTTAGGTTATATTTAAGTTGTAGACACACTAAAGCGACGCGAGAAATGTTTTGTTTATTTAATATTCGTAAGGCAGGCAGGAGCAATTGCACTTTAGCGATAGTTAATTTTTCCTCTTAGTCCTATTCGTACTTTTTGCTATTTAATACTTAGTATGCCAATAAAATGCCAATAAAAATACTAAGAAAAAATAAAAGAAGTGAAATAAGTTAAATAGGCTTAAAAATACATTAGGAACTGAATATTTGACAATCGTTTTTCAGTACTAAAAATATTTTTTAAATCGATTCATTAAATTAATCTCTTATAATTGTTAAATACGTTGTTTTTATGTTTCGTTTTTTTTCGTAAAACAAACAAAGAAAATCACTTTTGCTAAAATGCACTTACCTCCACACTAAATTCATACTTCAATAAATTTTTATTTCTCAATATATGCCCTGAAATTAAACCGCAGAATCAAAATTTAACTGTTTACATCTTAAATTTGTAATTGCACTATCATAGTCTATATCAGTGCTAACTTTCAAAAGGTTAAGTACAATAGTTTTCAAGATAATCGCCTGTGACAGACGGATGGATGACATCAAAGTGATTTCATTAGTGCTCCGTTTTGGCAATTTTGCCACGGAATACTAAAAGTTACATTCTTTCAAAACAAGCTTCAAATATATTTAGTTTGAAGCAACAAAATCATAGGTATGAATTCTAATCTATCGTCTGAATGGACGTTTCTTGTTATATTCTGTGTAATTAAAGTAGTGTTGATAATGAACAAAGTGGAGTATACAATAAAATGTTATTTAAATTTTACACAAAGCACATTCAAACGACTTGCTAGAGTGACTTGAGATTACTGTATAACTGACGATGGTCGTTTAATTGGCAAAAATACTAACAAATACCAGTCCGATATTGATAATAATTCTAAAAAATTAATACATTGAAGTGACAATTTCTTTAAGCGCATCTACTCACTTTTTGAGTAGTTAATGGAACTGAGCCGACACGCTCGTGTCGATGATGCGTTGCACTCGGGTCGGTGATACTGAATTGGGTAAATTCGGCTCCCTTTAGTGATCTCTTTAGATCTAGTGAAATATTTTGTTACGCGTACCATGCACACTTTTAAAATATTAAGGGAACTAATTTTTCCGTGTTGGTGCATGCGTACTTTTTTGAAATATTTAATTAAATTTAAATCTGAAGTATTTATAATATATTTCAGTTTGTATTGTTTCATTCTTACGGGTAAGCTCGGCTCCCTTCGTCTCCGGTCGAGCGAGTTCACTGTCTAACATCATTGTGCTTCGTTTCGTTTCAAGAATTACATTTTACTTTTGATTAATATTTTATTTAAGTATAATTTAATATAATGCGCGTATGTTATTATATATAATCAGTGCAATATTTGAAGTACAGTTAGTGTTTAATATTTTTTTGGAGAGTAGTTTAATAGGTGTATATTTTTGGGTTTTAAAATAAAACATCTCGCATTGTTCCTTCATGTGCAAAAATTCGCCGAACTAATATCCATCATGTAACATCAATGCAATTATTTCATTATATATTTATTTTACCGCTTTTATATATTTATTTTTCCGCTTTTTTGTTAACGCTTTCACTTCTGTCATGTGGTCGTAAGCACATATATTATTTTTTCCCCAAATAACTTCAATAACGAATTTTAATAAAGCTTTCTAAATATTCTATTTCTCCTCTCTATAACATCAAATATAATGTATTAAGAGATGTGGCAATCATTTTTCAAATGCGTAATATTTTCCGAACAATTTGGATATTTTGGACATTTCAGTCTGAATTCTTTCAATAAATGGAATCTGATCAAAATTTGTTATGTTTGAATTACATAATTCAAGAAAGTACAATTGGGTAGATAAATTGATAAAAAAATGAATGTTTTAAATTTTTAAATTATTTTTTTTCTAAATCACCCTGCTTAACACATTTAGTTAGAGATAATATATTTTAGAAATTGTAATTTCCGAAAACGTACATTTATTTCGTTTCATTGTTTAACTTCTTTATTTCTTAATACATCTGCATCATCAAATTAGTTCGGTAGATATTGTTTTATGTTATTTCTTTTTGTTTAATAATATGTCAGCTTTAATTTATTTTTAATTTATATTCATTTTAAGACCGAGAAATAAATATCTATCAGAAAACATTTTCAAACCGAATGATTAAATTATTTTTGATTTGGCATACATCTTAAAAATGATTTAAAACCAAAAATATACAATTAAAGATGTAGTAGAGTAGATACATCTAATTGTCTAATTTTCTCGTTGTTTACTCTTTATGTAAACGTGGCAACAAGTGTGACCGTGTCTCAAATAGGGGCACAAACGACCGCGACGTATTAGTTGTGAATAAATGCGAGGCGCTGTAATTACAATATTTTATTATTTACATCGACGTTAATTTTTGAATCCGCCTTTAATTTGTCAGGAGTTCCAAACTAGGGGCAAGATGGACTTTATTAAAAATAATGGACATAAAGCAATACATTCAATCGCAAACGAAGTGTATTGGCACGTAGAAAGATTCATTTATATTTATTACATATTTTATATTATTCTTAAAGTCATTAACACTGATAGAAGGAAAGCACGAAAGGGGATGATTTATAAAAATATAAATATAATAATGATTTATATAAATATAAAAGATATAGTTCTTAGGGTAGAAACAACTTCAACAAAGGGGCCGACAGAAGAAATCGTTTTCGCTGAGCAGCGTTTGGGAAATTGGGTCGGATCTTGAGGTCGCTGATTCCCCAATCGCTAAAGACCAAGATGTATAATCAGTTTTACCCGTAATGGCCTATAGCTTTGAAACGTGGCCTACAATTACAATTTAAATATTGCAACGGGCTACGAAAAGGGTTGCGTTCGGAGTATCTCTAAAGGATCAAATCAGAAATGGGGAAGTCCGACGGAGAATCAAGGTAGTCGACTAAAGTAGCAGCCATTAATATCAGCAGTTAATATTGAAAATCTATAGTTAACTTAATTCTGATTGTAAAAATTAGTAACACATGATATATCCTCTCTCAGTCTGTTACATTTTCTAAGCTTCAGGCCTCCGTGCGTGAATTTTTTTAAGTTCAGACAGTGATCTCAATTCATATTTTAATTATTTAAAAACTAGCCGAATACGACTTGTACTTGCAGGGTTAATATTTCGTACCAAAAGTCATTGCTGCTTATGAAAAATATCTTAATCATTGCAATCTTGATTTTTTTTTCAATTTATTTCTTATTTAAAATACATTTCATTTTTTTGACATTATTCCAGATTGTGGAGAAAGCGATTTTAAGAGCATTTTCTAAAATGATATAAAAATTAGAAATTTAGTATTTTTGAACTCGTTTTTTAAGCTGAATAATAATTTATGCAAATGTATAATTTTCTTTGACGAAAAATATAAAAGGTCGATGATCAAAATTCGGATTTCCCATTCGTAAAAGATGCGTGAAAACAGTCTTCAAATTTCTTCTTATATCCTGGGAATAAAAATTCATTAGGATTCTTTAAATAAATATTAAATTCGATCTGGCATTTTTTACATACTCAATCCTGACTCGCTTTGATTTAAGTGATTAAACCATTCAACATGTGGGCCAAAAATGTTAGTCAAAAGTATTAAAAAAATTCAACTTAATTATAAAATATATCTTAAATTAATTAAAACTATATGAATGTATACATGGTTTATTTAGATACGTGATAGTATATATGTATATGTGTATCACGAAAGTTGCTTACTTGCTCATTCAAAATATATAAATATGTTTTCCATTTTTTTCTCCAAATAATAGGTATAGAATAAATATGGAAAATGGCCTTTGAATGTGAAATTTTATAAAATCCGAGTAATTAAGAGAATAATATATGAAAACTGTGATGTAGCTATATTACTTTTGGGCTTACGCTTGAGAGGTAACATTTATATTTAATACAATAGGTGTAGTTTTAAATTTGTGACATTTTACAACAAAATGAAGCAAGAAGTCATTATTTTAAGGAGGAAATATTTAAATTAAATTTGAGTAATTTTCACTTTATGACAAAACTGAAAGTTTGTGTGAGAACTGTGTAGAAACAAAATGTAATAAATTTTATAAGAATGTAAACGTTATTCTTTACAGCCGTAATATATTTAAATTTTTCTCTTTCTATTCTTTTGTATCACTAATGAATTCAATTTCGTATGCGTTTCATGTGATGTACAGGAACTACTCTATTAGCCACGAACTTCCATTATTTTGATATTGTAATACTCACAATAGCACAGTGTTATTGTCATATAGGTTTTTTTTTGCTGTAGAAGTGTGTTATGAATTTCATAAAAAGGCATTATATTTATAAATTACGATCTGTAATTTCCGGTTGAAGCTTTCAAGTACATATAAAAATATATTTTGAATACTTACGTACACCTTTTAATTTTTTTTTAGTACGTGCCATTTATTTGGTTGACTAAGTATTAGCGGAAATTATAAAATAAAACCTATTGAGTACAAGTAGGACTCGTACAAGAGGGTGCTTTAGACTCTTAAGCATGCATAAAAATTTAAGTATATCCATAGAACTGTTTCTAAATATTTATGTTATATTTCGTTAGTAAATCTATAGTATGTTATATTTTCTTGAAGGAATAAAAACGTCATGAATTTGTTAAAAAGTATGAGATTTGGAATCATTGCTATAGCTCGTTGGTAAACTTTAGTTAAAATTCTAGTAACACTGTTTTTTCCATAATTTTGGCTTCAGCAGTTTCAGAGATGGGAAAGTGGGACATGTTTTGTGAGGACGTTTTCATTTGGAAAATTTAGCATTTTTTTTCCTCCCTCTATACAACTTTATATCCCTTCTTTATAAACATATACTTTTGAGTGTCAACTATTAAAACATGTGCGAGTTAACGTATTTTATAACTATGACAAATTAAATGTTTTATAACTATGACAAATTTAATGTTTTATAACTATGACAAATTTAATGTTTTATAACTATGACAAATTTAATGTTTCAAGTCAAACGGTTTTTGAGAAAAAAGGACAGTAATGGACAGAGTTGAATTACTTGTAAGAAATGAAAAAAATGGAATTAAAATTAATTGAAAAATAACAAGGATGCAAATACACAGAGATTTACATACATGAAAGATTCAGTACGTAACATGACAACTTTAATCCACATAATACACCCCTTTAATAACAATAAATCACCAAAAATTAAAAAAGTCACCCTATTCTGTACAGGAGAAGAAATGAAAACTGTTTTTTTTTGTTTTAACACTCTATGCGCCACGTGTTTACAAAAAGCATAAAAAAAGATTTCAAAACATTAGCAAATCACTTATTCCATTGAAATGATAAAGACATGCATTTCGTACCCTGGAATTGGGGGTTAAAAGTGATGAAAAAAAGGCCGAAAAAACTAACGAACCAATAAAGAAAAAAAACTCCCTCATCCTTCCTATGTTGGGATCAGGGGTGACCAATAAAAAGGCGCTAAACCACGTGTCTAAAAAAAGGTTCTAATTGGTTCGAGCTTTGGGGTGGAAGTTTTTTTGAACTTTTTTCAAAGTTCCACGTGTTTGGGGGAGATTTTTTTAGTCCCAAGTGGAGTCTAATTTTACACCCTATTTAACACGGTTTTAACGGTATTTACATTTTATTGGGCATTTGAAGAGGGTAGTATTTTTTTCCATTTTTATGATTTCTGACTTTTTTATGTGATTCAATTTTGTTTTTATTACCAGTTATCATCAACGTATATATATTAGGCAAGGAATTTCTGTTTTTACGGATTATAATGTAATTTGTAAGCAGGGTTTTAAACTGTTGTGAATATTTTCCTTCAATTAAAGTTATTTACGTCGAATGGTAGTCATAATAGATTTAAAAAAAAAAAACTGCACAGCAGAGTCGTGCTCTTGTCATATTGCAGAAGACAAAAAATAAAATTTAATTAACTTAATTTTAGAATTTGAAAGAGAAACAGATAAACTGACTGATATGATTTTTCGCCCTTGTGTAGATTACAGTGTTCAAATTGAAATTGGGTAGTAGTCAAGGTGTGTTGTGTATCTTTTTGAGCCAATATTTTAAAGTATTATTGCGATTGTTAAATTATATATGAAAGTATTATTGATAAGGATGAAAATCTACGAAAAATTCAATCAGGACATGTTTCTAATAATTAAAAAATTACTTGTTACGATTAATTTTTTTTTGCAAAATTGGACCACAAAAATATTTTCGGTTGCGGCAATGAAATCTACGAACAAGTTCCAGTATGTCAGTATTTAGCGAATTATTATCTATACTTTATTATGAATATTCGTATGTTACAAGATGGACATGTATAATTATGTAATAAACCAAAAAATGGCGTGATAATTTAATTGCAAATATTTGAAAAATTCTAAATATTAAAAGAAAATACTAATGCTCCTTTTTTATCCGAACAGAGCCGGGACGGTAGCCAGTACTTCATAAACGTATTTAGAAATACAGAAGTACATTATTTGTACAAGAATTCATTTCTGACCAATTAATGAGGTTAATAAATTTTATTTTCATGTATATATTTGTTTGTTTTGTAAATAAATGTTTACGCAACATTAATAAAAAGTGACACATTACACTCTAATGTTAGATCTGAGTTGACAATGGTTCATTAAGTGGTCCGAATATGCGTCGTTTAATTAGGTAGCTAATTAATATCCAATTAAACGATAAATATAATAACGTGGTCTGAATATGAATATTATTTTAATACGTAAATTTTGTTATTTTTATGGAATACTACGAGAATACACAACAATAAAAATAGTACTGAAAATATTATAAATAAATATTTAAAAATAAGCGAGTTATGAGCTTTTTAAATTAATAGTAAGAATAGAGAATATTTCTGTAAAATGACGTCAAAATTCGATATTGGTAGTAAGCGATAAGTCCTCTATAGTGTGTAAATTTTTAAAATTTGTCAAAAGAATTTCACACCTCCTCCTCCTCACCTTGAAATGATGATTTATGGAATAAAAAAAGAAAATATTTAAATACCCCATTTAATCACGAAAATAGCACATATATATTTTTTCTTTTACGGATTGCGTATTATACACAGAATAGAAAGGTACTACACAGAAATCAAAATTTAATAATCTTCATAACGATTTTTAAAAAAATGCGTATCGAAACTTTTCCAGGTGTGTTGCGAAATCGGAAAAATAATTAGTACAAAAATATCACCGTACAGAATAAAACAAATTGTAACATCAGTCGTGCATACAATTTAATTCTATAACAGTAAGTTCAAGCATTATACGCTATTAATTAACTTTGAAAGTATAGTTCGCTTCCTTGGCATTTCTACAGTATATTTATTAAAAAAACCTGGCAAGTACGAGTGGAATTCGCACTGCGAGGGTTTCGTACATATTTAGGCACTTATTAACATTTAATGGTACATAATACTGCTATTAAACAATTTATAAAATATTAATTGTTTAGAACGGAAACATTTTGATTACTATATATTTCACAAGCGCATATTTAAGAAATTTTTGTGATGTAACTACCAATTACCAATTTTAATTAATTTTTTCCTTTACTTGTGTTGTGAGATCTAGCTTCTTGGTAAGTTTCATGATTGTAGGTCAACAGGAAATAAGCTATAGGTTTTGATTTATTTGCTAGTGTTAAAATATGCGACATAAACGGCCGTATTTTTTTATTGCGTTGACTTAGAAGCTTGCTTTCCTCTAAGGGACCGTAGACCTAAGTATTTAATATTTATTTCAACTTGATACCTCCACGCGTTTCTGAGAAAAAGGGTCTTGCCATAAAGACATACAGACGTATAACGATTTGTTCTTTTGTGATACGGAATACTAAAAACTTGAAAATAATTTTGGGTATTCTTCAGAACTATGTACGTCAATTATAATTTATAAATAATATTTTTATCGGCACCTACATGTTACGCTTTCAATAAATCAAAAGCTTTATTTCGAACACTTTTATTAAAATGTTATTGTTGTTCAAAGCTTCGTTCACTACTGACCATATTTAAGTGAAGTCTTCTTTTCGGAGTTCTTTTGATGAAGAATTATATAATTTAATAGCTTTAAGGCATTTTTTTCGTCCTAGACCATTCATTTTAAGATTAGGCGACATCTTTACTACACGACATCTTTATACATATGTATTATTATTTTATTTTTTTTATATATTTATTTAAGAGGTCGAAAAAAACAAGAGATAATTCACGAATTTCATTCCTTATGACAATCTGTAAGATTTTAAACCCTAAAGTTATGTTTAATTTGTTATTCTTACGGTTTATTTTATTACCAGCTGCTGATAGCTATAGCTCTATCTTTTACGGTTTATCTATATATATAATAAAATTGTAACAGGGTAAATTATGTACATTGAAAATATTTTAGAAAGAATGGTTGATCTAGTGTATAGAATGATAATAGAAGCCGGAAAACCTTTTCAATGAATTTGTATCTGTCTCTATGGTATTTTATGCGTCAATTACGCAAAATCTCTTAGAAGGATTTTGATGAAATTTGGTACGGTAATAGTGTATAACCAAAAGTAACATACGAGAAAAAAAATCTTGTTCCTCATTTCACGTGCGTGAATTTCACAGCTAGCATAATATAACAACACAAACATTTTTTTTAACCACAATAAAATAGTATAAACACGTTTGTTGTTGCACGTAATTTTGGATGTGCTACGCCAAAACGATACTAATGGGAAAATTCTTAAATTTGGCTGAACTTCAATTTTTTTACATATTTTACTCATAACTATTTTTCAGGTAAAAACAAAAAAGAAATCGGAAAAGACTGAGTATCTTGACAATGTCTTGATTTTAGTCACACAAAATAAACTCTTTATGTAGACAGCGTGAATGTGTTAAGAAAGTATGCTCAAATTGGATGCAAAGACATATTTGTTTGAGTCAGCGTAGAAGGCGAACGAGTGGAATGTAGGTTGAATTTCAAGGACCTAAAAACGGCAACAATCCGATAACGTATCTATCTGATTCGACCTATATTACTGCGCAATATTTATGTAAAATTAAATTAAAAAATATATATATACGGCGAAGTGTTATGTACAAATTATATAATTTATAAAAGCCTTTGGAAAACTTCTATAAAATTTCGTTCACAATTATAAAACTTCTATTCACGTGCTATCGTTAGAAATACTGGAACATTCTATGCCACGTCACTAAACGTCAAATCGAATCTAAAATAAGTTTGTTTTAAAAGGCTATAAAATTCGAATAAAACCTAGAAAATCGTATGGAGATTTTTTTGGAATTTTTTATAGTTTATTCCTACCAAATTGCGAACAATTTTTTTACTTCGCGTAGACACAGGCGCCATCTATGAAATAATAGACAAAATATATTCCTATATAATTCTAATAAGAATAAATTTTGTAATGGAAAAATATATTAGAAAACATGAGAAAATATTTTTAAAAATAAGTGAATTGAAATAAAAATGTTTGAGTTTGTGATATTTTTATTAAATTCTTTAATTGTTACCAATGTTTGTTATTAATATTTACTCAATATTCGATGCACCCAAATGTTTGTATAATTGGTTTAAATGTAGTATAATAGAGGTACTTACACATTCAAATGTGAAAAATTTCAATCGCCTTCAAAATGCACACAGTGTTCTTAAATTTTGATTACAGAATATTTTTAGCACAGAAAAACACTTAAAAGTTAAACTAAAAATGATGTTTTTAAACATTTTTGTGTTATTCTTCACAATACACAATTTGTTTTTACTTTCATTATGTAATGTGACCTGGATAATATTTAGTAATATAATTTTTAATGCTATTTAAAGAATAATGGAAAAGTACAAAATGTTTTAATCAATTTATTAAAAAAGTATGTATTCTTGACTTAAAATAATTAAAAAATATTTTTAGAATCAATTAACAAATTTAATTTACTAATATTTTTAGTATATATTCCTAACTTAATAGATTACTACGTTTTCTTTAATAATTTACAAGAACAAAAGACATTACATAAGAATGGAAATTTTGCGCACTTATCGTGTAATTACCAACTTAGAGATAAAAATACAACCGCACTGCAAGTTAGATCCATGCAACATAAAATTTTCTATCTTTTAAAACGTGTATTTCATTATTGTTTTTTATTAGTAAGAATAATAATAAGATTAGTTGTGGAAGAAAAGCGTAAGTAATTGATTGGTTGCAAGCGAATTTAATAGTTGCAGAAGGTGGCGCTAAAGCTTAGTATCGTTTGTCTTCCCAGCTCGGTTATTACATTTGTTTCTCATTTGTACAATGTTATTGGTCTATTTTTATCGATATTAGTGATGCGCGTAGATATTTGTTTTTTGAAAACTGTTATTTATTTTGTCGATAACAAGTTTACAATTTTTTTGCAAATGTCAAAATATCACATATGCAAAAAAATATGGCAAACGGGTAACACGTTTGTAATGTATCGGTCGTACAAGCTTAAAGATTTTTATGATATGAAAGGGTAATTAAACATGTTTATTTATTAAGATAAGTAATTATGTTAATCTGCATTCTAAGGTATATTTACGGAGGTTTATGATCGTACAAGACTAAATATTTTATGACATGATTATGATATATTTTTATTTATTATTTATAAGACGATTTTAATATTAGCCTGGGTTGTAAAGCCTAAAGGTTTTCGTGATATGGTAGGGTAATGAGACATGTTTATTTATTAAAAAAAATAAACTATGTTAATCTGCATTACAGAATAAAGTTATAAAACGTTTTTAAAAAGGATAATAACACGTTTTTATACAATATATTTACATAATGTAAGTTTGGATCGAACAAGACTAAAGATTTTCGTGACATGAAAGGATAATGGAACGCTTTTATTTATTAAGGAAAGTAATCAATTTGATCTGTGTTCAAGAAGACATTTATAAGACGTCTATAATGTTAGCGTGGGTCGTAAGACTCAAAGTTTTCACGATATGAAAGGATAATAAAACGGATTTATTTATTAAGGAAAGTAATCAATTTGATCGATACGTTCCTGAAGATATTTATACGTCCATAATGTAAGCATGGGTCGTACAAGACTCGAGATTTTCACGATACGCAAGGATAATAAACGTTTTTATTTACTAAGCAATTATGTGAATATGCATTCTGGAACATATTTACAAGATATTTATAATGTAAGCTTAGGTCGTATAAGCCTAAAGATTTTTATGATTTGAAAAGATAATGAAACGTGGTTATTTATTAAAAATACTAATTATTTGAAATTGTACATTCGAAACTGCACATTCGAAAAGTTATTCATAAGGTATTTAAGGAAAGTAATGATGTTATCTGCACTTTAAAAGGTATTTACAAGTGTTAATTGAATCCCATTTTTATTGCGAAATATTAGGTATACTTTCATTTAACTTAAATTCAACATTTAGAAACATTGCCGTGTATTTGTTTTACTGATATAACCACTGCTATCCTTTGTAGAGTTAGCTCATTTTGGATGGAAAACTTCTTCCAAGTTTTTAACGAAATTGTATTATGAGAAAATAATATGAATCTAATTGGGAAATTTTTTCAGTATAACAATACTGTGTAAAATATTCGACAATAACAATTAATGACGTGAAAAACTGTTTTTAAGCGACTTGAGATACGTTATAATCTATCTATGTATGTACTCATATTTCTACGCTACGTACATATGTACTACGTACATATATTGTTGAATGAACGCCATACATCTCTACATATGCAAACTATTTTGCTGAATCCGCTTTCGTATGTCCTGTTCCACTTCGTTGTCATTATTTTGTTTTTTCGGGTTCCATAGTGAAAAAATAGAGCTTTATATTTTCGTCATATCTGTCCATCTGTCACAGTTTTACAGTTTCTATACTTTTAGAGCGATGTGCATGAAATTTTGCTATTAAATGTACGGAAACCTCAATTGAAATGGAGAAGATCAAAATATGAAAGAAAATTAATATAGGCATCTCCACATACATGAAATATGGAAACGAATTGTTTTTCGCGCATTCCAACTAGTGGGACATCATTGGATAGACGATTTACAACTTTTTATTTTTAAGACCCGTTTACGAAATTATGTTTACGATTTGCTGGGATACCATTAACTGGCTTGCTACATGGTCGTCGTCCCTTACTTTTTTAGCCGTGAATTTGAAAAAAAAGTCTGTAAATCTTTTGGTTATAAGTTTTCAAAATAAATTATTTCACTTAACGTGCATATGAAATATCACGAGACATACACAACTACGTAAGCCTATTTTATACGTGTCGAGACACAATATCGAGACACATATAAAATAGTGTTGCACGAATATGTACTTGGACGGTTTTAGATAAATATTTATCGCATGTATTTGTGGATATAAAACGTTATATTTTCATTTGTGTGCACTTATCAGGCTTTGTTCAATGATTTCATATTAAAAGTAGCTTTACTATCTTTTTACAATAATTAACAGACAGGATATTCCCCACGGTGTCGTTTGCATGAAATAATTATATCAAGAAAGTGTATTTCTTACTCAATAACGCCTAAATGGTTGAATATATTCTAATTAGTTTTTATCATAACATTTAGTTTCACCTTAGTACGAAAAATCTAAGTCATTCTTTTAAATAACAAAGTAACTATTATGGGACGTAATCACATGTCATAACAACATGCCAGTAAAACTATTATGGGATCCATTTTTATAATGCACCTTAGGTGCAAGAATCAGTCGCAATATTGAATGATCGGGTGTCAGAATAGATTTCGAATAGTGACAGAATTGTTCTCGAATAGTGGCAGAATAGTTCTTGAATATTGGCAGAATAGATCTCGAATAGTGGCAGAATACTTTTCAAATAGTGGCAGAATACTTCTCGAATATTGACAGAATAGTTCTCGAATAGTGGCAGAATACTTCTCGAATACTGGCAGAATACTTCTCGAATAGTAGCAGAATAGTGGCAGAATACTTTTCGAATAGAGGCAGAATACATCTCGAATATTGAATAGTGGCAGAATAGTTCTCGAATAATGGCAGAATAGTTCTCGAATATTTAAATATGAAGTACGTTGGTTAGTGCTAATGATTGAAGTCGTACATTAATGGAAACGGATTTAAATCGATATCAGCGCGGACATATTAATCTTGAAACTTAATGGTTATCGACAATTAATAATATTAAAGCTTTGATTGATTACAGCAACAAGTAAGTGATAATGAGAAGTGAGTAAAGTTAATCATACATGCAAACGCCAATGGCTTAGCGCAGGATAAACTGGAGTTTCAATATCCAAACTTGGACTGAATATTGAATAATGCAATACTCAACAGCTGGTTGTACATCAAGGGTGTTATTCATTGCGAGTCGCTCCCGGAGGAATTTACGATGAATGCCGAGATTTGCTGCTAGTAATGAAGCAGCTAACAAATAATGTAGTCAACAGGGTCCAGTTTATTTTCTTCTCGATGAAGTTGGACTATCTATTGCAAGACATATTTGTAAAAATTACGGGAAGTGAATTGAGTTCTGCAAGTACATCATTCACTCGACATACCCCATCTAGTTATTACATGTTCAGTACTCTAAACGATTGTTTAAAACAATCGAGTTCTGAATATCGATTAAGACCTTCTAAGAAGTGTGTCAATTTTTTTTTAATCTAAGTCATTGTGTCAATTTTTTTTTAATCTAAGCTGCAATTTTACTGGCTACCACATGACGGTCAGTTACAAATAAAGATGGAGCTGATACATAGTTTGGTGATATATATGGTGATGTGATACATATTTTGTTTTTTTGCGAAAGTACATTTTAAAATATTTTATAGCCACAAAATATGGGGTCAAAACTTATAAATCTATCTAATATATAGATTTGTTTATATTCTTGTCATTTTAAAGGTAGTGGAAAACCTCTATTTTGATTTATCTCATCCTAACTTTAAGTTTTCTATTAGACTTTACTATATTTTTTTCTAACTTGAATACTTTTCTCTTATTCTAAACATATTACTTAGTCGCTCAGTCTGTATTTATTATTTACATCGTCTCCGATTCCTTGTTTTTAATTTTGTAGTCACCTTCGATTTACTTTCGGTTTAATGCTATCGCCGTCACATTGATGTCCCGTATCTCTATTTCAAATTAGGTAATTTTAACTCTTTTACGACAAATCACCTGAAAATTTTATGACAAATGAAATTAACATTTGTTTGGTTGTTGTCTTATTCTGACAATTCACTTTTTTAAGTAATCGTCAATTCGTATTATACGCCATTATAAACTATTAATGAAGCGTTAAATAAATATAATTTGTGCTATTAAAAGCAATGAACCTAGGTATACGTCACGAACCATTGAGAACTTTAAGTACAAATCGAATTTTTTTTTCACACAATGCTTTAGGATCTTCACTTATCACTCACGAATAATTAAAACAGATCATTGAGAAAAATAAATGAATTTTGATATAGGAGGACAGCGCTCCCGTAAACTTGCAAATTGTAGGCCTTTACAGTTGTGTCTTTGTGTACCTTTTGTGTACTTATTCAAATATGTTTTTTATCTCTTCCTTCTTTCTCCTGGCTATGGACCGATATCTTATTCGGGGTCAGCCCTCGTTGTAGGTTTTCGCCACGATACTCTATATTGTATTGTCATAAGATTGTCATAGATTTAAGATTTTTTTTTCAACATCGTTCTTCCAGGTGTCTCGGCCTCTCTTTCCTTGTTATATTTTTATTATTGCTCTAGTCATATGGTCTTCATTGTACCTCATAACGTGTCCGTGCCAACGTGAGCGATTTTCTCTTAGCTTGTCTTCAATCTTTCCAATCTTAAATGTTTCTCCGATAAATGTTTTTTTATGATATTATAAAATGGGTCGCAATTCTTACTAGTTATAAATTTTTCGGTAGAAATGTAGGACGACGACAATGTAACAGGTGGGATCTTCATTAATCCATGATAGCACAAGTTTTTGTCTGCAACTCACTGCACTCTCTCTGCGTGTGTTTTATTTTAAGATCCCATCAGGTTTTTATGCAGGTTTTGTGCTCGTGAGACACGTAAGTTATAGATTTAACAAACAAGTTGGGCCACCTATCAATATATCATAGTACTAAATTTCCATTATTTTATAAGAAGGTCTAGTTTTATCCTACAGAAATTATGCAGTTTCTTGCAATCGAAATACAAATTAGAATTATAAATTATATTCATACCAAATTGATTAAAGTCTGTACAGCTTTTCAGGCATGATTGAATAATAAACATCTGAAATTAATTACTGTATTCACGCCAACGAAGTTGTCAATAATGTACATTATATAAACTATATATTACTCACTTATATAAAATATGCTGTGCTAAATTTCGTTTCTTTTCGTTATTTAGTTGCGGAGTTACAAGGTAACAAACATTCAAACAAAAAACTTTAAGTTATAATAGTTTTAAGATAAAAATGTAATTTTAAGTACTTTTTGTGTTTACTTCATAGTAACAGGTCTCGTAAGTTTTGTTTTTTGTATCCTATTATTTTATTCCCGAGAGTTTTACTGAAATTTCCCTATTTGAACCTTCGTTTTAAAAATATAGTCATTTTATGTTAAGAAATAGAAAAGCTGTAACATATGACTAGTTCTTTATGATATTAAATTCTAAAGAAAGCTAAACTGATTCTGCACATTATAAATATTACTAAAATAGGCTCAGAATATTTGTAATGGTTATCATAGTTATTTACACTAACATTATTTTAGTTATTTATTTAAAGTTTTTAACCAAAATTTAACAATTTTGAGATGAGTTAAGATGTATTTGGGATTAGGAATTTTGGACGTCATTTGTGGCCTATATAAATTTCTGCACATACGTTCCTATATTCTTTATTTTTCGACTTTTTAATTATCATCTTCAATAAAATTAAAAATGACATTTTTTGGACTCTCGCGTAATATTAAATTCACTATTATTTCCTATATTGTTATAAAGTTCAAGTTAATTAGTGTGCAAAAAGTTTTAGCTCACACGACTGTCTTGAGGTGCAATAAATACAGCAGATATCTATCTTGAGATCCGAAAGACCACGAGGTTAATTGAAATTCTGGATTGATTTTGAAGTGATATATGACTGAACATTCGACTATGTAAGAAGTTTTTTTTGAATTGCAAGATTACTTCTGTAAATTTCAGATTAAAATATTTTCCATTTATCTGGAATCCTTCTCATAACTGTACGGTCAGTTTATACACATGTTTAAAACAAATAAGGATGATGTAATATCACGTGATGGTCTAAACAATCTTGTTTTAAAGATGAAAACTGTTTTAAATAGTTTTTATTTGGCACAAAAAAACAGTAACCTGCAACCTTTGTTGTTATAACAAACTAATAGGTATATCATACTCATGTTATAGTAAAGCTTTGTCTATCGAAGTGGAATGATGAAAGATGAACAAAAATGGATATAAGTAGTAACATGAAAAATAGCAAAGTAAGTAAGAATTTATAATAAGTTTCAATGAGTATTTAAAGGAAAAAACATACATAAGATATGGTGCTTTAGACAATTCGTGATTGCCTTATTAATTATGAGCCGATGAAGGAGTATTCGAATAAAAGGGTGCAAGCTTCGCATTAAATGTTAATATTGCTATTAAAATTGATTACTTATTTTTCTCAACCCCCAAGAAAGGAAGTAATGATGTTTCTTAAGGTTTTTGCTAAACTTTCAGTTAAACCAGAAAATGAGTCTCAACTTTTCAAAATATGTATGTATACATTAATATTAACAGAAGTGACAAATAAAAAGGAAATTCTAGGATATTTTTTATATTTTTGTAAAGCTTTTCAAGGGAAATAAATAAAAAGGGTAAATTTGATACAGAGATCTTTTCATTATACTTATGTGTTTTTACAGTTGGAAATTGTCAGATGTATTCGAGGTTATGTAATGAATTTAGATATAATTTTTGATTAACAGTTTGCCTTCTAATTCATATCTTATGATAAGATACGAATTGTTTAGAAATTAAATATAAATTTTGTTTTTATAGCTATTGAATTACTGAAAATGGTAAAATTTCTAGAAAATTAATATCGAATTAGCTTAATAAGGAGAAGTTATTGATATAGAATGTCTGTTAGTTTTCTAAGTTACTTTTTATTATAAATACTTTTGTATGCGCTTATGTCATTTTATGTGATTAACTGAATAATTTGAAACATTCATTTTAAATAGTTCAGTCAATTACATAAAATCACATAAGAGCACACAAAAATATTTCTAAAGGAATAATGGAAAATATCTTAAACTAAAGTAAAAATCTTTTGAGTGACGATATTTTTATAGCGTTTTAAACTTTCTCACCGCTGGAATTTGCTTTCGAATAATATATTATTCTTCATGAATTTCAATACCTTTAAGTGACAATATTGATGAATATAACTTTCAAAGCATTTTAATCTTTCTAACCGCTGGAATTTAGACTTCGAATAAAATATTATTCTTCATGAATTTCAATACCTTCAAGTGACAATATTGATGAATATAACTGTCATAGCGTTTTAATCTTTCTAACCGCTGGAATTTAGACTTCGAATAAAATATTATTCTTCATGAATTTAATACCTTCAAGTGACAATATTGATGAATATAACTTTCATAGCGTTTTAATCTTTTTAACTGCTGGAATTTAGATTTCGAATAAAATATTATTCTTCATGAATTTCAATACCTTCAAATGACAATGTTGATGAATATAACTTTCATAGTGTTTTAGCCTTTCTAACCGCTGGAATTTAGATACGAGAATAAAATATTATTCTTCATGAATTTCAATACCTTCAAGTGATAATGTTCATGAATATAACTCTCATAGCATTTCATATAGGTGGTGGGTCGTGAAGATAAATATAGAAAACTTTTTAACCCGGAAAAGAAGATTTGTTTCACAATTAAAATAATTACATCATGAGGATAAGGACGTGAGCATAAGTAAGTACGTACATGTTAGTGTCAAATCGTATTTAGCCGTTTCAAATTCTAAGGGCCAATAAATTCACAATAAAATTATTGTCAAATTACAGAAAACTTTTAAAAGTAACCGGAAATGGCGTTGTTAATTAATGAAACAACATCGATGTGTCCTCCAGTTACATCACTGGTTGTTTGAATAAGAGCATTTTATCAGCGGCCGAGCGTCGCCGACTCGACGACGAGATAAAACTTTGAAAAATCCGCGAACTTTTCCCCGATAAGCGCGTGGCCCCTCAGCCCGCCCGTCCCGCCCCGCGCTGGGCGCTTTAAAAAAAGCTTATCAGGGCCGCATTCATAGTCGTCGGTTGCTCTTTCATTTTACAGCTGTTGGATACTTCTTCAGTTTCCAGTTTCATTAAAACTTACACTTAAACCATGAACTTGATTATATGTAATTTCTACTTTCGCTATTCCTAATAATTACTTCGATTAGAAACAATTGAAGGAACTTGATCGTACTTAATATGCATATCACTTAATCATAATTTGTGTATTCGGCGTAACTCTGTGTTATTAAAATCAGCAAAGTTGTAGTTTCCAGTTCAAGATTTCCAAATTTTCTCAGATTTAATCTAGATCAACAGTGGTATAATACCTTCAAAAACTCTTTTCTGGACTCATAGCACGGAATTAGCTTCCATGATATGAGTTTGTGCTATGATGGAGTAGAACAAATATTGTCCACATTCCTTTTTCACTCTTGCTCTTCAGTGAAGTTGAATTCTTCAGTGATGGTACATTATACTCTCTTATTTATTTGAGGATTTAAAAAAAATGATACATTAAATAGCTTCCGATAATAATGTCAAAAGTTTAGCAATATCTATGAAAGAATACTATGTATTGAAAACAATTTTCTTATATATATAGAGCAATTTAGAGTAAAGAAACCTAAAAAATAAACCTTTAAGGAAACGCGACAAGTTTGCGATTTTCTTCTAAATGTGAAGAAAGTTAATCAATAATGTGTCAAAATTAATCTATAATGTTTTGGGTTCTAAAGTTGAATGATTTTTGCCGTATTCCTGCAATGGAAAACCTTACTCAATTTTCATAAGTGAAAATAGTGCAAAAATATCCATCATATCACGTTTTTCTGATCATTTATTGATTTTTCATTTTTGCTGTAAAAAGTCTTAGATTAAAACCTCCCCATCTACACATATTGCTACCTTTAGTAAGAAAGTATTTAAGATGAAAAATTAATATTTTGGCTTAAATTACATACGTATTAATTAATTCTTATAATTACGTTTTTATTTCATCCTCACTTATACATAGCACTCTTCGAACAATTAATACATCCCTACTTATTAACCTAGTAATTAATTATACCAATGTGAAAGTGTTTTTGTTTCCTTCATTTTTTTTTACTCTGCAATAAAGCAAAACCTCCAAAACTTATCGCTCATATGACAGTATAACTAGTAAATGATGTAACATTTAGGACTCGTGAATTTGTAGGTAAAGAATGTTGATACCACGCTAAGTAAGTTTGGACGTATTTTCCTCAAACACGTTTAAACGGCTGGATTATTTTTGACGAAAGTCAGTACAGGCATAGTTCACGATCATAATCAATATGCGGGTGTCATATTTATCTGAGATATAGTGTAATTTCTGTAAGATTAAAGTCAATGCCATTATATTTACTAAATTTGATAATGTCGAGTTATTATGTTGTATCTTTCACTAAATTATTATTATTGAGTGAAAAACTCAATAATAGTAATTTACTTCTGCAATATGTCAACAAATGGCGTAACGTGTATTTTAAATAAATAAAATTCCCCCGCATCGGACAATTCTGCTCCTTGCAGCATAAATTAACGCGGAGAAGTTATGGGCAAAAACTATTATCATATGAATACCCTTTTCCCTTTAAATAAGTAGCAGGTAGAATTTAGCTTCTTGTGAAACAAAATTTGCCACAAAGTTTCTGCTACGTTCGTGGAAAGTGTTTGTTGAAAACATAAGAAAGTAACGTTAATGTGCTTTATAAAATGCCTACAATTTGTATTTTAATGTCCTGATTAACTACCAGGCTAAATTATAATGGGCGTCACATAATCATATGGTATGTATGTCACGCGTAGTAGAACGGCGCAAATGGTCAAGAAGTAAGAAGAACCATATTAAATTAAAAATTTCAACTACACGGAGGGACGTAACAAGTCTCTGAATCACGAAAATATCAGGAAAATATGCTGAAAAACTGAGTTGTTGAATACGATGTAATCATAATTATTTTCCTGATAATTTATGAGCACAGGGTGACTAATTTCAAGAGGGGCGAAAAAACAGAAGAAGGTACCACGAAATGGAGAATTCGTATACGATGCTCAGACTACAGACGTACCAGAAAGAAATTTCACAATGAAAGTACTTTAAAAAAGGTCGAGTTTCCACAGAGATTTGTGATTTACCTGCACATTTTTATAAATTGAATATTTGAAAAGTTCTTCTTTATTTTCTTGTAAATATAATATAATTATTTTTATATATCAATTTGTTTTCCTTTCAGAACGTATTTTTCTTCTGAAAAAATTATATAATAGAAAAACAATTGAGTTTATGTTCGTAACCAATGTTAGCTTAATCTTTGTACAATAGATTTCGTGTTGATATTATAACATTTGGTTCACTCAATTAAATGTTAATTTTTTTAACATTTAGAGCATAAGTAAGACAATATTAGCAAAGGTGTTAATTTGTTAAAAGTTCCTATTAGCTATTTATTTTCGTTTTTCTCAGTTTGTCACACATCTCTATAAAATTACCGGTTTTATTAAATAAACTTCAGAGAATATGTATCGCATGGGCATGTTTATTCAATAAAAAAAAGTTACAACTGTATGTCATTTTGAGATAGATTTTGCAAAAGTTACGGGGAAATAAAAATAGCTTCGATATAAATCTACGTTAAGTTCATAAATGGAGTAATCTGGTTCAATAATTTATATATATAGTTTAATAGTTTAAAAAATATATATAAATTATTGAACCTTATAATTGCGATATATAGTTTAAAAAGTAGTGAAACATTTTATAAAACGATATACTTTATTATTTCATGTAAGTTCCCCGAATGTCATAAGCATAGTTTTTTAATAATCATAGAACAAAAATTGTTAAAACGAAAAAAAAATTAATTAAGTACTCAAATTTCAAGCCAATTGATATTCATCAATAAATATTTAAAGAAATTAATAGAAGTAGGTCGGTAACTATGCCGAATGTACATTCTAATATATATATATACATATATATATATATATATATATATATATATATTTATATATATATGTATATATACATATATATATATATATATATATATATATATATATATATATATATATATATATTTATATAGTCGGAAGTTTATACAACCGAAATTGTGACCAAGTTCTCTGTTACAATCAGGTCGGTTGCACTCGCCCTTATTTAATGTTCAGTTGGTATGTGAAACGGGCCGATCTTTCCCAATTTCATCTTGTGAAACAATGGCGCTTATAGCGTAGTTGGATACATTGCGGGTAAGGTAAGGTTGGGTAAAATGTGAATAAGTGCTATTTTTTAGGAGGCTTGTGAGTGGTTTTAATAACGTTGACAAGTCAGTCCATGAGGAAACGAGGCCGAGAAAAGAAAGTTGTGATTTGATTATTGGGAAGTATATAAACATAGATTTTATTTTTTCAGGGTTTGGTTTGACATAAATTTCAATGATCACGTGACCTAGGTAAGTATTCCCAACCTTTAAAGGACGCATTACGAATTAGTTTGAATTTGGTACGTAATATTGGACGATAATAAGTTCACGAATCGGGACTTTCCAGCCTATTTATATATAATCCTCATCCAGTTGATTATCCAATCGTAGTAACAGGGTTGCAATCATGGTGACGAAGGCTTATAAATATGGCCTCAACAATGTTTATAAGAGTATAAATACAAAGAAGAAGGTATGTACATATCTTAGGTGGGACATGCGATTCCTTATCACGAGCGCGAACGGCGCGTGTGCAAAGTGCATCTTCACTCAGTGAGGAAATGCAACTCGGCCGCTGCACTCGCATCTCTGTTTAAGTCTTTGTCCTAGGGAGCAACATGAATGTAGAATCCAACAGATGCATATTCTGCAAGGTCTGTCTATTTATGAATTTCTGTATTTAGGGTAAATCATTTTTGATTATACTTTAGGTTGGATTAATTGGAGATGTAGGTACATTAAATAAATTCTGTGACATATAAAGAGTGCTTTATTTAGTCGAGGTCAACTTTTTGTTTACCTAATTTGATATTTATAATTGTGTTTCCAATTTTGTTCTTTTAATTTTATTAATGTATTAATAATTACGATATTGAAGCAATTTTTAATAATTTTTGAAATATTGACTTTAAATAGTCATAATTACAACTGACTTATATTGTAATTGAAAGTCTCGGAGAGAAAGGAAATATTTTTAAATTTACTTAGAGTAAGTCCAATTCTATAAATTATGACTAAGAAGGAAGTTTCTCTTCTTTTCCTATTCTACGCTCATTTGATGAGGGCAAAGAGCATTTACGGCGCTCCGTCACACTGATCGATTCTGTGCATCAGGAATTGCTTCACTCCAAATATTGCCGATGCTCTGTGGAACCGCCTGGAGTGTTCGCTGCTAGGTCTGCTTCGGGCGGCCACGTTTCTTCTTCCCTTGAGGGCTCCAAGCCAAGGCTAATTTTACTCGTTCCCTTTTGAGCACATGACCTCCGTAGATAGCATATGATTCCATTTATGGATCTTTATTTGATGCTCAATCGAAATTTTCTTGCATCATACTAGCTAGTATCTTTTGGATAGTTGTACGAAATACGGAATTAGTGTAAAAAAGGTCAATAACAAAAGGTTAATAAAGAACATTTAAGCGAGCCCAAGTAAAATGACAGTGGTTGAAATGAGATACTTGATAAATATGGAAAAGTTTTGAGAGATGGAATTAAAAGAAATATTTAAAAAAAATTTAAAAAAAAATTATGAAATTTTGATCATTAGAATCGGGAAATGAGTAATACAATTTATGTATTTACACCGCCTGAGACGATAGCGAGTCGTCTTGATGAGTATTGGTTTTCATATTATCGATAGATTTTGCGCATATTATCGATAGAAACACTAACGCTCAACATGTTAGGCTAAAATATCTGAACTAGCAGTCTACGTCGAACTTTTATTATTCACAGTAAAAAAGTTCTTCGGTTCCATCAAACGTCTGCGAGGATACCATTTTGTTATTTAAATATTAATTAAAATTTTCAATTATATTTTCAGTTTCAAAATTAATATAGCTGTTGTGATCAATTGCAAGAAGGAGACTAAGTCCAAATCTTTTTGTCATTAATATGCCTTCAAATTGTTTAATGAGCCTTTTTAGTGAGAATGATTTCCACGTATGATTTAAATATGTGACATTATAACACATTACAATTATATTTTTACGAAATTTATTATTAAAAACTTACACAATTTCCGACAGCAGGCGTAACCACATTTTATTCGATGATTTTAACAATCGCAAAATTATGTTTACCCCTGGTATTAAGGGAAGGTGCTTAGCTTAATTGTTCAAAATTAATATTATCCCGTTATGACTGTAAAGTTATGATCTCTTTTTTCTTCAATATATTTATGAAATAAATACTTTTACGGTTTCTTTCCGAAAAGAAAAAAAATGGATTCCTTATAGAATTACTTACGTGCCTTGTCGTTTCCTGTTACAGTCATATTCCTAGAAACTGGTTCAGAAAAAAACTTAAAATTGTGCTTAGTAGTAAAGCATCTTATACATACCTCGTTTGATAACACTCTGAAATATTTATATATTATTCGTTTTATTATTTTTGCGTTTGTAGTATATTGCTTGAAAAGGAATCAAAAAATATTTATTTGTAACACGTAATAAGGATCTGACACATATTTTTTTTATAATTTTAGGTAGCTATTCCAGAGATATTTTCAAAATATAAAACCTGTCCATCTCCTATTAATTTTAAAATTATCGAACCTAAAATTAAAAAAATAAAATAGTTTGTATAACAACATCCTTGTATAACAACACCTGAAGATGTTGTTATACAACGGATACTAGGTTACTAATAAAAAAAAACTAGAAATAATACTACATCACGTAGTTTCCAGAAAGGTTACTTAAAGTTTAAGGCAAAATTATAGCGATGATACTCGATCTGATAGTAAACGCTTTATTTTTCGCTTGTGGAATGTACACTAGGCAACATATTTACATGTTGAAAAATAAATTAGTATCTGCACAGCGATTAATAGAAAGGTGAAACATTTAAAAGTACTAATTGTTTCAACTTTTACATGAACTTATATATAACGCGCGACAAAAATCGATAGGATGAAGTTGCTCACTAAACATATATTTACACGGGTGTAGTTACTGGTACTATTTTCAAGATAGGTATTAAGTTATTTTAAATACACAACACGTGTTTTATATTCACACAAATCTAAGATATATCTGTGCTTTTGTTAGTAATTGAAATTTAATGTTGGTCCACATAATAAAAAAAACATTTATTTACTGTGAATATTCGTGATAGAAATACAGGTTATAAACGTTTTGAAATAAATTTTATGTGTGTTTCTCCAAGTGAGGTTAAGTTTCAACATATATTTAATTGCATCATAAATTATAAAATTACTTTATCATTTATTAAATATTTCAAATTATTGAATTACCATTAATTTTATCCATTTATTTAATTTTTACATAATTTTAGCATATTCAGTTATTTTCATTATTAATTAAACTTTATTTGAATTGTTTTAGTAAATTTAACAATTCATTGTACATATTTTAATTTTCAAAATTGAGTTGTTAGATTGACCGTATTTATAATCACACTCCAGTCCTTTTATTAATTTTATTTCCAATAATTATTTGTGTGATAAATAAAGTTATTATTGTATTTATCTAATTTATTTTGTTATCTAAGTACACACAATTTTTTTTTAAAGTCCAACCGAGTTCCAATATTTAGTGGAGAAAGTGAATTATGATTTGCCTGCCAGTGGAAAGGACAGGTAAAAGTATATAAGGGCGCATTCGTCAGATACTTAAATATTAGACCTAAATAGAATATAACGTAATCGTATACTCCACTGTTTTGCAAACTTATTGAAACCGCTAACCCAAAATGACTTTAAAAAACAATCACTGTACCGAAGTTTCCAGCTCCGTTGCAATGGACGAGTAGTGGCTGTGTTTTATTAAACAAAAAATTAAGGTAAGTTTGATTAAACAATGTATGAAAGTACTTCGCTGCCTAATGATATAAAATCGATTCCTGGTCGATACAATATAATGGGACGGGTTGTGCGCTGGCAACTTGCCGCCTCACGCCTACAACGTCTTCGGACGATGCGACGGTATTATAAACAATGACTATATCTGTGTCTCATTATTATTTGAAATACGAGTGCGCATAATAAAAGTTTTGTTCCGAAGTACTAATTGTTTTTATAGCGTAATTTTAAAGGAACAAGTTTGTTAAAAAATCTTAGAACTTTCTAGGTCTAGTTAAATTTCTGAAAGTGAATCAAAACTAGAGAAAAACTGGATTATGCCGATGAATATGTGCTATTAAATAAAAGTAACTTTAGAAATAATTGCTACATATAACATCAAAACGAAGAAGATAGTTGAATTTCTTGGAAAGGAAACTTGATAAACGACAACGCATTTAACAAACGACAAACTTGTGTAAAAGGTGTGAACGCATAATCCACATCAAAAATTATAAGGACGAAAATGAGTTTGTCTGCTTGTAGTGTAGTTGTGTCTGTTGCCAGATTGAAATCAATAATGCTAAGTAGAATTATGGACGCATTGTTTTCTCCATTAATTAGCTTTAGAAGCCAAGTTTTTAAGGTTAGGTTTGAATGAAGTGCTGAAAGACGTGGTTAAAATTTTTAATTCCATTAATGGCGAAGTAATCAAAACGTCTTTGCAAAAGCTATACTTTGAGAAACAATTGCTAAAGACAATTTATCCGGTCACTCGGTAATTCTTAGTGCTTACATTCCTTGAATGATTAAAAGTTTGCAAAATTTAATACGGCAGCTGTTCAGACAGTTACATTATGCTGATATTAGAGATTCTCCTGCAAAAAGATTCTGGATTAAAATAAAGCCGAAATCTCCGAATCTTGCAAAAGAAGCTCAAAAAACGTTAATACTATTCGCTCATCGTTTTTGTCTAATTTAACATTCTCTACGATTGGTGGCATAAAATGAAAAATCGATGGAGACTACAATTAGACAAAGCAAATCCTTGAATCCAAAATTATTTGCATCTCATACTTCGAACAAGGATTTCAAGGATTAAGAAAAATTAAACAAGCACATCCTTCGCGCTGAGTTAATTACATTATGATTAAAATTATATTTCTTGTTAAAAAGAAATTTAACAAATTTCTTCACGAGTTTCTCTTTTATTTAGGCCTATCATATAGCCTTAATGCTTTAGATTTTAGTACCTAACCCTAAAACTCTCGCGATTTCCTTGAAATTACGTGACGATCTCACGGAGGTCGCAATCCATACTTTTGAAAACATTGATGTATGCGAACAACTAATCTAAACCTTTGCTGTCAAACAATTATACTGGCGCTTACTTAGCACTACAAAAATTATTCCAATATATTCAACAGGATGTAAACCCAAGACAAATGACCCATTCCAGACACACGACAACTTTACATCATGCCAACTTAACTATGCACAAAGCTTCATGCATATTAGCCTTCATTACTCAATTAAAATGTTACATCATCGCTAAACGCCTCAAACGACGAAATCTATTATGACGGCTGTAACTGGTGGACACTGCATGTGCATAAACACGGCTGCATATTCCTCCGAGGGTATCGTTAACACCTCCCGGTGGTAATTAAACAACTGAACACGCATTTAAGCAAGAAGGGAAAATGATGCAAGGGTCTCTAACAGTTTTTTGATGTAGAATAATAATGTTTTTGGTTCTATCTGTTTTTATTTCATCTTGTTTCATGAATTAATGAAACTAAGTAATGCAAATGTAGTCCCAAAAATCAGAAGTGTTTATTTTTATTATACAACTTAAGGCCATATACTGATAAGTCCTGAACGCTAAATTGGTTATAAGGTGGATTATAACGAGGTAAAAACAGCTTAAAGTTTTTAAACCGACGTCTTGTATTTAAGTCTTCAACATACTGTTTAAAACTGCGCATTGATAAGGATTTTAAATCGGAGATGCTATGGACTGTGAGTATATTAGAATTATGAAGAATCAGAACTTTTACTCGTGTATGTATTTAATGTAAAATTTATAATTACAGATATATATATATATATATATATATATATATATGTGTATATATATATATACATATATATATATATATGTATATATATATATATATATATATATATATGTATATATATATATATATATATATATATATATATATATATATGTATATATATATATATATATATATATATATATATATTTTTTTTTTTTTTTAAATATATATATTGGACTTTACAGCGGAGGTACAAGTATATTACAATCATAAAGGATCAGCACTTTTACTCATGCATATCTTTTATGTTAATACAATTTATAATTACGAATTGATAAATGATAAATATTGGATTTTAAATCGAAGATACAATGGATTATTTGTGTGTGACAATTGTATAAATAATTAGCTTTCAAGACTCACTCAAGTGTATAAATTGTATAAATAATTAACTTTCAAGACTCATGGCGTTGCTCGCATGGAAAAGTAAAATAATGGCGTTGAAATCGAAAAAAATGGTTTTGTGGTAAAATTGGATTTTACTACTGAAAATGGCTAAGTGGCTTGCGATGCACAGAAATGGCGTGGAAAGAAAGAAGTATGTGGCCTACAGTATGTAGCCAAAGACTGACAAGTTGGTTTGATGTGTTATTACGTATTTATTATGTCCTCTTTGATGGAGCGATTTCTTTAATTACTCTATTAAATATATTTTGGGATAAATGTGTTATTTTGTATTCATCTTCCTGACATAGGCTTTACGTATGCAAAATGTCACGGTGATTGGACGAATAGTTGAGATATGTAATCAGAATAAACAAGCATACATTAACTTTTACAATATTTTAAGCAGGATTGAACTCTTGTTTACGCAAGACGCGTCTAAGGCATAATCCGTTTATTTGTTAAAAGTAAACAGATAAATAAAACCTGTCAAGCATGACTGAAACTCGTACTACGAGGATTCCGTACATATTTAGGTATTTCTAAACATTTAATGGTACATAATATTCTTAAGAAACTGTTTATAAAATGATAATTTCTTAGAACGAAAATATACTGCCTACTATTTCTACCACAGACGCATATTTAAAAAAAAATGTATGTGATATAACTACAAATTAACGATTTTCAGATTTTTTTCCTTTACTTGGGCTATAAGACCTTGCTCCTTGCCAAATTTCATAATACTTGGTCAACGGGAAGTACCCTATAGGTTTTTATTTATTTATAAGTTTAGCGTTAAAATATGCGTTTTAAATGGCCGTATTTTTGGGTTTCTTCATGATGATGGTGACTTAGAAGCTTGATTTATAACTCTAAGGGACCGTAGACCTAAGTACCCGATATTAATTTCAACTTGATACCTCCACGCGTTTCTTAGAAGAAGGGTCGTGACAGACCGATACATGAACACCAATGTGGCTTATAAAAGTTCACTTTTTCCCTTTTGTGGTGAGGAACCCTAAAAATAAAAAAAAATTGGCCGAGAGGTAAAGGTCCATACAGTGTTGCGTTTTATAAAAATAAAAATGACATCCTTAAATAGAAAAAATGAAAAAAAAACTCCTGAAATGTTTTTTTTTAAATCGTGAAACGGAAAAGTGAGAAATCATATTTTTTATGAAAACTGAGGTAATTATTTCTAACAGTTTGTAAACGCTGTTTCTAAAGAACTTTCTATACCGGTAAGATGAAACAAAGTGCAGATTTTGTCTCGTCGTATTCTCCGCACGCGGACGCAACGTATCAATATGTGAAACACGCGGGTCCGACAGGGTTCAAAAAGAGCGAAAGATATTCATTTCGACAATAACAGAACGAATCGAAAGACATTCATTTCGACAACAACAGAACGTATGTTGACAGCAGTTAACAGTTCATTTTGAAATAATTTAGACAATGGCTTTTAATTTAAAAAGCAATAGATATTGATAATTTTTTGCGAACGTGTCTAAAAAGCTGTTATGTACTTCATAAGACTTTCATTGCTTTTTTTATTTCTTATTATCAATTCTTGATATATTAAATATGTAACATAGGCACCTTGATAAAGAGAGCTTTTGTGGCTGTGAATTGTTTACTTATTCTATTCTAAAAATTGAAGTGTTTTTCTAAATTATGTTCTATTTCTGAAACTTAAAGAAAGAGTGATCTCAAAACACAAGGTTTTACGCCAGTTTGATGGTTGGCGTAAAAACTCTTTTTGAAATATGACCCGTAGAAGTGGTCAAAAATAATAAAAGTAGAATATATTTGTACAATAAGTGTAGGGTACAACTCACAAGTATAATATAATTGTACAATAAAAGCAGGATATAATAGGGTAGGACATAAATTAACAAATACAGCGCGATCTGCACAACTTTTTTTTGACGTGTCTAAGGCATATTTAAGCTCGTTTCGTAATCGTAAGGTCGTTTCGATTATTATGAAAACTACTTGAAGTGCACTATATGGTACCTAATTAAATAATTCTTAAAACCTATTTCCATTTTTAATCAAGAAAAAAAAACTGATGATTTGCTTCGTGCAAATTTTCGATGACTATAATAGACCCGCCATACTAGATTAAAAAAATATATAAAATTGTTTAAGTTTTGAGATATTAAAAATGATTTTAAACCTAGAACCTATAAGACCAGAATATTTGTAAATAAAGGTATTAGAAAAAATATTTATTAGATATATTTTAAAAAATATGGCCACCATCCTTAAAGGCACCAGTCACTTTTCATTTTGGATATGGTTAGATATACAAGTAAGAAGAGTGTTGTATCTATCTCTCTATTTATTCAAAATGTTAATGACAACCAATTAGTGTTGGAATCGATATCATTCTCCGAAAATATCGTAAGAAACAACGTTCCAACTATCGTTTACGATTTCCGATTTTCCGCGCGCTTAATTTAGTTAACTCTCAATTAAATTAAACTACGTGATGTAGTATTATTTCTACTTTCCGGGCTGTTTAGCCCACTTGAAGATATTGTAATACAACGAAACGGTCGTGGTAGAGAACTTAAAGAAAGTAGAAAGAATACTACATCATGTAGTTTAATTTAATTGTGAATGAATTTCAACAAAATCAACGCCAAATATATTCAATATTAGTTAACTCTATTTTGGAGGTATTGTCATATCCCGAATTATTCTCATGTTCGATTCGTGACTTCTGAATCAAGGTCGTGGAACATTTGAGTAGGTCACGACAGCGTATTATTTAAAATTTATGTTTACATTCATTGTTTTTTTGATTGTATTTTATATAATCATTACCTTCGTCTCGCAATAACTTACGCAATACATCGGTAAAATGCTCTTAGTTGAGCAATAATTGTAGTAAGTAGATAAATAAGTAATTGCATGAGTGGTAATCTAGACTATCATTATTATTAATGTCTCATCATAAGTAAAATTTAATTAAACATATTGTATCCCATAAATAAGAGGTTCCCAATATGTTTTTGCATTGAATTTCCCTGGATTATAAAACATATATTATTGGTCCCCTTTTAATTTTCTTTCATTGTTACAATAAAAAAATGCATAATTTTTAATAAATTAATTCTTAAATTACAAGCATTATTAAATAAATTAAACCTTTGGTTGTTGATTTCTAAAAATAATTAGATTGTAAAATGATATTAATGCAATTTTTGCGCCCGTGTGCCACCGAAAGAATAATTGAGCGGATTTAAGACTTCTAGTGGATTCGTCTTTAAAATATTCAAACTTATTCCTCCCCCGGGAAAGCGTATCGACTGGTTACGAAGTTCTGCCCTAAATGGACGATTTTTAGAATCCTTCATTTCATTAAAAAAGTAATGTATCGATATTAATTTTTTATTAAAGTGCCTGAACGTCTTAAAAATGTCACTCATTGACTATAAAGAATAGTTAGTAGACTAACAGTTACTCTATTGCATTCTAGCACATTGAATAAATAAATAAATTCTCAATATTTCAAAAAAATTTAACAAATCGTTTTTCTTTTGAAGGAAAGAGGGAATTACGACAAATGCGAGTCATATTCACCCATGGAAGTCAGAGATAAATAACCTTTAAACACTTTATGATCATAAACTCTTTTATGATAATAAAATATCGAATCACACACATAAAACACAAGATGGTGCAATAAAAAACTTTACACCGCCCGCCAAACTCGCATTCACAAGCGAAATCGTAACTAAAATTTCGAAATAGCCACAACTCGACTCATTCCTTCAAGCATCTCTTTCCTTTCTTTCTTTTTAGATAAAGAAATAGTGCCTGCTCGACCTCTTCCTTTTTGCAATTTCCTCACTTCCTTCTTTGTGCTTCTTTTGCCATTTCTTTCTAACGGCCGTTGGCGGGAGTGAGATGATGTGGATTGTTAGAATGAGTAAAAAACTGTTTACTCTCATATAGGTTGTATGCTGGTATTTATAGAGAATTCTTATGTTAGTGTAGGTTATTATATGCAGGGACGTATTACAGGCTGTCCTGATTTGGTGTCTTGTGATAGGTTAGTTTTTAAAATTTTTCTAAACTATCACATAAAAGTGTTGTAAATTATTGCCTGGTACACAACATCGATGATTAAGTAATTTATTAATTTTTAACTATCTACAATGAGCAATTTTTATGATTATGAAAATGTTTAATTAAATGAAAATTAATCCTTTGATGGATTTTATGTGATTTATTTTAATCCCTTGATTCTTACCTCATGTAGGTGTTGTGTTTTTAATTTTTCGTGTGCTGTATTGACATCATTTTTATGCTCTCTAAGTGAATTTTTAAGTTGAATTTTTAAGTTAGTTAGATTACATACTTTATGATTCAAGTAAGGCATAGGAATTAATCATCATACAGCCTTTCCTAAATGACAAAAATATCGATTTTAGTATTTGTATATATTTTTACACTTACATGTGACTTAACTTTTTTTTATTGCTACTCTGAGATTAGAATAATTTAGATAAAATGCATGTTAACAATTTTTAAGAAAAATTGGAAATGTAACTTCGTGAATTGTGTTTTGGGTAGATTGCTAGCTTAGTGACCTAGATAGTTGGATTTATTAGCAAAACACTAGTACCATATACTGGTGAACCCAGAATTAACATTATGGTAATAACCTTTGTTTACATGGCATCTAACATCAGTAAAAATGCTCATTAGATGACGAAGTACGATCACATATAGGAATAGATAGAACGCGATTTATGATTCAGTTTCAAAAGATCTGGAATTTTATAAATTATCAGACTGAAGATTAAGATTTGACTAATATGTAATTGTTATTCTTCATTTTTCGGTACGGAGCTGAGGCATGTACTAGAAAACATCCGAGATATGTTTCTGAAAAATAACACATTCCATATGTTGATCTTGTGTGTTTTTTTTTCAGAATTAAAAATGACAACAAGGTTATCATTACCGTTTACTATCAAAATATTCCTGAATATTTCGGTCACATTACCAGAAAAAGGCGTGATCATTTTTCAGACTTTCTAAATCATTAGAAAGTCTGAAAAATGATCACGCAAAATTAGTGTAAGGAAGAAACTCATGAGGCCAAAGCCGGAAACATTGGTCCGAATATATCCGCACTATTCTGGGTGCCATAATCCGCGATGCCTATGAAATCATTGAATCAAGATGAGTATGATGAGGAATACGATTGTAGGAGGAGGAAATAGATTAAAAAAGGAGAACAAAACACTGTCAAATTCTAATCTAAGCATTTGGATGAAGGAAAGATTTCGGATGTAATAGTTCGGAATAGTTAATTAAATCGTTAAATAAGAGTCAATTAGTACATTCAAAATAATAATGACGAACTGAAAATTTATTTGTAATATATAAATCAAATAAGAACACGCAAGGTGAATTTAGATTCGCAGTCGATGATAAAGAGGAAGAATACTCTTGATATTAATTGCAATTTCAAGGTAATATAATAAATCATATGGTAGTTCATTGTGTTGACGCTGCATTGATAGCACTAGATAAAAAAACTTCCGCAAAGATTAGTGACGACAAAGTCCGATATTTGTAAGGATATATCCAGAACTGGTGTTCTTATGAAACAGCTATGTTAGTGCGATCAAAGTTATGATTATAATGTGGTATAATAGACCAAAAACGTATTTTATATAATTGCTAAATCTTTATAAATTGATATGTCGCTTTGTGTAATGATATAAAGGTAATCATAAACTATAAGCTAATTCACTGAAGCAGTTTAACTAAAAGGACAATTAACATGGAATATGACATTTTAAAAATAGGCGTATTAATTTATGGCATAAGATATATATAATAAAAAAAATACTACTTAATTTCAACTTTATGATTATGTCTAAAATTATATCTCTACAGAGCGAAATATATTTTTATTGTTTATGACCATTAGTAATATTTCTTAAACATTTTTACAAAAATATAATGTTTTGTGTGTTGCTTTGTGTGAATGTATTTAACATTCGTACAAAAATGGAATTAGCAGATATTCTTTTTTCTAAATCTGTTGTCAAAAATAACTACACTTTCAACCGAAATCAAAATCAAGCCATTGCTTACTTTTAATCCCCATCAGCTGTTCACGTATGTACAAAATTACGTCATACGTACTTCAGCATTTGACTCACAACATTTTTTTGGAGAAAAAATAGAATTAATTATGAATAAATACCATAAATTTATTTCTTATTAAATCTTAAAACTAGTAAATAACTTTCATCGGAAACATCGGAAATATCTTATTTATATTAAGTGCTAAGCGATCATAACAATTGTAATCTAAATCGCCTTTACTAACATTGCGCGGTATCCGAAACAAATCTGCAAAAATAATATTATTCCGAATACAACCTATATATAAAAAAGAAATGTTTCTATATGAACATTCCTTTAGAACACATATAGTAACTTTATATATGTGCGTCGGGTTACTGAACCCAACTTAAGTTTTATTTTTAAATGGACGTAGGTCATTAGCCTTTGGAAGTTTTAGTACGAGATATTTATTTCTGTTCGTTTCTGGCCCTTTTTGCTTCATTTAGTTTATTTCCATGCATACTTTTATATATATCACATTTTATTTTCGTCCCTTATTTGTTTATCGGTTCATTTGATCATTTATTGTTTTCTTTCTGGGCCATGCGATGATGGGTCGCGTTCTTTTGAGTTGGGTTAGGTCAGTATTTGTATTGCATGGGCGTATTTTGTTTACAGGTGTTTATTTAAGTGAATTTCTAAATGTAAATACATTTAGCATTATTTTAAAATATATTGACGAGTGTGCCTGTATACCCATTCAAATATTTATGTGAAATATAAAGCCACTAACACATTATCTATGTCCGTTCAGGTATTAAAAGAAATCATCAGCAAAAGCTGTTAGTTTTATTTCTGGCTTAAAAGTTATGATTTACTAATATAAAATATTTGCTATTTATTCTATATACATAATAACGATATTTATTCTAATACTTTATTATTAGAATAAATATCATTATGTTCGAGAAATATAATCCTATGAAAAAGAATAAAGACCGATTCGAAAGGTACGAAATAAGTCGAATATTTGTAATTATAATAATAATAAAATCATTGAGGAACATCAGAATGCCAATAAGTAATCATAGCCATTATGTATGTCTTTGCTTCTATTTATTATTAGAATAAATATCATTATGTTTGAGAAATATAATCCTATGAAAAAGAATAAAGACAGATTCGAAAGGTACGAAATAAGTCGAATATTTGCAATTATAATAATAATAAAATCATTGAGGAACATCAGAATGCCAATAAGTAATCATAGCCATTATGTATGTCTTTGCTTCTATTTATTATTAAAATAAATATCATTATGTTTGAGAAATATAATCCTATGAAAAAGAATAAAGACAGATTCGAAAGGTACGAAATAAGTCGAATATTTGTAATTATAATAATTATAAAATAATTGAGGAACATCAGAATGCCAATAAGTAATCATAGCCATTATGTATGTCTTTGCTTCTATTTATTATTAGAATAAATATCATTATGTTTGAAAAATATAATCCTATGAAAAAGAATAAAGACAGATTCGAAAGGTACGAAATAAGTCGAATATTTGCAATTATAATAATTATAAAATAATTGAGGAACATCAGAATGCCAATAAGTAATCATAGCCATTATGTATGTCTTTGCTTCTATTTATTATTAGAATAAATATCATTATGTTTGAGAAATATAATCCTTTGAAAAAGAATAAAGACAGATTCGAAAGGTACGAAATAAGTGGAATATTTGATATTATTATAATAATGAAATTATTGAGGAACATCAGAATGTCCATTAGTAATTAAACCATTATGTACATAGTGATGTATATATTTCTTTTGAGAATTATGCACAAACGTGGTAACACAAAACAAAAATAATGGTAACAGTTGTGGTAACATAAAGATCGAAACTGACTACTCTCTGTAATTGTTAGACGTTGTGAAGGTAGAGAAATATAAGCACTCGATAATAACAATTACTTAAATAACCATCCTAACAATACTTGCTTAAATTATCTTCAGTCTTAATCCTAATGGAGGATATCGCATTGCAATTATTCTATAATTTTTTGCTTCCACCATATGGTTATTAATACTTAAAATAGAATAAGTAATTTGATCGTAATATTTTCTAATAAAACACAGCGTAATTTTTTCGATAATTAATTGAGACATTTTGATCTCAAAAAGATATTTTAATGTTCTTTATTCATTAAAAAAAACCTCGTTACACAATAACAAGCGTAGAAATCGATAAAGGTAAAATTAATTATCAATGAATCGGTGAATTGAAAATTTTCGGTGAACATTCGGTCAAAATGGTGAAAATTAGTCAAAATGAAAGATCGGGACATACATTCTAAACCCATGGGCGCCAACATTGTTAATAAGCAAACTTAATTCCGTGCACAGAGTATGATTATAACACTTAAGAATATTATTAGATTTAATACAACTTTTTAACTTTGTTGATGCGCAGCAGCTTGCTATGAATGGACTTATGATTTTATAACGGACGTGATACGTTGAAAGATTAGGCCAAAATATACTAAAAGCATCGTAACCGAATAACTAGTGCTGATATTTATGATTGCAGCTTAACGGTGAGATTATTACGAGTGATTTTACTCAGATATACTAGTTTTTGTATTAGACAGAGTCGCAAAGAAGAACTGAAAGACTGTAATCAATTCAGTTTGCTTGAAATCTCTTTGTTTATAAAAATACGTCCAATTTTTATTAGAATAATGAAATGTGTTTTTCGAAATATCGGTCGATAACGAAACGTGCATAACGTTAAACTCAGTGTATAACGAATTAAATACTTGATGTTTTCTTTCCTACTAAATTTTTCTTGACAGAGAAAATTTTATTTGAGTGAGTATTGTCACATCTCTTGCTGTCGTAGTTTCTGTGCCTTTATGTCCTACCACTTCAGATTGCCAATCTTAAGAGCTATATCAGTGAACTTGGGTTTTCTAAGGATTTCCTCTTTACTCCATCAATACTATAAAGCATGTTCGAAAAATATTGTACGGAAATTAATTATAAGTTATATTATCATTTTTAGGCAAAACAGAATTTGTCGGTTTCATTTTACTTCCCGATAGCTATATTAGATGTGACATATTTAATTTTAAAAATTGATCACGATTTTTAAAACTAGGATACAGATTTTTAGACACACCTTCGTTTGGATTAAGTACTATCATCAAATATTACTATCATGAAGTATATGTATTTATTATCTCGCACGGGAAGTTGGAAACGCGTTGCAGAGAGCAGAGACGAATTATCTGACGTTATCATCAGTGCTAACTGCTAATAATATGTTTTCGTAAATTTAACCTTCGAGTTTATTAGGTTCGGAGACATGCGGAGCATTTTAAAAGAATCTCAACCAATTATTTCCTATATTTAGTCACAGATTTATTAAACATCATTAAGGCGACATACGTGTTGAAACATTGCATAAATGTTTAAGATATTTTAACCTTCTTTTGACATTTTAAGACAATTGGGTGTGTGTAAATAAAATGATTACTTTACCTACTAGTATCAAAGTAACTATTATATATATATATATATATATATATATATATATATATATATATATATATATATATATATAACTATACTAATCTATTTTGAGGTCATCATGGTTGGGTTTGAGGTCTTCAAAGAAATGTATTTGCTTAATTTTAGTTCTATTTCTTTTCATATTCTATATCTCCCTGATGAAGCAGAGGGCATCTATGATGCTTCTCCGCGCAGGTCGGTTTTTTGCATCACATATCACTTCACTCCAGGTGTCCTCTTCAATTTCCCTAATACAGTTCGTTACCAAGTCTGTTTTAGAAGGCCAGTTATATTTTTCCAATCCCTACAGGTATGTCGAAGAAGGGTTCCAATTCAAAGCATGTTTAGGGATATGTACAGAGTTCCTTTCTGACCATATATCACTGCCCAAGAGCGGAACTGATTCACTTTCAAGTTTCCTTTGTGGTCTTTTATTTGGTGCTCAAGCGAATTTTTTATAACCTTCTAGCAAATCTTTTTACTCATCATCTCAGGCTAAAATATTTTGACAATATATTTAAAGCAGCGATTGACAAAAACTTGGACTAACCACGTCTCATATACTTATAGCAGTACAGTCTTGATATCGAATTGGAATACTTTTAAGTTTCACCTTTCATGTTTTTCCAACAGTTGAATGAAAGTCGCCTGTGTCTAATTTTAGTAATATAGGGACTGCTTTTTTGGCAACTTTAACTCATTTTGAGTTAAAATACTCCCGTCCGAAAAGTATTTATCTCAAAGTATGGAAACAGAAATTCACAGAAGAATATAATTGGATATTTCTGGTATTTTTTACTTTATATGAGCAAAAAATGATTGGTTTTTTAATCGCTTGATGCTGTTTCAGTAATTGACCACTACCAAGGTTTACTTTTAAGTAATGCAATCCTGAACACATTTACAATTTGTTTTATTTGAAACCATCTGGCAAAGATAGTGGCTAATACCGTAATGTAAATAAAGTTTTGGTTTTATTAACAAAATATGGCATTAATGGTATTCTTAAGGTACAGGCGACGTGAACGACTGTTCCGATCTCTCTCACTTGAGTTAAAATATATAAATAATATAATTGCTGACTACTTTTAAATGTATCATGGTGTGTATTTATAACATATATAATAAAATAGTAACATGTCTGTGCAAGCATCACGTAAGAACCACTGGACGAATTTCAATGAAACTTTGGAGTTTTATCACTTAGATACTTGATCAACACCTGCAAAAGAAATCGTCGTGCTATTCAGTATGGAGGTTATTATATAAAGTCGGTAATTTTTTTTCGGGAAATTGTTGAGTACTGTATATAGAAGGTAATAGAAGCCAAAGAAAACTTCTTTAGTTTTTTTGTATATTTGTCTTTTAAAGCAGCACGCAAAAATTGCTGGACTGATTTATAAAAAAATTAGACGTTGAACAATAATTCTGACAAGTTTCAGAATAATTTTGTATCGTGCAAACAATTCTTTTTCCCGTCGAAAATATTACTATACAGCTTGTAATGGTGGAAAAAATGTTTAAATCACGATTGTTTAAAATTTTAATACATTTTTAACATGTTTTTAACTTACATAAATTACTTAAGTTTTACCTCCTAAAACTTTCATGTCAAGAAATTTGAATGCTAACTATAGAGATGTTAAATGTGGATTAAAATGGTTTATCACTACGTGTTATTTTAAGTTAACATTGACCATTTAACGGTGCCCGAGAAGAATATTTCCGACAAACGAATATATGGCTGGATATGTGAGTGATCTTTCAAGTGCTCGGTTTTTCCCCTTCGAGGTATGGAACCCTAAAAATATAGACGAATTATTTGTTGTAATTTATATTTTAATACATGAAGAGAAAACGTTGTACCCCATTTAAGCATATTGTAAATAATAAATTTGTCACAAAGATAAAGTGTAGTTACTCACTTAATAGACACGAGGTATAAAAAGTTTCGGGGTAAATTAGGAAACAAAACAACTTCTTTCAAGGATACCTTGAATTCATCAATATATTTTATACATATATTTTTATGAATTTTTCAAAACATTTTTTGGGAAAAATGTTTAATAATTGCTATCCCTACCCCCCACCCCCACTCCATCCTTTCCTCCTTATCACCAGAAAGATAGCTCAGAACAATCTGAAAATGCAATGAATATTGAAAATTAGATGTAGCTTGAACGATAATTATCATTGCAAATTGTACCGTGGTTAGGTTTCATACACAAATTAATTGTTCATCTCCCTGTAACTGCAGATTTTAAAGAAACATGTTTCCAACAAAAAACTTTTGAACGAAATTAAATATTTTGAAAAAGTGTAAGGACGTTTTTCAAAATTTTTAGTTTTGTTCAGTTAAAACGCTCACCACTCAGTTTCGCGTACACACGATGTGGTATGGCATTGGTGCGATTGGCGGCGGGTAGCGCGGCAGATGGGCATCTTTAAAGCATGAAGCCTGATTGCATTACTATTAATATTTAAGTGGGGGACTGATGGTACAAAACACTAATTGTTCGAGTATGGCTTGCACTTAACCGATGTTTTCCATTTGTTTGAGCATTATTAAAAAATTATTCGATTGATTCACTGGAATATTAAAATACTAACAATTTAGAACATGTCGTATTTCGATTGGATATTGAAATTCAAATATACCACTCACACATTAAGAATCGAGCGCGTAGGCTTAAGGACTAGTGAATAGCAATAGTTGAGACATTACTGCGTTATATTTAAGTTGCCTTGTTTATAATAAATATATATGTAGAATTAATTAAAAACTATTGTTGAAATGTATATATTCAGAAATACTTGACAAATGCAATTAGAGTATCCAGGTAATGGTTCATCTATCTGTAGAATATCGACCTATCTAAGATTGTGAGGATTAAGAGTATGATATTAAGTCATAGTTCTACACAAATACTATAGAGAAGTGAACGTTTAAGCGGTATTTGCATCCTACGTTGAAGTGAACGTTTGAGCGGTATTTTTAAATGTGCATTTCATTCATTACACCAGTGCACCAGCGCATCGCGCATCTCGGACGATGTACATTTGCATGGCCACGCTTCGCGGCGGAGGGGCTGGAGAGCGCGGGGTGTGGCGTAAACCATGTAAGAACCAGTTCTGCTCTTGGGCAACGGTATGAGGAAGCGGTGGCTGGCCTCGGGGAGTCATAGTTCTTGCGATACAGATGGTGTTGCGTGGAGGCTGTGTGGGATGCTCTCGTGGGAATGGGTCATCATTCGTAACACGGTAATGGGGTGTGTGTTTTGCGTGAAATCTCAAATAATAGAAAAATGGAGATTGCTGTCGACAGTCCTCAGAATCTCGGTCGAATTGATGAGCTGCTTTTTTAATTGTTTGCGACTTTTACTTGCTCTCTATTTACTTCTATTTAATTGTTCTCTTTTGATGGCAGAAGTGACAAACCAATTTAGACCCTTATTTTTCGGGATTTTTACTGAAGAAGGAAAGGTTTCCAATTTTGTCATTTTCCTAAGTTCGTCTATTCAGTCTCACATTTTATATAAAAAAAAAGAAAATGAATGTGTCTCCCATACATGTAAAGTTTATAACATGTGGACGGATAAGAGTATTTTTTTTGCGCGTTGACATAATCGAATGTTATTAGGTAGATGCCTGGAAATGAAATTGAAAATTGATTAACAATTTTTAATTATTAGGCTCCGTTTGGAAAATATTAAACTTTAAATTAACATGTAAAGCCCGCCTCTCTAATATCTAAGGCTTTTGAAACAATATTTTTTCGGAATATTCAAATATTTTGTATACTTGAATATTCCAAAAAAATCTGGGTTCTTGCATTTGATGAAGACTTTAAATTAAAATCATTCTTTTGATTTGCGTCTAAAATTTCAACAAGCTTAGACTATTACGGTACTTGGCCGTTTTTAACGTTTACAGCGTAACAGCGGTTAAGTCTATTTTTTCATAATTTTTCGATCAAAGTTGCGATTGAAGTGTTAGACATGTGGAAAATTAAAGTCAAAGCTGTGAAAATCAATAGTCTTTTTTAATATCTTTCGAAGCTTAAACGACTGTAATTGGTAACGTCACTAATATCTAAAATGCGTCAGATCTCTTCGCTTCTTTACCCTATTTTAAGTTCTTTAATGCGTTAATATTAAACGAGAGGTGTTATTTACTTCTGTCACGGAAATAAAGACAAATTATGTTTTTGTTGTGATGTATAATATTTAATTTCGTCTAATTAATCTAGACGCATATGATTCATTTTAAAATATAATTTGAATAAATTTTAATTTTATATTATATACTCATTATTTTAATCAGTCTTTCATATCAAATTTCTTCTCATTAAGATGTAGCATTGTGGCAGTAGATATTAATAGAGGAAATCTTCAAAAAAAAGTTCCCTGAAATATTAATTAAACGGAAGTAAATTTGAAAAACGCGGTGGAAAATAATTATTAGCGCTTTACGTGTTTTGTAACTTGTATTTAACAAGTGAAAAATGTGTTTATCAAGAAAAATAGATATGAACACTTGTCATTTTCTGATTAATAATTATTTCTGTCCTTTTCTACGCGTAATAACTAAGGCCGCAAATAGTGTAGGTTTATAGTTGGTAATGTTTATTATATATTTATATATTTAAATTAATCACTCACATATTATTGAAATGAACCTTGAATGCATAATATAAATTATTATTGTAATTGTTGAGAAAAAAACTACCTTAAATGCGTATATTTAGAAGACAGTGTATGGTCTTGTACTAGTATATTGGAAATTTTTCAATAAATAATCTAACTTAAAAGGAAATGGAAAACCTAATGTGTGCAATAACGACCCTTTCTGCATTATATGCAGGAAGCTAACGATGCATTTTCTAAGCCTGCCTGAACATCTATCGACGATGAGGTTAATTCTGCAGGGAAATTAAGTTGTACAAAGTAATAATTTTTAAACTATTCGTATATACTCTGCATCCGGCCAGCTTTTAAAGTTTGTTTTTTGCTACTATTTATCCAATTAAAATAGCTATTACATTATTTCCTTTGATTAATTTACTACTTCAAGATAAATCTGTATGACAAAAAAACCACCATAATGAAAAGATAACAATAAACATTACCGACTATAAACCTACACTATTTGCGGCCTTAGTTATTGCGCGTAGAAAAGGATGACAAAAAAACCATCATAATGAAAAGATAACAAGAGTAGTAGGATGAAAATTTTAATTAAAAAAAATATATGTTAAAGAAATATGTAAAAAAACTTTAATTAAAATCACAATTACAATAGCATATTCAATACTTACGCCAGACAAGACATCCTTAGTTTAGAGTAGGTATCGCAAAAAATAAAAATATGAGATGTCCTACATGTAAATTTTGTTCTTTCATGTTAACTGGCTTCTGAAATTTAGTACATAATACACTTTATTGAAAAATGTGTATACGTAAAATGATACGATAATAGGAAAATCCAACACGAAAATATATTTCAGACAATTTTTACTTCGTTGTGTTAATTATGTTTTTATAATATTAGCATCTAATTCATCCTACGATAAAACAGAAGAGAAGTTAATAGATTATTTCATTAATAAAAAAACAAATACTATATAAATATAAAACAAATAACAAAAAATGAAAAATACGACAGAGTGAAAAGTTGAACGGAAGAATACGAAGTTCTCAACTTTTAAACGTAACATATCACATTCATCACTGAGAAATTAATGTGTTGATTAAAATTTGTATCTGAGTTGGGATAACTATCTGACAGCAGACTGATCTAAATTGAAAAAGGAAAACGTAATCATTGGATAGAATAGCCTTTATATAGTATTTACATAAATCTATTGGAAGATTGACTATGTATTGCAAGATTGACAAATACAGCTTTGGAGCATTTACAAATACAGCTTTGACAATTACCTAAAAAGGTGTTACCATTATTAGAATATTCCCTAGGCTTTTTAACTTCTTAATATCCAAAAAATGTATTCAAAACACCAATTTTTTTAGATTTCTCTTAATGTTGTTCTTAGTGAAGAAAAGTGCTAAGTTTGCCTAAAAAAATAAAACATCACATTTCAGTAATTTTATTCCAGGTTTCTTCATTTTAATTGTCAATCTTTTGCTAAAAATTAGGTTAAAGGAAAACTAAAACTGTTGAATTTTTTTTATAAAAACATTTGCAAAAAATTCCTTTCATTTTACAAGATCTGCAATTCAATTAGCCTCTTTCGAATAATTTGACTGATTTAACTACTAGATACATTATTTTAATTATACGATGACTATATGAAGACGATGATTTCCTGTTTGCTTCGAATCAATGATCGTGGTTTGAAAAAATAGATATGATGATGAAGTAGATAAAGTAAGTGAACAATTTATTACTTACTAAGTACTAAAAGATACTATTTCCTTATAATTAAACGATTACTCGTTTGATTAAACGTATGTGTTTTTAATTCAATACACTCTTATTTATTTTTGGTAAAAGTGTTTTCAATTAAATAGAATTGTAACAACATTAAATAGTTTGTTCCTCAACAGTCTTACGCTAATGATAATTATTTAAGTTAGCTAAAATATATCTGATTAAGTAGTTTAACTCCATACCGCTCCAAATAAAGAAATTAAAAACTCCATTTTTATTTGTAGCATTCTTAGTAATCCTACGATTGACTCATTAACGTCTGGAGGCAAGATAATACAATGCAGCTGCTCTTGTACTATTTACATAAAAAGCCATTGTTACCACCTTTAAGGCAATTTTAGGTACTAGAATATATAATTCTAGAAAGTAGGTTGCGACGGAAACCGTAGGAGAACGAGCTCTATGGCATATCTCGCAATGCCAGCCTACGCACTGCTGACTCATTGTAAAACGAGAAACAGTACTTGAAGTAACAAGTAACCGGATTTTGGACCAAAAAACTCTAGAACTACAATATTATAGACAATATTTATCTCTGGTTTTCGAGATGGAGTGGAAATATTGTGACTGTGTCTTAAGGGATGAAGGGATAATTATTTACATTTTAATTTTTGCTCCAAAATACTCGTAATTCCTTAAAAAATGGATTTACGTGTATAAGCGTTATTTCAGGTGATAAACATTATATTTGGAATGAATATTCAAAATTGTCTCTTTAAATTTGAAAATAAAAATTGTGTGTGTCAGCTCCGGAGCGCGACTGGAGTTTTCTCTTTAAGTACTATTGTCTTAAGAAAAAATAGGTAACACTGTATATAAATACAAATGTCAATATCAATAAATGTAAATGAAAAATTCTTTAATAAAAAAATTTTGACAATACAATTATTTTTAAGTAAAACATGAGGGAACGAAATCAAATTTATACAACAAAATTAAAAACATTTAGTAACGTGACACTAAGAAGTTAAAATTAAGACTTTTTTAATTCTGTAGGATAGAAGACACCGAATATTCACACATAATGACATTTAATGATTACATCTTGATACAAGCGAACGATAGTTAACTATATGTGTCACATTCCGTCATTACGATTTCGTCATTAGGAAATGCCAATATGTGTGTCACACTCCGGTATTGCGATTACGCCATAAAAAATGCCAAATAAACATATTTATATCTCAATCTAAAGATGTGCAGAAACATCGCATGGAGAGGCCACTTAACGGTTATACTTTTTTTAATGCTCTGAACATCGTACGCTTCGATATTCTGATTTTATTCCTCATAAAACTTTCTATATACGAAAATCGATTCTTAAAGAGCAAACTCCAAAAAACGCTTACCGATATTTAAAAAAAATTATATCAATTATTTTTCAAAAATAACACCGAACTTACAATGTTAGCAATATCATAATTTAACTAGTTCTGTTAGATGCAATTTTTTTCCGGAAAGTTCCAATGAAATATCCACTTTATGATAGAAAATGTAAAGCGAAATTATACGGCACTCTTCTCTTTAATACAATTAATTGCACTTATTGAAGTGTTTGTTACAAACTTGTAACAAACTTGAATTACAGAAGGTATTCAGAGAAATATTTATTGTAAAATGTGCGATATTTTAAAGTTAGCTAAAATACTTATTAAAATGAATCGATAGCAAGATTTCAAACAAAATGATTATCTATATGTACAGCATTTTTTACTCACGCCTTTGTACTTTTTTCACTCACGCCTTTGTGTTTTTTCGTGTAATGTTTAGCAGTCTTTTTGCTACAATTAGAATACGTAATTTTCTTAGAATTTATTCAAGAATCTAGACTGCGTTAAAAGTCCTATTCTATAATAATGGCACCATTTACGTGATAATTTCAAACAAAATGATTATCCATATGTACAACATTTCCCCTTTCACCGAAATGGCGACCTATTTGTACTGCTACGATACGGCTGTGGAGATAGTTTATCTCACGCCTCTGTACTTTTTCGTGTAACGTTTAGCAGTCTCTTTGCTACAATTCGAATATGTAATTTTCTTAGAATTTACTCAAGAATCTAGAACGCATTTAAAGTTTTATTCTATGATAAGGGAACCACCTACGTGATAATTAAAAATAATAAAAGTTGCTAGTCGGTCTTTACATTAGGACGGTCGTGATTAAGGTGGTGCTTTTTTAATGAGTAAAAGTGCCTTATCAGTCGATACAACTTGGGTGTTTTTCGAAATTTTTTTCACCTTCTATTATATTCAAAAAAAAATCTTTGGATTTGGGTAACTCGTTGTCATAGTATCAATTATACTCTGAATGGATTTAGATTTATTTTTATTGATCATTTACAGTAATGGATTTATTAATAAGACCTGAATAATAACAATAATTCGATTTCAAGGAAAATTGATTTAATTTTCAATATAGAAGTTGAGAATGAATGAAAAATAATTCTAGAGCGAAATAATGAAATTATAATTAATCATAATAATCTAAATACATATAAATGTTGTCCTGGAAATTTGGGAAAAGGAATACCACTCGGTACTCCTCTATTACTAAAACAACCACAACCTTCTACTTTCTTCCAGTATCCACAATTATTTAGAAAAGTAGGTTCTACACTTTAGGGTTAAAATTATATTTAGGGTTAAATTTCACTAAAGTTTACATCTCTTTAGAAGGAATATAGGTGAAAGTAGAGAAAATTATGATTAAATTTTTGGGATCATATGGTAAAAATTCAATATGCAAATATAGATATACAAAGAGATAATTATATTTTAATTTCTTTAATAAATACACTATGATAAAAGCAAACATTTCGGGATTATAAAAACGATCATTTTAGAAGTCAGATAGAGTTGAAAATATATATAAATAAAAAGTGAATGTGAAATTAAAACTCATAATAGAAAGTTTTTTTATAAATTAAATATACTACTAGTTTTTGCTCTATATAGCTATTACTTTAGAAATTATCGTAACTAAAACAGTGATACGACTTGAAATGAAAAGGTATTTTTATCTCGGTCGATCGTACTGACTGGGTTTTCATTTAATGTCGAATGGTCAAATCCACATATTATATGTCAATTTATCTTCACAACCTTGTGTTATGTTTGTTTGGGATGAGTCAATATAAATACTTATTATTTATTTTATAACTGCCTGTCGATTTACTACAGAAACTCCTAGAAGTACTTTTCAGATTGCTTAATTTATATACGAGTTCGTAATGCAAAAAATGAGTAACAATATTTTTTTTATATTTCGGGGTATATTCGTTCACGACTCGGTTTGCTTAACGACTGAGTAGACATGGTAATATGAAATATTCTTTTCAATCAATATTTTCGGATTATCTGCATCAACCTCCGAATTACGAGATGCGATAAATATAAACAACGCTGTGCGAATTGAGCGAGCTATTTATGACGAGATTCTAGGTCCACATGCACTTCAAAAAACACAAGAATAATATTACACAAGAATATATGCACGTATACATAAAAAGTAACTTTATAGTATAAAATGTTTTTATAAGGGCGTTGAAAAATAGTAAATTTAAAAAAAAAACATTACGTTTGTATAATAGTGACTTAAGGAAGTTTTCATTTTAATTTATTTATCAATGTAGCTTTGATCAAATAAAAAGCTAAATACTTTTGAGTTGCAATTAAGGTATAAAGACTAGGCCATTTCAAATCGATTTTGTACAATTTTTATTCCTAATGCCATTTGCATATATTTTGCCATGTTAGAATAAAAGAGAAAATAAGAAATAATACTAATATAGTAAGAAAGTAAGAACAAAACTAATAATACGTAATATACAGCTTTGTAATTGTTTCAATATTTGTAGTTATTCTTATTTTATTAATAAAATTTGAATTAATTTATCATAAACAACAAGATTAAAAGATTGATATAAATATTACCATATTCACAATGTAGGGATTATTTATTAGAAAATATTTTATATATTCTAATATAATCAAGGATGTAATATTATTTTTTGACATAAACATGTAGTTAAATAAAGGCTGTAGAATTCATAAAAATAACGAATAAATACAAAATAATACAAGTAAATATTGACTGAAGTTATTTCTATAATAAACTAGAAATAATAATATGAAAAAAACTACTACAGATAAGTCAAGCAAAAATAGATCTAATTTTCTCCATGCAAATCTAATTTTCATCCTATCCGTCAAAACAAATTTCCGTAATTTTTCTTCTACAAATTATTAATAATTTTGTAATTACCTTTTTATTTTTCTACCTTTTTATTTTTCTATTTTTCTATTTATTTGTATCAAGCTGTTTCCCCACGTGCCTAATAAAATATTCTTAGCTTCCATTAATGCGCAAATTTTAAACAATTCAGTTTGGCATACGACGACGTAGACCAATAACGCAATAAACCCAACCCAACTTCTTGTTAGACTACGAGCGAACGCTCTCAATATTGGCACCTCCCGTGTAATGTGTAAACAACTGATCCCAAAATTAAACATTGCAATGTGCTGTTTTTCTCAATAGCAGTCTATCGCTGCGCCAGTCGCCGACCGCGATACCTCAATTATTATAGGTTAGGTTGATAAATGGAAAAATCGGAAAATATTTTCATTTAAAGTTTTCTTTATCTGAAGTCTCTTAATTATTTTATATCAGTGGGTATACCTGTAATATACTATTCATTTATGTAAATAAGCGCTTGCGTATACTTCTTATATTGAATATAAGCTGGAATGTATAATATTAGCTTTAGTCCTTGGCTTTGCCTATATGCGTTTTCGGTTAAGGCGTCGTGGTTTTCCTACTATCTGATTCCATGCCTTTTTATAAAATTATTACAAGATCAAGTTGGACCCCAATAACCAAATATGTCTATTGGTAAATTAAATTTCGGATATTATCTTTCAGAAGTTAGGTAATTACAGAATAACAAATATGCATGTATCGAAACATCCATCTATTCCTCAAAACTTTGGGATTTATAATATTAGTTAGGAAGAGAAGTTATTAGTTTTTTTGCGCTTAATATCTATGTTAAGCGCAAAAAAACTTTCAGGTATACAAATATAATATTAAGAGCCTGATCTAAAAAATTTTCTTTTTAATCTTATTTATAATTTGATTCCCTGTTAGATATAATATATGCAGAGTCTTAACCCGGCATAATTATGGTGGAAAATTGTTACTCTAACATTGAGATATTTTATTTTGTATAGACATTCAGGGTTAAAAATACTTGGAATCCAATATTTATGGAGATATAAAAAATAAAGTTACTGACTAAAATATTGTTTTTTATATTAGTAAAGTATAAGCGAAATAAGTCTATTTCACTAATCTGTGTCATAGCTATTCAAACTTATTATGTTTATATATGCAAAAACCGCAAAGAATAATACTTTTTTAGGTCCAATAAATTTCATATTCCTTTCAAATATCTGGATTATTTCGTAATTAAAAGATGACGGGCTTATTTTCAACTATTGAGACTTTCAGTAGCATTCGAGGTACTGGTTAAAAAAATTATATCTGAATGTAAAACGTCCCTTCTCAATTGTACCGGGCTAACCTAAAAAACACGTAAGTTTATCCGAAAATTGCCTCGGTCCTCTAATTTTTCAAATAATCTTTTTCATATTCACCAAAATTTGTATAATATTTTGTACACTTCTGTTAGAACTGCATTATTAACGAATTTATTTTATTATAGTTAACAAGCAGGGTCTTATTAGAGATGTTAGCATTAATTACTTATATTAGTTTAAATCTTTGATAAGATTTGGGTTAAAAACAATATTCATCTTTATTTGCGACATTTGTAGAAAATAAAGATGATACAGTAATAAAAAAGAAGGTAAGTTTCTAATTATTTTTAAATTCAAAACAACTTTTCCCACGGTATCCTCCGCTATGGTCACGCTTCCACATGGTTTATTTCTTGCCCGTATTCCAGAATGCTCTGCACATATGTTAACATTACCCTGTAACCTGAGCATCTACACTAATGTTTTGTACATAAAAGCTGTCCAGAATAATAATCCTGAAAGATGGACAAAATTTATCCAGTAGAAGTCGTATACCTCTACTTCTACTAGATGAATTTTGTCAATCAAGAGACAGGCAAACAGACGTTGCTTTATAAATTATAGAAAAGAACAGTCTTCTGTACACATCTAAGTGGTATTGTGTCACTAAATTATGTTAAATCTTTATTCATTCGGTGAAATAAAACTTGTTAAATCTATAGAGAAGTTTTTTGTCTTTACGACAAGTACTTTATGGGTTTAACAGAATATTATATGTCTCCTTACGCAATTAATGTACGAGTTACGGTCTGGGTACGCTTTTTACATTTATTTTTAGTTACTTTCTCTTAAGCGGTTTTATACACACCTTTTATATTTTACTATATAATATAATCAGACATCGAGTAATATTCTTACCAGGTCATAAATATGTATACACTGCACTCTTGTTTGGGTTACTGCTTGGGGGTATCAAAACGATACAGGTATATTACAATAGTTGGGAAAGTGAAAGAGTTTACTGATTCCGCCATACAAAAAAACACAAAGTGTATTATACCTTGTAAACAGTGAGGTTTAAAGTAAAAAAGTAACCTTTCTTACGGAGGATTAAATTCTCTACAGTTTTTATCTAAGTTATTTTTTCATACAAGTAATATATTTTTTAAGTTAGAGCATTACAGAAGTTTGCAAAAATAATTTTCTTCGTGAAACCAACAAAAATTACCGAAACACAAAAGAAATTACCAACAAACGTTAATTATTAAGTTTTCTACAAATTTAGTATTATTAGCTTTTTTTGTAAAATCAATAGTTATTAAATTAAAAATTTGTCCTGACGATGAAATTTTACAAATTTGGCTAATAGTCTCGCGTCATTGTATACGACCATATTGTTCGTAAATGAATCTAAGTTTAATATTAAATTTTACCGAATATTTTTCTTTTAAACATTTTCGTCAAGTTTGTTAAATCGTCAAGTAAGTTGAATCTTACGTGATTGATTACGCAAATCAACACTTTATAAACGATTCTATTAAGGTAGTTGTTATGTGGCGGTAAGATCCAAAAATTATTGTAAATATTTTTAATGAGAATTATTGTTTTTTTGTTTTCCAAACTGTTAATGTAACATCATTTTTTACAGTTCAAAAAAATACGTTTTTTATCGCGTTGTTTTAAATTAAATGTGGTGAAATACCTACTTTTCCCGTTACGTTAATTGCACAATTTTTGAGAGCGATTTTTACCAAAACTAAACGATAAATAATATTTGTTTTTTTTTTAAATGTTATTTTGAAATTGACTTAGTTTTAAAGAAAGCTCTAGTCGCGTTTAAAAAAAGGTAAGTGTGATATTAGTACTTTTCCTGAAATGTTAATTGTACAATTTTTCGAGACCGCTTTTCACCAAAACTAATAGGTAAATTTTTTTTTTTAAATGTTTATATAACAATATTTTACATTGAGTTAGATTTTTTAAACAAATCACTCGACTCGTTTTTTCAATAAAATTAAAAGTGAAGTGAAATTACTAATTTTGTATGTTCCAGTAAATATGCAATTTTTGAAAGCGATTTTGAATAAAACTAAACGGTAATTTTTTTTTCATTTTCTCATTATGTTAATATAACGTTATTTTACATTGACTTAATTTTTTAGACAAAGCATACACTTTAATTAAAATTAAAAGCGTGGTGAAATAACTACTTTTCCTGTGATGTTAATTATACAATTTTCGAGAGCGATTTTTACCAAAACTTAACAGTAAATTATTTTTAAATTTTAATACAAGTTAAATATTTGTAGTTTAAGTAATATATAAAAAATTCAGATTCGAATTTCGTCGACAACGCGTTTTACACGACAACTACCTTAATGTAAATTTGTGGTGGTGGTGAAGAGTTTACAAAATAAATCTGATGGCAAACGCCAGTCGGAAAGGAATATCGAAGAGTTTTTGATTACCTATATTTTTATATTATCAGGAACAAATAGGAATCAAAAACAATGTACGAGGGACAAATATTAACAATTGAGTTAACCAAACACCCGGTTTTGAATTGATACTTTCATTTAAATAATTTTTTTCGTTTTATTTCACCTACCAAAGTTTTCCATCGTAATCTACGTGTATTTTTGCTTTAGGAAAAGTCGATATGATTAGTCGATAAAATAATGTCTATGTGTTTTTCACATGTGTTTTTCACAGATACAATATCTCATAATTTTATTTATAAAATATTTTATTTACAAATAGACAATAAAACGTAAAATAAAACATGTTTGTTATTTTATAAAGAATAGTTAAACAATAATTCAGAGGAAAACAAGCGATAAGTGCATCGCATTTACCTGTGAAAGTGACTTCATAATCCAATACAAAACAAGACGCTATTGCATATTGTAAAATAAATATATTAAAATGCGGCGGGACGCTAACGAAGCAAGTGATTATTGAAGATTTTTATCTGTCAAAATAGTTTTATTTGTGTACGTATTGTCATCTCTTCCACTCCCAATAGTCATAAAAAATAAGTTTTTGCTTGCACCCTTTGTTCGTCTATTCTTAGTATATTAAGTTTATGACCACTAAAAAAATAAGTTTCATTTAATTGAAATCGTAATGAAATTTTATTGTCTGGATAACCCAGCGCCCTCTTCAGGGAAAAATTAATCCATCTAAGCTAGTAATTTACGTCATATGTATTATCTATTGTAAATGGCGTATGGCGTATGTATAAACATACCCCATATGAAAAAAAAATTAATTAATTATTTAACGATATTCTCGTTAATAAGTGCAGTAAGATATAAAATTAAGTGTACTATTTCCCAAGCAAATATTTACCAAAACGAATTGAGTTTTTATGGAGATGCGTTTTCTTTCATCCAAGAGCGACAGAAAAGAAATGTGGACAACAATTATAATATTTTAACGATATTTTTTGACAAAATAATATTTATGAGATTGTTTAGAACTGCTGTCATTTTGAAAGGTATTAGGGCAATTTTATCCATCTGGAAACTTCATTAATGTTTTAATCAAGTTTCATTCCGATCGAATATCGGCTTCCAGAACGTCCACAAATTTCGTTACAAGTGATATGCGTATATACATATATATATATATATATATATATATATATATATATATATATATATATATATATAATGATACATAATGCCACTATATCTTCATCGATCATGGCCCTCAAATACTAAATCTAAGGAATATATATAGTGGAATTACCTCGAAATTCAAAAGTCGAGATCTCAGCGATAGATATACTTGTGCGAAATTCACCTAATAACATACAATCACCATCCACTGGTTTAAAAAAATAATTTAATCAAATTTGTTATTTTCGAACCTTAAAAATTATTGATAACTTTCAACCGATCATTAGTTTATGAATTATAAAAACAATATTTTTAAAATACCGAAATTTCAAAATATTAATTGTCCAAAGAAACGTTGTCAATGAAAGTTGTTGGTAATATAATTTTCTATAAAAAAAGGTTTGTTGTCAATCTCACCGTTTACGAGATACGAGTATCACACATTATGCGTTTCGGTTCGGCCATTAACCAAAAATGTTTTATTTATGCCTCCAAATAATGATCAAAATAAACGTGTCCATAAATTATTCACGTGGTCGTTTAATGTCAGTAGTGCATTACGAAATACGCGTGTTGTTAGAATCGATAAAGATTATGAAGAAAATAAACATATTAATTAGAAATAGATGAAGATTATGAAGAAAATAAACGTATTAATTATAATGAATGGACAGAACGATATGGATATTTCTTGTGAATTAAGAGAAATCTAACTGCCACAGATAACTCTTTAATGCAATTTCTCGGCATCGCAAGGGGAAGATGAAGCCTTTGAATCAAAAATGAAAGTAAACGGTTGGTTTATTATATATTTCTTTCTACTTCTTCGAACTATGGCAGCAGTATCTTAGAGCGGTCCAGAGGTACTGCCACAAATCTCTACGTTGCGCACTCGCGATATTTTGTTTATTATCCAGCTGGGAAAGAAGGTTATGTACATCGAGCCGGCGCCGGTTTGCCGTAGCTATTTTTAATATTTCCAACTGCACCGTCAGTTGCATCTTGCGTGCGAGATGCGAAATAATGCAGTCGGTATGGCGTGTGTTGCTGCTGGTGTTGTAATAACTGCAAATACGCTCTACGTCTATCCTTCATACTGAATTTCATGTATCTCTGATATATGTGGAAATCATATAAGGTCTCAAAATTGTTTGTCGGTAATGAAAGAGTTGTAAGACTTTAAGTAAAATAAAGGGATAGACGTACGAATTTTGTATTTTAATAGAAAATAAACTTCGTTTCAATTATTTCCTACATTTTTAATCTATAATTACAATAATATTTACGGCATACATTGATATTCAATAAAAAAGAACAGAAAACGCAGAAAATATGAAATTTAATTATATTCGACGAAAAAACCGTACAGTTAAGCGATATAGTAAATTTTCATCAATATAAATTGAATATTTAGATACAATATTTTGTTTTATAATACCAAATATATGAAGAATGGGTATTAGCTTCTAAACTTGCTCTATCAGTATAAATACAATGGAAAATTCTAAAAGTCTTCCATTCAAATAGGTACGAAAAACATTTCCAATTGTGTATGTTTTTGTGCGCATTTAATTATTTTATTTGTTTTGTAAATATATTTTTGGCCGCGGCACATTGTAAAAAGATGAAAATTACAGCGTATTCGAGACCACGGCCGCACTTGGCTCGGCGGCAAAAATATTCCTCATTGGTGAAAAATGTGCAAGGTCTCGTGCGCGTTTCAAAAATATACCGCGATTCACTGCCTGCCGTGGCCGTCGCATCTCAAACTGTGCTTCTCTCTGTTCCTTTTTCTTCAATTGAGTTTTTATGAGAAAAGTGTTGTTATTAAAAAATATCTTTATCATTTACGTAATTTAAACTTATGCCATTTCCAACTGAAGGCATATTCAGCTTCTTAATAAAAATTATATTTTACTTCTTGAACATTTTTATGTTCGATAGTTCATTACTGCCGTCAATCGTCACTCCACAGACGAAGCTTTTTAATACCAATTTCCATTAAAATTAAATAAAATTTAAGTGTCGTCGCTAGAAACATTTTATTAGAGTCTAAGGTTTTTTCGTTATATCGTTAGTTAACGAAGTGGTGCAATATTAAAAAAATAATAGAAATTTCCGCCTATGGAAAATTCTAAAAGTCTTCAATTCAAATAGGTAGGTACACACAACTCTAATAACGTGCATAAAATCACGTTATTAGATTTGTGTGTACGCGTGTGTGCACGCGCGCATCTGTATGGACTCATTTCGATTAAATTTCATATTTGGAGATTTTTATATACATCTCGGGACGTCTGTTTATTTTTTCTTATTTCAAAATTTCGAATACTTGGCAAAAGTTTTGTTTTTATCAAAATGGCTTACAAGTGTTAAAAGTACCGTAAAACTTGTAAAACTAAAGTAAATGGCGCTCATACGTACAGTGAAAGTGGGGTGCGGCGATGAGAGTTGGAGTGGAGGGGTTAATTATTATTACTGTATAAGTCCAGCAATGCAAATAAAACATTACGCTTTTACTTCGACCTCACAAAAGTATATATACAGGCTCATGTTGAACGGGCAAGTTGTGTCGATAAACACCTTATATATGAATAACTCACAATTAAATGAAATTACGTGATGTAGTATTATTTCTACCCCTACACCTCAAGATGTTGTAATACAACGAAACCTAGGTCATGGTAAAGAACTTAAAGAAAGTAGAAATAATACTACATCACATAGTTTCATTTAATTATGAATAATGAATTTCTACAAAATTAACGCCAAATATATTCAATATTTATGAATAACTGTTATTTTTAATTTTATAAAACACAATCTCTAGCTGAAGTACGTTTTACAATGGTGAGGAATTTATACGAAGCATCTGTCATTACAAAGAGATGATCAATTATAAAAAGTTTGTTTTAAATTGATAGAAATAAAATAACAGTCTAAATGTTGTTTGTTTGTAAAGCGTAGGTACGTAAGTATGAAACACTTTTTTGTTAAATGCATTTTTCGACGTAAAAATCTGAAATTGTTACTATTAATTTATTTTCACAATTAATATTAATTTATATGTCTTATGGTCCGTCTTGTATTTTAATTCTTATTAACCAGACTTGTACTCACTGTAGTGGTACCACTGTGGGTACTTATTTTATAATTATGTTTTAGAAGATATTAATAATAATATAGGGTTTTATGGCTGCCTGTTATAGAAGCTTCAATTTTAGGGATAATTATTAATTTATTATTTATAATATTTTATAATTTATCAAAAAAAAATGTCTTCTAGACTCATGTTTGTTAAATGAAATAAAGCGAAAATGACAACAATAATTTAAACAGCAGCATTTAGTAAAACTTAGAATAGTTTAACAAAATTATTGTACGTGGACTTAAAAAAATAATTGAAAAAACTAGCATTTTTGATAAAAAAATACCGTAGCTTTCCGTATCCGGGCGCAAATATATATATATATATATATATATATATATATATATATATACGTGTGTGTGTGTATGTGTGTGTGAAAAATATAATAAGATACATATTTAAATTATGAAAAGCAATATAAAAATTTATAAATCATTTAAAACCCTAAATTTTTAAACTTATATGTATATACGCCTATACATAACCTTCGTATTGCGAGGTGTACCCCCAGCTTTCTTTATTTATAATGTAAGAAACGAATGTTTGGGAACGATTGATCTCAATGCGCATGCACAAGCGCATACTACGAACTGCATCTCGAACCAGAGGCGCGTTGCCAAAAAACACAAAGAAACGACGCACGGCGAAGCTTTTGCATCCATATTATACATGTTCCTGTATATTTATACCTACGTATCATTACATACACACAGACACAAATATGTATACATCGGCGCATCACTTCGTATGCACACATTTTTACGTATTAAGTGACATACCGATACATACATTAGAGTATATGAGCTGATCTTGACCTGTAAAGGTTACCGTTTCGAAAGAGCGGAACGGATTAACGTTAAACGTGTTGAGGTAGGGCAGTAATGCCATATTTGGGGATTTCGTGTGCTAAAAACTTTTGTTTGGTTCACATATGTTGTAGTTAGGTTGTTGGTGCAAGATGGTGTACGGGAGACATAGTTTGAGATTTGTGCTCGTAGAGAAGGCGGCTTTGTAGGGACTTGTTTTAACGGTGGAATATGAATTTCAACAATACTTTTTTTAAAACAGATTACTATAAAGCGAAAAGTTTAAATAATTACATAAAGACGAAATAAATTATTATTTTATACAAGTAACTAACTCGGCATCGCGGAGTCATTACATACATTTGGCTTTTATTTTCCGTTGTTATGAAAAATTATCGTAAAATCGTCAATGAAGTATTATACAATGAAGCCATCATACATTATACGATGTTAATTTCTGGTCGTGAATTTAATAAGATGTTTTCATACTGGATGTTTTCAACTTGGGTGCTTGAAACTCAACTATTATCATAAATATATATAGTCATAATATTTTATGGAAAAATCTTATAGAGAATTAGTTGTAGTTATTTTTATCAAATAATTATTTCTGCACATAATACTGTGTGAGATTTTTGCATAAAATTGTATGTTGAAATAGGTTCATGATAAAAATAATAATAGTGCGCGAAAATGAATTTTGAACAAGATTAAAATCGTAAATTTAAATTACTAATCGTTGGATTATAACAATTTTCCATCTTTCTCAAATAGAGCAACTTCTGTAGCTACTGACCTTAATCCGGAATGCAATTATTACCAATTGATGACAACGTCAAATCGTTTTTCAATTTTCCGACTGTTGTTACTGACTGAAAATTTCAATTGGGGTTTATTATCTACCGGCTTTTGTCTGAGGCTTCGTCCCTGTGATTTTTCGATAAAAGCACCCGTTGCTTTAGCTCTCGAAAGACATTGATAATAGCATCAAGATACCCATTGCACCATCTAATGATTGTGTGTTGTTCTTAGTTCTTATTACTGAATAAAACACTCAGATTCATTCTCCACATTCCTGCCATTGTTAAAAAGTAGCCCATATCTCTATCAAGTTACATGAATAATTGTGCAGGAAATAGACGTGACTAACCACAAAAACATTTTTTCATTTGGAATATTAGTTAGGTAATTTCTCTAATTGTTATTCATTACCATAACTATTTCAATATAAAAACATAGTATTATACAGCGCGTCATTTCAACTTAGTTTTGATTTCTTAATCGCACAGCGCCGATGTCAGCAAACAATTGAATCGCTAATAGATAAACAAAATATAGCCGAAACAATCAATTAAAACAGTTTAACGGCCTACAGCGACAACAAGTGCCGACAAATCCAATTACGCTCCCATTTCGCAAACATAATATTTGTAAAACATTCTAGTTTGCTGAAGTTTCGATGTCTTCCATTGTGGCATAACTTATGCGCCGCTTACAATAGTTCGTGTTGATGATAGACCACTGACTTTCATAACAATTGTCTACGATTCGCACTATGCAATGGATCGGACAAAGCCGCGGAATGTTTCTGCAGTAGGTTACGCAGATGGAGGAATGTAGATCTATGAATAGTTTTCAGTTAAGAATATGATTATGTGATGTTTGCATAGATATAAAGATCGAAAAATGATTACAACGAGTTATGTGTCGTTGTGGAATTCAGGAATGGTTTTACAGCGCTTAGGACATGTAAATACTAAAATATCACTAAAATTAATTTCAATTACATTGCGTTTTGTATATACGAGCTTACATCAAAAATTATGTATGCGGGTGTATGTTACATACGACAATGAAACAAACATGAGAACATTGCAGAATACGCAGTACCAGAATATTGATTTGATTTTGTAGAATATTAGAATACTTTAAGTGTTTTGTAGAACATTTATACGCTCAGCACACACTTACACGAAAGAATAAACTTAGAATAAAGTAGTGTTCGGTATTTGTCTATGTTTCATGACGTTGTTGATGCAAATTAACCAAAATAAATTTAAGCGGAAGTTCTATACAAATGCCGGTGTTTAAAATTGTTTCATGTGTTGAAACCCATGCGATCGTGATTGAATAATTAAATATAAATTGCATGTCACTTTGTAGCTATATGTATAAATTTCATAAATAGGTGAATGGTGACTGGACCACAATTTAATTTTAAAAGATTTATTTCATGATATTCTTCTCGATATATAAAATTGACAATCAAAATTTGCATATTACATTTTGGAAATAAGGATTTACATTAAATTGGAAAAATATATAGTTTACTTCACTTCTTCATATGAAATACCTACTGAAGCGCAAAATTTCATGCAGATAAATCCAATAGTAAAGATATTTTGAGGATATAGAAGACGGATAATTGGATGCATATGAGGATATTATAAGTGTTTCATATTCCATTGTGAAATCATAAAAAACAATAAATAATTGTAAGAAAAAGAATGTGTCACATCAAATCCGCGGTCGAACGAAGTGAAAGAATTATATTTGAATCATCAATAATGAATAACATACTTGCGGTACATCATTCGTTATTGACGAAACGCCATACAAATAGGCTTAGGTGCCACTTTTGTAAACTTTTTATGATTTGCTAAGGCATAATTAAGTCACGTTTCAAGCAAAAAAAAAACGAAGAGGATTTTAAAATAAGGTTAATATTTTTCGAACTGGTAATCTAATTTTAAACGATTAAATCTATACTTTTGATATGAAATTCTATGATAATAATTTTATTAAAACGCTACTCAGGGGCGAATAGAATGATTACTTGTACAACAGTTTAATGAAGAAATTTCATACTAAAATAAATTACATCGAGTGTTTCCAATCGTCAAATCACTTGCAACAAGTCATTTGACTACCATCGCGAGATTATTCAGAATAATTCGGGATCCCCACAATGGTAATTTTATAGGAATAGTGGAGCATCTTGCTAAATTTGATCCTGTTTTAGGTGACCATTTGAAATCTTTTGCTCGTCCAGGAAGTGGGAGTACATCATAGCTATCCAAAAAAACCTAAGAAGAAATTATATTATTAATACGTGATCAAGTACCAAAACAAATATTTACTGAAATCCAAAATAAATTTTATACCTGACATTGCACATATTGATCAGGTTACAATTATTTTAGATATGTACATAAACATGGAGAAAGAACAAAGCGATTTATGAGATTTATACCAAATACAGAATATAAAGCTAAAAATATCGTGAATGGTATTTTCAATGTCCTATCAGTGAACGGTCTCAACGTTATGAACTCTCGCGGTCGATCCTACGATAATGTTAGCAATATGTCTGGTATATATTCAGGCGTTCAAGCAAGACTTAAACGGATTAATTCTTTGGCTGAGTATGTTCCTTGTGCTATTTACTGATTGAATTTAGTAGGTAGAGCTGATTCAGTTTCTGCAGCAAAAAAATCCCCATTTTTGATTCACGATACCAAACCAATTGAATACGATATTTAGGATGGTAATGTACTATAATTAAAAAAAAAGCATCATTATTGAACACACAGGTGTCAGAACAAGTTCTAGAGAGAAATAATGCTAAAGAAAATGATTTAACGATACCACCACAAATATATTTTTCTTAACTAACATTACATCCAGTTCCGTAGGTATATTTTACGTAAATACTGGATGAAATAAGTATTTATCCAGATAAAAATTTTTGTTATCGTATGATGAGCATCGTCGTAACGCGCAATTTACCGGTCTTAAAGAATTTGTAATTTTCCGAAATTGCGCAAGATCTCGGGAATTCTGTATTCTATACTACAACAAGAGTAAAATATCAATATTTTATTTAATATATTTATTTACTCCATTACGAAGAATTTTAGAGTTCTACTAGGTATTTCGAGTAATCGTGCTAACTAAGTTGGTATCTAAGAATATCCTGAATATCTGGCAGCTGTTAAAGATAGCTGTTTTCTGGAATTCCATGTGGGTATTAGAAAGTAAACAAAATTCGCTACAATTCTCGTGCTACAATTGTCGGTATGATCCCAACATTTTTTCATTCTTACATCTTCTTCTTGATGTGATCGCTGTATTATTTAATACAAAAATGTACGCTATATAATATTATACAGTATATAATATTTTGCTAGGGCTACTCTTTGGGTTATAAATGTTGAATAAAACGATGGCTATAGTGAGGTTGTATATTTTTTCTTATCCACGAGGACTGTATAGGGTGGATTATCTGTAACATCCTATTCGTTCGTATTGTCCGGCCCTAGATAATAATACCCTGGATAACACCCGTAACGAAAATAGTACCTCAGTTTGTAGGTATTATTTTCTAAAATTGCCTGGTCATGCTCTCCTAGTATGAGATTAGGGTTTCAATTAGGACATCTCGGGGTATAATGTTGGCTAATTGATTGCCAAGATGCGCATATAGGCAATGCCAAAAATATCTTTAGTTCTTTTTTAATGTTGATGACTCAGTATTGTATACCTATTCGGAAGTTTCTCGTTTTGTAGTAAAAAGATCAAAAGGTCAGTCAGGTATTCGAAGCTCGGTTATTATGTGACCAGTCTGCGGGTTATAACAGTATGGAAGATACTGCCATAACCTAACCTAGTTGCTAACATAAGATATTTGTGATATTTTTTCCATGAATGAAACTTTTTTACCAATTCCCTCATAAATTAAGCGATGAAGGAAGATACCACGTCTGAAAGTGAGTAGTTCTTATCATTGTCCATGAGAGTTGTGTCTAACGGCAATATGCTTTTTAGTAAATACTCTACGAAGTTAATGATCAACTTCTGGCGGTCCTTTGGGTAGAAAAAGCCTGTTCTGCCATTTTCTCTTTTGATGATCATCATTCACACACCTGGTGCTCTGCAAGACTTTTCCACGTTCCTCCGGATACTTCTTAGGAATCAACTTCTAGTGGTCATTTAGGTAGATAAACCTGGTTCGGCCATTTTCTCTTTTGATGGTCATCGTTCATATTCCTAGTGTTCCCCAATAGCTCTTCAAGACTTGTTCATCAAGGATCTTATAATTTGGACACTATTTCTACCATTGATATTGTTTTTGAAGATGTGAATGTTTTTTTTTGCTAATTTCTTTGTTGTTCTTTCACATTCCTGGATTTTTGTACTCGCTCCATGAGGCCTAACACGTTCCATTCAACTATTCTGTAGAAATACGCCGGTACTAGTACAATGAGATTTATTGTTTGGATACTATTTTTGCCATTGGCTTATTTTTGAAGATGTGAATGCATCTTCTGCCAATTACTCTGTAGTTGGTAGCCTTTTATATACGTGATGCTCCGAATTATCTACTCAAGGTCTGTCACTGATAAAAATTCTCATCAGCGACTGCGATTTTATTCTTGAGCTCAATATAAGTGGCATCTATCTTTTCCTACTTTATATCCTGAGTTTTAAACTTATTCTGTCAGAATGATAATTTAATACTTTTGTTGAATTTTTCGGTGTTATGGATGAGATATTATAATTGAGTTTTGTGGAGGCATGTAAATTCATGAAATCTACATATAGAAGATCGTATTATTATTATTATTTACACATTCATCTATATCAATATTAGTAATAATTAAATTAGAAGGATGGAGCATGTGTATATTCTCAATACGATTTTATTGTGATAATAGGTAAAATTAAAGAAAGATAAGTCTAACGTTCATTATCTACAGTAAAAGCTAACAAATAATGTGGCGAAGTTTAACAAACGTCGAAGAGTTAATTTTTATATTTGACACAGTTTTCATTCATTTGGATAAATAAACCTTATCACAAATGTCCATCAAATTTCTTAAATAAAAAGAAATACATCTCGGTTTGGAGGTTTTTTCAGCTTTGGAGGTGAAGATAGGAAGTTGGTTAATCAGAAAGGCATCAATTGAGATGGGCTGGCCAAAAATCGAAGAATTTCACTGTCAACTCTGATTGAAGAATATAATTAGGAAAGTTGAAGAATATCTTTGAAAGAAAAAGGTTGTATGTGTTCGAATATAAAATACGAGACAATTTAGCGATCGAGAATGAAAAAAGAGCAAGCAATAAAATTCAATTTGCAACTTTATTATAAAAGGAAAAAAGCCAACCTCCAAAATAAGAAACAAAATAAAAATAACAATAAAAACTAATTAAATACACAATTATTTCTTTGATTGCAAAAACTAACAAATTTCATTCATTTCAATTTGTATTTACAGTCAAAAGAATAACAAATTCAGTTGCAGACTGATATTGACATTAGTGTTGTGTTATTACCAATATGAATATCTTTTCTGCTCTATGAAAACTTTGCGTTACTTTTCGAGAATCTTGTCAGCCCTGCGAGTTTCATGGATCGGTGTATACATAATATCACGTTACATAAATATAACAGGACGCATTCGGTTAAATTTGTTGATTCAAAGGAACCCCTAGAAATAACATGGTATAGACTGTTAACAAAAGTAACCTAACTATTAAAAATACAAGATTATTATCTATCTGATAGTTGTTTTAATTAAAACTTTTAAAGAATTATTTTTTTTATTTTCTTTATATAAAATTGTAATTTTTATTTTTCTAACACCTTTGCCCAACACTATATGGACTTATGTCGGTATCCTTTCATGAACGTTTATATTTTTAACTTGGCTTCTATATAAAACATATCTTCTAACACAAATATTGCTTATTATGTAGTTTACTTCAAGAGAAGTAAACCTGGAAGTGACCAAACAAGCCAAATCTTTTCTTTTTCAGTGTGCGCAATACAAAAAAAAAGTTAAATAAACAGGATTGACAGATAGCCAAATTTTTATTTTTTATAATACTGTTTACGACAGGGACAGTAAGCTATCTAATCTTATAACCGACCTGTCATTTTATTAGTTATATTATTTTTTAAAGTAAATATGTAAACATATATTATAAGCAGTAATCTAAAAAACAAAGGTTTTTTCACACTTCTAATTGAATTGTGAAATAAATATAAACTTATAACACGATAATAATACCGCAAAAAAACATTTATACAAATCGTATTATAAGTTTTGATATATTTTCCTTTTTAGACGAGAAAAAAGTGATTACCGGTTTTATACTAGTTTCTGACCATGACGGTCAGAAACTTAGAAATTAGATTTTGAAAATTGTTGAAATTTTTATTCAATATTCCAAAAACAATTTTAAAATTAGATTACAGAAACCAGGAATAGTTCCTTTTTTTTAACGACATATCGTTTATGAGCTTAAGTTCAAATTAGTCTATTTTGATTGTTTATCTCTTTGAAAATTTTCTCATATTCAAGTTGAAGTTTTTTTTAGATTACGTCTAAATTTAATCAAAAAATTTTGGTTACCCAAACGAGCCATTTTTAGGGCCACTGTATAAATCTCTAATAAGTTCTCAACTCAGTTTCTTCTACTCAGTTGCTGAGAAACGATAAACATATTTAATGTAAATTATACGTTATTTAGCGCTAATAGAGGGGGCGGTCGCCCACCATATTGTGTTCCGCTAAAGGACCAGCTTCAAAGATGCTCTAAGCGTGAATGACGGGGCGCAATGTTGACTGAACCTTAAGTGTGAGATTCTTTTAGATGATTAGTATTTTTAATATATATTTTTTCAATGTATAAGACAGTACTATTGTGCTTTGGGAATCTTAGAAAAACTTTTTTTTTCGTAAAATCTTCACTTTTTTCATGGCGAATTTTATTCGTAACTTTATTGTTCGTTGACATGTCTTATAATATGTTTACTGTTCAAGTTTAAGTTCCTAGTTGCCGAGTATGCATGGCGTGGTCGTCAAGCCTCGTTGACTGCGACAACGAGGACGCGGCCAAGATAGAACAAGTTTGTTACTTTATGCAAGTTTTGCGTTAAACCGCTACTCGGTCGTATTAATTCTTTACGCGACGTTCGTCCGCCGCAAGGAGTTATTAGATAAAATGGAAAGTTATTGAAAATTCTCATCTTTTTTTCAATATAATACAAGTTTCAAAATTAGAAGTGTAGAAACTAAATTTATGTTTAAAAGTGCGCCGTTTGCACGCTTGAAAGAATTAGCTTTGCACCATATGCTAAAGAAAATAGCAGTTTGCTTCATGAAAAATAAACAATTTCATACGCTACTTAAAGCTTTATTATATCATCAATATACGTGTATATAAAAATAGCAGTTTGCTTCGTGAAAAATAAACAATTTCATACGCTACTTAAAGCTTTATAATATCATCAATATACGTGTATGTAAAAATAGCAGTCTGCTTCATGAAAAAATAAACAATTTCATGCGCTACTTAAAGCTCTATGTAGCTGCTTTATAATATCATCAATATACGTGTATGTACTGTTTCCGGTATGCTTGTTCATATAGAATCATATATTTTAAAACGTACACTTTGTGACTGAAAAATGTTTATAATTAGATTAAAATAAAATACATGACTTCCATTTGCATTTAACTATTTATTATAGCTGGATATTTATCTATCCTATTCAATAAAAAATATTTGAAAACAAGTGCTATTATAGAAGGTGTTTCTATGTACAAATACACTATTCAATATAAAAGAATACATAACCTAGAATTCGAGAGAAATCAAGGGTTTTGAACAGAATTTAATATATTTATTAAATACTCTTTCTTTTTAGTACATGCCTTTTCATCAGGAAATGTCTTTCAACCATATTATTTTTCAAAAGAAGATCTGACGGTATAACCATATCACCTCAACTACTGGTATTGCGACTTAGAAATGTGTATTGTTTGAATTTGTCAGATCTCATACGTTACCTACATAACTATATTAGCTATTCAGCGCCTTATCGCCAATAATACTTAAAATAAAAAGTAAACATTTTATTACCCTTTTGTAATCTAATTGTAAAAATTTTATTACTCTTGTGTACTCTTGTATATTCTTGTGTAATTTTATTACTCTTGTGTATCTCATACATTACCTACCTAACTATATTAGCTATGCAGTACCTTATCGCCAATAATACTTAAAATAATAAGTAAACATTTTATTACTCTTGTGTATTAATAGAGCCAGGTTTTTAATCCGCCAATTCGTAATATAATTTACAGATACCTTACGTTTTCTTTAAGTTTTCCTTTTTTTTTTTAGCTCTTCCGTATATGTGAGTCTAGCAAAGTGGTCGCGATACCTATCCATAGTCTTTAATTTCCATTATACAAATTTAAACACAATCGTCTTAGGTGTCAAACTGAAACTCAAACTACTGGTCTAATTCATGCTTCATAATATTTTATCTGTGTACTCAGTATTTTATCTGGCATATGAATACAATATTTTATGTAGACAGCTGACCAACATAAAAGTCAGTTTCTTCTTCAGTAAAAAAGTTCCGTGGTAGGTAGATATTTTTCATTACACATAATTGCTTTCCTAAAGACAAAGCTCCGTTCATTGAACTAAAGAATTTATAGACATGTCAAACCAGACCATATAACACTATCAATTTTCCACAGGACAAACGTATTTCTTGAGAACACTGTGAACGAAATTAAAATTATCTTACATTAAAATTTCTTAAAATTCAATTTTCAATACCATCTCGGATCTAATCTGCTTTCATAAAATTCAATTTTCAAATACCGTCTCGCGGTTTTTCTTAATTTTCCACAATTCAAACCAGAAAACTGTGGTAGTTGATTTGTTTATTTGAACCAAATTACCAGTTATGAGATCTAATTATTAGACATCAGTCCTTTTCATATTGTATGTGCTGTGTTGGTGAACGTGAAGTATATTTGCGATTATCGATTCTGAAAGATGAATCTTCTCATTCTTTTTTATGATAATTTATTGGTTTACTAATTTAATGAAGAAACTGCATAAAAACAAAAATATAATCGATAATTATATTATTTAATAATACAGTATGTGTGAAAACAAAATATTATGTACCACTAGGCTTAATTAGACAATGTAGTTTCAAAAAAGTTTTTTTTAAAATTGTTTTGATAAAGTCTGAGTTTTAACCTAATTGGCCTTCTTGATATAATAGGACAATTTAACTTGCAGTTTATTCTGGGGAAAATATGGCTAATAATTTATCGAAATTATTGAATAAGCGCATAAAACTAATAACATTTTCGAATCAAGCCTACGATTAATATGACGGAATATAAAAAGGATAAAGCGCCTTATATTGTGTGGTTTATTTACAATTACAGAGAGCTCAAGCGTTCTTTAATTCTATTACTAAATATTTATCATGTAGTGGTAAGACAATTATAAATTAACCACGGCTATTCAGATTGTTATCTATGATAAAAATACGGTCACAAATAAAATCATAATTAAAATTATCAGTGAGATGATCGTTATCGAGAGCAGTGGTTCCACCGGTCACAGCCGCGCCGTTAGAGTACCCCGGTATCGATTCCAGAGACCGGCGGTCGGTTTAGCGGAAAGTAAACTCAAGTTCTCTCACAAGCAGACCTGGTTACGTGGGTGAGGTACTTGACAATACAAAGTAGTAAGCCTATGGGTTGAGTAGTGTAGCGAGGTTTGAACTAATGATCTATGCAAAGAAACTGGTTATGAAATGCGCTATTCTGGTCAGCGGCTTGTCAACAATGAAGCGTTGTTTAACTTTGCAATTCGTCAGGAATGGCATTTCGAAATTGAGTTACTTTTCTATCAATAAGAAAATAACTTTTTTCTATGGATGTTTATATATGTCACTAGCAATATGGCTTGCTTCTCGTGTGGAAAACCTTGTGAGATAGGATATATTTCTAGATATTAAAAATTCCCCTCTCTTTGCACCCAAGGAGGTGCCAAAGAATCTGCTAAATAGTGACGATACTACAGTTACTAGTAGTTAAACATAAATATTTGTTTTTAGTTTAATAATGATTAAACTAAAAACAAGTATTATGAATAAAATAAATAGTGCTATCTAGTGGGTAATTATAAAAATACACATTTATGACGGTTGCTTATTTAAATAAACAGATGTCGCTGTCAATTAAGTATTATTAGTGGAGTTGAGCGATAATACTAGTGAAATCTATTGCAGATGCTGACCAAATGTATATGGTATAATACTGCCAAATATCTAAGATCTGTTCAGGGGCTTTTGCGTGATGCGTTTATATGCGACGGCATGACCGTTTTTATTGAGTTCATACGGTGTATATATATATATATATATATATATATATATATAGCAAATTATCAACCTGTGTATTGTCATATTTTGCGACAATATGTTGTTGTTGTATTCATGCCATAATATGACTTAGGTATTAGTGATATTTACACTAACAACACACTTATTTTTTATACAGAAAAATACGGAATTAATAAGATCGAAAAAAATATTCTACCAAAAACATAAATGGTAAACAGCCCAAAACAAGTTCGCATGAGGAATACTAAATTACTGGGCTAACAGAATCGTTGAAATCCAAAGCAAAGCACTTCTTCAGACATCAAACTTAAAGTGTTATACATTCTAAAATGTTGTCGGACTTGGTAAGTTTTGGTGGAGTTATTCACATTTTTAACGTAATGAAATACAAAGTAACTGCACATGAAGCACTATATTAAAATACTAGAAATGATCCAAAGGTTTTGATGTTTTGACTATTTTCCTAGGTCCATATGTAAGTGCTAAATTAAATTATTATTTTAGTTCCATATCTCAGTGTCAAATTTAAATATTTTCTAAGTCCATATTTCTGTGCCAAATTTGACTATTTTCTTAGGTCCACGTCTCAGGATCTGTTCAAGCTATGATAATGAAATTAGTATATGCTGCACGAGAATAAGTAGAACAATACGTTAACTTTACATATTCATTTCAAATAGGAACTTGGCTGAAGGGTGTTAAAGTGGTTGGTGTAAATAGTGTCCGGTATGCGTGTGACCGGTGTTTTGAGAACTTGTCCTGTGTTGTTGAGATCTATTGAATTGCTGAAATTTGTTAAACTATACGAAAATATTTCGTACATTCGCAAATACAGTCCAAACTAATAGAGTATCACAGCGCGATTACCCCGTGCAGTGTGGAGCGGTCACAAACAACCGACCCAATTTTGTAGGCAGTGAATCGGGGGCAGAGGGTTGGTAGATGTGGATTATTTTCATATTAAGAAAGGGATTTAACTAATCCAATTATGCTATCATCCGTTTGCTGAAATAATTACAGTCTGGTATGTCTTCTTCGATAGTACAATTTCTTGCCGGTTACTTTCGAATAGTACATTTGATTCAGAAATCGCTAATTTCGGTCTTACTTTAAATTCTCTTATATAGTATGTAGTACGAATTGAATTTTTTCTTGACTGTGGAATGATTATCAATCATTATTATTCCGCTGTATAATCCACTCAGTATTTCAATGGAACAAATCGGTATAATTTTTACCAGTGAGCAGTAATATCGATACTAGTCAGCGCGTCCTTGAATAATTTTCATTTATAGAGATTTTATGATCTCTTCACGGAAAACGCCACAAAGTGTTCTTCCTTCTTTAGGATGTCTTTTGTGTCTATCTATCCACCTGTTGTAATCAAAAATATATTTAGATTTTACAGTATCAATTGTTATAAAAGTTGCAAAAATATGCATTCTGCATTTTGGTGAATATTCGCGGCACCGTGCTTGCCACTGAATCTTTAAATAACTTCACAATGCTTCAGCTAGTCATTTATTGAATATGTTCCGTTAGGTTTTTTAATATATTTTGTAATACGTTAATATCAGTAAGTTTGATATGATAAATTATATCTATGAGATATTAATTTCGCTTTGACCTGAGGAGCAGTTTGGTGCGAGATCACGATGTGGTTATGAATGTTAATCTCACATGTCATAATCACAATATAGTAGTTTTATTATTATTATTTAACAGCCCGTGCTATTTTTTAAGATTTACTGTGCCATATATCTCAGATTTTCTCATTATCTATGACTTTAAAACACTTTTTCGGAGTGAGTTTAAAATAAAAGTAGTCAACTGTTTATAAAGTACTTACGGAACGACGTTCGCTCCAGATTATGCTTTGTTTTATTGGTAGTATTCATATATCAACATCAGTTTGCGATCCTTCATCGAGCGCGCTGTCTCGATCTGTTTCTCAGACTGTTTTTGACTTCACGGAGTTTTTAAGGTTTTTTGGGTATCTCAGCCTAAATCGCCTTAAGTTTATTTTTCTTTGCTTCTTTTGCCTAAGGAGATTGGCAAGAATTCATATAGTATCTATTGGGCACAGATGTTAGAAGAATAATAACGACACTCAAACAAAAAAAAAATAAAAAATAAGCTCCTTAAAAATTATATATTACTTATTTTAGTCGTCAATCAGGTAAATGAGGAAACTTGTATTTTTTTATAAAAAGTCAAGTTATTTTTGCATAATAGGTCGTATATGTTATTTGTACGAAACTCTTTAAACTAACAAAATGTAATAAAGTTTAGATTGTGTCTCGTTGTATCTACCATATACAGATATAACATACTAATCCATGAAATTCGCAGACTCGACAGGTCTTCGAAAAATTACAGAACAATAATAATATATTATTTTGACAACAACAAAATTAATATATTGACACTAGCGTGACCCGTGCGAAGTCTTCGCATTATTTATTCCATTATGAAACTCAGATGACAGATCAAACAAATATTTTACTAAAATTGACATATAGAGGCGCAAGTATCAAAATCATTGAGCTAAAGCGCCACTTTATTTATACGTGAGTGGATTTGAAATTAAACAAAAATTTTACCGACCGTCAATCATATTGACGTTGAGCCGTTAGATGGCAGCATTGCTGTTTTGTGTATATAATTTTAATAATTAATTAATTTGCAAAAACAATAGCAATAATAAATTTTTTAGTTATGGATGCCGGTAGAGCAAGCAATTATCTATAAAATGATATATAATTTATGTGGATTAGTTGTGAGGTTTTTTCTAAAAAGGGAGAGTAACATCTTAACCTTAGCGTATTAATATATATGATGATGATGATGATGATGATGATGATGATTCATTCTTTCAATTAAAATTTAATTTTTCAACATAACATTTCATTTCATTTTTATTTGGCCACACATTATATTGATAATTGTTTTTAAACGTTTTTAGAATTATTCTTTGTATAATAAAAATATAATACATGTGCGTTTGTGAAGGTAGCTTTTTTGTTTTATTTAACGATTATAATTTTATTTTATTTTTTGCACCTTATTGATTATCCATTGTCGATTTGTTTAGTTTTTCTTGTATTCTAAATGAGCAGATTTTTAAATTTTTTTTTTATTTCTGTAACGTCCATCTCATATCTCCATTGAATGTTATGTCAATAATTGCTACATGTTCCACCCTGGGACTTTCGAGTCGATCAGTTAAGCTGCATAAACAGATGAGGATAACATTTTCTTTGGAATATTTTTTTTCTTATTACGTAACACTTAATGCAAACTTTTTGATCATGTAAATATATCATACTGGTATAAAAAAACGGTACAAGGAGATGTAATAAAACGACTATCTAAATTATCTCTTCCTAGATCGTAGTACAAAACATAAGCAACTAGAGATTATTTTGATATTTGACAACACATATTTTCCAAAATCTATTCATTTCTAATAATACAAAACAAAAATACTTCAGAAAAAAATTTACATAACTGTCATGACTATTTATTGATAAATCGAAATATTCTATATCTAATTTCATATACAAGCTATAACGCATTAGGTAATGATACATTATTTCTCGATAATCCCACTTTCTAAGATTAAACTCCACTTTCTCAGAATTTATATAAAATATCAAGTGATGTCCCATTTTCAGTCTAATGTTTTATAACGCAAAAAAACATAAAAAAATATATCCAGATGCAATTCGAATCAGCTCTTTCACAATTATGGAACCTTGTATTTAAATTCTGTTCTCTTTATATGAAATATTATATTATCTTTCATTCTATTAATGTCGATGCACGAACATTTCTAAAGCGATGTAAAAACGCTATTTATCACAGTAAAACCGACGTTAAAGCCATCTGTCGACGGGTATGCGGAACATCGTTTGCAAATGCATTCACCAATGTTTTATTGTCAGTAGAAACGCATGCCGTGTCGTTGTCCCTTTCTACATAATATTTCTGTCTATAGCGTTGTCTCTTGCTTTCCACAATGATTTATTTTATATTTTTAATGTAGATAGGTCGAACATTTCGTCGGTGGACAGCACTTTCCTTCTATAGCTGTGATATATCTATGGTATACATCAAGGCACCGTTGTTAATCTAGCGTAAGTAAACAATGATTTACGAGTCACTATTGGATTTGGCTTGTGAAGAAAGCTAACTTGAAATCTTAGGTAAACTGAGTTGAGTCAATGTTCGTGTATTTTAGTTTATAAAGTGCACGGTAGTGAAACTATTGCATTTAAGCAATATTCAGGGTACAATGCAATAATTTAGGTAATTTTTTTGTCAATATTTTTACTAAATAACTAATTCTCTATAATTGGGTATTTGATTAATTTTTTGTCATTTCATTAATCATAATTTCAAGGTACAAGCTGATGAAGAACGAAAATTTTTTTTAATAATCTTAAAAATTTACCGAGTTATAAATGTTTAAATTTAACCTTTAGAGAAGGATGGCAATACTGTGATGTGAGGTCATTTTTAACGTTGCACGTTATATTCTACGAGAGGCAAAGGGACAGGGATATACCCAACTCTATCCGTATCTTCAAATTTAGAAGCCTACCACTGGCTTATTTTTCAATCAATTTTTGAATTTTTTTCAAGACTGGTTTTTAATTAACTTATATTTTACAATATTGTACGAAAAATATCAAAATTTAGAATGAGTCAACTACCGTATTCATTAGTACTCTAAAACTGATCTTCACAAAATTATATGATTGCAACATCTGCAAAACGACTGTCGCTTTTATACACATTTTTAACGCTCTACCAAGTTAGCACGTGGTGCTATTTGAGGACATTTACTTCATTAATTTTATATGAGCATACTTCTTCTGTTAAGTGTATCATTGGTTTTAATATTAATATTAAAACCAATGATACATTATACATGCCATTTGGTATTAAGTATACGGTACTCTCAAGTGAGTGCCATTTTTTTGAGATATTTAATATTAGTAGATTCAGATTTTGTTTACGATTGTTACTTTAATGTCGAATATTATCTATATGGTTTAGGACAATTCTAACTTTCTTTCATTGTACTTTCTCCATTCTGTCGAATTGAACAATATGCTGTTAATGGAAGATTATTTGAAAGTTGTATACACCTTAACATTGATGCGTAAAATTTATAAAAACAAAATAAATATTTTAACATATACTGCTTACGTTATGAAGGTAAGTTAGGTATTTCGTAGATCTTAAGTCTCCAAGCGTTTCTTAACAGAGGTGTAATAGGGAAAGCCATTAGGCCAATTAACATGCCACAAAGGTATAGCAAACAACGTGTGACTGTATTATAAATTTGCCTACGATCGTCACCTCACATAAATATGCTAGGTATTATGACTGAATGTTTACATATATTTTTACTTATACGTAGTAACCATTTAAAGCTATATATAGCCAAAATTAATTACAACTAAAAGCAAAGACAAAAAAATTTATTGGTCCGTATATCTTTCAAAGAACCAAGATGAATAATGTTTTTGTTTGTATCTGTATTTTATTAATGAAAATGAATTGAAATAAATTTTGAACTGAAACATTACATAAATTGTAGAGCACATAAGGGATTCCCAATAATTTGGAGATTCATATCTCGCCACAGAAATGTTGTATTAGAAAATATTACTAGATATTTCCTATTGGACATTTCATTCAACGGAATCCTCGAGAAAAATGTTTCATTCTTAAGGTCTTTAAAAATATTATAAATATATAAACCTTCTTAAGGTGGTCTTCTTGGTCTTTATAAATATATAAATTATATTTGATGAATCAATTTTGAAAACGAAGTTTTTTGTAAAATTTCATTATAATTGGTGTTAAGCTAAAATATTTTGTAGGCTGCCACCTGCGGATAGGCGGACACGACGTATATAATAATAAGGACTCCGTTTTTCTCCTTTTGCTACGAAACTGTTTAAAGTGGCATATTTCATTTTATTTAATTATAGCTTAATATGCCCTCATATCAAGTTTTAGTCCAAAAATGGTATTAAATTGCCGGAAGCTGAATATGGACTATTCTTGGTCTTCAGTATGCCTTACCCTTCGTGACAACTTACCAGGTAAGTTAAGTGAGTCGAGAAAGAATACAACCAAATTAAGTACAACGATAGTAAAACACGGTGTTTTTTATATATTCAGCCAATATAAATGGGATACTTTACTTCTTTCAATCAGTAATAGAAACTGATGGGTTTTTCAGGAAATTTATTTAGGGGCGGCGGGCAGATACAAACTAAAAAAAGCGATGAATGTATGTACCTTATGTACCCTTTTAAGGTACTAGCGAAAAAATAGGTGTACTGGTAAATGTGTCTTTTATTGAGGAACCACAAAAATAGACAGTTCAAATTGCTCGGTGTTGATATATTTCTATACGAGAATTTTAATTTATAGGGTTTTATAATTAAACAAACAACCTGTACCATTTCGTTATCTAGGAACGCTTGTCCCAGACAAAGTTTTTTCAGATTTAAACGTATGATTATGAAATTTTTGAAAAGGTGCTCTAGAATTACATTTCAATTAATACGTATAAAAGGAATTTGTTTTTTCACAAGTTAAAAATTGGAATGAAATATTTAAATTTTACGCTAGCCTGATGGCTAGCATAAAATCGTAATATATCATCAGCGTTGTGTTCTCAGAAAGGCCTTTTAAAATAAAATTAAGGTACAGGTTTTTATTTTCGAAATATTAAATTTAGAACTTTTTAGAGGCGGATTTTGAAAAAAATTTAAAAGAAAACAATTCTCACCAGTCGTGGCAAATGACTAGAACTTTTAATTATAGGTTAACTTGATCAATAATTTCAAGTGATATAGACGACTTCGAAACCATACTCACATGAGTGCCGGTTTAATTATATTTAACGGTTTCTTCTGAACGTTTTGTTAATGCAAAAAACAGAATTTATTTATAAAACGATCAAATATTATACATTTTGCATAAGAGGAACTACTCTATATGGGACAGATATTGTATCAGAGGCATTTCTCCGAAGAATAAAAAAAATCCAGGTTCCGCTTTCATTACCTGTTTTATTGGCTACTTACAGCCTAAGATCCTTGATTACTATTGGGAATAATTTTTCTTTTTTTTTTTAAATTTTTTCAATACTTAATATTTTAAATCTGATTAACAGAGATTTTAAATAATTAGAACCAAATGTTTAAACATTTTTGATAAGAGAGGTGTTAATTAATTAAATTTGATAATTTACCAAAAATACGGTTAGAATACTCCGGTAGATACAGATTAAAAAGTATACGTGAAATTTGTGAAGTCTTCAAAACTGTAAGTTCGGAATAACCTGATCAATTAATTGAGATTTATTTAATAGTTTTTTAAGACACAGCAGAGAGGCAGGTACAACGTTTTGGTTTTCGTGCCACATAATGAAATAAATTGCTACAAGCTTCCATTTCATAGAATTAGTAATGAAAATACTTAGTTTTACTGTTTTCCATACAACCAGATTTTATAATATTAAATAGATATATGTACAATGTTTTATTACTGGCCTTGTCACTTTTCAAGTTTATTTCTATATCATCCATGTTTAAGAGGATATTATACTTTATCAGTTTAGATTATGAACTACGAATTTTTGAATTGCTCGCTAATTGTTCAGACTTAAAATGTAGTTCTATACTCTCATTGAAATTAAGTTTTATATAGGTATATAAACTTTACATTTTTTATTTTATTATAAGTTTTGTAAACCCTGGCTAATAGGCGATGTTAAATATGTATTAACAATTAGCAATGGTTTCTGGAAGTGTCGGTATGGCATTTCATATTCCATAATACCAAATACATAAATTTACAATTTGCTGTAGTTAGTCGAAAAACAATTGAACTTTTGATTACCCATAAAAGGGTTCATAGGGAAAATTGATTTGTACTTTTGCAGACTCTCCTAACCTGAGTATAATTTTCTTTGAAAATCATTGCGATATACTTTTGAATAATTTCGACGTATTTGAATAATTTTAAACAGTCTGATGAAGAAGAGAGTAACAGCCATAGAATGTAGATCTAATTGCAAATTTGCAATTACGAATGATCGATTAACAATTTTACGTAGTTTAAATATGTTTACTTACTTTAACATTTTACCATAGTTCTATACATTTTGTCAAAAAATATTAAACTTATATAAAATGAAAAAGATCTGTTAACTGCTATATCATAAATGGTGGAATATTTTATACGGCCAATATTTGTTTCATTTACCATAGAAATTACAATTGATATGTTTAAATATCTCATGAAGATATTATTTCACAAAATATTAATGTTTAAGTAGAAATACTTGGATGGCATGCTCTGTGACAAATTTATTGTGTACGGGCGTTATAAAGTAATTTGAAAGTACAATTTTTCATGTAATTTTCATCATTTCACGACTAGTTTGAGTTAAACGAATGGAGTTTTTAGGTAGAAAGTAAGTAAGTGAAAACTAATATTTGTAATAGTAAACAAATTAAGATACCTTGGGAATATTACATTATTGAAACGAATAATTGAGGAAGTTATGAGGAAAGATTCTGAATAATATTAGAATTTAAAACTTGAGCGTATATAGAAGCATTACTTGTTCATAATATTAAGGAAATATGTTACTGAGATGTTTTATACGTCTGGCTCCAAATGGCAATGAATAAACGTTACGGGCAATATGAGGAACTAGTTTATTAAACGATTTTTAATTTTATAAGACTTCAAGGCATCTGACTTTATGTACATACATGCTTACTGTACGTACGTCCAACTACTTATAGTCTTCATAGCCCTATCGCTAGTTCTTCACAGTCTAATACTGTGCTCTTTAGGATAAACACATAGGATATAAATAAAATCATACTTTGTTAAGTTTAAAAAAAAACCTGTCAAGCGCGAGTGGAACTAACTGACAAACTGAGTACAAATTCTTTAGCCTAAGTACAAATTCTTAAATCTCTAACGCTAGTCTTTCTGTAATTCTATTACGACCTTCCACTCCCATTTCTAAACTTTCTTATAAGCCAAGAAAAAAATATATGCCATATTTCAAGTTTGCACAATTTGTAGTTCTGGAGATGTCGTGATGACTCAATAAAGGAGTAATATTTGGTTTTTATTTATACAGGTTACTGAAAAATTAGGGAAGCAACATATTATTGATAATAACAAAGATCGATAATAACAGAATAAGGAACCAAGTAATACGTTTTATTTTGTTAAATTAAATAAAACGGCATTCCAGTTACAATGGCCAAATAGACATTTAAAAAAAATTGACTTATGTAGGTTATTTGTCAAAGTATAATCCTAATTTTCTAAAATATAATAATGTCACAACGTTTTCAATATATATATATATATATGTATATATATTTAGATAAATGTCAATTAAAAATACCTACTATATTTTTCACAGGCGTAGATTTAATAATTTTATAACTACAAATTAATGATTTTTGATTTTTTCCTATCATTGTGCTGTGAGACCTTACTTCTTGCCAAATTTTACAATTATAGGTCAACGGGATGTACCGCATAGGTTGATTTATTTGCGAGTGTCATTTTATCGTATTTTTAGGGTATTCGTATTTTTAAGGTTCTTCTTGATTGCGTTGATTTAGAAGCTTGATTTTACAGCTACAAGAGACCGTAGGTCTTGAAAAAGCGACAGACGGAAAACGAAGTGATCCCATAAGGGTTCCTTTTTTTCTTTTTCACTTAGGGTACCCTAAAAATTCACAGACTAAATTATGCTGGTTACGTGAAAAGAATGAAAGAAAGGCTGATAAAGGATGTTACTGGAAAACCCCATTGGAGTTACTCTAACTCCAGAGCGAGAAACGCACTGAAATTCACGAACTATTTGGAAGAAGGCTTCTAGGTTTTTAAAGTTAGGAACTAGAAACCAATCGCACAGAACAGGTCGACCTGAAATCAAATTTTTAGAAAAGCCAGATCTGAGCTATCGTAAAACTGTAGACGGAGAGGATGAACTCATATCTAGATTCGACAAAAATTTTAAAAATATTCGTTTCTTCGTAAGAAAGTTATATAAAAAGTAAGGCATAAGAAAATCAAATGAAGCGTTAGAAGTGATATTATGATGCAAGATCAGATAATGCATTAAGCAAGATGGATTTGAACAGAACAAACTCTAATTGAGGGAATCTTATGTTACACTTCTATTTTACTAATTTTAGCAGGTTACATGCCCTATCTTTAAGTTATATTGTAATGGTGTGGAGAATAAACATTTTTTTCTGATATAATAAAGGGGATTTGGGACATTTACTTGAGATAACTATAAAAATGAGAAAATATGAAAATGTGCACAATACATATCAAGACGGTGACGTGTGACTATTAGTTAATCAGTATTGGAAGACGCAATATTAAGTAAAACATTTATTGGACTTTGTATAATATCAATTGGTTCGTTTTTTTCTGTGCGTTTGTGTGTACATATATTGTACATCAAAAATTGAAGTAGACCTTTTTACTTACTTGGTACTTTATTAGAATAAATGTCTATCAAAATAGTACGTATAAAGTCCAAATTTTACCAGTTTAGTAACAATATTCAAAGAATATTAACTCAAAATTTCCAAGAATAACTTGAATTCCACGCTAATGGCAATGCGGGCGCATATCACCTATTGTTGAAATCATGATCGTAAATATACATATTTTTATATACAAATTTTGAAATTTTTTATTTTATAAGGGTTGAGTTGATAAGAGATAGTATTAATAAATACGATTCCTGGAGCAAAATTGCAGTTGAAGCAATCGAACTAGAGTCTCTACTACGTATTTTGAACAGATTACATTATCATGTACTTCTCCTGTAATCCTGGTATTAATAAGTTTAGATAAAACCGATCTTTGCATAATAAACCTATGTAAATATACTTTTTAATTATATATGGTATTTTAAGTTAAAAGAAATATATTTCATAATGAAAATAAAATAACGATTAAATCTTCTCTCGAATTTTTCGATTAAATTAGGGCTTATGTTTTCGAAATGTTTAATTATATTATTATGAATTTATAAAATAACAAATGTATATTTATAATATAACAAATTAATATTTTAAAACAATGATAGTTGATGTTTGACTTCTATAACGATTGACGTGAAATTAATTAAACATGGTACTTCAAAGAAATATTTTTTTTTCTCAGTAAAGCAACGATAAAACTTTATGTGAAACTAAAGGTCAACTAGAAAATTTTATTTAAATTTTTCTTTGAATAAACGCAAAACCAACTAAATTTTAACATTAAAGCTGAACGTATGTCTAAACATATACTATTCTAAATGTTTAGAAAAATATAGAATATAAGTTCATAACCCAGAAACATATTTAACGCAATAGAAACATATTTAATGCTAGTTTAATAAGGATAATAATTTTATTCAGATTAGCTTAAAATTAGTTAAATACAAAGCATAAGTTTATATGGTTGTTTTCATAAACGAGTGCAAATATGTTTTAAAAAATGCAAAAATTAAAAACGTTGTTTATTTAAAGGAAAAAATTAGCATTGCCATAAAAATAATGAATTTATATTATCCATGTAATTATGTTTCACTTGGAAAATACATATTAATTGAGTATACTTTATTTATTTGTTTAGTGAATATAATTAACTATTTAATAAATCTCATTAATAGCTTTTTCTATAATTTTATTTAAAATTAATTAAATTTAAAACGATATTTAAAATGCACAGAAACATGTTTTTGCATGTAGCTAATTTGCACAAAGCCATTTTTTTATATTGTTATATGCAAGAATTCAAATGTAAATAAGTTTAAATATCTTTATTATAACGTATAAATTAATAAGAGTCTATAAAAAAGTTTTTACGAATGAAACTTACCTCAAAAGAAAAACTGTGGTAAACAATGCAACCACTTTTAAAAACTAAATAACAAAATAGAAACATTATAACATATATAACAAACAATACGAATCTATTGTTTTAAAACAAATGAAAAACACCAATCCAACAGGGAAAATACAATTTACAAAAAACCAACAATTAAAAAACTATAGGCACTTCTCTCGCAAAAGTTTCTAAACAATCTAAGAGTACAGTTTGATATTACACATATTGACTATCTCCATCTCCTTTCATTACACGACATTGATATTGCCATCTCATTTTTTACGCAATCGCATATTTTATGTAAGTATATGTTATATTATTACGGAAGGCAAAGTTTCCTTCACACTAGATTTTATTTTTAAATACATTTTAATACAATGTTCTATTTAATTTTTCGTTGCTTTTTGCGTATTTTTTGTTTAATTTGTTATTCGCGATACACAAGTGGTTTCGTCACTTTATGATCTAACACTGAAGAGATTGTGGTACTACATATTCTAAGTCAACTTACATTCGTTCATATTCGCTAGGAGCACGTAGGGCTGTCCATGTGCAACACAGTATATTGCATTTTACAGTTTCGTACCATTACCACTTATTTTTGTTGTACACTTGTTTTGGTATCTACGTTTTAACATTCTTTTATTTAAAATTCCTTAAATAAATACCGTGTCTAAGGTTACGATTCTAATGAAACATAAATTCATTGAACAGACTTTTTTACAACTTTTTGTTAATAACCTATAAATCGAAAATATACAAATTTTGTACATTTAAAAAAATAAGCTTACACCATTACACTTAGTACCATTCATGACGAGTACAACATTTAAGAACTAAGCAATGATGACCGTATTTCATATTTATTGGCGAATTTTCATAGTTTATTTTTAAATCATTTTTCCAAAATCTCGCACTTACTTTTCTTTTTGAAAATCCCTTTATTGTTATTTTTTTCAAGTTGTATATTTTCATTACAATTACATCTTCAACTCTCTTTAATTATGTAATTTCATTCCATCACTCCTTTTATTCATTTATGAATGTTTGTTAAATGTACCATGACGCACTAAACTAACCTGTCTTTAGAATAACTCAATTCTATAAATAGTTTTTCACAATAGTATGTACTACACAATATAACACATAACAGTATTTCGATGTTCCTGTCCGAATTTTGCCTTCTGAAATTCATGTATAGTCGTTGCTGTGTGGTCCCAAATATATTCATGACGTTTATTATGTGAAACTATTTGTAGCCACCTTCATGTCGGAGCTGATATTCAGACATCACACGTTAGCCTAGAATGACGTTCGTTCTACACGTTTGTCAGTGTCCACGATCTGAATTGTACTACTAGTACTAAAGGTATAGAGTGTGACATAAGTTGTTGTTTAGGACAGGCAGTTGACTTTTGAACACGTAAATTTTTTAAATCGTTTTAGAATTTTATAACAAAATAAAATTTAAACGATTTTCGTTTCCTGTTTTATTAACATGCTAATGTGCAGAGGCGAATACATTAATTACATTTATATAATTTTATATTTTCTATATGCTTTATTTATCCTTCGTTCTTTCATTAAAGTGATGAAAGTACTGTATTAGATAGAGCAGGCAGCGAATGAAAATGAGGGAAGAAGGTTGCTTTCAAAGGAAATGTTAGCAGAAAAGCAAGGATCATATAGGAATATCTATGTACGTATGTACATGCGTTTATACGTGCGCTTTCAAAAGCTTATCTGTTCATATAATAAAATTGTAACAGAGTGAATTCTGCATATGGAAAATATTTTTAAAAGATTGATTTATTTAGTGTACAGACTGATTTTTTAAAATTTTGGTCCATCTCTTTGTACGAATTTTGATTAAATTTGCTATGTAATATTTCATACTCTCGAACGATATGTAGGATACTTTATCTGGATATTGAAGATATAAACAAAACATTCTGACTTGGTGAATATTACGATATTGGTACTGCCATCGACATCTATTAGCGTATTTAGTAAATATTGAATATATTTGGCGTTAATTTTGTAAAAATTCAATATTCACAATTAAATGAACCTACGTGATGTAGTATTATTTCTACTTTCTTTAAGTTCTTCACCACGACCTAGATTCCGTTGTATTAAAGACCTAGATTCTTTAGGTGGGCAATTAGCAAAGATTAGCAAAGATTAATAGTCTACCTGAAGATGTTGTAATACAACGAAACTTAAATCGTGGTAAAGAACTTAAAGAAAGTAGAAATAATACTACATCACGTAGTTTCGTTTAATTGTGTATTTAGTAAACTATATGCTCATAATTCTATGAGCAAAAAGACAAGAGAAAATAACACAAAACAATTCCTAATAATTTTCCTTATATCGAATTCCATGCGAACGAAGTTACTTTGGCACAGCTAGCACTATTTAATACTGCTCAACGAAATAGATAAGGCTATAAGTCTTCGACCTCAGAACTCCGTTCAGCCCTTGAATTATGCCATCAAAAAATTTAAACCCTGTATTCTATAAACATGAAAAAAAATCTAATTGAATTGATACCGGACAAATTGCAGGTTATTTGTATTTTTCCACTGTGTCTATTGTTTTTATAATTTCTGCAGGTAAATACAAACTTATTGCTGAATCAAAATCGTTCAGCAATCGTGACGAGTTTGAATCAAAACATTTTTTGATAATATTTGATTCAATATTTACCTGCAGAAATACTTTTAATTTCCTAATATTTTTTATCAAAGACCGAATTTACTTTTTAGATTTAAATTATTACATAATCTTGACTAATACTGCAACTGAATATCTGGCTGTATTCCAGGCCGTTTCATTTAATTCTTTGTCAGATAACTTTTTTTTGTTAAATTTTATGTTAAAAACAAACGTTAAATAAAATGAAATAAAATTATTTTTGAAGCTCTACATCTGTCATGTAGTCCGTACAAACACCATTTTTATTATCCATTTTAAAAATATTAAATTATTAACTATTATTTTAAACAAATATGATAATATCTTTTTTTGATAAATTTCAACGTTTCCGTAGCGAACCCAGGAACAATTTTGTCATATCCGTTCGTCTGTAACAGCCTCAGAAAATTTTATAGTTTTAGACTTATGTATAGGAAAGCAAGCAAGTCCTTGAGAGAGGTGATTCAATTGTATGTAGGAAAATAATTAATTATCATGTATCTTCATTTTGAGAAAATTAATGAAAATTTTATTTTTAAAACTATTTGCAACCGAAATTTGAAATATTTTTGAAATAATTTGGTTATAGTTCAAGGTGTTAAAAAATAAATAGCATGTTAAATAATAAATAGCATGTTAAATAATAAATAGCGAGTTAAATAATAAATAGCATGTTAAATAATAAATAGCAAGTTAAATAATAAATAGCAAGTTAAAGAATAAATAGCATTTTAAAGAATAAATTGAGCTCTCTTTGCCGTTTAATGCGCTGCGTAGTAGGCAATTAAATTACCTCGTTTACCCTTGACTGAATTACCCAAATATAAATCGATAAAATGTTTCAAATTATTCTCATACCTTCTCCACACCGCTGGATCTAGCAAATCCTCTATTTAGGATTGAAAAGTTAAAACGATTTTTACTACCTTTTTAACTCCAGTTCCACATTTCTCTCGTCTAAAAATTTAGTAATGAAATCGTTCAAATATACATTGTCTATACAGTTGTTCTTATTAATATACCGCCTGGTTACCCTACGTTAGTATCACATGAAAATTATCAGAAAATCTTCAATAATATTGCATGATAACAAATCTTGTAACTTAAAAAAATAGTCTAATCAACGTCTGTGTAAATTTTCCTGTTGTTTCATCTATTACTTATGACTGGCTTCAGGAGATTAAAAATAGTTAAGATAGTCATGTAATTACTTAGCGAATTAACAGTAAGTAATCAGTATTTATGTTTATTATAAGTTTTTCTTTCTTTTTTTTAAATTTTACTTGTGAGGAAGTTGTTATTTTTATAGGATGACAATTTAAAATGCTTACAATGTAAACAATAGAGTGGAAATTACAGTGATGTGTATTTCTTTCGAATGTCCAGAAATTTGAGTGTAATATTTTATGGAATGTATCGAACGATCAAAACTATTGTCATCTGAATATTGTTTACACAAAACACTGAGCTTTTTTTTAACAGATAAAACATTCCTAATACTTTTTAGACTATTTTCATTCTCCTAATTTAATCGATTTGCCTAATTTTTTCTCCTAATTTTAATCTATATGCATATTTATTTTCTTCTATATGTAAAACATGATTATTTTGCTTGTTTTTTTACTGTCTTAGTTTATTTGTATTTTAATGAGCCAATTAAGCGAATAAATTGAACCGATTTAAAAAAAAGTCATTAAACCTTATATATAACATAGTAATGAAGAAAAGTTAACACTGCTTGCAAGCAATTACGAATAATTATGATTCAAACAAATGATGTGGTTTTAGAGAAAGTTAGGTAATTAAGTTCGAGTGAACGATTGCAATAAATGTTTCATAAATATATTTGTGCATTGTTATTCTTGAGTAGCATTGGATATGAATATAAATGAAGATGAACCATATTTTAATTGCTCTTCAAGTTGCCTTTTTTTTCCTAATTAAATTAATTCTAATAATTATTAAACTTTTTCAAAAACGAAATGTTTAAACTGTGTAAGTTTACACAGCCCTGCTTCACCGAAGTACTATTGAAGTAGGTACAACAACGGCCCTAGGAGGAGTTGCTCTTATAGCTAGCTAGACATCTCACGGCGTTAGATATTTACGTTGCAGCTACGTTATATAGCTACAAGACTTTTATATAATAAAGCTTTAGAAGTACATAAGTATACATATACGAACATATTGTAATTGGTTTAATATACCGTTTGATGAGAATGTTGTATTCGCGTGATCAAACCCGAACCCTGAGTCAGATGAATGGTTTTGCGTGGGCGTCACGAGCCTTTGGGGGGGATTGAAATTTTGCATTACTCGTACTGGGACATTGTAAGAGATTCGGGGGCGTAGTTATGGTCTGAATGAGAATGAAGTGTGATTTGGTCCTAAGATCCTGCATCCTGGGTATGCCTTGGGTTCAGGCAGTTGAGTACCATGAGATAGCTGTAACTAAAATGCAATAGTTGCGTCATCGTCATCTTTGTGAAATTGTTTTATGAAAATTTTTGTACTTCGTATAACATATTATGTCCAGTGAGTCTAAATATATTATGTCCAATAGAGTCTAAATACATTAAGTCCAATAGAGTCTAAATATATTAAGTCCAATAGAGAATTTAGACAGAATTATTTACCCTTTGCCTTTGTGTACAGGAACGCAATTTCATTAAAATTCGATGTTATCAACATTACAGTTTTATTGCTAATTATAAAATAATTAACATTATCGTGTGTTAATATTTAACATTAATTAACATTATCATGCGTTCTTTTCAAGGAACCAAAATTATCCTTTGCAAACTATTTCATAAGAATAATTTGTTTTCTATGACTTATATTCTGAAAAATCGAATAAACCGGGTTTAGTTTAACAAAATTAAATGTATTTTTTGTAAAACAGGGATAGTAGTAACAATGCAGGGTTTGGTAGTAACAATGCAGCGGCGATGCAAATACATATTTTTCTATTGTAAAAATTGTATATCATTGGTTTAAAAAATAGCCTGTCACACTTTTTATTTCTCTTCCCAAGTTTCAAGTGTCTTTGAAATAAAAAAGTTTTACCTTGAAATTATGTTGGTATTACATTTAAGAAAAAAATAATGAAAGAAAGTTACGTATTTCCAGCGATTTGATTTAATATATTATTGTGTGCAAATAAACGTCAGATTGATTAAAGAGATATGTTATCTGTAAATAATTCAAGGCAGACGGTTTTTTTATTTCCGCGTTATTTTTATACATATGCATTCCAGTGCATTATTTTGTTTTTCGTATTAAAAAACATGTAGTAGACAATATTCAATATAAAGGCGACTTGGTTTCATTATTAGCATTCCGTTGTCTTTACAGTTGCTAATCATCGGATCTGAAATAATTGTCATTTCCAGCAATTTATTCAGTTTTTTAAATTTTTTATATTTGAAAAATACATAAATGAGAATTTAGTCGAAGCAACTATGTCAAATAATTGGCTATAGCAATATTTTTTTTCCATAAAATAAATAGTGAGCCACTTTTGTGCCTATTCAAAAAATAGCGTAAAAAAAGATGTGGTGTCGTGGGACACCAGGTAGGAACGAAGTTCCTTCGGCTAATGTAGAATCGACACAATTTGCAAAAAAAAAGTCGTGCTCAATTTTATGTAGGTTTTCTTGATTTTTCTCTTAAATTTTGCTGATTAGTTTTTATTTAAGTACAGGAAAGTATTTAGGAAATTCAGTATTTTAGGAAATAATAAATTACGTAAAATAAAAAAAAATCGTAATTCAAATTATCAACTAAAATAACAAAATATGTCTCTTTATTTTTGTTTGACAACATAAAATTACATAGAAATAGAAAAAATAGAAATAATTACAAAAAGAGTTTATTATTATTATTATTATAAGTAATTCTTATTAAGCAGTCTCGTCATTAAATTCTATTGCTGAAACTATTGGCTTGTGGTAACTAAAATATGATACATATGCTTGTGATTCTATTTTATGCAAATACCTCGAAAAAACAGCATCAATAGTAGTACCGTATCTCGTTGTCGATTCTTTTGGATTGTTATTTAAACGCTTGTGTATACGACTGTGTATTTAACGCTTGTGTATACGACTGTCGCGCCTGCGCACGTCTCATTTAACGGTTTTATTCCACGGACTTTTTCTTACGGATCACATTTTTTTCAGTTCGGTCGCGCAGCAAAATCCCTATCTCCTCCAAGCCTGCCGTAAGGAACTTCGTTCCAATTATCTTTCAAATAAATAAATAGAAATTGAGAAAAACTTAGTTATGCTAAAATAATTTAATTTAGTTATTGCGACTATCTTTTCAGTTATATTAAGTGAAATAATGAATTCGAGAACTATTTATAATCGGTCTTTCGATTTTCCTTTCCATAATTAGCTACAAAAGTTTGTGACGTACGTAACGTCTATGGTATTACAATAAATGTTTTCTCTTGATGTCATTGTTCTGCAAAACCATAGAGACGAGTTTCATTTTTGGGATAGAATGTAGTGCATAACTTTTAAATTTATATGAATATGGGAGACTTCTGATAAGCAGCAACATTAAAACGCGACGTAAAAATATTCTCCAATTTAAACGATTAATTTATGTAGAGTATAGTGATGTTGCCTTACTTGAATTATTTTTTAAGTACTAATTTCTGAGACTATACTCACTATTATTATACCCATTTTTTATTTATTTTTGTACTTTAATGCATCAAATTGATGCATATGGCGGACTTATTGCTAGAAGAGCAATCTCTTACAGCCAACCAGAACGTCAGTCCAGCTACGCTCGATGAGCGGCCGGGAATCAAATCCAGGACCCCACGGTGCGCCACGCAGTCAAAGGCCGTATGCCTTGTGATCAACTCAATACGCCACGGTGACGACGCTTTTTTAGTTTCATTTAAATAAATTTTCATTCGCGAATTCGTTATGTTATATTTGAATAATTGTTATTTTACAAAGCATAACAATCTAAAGTATTTTTATAATTATTAGAATATTTTTAAGAATTCCTGCAGCCGATTATGCAAATTATTAAAAAGGAGTATCTATAGTAAGCATTTGACAAATATTTTCAAAAAAGGTTTGAGTGCGGTTGAAAGGAGATGAAGGACATCAAAGTGATGATAGAATTATGTAAGGTGGGCGATTGATGTGACGTTAACAAAAAAAAATGAACAGCCAAAATTGCAGCTTAGCTTTTCTGATTGAATTGTATAATTAGTAGTGGTGTATTTACCTAAAACTAATTTGTATTAAATATATTAAAATCTATTGAGCGCCGGTCGGAATTCGCGTGCAGCAGGATTTCATGCCTCTTAAAATTGCTGATGCAATTTGATTGAAAGAAGTAAAATTTAATTGAAATAAAAGAAATTTAATTGAATCTTACATTTTTTTTCATATTTTGTAAATTAATGGTTAATAAATAGAGCAGGTGGAAACACATGGCATATTATTTTGAATCTTAATATTTCGCAAATGGGTCTAAAATATGGCTAATTTTTTATTTTACTTTATTTAAAAACTGATAGGATGCGCGAAAAAGTTTAACCAGCACTTTAAATATATGAAAAGGTATATTGAAAAAAATAACACTTTTGCTACATATCAATTGAGATCTCCATATGAAGTATCTATTTGAAGAATTCCACGCATATAGACTTAAAACTGTTGAAATTATGTAGCTAGGCTATGACAGGCATAGAATTGGACGGACATACGAAATTATAATAGGTCCTTGTTTCATTCTAGATAGATTTCTAAAAATAATATGCCTGATTTATGAAACTAAATGTGGAATTTAGTACACTATATTCTGACTCTACTGCTCAAGTATTTAATAAAGATTTGTTGGAATACGTGAAATGAAGAGCAGAGGAGTAGGTCTTTTATATTCTAAAGACCCAGAGGAACAGACAAGTAGTCGGGAAAAAATTCTTAGAAAATAAAGAAAAATACTTTTTTCTAATTAAATATAAAACGTTTAAATCAATGGACGTAAGATGACATGGGAGGAGCATAACTTATTCTAATCTCAAGAGTCGAGCAGGCGCGAGGCGTGTACTCATCCTGGAGATGAATTGAATGTGGCCTCTATGCAAATTAGCTGCCTCGCATAAATACACATTAATGCATTCAACCGCCGTGATTAAACAGAGTTTCCAACTTTGTAAAGAATAACTAGCGATGGAAATATGTGTTGTGTTGTAATAACACAATAATATCACAACCCAATAAAATTCAAATGGACTCGCCTTGTCTAGTGCCCACTTGAATTATCGGCAGAAAATATAGCAATTACTGAAATATTAAACTCAGCCACCTCAAGGAGACTTAAAAGACACAACTATAGCAGTAAATAAATTCTGGCAATACTTTCTACAAAAATACAAAATTTCCCACAGCATACTTTTTGTCGCTAAGTTTTGTACGTAAACATAAAACTACCACGTAAACAGACGTGGAGAGCAAAAAAACATGGCGCCGGACGTTGCATTTATCGACCGTATTCAGTGACACTCATGTGACATTATATCTGTTTTTTAAAGGATCAGGAAAATATGAATGAAATTATCTTTAGCTTAATTAAAAGCTATCACTTTTTGTTTTTCTTATAATAGGGAGAAAAGAAATAGATTACGAACTAAAGTAATTACTCTGATTGTCTTCTTGTTCTTTCATACTTCATTCTTATAATTACTGAATTTTTTGCACGTGCACTTTAAATAATTATTGAGTAATCACGATCATATCACGTAAAATTTTGATGATTTTTACGGGACCATTGATGATTCTAGAAAATTGAAATATTAAAAAAATGTGTAAATTATTTGTATAACAGCCATTTCCACGAATCAGCTAAGCGTTATCTAATTAAATTAGAAATTCAACTTCTGTTTTTATCATATATCTTTTATCAGTCTCTTTTCAATAGGATTTAAGATAGTTTTAAATAAATAAATATATCTCACTTTAGCTACAAATAAATATTTAACAAATATTAAAAGGATTGGCTTAATATAGTGAACCTCACAGTAGGGAAATAAAATATTGGTAGGCTCTGTAATTCCCATTAGAAAAAGTCGATCGTTTTATTGTGCACATATTTTGTAAAAAAGATGATTGTGTCGTCTAATATTTATTTGACCGAAATCGAATTTATTGAAGTTTTTTAGTTTGTTGCAAGAACTTTCATGAGACTAGTAAGATTGTTCGTTTTCCGCGCGAGAAGAGTGGAGCTTTATTACACATTTCTAGATTTTTCGACTTTCTGGGGTACAACCAGTAAAGTGTCCTGAAATCTGATAAAGATTCATACTGTTGTTACTTTTATCTAGAGTATAAATGCGTTACCAAATTAAAAACGTTTATTAAAAATAAAAAGGTACCACCATCTAGCGGAGAATCATATAATTACACGTTTAGAAAGTTGCTTATAAAAGAAATAGATGTCGCTGTCATTTAAGTAAGTAGTTTTTTAATTAATTAAATATCTAGTATTGTAGATTTAAGGATAACACCTTGCAGCTTTATACCTCAGGAGGTTTTGTTTTAAATTCGTTTAGTGATTTTTGTATGATGCTTGCACGGACACGGCTTTGTTAACACTTTATATTAGGCACTTTCTGTGCTCTTGACTTCGTTCACGTAGACCTTTCTATAATATTATTGAGTTAACTGTAAGATTGAAGTTTTAAATGCATATAATGCCGTCTATGATCATTATGAAACAAACATTTTTCTGGTATGGGCACTTTATATTCAAATACCAATTTACCGTATCATCCTACTAAGGGTTGATTGCAAAGCTATATGTTATCCCAATTTACAAAAATCAGCATTTAAAACACCATCAGAATCCCTTAATTGGTTTTTGCTGATGCGTGAACAAAGAAACATACGAACAGACAAGAAATACAAAAAAAATTATTTTTACTAAATAAACCAATTCAAAAACATTATTAAACACAAAAAAATTAATTTGAATAATAGGGAAAGGACAAAATTAGAAAAACAACAAAAGTAATAATAATTTATATATTATTATATAATTGTATAATTTAATTTATATAATTTAAATTAAATTAATATATTTATACAATTTTACATCTTTTTTTCATTTAACTAATATAATGTTTCTAACGTTTAATCAAAATATTGTTTTATAATTAATTTTAAACTTTGTAATGCAAACACAGGGACAAAAAAAAGGAGTTAATCTAGGATGATTAATTCAGTATCAGTTCATGTGCTAGTAATTTCTTGTTGTCCATGTAACTTGTATTTGTTATTAAGTAGTTTCTAGTCACACAAATTCTTATTTATAAAGTTTGAACCAAGTTTGAAAATTAATGCCTAAATATAATCATTGATTTCAAAACTTTAGCAGCTAAATAGCTCATCATCGTTTATGTATTATTAATTAAAAACACTCAGAATGTTTTCATAATTTAGGATAGATATGGCCTGTAATTGTAGATGCAAGTTAGCCGAATAACAAAATTAGAAGTTAACTCAGAATAGTGTATATCGTGCATTACTTTTAAACTTAATATTTTACAAATAATTTTGACCTGAAATACGTTATTCAAAATTAATGCCAATGTCCCTTATTCCAGAAAATAATTTCCTTCCACTTTATATGCATGAGCAGGAACTTTAATTTTTTTAATTGCAATATATTAATAGAGAACTATCTGAAGAATCCACTTGCGAAATTTCACACACACACATACGTATGTAAGTCCAATATTATAGAAAGAGTAAAGCTGTGTCAGAAGGACTGACGGATGGGCAGATATACGAGGGGGCGTTTTTAAGTTCGTCGAATGGAGGATAAGGAGTAAGAATAAAAATACAAAATTATTTTGCTTTTCCAATATATTCACCTGCTACCCACATACATTTTTCAGATCTTTATATATGTATACCTTCATAAAAAAATGTTTCGTCTTTGCCCGAAAAATAAGCTGAAACTGCGTCCTTCTTCATCGCTTGAAAACTTCTTTCCACGAAGTTCTTTTTTAAGGTTTGGGAACAAATAATAATCACTGGGAGCCAGGTCAGTGTGGGTGTTCCAAAATATCGAAGCCCACCTTGTGCAGGGCGGCCAACGCAACGCGGCTTGTGTGAACGGGCGCGTTGTCGTGCAAAAGCAGAACAAGTTTGGTCGATTTTCCCCTTTTTTTTTCTTTGATTGCTTCTTTTAAACCCCGAATCAGCTCCATTTTCCATTCAAGTGCTTTTCATTTCTAGCCATCTAAGGGACTATTTTATAGAAAATTATACTTTTTTTGTTTTCCCGGGTCCATTTTTGGCCGTAGTTTGGACTTTATTAAAGACGTATTCAATTTCGGAATATCATTTAATATGGCTTGCCGGAGTTGTCAGATGGTTGGGGAACGAAGCATTGAAAATTATTTTGACGCTTTTCAACAGCATTATGAAGTAGGCAACAATAATCATCGTCAATAAGTTACATGTAATCTTCTGACATGCTCGTGCATGATTTCAGTTGTCTTTATTTAAATATGATTTTCCAGTTTTTACGGATTTAACCACATGTCGATTTCTATTTAAATACTTATTTAGATTTTTCTCAGAAATCTATTTTCTTTCCGTTTCGCTATCTTAATTTCTTTAACCATATTTTTCATATCAACTTTCCGATTTTTAATTAATTGGATTTTTGAGTATTTTTCTCCAATCTTTGAATAATTATTGTCGATCGTAAATACATTAAATTAACTCGTAAATGACATATTTGCCCAATACAACTATATCCTGCCTAATACAACTGACTAAATATTTTAAAATAAATCAAATATTTATTTTTAACTCTTGCTGCACAACTAAGATGACCTGTTTTGTCGCTAAAAGTTTACGCTTAATTAATTAATTTAAGTTCATGGGCAAAGCATGCCTTGCTGTTATATAAAATATGGAACTAGCTGTAAGTTCCGGCTTTGCCGTGACTGCGTTTAGTTTTCTTCGCGTTTTTATATAATTAACATTTATTTTTACCTGAGAGTTTAAATAAAAATTTTCAAGTGTGCATATTTAATTATTTCCAAATACTCATAAAATTAGCCAGCCCCATCTTCACATCTTTACCTGTTGAATTTCGAAAAGGATAAGAAACAAATATGTCAAATTTCAAGTTTGCAATCTTTATACATAGTTTTGGAAATTTCGTGATGAGTGATTGAGTCAGTGAGTGAGTGAATTTATCTGTTATATACGTATATGGATGCACACACACGCCCACACGCGCGCATTTACACACACGCGCATACACGCACACGTAAACACGCAACACCCCATTGCCATATTTTTCGGTTAATTTTTCTCAACAAAGTGATTCGTTCTTTTATTGACATTATTTCAGTAAATCTTATAATTTTTATTTCCGTTAGTTTTCACCAATCCTCAAGAAATCTTTTTATACATTATTCACGCTTTATTTAGAATCTGGTTATTTTTCCTATAATTTTTCAGGGAACCACGTATAGCAATAAAAAAAATTACTTTGAAATGGCTTCATGTCGACATTACTCTGAAACTGATTATAATCTGAAGTTTATTCCACAATGATCGCTTCTTTTTCAGTGATGAATCGATATTACACTGGATTTCAAGGTAATGTTAAACAGCCGTAATGTGGAACAATTTTTTAAAATTCCTGCTTGCTCAGAATTTAGTTAAAAAATGTGGAATACCCCACGACCAATCAGCGGAAAAAAGGAAAAAAAATCGAACTAAAACATGTCGGAAAATGCATAAATTTCCTTAGTTGGTTATATCTCTTAAAATTGTTGCAAAATGTATTTAATTGAAAGTTTCAAATAAATGCCAGTGTTTCAACCTTATATAAATTTTTGAAAAAATCGTTTAAAAATTAAAGACTACTTAAATTCCTTCTCTTCCTTTAGTTTTCATGCATGGGAAAGCAAAATAATATTTTTTTAATGCTTTGCTAAGTATCAGCTTAGGATATTTGAGAACCATCTACCTGCAAAACTGGATGAAGCATCTACTTGCCAAAATTTCGCGAAGCAAAATTTATGACCAACGGTCGTCTGTCTGCCATAACTTTGAAGGTATGGCAGACAGACGAACAGACGGACATCGTAAATTTATATTATTCAGAGTCGCGGAGGTATATTTTTGTCATTACGGAACCCAAGGCACTCATTAATGTTACGGAATAACAATTTATTATTTTCCTGCTTACGCACTAAAAATAACTCGCGGCAACGTCGCTTTATTAATTTCTTGCAAATTAAATGCTCAAACAGGCAAACATTTACCTACTAGCACTTTTATCTTTCTTAATACAAGAACATATAAAACGGCTAGAGCAAAAGATATTTCACAGTCGGCGAGAGTTGCATTGATGATTATAAAATTCGTGTCAATCGTATTAAAGTTTAGATCGCATTACGCTGATCCCGATCCTGAATAATAAAATATTAGCCTTCATGGGATCCTTGGCAGATGTGAAACATCTTAATTTTTTGTACTTTTATGTTGAAATATCTTTATTTGAACGAACTGAAAACGGAAAAACAAATATTCAGATAACTTGTTAATAATAAAATATAAGAAACGATGCTGATACACTGACACACACGTAAAGTAGTGTGTATAGTGTAGTAGAGTGGAAAGAGTTAAGTCGAATGACATAGATCGTTTTAACTCCCATCCAAAAACGCCATTGTAGGTTTCACTTGAAAAATCCTAGCCATGCTGCTCTTATCAAAAAAAAAACCTTAGAAACAGTTATTTAACATTTTGATAACTAATGGTAGAATTTATGTCAAAATGCTTTAATTTCTTCCCATAAGACGGTTAAAAGAATGGACATTACCAAACAAATAAATGCCAATCTCAAGAACACAATCAGCCACACAACAACCTCTCGCCAGCGATAGACAGTATTCTAACGAGCCGAACTAATACAAAAAATAGGATTGCACAACGGCCGCCGCCTGTGCGGTTCACGCTGCATACCGCGCACCCGCGGCTAGACACACAGCACAGGACGAGCGCACTTAATATATGTGTATGTTGATTATTTTATGTAAAGCTGGATCAGTTAAAAACTGGTAGAGATAACAACCTTGTGCAGAGACGTAAATTTATGACTAAAGCTACTTCTGTTTTTATAATTTTTTTTGTATAACTCAAAACGAATATTTTAAATAAATATTATTGAAGTTATATTTCTTTAGGCGCGTTATGAAAAAATGATGAGAGTGTCGTTTTACGATGCGCGCATGCGCACGCACGATGCAACAAAAATCGGCAGGATGAAGTTACTCATTAAACAATATAAGTGTAGTGAGCCACTTCATCCTGCCGGTTTTTGCATGTGTATAGTTACTGATACTATATTAATGATAGTTATTGACGTATTTGTAAGTATGCGACACGTGTTTTATATTCATACACTTCTAAGCTCTTAAATTATATTATTAGTAATTGATATTTATATTTAGTGGACCATATAATGAAGAACATTTATTTATTGTTATTATTCGCCATAGAAATAGTGTATGTATTTATTTGCATTATAAATTATTACTTTATCATTTATTAAATATTTAAAATTATTAAATTACAATAAATTTTCAGCATATTCATTTATTTTAATTACAAATAAATTTTATTTAGATTGTTTTAGTGAATTTAATAATTCATCGTATAAATTTTAATTTTTAAAATTTAATTATTTGATTGAATTTACATTTTACCAACCGTATTTATAATCGCGGTCCAGTTCTTTTACTATCTTAATTCCATTAATTGATATGCGAGCAAAATAAAGTTTTCTTGTATTATGTCAAAGTAATATAAATTGTAGTGCGCGTACATAAGTACATGCACAATTTTTTTCCATAATTTTTTTTCAGAATAAGCCTATTTTGAAAGGTGAAACTCGGTGTTTCGTACTTTACTACCCATTAATCTACCAACAATTTTTACATTAAATCCTCAAAAAGGTTTAAACAATTTTATAAAGCGGAGTTATCAAAATGTTAGTTTCATTATTAGCATAAAGAATAATTCCGCCGGAATAATTCGAAGTGGCAGACGAAAGCTTCTGGTTTTCAATCATCCTGAAGTATTTACGTACGAGGTATAACAGTTTCTGATAGCACGTGTACGGAACAACTCTAAAACCATTTAGCAATTGAGATATAAAATCGGCCAAGTACACACCAGAATACGCATCAAGGTGAGGATTCTAAAAATTGTTGATGGAATTTTATTTAACATTTTAATAAAATTTTAATATTTACAATTTTTACCACCGTGAAAATGAAAAATTTCAAATAAAATCTAATTATAATTTCAAAATAATTTCCAATTCGATCCCACTCGGTGACGCGCACGAAAAAGAATCATAAAATATAATTTTTTTTGTACGTAGTATATCCCATTTTACATTAGTAAAAATATCATTTAAGATTCTACTACTTAAATAGTTCGAAGACTGTAATTATTTCAAGCTGTGACCGAGAGGAACGGACAGGCAGACCAGCGCATATAAGAAAATTATGACCGTTTTTGTTACTTGGCTCCGAAACACTGAAAAATACAACACACACAGCCACACACAAAATAATATAAACAGTGACGTGTTATTATTGATAAGACGTTTGGTCGCCTCCACTATCATTAATTACCTAGCATGTCTGAGTTACGCTTTGTGCTAACTTAGAGGACAGTAAAATTCAAATAATGCTTGACGTCCCATATGTTTTCCTTCGGAGCTTCAAATTAATAAGTAGCGAAACTTTTTCTCATGGGATTTGCATCTGATGACAGCCAATTGAGCAGACCCACGATATTTACTTTTTTCCATGTTGTACAGAATGTGTTTGAGCAGAATGTAATAAAGCATTCTGATGAATTTTAACTATTTTGATAACATTCAAATTATATGTATCGATGTGCAAAGCATCGCCTCACTACTTTGAGAAACAGTCGTGAACGTGCGCTTTTATCTGGCAGTTCAATAAGTCACTTTTAATGTACAGGAGGAACCAAGTATGATTAGTAGAAGAACGTTTCCAAGAAAAAAAAAGTGCGGTCGGGAGACCCCCGTCAAGAACGAAGTTCCTTAAATTGCTTTTTTAACTCTAAACAGTATTTTAAAGAAATAATCAGAAACAAGTTTTAATTTTGTTTCTCTTACGATACTCTTTTTGACGCTGAGCTTATGAATTCACTATCATTTCCCTGTAATGCATGTAAATAATAAGTAGTAAACACTCGAATCACATGTATATCAAATGTACGTAAACAGTAAATACTTGTATTTAGTTATATGATTTATTTACTCACTTTTTCTTTGCATTATTTACACTTGCTGCTGTTTTTGTTTCTCGATTTTCCATTATAAAATTGCAATAATGACACAAAATAAATCCTATATGAATGAAAAAAAAAACAATAAAAAAATACTTAAAATTCCCAGCATATTAATTTATTTTCATTGCTAATTAAACTTTATTTATATTGTTTGATGAAATAAAAAGAGAGGGAAAGTCGCCTGGAGGGGGCATAACGCTTTTTGCTTACGTGACGATTTCTGTTAGTTTCCTCTACTCTTCTCGGAAAATTAGGTTACTTTTCAACTCTAATCTCCATTCAAAATACTCTTTCCTCTAATGAGTATTTTGTGACTTGTGTTTAGTAGCGGTTTTTTACTGTTCTTCGAAATTTGAATTAATGAATCAATAAAAGCTTATATATATATATATATATATATATATATATATATATATATATATATATTTATCTATTACAAATGCTATGGATATTTTTATACATTTAGCAGCGGCTCTGAATGATATTTTCGATTCTTTCGGATGCAAACACAGAAATATGGCACACATAGCATCATTTTTAAATAGGCCCTTCTTCAAAGTCAAAAGACATCTGTGGTTTTTCTAACAAAGTATCTAGGGAGAAGGGTTGCGCTAACGGTTTAGAGAATAAAAAAATACCGTACACGCTTTTGTTAAACATATTATGGGCACTATTCACTTAGCAATGAATGCATTGCATTAGATAATAACCTATTTATTTTATTTCAAAAAGAAGAACCGTCAGAAAGGAGACCGTCAAAAAATTCATCATTCAAATCATTCGACTGTACTGTTTTACTCATATTTCCGGCATTTATAAAGCGATTTGAATAATTATTTTTTTTATTTGGAAGAGTAAACTCCCAGTGTGGTCTTGTGGTTAGATTATGAGTACCTATACTGCTAAACATTTTTTAAATCCATGTTAAGTGAAATATGGCGCTCGGCTGTCGGTTTGAGTGTGCATGTACATGAGAAAGAAAGAGAATCATCACCTCGGTACGTACTTCAAAAATCTCCAGCAGTAGCAGCATTGTGCAGATTTATTTATGTTCGGAAACAATATTGTACCACAAAAGTTCTAACTGAGTAAACGTATTTTGATTATATTGTACTTTTTAGTTCGGTGGCTTTTGAAGTCGGTTCAATTCAACATATAGTGAAATGATAACTGTAAATCATCACAATCTAATTTGGAATTATGGTCCAGTAAGTATTCGTTTATTTTGTATTTATGATATTTAACTTCAAAAGTAGTTTTTGTAAGTCATTATCAGAATAGATTACGATGTAGTCTCTGCCCAGATAGACAATACCAGAAATAAAATTTTTATTTAAAATACCATTTGAAATAATACACATTGATAATTACTTACACATAATTATATATGTACGCGGGTTCGAATTTATATTAGTCTGGCATGATACAAGAATAATTTTATTTAGCACGCAAATAATTAAAAGAAATAAAATAATAAAATGACTGGGATGTGATTATAAATACGGTTGGTAAAATCTAAATACATTCAAATAATTTAATTTTGATATAATTTATAACGCAAAAAAAATATGTAACGAAATTTAGTCTCACTTAAAGAAATATGCTTAAAATATATTTTAAAAAGCTTATAAGCACTATTTCTTTCACGGATATTTACAATTAATAAATGTTTTTATTATGAGGACCTCTAGCAAATTTCCATTATTAAAAGACATTATTTAAAGGTACAGATGTGACTTAGATTTTTAATACTATCAAAATACGTGTTATTTATTTACAAATACCTTAATAATTATTATGAATGTAGTATCAGTCACTACACGCATGTAAATATATGTTTAGTGAGGAACTTCAACGTGTCGATTTTTGTTGCATCGTGAGCGCGTCGTAAAATTTCACTCTCAATATTTTTTCATAACGCGCCTAAAGAAGTATACATGACAAAAAAAAACAGACAAATCTCATGTCTCAATAATGACAAACAGATAGATCTGTGAGTGATCTTTGTTTTTTTTTATCTTGAATTCCGAACCCTAAAACAAAAATGAAATTATATGGAGGCTAATACCTGTGGGCAAATGTAAATAGAATGACGGTTGCAGGGTCGCTGGCTGCGAATTGTTCATTTTCATAATTTAGTTACGATGAAAAATAATTATTTTAATTAGGTTAAGATAAATTGCTTACTTGATATAAGTTTTATTTATTACAGTTATTAATAATTATTAACTGTAATACATAAAACTTTTTATGAGGTATGTATCTACAATTGACTGGATGTATTTCCTTTTTTATTTCTTAGTAAAATCTGCACTGAGTCAGTATTTAAAGATTACAAAAAGCATTTTATTGATTTACTGAGAAAAGAAAGCAAAGTCCTTTAAATATAATGGTTCTCATGCTCCACGCAGCTTCGTGTTGCAGAAATCCAATACTCGTGTTCCGCAAGTGTGTGCGGCGCTCGTTCACTGTGAAACTGTTACACATTATTTACCTCGTCCCTTAGAGTTGCTTCAATTTTGGCTTCAGGGTTAAGAAATATTTCTGAAGGTTTTCAGAGTTAAGAACTATTTCTGAATCTACTATGTGTTTAATCATGTTCATGTTTATTGCCTCGATTATTCTCTATAATACAAACCCTCATTGTTTATTTTATAAACTTCCTATTTTCTAATTTATTGGTTATGTTTTAAAATTCCTAAAAGAAATCATAATATACATTTAAAAAAATGTTTTCTTTCGAAATTTATAAAACTCCTACTTCTGTCATCCTTAACTTAAAAAAAAGTTAACTTTTTTAAAGTTAACATACTAATAAAAAAATTTGGCCCATAAAAAGTTTGAAATATAAAGACCTGTGATTTTTAATATAATTAGCTTTCATTCTACTCAGTCATGCATCAAATGGAAAGTCTCGTCGAAAATAGTTTTAATATTTGTTTCCCACAGCCCTGTACTCTGCTAAAATTCTCTACTTGGATGTCTATATTTATAAACTAGCTTTCTTCCCGCGACTTCGTCCGCGTGGACGAAGACACGATTTTGGCCGTTCCGTTTTCTCCCATTAAAATATAGCCTATATCATACAGTGATAACGTATTCTACTGAAAGAGTTTTTAAAATCGGATGAGTAGTTTCGAAGATTACCTCCTATATACAAACTCACTCACAAACATTACCTCTTTATATTATTAGTATAGCTAGCTGAGCCCCGCAGTTTCATTCGCGTAAGTCCCAGATATTAGCATAAAAAGTAGTCTATGTGGTATTATCTCAAATCGTAATCTATCTCTGCCAAATTTCTTTCGTATTTGTGACATTAGTAAGTATAGTACACATAATATTATATGCTAACGTGATCCGCTTCGGCATGGCACAAATAGAGAACAAACAGAGTTAAGTTTGTACAAATTGAAAGAAACAATCATTTCTTATAATAATATAGCAATTACAATTTTTATCAGTCACATTATTGGCGGTTATGTGGCTATTTTAAGATAAGGTTATTTGCTAAAAATTGATTTTTTTAAATTGAAATTTCTAAAGTTTAGTGTCTTAGAACTTCCCTATAAACAATATTTGATGCAATTTTATTTTGTGGCAGCAAAATAAATTGATGTTCGGGAGCTCTAACTCATGATAGGGTAACATGGAGTTGCCCATGAGTAAAGCATTCTTTTCGTAGGTTAATCCCTACCAAATTGAAAGTTTGGCCCTGGGACTTGTCAATTGATAAAGCAAAAGAAGTTTTCACCGGAAATTGAAGTCGTTTAAACAGAATTGGCAAACTAGTGAGGATCATAGATATCCTAGGAATATGAGCTAATTCACCAGCTGCAGGGCCAGTGATAATGGTCGCTACAATTAAGTTGTCTTTCAATTCCTTTATAAATTGCCTCATCCCATTGGGCATCTTAGAAGGGCTTAAATTTCTCAGAAGCATGATTAGCGTTCCGATTTTTAATGATAATTCGTGAGGTGGTAGCCAGCGGGGTTAAGTGAATTTAAATTTCCTGTGGGTAATGTCTTCGATATTAGTAACGGTGTTTATCGATTTGTAATGTTTGACCTGGCCGGAGACCTTGTGTGTGATCAAATTGTTTATTTCATCGACCATGCCATTCCTAGGTGACACAATTGCTCTAGAATACAGCCAAAGAAAGTTTTTTCCTGTAAATTTTCGATGTCAGCATCGATTTGAAAAATATAAAAAGGAATTTACATGAACATAATCAACCTGAATAAGGAATTTATCTAGTTGCAAAAGGATTAATAATATGATACAAATGTCATTAAATACCTTGGGTTACCTTATCGCAATTTTCATGAATATTAAATTAATTTCATGAATATTAAAATAATGAAAATTTTCATGAATATTAAAATAATAAAAAATATTACACTTTATAATATTAGTTTAGATAGTAACACTTCTGTTTACCTACCTAACGTACAGCGCCTTGCAATATTCGCGACAATTTTTGGTTTTGTTATACTCAACATAACTTTAAAACGAATGTACCGATTTGAGTAATTCAAAAAGTAATTTACCTCTATATAAAGAGCCTAAATGATTTAATAATTGATTTGAATAAGGGTTTATATCATGATACGAATATAATCACTTTTTTGTTTGCGTCTGTGTTTTAGTTGACTAATTTGACCAAAAAACGTTTATTGTAACATAACTATAACAATTACGTAGGGTGGTTTCCAAACTTTTTTGTTCATATGAGTAAAAATGTTCAATATGTATCCCAATTTTTTTATATAATAGCAATAGTTTTAGCAGGGCACACGAAGAAAGCATATTTTTAGGCATTTTTTTATAACTTATATGGAACTATCGACATTTTTATGAGCAATAAATCATTTTTTCAAAGTAAAATATAAACTATGTTACTTGCTGATAATGTATCTTTATATTGGTGAAAGAATTTTTAGAATAGGTCCAGTAATTTTTGAGTTTATCCATTACAAACTAACAAAAAAATAAAAAAAGAAAATCTTTTCTCTTTATAATATTAGTTTAGATAAACCAATTTTTCAAAATGAAATATAACCGTTGTTACTCGTGGATAATGTAGCTTTATATTGGTGAATGAATTTTTAAAATCGGTCCAGCAGTTTTTGAGTTTATCCATTACAAACCCTTCATAATATTTGTATAGATAATATGAGATAAAAAGTAACAATGACGGTTGCTATGAAATTTAACAACACTGGGTAATGCCAATGCACCACGAGGTACGACATTTGCCAAAACGTTTATATTTTACCGCCATATTTAAGCAACTTGGGAAGTTCGATTTTATAACTAATCTTAGAATATTTACTCATGAAACAACGAAAGTGTAGTGTGGTTTCATTCTGCCAATTTTCTAAAATACATCTTATTCAAAATTATATTTTATTATCCTATTGAGGTATATTTAGTTTTAAAACTTATAAAATGTAGTAATAACTAAAAATAAATGGTTCCACCACAGAGGAAAATCAGATAAAATGCTCCACATAAATGAAAAGAATCCGTGACTTTAAAGCCGAGGAGCTTAAATTGAGGAAGGAGAAACTATTAAAAGTAACCTAAAATTAAACTTGTGGAATTTTGTTTGCTTTATGATGTACCGTTTATTCTATTTTAATTCTGAAATAATGATTTTAAAACAATGCGACGAATATATAGAAGTTTAAATTAAAAAAACCTTGATATAGCAGATTACTAGATATATAATAATAACAAATATAATTTTGTGTGGACCTAAAATGATAGGTATTGAAAAGTCTTCCTTGTAACAACACAGCGTCAAATATCTTTTATCTCAATAGATAGGAAATATAATTATGTTAAATATAAAACAAAAAAGTAATATTTCAATAAGGACACCATTTTTTTACAAAATTGTTTTCAACTTTTTCTGAATTTGTCAGAACCGACGCTGCTCTAACATATTGGTCCTTAACTAGTATATTTATAGTATTTCTACACCTTGTATAATTTCTATATATTAGATCATTCTGTAATGTTATATCTTCTCTATTTTTTAAACTATAATTTAAACTTTTTTTAGACAATTATCTATATTTCAAACTTTTTTTAGACAATTATCAAAGATAATAGAAAAGCAATGAATTTTCGCAATAGCTTTAGATGTTGTCTATAAATCATTCCATTCTTCTTCAAGTATCTATTTCTCTTTACTAGGTGAAAATACGTAAAAGACACGAGGCTATGGCAGATAAATATATTTAAGCCACGAAGAAAAATCTACCTGTAAAATCTCACTATGAAATTCTGACGTCTTTCAATTTACTGAATTTCAAGAAATAATATATTATCAAAACATACAGCATTACACTCAAGGAGCAACCACATATTCACACATACACACATGCACGCGCGCACACACACCAGCGCAGTCGTTGCACGCGTGTGCGGTATGTAAATGCGGGCCGCTATTGCACATTGCACTCTAACAGCATCTTAGTATGCAACGTGGAAGGACGACTTAGAAAAAGTGAATATATATTATAATACAGCGCCTTGGACTGAATTCGTTACGGTGCTGGAGTAAGAGCGAGGTACATTCGAATTTACAGATTTAAAGCAATAATTTTTCACTCACTTCAATAAACTTTATGGAAATTAATTATAGCATATTATTATTATCTATATAATACTTTATTGAATATTCTTTTCTAAATTCTCTAGTCCGAATTCACTAAATAATGTGCAAAATATAATTTATCAAAAGTTTTTTCTTAAGAAAAAAGGGCTGAAAGAACTCGGGTGAAAATGAATGAACTACATAATGTGTCTTTATATACCTCAGAACAAAAAGTATGTGAAATAATGAAGTAATATAATTACAGGTAAAAATATATATAGGACTAGCTGCTAGCTGTGCCGATGACTTCGTTCGCGTGATATTCGGAATAAGAAACTTATTATATTTTTTTTATTTCTCTCATATGTTGCTTCTGGGTATAAACTATTACAATACTAAATTTCATCAAAATCCGTCTAGTAGATTTTGCGCGATTGACGAACAAATTAACATGCAGACAGACAAAAATTCTAAATACAAGTTTTCTGGCTTCTGTAATTATTCTTTATGCTAAATTAATCACTCTTTTTCAGGTATTTTCAATGTACAGTATTCATTCTGTTACAATTTGATTATGTGTATAGATATTTTCAATAAAAAATCATTGTGATTACATGTCAGAGACGCTACATTCAATAGGATGTGACGCCTTACTCTGTTACCACTTCAATCGAGTGAAATTAATGTTATATATTTTTCTTTATTTTCTAAATAACCAAAAAAAATCCACCAGTGATCTGAAACGATATTAAAGGTATGTTATCTCCCAGTCCTTCCACGATCCCGATAATTGTAGTTTATTTTAAAAGCAGCCGTGTTCAGGTTATTGAAAATATGAAAAAAAGTAAAGATACTAACAGAACAAAAAGGAGACAATACGTAATGAGAATATTTTTAAGGAAACCTAATTGAGATTTTGTCTCGTACGAAATCGCAATTAAATTAACAGCCTCTTAATATTTTCTTCACATTGTTAAAGGAAAACTAGAATCACGTGCATTCATTCTAATACACAATATAACTTAAAACTTTTCAGAGATCAGGTTTGCCTTTTAACTTCTAGTTAGGATTTTGACTCATAGACAGATTTATTAAAATGTTTGTAATGTTAGAAAGTAAATATTCAGACTCTATCCTACATCACCTACCTTATTCTTCACGGTGTCGATTTCCTAGAGATTTGTAGTTATAGTTCTTTAGGTGCGTTATAAGAAAGTGATGAGAAAGTGGTGAAATTTAACGAACGTAACAAAAATTTCACACCATAACGTTGCTCACTATGCAACAACAAATCTATAGGAAATTGACACCATGACGTTGCTTACTAAATATGTATTTACATAGTTTATTTGACAGAAAAGTGCTCCACCATTTTATTTATCTGTTGGTTTTCTATTGTAAGCCAATCATCTGCCAGAGCGTTTCCAATCTGGTATGTATCTATTTGCATTATAAATTATAAATTATTACTTTGTCATTTATTAAAAACTCAACATTAATAAATTAAAATAAATTTTCAGCATATTCATTTATTTTCATTATTGATTAAACTTTTTTAGATTGTTTTAGTAAATTTAACAATTTATTATATACACGTGTTTATATTAAAATAAATACCGAGTATTTATTTTTATTCTTAAAATTATTAGATTTACTTTTAAAATAAGATCAAATTTTTTTCTAGTCTGTATGAGAAAACAATAAACCTGAAGTGCAATAATTTGGAAACGGTCTGTCAGATGATTGGCTTACAATGAAATAAATTTTAAAATTTAATTTCTAAAACTTAATTATTTAATTGAATTTAGCTTTCACGAATCGTATCTTTAATCACGCTCTAGTCCTTTTATTATTTTATTTCCATTAATTATTTGCTTCCTAAATAAAGTTATTCTTTTATTATGCCAAAGAATTATAACTTATAACGCGCGTACATAAGTAAACACCTATTTTTTTCATTGTAAGTTCAATTTTGTAAAGCTCAATTTATTTTAAGGGTAAATGTTAAGTTTATTTTAATTGGTATGGTCATATCAGCCGCATATTTCAATACTAATTTTCCAGTTTTTAATTTATTCCATGTTCCCCGTAAGAGACAACCTGCTTATAAATATGCTATGAAATTTAAATTATAAAAGGAAAATAAAAATAGTAAGAAAATAAAAGTGAGTACGAGTGATATTTCCAGTGTTTCTGAAATACCGAGTTTTGAAGTCGCCTACCATTCTTCAAATGCGGGCGTGTGTGACAAAGCTTTTTTGCCGAAATTACAATATCAAGAACAGCCAATTAGGGAAGGCTAGATCGGACACTAATCCGTGTCTAAATATCTGCTCTGTATGTTAGTAAGTTGGTTATTAATTTTGTTATGTTTTTAAGAAAAATTGTATACCATTCTCTAGAAGCTAGCTTGATTAACTCAAAGTTTTTTTTGCTGAAATAGCCAATAGGAAAAAATATTTAAGTACGGTAGGGCAGATAAGGTAGATTAGGTTCTAATTGTCTACTCTCTATTTTAGTAGGGTTTGAAAAGCTGCTCGTTCATTCTTTGTATTTCCTAAATATGAAATTTAGGAACTGCCTACCACTCCTTAAAGCGAGCTTGCGTGAAAAAGTTTTTTTTTTCGAAATAGCAGCAGGAAGAACAGTTAAGTAGGATAAGATAGATAGTGTAAGATAGAGTCTGAATATCTACTCTCTGTATTAATAGCGTTCAAATGTATGCCTGTTTATTCTTCCCTTTGTTTTGTGAAATGTTAAGTTTAGAAATCGTCTGCCATTCTGTAAGTGAGAGCTTGTCTAAAAGTCTTAAACCGAAGGAATGATGGGTACGATAAGCCAAGAAGGGTTTAAATATCTGTTTAATGAAATTAAATATACATTAAATATTTTTTTAAGTCGTTTTCAAGATCTGGGTAATTACGGATATCACTATTTTTTATTGTAATTAACTAGAACAAATATTTAGTGTAAGACTATTTAATATATTTAAAATTTGGGCAGCATTTCATTTATATTTTAATTATTTTCGTACAAATTACTTATGCCTTTTACAACTTTATTGTTTGAATATCCCGATATTTGGTATTTCTAATTCATCAAATATTTCGTTTTATACTTATTAACATACCTGCTGTAGATCATGATATGAAGTTAATTTATATCACTGGTTTATGAAAAGTACTATATGAAAAGGAGACAGATTTTAAGCCCTAAACCTGCTTTCATAGAAAAGAAGGCGAATGCGGTAAATTTTAGTTCGTATTTCAGAAAAAATAGTACATTATGAAATTCCCTAACTGCCTGCATCTCTTAAATTTGTGGATGCAAGTTAACTGAAATTAATATGTTTGAACTTTCCAATAAAACCTGGAATTTTTTCTACGTTTCACACCGATGGTGTGAAAATGAAAGAGAGAGGGGAGAGGAGTAGTGCTCTCACTTTGTGTGTATGTGGATGTACATTAAAAAAGTATTTAATAATTTTACTGTATTTTAGCACCTGCTTGTCAAATTTCTTTTACATAGTTCTAAAGTTGTAACACTACAAGAACAGAGAAATAAGGATAGACAAATGAACATACCATGAGGATATTATAAGGTTTTCATTTTTATGATTTGGTTACGAAACCTTAAGAATTATATAGTACTTTTATAGGTGTTTTTTTAATTGGGACAGTATAAAGAAATCCGAAATCATGGCAATTAAAAGAAAACTGTGTTAGGTATTATTTTGTTTTTTATGAAACAATTTTGGCATAGTCAAATTTTTGATCAAGTGTGAATTTTCCATAAAAATAAAAAAAATTGACAAATTTTTCTTCGATTTTGGGTCGATAGACCCAGTATTATGATAGTATCATTTCATCGTATGGGAGGGAAAAAATGTGGACAGCGGAAGTAAGTAAAATTTTATAAAAAGCTTTTAAGTAGAATACCTGTCAATTTTAGTATTGTATTGTAAATTTAGTCGAGGTACATAACACATCAATATAATAATAAATAGTTCTTTATTTGAATTTTAGTTAAATTTCATATGAAAAGTACCCGCAGAAAATAATCGACTTTTTTCCTAATGATAAACTTCTTCCTCCCACACAATGTAATTACAATAAAACTGGCTCGATTTCCTAAAAAAAATTTTATGGAAAATTCACACTTGACTATGCTAAAATTGTTTCTATAAAAAAAAAATTTACTATGCTAAAATTGTTTCTATAAAAAAAGAACAAATTGTATTTAAGACAGTTTTCTTGTATCTTCTATGGTTTCAGATTTCCCCATACCGTCCCTGTTAAAGAAAACCACACTATATGTTATCTATCTTGCTATTCAACATGTGATACTTTAAGCCTGCTTGTGAAAGGTGGTTATTTTTTAGATTCGGTATCTTCAAAAGAAAAGAAATGGACATCTTACAAGATCACTCCTGTGTCCATTCATGTCATAATTAATTTTTTTTTCCGTTTCACGTACAAAGTTGAAATAGGGTACAGTAATACAGTTTATTGATTTATAGATTTCGCAATAGTCAGAACTTAAATTAATATTTACTCAGAATTTTGGAGAAAGTAAATTTGTTATAAAACATTTTCCACCTTCAATTCGTGTAATTAATTGAGAAACTATTAGGATTCTAAATCTATTTTTGAGATTATACTTAGTATAGTTTTGGAGATATTGCTGAAATATAGCGGTAATTCTAGATTTTACACTTCTGGAGAAATTCAGGACATTTTTAAGTCTGTGAAATATATACTAGGCAATAAAACATTAATATTTGAAAATAGTTCAACAGAAGTACTGTGTTCTCGTAAATCTTTGAACTATCTTATATATGTACACACACACCACACACACACACACACACACACACATATATATATACATATATATATATATATATATACATATATATATATATATATATACATATATATACATATATATATATATATATATATACATATATATACATATATATATATATATATATATATGTATATATATATATATATATATATATATACATGTACCTAAGCATGTACGCAATCTTTATACGTCGAGTTAATCTCTTCCTTAATGGGTTTTTTTATTATAAGACCAAAACTACAACTAGAGACTACGGGATGCCATATAGACCGGTTTATATATTGTTAATAACAATATAAGCGTCGATCGCCGACGTAAGGAGTCATAAAAAGGGGTCGATCAGAACTTATTCTGAGAATAAATTACAACACGAAATTCCAAAATGCTCATTAGATTAACTTTACACAAGTTTCAACCTAAACACTAACGTACCATTAGCCAAACCTATCAAAACAAGCTTATCTAATGATAATATGCATACGATCATACAAAACCGAATACAGCGTCACAAAACTATGAGTGAGAAACGTTCACACAGTAGCATGGCACCGTTGTACGCATAAAATGCATTGCCTGTCCCCACAACCCCTTTTTCCCCCAAAATTTAGTATTGCAACAGCTCCCGCTCGCTAGCGAGCAGAGGAGCGGCGGTTAAAGCGGAATGATATTTAATAATAATTGATTCGTGAAATATTTATAAGGTAGACTGTGTAGTAGCATATATAATATTTTATGTACTTTATTATGTACTTTGTTAGCGTTTATGTACAATCGTATATAAACTCGCATGTGAACCTCAAATTAGTTAATTAGCATTTATTAATGATGGGGCGAAAACAATTAATAATAAGGTACAAGTAAACGACTATACTAAAAAAATATAGTCGTATATACTCGCGCATGTTCACTAGACAGTATTTCGTATTGCAAAATAAAAGACGGGTATTCGAATTATTGAGTAACTTGGGTATGTTTTCAATGCATATTTGTGAGTCTTTCAGAATAGAACCAAATACTTATTTTAAAATATTTTAAACGTGTACTTTGGCTTTTTTGGCTAAACGATAAATCAATCACCCTTTTTAAAATATTTTCCATGTACAGAATTCCCTCTGTTAGAATTTTATTACATCTATTGATAGATGAATACTTGTATTTTTTAAAGACGGACCGTTACCCCTGCACACAAATTTCAAGACCTTTTCTATTTTAGCAACAATTTCGAAATTAACATCATTTTTTATATAAAATCATTCCTAACATTCACTTACGTATTTCGAAAATTTCATTATCCTTTTGTTAATATTACCCAACTAAAGTTTAATGAAACCCTCTTTAGTTGCTAAAAAAGTTTGAGCAGAAGTTTTGTAAGTACACTTACTTCATTTACAGATCTTCGTTGAGAATCATCAGCGTATCACCTCATAGTCAAACAACGATTGAAGTAAACCTTATGTAACCTTGATTAATTTTTGTCATAAACTAAAGCATTCAGATGAATATTTTAATTTGGAATACAAAATTATGACAAATATTACAAATATATATATATATATATATATATATATATATATATATATATATATATATATATATTTATATATAACTTTTACCATTACAATTATACTATTACCAATGTATTAATGATTATAACATAGAACCTTTTAAATTCAAAAAACTTCATAATTGATTCTTAAATTCTATTTCGATAACTTGTAATAATGAATAAATATTTAGCTGCCATGAATAATAAATATGCCATGAATAAATAGGAATCCGAGCTTAAAAGATTGCCTGTATATAAAAAATGAAGCATTCTCTGTTTATTTCTTTGTTTGTCTTTCTTTCATGTGTGCACGGTCCAACACATTTCAGTGAAATTTTGTATAAGATGAAATACATCCTAGATTAAAATATTGGTTATATATAATTACGCGTACAAAAATGAAAAGCTGTTCAATGAAATTTTGCTCATATATATATATATATATATATATATATATATATACATATATATATATATATATATATAATATATATACATCCCAGATTAACAGACAGACTGTATCTTTCTAGATTATTGCAAACTATTCTAGATTTCGACGCAATACAGTAAGTTTTTTTACCTATATTTGAAAGAATTTGAATTTAATTTAAAAAAAAACCACTTTACTTACCTTTGTCTTAGGTTTTGAAAAAAACTACCCATTTTATTGCATTTAGGCATTTATAAACATTTAATGGTACATAATATTCCTACTAAACTACATATTTACAAAATTTTAATTTCTCAAAATGAAAATATATTGTCTGCTATATCCTTCACAGACGCATTTTCGAGAAAAAAAACTATGTGATACAACTACAAAGTAATGATTTTCGGATTGTTTTCTTAACTTATGCTGCGAGACCTTGCTTCTTGCCAAATTTCATGATTCTTGGTCAAGAAGACCCTATAGGTTTTGATTTATTTGCAAGTGTCAAAATATGCGGCGGCATAAATAGCCGTATTTTTAGGGTTCTTCTTGATTACGTTGACTTAGGAGCTTGATTATTTTACAGCTCCAAGAGACCGTAGATCGTATTTGATATTAATTTTAACTTGATACCGCTACGTGTCCTAAGAAAATGAATCTCGACAGAGCGACAGATGAAAAACGAAATGATCCTATAAAGGTTCCTTTTTTTCCTTTTGAGGTACGAAATCCTAAAAATACCGCTGACTTCCTTTCTCGTCAAACAAATTTAAATTGTTTTTTAATATATTAGGTGTTTCAACAGTTTAATAAGAACGGTTAGTTATATCACAAGCTGTCATTAAATATGTCACGAGTATTGACACATTGTCAAAAACACCTTATTTTTTTTCGAATATTTTGCAGATTGTGGCCGGGTGATCGGTGGATATATATTTACTATTTGAGGTATGAAGTCAACAAAGAAATTTCCTGGACCAATAATATTATGACAGATTAATCTGGCGGAAATTTTAAAATAAGTTAATGATGTTAATAACAAAACGTTTGGAAGCTTAAGCAGTTTTTAAAATTTTCACATAGATTTTCTATGACTTTCAGTATAAGCAGAGATGTTGATCATCCCTTAGATTATATTCTACGTATCGAGCGTAAGTGCAATTTGATGGTAGGGAATAAATGTGGTAAGACACCAAAGATTAGAGACTAAATAAATACTAAAAAAACACATGAACTGTAATAATCAAGAGTCTAACACTGTTATATTAACTTTTAACGGAGATAAAGAAAAGATACTCGATGAAAATACACACATATATTTGTGAAGAATGATGAAAGATACATGTAAAATAAATCCCAGTGAAAAAAGATCCTTTTAAATAAGATAATCAAAAGACACGCGACGAAAATACAAACAGACTCATGATGCGAAAAATGACAGAAAAACACCAAGTGGAGAGAAATAGATCTCAAGCGCATATTTAGATAGGATATATTATCTAATACCTTTATTTAGGATAACATCAACTTTTAACTAAGATAACCTAGAGATACACGAAATACATACAGGAAAACGACGTGAAGAGTGACATCAAGAAATATGGTAGGAAGAAGTAAATCTCAAGCCAATATTTATATAGGATACTCTGTCTTACACAGCGAATGTAGAGCAATATTAACTATTAACTAAAATAACTAAAAGAAATACGATGAAAATATAAGCAGATATATGACATTAAGAGTGACAGAAAGATCGTACAAAAATGCGGGAAGAAATAGACAATGAGCTAGTATTTAAATAGGATATATTACGTATTACATATTTTATGTACAATTACATCAACTTTTAACTAAGATAATCTCAAGATACAAGACGAAAATACGGAAAGATACATGATCCAAAAAATTACAACAAGGTATCTGGCAGGGAGAAATAAATGTCAATAAATATGATACACTGTCGTACACTGCTTATAATAGCAATATTAACTATTACCTAAGATAACCAGAAAAAAACATGGTGAAAATATAGTTAGATACATAATGTGAAAAGTGACAGAAAGACACAGGACAGGAAGAAACAGAACCCAAGCAAATATTTAAACGTAATACACTGCTTTACAATATTAAATAGAGCAATATCACTTTTAGCTAACATAACAAAAAGATAATCTACGGAACTATGCTGCACACATTGCTATTCTTCAGAACCATAACCGTACGGACGTTGTTGGATTCTCATCTTCACCTGGGTAGTTTCTAACGATAAAACTGTATTTCTTTTACATGAGACATTTTTAATGATGAAACTATATTTCTTTTACATGAAATTTAAATAATGTTTTAAATTGTCTTAATTTGTTTTCTTACTGACATAATTCAAGTAACGTAACCAAATATTTCATCGGGCACTTATCATCTGTAGGTATGTTCTGGAACCATTTATGATACATAAACTTACTGCGCCATATAGATATAATACAGAATTATCTGTATCTACAGAATCAGGAATCCTGCACAAACATAGAAGAGAAATGACACAAACACATTTAAACACCACGCACTACCTAAACTCGCTGCAACGTTATCCTACCTACTCCATTACTCAAACTTATATACATAGCTAGAGCTATTCTCATAAACATACCTAGAAGTATCACTAGTTATATCTGTACACAGCTATAAACCTACCAAAGGCAAATATACCTAGATAAACACATAACAAATTCATATATATGACGTTACTGTAGTATGTATAATGGCTAGTAGTATAGCAACTAGCCACAGTTAGGCTACATGGAGATCAATAGTGCCGGTGGAAGGAGTAATGATGGCGATGACTGTGCCACGGCGCAAGCGCTAAAGGGAGGCGGAAGGGGAGGTGGGCGAGAATCATCATGATGGATGGCAAGTAGCCATAGAGGTGTTGGTGAATATGGCTAGCGGATTGAGCTATGGAGTATCAGATTAACGGTGTGAGAGGATTGAAAAATAATAATGGCACCGTACTGAGAACAAACCTAATCAGTGGAAAGTGATGTTAACTTTTAACTAAATTAAATGAAAACAGGTAATCAAAACGCGTTAGCGATTCTACCAAACTGCAGAACATTTAAGGATATATACGTGGTGACAGATGTACAAGAGCTAGAAAAGTTTAAAGCTATGTAAATAGTGTATTAGAACAAACGGGTAACTCCAACAGCGTTTTTCATCTGTTTGCAAGCCCAAAAAATTGTATTTGAATTTTTATTCAAATGTAAAATAAGGCATTAACTGAATAAAAAATTTAATTTAGTATAGAGATGGTTCTTGAGATACGGTTCGTAAAAATGGCCGAAAAAAATCGTGCACCAGTTAAATACGTAAATTAATAAATATATACATGTCTGTTAACTCTAGCTAAAATACCATTTAATTACCACTCGCCAATAAAATTGCTTCCTAATATATTTAAATAAAATGAATTTAATTGTATATTTAAATTTTCTAAGGAGCAAAAACTGATTATCGGCCTCATACCAATTTTGGACGGCATATTAAATTTTAAAAATTAGTCAAAAACTTTTAAAACTTGAGATATCAAAAGCAATTTTAAAATTACAGATTCTATATATCAGGAATGTTTGATTATTTTCCTTTTCCTTCTAACTTATTTTTTTTGATCCACATACTCTTTACAAAGTTGTTTTAGTCATAATCTGACCTACTTCAACTGGCTAAATCTTTGAAAATATTCATATGTATAATACCATTTTGTTTTAGCTTAATGTCTGATAATAAGATAATATTTAGCTCAAAATATAAAAAAAATGTCCCCAAAACTATTGAGTTTTAAATTTGCCATATGTTAAAAGTATTAAGATCCTTGGAGCCAGATAACTTACGCAATAATATCTAATGAATAAATTTATAGAAGTTTCTAATATTAAATTATGAATGAAAAAGGCTACGGCCAAAATGGGTGTTATTTAAATAAAGGAAATATTTACAGAATTTGTTTCTTAATTATGGGATTATTTCGAATTTCAACGTAATTTGTGTTATTTAAAATTAGCATTGTTAAAGCACGGACATAACTTTTGCCCACGTTTAACACCGTGTCTGTGAAAAGAAGGCATTCACGAGAAAACATGATGGTGAGCTCCAATGGTAGACAGCAATTTGAACTTTCCTTTATATATTTTTATACAATTGTATTAGTTTATGAGAAAAATTGAAATCGAAGCTGTACTTTTTTTCCCCAACACACATATATATTCAACAAAATAAAATAAAATATGGAGAAGGCAGCAGAAATATTAAAAGCGGTTTATTTTGGCATATATCTCTGTTTACTTCTGTTGACATATAATTTTTCATATACGTATAAAAGAATTATAATATTTCTTTAAAATATATACATATATATATATATATATATATATATATATATGTATATATATATACATATATATGTATATATATATGTATATATATATATGTATATATGTATATATATATATGTATATATGTATATATATATATATATAAATATATATATATATATATATATATATATATATATATATATATATATTACCCTTAAGCTTCCGTCTAAATTCGAAAATGAGATAAAGCAAGCGTAAAGGAAATGTAAAGTCGCGTCGCTACTTCCAGTTAAGTGATTATTTTAAAGTGCCTATGTAACTAGTATAAATACCTAGTTAGTTTAAATACCAGTTAGTTAGTTTTAATTTAGATCTGGAGGAAGAAGCTATTTTTTCACAATTTTTTATAAATTTAAAGCTGCAATCTACTCTTATAATTATAATTTTAATACTACAGAATGAACTTGTGTTGAGAACTTTGTTTAAAAATTAATTTATTAAAGATGATATTTAGCGACTTCTTTTTATGGCAGTTGTTACACGCATTACGCAAAGCTATTGGCAGTTTCTTCAAATTTCAGTTGTACTACCGTCAAAATGAGGCTTTAAATTAACCTGCCAGCATCCGTATTTTAATTTTATCATCACAAGTAATCGCAGTATCATTATTTCAACATACTTTCTACGTTTCTGGATTAGATAAGTTCTCAATCGTAGGTCGAACCCCAGAGGACTATTCTATTTGTCCCTATGTCAATTTACTCCATTTCCAGGAATATACGATACACTTTTCAGTCGGTTTGAGTGTGAAAAACTTTCAAATAATATCAAAATAAATTACTTTTTTTTATTCGGATGCAATAGTTACTAATTCCTTACTTTCTGAAAGGGATCCCATGGGCGAAATGTCGCAATAGGATTCAATAAATGTTTTCATATTTTCGGTCATTTTGTTATCCGTCTTTCTTTCAAGATCCCTTTTCTCCGGAAGACGAGAAGGTATAAAATTGAAATTAATATCGAATACTTAGGTCTACGGTTCCTTGGAGCTGTAAAAAAATCAAGCTTCTAAGTTAATGCGATTAAGAAGAACCCTAAAACACTCATATTATGACACTCGCAAATAAATCAAAATCTATAGGATACTTCCCGTTGATCTAGAATCATAAAATCTAGCAACAAGCAAGGTCTCATAGCACAAATAAAAAAAATTCGAAAATACTTAATTTGTATTTTTATCACATAAACAATTTTTTTAATATGCGCCTGTAGAAGATATGGTAGGCAATATATTTTGGTTTTATAAAATAAAAAAATCATAAAGGGTTTAATAGAAATATTATGTACCATTAAATGTTTATAAATGACTAAGGATGTACGGAACCTTCGTAGGGCGAATTCCACTTCTTAATCACACTCTAATCTAAAAGATTTATTTTCATTTTTTTATTTAATTTCATACTCGTCTTTCACTACATAAGAGGAAAATAAATTTTAAAACGGTTAATTATGTATAATATCAAATTGCTTTGAATATAATAGTTCACAATTTTTCTCGCTATGTTTGCGCCTTGAAAATAAATCATCGTAAGGAAAGTACAGGACTATTTAAAGATTGCCGCTCGAAAACTGTTTTAGTGGTTTTGGCGGAGCAAGGTGTGCCTTACTTGAAAGATACCACTATTCATAGTTGAGCAGAAGTTTACATTAAGCTAATAAAATATGATGAGCATTCTGTTTATATTATTAATCTGAGAAAAGGATGAATTGTGAAATAATAAATCTAGAAAGTACGAGAAATCACAAGGACTACATAGGTTCTTTACACATTGAGATACATATAAAAGATTAAACACTAAAAGTTACATAACGTATCTATTGATCTATTACAATTATTATCATTATTTTTCATTACGTCAGTGAATTGTCCAGCATATATTTAACAGACGGAAAAAGATAATGGATACGTCTGTACATATTTAATTAATTATTACAAGTTGACCAAAATAATTTTGCATTGAACTACTTAATGAGTACCTTTATTCTGATCGATTTCCAGAATTTCGACATATGTTGTCAAAAAAGTTAGGAAGAGACACTGTCAAACGATTTGGGGCTTCATGTGACGCAAAAAATAAGCACCGTAACAGACGTTACTAGGTATTGCCTCCACGTTCGATGTATGGAGTTATTTCAAAAAAATATATAATATCCCTATTGGTACATAATATTCCTATTAAACTCTACAAAATTATAATTTTTAGAACTTAAATATATTGCCTAACATACCTTTCACAGGCGCGTGTTTAAAAAACAGTATTTTTATGTGATATAACTAAACGGTTTTCGGATTTACTCCTTTACTTGTGCTGTGAGATCTTGCTTTTTGCCAAATTTCATGATTGTGGATAATGGGAAGTACCCAATAGATTTTGATTTATTTGCGAGTGTCAAAGTATGCGATATAAAGAGCCGTATATTTAGGGTTTTTTTATTGCGTTGACTTAGAAGCTTGCTTTTTTACAACTCGTATAACCGTAGACCTAAGTATTTGATATTAATTATAATTTGATACTTTCACGCTTTCCCGAAAAAAAAGCATTTTAACGGACAGACAGACGGACATGGAAGTGTACCAACAAGAGTTCTTTTTTCTTCTATTAAAGTACGGAACCCTAAAAATTCTTAAAATCTGCTTTGAACTGATTAGATTTGATTAAATTAATCGGGCACCACGCGAAAAACTGAACATAATATCATGTCCCCCATTAAATCCAATAGTTACTAACAGAAATCACTGATAAAATATAAAAACAAAATATCGGTAAGAACCTGATTATTAAGGAAAAATAATTCGGTTAATCAAACGGGCAATCGCTATCGATAATCATAAGATAGAACTACTCACATTAATGATACAAAACCTGTATTCTTCTCTTCAGAAAGTTGATAATTAAAAAAAGAAATTTCTGTTTCCTCTGTCAATTCAAATACTATTTTCCCCACGAGTAAAAAATGTATAGTTTGGAAAACTGTTAACAATTTTTTGGAACTGATTATGAGAAATCTTAATAAATATCGTTGCATAGTAATCTGTAAAGATATTTAAGTAACACCACACATTTTTAAGAAATCACCCGGATTTCAAGGGTAAATCCATAAAAATAGCCAATAAGGATGCACCAGTTTCCTTAAATCATATTTAAACATAAAAAGACAGTTACTATAATTATAATAATTAAACATGGATTTAAATTGGTAAATCTTCGAGTAAACCTTTCTGAAAACTTTTTTCGATTTACTGTGATTCAGCAGCAAATTTGAACTACGAGTAAAACGTTAATTTGGGAAATCTTCAATGTTACGAAAAGGAGCGAGGGAAAGTGTTTATTCGTTAAATAATGAATCAAACAATAAATTATTCAACTGTCAATATAATGCAATTTTCAGTTTGAATACTGAATAGTAAAATATTTTTTTAAAGTAAAACATCGCGTATATGATATAAAAAATCGAATTTATTTTGATAGATATCAAATTTTAAAAATTCATAAATTGGGAGAAGAAAGACATAAATATGACAAATGTGTTACTTAAATGTGTTTGCAAATCAACTCTTGTTTTTGATGGTACATTGATAAGCCGAATATTTCAGTCTGATTATTAATAAGCCGAATATTTCAACCTGGCTACTAATAAGCCGAATATTTCAACCTGGCTGTTAATAAGCAGAATATTTCAATCTGGATAATTATAAGCGGAATATTTCAATCTGGCTAATAATAAGCTGTCTATTTAAATCTGGATAATAATAAACTGAATGGATATTAATGAGCTGAATATTTGAACCTGACTATTAATAAGCTGAATAGTTCAATCTGGATAATAATAAGTTGAATGGATATTAATAAGCCGAATATTTCAATCTGGCTATTACTAAGCTGAATATTACAATTTGGATAATAATAAGCTTAATGGATTTTATGTAGATCGTTAGCTAATTCCCAAAAGTAGGTTTAAACATTCTACATTGCAAATTATTAATTTAATAATAAAATCGAAATCACATTCAGAGAACAAAAATTAATATTCTTTTATGTGGAAGTCTTATTAAAGAAAAGCTTTCGAAATAATTAAAAGTACCACCAATTTCCTAACATTTTTATATCGTCCTGAATATCTTCCAGAAAAAAGGTTTATATGTAAATTATTTAAGGATAATATATATATATATATATATATATATATATATATATATATATATATATATATACATATACATATACATATATATATATATATATATATATATATATATATATATATATATAAATTATTTTAGATTGAAAGAGCTCACCATTTCAGACTATTTTCCATGATGTATGTGAAAATGAATTTTTCCGCTTAAAATGTTTCTATTAATCTAAAGATTTTGGATCTTGAAGGTATTTTTAGACAGCTATTGGAGATAAAATTTGTATTACGTAGGAATCTCTATTAGTTTTTGTATATATTCTGCACACGTTCCTCAAACCTCTGAACCGGTTTTATTTTATTTCTCAACCTCTGATCATTTCCCACAAGCAAATATTTTTTCAATACAAGTGAAAGAAGTCCACGTTCAATTATTCTATTATTCATCGTCAAGCAGATCTTCTGCCCGCCATCTATGTTCAACATTAGATCTTAATCACCCCCCCGCCCCATTATCAAAAACCTTTTCAAGACAAGTGAAACAAACCCTGTCAAGGAGATGTTATGCTCACCTTTCATTGCCATCATCAGATCAGGATCTGATGATGATGATCATCACCCAGAAACAATGACCTTATGAAGACAGGTGAAACGAGCCCAACCTAACGTGTCTAGTACTTAAGAAGATTTTATTTCCTCCTTCCACCTCCACCATCAGATCCTGATGATTTCTTACGAACAAATAACTTCCGGACAAGTGAAACGGGCCCGAATCAAGTTAGTTTACTATTCACCGTTAGAGAAATCCTTTGCCCATCTCCACCTCCATCATCAGATCCTTACTTCATCATCACATGTCGTCTTCAGGAAAAAATACGTGAGTCAAGTTTCAAGTGTCTAGCCCATCAGAAAGTGGTTTAAATATCGATTATAAACTTTATAGAAGACTCGATTACAAATAAAGTTGAATAAAAGTTTTTAAAAAGAAGTAGTTGTCACTGCATTGCAGTTTATTGCCGAGGTTTTGATCTTACGTTGATTTAAGTATGAATTTAAAATTAAATAAAAAATTACACATTTAAATATACTATAATTTATATCTTAGACACATATTTCCAAAAAGGAATTTTTTAAATATTTTTTTTGGAATCTAATAATAGCAAGATGAAATTATTTTTGTTAAGTACTTCGTTTGTAATGGATATTCTTTAATTTAATAAGCGTACGTGATTTACATAGAATTAAATTTTAAGTGCCTTTTTATTTATTTTGATTTATAGCTACACTCGTTCGTGCTTTTAGATCTTTAATTTTCGCTATCATTTAAAGAACGTTAATAAATAATTTCTTAACTATGAACTTTTTATGTACACTTTAAATGAAAACTTGAAATGAAAAATGGCGACCAAACAAAATGGCCGTTGCAGTGCATTTAGAAATGCCCTCACATTTAATGACTGTCACTTTCAAATGTCATTCTTGAATAAAAATTAAAGGGTATTTTATTCTTATACGAATTAGTGGGTGTACGCGCAAATTCGGATTTAAACGCATATTCAGTGATTCGAATGAATCAAGTGTATATGGTTGTTATGACAATTTTATTATAATTTACGGTTATACCTGTATTGTAATTCTGAATTACATAATTTCAATCTCAATGGTTTATTTTACTGACAGTGGTTAGTGATAGTGTTAAATGGACAAAAATTAATATAAAGATAGAAAATAAGTTAAGATAAATAATAATGAAAAAAAATAACTTCAACCATAATTTACTGGTGTATATAAGAAATTTCACTTCGCCTACTTTCCCCTCTTTAATTGGCAAAACCATAACCCTTATTTTTTCATCATATGTCACATTCTGGTAATTTCTGGAAAGTTTAGTGTTCCGTACCTTAGACGGAAAAACGGAACACTTATTAGATAAATCACGTATCGTCTGTCCGTCGTCACAGCCATTTTGTTAAAAAATAGCTTGACATGGAAACTTGAAATTTAGCATAATGACAAAGCACATTAACCCGCATATATTTGATATAAAACTATTCATTCGTACATTTAAATGGGGAAATATTAAGTACTCGAAAAAAAATTGAAATTCCATTTGTAGTGAGGGGATTTGAAATAATTAATTAAACAGCCCCCAAATTTTTTTTCCAATCTTTTTGTTGTTGCATATTTAGAAAAAAACATTATTTATTGTGATTATTCGTGATGGAAATAGTGCTGACAGGTTTTCAAATCATATTTTAAGTGTATTTCTCCAAGTGAAGTTAAGTTTCGGTAAGTATTTATGTGTTTTAAAGTAATAATCATTTATTAAATACGGAAAATTAATAAATTACAATAAATTTTCAGTATATTTTAAATTTTCAGTTTTTTAAATAATTAAATGATAATAATTTTAATTCTAGATAAAAATATCAAATTTTATACTACTCCGTATAAGAAAATCAATTTTTATTTTTAAATTTTAATTTCTTGATTGAATTTAATTTTTATAATCACGCTCCAGTCTTTTTATTATTTTATTTTCATTAATTACTTGCGTGCTAAAGTTAAGTTATTCACGTATTACGCTAATGAAATAAAAGTTTTACCGCCGTATATATGTACAGATTTTCTTTCGCTTTTCCCTGCGAGCGAAGTCTCGGTTAAAGTTAGTGTATTATAAACCGATGTAAATATAAGAGAGGCAGGAATTTCATGTAATTCAAAGTACCATATATCAGTGCCATTCTTAGTTTTATACATTTATTAGATACTTATATTTTTAGAGATTTCGATTGTTTTTACGTTTCATTGTATTACTGGATTGTGATGTCTATTGTTGGTGGTTTTGATTCAGTCTCAATTGTTGACTCGAAAGACTCTGATTTTAATTTTCATTTTTTGTTGGTTTTAAGAAACAATTTATTCACTACATGGGCATTGTTCGAATTTTTAAATTTTGGAGTAAATAATAACTTGACTATAATGTGTTTAGCGCATTGATTAAAATATTTAAAAGTAACTACAATTGCTTCAATTTAGTTCTTGACCATTAAATAGTTCTATAACGTCTGCAATGTTTTAATGCAATTTCTAAATTTGTGTTATGTGGAATAAAAATTTTCCGATACCTACTGTAACCATCAGAACATTCAGTGTAAAGAGTAATGAGTACATATAACGATTACTTTTATATAGTGCTTACTTATTATTATCTTTACTTCTTTTTACTTGGCGATCTCATTAATATTTTCAAAGTGCTAAAAGCTATTGAATTAAAAAAATAAATGAGTGCGAGTAAACTTTACCCGCAGTTGAAATAAAATTTCTTTGACGTTTGTGACAGGTATAATGTGATCGATGATGTAGTTATTTTTCAAAGTAACAACTATCAATACCAAATATCTTGAATCACGGTTGATTTAATATTATCCGCTAAGGTATAACATTATCCGCTACATTGTTCATCTCCAGAATTCAACATCAGGCACTGATCTGATCGATGATGAAATTATTTTGCAAAGTAATAGCTATCAGTAGCAAATATATTGAATCACGATTGATTTACCACTATCTATTAAGGAGATACATTGTTCATCTTCAGAACTCATCATCTGACCCTGATCTGCTCGATGGTATAGTTGTCTGGCAAATTATCTATTACCAGTAGCTAATATCTTGAATCACGACTGGTTTACTGTTAATAACAACTAACTGTAGATAATATCTTGAAACACAATTAATTTACTATCATCCATTAAGCAGTTCCATTTTTCATTTCGGAATTTCATCATTAAATCATTATTATCATATTTAAAGGGACCGCCTCGTAAACCACCAGTATAGACTTACAAACAAAATAATATTAGTATTAAACTTCATACAAATATAATAGAAATCAATTAAAGTATATATAGGTATATAACACATTATATTCTCACGAAATTCTATAGTCAGTCGATGCTTTCAAATACAGGAAACTGTGTAAGCAAAATAGACTTTACTTTTCGTCCGAAAAAAATTGAATTACTCTCAAATCGCGCATAGAGAAGTTTTACTTCAAAAAAAATATTTGCAGTTTATATCGATAAATAATAAATTAAAGTATATATGGGTATATAACACATTATATACTTACAAAATTCTATAGTCAGTCGATGCTTTCAAATGCAGGAAACTGTGTAAGCAAACTAGACTTTACTTTCCGTCCGAAAGAAAATTGAGTTACTCTCAAATCGCGCATAGAGAAGGTTTACTTCAAAAAAAATATTTGCAGTTTATATCGATAAATAATAAATTAAAGTATATATGGGTATATAACACATTATATACCTACGAAATTCTATAGCCAGTCGATGCTTTCAAATGCAGGAAACTGTGTAAGCAAACTAGACTTTATTTCCGTCCGAAAGAAAATTGAGTTACTCTCAAATCGCGCATAAAGAAGTTTTACTTCAAAAAAATATCTGCAGTTTATATCGATAAATTATATGCGATATATTATTATGGTATAAGTAGTGTTGTAATTTCATAGAACGTCTATTGGTATGAATATGTTAACTTATGAAGATATTAATGTAAATATAATCTGTAATTATTCGCAGAAGGTATTCGAGGAAAGAAGGTAGGGAGAAAGGAAGGTGCTTTCGCAAAGGCAGAATCACCTCGGTTTCCTCATTTAAACTGTACGTACTTTCAGTCCCTTACAAGTGAATTTTGTAGGAAGCATCTCAATGCCTTTTAAACCAAGAATTCTCAATGACTAGGTTCAAGATAAATAGTGGAAGGTTTTGAATTAATGAACGGAAGAGTTATAATGGGACGAAATCCGATCCATAACTTATTAATCGCTTACTAAAAAACGTTCTTGCCTCCAGAACTGAGAAATTTATTGCAATAATAAGCCAATTTAGGACCACACCCAAGATCATTGATTGCCCTCAGCTCAGCTGTTAAGAAGCATTTTACATATCTGTAATGTCTATTTAATGGTAAAGGAGGTTAAAAATAATTAAGGATTTGGTCGAAAATATTATTAATGACTTGGTAAGTCTTGGAGAGAGCCCTATATTTAGATGATAATCACGCCATTTCCTCGAGCACAATTAATATTGCTAAAATGTATGTTGGGGAACTTTAAACTTAGCAGTAGCAAAATTATTTGAATAATTAACGTAGTTTAAAGTACAATAACAAGCAAATTTCGCAGTTCTTTCTTTAATGACGGTTACTGGTCACGTGTTCTGTATTCAGTTTTTCTATTCATGACAGTCGCTTTGTTTGTTATATTGACCATGCTTTAATTATATAATGTAAGTTAAACTGGAGCTTGATCGTTCTGTAATTTCCATTAGGCGGTTATAAAGTAAAATTTTCTCCGGAAGTAAGAATTAGGAAGTTCCCTCGAATAATTGTTCTTAGATCAATGCTGCTTCCTGTATTAATCACTTAACAGAACAATCTATTTTAATTGCACTTCCTTCTTCTGTTTATTTTCTGCAATAAATTTGTCTTTATGCATCGTTTTCTTTTTTATTTATATTAATTGTTTATTGTCAATGCCTTAAGATTTCAACTCTGTTTTGAAGTTCTTTTATAGGTATATTAATAAATTGATTTCTGCATTGGTCTCAATAAAAATATTAATGAAAAATAAAACAATACAAACCATTTTATACTTATGAACCACGAAACGACGTCTCATAATGTAATATAATAAATAACCATTATAAAAGTGTATCATTAAAACAGTTTTATATAGATACTCACGGTATAAAGACGAATCCAATCACATTTCATGTATTACATATATAAAAAATACATGTGGCAGACGCCATGGGCTGTTTTGCATCTCAAAAGGAGCAATACCAATGTTAAAACACCACCTTGATTTTAATCCGATGATCATGCCAAAATAAATTAAATCAAATAGTATTTACAGTACAATGGAACTGATTGTCACTTATAATCACTTGGATAGGTACGTGTCTATTTATATCTTCATTTAATAATTTTTTACAAAAGGCTATCAATCTAAAAAAATATACTAAGGAAGTCTAGCGGAACGGCAATAGACACTTCAACATAATCAAAGTATAATATGTTAGCTTTACTCTGTTCAGGAGCCTTAGGTATAAAATATTTTCAAACGCTTTTATTTTAGGTATTTTATGTGTAGTTTTCTCTAAGATATAATATAGTAATTTATTTACATTTAAAACTGTATGAAGAAAATTATAGCAAATAATTTAAGGATACTTACCGTATTACAATGTTTCGGACTAAGCCTCCCTTAGTCCGTCTCTAAGTCATTGACAGTATTTTCTTATTCAGTAAAGTGTAAAATTTATAGCATGAATTTTATTACTTTTTTATGTTTTTCCTTAATTTTCTTTTAATAACATGAAAAAACTATTAAAATTAGACTTAATTGTTAATACCAATTTTGACAAATAATGGTAAAAAATTATACTCACCCGAGGAGTATGCACACGGTAATTGTCGTGGGATGCTGTCTTATGGTGTCTTGATTTCGTCTTTATAGAAGTCTTCTATCTTGTCAATTGGAGTAATTAATATAAGCGTGAAGAGGCCCATGAGGTCTCTAGTAAAGTCTTTGATGTTGTTGTTTTTACAGTATTTAAATAATATAAGACATTTTAACTAATTAGATAAGCAAATAAGTTCTTATACTGATTTTAGAATATAATTTGGATTTTCTCTAACTCAATATACTTACAAATAACAATTTCATAATATACATATATATTCAATTTGTACTTTTAAATTTTATTCCTTTTTTTGTTTGGGTTTAATTTTATAATTTTTTTAACAAATGTGTTGTCGTAATTTTGTCACAAATATTTATTAAATTTATATTCTTTTCAGTAAAATTCTTCCAGAACTATAAGGATTACTTTTAAAATGTAGATTTATTTTATTTTTAATTTACAAATTATATTTTTTAATATTAATTTAAGGCCAATTTAAGGCACGACTTTTTCAATTATCAAAACGATTTTTTGTCAATATTGTTCTCATTTTAGTGTAGAAAACGGAGTTCCAAAAAATTGTAGTACCGAAAAATTATCCTTATCACTGGTTTTTTGTTTCTAAACTATGGATGGTTTTTATATGTGTGTTGTGTCTTTTGTATTATTTTGAATTTGGTTTTTAAGCCAACAGTGTCCTTTCGTCACGATTTTTTGTTCGATTATATTTTAATACATAGAGTTGTATTTAAAAAAGAACTTAATATAATTTAATTAATACATTTAAATAAAGATTATTGTTTAAATATACTTAAAGAAATTAAATTTTTAAAATTGTATTTTTGCTATTGTTTAGAATAACGATCGATATAAAAAGAAAAACTTGTTCTATTGCGAAAAAACTGGTTTCTTTAACGTCAAATGGTGAGTTTTTTTTATTTAATTAGTATTTATTATTTAAATGTTGTCTTTACATTTAAACGATTTGCATTATTGTTACATATTCATGTCATATATTAGCCCATTTAGATATATTTCGACAATAAAATGTTATTGTTTTCGATGTTCTGTTCTTGCCCATGTATTATTTTGTATAATTGTAGATTGTTAATTATTTTCGTATGGATTGTCTGATGTTTATATATTAGTACAATTAAAAACCTATTGATTAAACGTCGTTTTATGCGAACAAATATCGTTATTTTGATGTTAGTTTTGCAATAGCCCCTTTTAACGATAATTTCTTCGTATAAATTACGTAACTTAACTTAGTTATGTTTAGATTAAATATTTTTTCAGATTTTCACTTAAAATGTCCAGTTCTTCTATGGTCTTAACCAGGAGTTATTTTTTCAGTCTGGTTTTTCACTCGTTCTCTGCGGAATTCTGACTAGAGTCTATAGTCGTCTTATAGTAGAGTCCAACAATATAGTTTAGTACCGCGAATATTAAAAAGAAGTTAATAAATATTTAAATAATGTATAATAATGTTAAAGAGAACAGTTTAATAATAGATTTAAATTAACGTGTTTAAAGACAACAAAATATTTAATTGGCATGTTATTTTTTCGATTTTAACCATATTAGAGATTTTCTTTAGGCCTTTTGTAAGTTTTAAGACGTGTTTAAAATTTTTTTATTGTACTACGAAACGAAGTTTAGTAAGTGTATATTTTAAATAATGTATAATAATTTTGTTCCGATTGCATATTATGAATGATCCGAATATATGTAACTTTTTTAAATTTTTTTGTGTGTAAAATCAAATATATATTAAAAATGTTTAACAAAAAGATTATTAATTAATTATTATTATTTTATATGCTAAGTGCCGATTTTAGGTGTTAAAACGCTGCAATGCTTTGCAGTCTGGCACGCCGCATGAACTGATGGTCAACGGTTCGCTTGGAAGTTGCCAGTTCGTGCTGTTCTTCCCGTTCCACCCCATTCTCCCTGATGACGCCGACCCCCGACCTCCCCTTATTGGATCTACCACTCCATTTATCTAGATATGTATAAATCCCGACGTGCGTTAGTTGCATGTGCATTGTCATATACAAACGTATTTACGCATAAAAGTAAATTGGTATGTAGATAATTATTATACTACGCACGTGTGTTACTGAGAGGCCGCTATGAAATTTTAGCCATCGAAAAATCATTAAAATGGGTAATGTCATTTTGACGCTTTGATCAGCATATTTTCTATGTTTAATTTGTCTTGGTATAATAATAGACACTGATATAATTCTAAGTTAACTAACATTAGTACTTTTATACTCTGTGCTTTTTATTATACGTTTACGTGACTGTAACTTATTTTGCGAGCCTTTCAATAAATAAATAAATATAAGTTAGCTAGCAGGTAATACTTTAAATTTAAATAATATTTATCTTTAAGAATTTCTTATGATGAAATTCTGCCTGTCTGTATGTTATGTCAGAGCTGTTTCTCTCATAAACCGTTCTCACTATCGATTATAACTATGCAACTTGTTTGGTCGTACAAGGGTTCGGCAAAATTTCAAAAATATTTTCTTTTTCTGAATTTTTCAGTGTAATATGAAAGGTCGTTTAAGCATAATCTATATATATTATTTTTAATGATTTTATTCTAATTTTAGGTTGCATAGTTTTTACTTGTTAGCAAAATGTATATAAAAACCGTCCAAGTGAGTGTCGGACTTGCGCACGAAGTGTTCCGTAGAACCAAACAATATTAAACTTATAAATTTGTATTTCTCAAAGACATTATGAAAAACAAAGTTATCGCTGCGGTAGATACCGAAATTATCACATATAGCAAACACTTCACAACACATTTTGCCGCAACCAATTTTCATTGAAAGTTTACGTTCGACCTCAACTTTCTAGTGTACTACCTCAATTTTTACTGTGTACTTACTTTCCAGTGTACTACCTCAATTTTTCCTGTGTACTTACTTTCCAGGTACTACCTCAATTTTTCCTGTGTACTTACTTTCTAGTGTACTACCTCAATTTTTCCTGTGTACTTACTTTCTAGGGTACCTCAATTTTTTTTCAGCATTTTAAATACGTTAGTTGAAAAGTTAGAGGGAGGGCACACTTTTTAAAATTTCAGAAGCGCATACCTCAGCGCACTTAAATAAAGAAAGTATAATTTAATAATTATTTCAAAAGACGTCATTACGTGTATTCAGTCTTTCAGTTTAACTTAATAATGTTTTCTAAAGTTCCAGGTAAATGAAGTCGCGGGCCTAGCTGGTTGTTTACCTAATAGTTAGCGTTTTAAAGATTATAGAAAATGCAATCTACTTAACGTTGATCGTTTCCGAGAATTGCACAGAAGTCTTGAAAAAAAATTAGTCACCATAAACAATTAAACATTGATTTCAATATTGTTAATGTGTTGATGAAACGCAAAATCAATTATACCAGTACAAAATAAACGTAATACGGTATACAAAACTCGAAACGTGAGACCGACTTACATTTGGCCATTTTTTGGGTTAAATATTGTATCTGTAATTTTAAGCTGATTTCAAACGGTACTCGTTTAATTAAGGAAATGGAACTTGAAAAGTTACATTTAAATTTTTATCATTCAAATATGAAAGTCGGATATTTGTACAGTTTTAAAAAGATATATCTTGCGTTGTATTTATAGCTTGGCATCACTGTACTGCAGACTCATACATTTGATTTCCAGATATGCCCTTTTCAATAAACACTTGTTTTCTTAAGGTAGTCGAAAAGTGGGAGGCAGATATGAAATAAATAAAAAAATTGACCAAAGCTCGCAGAAATATATTAATACCGGCATGAAATGGCATGTAGTTTATAATTTCGCTATGTACAGTTCTAAATAACTTTAAACCCAAATACACAAGCAATAAAAAAAGAGTACAAAGAAATATATCTCATCCAGGTTTTAAATATAGATCGCACCAGCATCTTCGCGCCATCCATAGCGTCTCGTGCTTGTCCGCCTTTCAGCCTTTAGGGTATGTATTACATTCATACATAGCTCCAAAACCCGAATATTTACTCAAATATTGTATACACACTAACGTTCCGGAATACCCCTCTATATAACGATGCACCAAAGCTTATTCTGTAGAATTCAAGTTATAAACGAACTTAAATGATACGACTGCAATTGTTTGCCGCTTCTAATTGCTTTTCCAACAAAATCCACGCATAGAATATGGCGTGATTTTGTTGGATTCCAATATGTATACACGAAATGCATTTGTAATTTGGTCATTTTAAAATGATAAAAATATGCTAGAATGGAATGAAGTTGTCATGTTTTTCTCTAAGATATTTTTTTTGAACTCTCGTCGTGGATCCCGGAATGCGGTTTAATTTTAAATGATCATTTAACGCGTGGGTCGACGAGATTTCTGAAATTACATATTTCGTACTTGTTTTGAATTAATATTACTTATTAATAACCTATTTCATTTATATTCCATTTTTTTACAATTGCAGTAAATTTCATTATTTAATTTTTGCCAAAATTGTCGATAACGTCGCATTTTCTTGTCATTTGTATGGACATCAAAGTGTCTGTTTTATATATTATATTAATTTTTTAAATATTTGTTTTTAACCCATTAACTACTATTAAAAATGTGCTGTGCATTGACGATTATTTCATGGAAGTAAAACTACTTTTACAAGTTACAAACGTTCTCAAGAAGAAGCAACATAAAGTAAATACTTATTAGAGACGATAGACAAAGCGAACAATGCATATATTTAGAAAAAACGAGATCGAAGTGCCTATGTTCTCATCCTGTAATTAATGTACTAGAATAGTGGGGAGACTCTATAATCATCCCTTTCCTTAGAAAGTCAACCACCTGTCAACTGGTTCAAGTTATTTTCGCTCGAATCGTAATATGTTCATTTACATTTTATGAAGACATAAATATAGATGAACGTTTTAAATAGTCTGATTTGATTACAATTTGAAATGCGAAAATGACAATGTACACATATGTTTTAACATCAGTTTTTATTTGAAAATTAATTACACCATAACATATTGTTATCTTTTCTGTACATTAAATGAAAGTATAAATTAAAACTTACAACTACGAATAATTACAAATACTTGTTTGGCTCGCGCGCCGAAAGTGCAATAAATAAGACAAGCCAAATATGAATTTTCTAAAATAACTTTTTAATTTTTTTAAACAAGTGGAGGAAATTATAGGAAAGCGAGGAAATTATAGTAAATAAGAAAAAAACGGCTTTTTAAAGAGTTTTTCCATAGCTATCTCTTGATAATTTTCTTCATTTGATGTTATTACAAACACCTTAAATATTTAGATGTGGATTTCTTGTAATGCTCTATCTTGTTAAAAAACTCTATTCACACGCGTTTTTGTGTATTGTCTTACAAAAAGTATTGAAACAATTGATCAGTTGGCGAAAGCGGAAATCTGTTGGATTGTTTTGTTTTATTTTATTTTATCGATTAGAAGATTGTACGAAGGTCATCTTATAATTTTTAAGCCAGCTTCGTTTTTTTAGGTATATTAATGTGCATAATACAGTTTAGGTGTGGTATGTATAATCGTGAGCAATGTTCCAGACACGCAGACCAAAATGGCAAACGTATTTGCGCCGACGTATCGATTGCTACCATTTAACGGATAAAATGAAATATTTAAACGGAAAATATTTTCCACATAGTCTAGTGCAACGAACGCACGCTAGAGCAAGATGGATAAAAATCATCAAGCCGTCCTCTCTTTCACGCGTGTTTGGCGCTCATGCGCAGTTGTTCCATCATCGTCATCGCCCCATGTTCGCCACCCTTGCAAAACTCCCACCCCCACCTGCATTCGCCGACTCCCCCAAATCCTCCTCTTACTATAGACAAAACTATGGTATAAACAACATATAGGTACACATTTCTACGTGACTGTGTTCTGAAACGAATAAATATACGTGAGCTCTATGTATGTATAGCTATTAATAATATACATACATATTTATATATGCAAGTAAATAAAGTGTAGGCTTGTGTGGGTTTATGCGTTCGGTACATAAGTGTTTACATACGTTTTAATGGAGGATATAATTGATTTCGAATGTGACTTTTAGATGCACATAAATATTTCAAATTTAAGTACATACCAGACAAAATCAAATATAGTACATAATATATGTATATATATATATATATATATATATATATATATATATATATATATTGATAATAATTTTAACATTATCTTGCATTGCCGTTTATTATATCACTATTATTAAAGTGTTTTCGATTTCTTCTCTTCAGCATGAAATGCCAATGACTTTATGAAAATCGCACTGCTCTGTTTAAGGAATCCAATCTATATCAAATTAAAACCCTCCATCTTGTTCTGTCTTTTTTTGCTATCATTTGTTCCATAGTTCATCTGTTCTGTCTGTTTTTTTTGCTGTCATTTGTTGCATAGTTCATCTGTTATGCCTTTTTTTGCTATCATTTGTAGTTTAGTTCATCTTTTATGCCTTTTTTTGCTATCATTTGTAGTTTAGTTCATCTTTTATGCCTTTTTTTGCTATCATTTGTAGTTTAGTTCATATTTTATGCCTTATTTTGCTATCATTTGTAGTTTAGTTCATCTGTTATGCTTGTTTTGCTCTCATTTGTAGTTCTCCAACATGTTCTGTCTTTTATTTGCTATCATTTGTAGTTTAGTTCATCTGTTATGCTTTTTTTGCTATCATTTGTAATTCTCCAACATGTTCTGTCTTTTATTTGCTATCATTTGTAGTTTAGTTCATCTGTTCTTTTTTTGCTACCGTTGGTAGTTTCCCACCGTGTTCTGTCTTTTATGCTATAATTTGTATTTCTCCAGTCTTCTGTCTTTTTTACTATAATTTGTAGTTTAGTTAGTGAAGCACTTACGTGTTAAACGTCCTAAGAATCTTGTAATGTATACTCATGAATAATTATATATCTATCTACGCAAACAATGTGTAGCGATAGGGCATCATTAAGATGCATTACTCGGACCAATTTTATTTGCCTTATTAATGGATTTAAAGATTCACCTAAGTGTTTTATACTCGCATTACTTTCTTTAAATAAATTTCAAATTTATTGCAATATACCTGAAGTTCTAACCCACATCCCCTTGAACCACTTCCAGTCCCTGCATATAGCTTTTCATAAATACTCAATATTTACTCGTTTCATAGTATTTCATTATAAAGGTATATTTGAAAGAACTTTTCAATTTATTTTCAATTTTCTTTTTATATTTTGCTAACTACTCGTTGTCACATCCTACAGTCTTATGTTACCTTGCATTGCAATTTCATGTTTAAATATCATTATTAGGCAAATTGTACGTACCTCTTATTTTAACATTTCCTCTTTACACAGAATAGTTTTTATACAAAATTCCACTATTTAAACAAAACACTGTAAAGTTCGGAAATTTAAGAAATACTCAATGCACATACACTCATGGTGTGAGTTTATTAAAGATTTTCTTTTCGTTATTTGTTACCATTCCCCGCTTCTTACATTTGTCATTTCCTCACTTTAAAATAAACTGATTTCAATACTCTTGGTGTGACCATTTTCTTTCGTTATTTTTCCAGCAGCATTTTTGCAATATATTTATTTACATAAATGTTAGGGCAAGAGTTCCGTTAAACTACAATTTTCTTCAACATGATTATAAAATTGGTTCATAGTTTTTAATCAAAGTTTTCTTTTATTTTGTAAACTTGAAGTATTGCATTAATACAATTTTGATTAGTCATAACAATTTAAGTACTATTTAATTAAACAAAATTTTAATGCTTTAATTTTATGTATAGTCGTAGTGACTATACTAAAGAGATCCAAACTCTTAGTGTACTGTAGAGGAAGCTCATGAGCTTGTACGTCCGTGTGCCATAATGTCAAAAATAATATGCACAAGTCAGGCTCGCGTATATCTTTCGTATAAGTTCAATGTCTTAATAGCGAGCAAACCAGTTTGTAGGAAATCGATTAAGTTTGGTTTAGTTAAAGAAGAAAAATATAGATGGCATCAAGCTCTACTTTCATTTTGGATTCAACAATTCACACGTCGAATGGCTGAAACTTACTGAGTTAATTCCATCTGCTGCAAACTCGTGAAAGCGAATTATTATTGAACTAAGAATGTCTTGAGGATCTAGGAACAGTATTATGTTACCCTGTGGTAAAAAATGGAATTCTAATTCCATGGATTAGTATCACTTGCGTTTTCTGATTTTCGTTTTCTATTAAATATTTTTTTTGTCTATTAATTCATTTATTCAAAAGTGTACAATCCGCGTCTTTCATGGATCGATAAAGAATTGTAAAAAAATTTGAAAATAAAGAAATGTTCAAAATAGCGGAAGCATGCTACGACGTCCGCTCAAAACGGAAGCGGAGAATATTTTCCAAGCACTAAAAAAGGGAGTTTTGGTAGAAAGATTATTTATGAAAATTAAACTATTTGACAGATCGTTGAAAACAACAATATGCTTCTATTCTGACAGTGTCGTATAATATACAACGTCGTTTTATTAAGATAGTTGATGAGAATTCATTAAAAGTACATAGTTATATTCTAGGACATGTTAGTTTACAACAGGCTGGAAGTAAAATTAACGGAACCGTGTCGTTTGTATTGAGTATCCAATATTAATATTAAATATATCCTAAATTGTTTACTTCTAGGCTACACGCATTGACTAGTGAGAATAATGGAAGAATCAAGTGCATTAGCAGAATTAGAATTGTTAGAGAAATTACTTTTTTGGGTTCATTAAATTCTTATTTACATTTTAGTGGTCACATTTCTGTGCCATTTTTTTTTCATTTACAGGCAAGAATTAATGGGACAGGTGCATGTTAAAATTAAAAATAATAGTAGACATTATAACTAGTCAAAAGATATTTGATGAAGTTGCATGTGGAACACAAAATGATTGTATGCAGGTTAGCTGCCCGTTAGCTGGCCCGTTTACTGGATGAAATCGATAGGAAATAAAGCACCAAAATTGCTCAAGAACTGCGGCCTGTAACGTATCCTCATACGCACAAACCAACGGATTTTCCAAAGGTAAATTGAAATCATAATAAATATTTTTAAAAATTCAAGTTACTTCTTATGATCTAAATTTGCGTTTGAAGAGTGATATTTTTTTCTCTCCGGTGGTCCGTGGTATAAGGATATCAAATCTTTTCTTTCCAAAAAGCTATATTAAAAGTTGATTACTTGTAAAATAACCCAAATTATTCGTCAAAACTCGAGCCTGGTATATCAGTCAATTAAAAGATAAAGAACGTACTCGCGTACAATATAAAGAACGAACATAACTTCCAACGCGAGGGTTCCGTACACAAATAGGCCCTTATAAACATAGTACTTATATTTAACTATTTACAAATATCAATTTTTGCGACGTAAATGTGTTGCCTACTATATCTCTCTATGTATATTACAAAAATAATAAGATCTTGGATAATCGCTATTATTTTACCGTTATCTTCTAGTCAGATTATACCAATTTATGATTTTTGTTTCATCAATTTCGGAAATAAGAAGAGTATTACTCTATTATCGCATAACTTTTAGAATACATTTAACTTTTATAAATATAAAAAATTATTTACTTATCCCCTCTAATATCTTATATGAATGTATACAAAAAGTTGTGGGCTAATAACATGTATTACTATGCGAAATTTCTTGTCTTCTTACCAAATTTCATTCTGTTTCTGAGAAAATTGGCTGTAACAGACCGACCGACACAGATAGACACGCGAGTGTTCTAATAAGGATTCCGTTTTTCTAATTCAGATACGGAATCTTAAAAAATATGTAACATCAGTCAATAAAAAAAATGATCAAGAACAAATACAATAAACAGGAAACATAATTAGAAATAATGGGGTGGTCCGTGAACCACTCAAATACTTAACGATCTTAATTTCCAAGTCGTGAATCAAACAACAATATCGAGCTAAGTAAACAAATGGGCTGTCGACACGTTCATGCAGTATATGAACAAGTGAAGCCTTCGTACTCACGCATAATAATCCGGTTCAAGAAACGACACCATTTTCGGCCCCAATGCATTGCGAATGCAATAAAATATTAAGTTTAATAAACCCACGGCCAGGTGTAATCTTCCTTCTTACCTGTAGAGAGATTTCGAACACGCTCAAATTAAAAATAGATACTATTATACACATAATTTTTGAAATTCAAATATTGAAAGACTTCATTTTTTTGTCCAAAACGAGAAAAGTGAGTTACTTCATACAGAGATCAAATGATTGAGTTCATTTCGAATTGGCTACGAAAGAAAGCTTTAAACAGAGCCTTAATGAGGTTGTTACCGAAAAATTAAAGGTGGATACTTTGACGTGAAAGGTGAGGTGCATAATCATGCTAAGTACCAGAATATTTGAGACACACGCGATACAGGAACCTATTAATGCATCGTGTGCACGAAATGGAGCCGGAACAAAAAGCGTTATTTTAATTTAAGCAAATTCGAAATGAGCATTTATTCTCTTCATAATACGACAGAGCCGACATCTCTTTAAAACAGCCCATAAAAATTATTTATTTGTAGAACATATTTATTGAACATATTTATTGAAAAGTCTTATATCATTTGTCGCGCGTCATTTTATATTCAATAACGTTCCATGTTTAATTATAATCCAAGAAGCAACAATAGAAACACTTTGACTACATATATTATAATTTTCATTACTTTCCACTTTTTAAACTTTACAAATAGATACACAATTATATTTATTTATTTAAATTCTAATTTCGTAACTTCTGAAATCCACCGTCGAACGGAAGGTACACTTGAAAACACGCCGTATATACCCGAGGAAGCACAGCCATAACCAAACGATATAATGCCCAGCAACGTGTCATCTGCAACAGCCGGACCACCCGAATCGCCCTGTGAATGGAAAATTCTATAAAAACAACATTTTCAATTTTTTATAGATAAATGCAAAACTCTGACTTTGTCGAATATTAAGTAAGCGCTATGCTTGACCTGTTCATGAAGCAAAAATTCAAAGGGTGGATTAAATATGGTGGTGTTAGGGACGAATCCCACAGTAAGGATAAAAATAAATTTGTCAAACTTCAAAATTGTTCGTTTTGGCTTTCTTCCTTAAACATAATGATTACTGTGGCGCTTCAGTAAACTCTCACATCATTTATGAAAGTGTTTGATATAAGAATTCGTGCGAATGTTTACATAACGAAGATTTAGCCAGGATGCTATTATCCATTGACTTTTAATATTTATTGCGCTTTTCCTTTTTTTTTAAATTCATGTTATTTGAATAACTTTTTAAAACCTGGAATATCAGTCTTTCACGTAATCATGCTCTATGCCCTCCGGATGCGTTTATATGTTAAGTATCGGTGCAGAATTTTTCTTGCATGCGAAGTATCACATGAAACATAATATATATATATATATATATATATATATATATATATATATATATATATATATATATATATATATATACATATACAGAACGGTAAGACTATATTCCAAGAAGACTTTACGCGAATTCTGTACCTCATTTAAGCGAATAACCACGTCAGAGAACATCACTTACTCGAAGCTGTATACGAGGTTATAAAAGACAGTCACACAATATAAAAGACAGACAGACAATAATTTAATACTACTTCTGAGGAGACTTTGGTCATCACTGTTCCTAAAAAACGGTGAAAATTTCCATAAACACCTAGCTATTTCTCAATTTAGAACGTATAGATGCCCAAATAGATGTCGCTTATTGCTAATATATGTTGATATATTCTTATACCTGGCAAGCATCATAACCTCCTTCTCGGTATCCTGCGCAAAACATTCGATTAGTGAGCGTCCTTTTGTAGAAGGGGACTTCGACGTTCTGGCAAACTTCTTTATTGGTAATAGGTACCTCCACTGCTCGCAGGATGTATGAAAAATCGCCCTGCAAGAGTGTATTTAAGAGAATATCTTTGAATAATTCAATACGGACGAGCAAACGTGTGAATAGTGCGAGTATATCAAATGTTTTATGATATGTGCAGATTTTTCGATTATAGAAAAATTAATAATTCTTTAGATGGATCGTATTGAAATAGTATAATGTGAAACACGTACTATATTGTATAGAAATCACAGGATGTTACTTGTCGTGATGATGTACACGCAACGGTTATCAGACGTCTAGTTAGTGTTTACTTTTAATAGGCGCTTGTTAGACTAAGCTTTCTTATTAATCAATAGTCTAACTAGCTACTCGTTAAGCAGCGACAAATTCATCTATGAAAAGAATGACTCTGGTGCATTATTTTATTATTTTTTAAGAAATTGTGTATTGTTTCCTTGTCGAAAATTATCCCATACCATAAATTAGCGAGTGTAATTTACAAGGAATCGGTTTATTCTTTAGAAGATATTAAGTAACATATAAAAATACTTTCACATTTACAAAATTAGTAGGAATATAGTACAAGTCGTTAGTAGGAGTTAAATCCTAGTGGTGTAAGTATCGGAACTGTAGTTTATAAATCGAATTTGTTTGTTTCAATTTCACCCAAATTAAAACAGTAATTTCAGTGTTTCATAATTTATAAATGAAATATACCGCTGGAATTTTTCGGTCAGATATATATTGTAAATCTATGTATTTTTACTTGACCTCGATATTGGTGTCAGTATTAAATATCAGGTTGTTTTCCGTCTGTTGTTAGCTGAAAAAGTTGGAATTTAAAAAACATTATTCAAAGCTTGTCTGTGCTTTAAAACGAAACTGATTGGTATTTTATATTAGTATATACATGTATGAGATTGCAGATATGAATGAAATATTAATTCTAGGTTCTAAAGAGAAGCTAGAAGCTGTTAATACTGCCGTTTATTTACAGAATCGTATTATGAAAACTGGACTGAATAATCATACGCCATATGAAATGTGAACCAATGAAAAGTCAAATCTTAGTCATATTAGGATATTTTAGAATATTCGGTAGCACAGTCATGAAGCATATCCCCAAGGAAAAGAGACAGAAATTGGATAAAAATCTAAAACATGTATTCTAGTGGGTTATTCAGATGATATCAAAGGTTAGAGAGTATATAAACCAACTAATCAATCAATAACAACAGAGATGTGATTATTATTGAGGAAAATAAAACATATCAGGAAACTTTTGTTGCTGTGTAAAACTTAGATGCAACGGCAAGAGCGGGTTCAGTAAGTCATAATTTAGTGGATGATAATATGGAAGATTACTATGAATCAAATGATTCCTTCAGTTCTATGAATAATAGAAATTTAAATGAAGAGAATATGTACCAAATGAAGAGTCGACTACAGATGATGAAAGTTTTGAAAATGAAGAGTCAACCACAACTGATGATATTTTCATAAACGAAGTCACTCCAGTAACTTTACTACCAATAATCGGAATGGTGTTAATGTTTTGAAGTGTAAATGGGTTCCTAAAAAGAAACATGAAAGTGGTAATAGTGCGCCTTATTGGGTAAGACCAGTGGTTAAAAGATGTGGTCAAAAATATGGTGCAGGTTATAATGAGACATTAAATCTAGTGGTGAAACACACGACATTAAAGTTATTATTTTTATTGTAAGTTCAATTAGATTTAGTTGCAATTCATCTTGATGTCAAAACAGCATTTTCGAATGGTGACCTGGATGAGACAAAATATATACAGAAACCTACTGGTTTTGTTTGTTCAGTTGACAATAAGGTCCATAAATTAGAAAAGGCTATATATGGTCTCAACTAGGCTTCCAGATCTTGGCACAAGAAGTTGGAAAATTGTATGATGGCAGATGGATATCAAAAATCTAAATTCGAACCATGTTTACATACAAAAATTATTGGTTCTAAACGAGTCATTGTAATATTGTACGTGAATATTTTTTGTTTTTTTTTTTAAATTATGAATGCGAATTGAAACATTTGAGATAAATGTAGTAATAGATTTAAAACTAAAGACTTAGGGTGTATAAAACAATGTCTTGGTATTTCAGTTAATTTTGATAAGGATAATGGTTTCATTACCTTGAGTCTAGAGAATTATATTGATCAGTTACTAACTAAATTTAATATGATAATTAACCGTAAAACGTCAGACACTCTAATGGAGGTCAAACTAACTAAACTTGCAGAATTTTCTAATGCTCAAATTCCATTTAAACAGCTGATAGACAGTTTGATGAAAAATTGATGGTAAACACGTCCTGATATAGCTTATTCAGTGTCATCACCAAGTCAATTTAATAATTGTTTTAAGGGGAAACATTGGATGTATACAAAAAGGACATTAAAATATTTAAAGAAAACTAAAAATATAGGTTTAAAATATTATAAAAATAAAAATTCTAATATAGAAGGTTAGGTTAGGTCTTACTCAGGTTTTTGTTTCTCTTTATCAGGATCTGTTATATCTTGGAATTATTGTAAGCAAAAGTGTATTGCCTTTTTCAATATGGAGACCGAATGTGTGGCAATTTCAGAGGCTTATAAAAATGCAATGTATCTTAAAAATATACAATATGAAATTACTAAGAGGACTTATCAAATCACTTTATATAATGATAATCAAAGAGCAGATCAATTATTAGTGAATCTAGGATTTATTTCTCATTTCTTTCATAATAGAACTAAGTACATTGAAGTAAAATATGATTATTGAAGAAAAATAATAAAATTGTATTGATTATATATTGATGTACTACTGGCATGCCAGTAACTAAACCGTACTAACTAAACGTTCGAACTCAGCTAAACATTTTAAATTCATGAAAACTTTAGGTATTGCTAAAGTGTAGCTGTAAAAGACCAATCATTAAACTATCATTGTTGTGTATAGAGGATAGAGATATTTTGAGTGGATGTGTTATAAAATATGTAACCGAAAAAAAATATCTATGAAACCAGTATTCCCCTCTGTGATTATTGTGTGTAAAGTTTGAATAATGTAACTCAGTCGCTTCCGGTGATTAAAAGTGAAAACAAGTTAATCAAATTTATTTTAAGAATCTTGGCTAGGATCATCGCATGGAAACTGGTTTGAACAAGTAAGGTTACGTTAGATTACTTTAGATTAGTTACGTTAGATTACTTTGGGTTAGATAAGATTAAGTTACATTAGGATGGGATAAGTAGAATTAGGTTAGCCTGTGTTGGTCTAGACTAGGTTAGGTTGAGTTATATTGCATAAGAATTAAGTTGTGTTATGTTTAGTTAGGTTAGGTTGGATTGTATTGGTTTAGGTTTAAATTGTTGTCGAAAGTAATATTGTTGTCGAGTAAGGTATGAAAATTTAAAAATATTTTTTTTCGGTAAAGTACACTTTTCCCCAAAATAGAGTGTGTACCAGAGTGAAAAGATCCCCAGCTCCCTGTTTCTTTCTTCCTTGCTAGCTCTCTCCACTAACGTCAGATAGCTTGTCCCAAAATGTTACCGTTATTTTTATTTTAGTTATCCTTTAAACTGAAAACATTTACTTGAAAAATACTTCAACACGGAAATGACAAATATATGTGAGTGACGAGCATACAAAAGCTTACTTTCTTCCATATTTCAATATTAGTTTAATTTACAAATACTCTTGTATTTGTTTATAGGCTAAATATCGGAGATCTGTTGCACATGCCTCTTAATTCATGATTAAACTGATCACCGTAGTACACGCATACCTTACTATTAAGATTAATAACGTGACAAAGGTGTCACGGCTTAGAGAAATGAAGCAAAAGGACTGCATCACAACTCGGACAATCGTGTAGCGAAAAGCGGTATGAATCAGTGAGTATCTACTACCATACTATACTAGCAAACAAAAACCCTTCCGAGTCTAATATTCGACAAAAACCATAGTTTTTGTTCTTTATCTAAATTACGAAAACAACTGACTATTAATAATTTAAACTGAATAGGATATCTGTACAGAACAGTTTCTTACTTTTATAGTAAGAACGCAAATATCATATGTTATCTTGTGACATAAAAAACTATAATTCAATATAAAATTTAATTTTTTTCGCAAAACTTAGCGTGCCTGAATATAAAAATTTATTACAGCTGAAAAATAAACATTATATCTAAAATGTTATGTTCATGCGGAAGAATATTTTTTATGGACGTGTTATTTATATCACAGTTTTATAAAATTAAGAATATTTTCTTATCTATTCAAAATAATATCTAATTTAGCAAAAAACAATTAATTTAAATTAGATAGGAAATCTGTGTAGAATATATAAGTTTGGTTTCACAGACCACATAAAAATACAAATACCTAAAAGGTTTTCGCGCGAGTTCTTCTTTTTGGTAATAGGTATGTATTATTTTATTGCGACTTAAAATTAAAATCTCGAAACTAAAATTGATAAAGTGGAGTTCCGTTTACAAAATATTTCGACGTCGTTCAGTTGCATCGTGGAACATGAAACGTCCGTTCAATTTGGCGTGCACTGGTTCAGGCGTTTTGTAATTCGTCTAAACGTTGATCAGCCGATTTACAAAAAAAGTGCTGTTTTGTAAGAGGCCTGGGTCACATCGTGAAACGGCGATCTTTAAATCCGCCTGCGATATATACAATATTTAATTTATTACCTATACATAAATAATAAAATGTCAGCTGAGAACATGTCTGTGCGCGCATCACGCGATAACCACGAGGCGCATTTTGATGAAACTTTACAGTTTTATACATTAAAGGATTAATCAATGTCTCCATTAGAAATCAACAAGATTATTTTACTATTACTTAATTTTTTAATAGATCACTCTTTAATTATATGATGATATATTAGAAGCCATAATTATAAAAGTGTACTTTGTAACTCTCCACTGCATTATTTGGAGCCATTTATTTTATTTTGAATAATTGTCTTTTTTCAAATTTGATGACGTGTTCATATTTACTTGTTATTAATTATAATATCCTAGTTTTTTATTAAATTTTAATATATTTATATTCCTAAACCTCCAAATTGTTCCCTAATTTGAAGGTTTAGACATATATAACAAAGCTTAATTTTTTTTCCGTGGAAAGCGGCAAAAATTGCTAGTTATTTATAAAAAAATGTCTTGCTGCCGATGTATTGTTTGCAGCCTACCAACATTTTTTAATACTTCGTTTTTCTATTGACATAATAAAATGAAAGTATTATTAAGAAGAGCAGTTTGTTTCACAGTTTATTCGGGTTAATCTTTTTTTGGCATTAAATATAGTTCAACAAAAATAATTAGTATGTCTCTGATTAAGCCTCTTAATAATAAACTGCGAAAGATACTTTATATACTTAAACAGTTACTTTATCCAGCTTAATGCTGTGGAAATTGTGCTGAAATATTTTCTTAAGTACAGTTTTAGATAACATTGTCAGTAACGTATAACTGGACATTATAAAAATTTGTTGCCACAGGATTTGGCAGACTTCTGAAACCTTATCGATAAAGATAAATTAAATTTCATACTCACATTTTCCTCTGTGTTTCCCCACCCGGTTAGTGTGATCATTCGCCCCTCCTTCAGATCATTTTCATTTGCCAATTTTACAGATTTCACCCTTTCGCTAAAAGTTAGCGGTTTAGCCAGCTTTAAAAGTTGGAAATCGTAGTCGAAGGCATGTGCTTTGGTGCTGGTAGACCAACCTGGATGAATATAATAGCTCTCGACCGGTATCTTCCTACCCAGTTTGATTTTGGATGATCCTGCACCTATATGAGATTTTTTTCTGGAATATAAAAAATATATTTATGGCAGGAAATTGAATGTTTCCAGTTCACTGGCAATGTCAGAACTTAGCGAATCTAATAATCATTAAAAATCATTTAAATTATGCCTTGGATTTTTGAGTAATTAGAATGTCATAAATTTTAATCATTCTATAATCATTGTGTTATCTTGGATTTAGTTTCAGTACATGTATGCGTATTGATTCATTTAGAGTTTAAAACGTTACGGACTATTTAGTCGCTCGTATTATTTTTTACGATTCCATACCCGAAAAATCCGAACTGAACTGAGTGTTACGGAAATGTCATCTCTACATTCCTATTTTATTTCCTATTTTGTTTTCCTATTTTTATTGTAGTACCATTGATTGTCATTTACAATCCATGGGAAGCTCCACGAGCTTACCAATGGGCTGACGAAAATGGTCTTTTAGTCTCTGCCAGCATATGTGAGTTTATTGCCTCGCCCTCATAGGACAGACTCTCTTTAATCAATTGTCATTGTTGATGTGATTTGGATTTATTAAAAATGTGATTTGGACGACAATTATAAGCCGGCTCCTCCTGGTAAACACCAGCCAGGAGGAGCCGGCTTATAATTGTCATCACAAAATTTTATTGCTTGCCTTCTGGTTTCATAAGAAATATTTTTGGGGAATCTAACTAACGACAACCAAGTTATCTACACTAATGTCTACGTATAAAATATTCGTAAGATGCATGATAACGTAAAAGTATATATGGTAAAGCTGACCCGTATTTTTATAGGAAAACTCATTTGGATTGCTTTATCTCAACCACCTGACGTTAGGTTGCTGCTAAACAAAAAATTACCGTCCTCATTACTACCTTTGGTCTATCATAAAAGACCGTAATTTTAAAAGTGATCTAATTAGAATTTTTAATTGCCAGCCACTCTGCTTTGGAAAAAAGGAATTGAACCAAGCAAATGGTCCAGTGTCGGTCGGTTCAGTTCAGTCACGTCGACTAATGCTAGCTGAATGTGTGCTTATTTTTTCGTTTGCAAGATCGATTTGAAATATTTGTCTTGATTCAACCGCCTAAGAATTGGATTTTAATTCAGATCAGATTGAATCTAAATAGATTGGTCTTCGAGTTTGTAGCGGTCGAAATGATTTAATTCGGTTTATTGCTTTGAAATGGATTCGGTTCATTGCCTTTGGATTTACTTGGTTTAGTTCAATTTATTCGTTTGGATTTTAAATTTTCAAAAATTGGATTTTTAATTTTTAAAATTTTTGAAGTTTAAATTGCAACATATTAGTTTTGAATTTATTTTTAATCTTGGTTAGAGTCTTTAAATCACTGTGATTGGTTCGGATTTGTTTTGGGTCGGATTGTAATGGATAGGTTTTTTCTTGGCTATGATTTAATTTCTCGTGAGGGTAAGATTCAATTGAGTTAGTTTAGACGGGTAAAGTCTGTTTAGATTCGAAACATGTTCAAGGTTGACATTTGGGATGGATTTATTTGTGTGTTGGTTCTATTTATGCTGTGTTTAGTTTTTGTTTATTTTGCTGTTTGATTCGAGTTTGATCCTGATTTTACTGTTTTTAATTTGATTTGTGTTTGATTTTCGTTAGGTTATGTTATACTTAAGTTGACTCGATTTGGGTTAGTTTTAATTTGAATCACTTACGATTCCAGCTGAGTCTATTTACTGAGTTGAGTCGATTCGATTTTTAATTGAATGTAATTAGGGCCAAATTGGTATTTAGGATGATTTGATTCTTATCTTATTATTGATCTTATTATTTATGATCTTATTATTTCATATATTATCAAAAATATATATTTTTTTTAAATGAAATTAACTAAAATTCTTGATAATACAACGTGCCATACAGAAATATGCCATACCGATATAAGATTTTGTTGTATAAAAAATCGGCTAAGTACGGATCAAGTACACTCGCTTGAGGTTTCGAGCCATGGGTACCTGTCACTAAAAATTCTTCTATGACGCACTCTATGCTGTTACGTCGCGAAGTGCCATCGTCGTTTGACATGCGCGAGTCGAAGGCTTACAAAAAAAAATTGTCAAAATTTTTGCAATGATATTTTTTTCGAAAACTATAAACACCAGATACGTCGTTTCATTTTGTTTGTAGTCTGCAGTACGTTTATGTAAATAATTTCAAATTTTGGGGCTGTCTATGATACTCGCTTAACTTAGTTCAATATATTAAAGTTATTCAACCCCTTGTCCTCTCTTCCAATATTTACCGCCTAAAAAGGAGAAAAATTATTTTTGAGGCTTTGACATCCGGGCTAGATATGAGCAAGTAACATATAAAACTATGTAAATTTTCAAATTTTTTGCATTTTCTGAGAAAAACAGTTGTAGCAAACAGATAGGCAAACATAGGCGAAAGTCACACAATGAAGGTTCCTTTTTACGAAATCCATTAAAATGTACTTACCCACAATGTGCTGCTGTAAGTATCCATTCTTTATCAATGATAGCCCCACCACAATTAGAACCATACGCCACGTGGTATGGATATTCTGTTATGTCCGCGCGGTGGCCCCCCACTATTCTATCAACCTTCCCCTGTTCCCTCCTGCGCTTGAGGTCTTCATAAAAGAAATCCAGATCTTTCGGAGTTTCACTCCCGTAATCGTAGTAAGTTATATCCAACCTGGCCTGCTTTTCAAGCGGTACCGAAATATTGGGATCTTCGTTATCAGCGTAACCGTCGGAATTTTTATAGTTTTCGATATATTGGTCAGAACGTAGGGCCTCATCGTAGTAGTACACTGGTCGCACGTTATTATTTGGTCCATTATCTGCAATATTAATAATTTTATTAATTATCATGATAATTTATTTTTGTCAATAATTCAACAGTATAAAACAGACGTGCGTGCTGTTACCGTAAATATTTTTAAATAACCCTTTCGGACTGGCGTCGAAACTAGACTGAATTTCATCGAGAAAAAAGTCATGTTTACCATAAAAAGTCCCAATGATTATAAATCTGTGTTTATCTTGCATTCTTCGTTCACCATCTTAAAAGATGTTAGCCCACATAATTGTATGAACAGGGGCCTAAAACAGCAAACCCACAATTCTGAAGTCGCACAATCGTTTTAAGCCAGGCCGAAGGCTAACGCTTGTCAGAAATTAAACAAAATTTTTATTTGAGTATAAATTATTTACTTTCTACAAATAAATACATAAAAATTTCAAACACACATAATCAACATACAATTAGAAAAATATAGAGAAATAACTGCTAATTAGTATAAACAGTTTTAAAACTAAACTTTTAAATAGCTTTGGTTATAAAAGCGATAAAGGCTATTTCTACCTTTTGTAAGGCACAGATAAGCGTCACATTTAGAGCAGCGACAACGGGATCCACTGGTACACCTTAGATCACAGCAACGTCTTTCTTAGTATACGTAACTGGCCAGTGATTATAGCCATCATTTTGCTTATCAAAGGACGTCAAAAGCTTTGGATGATATCTTAAAGTGCTAGAAATTTCAGGGAACTCTGATTTTTTTTTACCTCCAGCAACTCTTTATGAACTAGTAATCAGGTATTCGCTTACACTAAGACGAAACGCCAGTAGGTCTATGATATCCTTGGACATCATCTTATTTACTGTGTTTATATCCACATTCAATCATTTCTATATTCCACCCAAGAGTTAACGATGGACAGGTCAAACAGATGTGGGATCACTTTCCATGTCTATTTCCTTAATTTAAGCCAAGTTTGGTGGGTTTCCAGTAACTGATCGTAAGTGTTAACTCCATGTAGGCGTTGTAATTTGTTATAATGACTGGACAGGAAATGTTCTTCTACTCTCTTGTTTTTATTTTTCAACCTAAGTACAATGGAATGGGTTCAGCATCGAAAGCTGTCGAAGTGATCAACACTCTGTTACGCTTTCCATTTTAAGGTGCAGATCATTGGCGCTCAAAATATCTTCTTATAAGTGTTGAAAAATAAAACAAAAATCAAACAAATAAAATCAAGTTCTGAGATAGATAGGCGAACGCCAACGTGCACCGACGTATATTCGAAAAACTGGTCACGCGCAATTCGCTGTGTCACGCTCAATTCACTCTGACTAATGAAGAGGTTAGATTTATTTCATGTTTTTAATTAAGATTAATAAAACTGTTGATAAGTACAACTTTTCAGTAAAAGAACATAGTGATAGAAGAAACCCTTAATTTTTTTATTATGTAAGAGAATAGATGTTACAAGGAAAATATTAGTAACTAGAAATAAAAAGACTATTGGATACAGGTTTTACGCAAATAATTTTTTACTCTTTTTTTATTGCTTTTTATGGATACAACTTTCGTGTAAATTTTTATGCAAAACTATAATATAAAAACAAAACAAACTCCATTCAGTACGAAAGATACCGATATATACAAAACATTAAGGGGCAGTTACAATGTACATGTTATTTTGGAACTTAATATTTTGTAAGTGGGTCATATAATAAAAAAAGGCAAATCATATATGGATTTAATTTCCAAGTCTAACTCTATTTTTCTTATTGGAATACAAGAAAAAAATGTCACTCTCAACTCTACATATATGTACCTTATTTCTTATATTCATATTAATTGGAATTTCAATTTAAAATTACCACTTTAACAAGTTTCATACACATAAATTGAAGGCTATAAAAACTCTGAAATTGTGACAAAGCGAAATCACGAAATTATAAATAACATTTAAGTGCATAGTAGCACGCAAGCAAGTTCTCGACAGCCTTGATATGATATGATTATGTACGTGAAACATTTCGAACCACTTTTGAGATCTTCTAACTCAAAACCCATTGTTGTACCAGGTTTAGTTAAACAAGAAAATGATGAAGACCATGCTGCATGCCAAAGTCTATAAATGTACATTTTAAAGTTCCTAAGGTAATATTTTTGAACCTGACGGTTTGAATTTCAGTCGATTCGTATATTGAAGTTTTGGCATATAGAGAGGGTTTTGCATATACATGGAAAAAAGAAATTAATCAAGGGTTACTTAGATTTTGAGAAAATTATTAGGGAGAGAGGTAAAACTTTTGATATTAAATTAGCTGTTAATTTAGTAATTTATGTTCGTATTTAATCTATACATTAATACTTATTGTGAACTTATTGTTACGAGAGCAATCTCTCAATGCCAATCGGAACACCAGTCCAGTCCCACTCGATGAATATCCGGGAGTCGAACCCGAGTTCATGCGGTACGCCGCTTCGTCTAAGAGCGTAAACCCAACACACCACGGTGACGACATATGAAAAATATATGAAATAGTTTACGTTAAATATGAAAAGGTTTTATATTAATTTCACTAATAATTTGTTAAATTGAAATTATTTTACCGATATGGTTTACGTTTATTTGTATTTTGTATGTGGAATCATTGTAATCAATAAATGTTGATCTTTCTGTTATAACATCTGCAAATTTTCACCATTTTCACCATACGTAATAAATAGATATTATTTCGCACTGTGAATTAAAATCATGCTTCCATCGATATGTTCTTGAAAAAATACTATTGTCTTCCGATATATATATATATATATATATATATATATATATGTATGTGTATGTGTGTGTGTGTGTGTATATATCGAGCGTAACCACATAATCGCGCTTTATTCTAAATATTTACGACATTTTACAGGTGTTAGACAATTTGGACGACTTGGCTTATCGTGTTACAAATTTACAAGGATTATTGATTTCGCTTAGCGCTTTAGATTTTCGGAGGTGTTTCCATATGCTGTATAACTTATTACCTTTTGGCATTAATTAGAAAAAATTACGTGATTTATTTAATATCAGCAAAAAGTTGTGAAATCCCATCAAAAACATAAATAAACAAATGAGGAAGTTCTCTTTATATAATTATATTAGATAAACTGTCAAATTTTAAGTAGTTATTTTGTGTGGAAAGAAATAACTGTCAAATTTTAAGTAATTATTTTGTGTAGAATTAAAATAAAATTGAAATTTGAAGATAGGCGTAAACAATTTTCAGTATTTAACATAACTTTACGTATTAACACTTTAGTATTTAACATAACTAATATTACTTTTAACGAAAATTCCCTTTCACCCCTTAGGAGTTGAATCTCGAAAAATGCTTAATGCTTGTTGCATTGTTTGTATTAAAAAAACATTAATACAAATTTTTAAATAAAAATAACCACAACGACTTTTTCCCATATTAATTTAACCATCCCTTTTCACCCCTTAGGGGTTGAATCTCGGAAAATGCTTAATGCTTGTTGCATTGTTTGTATTAAAAAAACATTAATATAAATTTTTTAATCAAAATTACCATAAATTTTGTCCCCATACAAATTTAGCCCCCCCTTTTCACCCCCCTCAGGCGTTGAATCTCCGACAATGCTTAATACTTGTTTCATTATTTGTGTTGAAAAGCATTAATACCAATTTTTAAGTAAAAATTACCTTTTCACTCCCTTAGGGATTGAATCCTAGAAAATGCTTAAGACTTGTTTCATTATTTGTATTAAAAATGCATTAATATCACTCTCTAAGTAAAACTATCCATAATAATTTCCATACAAAATTAGCCATCCCTTTTCATCCCCTTAGGCATTGAATATCGTAAAATGCTTATATACTTGTTACATTATTTGTATTGAAAAGTAGTAATACCAATTTTTAAATAAAAATTTCCATAATGTTATCCCATACAAAATTTAGCCATCCCTTTTCAACCCCATGGGGGTTGAATGCTTCAAAATGCTTAAATACTTGTCTTATTATTTTTACTGAAAAGCATTATTACCAATCTTTGAGTAAAAATTACCCTAAAAATTTTTTTCTTATGCAAATTTAGTCATCCCTTCTCAACCTTTAGGGATTGAATATCGGAAAATGCTTAAACACGTGTTTCATTATTTGTCTTGCGAAGCGTTAATACAAATTTTTAAGTAAAAATTACCATCACAGTTTTATCCCATAAAAATATAGCCACCCCTTTTTACCCCGTTAGGGTTAAAATACCGGAAAATGCTTGAGAACTTCTTTAATTATTTGTATAGAAAAGCATTAATAACAAATTTTAATTAAAAATTACCATAACAATTTCATTCCCATACAAATTTAGCCACCCATTTTCACCTCCTTAGGAATTGAACGTCGGAAAATTCTTAAATATTTGTTTCGTTAAAAATTTTTTTCCCATACAAATTTGGCTACTCTTTTTCACTTCCCCAGGGGTTGAATTTCGGAAAATTCTGAAGCATATGTTACATTATTAGAAAATTAGTACCAAGTTGCAAGTAAAAATTACCATGAAAATATTTTTTCCCATGCGAACTTGGTCACACCCTTTCACCCCCGGGGATGAATTTCGATAAACCCCTTCTTAAACGACGCCTCCGTTATAAAATCAACATCATATTGATATAAAATAAAAAAAAAATTTTGACTTTCGCTTTTTATTCTCTTCTATCCATTCCACGCGGGGGCAATACACGCGGGTCAAAGGACGTCTTATATGCCTTCGAGAACCGAAATCTCCAGAATAAAGCATGTTACAATTTCCAGTTCAAAAATCCATGAACACACGCGCGATGAAATATGTCTTATGTATCTTCGAGGACCGAATTTTCTGGAATATAGTATATGCTATTTCTACTTTAAGACACTCTTTGATATTAAGATTTATTCGGTATCCGTGAGATGATGGGTGAAGGATGGGGTGTAAGTGAAAAGACATTTGTGTATGAGAGAATTTTATAGAAAATTCTGAAACTTTCCAGAAGAAATTGGAAAACAGTTTCTTTTTTTTTTAATTTTCCAGACCCGTGTAAAGAACTAATACAGCATTGTTGTGAAACTATCAAATACGTATATATATATATATATATATATATATATATATATATATATATATATATATATATATATATATATATATATATATATATATATATATACAGATACAGGGTATCCAGTGGCAGATTTCAATGTTTGAAAAATTGTAAAAAAAAACTACACCTCTAATATAAAATAGGTTTATTTTAACTTTATAACAACAAATGCGGATTTCATTTTTTAAAAACCACGTTTTCCAAATGGCGGCCATCGAGTCTGACACACTCTTCGAGTCTAGCACGCATGTTTTCAAAAACGCGTTTGCAGAGCAACTGGGGTATCCTACTGACTTCGGCTCGAATATTTTCTTTAGTAAAGTAATAAAAAATATTAAATTATTCAAAAATATATGGAAATTTGGGGGAGGCGGGGGCAAATTACGTACTCGATTTTTTTTTTAATTCCATACATAGTATAGGGTATCGTTTTGAAAGGGCTAGCTACAAGTCTTGAAAATATTCAATGAATATACCAATAAAACTCATTTCTCATCATTTAGGTGCTTATATCTTTAGAGATATAGTGATAAATTGCAAGGTACACTCAACAATTATAGTAAAACTATAGACATAATTATAGATATCATAATTTTTTTAAATATGCACCGTGTTTTATGTCTATGAAAGATATATAGTACGCAATATATGTAGGTTGTCAAAAAGTAATATTTGTAAATATTTTAGTGGAAATGGTATCTCCCTTAAACGTTTATAAGTGCCTAGATGTGTATTGAACTATTGTAATGAGAGTTCACTCGAGCTTGAATTGTCTTTCTTTTGAAATCCTGAACCTCATATTCCATGTCTTGTATTTATTGTAACAAAACCTTAACACGTATTTGATTTATCTACATTAATGACGATCTAATGATAGTAAAAAAATTATAGCGTGTACTACATGCTATATTTTTTACTGTCATCAGATTGGATTTGGAATCACACACATCAGATTTGGAATCACAAACATCAGATCGGAAGAAGTAAAAAATATTGGCTTGACAAAATAAACAATTATCGATAAAATTAACATTACCGCTTTAGTGTTTAACATCCAAAATAAGGTTAAAATAGTTACTGTGGTATTAATAATAACTTCGGCCAAGCATTACAATTGTAACGTCTACATCGGGACGACAGAAATGTTGACTTAGGACGGTGGAAACAACGAAAGAAAATAAAAGAAAATATAGGGAACAGAATAACAACATTCAATAGTAGCACGGAAAATGTGATATGAAGAATATACAGATACTTTTCCAATTTCCTTCAACGGCATCGTAACAAATTAATTTTGCATCGCAACTTTTACGTATGCGAGTCTCGCTTAAGCAGGTGTAACGCCTTTTACTGCAAAAATATGTTTCCTTTTTAAAAATTGTTTGTAAGTAAGCAGTGAATATAACGTATCGATGTTATCGCGTTTAAAATATTAATTATTGTATATTTACCACAAACCACGGCATTGTAATACACGTTTAATTTTAGAACCAAACACAGCACTATTACAAAACGTGGAGGCATTTTTGCTCGAGCGTACACATGCAAGAAAGAACGAGTACCAGCGGCGGTGGACTGCCGCGGCCCGTGAAATCTTTGTGACACGCATATTTGCAACAAGTCAACTGTCACATTAGATAAGAGATAGATTAGGAGCAAGTACAGGATTTTAATTACATTAATCACTAGTCAGTGACGTCGAAATTTACCACTGTAGAAATTTTTTTACAACAAAACTAAGATAAAAACTTGTTAGTTTTTTGTTTGAATATATTTTAATTGGAGGTAACTTCCATGTTTTGATGGCATTTTGAAGCAAATAGATATTTTCTAAACTCATTTTGTTAATTTACAAATTTCAATACAATAAAAATTATAACTCTTAAAAATATCGAGAGTTTAATAAGACTAGTATCAATTCCACTGGATCTTATTAGATGTTTATCACATACGATATTAATTGTACAAGCTTTATACTACGTTAAAATATATCTTGGTTATTAAAAGAAGAATCAAATAATATTAAAAATAAATAAATAGCGTATAGATTAAGTAAAATTACGATTGTTTATCGAAATAAACTTATAAAACCTAATTACTGTAACGTGCACCGAAAATGAAGACCGCCAGGACGACAAGAGTGACATGCGACTACTTTGCTACCACTATATTGTCCCACTATTTAGGATTTTTGAAGTATTTAAACAAATCAAAATATTTTAAACGTAACTTCTGACTCCTGGACGTTATTACACGCTAGATCTCATTTGTCGCAGATCCCCCGTAAAAGTTTAAATATGTATGCATCGTGTTCCTGTTAAACTATTTGTGTTTTCAAATTAAATTATAATTCGTTATATAAATATATTGCCTACTATGTTTTTCACAGGCATAAGAAAACCACTGAAAAAAGACGATTTCTACTAAACCATATGACATTTTTAAGTGAATTTCACAATATTTATTTCACGTACTTTAGAATGTAAAAGTAGAGGGACGTTTAATTTTAATATATTTTCTGATGCCATGCGCCCAAATTACTAAAAAAACATGTTTGTTTTTGCTTTGCTAAAACCCCACAGAATTTTGTTTCTTAAATAATAATGGGCAGAAATATCCCCATCGATAAATAACTTCCAGAAATATATCATTGAAAAGTTCGTTTCGTGACTATAATTTGTTACGATGGCGGTCTTTTTGCGAGAACAGTAATCACTACTTTGCGGAAGAGAAATTATATTTTAGTAGAAGAGAGACGGGTAATAATAATGTTTTTCTGTAATAAACGACTTTTTAGTGAAATTACATTGTTTTTTGCTTCAGCTATAATTCTTTTCCACAACGATTTGAGACTCACCGCTGTAGTAACAAATTATAGTCACGAAAAGAACTTCTCAGCGACATACGTCTGGTTGTTATTGGTTGGTAGAGACATTTCTTTTCAGTTCTGGCATTGGGTTAACATTTCAAATAATCTATAAAAATTGTATGTATGTCATTGTTTAGAAATCAGATAACCTATCAAAAGCAATAGAATTCCGTTCGGGCCTTTCGGGTATGGAACCTTAATAAAAAAGAGAACATTCGAGAGAAAAAGGTATTACATTTTTTGAAGTAAAACTTCTTTACGCACGCTTGACTTGGGGAGTAAGCTGGTGAATGCGTGACGAGAGCGTTATGAAAAGTGTGATCGGGTGAGGCGAACGTAAGTTGAGAGGGAGATATAAGTTAGTGAAGACAGAAAGAGAGAGAGTTACGTTTCGTATATCTAAGACACAGTGCAAGCCTATTCTCTGTATCGCACTGTAGGAGCAGAGAGAAATTTTCTTTCTCTCTTCCTCTTATAGCCAGTGCATGAAATATACATATATATATATATATATATATATATATATATATATATATATATATATATATATATATATATATATGCGAGTTTGTTAGCGTTACGCGAACGGTGATTTTTTTATTATTTTGTAATTTCATTTCGTTCTTGAACAATTTTATAAATTATTATTTTGTTCAATACATTAAATATTCTACGTTTAAAGTGAATAAAATTGTAAATTCATTTTACAGTTCATATTTTGTGAATTTGAAGTTTTACTTCAGTCGTGTGGTCTAAAGCACACTCGTTTTTTTAGCTAATATTATTTCCAGTTTTCTACTATTCCATTTTTCCTGTCCTTCAAGAAAACATAACATAAAAATTGAAAATATATTTTCTCCACTATCAGATTATATATTGAAAAAACAAGATATGATTTCAAATAAAATAATGGGCGAAACCTATGCTTCTATGAAATTAGACCGTCAAAAATAAAAACGTGAAATATGGAACAATTTCTCTTAAATTATTAAAAAGCTGAAATAATAATAACTAACAGGTTACTAGTCGTTTCTTCTATGGAAATAAAATATAGTTGAAATGTAAAAAGTATGAAAAAACAGTTATAAGTACTTACAATAAATATAAAAGTAAACTGTCACAATTTTGTGGATTTGTCTATCTATTTATGATCGATTTATTATTAATTTTGGGTGTACTTTATCCATTACAAGACTAACACTGTATGTACAAGTACTTAATTTATTTATAAATCATACATGTGCAGTGAACCCGAACATATAGTTATCGTAAACATTATTTCTAACAAGAACAATACATCCCGACTTCTTTTAACCGCATATAGCCGTATTCTGGCATCGTGGCAATTTTTGTTGTTGACTATTACCTATATAAATTCATATGAAGATTTTATTAGATGCTTACGTCGATTTATGACATTTTATTAATTTTTCTGAGTGTATTGTATTAAAATGTTCCCATACGAATTTAGTACAATCTATGGACTTACACTTAGTATATTCTCTCTCTTTCTCTGCTGTTTTACCATATACTTACAAATCGATTTAGGTCGTTTAGGTCGCCAAAGAAGTTTCGCTCCTGTCACGTGCACTGAATCGCATGCGATTATTTTTTTTAACGCGCAAAAATTAATTTCATCCTAAAGTGTCTACTGTCATTCAAGGTAGTGTTACCTCTATGATACCTTATAATTTGTATTTCTATAATCCGTTACTTAATAGAACTTGAACGATAAAAATTTAATAATATCCACTATTCAAATAACTTTTCTTTTCTTAAGATAACTGGTTCTAATCTTAGTGTCTTATTTATTTCGATCACATTACAGACAGGTACTTTAAATTAAAAATATAGACTTATTATGGTGGTGTTTAAAAATAATAGGTGGTAAATGGTGGTATTTAACTATAATCAAAGCTACCGGCTAAATTTTTTTGTTCGTGATGAATTGAAATATCTGTCTTTCTTCATTTACCTATCGTGGTCCTGCAATCTCTTGTAATGTTCCATTTTTGATCGTGAGTAACTTGGTTATATACATTTTAGACTGAGGAGTTTCAAGAGAATGGCAGTAATGTCTATGGCAGTCGCTCGAGGCCCTTATGTAGAATAAGTATTGTGAAAGTTGTTTGTCCGTGTCGCTTCGCAATATATGATTCTCTGAGGATAGATTGACTTCCAAGAACTATTCAATTTGTTTTATTCAGTTTTTACTGGAAATGAGTTTGCAAAATGTAATGTATAGCCAACCGAACTTACCTAACGACATTTTATTCATTTTAGTGTACCAACTAGCAAAAAATATAAAAAGATAACTAAAAAATATATTTATTTTATAAATATCATAATACAATTGTTTCAATTTATTCATTACATAACATACTCATGAAATCATTAGAGTTATTATTTAGTTATGCTTCTATGATGATGATGAAGATGCTGAACTGTTGAAAAATAAATTATATAACGAAGTGTTATTATATCAAGAAGCACAATATGGTACGATGTGATCGCGCCATCTAACGAAAAATAGTTGATATAAAAAACTAAGTTATAATCTTGTAAAAAATATTTTTTTTGTTATTCTTACTGGATTGTTAAGTCCTAAAATTATAATTCAAGTATCCTAAAATCGCAATTTAAACAAATTTCGTTATTCGAAAGGATGCTTATAATAAACAGAGTCATGCACAGTTCGTAGGATGACCCATATTCATATATTTTAGAACAAAGTTTATTTTAATAGGTAAGAGTCTGATATATATATATATATATATATATATATATATATATATATATATATATATATATATTTCAAATACGGAAGAAGATCTGGAACTCTATACAATAATTGGAGAAGACATTGTTCATGGTCTATGTAGTACATAAAATAGAGATTCACCTTGCAAGAAGGACAACGATTGCACGAAACGTTATCCAATTTTTGTCTATCACACGAAATGTACTGGACGGATTTAAATAAAATTTGGTATGGTAATAATTTATACCTAAGAGCAACATATGGAAAAAATCTAACAACTTTTCTCGTTCCGAATTTCACGCGAACGAAGTCATAAGCACAGCTAGTATAATATAAATAAATAAATATGATATCTATAACTATAGTTTTAGTACATGACCAAGTAACTACGATTACTCTGGTCCTTTAAGGGAGATTACAAATTAAATATAATCCGGTAGTTGACTCTTTCCAAATTTTGATATTTTTCGTACAATATTGTGAAATATAAGTTAATTAAAAACCAGTCTTGAAAAAAATTCATAAATTGATTGAAAAATAAGCCAGTTATAGGCTTCTAAATTTGAAGATACGGATAGAATTGGATATATCCCTGTCTCTTTTCCTCTTGTAGAACATAATGTGCAATATTAAAAATGACCTCACAACACAGTATTGCCGTCCTTCTCTAAAGGTTAAATTTAAACTTTTATAACTCGGTCAATTTTTAAGATTATTTAAAAAAATTTTCACTCCTCATCGGCTTGTTCCTTGAAGTTATGATTAATGAAATAAAAAAAATTTAGTCAAATACCCAATTATGTAAAAGGTAAATGCATCTTTTATCGATACAAATAGGTAATTCCGTAATTCTTTTAAATAAAAAAGAAAATTATGACAAAATGTGACGCAGAAAAATGGAAAACGATAACAGATAGTTGTTATGAAATAAAAAATAAAGTTGTTGACATCTTAAGAAAAAGTATAAGTATTATTCAAGATATAGATAGCTGTAAACGTGAGAGGACCGATTTATTACATTTAAGGGTCATGTTAATGTGTGTGTGTGTGTATGTGCGCACAAATTCATCGAACTCAATTACTGAGAAGATCATTATTTACTAAATGTATCGCTCAGAGATAAATAAATAGACGTAAAAATAAATTCCAAACTTTATAAATAAAGTTGATTTGCAAAATGAACATATTTAGTCTATATAAAAACCTTTCAATAAATTCGGCTAGTTTTCGCTCCGATACATTTAAATAACCAGCGCTGCGCCATCTGTTTGTGAATAGTCAAATCAAACATCGCTATTACGTTAAAACTTTTGGGTGCTTCTTGGTTGGTCACTAATTTAAATTATAATTACTTCATTTTTTATATTTTATTTAAGAAATTGAGTTAATTTATTTACATAAAAACAAATTAAATTCATAGAAGGTATATTGGAATTAGTATACAGAAATCTAAATTTATTTTTCTATAATTGATCATTTTAATTGAAATAATAAACAATTTTGAAAATTTTTTAAATTTAATAAAATAATGCCACTTTTTTTTTAAAATAATAATATTGCATATTATCAATTAATTGTATATTGTCAATGTAGAAAATGTTATAAAAAAATAGATGTATTTAGTGGGAACTGAATTTTAGTTAGTTAATGGGATGCATATTTCAGCAGGTTTATAGGTATTATCTAACAATTATTCGAGGCCGAAAGAAAAATGTTTTCAATGTTCCTTGAAAATACAAAAAATTATAACTATTCAAAAGTGTATCAGGATTTTACATTATTTAATTAATAAAATATAATTTAGTTAAGAGAACCTTTGCGAATGAAAAACATTAAGGGAAATTGCACATTTTTTATGAGACATTCCATCGCATGTTAATCATTTCAATAGTTTAATTCAAATAACGGAAATATATTTCAACTAAAATTGTTAATTGTATACTTATTACGAGTGAAGACTCAGTTGTAGAGCAAAGAGAATAAAGCCAGACTGGCGATAAGTATAAGGTACAAGAACAACGGCAAAAGTAACATTTAATACACGAGCGCCATCTATGAAAGGCGACATTAAGTTCCTTAATAGTTCACAATCTTCGCCCTCGTTTAGATTCCAATTGGAACCTAACATAATATCAATCTCTCTGTCTTCTCATATATTTGACACTTGATATCGTGCATTAAAATATTTTTTATCGATGTTTTACATGACCCCGATTTCTAATAAAAAATGTATATATTTATTTTTTGTTCTTATTTTTTACATTTAGTGATATAAACTGATTCAAACTGTATTCATGCTATATATCAACTGCTATCAGATTAACGAATGTCATATATTGGATTGTAGGCTGCAAATCATGCATCTGTTTAATTAATGTCCTTTAACTGATTGATTTAATTATTTCAAAATGTGTTGTATTCAAAATTGGATTGTGGTCTATACATTAATTTTGCAATAAGGTATTATCCCTAGACAGATTTCAAGTTGGATTTCACACAGGGACGGTTTAGAAATATGACCTATTAAACTGGTTAAGCAAAACTCATGCATTATTTAATAAGAAAATAATAACTTTCTATGGGCAGATATTTTGTTCGTGTTTTAAATTTAACTTTAACGTTAGTTTTTAATACAAAATATATTCAAAGTATATTTAAAGAAAACAATTGAAAATCTATATTGTATTCCATTTTTCGACGAGATAAATAACAAAAAATTATGAGTAGACCACTACACGATTTTGGACGGCCACATTGAATTTTGGAATTTGGTTAAAATTATTCAATTTGAGATACCGAAAAGTCTTTCAAGATTAGATATATCAGGCATATTTATATATAAATTTTCATTTATCCACATGGCGTTTGTGTGCAATAATTTAGCTGGTCAAATCTCTAACCCGTTCCTCTGCACATTTTTTTTGGATTACACAATTTTAGATGTTTTAGGGTAAATCTCTCATTACAAAATAATATTTAAATCACAGTTTAATACAAAAAAATTCTATATCCCAATACGGTGTCTTTTAGGGAAATTCTTTCGTAAATTGAACTACGCACAGATTTTTTTATTTGTCGAAAAGTTGAAAGATAAAATACGTTTCATTGTAGAGCTTGAACGGCTGGAGCCATTTTGACATAACATTAAATTCGTTTTAACATTGTGAGTGTAATTGACCATTGTACCACTTTTTACTACTTTTGAAGATGTTAATTATATCCTGGCTGGAATACATATTTAAGTTTTCTTTCAATATAAAAAGTAATTTTTATCCATATACGTTTGTTTTGAGTTTATCGGTATTTGGTGCTGTTAGCGAGAGACGCTTCTGTCAAACGAATATCCTGCAGCCCTTGCCTCTTTCTCGTCCACTTTGTTTACCGCAGCTTCGCGAGACGCACCCCGCTTAATGTGTTTCTGCTCTCTATAGACCGCTTTAGGAATGCGATTATCGCGATATTTCGTAGTTCACATTGATCACTGGTTGATTCAATTTATTGTTAGTTTTTATTTTTTATCCTTTGTTATTTGTATTATATTTTAAAATCAAATGTATTTGCAGTACTGACATATTTCCAACAATTAACGTTAATCTGTAAGTAGGATGTGGGGTTTTTAAGACATTGATAATATATCCGGTTTATTTCGTTTATTGGAGCATCGTAGCGAAATAACACCTTATATTGCTCTTAGCCGGGGAAAGTTTGTAGTTATCAAATATTAAAGTATCAAACTGCATAACGAAGTTAATAAAAAATTAACTATTGTTAATTATCTTTGTCTACACCATTGAAACTGATTAACTTTATGAAAAAGTTTGTACATTATTGTTGCTTTCAAAACAAGCATTGATTAATAAAAGTCACCATACCGAAAGATGCCGATAATTAAAAAAAATGTTTACATTTCTCATAAATTGAGGCGGTTTATTTCAACTCGTGTTACGATTTAATGAGTTTTGTAAACATTGATAAAAATGGCTATTATTGATAACTCAAATGAACAATTTTTGCTTACATGTACAGAGCCAATGGCAGCGATACGTTTATGCATCAACTCAGTAACTGCCTAAAAGACCAAACCTTCCACCTCATTGCATTTACGGTCTGCATCGTTTATATATATACATGTAATTTTACAACTTTACATTACATTATTTACCGATTGTGACGAAACCCAGGAGGAGAGAATTTTTTTAACCTCATGTATGTGTGTCCCTTTCTACGTTTCATCATAGAGCCTGAACTCCTGGAGCCATTTTGACAGATGAAATAACATTGAATTCATTTTAACACTGTGAGTGTCATTGACCATTGTACCAATTTATTACTTTTTATGACACCTATTAAGTCCTGGCTGTAACACATATTCAAGTTTTTTTTTAAATGATCCCATGAGATGAATATTTTTGGAGCTATTATTCATATTCAAAATGCCATAGATTCCAAAACTACTAGTACAAATAATTTATAAAATGGTGTGTATCAGATGTGAGACATTTCTTTTTCGTGTAGTAATATTGAAGTGCATTAACCACTATAGGAGATGAGAGACAAGGTATAAGAATGAAACACAAAATGTCCTTTATGCTAATATTGGCAGATATGGTTCGGTCAAAAACCACTAATGTCTCCTAGATCTAGCAGACGTGACTGCCAACGTGTTAATATACGTTTATAGGATTCCGTAGTAAAGCTAAGGACCCTTATAGTTTTGTCATGTCGATTAATCCGTCCGTAAGTCCCAGCTTTATGGCAGAGCATTATTTACAGTTTCGGAAGAGGATTACAACTTTAAAAAGAAAAATGAATGTATCTTTTCATATATGCAAAGCGAAGACAAAATGTTTTCCACGTTTCCCATTTAGTGAAATTAAATTGAAATTTTTAGACGTCAACCTTCAGTGTGGTTTGTAATATCTGTCCGTTTTCTATAATTTCTTTATCGAAGCAAAATAACTCAAACTTTTTAAATAATGCTAAGGGGGTGTATTAATTTAAGATTATTTTCGTACGTGGTATATATTATTAAGTTGTGGAATGACTATGAAACTTTTACGTTTTCCGATTGGAGCTTGGTTTCAAGGATTCTTAAGCGAACCCTCATGAATTCGCTAAAGAACCATCATATATGTTTTTAAGTCTATTACGCTGTCCATCCATGCGTATGTCACATTTTCGGAATTTTGCATGTTGAAGCTTAATATGGGAATCTTAATAAATATAGATAATAATATAGCAAAATTTAAAAAAGTAATGTAGAATAGGGGCGGATTTTTGTAGCGCCTCTTATATGTATAAGAGGCGCTACAAAAATCCGCCCCTATTCTACATTACTGGCCAATTATTAGAAAGATTTTTCTATGTAAAATTTATATCAAATTTATAATTTTATTCTGCTAGTCTTCATTCTCAACCTCAGTTCGCAGCATATTCAACTTTAAATTAATGCGCACTGTGTCCTTGTCGTTATCCTATTTAATTTTTCAAGCGCGTATTTGAAGTCTGAAAAAAAAAATTAGATGCTAGTGTTTAGATAAAATTTAATTAAATACATTTTGGTTAACTTGAGTATATATATATATATATATATATATATATATAGATAGATATTTATATACATATATATATATATATATATATATATATATATATATATTTATATATATATATATATATATATATATATATATATATATGCAAGCTAACCAAAATATTTTTAATTCAATTTTAACTAAACACTAGCATCCATTTTTTTTACTTTTTAACTACTAATCCCGAAGTCACTATTGGATATACAGATAGGTAACATTTTATACTTGGCTTTCCGATTTTAACATTTAACGACATCAAAATATAGTCATTTTAATAGATTTTAATACATTGCACTCGATAATGCAAAACATAAAACCTCCGTTGATTATCAAATTTATCTTATCTAGGCGTTGAATTTAAAAGTAATAAAATGTTTAAAATACGCAGCAATAATATTAAAATCTATATATTAATACGTGAAGAGAAAACTGTATGCCTCTTTTTAAGCATATTGCGCGCACGGAGGAGTGTGAGATTAAATTTCTATGAATGTCAAGTTTCATTTTTATTAGCGTTTATTTAATTCAATAATAACATGAAATTATTAAAACTGACGATGAAATATATCAAAAAATAAATACGAATACAAGTTGTAACTGTGTGATTTTTTAACTTTTACTAATATTAAATTTCATAGGTATTGCAGGGAATTAAGGCAAACAACACACGCTAATGACGTATTTGTACTCGCTCTCAGTTGATGTAATAGCATAAAATTTAAAAAAAAATATATGCAAGAATATACCTCTACAATAGAGGTACGTTCTTTGACAAAAGAATCCGAATAACGTTCAAATTTAAAGCTAAATAATTGCGGTCGAATTTTTTTAAAAATTTTATGAAGCCCTCGGTTGCAATAACTGCCTTGCACCAACGGAGTATGGGATATATTTAATATTAGCATGTTTCAGTAGATATAGTGTTCCAAGATTCAACAAAAGCATCATAGAATGCGTTCAGATTCCTTGTTCTTTTATTTATTTATTTATTTATCTACTTTAATGTATCTAATTGATACATATGGCGGACTTATTGCTACAAGAGCAATCTCTATTTTAGCGGCTACACTCTTCTTAACTTCGCTCCAAAGATTTTCTATAGGATTTAAATTCAGGCTTTTAGCAGGTCAATCTAATACAGTGAATTCTTTTCAGGTAGGAACGTTTTAACTGAACGAGCAGTGTGTTTAGGGTCGTTATCAGTTACAGTCTCTGTAGAATAAGAAAGCATAGTGCTCTCTAATATTTGCTTGTAGTTAAGTTGATCTAAATTTGTTTAGTGCTCCAACGCCATGCCATAAGAACATCCTCAAACTTCAAAGTTTCTATCTCCATACTTCACTTTTTTTGTATGTATAGGATTCAGTGCTTGGTTAGCAGGAATTGTTTTTTATCCGAACCTAATCAATTTATTATCATTTCGCCCGAAAATAAGATGTTATTCCACTGTCTTTCTGTCTAATTGCCATATTTTTTCGTAAAATCTAAACGAGTTTTCGGGTGTTCCTTCGTCGAAAGCGGTCCTCTCTTGGTAATTCTTCCAAACAGTTTTGCATCCGTAAGGTGTCCCGGTACTGTACGTGCAGATAAATCTTCGCTGCCACGTCACTTCACTTCGTATGTTTTCAGATCCCTTGGCAAACGGATGATCCAAGGACCTTCACGTGATGATGTTTCTTGTGTTTTAGGCTTTTGAATGACTTTATTAGTGATGTTTAATCTTTGGAAGTGATTAATCGCGTTGAAAACTTCAGTTTTGGGGCATTTCAAATGATCAGCCATCTTTTTAAGACGAAGCAGCTTCATAAAGTGCGGTGGTAATTTTTCTAATGTGTGAAAATGGGTTACAACTCTTATTTATAACAATATTTTTGATAGAATTAATTATCAAAATATCTTTTAAAACTAAAAAAAATGCAAATATGATGACAGAATATGCGAGAATCAAGTTCTTAATATTTTTTTTTGTGTTTTACCGATTATTTGTCCAATGGCTAATAAATTTGGCATGCGACCTGCATAGAAACTAAATGAAAAAATCTTGGAAGTTTAATTTTTTACCTTGGCTAAGATAACATTTAAAAGCCTATTTAATTACCAACAGTGTGATGTCGTTAATACTTGTATCAGAAAATAATAATTGTTTGTTTAACTAAAAGCGTTCCTAACTATGTGACCACAGCAAACACACACATGTGTATATATATATATATATATATATATATATATATATATATATTTATATATACATATATATATATATATATATGTTGAATTTCACAAAAAAAATCCATTTCGTGCTATTTATATTATTTTGATACCTTTATATTTATCTAATTTTTAGCCACAGATAAATACATGAAAGCTTTGTAACATAAACTGACCGCTCTACCTCTATCCTGAGTCACTGTGCATTACAAGGATCTTGCAAACTGTCTACTCGCGAGTTTACCCGAATGTGATAAGTATTGTAGGAAATGAGAAATTGTATGTTCCAAATATCTTTTTTTTGGTTATTGTATATTATTCTTTATCATAACACTTTGGAAACCTATAAACTATTGCTAAATGTGTTATGAATATATTAATGTACGTTATTAACATGCATTTACTACCTATATTCACACATCGTTTTTAATTTAACCATGCCTTTTAGCCTTTCTTACTACTGCTCTCGAAAAAATTCCGGAAAATAACTTTTTTTCATTTCTTTCAGCGTGTCAATATTGCTCATATCGTTTCCGGCCGTCCATAGCTTCGATGGTCGTGAACTTATCGCATTATAAACGTATTGAGCATTGGAGAGATACGGATATACGATTTACTATTTCGCGTTGTTCACTGGAGCTAAAAAAATCCTACCATCTTTTTATTATCACAACTCATTTTAAATATAAACAAGATAAACATCGATAATTTTGTCAACGATTTAATAATCTCTGGCAAGTAACGTGTTAATATTAAGTTTGTAATTACGTTCCATGTAGGTAGATTAATTTCTAACTAGGTTCCACATAGGCAGATCAATTTATAACTAAGTTCCACGAAGGTAGATCCATTTATAAGTACGTTCCCCGTAGGTACTACGTGTGAAACGTAGGTAGTTCAATTTATAACTACGTTCCACGTGGGTAGATCCATTTATAAGTACATTCCGCGTAGATAGATCAATTTATGACTAAGTTCCATGTGGCTCGTTCAATTTATAACTACGTTCCACGTGGGTAGATAAGCAGGATTCATGGCTATACGATTTCTTACATTTACGTTACACAAACCATGTATTCAAGCTCATTTGAGTTCGTAACTATGAGAAGCTCGGATGTGTTCAGCTTCGTCGATGTACCCCAGTGGTATATATACTCAAACTATAAGTAACTGGAGATCCATGTTTTGAGCCTAGCTTTAATTATATATGCACTCAAATTTCAACGAAATCGCAATCCAAATTGTCAGTGTAGTAGTAGATGACTATACATGAGTGTACTTAAACTCTAATCCAGATTGTGCATCTAGTGATAAGTATATATATATATATATATATATATATATATATATACATATATCTTACCTAAATTGGGGTTCAGATGGTAAGTTCGAATTCCGTTAATTTTTTAAATTATAAATATAAATCGAGATGTGTATAATAGGGAAAATCTAAATATTTATTTCCATTCTAATTATTATTATACCGATTTGATATTTCAATACACATTTAGACTTTTATAAATATTTAAGGGTATATTATATTCCTATTAAACTATTTACAAAATGTTAATTTTGTAGAACGAAAATATGATTTTTCACAGGTGCGTATTTAAAAAAAAATTATGTGATTTAACTACAAATTAACAATTTTTGGATGTTTTCCTTTACTTGTGCTGTGAGACTTTGCTTCTTGCCAAATTCCTGATTCTAAGTCAACGGGAAGTACCCTATAGATTTTAATTGATTTGTGTCAAAATATGCTACATAAACGGGGTTTAGGATTCTTCTTGATTGCATTAATTTAGAAGCTAGATTTTTTACAAATCCAAAGGACCATAGCCTTATATATTGGATATTGTTTCACTTTAATACCTTCATGCGTTCCTGAGAAAAAGAGTCTTGACATGTCGACAAACGGACAACGAAATTATCCTGTAAGGGTTCCATTTTTCCTTTTCAAGTATGCAACCATGAAAAGTGGTAGCAGCTTACATTGAAAGATGAATTAGAAAAATATTAACAAAATATTAACGAGGCGAATTTCATTGTCTATATATTTTAAAAAGATATTAAATACATATTTCCATCTAGAAACTATGCTTTCTACAACGATTAAGGTTTCATATTATTCTTGCCAAACTTTAAAAAAAAAATCAAATATGAAATTCTTCCTCTTTATAAAATAAGAGTGTCAACAGTGCGCTTGTAGGGCGAGCGAGCACAATCTGTACGATATCCTGATCGTTTTTCACCGAAGAAAACGTTTCGCCATCACTTCACTGCGCCAAAAGACCATCAACGTCTTATAAGCGAGAAAATACATAAATACAAATATCTACCCAAAATATATACGAAATATAATGATGAAAATTTGCATAGCACTGGGCTCCGCAGCCAGTATAATACTGGGTGGACTCGAGGGGGGCACGGGGGGCAAGCGCGAGTAGGTGGCGGGAGGAGGGCGAGGGAGCAGGAAAAAGGAGGGTGAAATTTCCATTTTCTTCGTCTTCTTCTTCCAACTTCTTATATACTCGAGCTTGGTTCTCTCTTTTAGATAGGTACGGTCGTACTTACTTGCCGGCACTTGCCGCTGCCGTTTCGGCTTTCAGTGGCGGCACGTGATTCTATTTTTATTATTCAATTGTATTGTATTTTTGAAACGTTGATTTCAGCCAAACAAACGAATCTAGATGATATGTTAACGTGTTGTAAATTTTTATAATGTATATTATTTATCGAATGATTCGTCTAACGGAGAAATCAAAGGTCGGTTCACAATAAACTTACATAGCAAAATTAAAATACCATCCTAAAATATATTTGACATCTTAAACAACTTTAATTTAAACATATTAAGTATGTTCTAGACAAAAATAATAATTTCTTGCCAATCAAAAAATAAATTTTTGAGTTAAAAAGATTTTAAACGATTTCGGTGTTTTAAATCGCAGCAAACAAATTCTTGTTTTTCAAGTGCTCATTGTTTTCTTAACCGAGGGCACACTTCTTATATCTTACAGAATATATAATCTTTTCGTCATCAGTTATTAAAGTGACAAAAAACCGAGAAATATTAGTTATCACTTTAAGAACTATTGAACGTAATGTGAGAAAACTGTTAATTCGTAAACTTAGACCGAAGAAATATTATCCCAGAAGACGTCGGAGTCTAACAACAGGTGGAGCGTTAGTCTCTGTGATTTCTATATGTTGTACCGTATATAAGTAATGCTTTTAAAATAAACATCGTAGATTTATTGATACTTTTAAATTCGAATATACAATAAATAGGGTACTGGTACCGAAATATTATGATAATTTATTTAAGAGTTGTATTTAACTCGTATGTGTTTTTTGAAAAGCATCTGGCGGGTGCAGCAAAAAAAAACTTTCAGAAGGTTTGGATTTCTATGCGTAATACCAGGAACCTCCGACTTGTTTCTTTAAATAACTTGCTATTAATATATTTAGTGCAAACAAAGCTTTTCTGTGTTACCCAGCTTCCAATTTTCTCGTGGGTATACTAGATTATAATTTTTTGCAGAATAAAACGGAAATTTAATTGATTACATTTATTTTTCCATTATTCAATGGACTTTCGTAGAAATTCGTATCCTATTTTTTTGGAAAGAATCTCGTCCTTTATGTCTGAAAAGTTCAAAATTTATATACATTTTTAATCACCTTTATCTAGAATGAAATTATATCGGAATTCTTCACTTTCCCATGGTCTGCAAATGATAAATAACCTTAATACGATTGCACACCCGCGTAGTTATATGTATATATTTTTGGATACCTTTATCTACAATCTTATCTAGAATTTTCCACTTTCCCATTGTTTACAATATAGTATAATTTGAAAGCGATTGCACCAATATGTGATTGGTCAGCATAAACTTCACAAATAAATGAAACTACGTGATGTAGTATTATTTCTACTTTCTATAATTTCTTTACCACTACCTAGGTTTCGTTGTATTACATCTTCAGGTCCCACCTGACGATGTTGTAATACAACGAAACCTAGGTCGTGGTAAAGAACTTAAATAAAGTAAAAATAATACTACTTAAGTAGTTTCATTTAATTGTGAGAAAAACAAAATTAACGACAAATATATTCAACAGAATAAACTTCTTGAAATGTATGATAGTTATGTTTTGTAGTGTTACTAAATTTATCTCTCGTATTCATCATAAACCTAATTCTATTGTTATTATTGAAACTTAGTGTAAAATAAATTAATTCAACACAATTATTATTCGAGTAGGTTCTATCTCCAAATAATAATGATTCCATATCCGAATTATTTTAGAGCTTTTCATTATTTTTAATTAGAAAGGTAATCGCATTATTGCTAATATTATGAGGTTAATACTTTATTTAATCTGGTCATACCATTTAAAGAGAAGGAAATTGAAATCTAAAAATTTTAAAAATCAGAAAAATTATGGATATGTTTTGGGATGATAAAGGTATATATTTAGCATCTCTTTCTATATATATACGAATATACATACTTATTTATGAAACGTGTAAAAATAAGTTCGAATATATATGCCTATATATAAACGTATATAGAATCTTATATAAAAGCTAGGAGCAGGTGGGTTATTTAGACTAAAAGGTACCGATAGGCTTATGATATTTTATTTTCCATATCGTAGGCATGTCAGTACTAAAGTTAAAAGTATTGGTATATAATCGTTTTAGGAAATAAGATGGTGTTATTATGTAAATTTAAAAAAAATGAATTTGAGCACAACCTGATTATGATAGATTAGTTCACAATAAATGAAATGATCTCTTTCTATAACATAATTACGCGCCGCTTTTTTGAGTTTAACTTATTTACGTGCGGGAAGCTTGAACTCTCGGGATAAGATTTGATAGTCGGCAGCGAATGAATGAAGTTAACAAACTTGGAAGAATGAATAAAGTTAACAATACAGTTAATACTTGAACCTGTTGCCGTATGAAAATACTGCTGGTCGTTGTCAGTTTCTTTTCAGGAGATTTCATTAAAGCAGTGTTCCCTCCATACACTTTGTTTTCCTACTTGGAAAGTATTAAAAAAATATTATAATCAATTTGTACTAAGCATTTTATACTATCATTGCATTTTACTGAATTTACGTATTACTGTAAACTGTATAGAATAACTATGTAATAGGACGATTAGTTTCCTTTATCTTATGTTTGTACAGAACAAATTAATCCACGATACTCTGGCGTAATTTCCTGCGGTCGTGTGCGGAATACTTCATCACACTCAATAGACATCTAATAAATCGGATGTGGTTTTATAACAACATACTGCCACATCTCATTTTGTGGATATTTGTTTTAAAAATGACTAGATCAATTTGTTTGGACATGTAGTTTACCAACGTCTTCAAAACAATCACAAAGTAATACCTCTGTTTGTGGGAATTTTAATTTTAGGGAATCAGATTAAGACGCCACTACAATGAATCAATAACATAAAAAGGCTTGGTGTGTATAACATTTGAAATTGAAGAAGGAATTTTTTATTTTAGTTGGATTAATTCATCAAGTGAATATTACATTTTGATACTATTCAGAGACAAACATTGCTAAGAATTAATTACGCCAAATTCATATGCGTTACGATTTATGTAAATAGTTGTTTTCATTTTATCGGGGTCCCTATAATTTCATTCACATCATGTAGTCTGTCTGTCAAAGCCTGACAGTTGCTACAGTTATAAATATTAATTAGCAAAATATTTTGAAAAAAATTAATATTCTTCTCGGTACACGTAAATTGGTAGCGAATTGTCACTCCTCCCTCGGAGTGAAGTGTAATTGGATAGCTCTTCTAAAATAAAATAAAAGTGGCGAATGGAAAATGCCATCCTGTTGCAACTGTCAATTGAATTGAATTCAATAGCTATACTGAAATTAAAAACGTCCAATGGTTTTTCTTAATTTATTCGTTACATAATAACTTTGCAACAAAGCAACCAATCGTTACTAACTCTAGCATTTGTTGAATTCCTATGGCGGTATAATCTATATTTACAATAAAATTGTAACAGAATGAATTCAGTAATTGGAAAATATTTTTAAAATGATTGAATTAGCCTGTAGAATGATAATAAAGACCAGAAAACTTGCTTTTAGAATTTATGTCTGTCTGACAGTATGTTAATTTGTTCGTCAATCAAGCGAAATCTAGTAGACGGATTTTAATGAAATTTAGTATGGTAATTTTTTATACCCAGGAGCAATATATGAGTGAGAAAATTTAATAACTTTTCTTCTTCCAAATTTCACGCGTGTAAAAACCGTGGGCACAGCTAGTGTACACTATATAGCATTACACACACACACACACACACACATATATATATATATATATATATATATATTGTGTGAATATGACCTCAAGCGTTCAGAAGTTCCACGGTCACTAATAAACGCACCAACGATTATATATATAAATTATGTTGCAATAGTCTCAATGGGTCCGGGACAAATCCCCATGTCTTAACCGAAAATTTAAGCGCTCAAAGTTATGAGGAAGAGCCAGTAATAGTGCAAAATTATGTCTCCGACGAGGGACTATTTTCCCAATAGTAGAAAAGTTCAATGAAAGTTATCATGTCGTTCATTTTTATGTTTACTTTAAATTTTGGAAAATATTTTTATTTTAATTATCAAAAAGCGTTGAAAATTGTTCGTATGTATTAAAAAGTAAATCCTAATTTACAAAACAAATATTTACAGCAAGTAGCACGCCATAAAGCCGCTTCATTTATTCGCAAATATTTTCATTCGTAAATTCTTTTTCCTCAAACGACAGCAACAACCAACCTTCTCAACCGCCACTGGCCGACTGGCTCCACAATTAAGATTTCCATGCATAGTAGATGACAGACGCGGAGACTGCCCCCCTCTCCCCGTCAGGTGACCAACCCCGTCCTCTCGCGGCGCCCCCTCTTTCCTACTCCTACCGCCTTCTTCGCTCCCGCCAGACACGCCAATGGGAGAATATAAAATGATCCGTTTTATAAAAGTTGAGTTCGCATATCGCGTATGTTCGATATCTTGGATTAGAAAAGACATTTTATGTCACTTTTATGAATGATTTTATAATTTTCTTCATTTGTGTTTGCAGTTATATTTGCATTTTTAAGTTACTACGAGTATATATAAGATTTAAATAATGTTTCCTAGAAGTAAGAAGAAGAAAAAACGTAGATACTTTACACTTTGGGCCTAAATGGTAGTTTAATAAATTTTTCTTTTGTCGTGTACCCATTTTGATGTAAAACATGTAATGGCGCGTTCGGATGCAAATTAAAACGTTCTGATAGTACGTCGCGACGTGCCATTCGACCAGCTGCGTGCCTCGTCGGCTTTTTCCGGAACTAATGCTCCCCTCTCAAGTACATTACTCACACGCTGCTTTACTTGTGTGTTCGTGTATCGGCATTATTTCTTATTTACTAACGTGTACAACTTTACTTATTTATATCGGTGTTTTGTATTAATTGTCTTATAACGTTAAAGGTTTCCATTAATTTATAATATGAGTTACAGTGATAGTAAAACTGATAGCGAAAAAAATTTAAATGTTTCACTTCTGCCAGGCGTCCCACGACGGCTTGACCTTTTTTATGACCTAAAAATTGTTATTTAATTATAGGTACCGATTATATATGGATAATAACTCATTCTGACGACGCTGTCCATCTGTGAGTAGAGTACCTACCTATCAATTTTAACATTGACGAGATATTTGTAGGACGTTTTATGCAATTAGGAAATCATGCCATTTCTACACTTCCAATTGGCTTAAGAATTAAGAAGACTTTGAATCTACTTGGAAAAAGTCACAAGCTTTTCCCTTAATTAACATAAAAATTAAAACAAGCGAAAAAGGGCGAAGTAAATTTTTCGTCACTTCCCTAAGTGAAAGAGAAATTATTTTTAAAATGCGTTAAAGAACAGATTATACATTAGCCGTAGTTCAGTTAATTATAGAATATAATGTCGATATTAATATTCTTTTAAATTAATTTCTTACGTTACTGGAACTGTCAAATTCTTGCCCTTACATTGCGGACTACAACAATATTTACTATAATTTTCATCCTACAGTGTTTTTCATCCAACATATTAAAGAGAAGAGCATAGGCAATAGATACGAAATTTTTATTGAAATATTTTGGACCCACAAATTATGTGGCCACATAAGTATTGCGTATGCGTAAAGTATTAAAAAAGTATTGTCGCACCAGGCAATAAAACGAATCAATTTAGCTGAATTATAATCTTTATTCAAAGTTCTATCTAATAATACATAGTAACTAAAAAAAATATTTTTATTTTATGTTTTGTGCAGTTTTATTTTAATCTGCTAACTTTCAGATTTCATTTATTAGCGTACCTTCATGTTATAAAAGAATATAAGCTTAATTTAACTCAGTCAAATATTGAACATCACACCTGTCCATACCGTATCGGTTCTTAAACGATGACGCCGCAATTCCCTAAGCAGCGCAAAATCTTTTCCTTTTCATGTAAGTCACATCGTTGAAAGTAAAGTAAATTTTACGTTGCGCCGTTACGAACCTCATAACGTAACAACCTACGTGTACCTCCTACAACAATGGTGTCAAATTCGTACACTGAACATGGATTTTAAATTTAAAACTGGTACCGAGATGGGACTTAAACTTGACGGAGCTTTTTGTTTGAGAGCTTTTTCGTACTGACAGTACTTATAAATATGTTAAAAAGTTACTTAGTGTTACGAGATGTAATTACTGTGCGTGTTAAGAGTTGTGGTTTATATTTTCTTATAAAAAATGAAAACTGATTTCTTTGTCAATATGATGATCATAAGTAAAAAACATATAGCATATGTTTAATATTTCTTCGAGAATCATATTTGTATATTATTTTTAACGCAGTAATAATTAATAATTCTAAACATTTTTTTTCAAACGTTATCGACTAAGTTTTTCATTTACATTTTTTCTAAATAAAGAAAAAATATAATTTTCATCGTTTTGGAATTTTACATTAATTTATATTCAATTTCATTTCTAGACATAAGATGCTTTCTTATCTTTGTAGAATTGTTGCCGTCGACAAATTCCTAAAAAGCTTAATGAATTTTGAATGAAAAACAAAGGTATTCTGCAGTAAAAGAAAATATTATTTATTCAACTCAACCTTTGCACACTGACGTTAGAAAGCTTGAACAGAGTGAATACGTTCGAACTAGTGTTACTATACAAAAAAAATATTACATTGACATTTACCTATCAACACATTTCTTATTAAAAATTCCTGATTATTCGATTATACACCAATATTGCAACATTTCTTCTTTCCGTTTCGAGAACAGTTAGCTGTGCTTTTCCACAATATTCTGTTTAGTATTCTTTCTTATTCACTGGTTTTATAACGAACAATTTTATATTAGGGTTATAGTGCTGTAATTTCTTCAACTAAAGTTGTACTTTTTGAATGGTTCAAAATATTATATATTATGTGTCACAGTTTGTGCTGACAGAGTTAAAGATGAGATTTCAAGAAAAAAAATTAAGCAACCTAGGCTATGTTGCTCAACTGACTATCCTAACATCTAAAATTAAATATCTTTTTCGTGGCCAAAAAATACTTGAATGTGTTTATTATATTTTTTGTTTATATAAAAGAAAACCTATTGAGTTTGAGTAAAACTCACACTAAAAATTTTCCATAACGCTTCGACGTATATAAACATTTTTGGTTTAGTATTTCTTTTAAACTATTTACAAATATTAATATTTTTTTCGCCATGTAAATATATTGTCTAGTATATCTTTCAAAGAAGTATCACGAATTTCTCGTTAAAAATAATAAGAGTTACAACACTAAACTTCTAACAATTCTTTTTCATATTTTTTATTGCACCATTCTTGAAGATGGAAGGATAACATGTTTTTGTGATATTAGTTCGACGAATCAGGGACAATGTGAATGTGAAAGGATGCACTCTGTGTCAGACAGTGAACTCGAAGGGTGCTAAAAGGTACCAAATTTACCCGTACGAATGAACAACAAGTTCATGGGAACTGAGATATGTTGCAAATAGATTCAAATTTAATTAAGTACAGTGTAAACCCTTTATAACGGAAAACTCTATAACGTAAACACTGCTTGACCTTCATTGATATGCCTTCTAAACCGTACACTGATTCAAGCTATTACAAACGAGAAGATATTGTTTAGGCGGCAAAAGTTGTTTATTGTTTATTATCACTAAATATATATTTATGGCTAATAGGCTTATATAAACTCCGAAATTATCTTTACGAATGCCGACAATTCTAAGAATGAATACACAGTTTTATTGGTTACATTATATACAATCATTACTACTGTTTCCGTTAGGCACACGCGATTACTGGGTAAAGTGTACACTTAACACATTACTGCTTTCCTATAATACCTTAATCAGTCGTAAGCTGAGTGACATAAATGCGTGCGATAGATCAAAGAGAAAAGTAATGTTGCGAGACGTTTTGGACTTGGTTCCTCAACTGTTGAAAGTGAAAGAAGTATTAAAGGCTGAAATGGAAGGAAGTTCCTGTAAGAAGTTAAAATTAAGTTGGATCTTAATTACTTGGACCGTATAATATGTATTTGATTTACACACTCTCTAAAGCGAAAACCCTCTATAACGAAAGAAAATACTCGGTCCCTTGAGTATCATTATAAAGAGTTTACACTGTATCTAAAAAAGTACGCATAGTGCGCCCAAAAAAGTAGTTCACTTCATATTTGAAAAAAGAAAGCATGATGCGCTTAAAAAAGTAGTTCACTTGACCGATGCCTAAGATAGTCGAGTTTACTCAATTCAACGTCACCGACCCGAGCGTTTTTACTTCAAAAATACTTCATTTGCATTAATATTTTTGAGATGTGATTTATAGATATATGGGTTAATATACTTTATCAATTTTCCAAATTTCTACGTTTAACAGTCACGGACAGACGGAAATGAGTGACCTTATAAGGATTCCGTTTTTTTCCTTCCGAGATATGGAACCATTTTTCAGGTTCCATTAAGTTATTTCAGGAGACTTAGTTTCATATTAAAAAAATAATGAAACTAAGTCTCTTACCACATATATATTTATTAGAATGTATTGTAAATGAGTACGTGCTTTGGCTAATATAGCTTTTTTGATTTGTATAGTTTTTCTTCATATTATTTCCACAAGCATAGTGGCAAATATAACAGTGCCAAAAAATGACATTAAAATGAAACTTATAAATAATATACAAATAATTAATAATCAGCACAATAATAAATTAATGATTCATGCCATATATTTTTAAGATGAACATATTTTTTTATTTAAAAGATCGTAACATCTATCGTTAACTGATTGAAAATGATTTTTGAACAGAATTGATAAAAATTCCTTCTGTCGCTTAATTAATTTTATATAAACGATTTGGTTGACTATCAGCTCTATCGTACTTAGTCTTCAGAATATAATTTTTTTAGACAATGTTTCTTTACAACCCACTTCGTCGTGGTAATTTTATTTTACAATTTTTACTTTAACTTATTGCATTATAAAAACATTATCTCGCGTTGTATATTTAATATATATTAAATTATGGAATACTTTCCTTCAAGTTTACTCCGAATTTCAAATGCACTCTCGACCTTCCTCCCTTAAATTTAACGAAACGCGACGCAGCCGTTCCCAAAAGCAAGAGCAACGAAACATTCAGAAGTGCGCGGTTCGAATCTCGCGATAAATATCCAGCCTCATTGTCTCACCGCCTTTGTAGGCGGCGCGACACAATGGAGGACAGACGAAATTAAGATAAAACACATTATGCGAACGAAGTGTATACTGTGAAGGAAGAAGCGAGTGAAATAAGTATAATGCTAAGTAGAAGGACCGCCTTCCTGTTTAAAACTCAAAGCTTATACTTTTCACGTGCTACACGCGTGTGAATGAGCTCAGTGGTTAATGTTTGTGGTTCTATATACAGTTTGTTTGGTTTCTAACTGCATATTTATACCACGAAACACATTTGGAATATGTTTCGACGTTGAATACGCCTTATGTTTCGAAGCCGGGGCGTTGTGCTTAATTCGTGTCCCAAAAACGTTGATCAATAAAAATTTATCAGTTTTAAAACTCTTAATAGAGGTACGTGTGGGATATCTCATTCAAAAAAATATTTTTAAATAAGCCATTTAAGATAAATATCGATAATGACGTCAGCACAATGCTGACGCAAGCAACCATTGCTACATCAAATTTAAATTTTTTATGTAAAATACTTTCTGAAAAAAACTATTTTAGCAAATGTAAGTGGTTCCTTTTCAGGTTACAGAAGAAAACAACTTAGATAAATTTGAAGTTACCTTTAAATAACAAATTTGAAAATACCTAGTATTATTTTACTGAAATTTAAATGTTTATGCAATTAATTTATTACTATAAAATTGTGGTCAGCGATGATATTAACATTGATTTAATTAAAATTAAGTTGGCCATGTTATTTGAATGAAAACAATAATATCTCCTTGAAATAATGACTCTCAACATAATGAAACCTACCTGGCGTGGACTGGTAATGAAGTCTGGAGGTCGACCATAGATAGTATTACTAACGTAGAAAAGAATTAGTTTGTACAGCAACAAAAGTGTTCACCGCAGGTAAATATCACGTATATTGCGTTTAAATTAATTGATTAATGCTGATGAATAATAAACCTTCGGAATAATGGAACTAAATAAAATCATCTAAATCTCCGTATTTTTTGTAATGTTTTTTTATAATTTTGTTCCTTTGATAATTCATTAGTGTTACGACATTCCGTATAGTTTATAGTTCTTATTTCATCTGGTCTAGAAATCTCATCCACGTACGAGCTTAGGATAACAAATTTTTAGAAAAAAACTGCGTATGATGGCCCAGTAAATTAATATAAGTTCTGAGAAATTATTAAAAATATAACTACGATATATTTTTATTAAGTCGCATATATTATTTGCTCTTTTTATTTTATTCTAATCTTGCGATTATGTTTACTTCTTATCTTACCTTTAACGCTGTTCTGTAACCTCTCTATTACGCGCTTTTGCCAATTCGTTTGATGTTATCTTTGTTCTTCCTACTCATTGTTGCGGTATTGAAATAACATGCTTAGTCCATATTGGCGTTGTCAGCAGATTCACTGCTTGGGCTTTGACGGATCAAATTTAACATTTTTTTCGGTGTATATTATTGCACCATTTTTTGTATATCAACAGTTGATTCAGACGATTATGAATTAAACTGAATTAGCGACCACGCTCGTTGGGAAATATAATGTTCATATAAGAACTATAATATGTTGTAATTTGTAATAAATAAATCTCAGGAGTTTTCTAGTGAAGTTTGCTACCAGAATTTTCCACTTCTTTTCTTCTAGTTATTTCTTGAGGAGGGTAGCTTCTTTCGTAAATTTACCCATAGAAAATATTAGTTTAATAAATTCCAGAGGAAAAAATACTAAAACATTTAAGTGTACAATGTATGGATAATTATTAAAACCTAAAATTCAAAATTTTATTCATGTTCCATCAAATAAATTCGTATTCTGTTTTATCAAAATATTTTTTCAATATTTATTCTTGTTAAAACATAGAATGAACGGAAAATTAATTTCTCGCTTTTTAGTTCGTATTTTAGGGTTCTGTACCTCAAAAGGAAAAAAAATACAGGATCACTTCGATATCCCCTAAAAGGATCACTTTGTTGTTCGTTTGTCTGTCGACTGTCTGTCAAGATCATTTTTCTCAGGAACGCGTGGAATCAAAATGAAATTAATATCAAATACTTAGGTCTATAGTCCTTTTGAGTTGTAAAAAATCAAACTTCTAAGTGAACGCAATATAAACATTAAAAATACGGCTATTTATACTGCATTTTTTGACACTCACTAGTAAATGAAAACGGAGAGTACTTTCTTAGAATCATGAAACTTGGCAAAAAGGAAGGTCAGGTAAAGGAAAAAATGCGAAAATCGTTAGTTTGTAGCTATATCACATAACAATATATATTTTTTAAATGAGCGCATGTGAAAGAAGTGTATAGTACATTTTATAAATAGTTTAATAGGCGTATTATGTGAACGATTTAATGTTTATAAATACCTAAATGTGGGCGGACTCTCGTAGTGCGAGTTCCACTCGTGCTTGACAGCTTTTTTTTGTAGTGAAAATTCCAATATTTAATATAATATGCATTGAATTGCATCTGATACAATTTTTAAAAAACCATTCCGTCGTAAAGTTTTTCGCTGCATTTGTAGAAATATGGTGCTTATATTCTACTTATCTTCTACTCTAATGCTAAACTAAGTACACAATTACCTCAGCTGACGACTGCTAAAATAATAATAAATATTTTCAGCATTTTATTTTCTTTGCTTAGATATCTTTTTATAATCTTTATTTCATATCATTTCTAATAAACTATTTTCCGTAAGTTCTTTTGAATTAGCAATGAAAAGTAAGTAAAAAACAGGACATATATGGACTAAGGAAAACTAATTATCCCACGATACTAATCAAATTACTATATATCTAAAGTAATCTTAAAATATTTAAAACAATATCATGATTGATACGCAATTAAGGTGCATATCACTTTATAAAATAATTATGTTCTCACGAGCCCCACCTCACGCTCGTCCATGCTTTTCTTCTAAAACCCGACCCTTTTCCATGAAAACATAATCGTCCTTTTAAAAGGTGTTTTTCTTTTCAATAACCCTCCGCTATCCATAGTCTTTCTAGGGCCCGCCTAATCAAGTTGATTCTATTAAACGATCCTGAGCTGGCGCGATGTCCTTTCAATTTGCATGGAAATTAAAGTATCAAAAAAGGACGATGAGAAAGGACGAAGGACGTGAGGAGAACAAACATAGACGTATGGATGATAACGTATCAGACTGTTACGGCGTAAAAATTTGAGTTCTTTATTTCAAATCGTTTAACAGTGACTATTAATGTTTGAATGCCAATTATCCAGTTACAATGTGATAAATATATATTAATATAGATAGTATGCAAAAATAAGGAAGCATCCTTTAATTAAATTTTTTTTTTTGAATTTCAAATTTTTTTTAATATAATCCATTTAAGTAGTAAGTAATCAAAAATATTATGAAACATTCTATCGACATAAATTGTAATCTAAATAAATTATAAATCAGTTTAATCTTTATTATAGATGTGTAAATATGAACAGATAACTAAAAACATATGTAAGTTTTTTATAATTTTAATTTGCAAAAATGTTTTATAAATTTTTAGATTCGCAAAATCATATACGAAATGTAACAGCAGGTAAGAAATATTTTGAAATAAAGAATTATTTGCATTGCTTAAAAAAGTTGATAACGTTCTGTTTAAGAAGATATAATGAAAAAAGAAATGATATTTCCACAACAAAAGCTGTTTTTATTTTTTGTAAATAAATTTTAATTGTATTACGTATCTATTTAACACTACTAATTTATTTTTGACGATACAGTTTATTACATTCTTAGTTACGTAGGTCGCTAGATCAATTTTGTCGTACTCAGAGAGTTTTTACGTTTTTCGAACTTATCTTTTATTTTTAGCAGATATACAAGTCTTCAAACGTTCGAACCAAGGGGCGAACGTCTCCTTCCAAAACAACTGTGGAACATTATCACAAATTTCTTCAAACGCTCCTAGTTGCTGGAAAACTCTCACCCTTTTAACTGTTTCTTTACGTGAAAGAACAAACCAAAATCACACGACGCCAAGTCCTGACTGTACGTAGAATGACTCAATATTTTTATTTTAGATTCATTGAGAAATGTGGTTGTAGAACCGGCCCGATGTGCTGGAGCATTATCGTGATAAAAAAATCGAATCTTGAGTTTGGGCGCTCGCTTAAGGCTTTGAAAACTTTTGGAAGATATTCATTTATGTACCGGGATGCTGTGACTGTCTTCTGTTACTCTAAGGGAACATTGAATATTGAATATATTTGGCGTTAATTTTGTAGAAATTTATTATTCACAATTAAATGAAACTACGTCTTGTAGTATTATTTCTACTTTCTTTAGGTTTTTTACCACGACCTAGGTTTCATTGTATTACAACATCTTCAGGTGTAATACAACGAAACCTAGGTCGTGGTAAAGAACTTAAAGAGAGTAGAAACAATACTACATCACGTAGTTTCATTTAATTATGTCTAAGGGAACAGTTGCTGAAATCCCTCTTGCACTAAAAAAAAACTGCGACCATTCGTTTTTTAACAGACCGAACCTTTTTCACTAATGTCGGTGATTCCCCATCTCAAAAAAGAGTAAGAATGTCGTAGTTTCATCCCCTGTGATGATTAAAGTAAGATTACTGGATTGCCTTAAAGAAGTATTTTGCAATACGTTACCTACTTCTTTATGGCACTGATGCTTTGTTAGATCCTGAGGAAAATTATTTCAAAAAATGACCCGAACATCACGCCCCGTGAATTCAGACTCCACAATGGCTTCAAAAACTTGAAATAACATTAAAACGCGCAAGATGCAAGTCAAATGTCAACTGATGGTAATCTAATAAACTGGGCATTGACATACTAATCTCAAACAGGTTTCCACGTTCTTCGATTAGGAATACGACAAAATTTATTTAGCGACCTTCTTATTTAGATGAAAAAATTCATTTTTTGGCTAAAAAATGCGTTGTTATTTATTTACTTATTTTAATTGATAAAATAAATTAAATCATTGGAAAGCATATTTTACCAACACTTTAATACATTATGAAACAAAAAATAATGTCTGCATACATTTTTGAGTTGTCACAACCAGAGTCCGTTCCACCAATTTCTCGTTCGTAGTTCAAGTAAACACTTTAAACTGAGCGCTGATCTAGACGGGGAATTTATGTAAATTTTGCTCTTACATGGTTTGGAAACATAGCGTTCCCGACACAATATAAAAAATATGCCTGGCTTGCTATAAGTTCCACAGAAGCTCTAACCTGATTAAGCTTAAAGTTATGAGAGAGATATAAAGAGAGAGAAAAAAGTAATTAAGTTTTTTAAGAGTTTTTGAGTAATAATTATATTTTTCCATTAATTAAAGTAGAAAAAAACAATTAAACACTATGTATTAAAAACATTTAATGCAATATCCACATTATGAAACTATATAGCTTTTAGTTACTCACATCTTGTGATCGTAATTATTGTTATTTTTAGCTTTAAAGAAAAACCGAACATTTAAATTATGCCAGGTTGACATTATTTACCAAATTTCTAGCACCGATAGTTATAAAATTATTGTTACCTGATTACATACCATTTTACGTCTACGGAGCGAGACGAGCTGAGACCTATTACCTCTTCGGACGTCGAAGCTGATGCATTTCCATGATATGAGTTTTTTTACATTTATTCTGCGTGAAATATTTATAAAATATATATAATTATAATAAATATTATATCGAATTATTTTTTTTACATTATTCGTATGGATAACCATTATGTTGGCTGTGATCTATGACATGATGGCGGCAGATAGGTGATTTAATTGACTTTCTCTTGTTTCTTCGCAATTTAGTGGACACAATATAATTTTAAATAAACACAGTTACTTATTTTGGCGAAAATGATTAAGTTTGTTTGCTATATATTAATTTTCTTTTATGTATTGATGTCAAGTTGGTAAGGTCTTATGATTGAAACAATGAGGTTAGAAACATTGATCCAATATGCGTTCGATTTGCGCGCTAAGGTTGTCAAATAAACATATATACGAATGTTTGCTAATCAAAATTTATTCGAGGGTTATGCGTTATTTTAGTAATTGCCATACGCGAGTGAAACAGGCTACTAATCAAAGCAATTTATTATGGTAGTTGCAAGATATCCAACAATTTTAGAATTCTGAATTCTGCAGTCTCCCATTTATATTTACGAATAATTAATTAGTATGTTACTTTTCAGCGTTCACCGTGCAACCTAATAATTTCAGAAAGAGTTGTTAACTCTTATAAACTCTTATAATTAAATCACTATATCTTATGTTAAGACACTTATTGGAATTTAACTGTACAAAAACTATAATAATGTCAGCTCCGATAGATTAACAATGTAAATAATTAACATTTCTAATAAAAGTACGACCAGGCGAAACTTTTACTTACAAGAGGGTTTTATCTAATTACATCTAAAATTAACCTTAAAAAAAAGATGTGAAGACAGTGGAACTAAGAAGAAAACGAAATGAATATTTTGTGTACCTTCTCCATAATAAATAAATCTATATTACATTATATTGTAAAGAAATAATCAGATTGTCTTCAACCAAAATACGAACGAAAGCGTTTAAGAGAGCTTAAATACTTTTTTATATCTTGAAACTCCATTGACCATCACCTGACAAAATCCGGGAAATCCTAAGTTTCCTAAATGTCATCGTGCAAATGCCAGGAATGTGATCATGAAATTAAAATCAACCAGAAGAATTATGAAAACAGATAGATATTAAAAACTCACACGAGATTAGAACCTAATAACACTAAGTCATGGATACTCAGGCATAAAAATAAGTTACCACCGTGCACTTGACTATATTAAAATGAAGCTGATTACTCAGACTCCATTATAATATAGAATGGACGTCCGTCAAATATCTGTACCGGGCAAACTATTTAAGAAATCACAAATGATTGGCTATAAACTGAACCATGTTAAGAAGTTTCCTGCCTCCGGTAATTTTACGAGGCGAATAACAGTATTGACACACGGGAAGCTTTGCAAAATCGAAATAGGTCAAGTCTACCTGCAGCCCTTACGGAAGATTAAATGACGAATTTCGTAAGATTCAATATAATACAACACCTAAGACTGAATCTATGTTAATTGCACCTAGATGAGTCTGAATATTTTTTGATAATAGATCCATACAAAATCAAATTAAAAAACTTTACAAACCAACGATTTATAATTACTTATTTTTTATATAAAACAGCTTTCGTAAGCCAATGTAACAATCGAAATCTTCCATAATCACGATATATATCTAGATATACTAGGGTTAAAATGAAAATGTCTGCAGAGGCCTTCATTAAAAACGATGCAGACCATAGTTCGTTTCAAACTTGCCATGCCTCACCATGTATGGTGATCCAGGAAAGTTAACTGAGCCCTTAGAAAGAACATAGGGCTAATATCCTTGAATTGTTTTTGATGTAAGCTTCAATGTTCCAGAGGTATATCCATACTATGTTAATCTTAAGTTAATCTTGGTTTCTTTAAAAAAAAAGAAGGTAAAAATATTTTCATTTGGGTGAAAATTAAAAATATTTTGTGGAAACATGTTTAAGAATATAATATTCCAATATCATTTAAAGACTATAGATTTATTTTCTAAAAAAATATTGACAACAAATTGAAAGAACTACGAAGTAGTCTACTGATAAGAAGACAGGTAAAGGAGTCTATGACAATCACTGATACTAGATCTCAATCAGAATTCAAATAATACCAGATCTATTTCAAATTCAGCTTTCGAACTTGAATTAAAGCATGTACGTCAGTAAAATAAGTGGGGTCCGTCAGAACTGAGTGACATGGTGCTTTATTGAATTGGCTTACCCTGCGTCGATGGGAGATAGCTTGACATAATAAATGTATAATATTAAATAGTAAATATATACGTTTCATTGTTATCGTAATGAAATCTTTAGAGATTTTTATTGGGAAATCTGTTAAGCCATTGTATATTCCTTCGAAAAAAATCTATGTTTTATGTGTAATATATTTTAATTAAAACCTTGTGCAAACTTTTAATTACATTTGATTTTCAAAGTCCTTGTATTATTCTACAAAGATAAATAATAATAAAATAAAAAACCAAAATCAGCTAGGACGGACACGAAAATACGCAATCGACATTACATATTTATCTAAAAAGCTTTCTTCAAAAGTTTAACCAATCGAAAGCTCGGCGAACGCTAAACTGGGACTGATATAAAAGTTGACGCTATTCGTGGAACCGAAGCTCCTTACCTCGGATCGTAAGGAGAGCAATTTTATAATTTTAACGATCTCCGCTAATCTGGATTCGACTCGACTCCTACACCCGCGCTTTTAACTTTTCAGTTATTTCTAACCACGCAAAATTATTATCGAAGGATAGAGAACTTTTTAGTATCTTTAGTAAAGTGTACTTAAAATATTATCATTACATAACAAAAGCATATAAATATGTATAAGCATATAAATATACATAAAATTTATGCTACATATTTAAAACAGCTTTATTGGTGATGCATAAATGCAGTGCTGTCTTTATAATTTATTTACATATTCTCTATCTGCTCTAAACTTCATCAATATCAATCAATGTTTAAAAATGCATCTCCTACTAATAAAATCTTACTAACTTCCATACTTATAACTTTCCATTCCATACTTTTCACAATCGGAGATAGCTTTCAGTTTTTCACCAATTGTACTAATATTGTACAGATAATAGTTGCATTGGTTAGTTTTTTAGGGTTTGGTATAAAGAAGTATTCGATAGACATTAACATACACGGCCATTAACCTCTTCTAATCTTCTTAAAATATGTGAATCATAAGAAATAACGATGAAAGTTATTGGAGTGAAATTTTAGTCGTTTTGATATAATTTTATCACCTATAGCTATACATTAAAATAATGTACGATAAAACTAGTGTAAATTTTATAAACAACATGAAAAACTATAAAAACTTTCGGAATGTATATGGCTAAAGATGATTAACGTCCTGTGTCCGTCTAAAGCATAGAAAAAACAAAGAAATAAACTGTAAATATTAGTTTAAAAAAAATTATTGAAAAAAACGCAGTCGTGATCTCTATTTGACTCGGAAAAAACCGGAATGAACAGAGAGAGTATAAAATAATTGTAAACGAATGAAGAAACTAATGTTATTTTCTGACTGGTCAAAACTCATTAAGGCCAAAACTCATAATGGCCAAAACCTAACATATATATTTTTAAAACGCCTTTAAAACTTAAATACTCATTAAAATTTAAATCGTCTTTAAAATCAGTCAAACATAAAGTTACCTATTTTCGACTACGGAGATGGACATTACGTCTATCTAAATTGAGACTTTTAGAATACATTCCTGATTTTTAAAAAAATATATGTTTTCATTTCCATTTGAATGACTTGACATAGGAAAGAGGTTTGATTAGTTCGATGTAATCATTTTAACCAATATTGGGATATTATGTCTTTAAAAATGAAATAATATGTAGTTAATATGCGTTAATAAGGCTCCATAATTATCCAAAAGATAAGAAAGTACTTTAATCAGTATGAAATATTGAAGCCAGGATTATTGGATAAAAAGTACCCAGCGGTGAAAAGTGAAAGGTGTACGCCATAATAGTTCGTTTGTATTTGTTTTCTTAAAATTTGCAATAAGGAAATTCGATTTTAAATTAATAATATTCTTATAAAGCACATTTAAACCAAGCTTCGTTCACGTGTTTGTTGCACTCCCCCAATTCGTGACCTCCTACCCTCAGCCGTCGCATTCCGCTTGCAAGACGTTTCGAACAAATTAAAACAAAACTCGAAAACGAAAATTGACGCCCAGTGCGCCCCCACCATTCAAAGATGGCTCCCACGTCAGGCTACACCCCTGTTTTTAAAATCCTCCCCACCTTTTTACTTTTCCTACAAAAGTCCACCCCTCCCTTTAATTATTTCTGTAGACTCCCTTCCTACGCAAAAAGCCCTTCTTTTAGGTTTAAATTTTAGCTATGTTTATGCACTTATACATTTCTTGCACTATCTTTAATTATGTGTGTATCGATTAGTGGAAACAAGATAATAGAACGGGGAATTGGGTGACAAATAAATGTTTACTAGTGGGACAATATTGCTATCAAATAGGAAGTATGAAAGTTCATTGTCAAGATAAGTTCTAAAAGTTGAAGACGTCATTAATCATTTAAAAAGTTAATCAAATTCAAGTAAGTATTAAAAAGAAAAAAATAAAACTAATCTATATACAGTAACAGTACAGAAATGTTTCATAGTAGTCAGTGTCAATTCTGCTCTAAGTCTGAATTTTTAAGTTATATAACACATTTAATTTGTGTTTACCAACTAAAATTACTCTCCCTACGGGGATTTCGTAAAAACTTGGGCATGTAATGCAAAGTAAATACTGATAATATCTATATATTAATACGTGAAGAGAAAACGTGTACCCCTTTTTAAGCATGTTGCACGAACGGACGAGTACGAGATTTGACATAGTTAAAGTTTATATGGAGGAGAAATGAGAAAGCTATAATTTATATGTAACATGTGTTACAAATGCAATAAATTATATATATAATTTTTTAATCAAATACATTAAAAAATTCATTGTTTACTTTCAACAATAAAATATTAATTGTTTACATTCATACTGTCCATGTCAAACACATAATAGTCTAGTCAAACAGTCGCACAGAGTAGAGATTCTCGCCAAACACTTAAAATGTCAGATGACTGAATGAGTTTCGAGCTGTGAATTTTGTGTGATATCAAATACTCACTGTATTTGAACTGTGAATTTTGTGTGACGTTTCTTTTTCAATAGCCTGTGGAGTGTATGTCAAGGCAAAAAAGCGTTTATTTTATATTTTGTGTAATAGATATCTGTTTTATTAACATTAAATTTTAAATTTCGTAGATTTTGCAGGAAATTAAGGCAAACGACACACGTTAATAACATACATACTTTCAGCTGACGTAATAGAACAAAATTTAAAAAAAAGTATATGCAAGGATTATGGAGGTATACTCTTTGACAATAGAATCTCAATAACGTTCAAAATTCAAATTTAATGAATTATAGTCGAATTCTCGACCACTGGGCGACCACTAGTTTCTATTAAACTATTACAACTATTTAGTAAGGCTTCGTTACTTGCGACGGTTTATTAACTGACTTCAAAAAAAAGGAGTTTATCTAACCGATCCACGTATTTTTTTTATTAATTCTGTATCTGTATCGATATTGAAAATCCTTTTTTTTTAAATGGTAGTACATACTTCTCAGATAAGTATGGTCAGGAATCGATGATGATTTACGGAGAAATCCTGAGAAACTCTATGACGGAATAAGGTTGCAAGGTTTGTTTCGAAAATTTGGGACTGTGTTTGAATTTGTTAGTCATGTATTTATATGTAATTTTGTCACAAATTTATTTTAGGTCTGAATAGATCCACCAGGTCGTTATGCAACTCCTTTATTGCGAACAGTAGATTCATCGTTCAATTTGTCCTGGTGAGTACTTTGTTTACAAGCGGTGTCGAAGATCTGATGATAGAGATTGAATATGGTAATACCCCTCAATGGTTAGGAGTAATTCATGGAGTTTGAACTGGTTTTGACTTGACTTAAATAAGAAAATTACAAATTATTTAGAGTATGTACAGGTTATATACGAAGGCATGAATCAATTAGTATATTGATAAGTAAGTAGATAAGTACTGTACAAGTATATACGACTTGCAGGTAAGTAGATAAATACTAGTCTGTCTATATCTACATTTGATCTATCGATCAGAGGACGCGTTTCAATTGAAACGAGTATTATTTTTTATTCTATTTTGAAGTCGGTACTTATTTTTTAAAGTCACGGAACAAAAGCTTGTTAGTATAAACGATAAATAGTTGAGCAAAGAACTTTTATATTGAACGAAAGTATTAGGTATTGAAGTTTATTCATGCATATTAAGCTTATCACGGTATATTACGATATATCGTAATCCATAGGACGATTGATGGAATTTTGTCTGCAAATAAAGTAGAAAAAACTTAAAGTTGAACGGTTTAAATCCAAAAATATTGAATAACGAAAATCTTAGAATTTGTAAATAAAGCAAAAATGAATCTGTGAATTTTATCGAAATTTTCTCTCCCTATATGAGTTAATACGTATAATTTTCTGGGATATTGCATAAGAATAATGTTAATCGTCAAAATTAATTCCTTGTATGCATAATCAATAGCTTGTTGCATGGTAGCGTTTTAACGTAGGCAAAATGTGGGAAAATAAATAAAACCGAATGCGTGTTAAACTACAAACAAAATAATATTCCGTAGAGATTCATATCTCCTGAAATTGTTAATGCAATTTAATTGTGAAAATTTCACTTTAAAATACTTACTCATGACATTTTCAAAAACATTTTTCGGATTTTCCCCACATTTTTACAATGGCCACATTTGGAAATGGGAGGGCGAAGGGTGTCACATTTTAAAAGAATTTGAATCTTAATATGAAATATTGAAACCGGGATGGAAAAAGGAGAAGTGGTGAATGGAACCTACTTCATTTTAAAAAGCCTTCCTAACAATAATGGTGTACAAAATATTTGTTTTTTCACTTTTTAGTTCTTAATAAAGAGAAGTACAGTAAAAGTAGGATATTTGCCATCTGTTAATTAAGATCTTTACCCGAAGCGTTGCCAACTACGAGGGTGTGACAGACGGACGGACTTACATGATGAAATTATAAGGGTTCTATTTATTTACTACGGAGTTTCAGTTGTCACTAAAAATGTAAGGTTCTGAACTGAATTCATTGTCAGCATATACCACAACATGTACGTAAATGGAAAACACATCACAATATTCCGCAATTGGGGTAAAAAGAACATTATGCTATTATTTCCTAGTTTCAAAAAATGTGTCAAGTTAGGGGAAAATCTTTCAGACGTGAAAACGTAGTATATGGATATGAAAGTAATATTTAAATTGTTGACAAGTTGTTATAAATTTCTGTTATTCATAAAACGAATAAGCAATTCAAATAAAGCATACGAGAAAAGTTGTGCTATGTTACGCATTTATTGATACTCAAAGTATCTCCCCCTGCGGAGTGTACCCAAGAGGGTATCCTAGAGTCTGATTAATAGTAATGACACTATAGTTACTAATTTATAATATAATAATATGTTATTAATTTAAAAATATGTATTAAAGCTACAGTAAACACCGTCATCTCCTGTGGAATACATAACAAAACATATTTGGTACATACTAATAAAAGAGACAGACGTTAATAATCTTGATAATTCATATGTTAACCGAGCCATTACAGTATAAAGCATCAAAGTTTCATTTAAAAAAGGGTACAATAGTATTGTGAAAAACGCGTAAAGATGCGTTCTGATTAGCAATTTATTATATTTATAGATAGATCTTTAATATTGAGTTTTCAAAATAATCATGGTTTCACTAACGGTATCAGGTTTATTATCCTTTATAACCCTTTATGTGATACAATTTTTTTTAAATATACTGAATGTGTAACCAAAATATGCTTAATTTTAAATATTTATATAATTTTCAAACACTGGTGTTAATTTTTGGTATGTATGAATAGTACTAGTTTCCAATTTGAGAGTATAATATAATTTTACTCGCAAACACATAAACAACTTAAGTTTTTAGATTAAGGTTCCAAACAAAAATATGGCCTTAATATCGTTTAAAAGTTCCATACCTTCTGTACGGAAACATTCAACTGTTCAATGTTACAAAAGTAATTGACCTGATTAGTGAGATCAATTGAGAAAGACAACAATATACGAAACAGCCCATATGTTATGTTATGACCTGGTAGAATTTTTCACTTTTATTTAGCTTGATTTACGTAGATGTTAAATACAGTTCATTCCGTACTGAATTTGAAATAAGTTTAAATTTTGAGAACGAACTATTAAAGCATCAAATAAATTCTATAATAGTAACAAACTCTATAAATATAAGCTGATCTTACAAATCACTGCAATGTTTTTTTCAAAACCCGTAATGAAGCTCAGAAATATTTTATCCTTGCTTGCAATTATTTAGTTTTTATAATGCATATAAAGGTAAGTTGATACAAAAGAAAAATAAAACTGATACGTAGTTCCCTTGTTTAAATGGTAATTTTTCATCCAAAAAAGGGTTCGCTTTTTAAATCTGTTAAGAATTTCAATTTTCTGAAAATATCGTGTTGCATAGGTGGAAGATATTTTAAGTAATTATAGTATTCAAACAACTTATATAAAGTTTAAATAATTGCAGACAAATTTAAAATAAAATTAGTAGAAAAGCTATAAACATAGTAACCATACGCCTTTCGATATAAAAATAATATTATTTTGTATAGATTCTCCCAACATCACACATATTAAAAATCATATTAATACACTTACAAGTGCGTGAAATTGCTACATTTGTTCAAAGTTTGCTCCTAACATCCACCGGACGAGCTTTAGCAGAGTCAATATCAGCTAAGTCTATAGAGCCCGGTTTCTTATAACTTTTGGAAAATATTCATAGTACAATTGCGGTACGTAAGCCGATATTGGGAGAATTCTTTATTCCCCCAATTACACAAATTAAGGGCCTTTGAATAATCTTCGAAAACGTTGGATTACGTATGAATGTTGAATAATAATAATGAAAATCGAAATAGATTAATTTTCTGAATTCATTGTAATGAAAATCAAAAAGTTTCAAAAAACGAATTCAGCAATACCTTGTTAAACATGCAGATAATAAATAAATTATATAATTATAACAGATGACAATATATGTTTCGAATTATCTTTCTATATTTTGTGTTATCGCAGTTCGGTTTTTAGGCATAAACACGCCAAAGAGATTTACTCGAGATAAGCTCGATATTATAATACAACATTTTTGCAATTTTTTTTTCTTTATTTACATTTTTAGTTTAGTAATTTTTTTATATGCAACTAAAAACAACTAGTCTTATAAAATTTTCCTTTACGAACGCATTTCTGTTAAATATCTTAAATGTCTTTCCCTGTTGAAATGCGAATTGCAAATACGAGTCTTCGTAGCGTCTACCCCAAAACGTAACACAATTCAATAAACTTAATTGCGCTTCCTTCCCAGTCTACAAGCCCGCGCCCTTACCCTTAAAAATCAACCCTTTCTTTATTTTTCCTTCAGTGCTTCCTTCTCCGACGGGTGGCGTGTTATAAATCTACTTTCCACCCGCAGTTCAGGGGTAGAGGCCTCGTCTCCCTTTCGCCACCCCGTCTCCTGATTAGTCGCTCGTCTGAGAGACAGGAGGACTATCCTACGTTGTATTTGACGTAAACAAATGGTCCTGTTTGATAGATAGATGATATTGGAGATATCTGTTTGTTGGATATTCGCTATTGGCTTTAGGCGCCTCGTCATCCGTTTCTATCGGGTCAGAGTATCGTGTAATAAAATATAATTGGATTGTTTCATAAAATAATGTTTTGATCTATTCATGTATCTTTAATCTCAATCATCATATACCTTTTAATCATTTGAGTCTGGTACCGTCGTTAAATATTTTGTAATAACAAAATATTTAAATTATAAAACTATTTAAATTATAAGTACAAGGAGAATTAGTGATATTGAGGATTAGGAATATATAAAAATTTTAAATTATACCTGTAACCTTTTTAATTATATGCTCCTATTAAATTATACCAATAGTACTCATTATTTTTCACTATGTAAATATTGTCATATTGCTTTTCACATCTTGGATAAGAAAATTAAATTAAAAAAAACGATTTCTTCTCAGGGCAAAATTGAAAATTAGGTGTATTTATCGTTATTGAAATTAAAACGGACTAATTAAATGGGCTATTCTTCGATTTTTATTCTACATAATTTTGGATATAAAGAGGGAAGGAGAGCGTGGGCCTAAATGTTTAGGAGTGACCCGTTAAAATTGTAATCGAAAAAAAAATTGTCAACTCTGTTTAAAACACTCTTTCTAAGAAGGTGTTGTATTGAAGAGTGGGTGAATACATTTTTCTTATATTTATGAGTCACTCCGACCCGTTAAAATCACAATTCTAAAATTTGGAAAGATGTTTTTCAACTCTTTTTAACAATGTGTGTTGCATATCTATGCGTCAAATTTATTCGTCATCTCTTTTGCTACATGCAACATGCCAGAAAATGTTTTGCAATTTTGTATTTGGTTTTGACTTTAAGTTATCATTTTACATAACATGTGCATTACTGCGTAGATACTGTGCATAGGGCATTTATAGTTTAAAAGCTGGAGGACGGTGATAGATAGATCACCATCCGCCCGGCAACAGAGAGCGCAAAGTATCTATTAAATTTCTTTCGAAAGCTCAAACGTATCCCGATACCACTCTCATTTTTTACTTGGGCGGCGTAACGCCTCAATTTTGAAACGCCGCGCCCTCGTTGAGCCGTTCATTTTTTTCATACCTTAAATTTGTGTTACGATTGGATCAGTCAGTGACGTCAGCGTAATATCGAGAAGTACCTATAACATTTTTTTTAATACTTTATTGAATCTTTATCGTTCATGTATCCGTTACTAATCGTTTTCAAATTATTTTGCAGTAAATTAGTTTCAGATTAAATTTAGAAAATTCAGAAATTAGTTTTCAGAGTATTTTGCAATCAATGTTTATTGTGACACGAGTTAAGTATGGCACTAGGGTTTCAAAATATAAGGCGTATTAAATGCCAAAAATCCACGTATGCCAAGCCACGAGCAAACGGTTATATGAAAATGAATTTAGTTTACATGAATTTAAGTTCAATTTGACATTGGGAACATATAGAGATTTATCTACTACAATTATTATCAGAGAAAAAAAACACAAATTATAGGGTGCGTTATTCTTTGAGTTGCGTCTGTAGTGACGTTGATTAATTATAAAAAATATTATGTATTGTAATGTGCACTTCCTTTATATTTGTTTAGCAATCTATTTTATATAACATTACGCCAAGAACTTTGTTATGGTGAGATGTAACAAAGGCGTTTGTCCGATTTTATATACATTGAGTTCTCCATATAAGTATCAATTCGCAAACTTTCATGCAAATAAATTGAAAACTATAGTAACTGTGGGGCTGTGGTAGACGGACGAACAAGACAAACGTATAGGGATTCTTTGTTTCATTACGGAAAATTGATCGCAACGAATAAAATATCTAATGACTGGTATATTTATAAATTTCAAATTCTTTAATTATTTTACACGAAAATAAAATATATTTTGCCCATATTAAAAAGTTTATCTAAGTTAAAATAACATTAACTTTTTAAAATGAACGTGAAAAAATTATTATGAAATATTTTTCTATTAAGAAAGAAAACATTTTAAACGATAACGAAAAAAAATAAATAATACACTCTGTAGATACGAGTGGTAAACATAATTTTAATAATGTAATATATAACAATAACTTAATTTAATTTAGACACATCATAAAATTAGGTTAAATTAAATTAATTTGTGTCAAAACTGAAGTAATAATATAATAATTTGCTTTTTATATCATAATTCAAAATTACAGACGTCACAAAACAAATGGGTTATAAACATGAAAACTCTGTTTTGTCAAGCTAAAAACCAAATGAAATCCATCAAAAGCAACACATCTTACACCGTAGCCCGCATGAGGCTGTCAAGCTGGCAACATTAAATAAAGGGTCGCATAAAAAAATACTTCCCTCCATAAAGGTGAAACAATAAAAAGTCCATAAACACAAGGCATCAACTTTTACAATCAAACCCTTTGAATATATTCGCGAAAATTTACCCAAAAAAAACACATCCAACCCAAATTAATACCTCCCCTAAAGTATCCATTTGGCTCCTTTTTCGTCCTTTTTTTTAATTTGCTCACATTAACCCACTCGTAACACTGTTTTTTTATTCATTTTTCGCCCTTTTTCCCCAATTTTCTCACGGTCACAATTTTCTTTGACGGCTTAGTGGAAGCTTAATTTGGATTCACTTAACATGTCCGGGAAAATGATTAATGGGGGGATAGGATATTTTCCGTTTTTTTGTCAAGTATTATGAATGTGCTTCGGGCTTTTTTATCGTTCTTAATACATTTTTAACCTGTCATTTCAGAAAATTAAAACATTTTAACACGCGTGGCTGCAGCGAGACGCACGATTGTACTGTTAGGGGTATTTTTATTTTAAATAACGTTTCAATCAAAAAAATAAATTTTTTTATAACTTAAAAACTGTGTTTATTATAATTTATAATTGGAATTTAATTTCCACGTACGTCCGACATACGTCCTTTACAGACAGCGCGGCTCACTGCGGGGACCCGGGTTCGATTTCTCTCGTCGAGCGGGGTTGGACTGAAGTTTTAGTTGAATATAAGAGATTGTTCTAGTAGCAATAAATCCGCCATATGTATCAATTGTGTACATTAATATAGGTAAATTACGTTGTCGTTGTTAATTTTGATAATTTATTACACATGAAATGACACTATTTAAAAATTTGTTAGTATTTTTGGACAGCTTATTTTTTATTTTTCAAAAATTATAAATCAAGCACACGTTTGTTTTCTCGTATCATTTAAACAATTTTTTGTAAGTAATTTAAAGTTTTTTTGCTCTCCAATTTTATTAACAAAAGTTTTCTTTTAAAACTAAAAAAAAAAAAAGTTTTCTTAAAAAAAAGTTTTTTAAAAAGTTTTCTTTTAAAAGTTTTTCGTATACATTTTTGCTACTGTATAAAAAAATACAAGTTGAAATAAAAATAATTTCATAACGTGTTAAGAGTAACTTTTCATGTAACACCGCAAGGATTAGTAAGAAAATTTATTTTTTACACTCCCGAAGTCAGAAAATATTTTGTTTTATATTTTGACGCGGACTTGCGGTTAATGGGCAAGTACGTCATATGATTATTTAATTTTCAAGTAGATCGCATGTACAGTTTCCGAAAAAAAATACCTGTAACCTATAAACAGGCAGACAGAGGAAAGATATCAAGGTCTCGCCATACCATTTTGATAAGTAACCCTTATAAATATCAGTAAATTGAAAATTAATAATTCATTTTCATGTAGTACATTATCGGACATAGTAATGCCAATGAAAAACTTACTACTAGCTTAAATTTAAGCTTAATTTTAAAAGTTATAGATATTTTTATTTTTACTTTTCATAGTCGTAATAGCCCCTTTTTAAAAATTTAAAAATCAAAACAGCTACTTGAAATAAAAAGAAGGAATAACATATCATCTTCAAAATGAATAAATCGTTTTTTTTCATTCGCTTAATGTGTAATTCTATAGACAAACAGGTATACTATTTACATTTATGGATGCTAGTTAATTGGCATAAGTGTATTTTATATACAGTATGTTTATTTGCATATGGTACAATTAATAATTAAATTATTCATTACACACTAAATACCCTTTTTAATGATAGTCAACAAATATTTAAAAATAAAATTGAATAATTTTTATATTCTTTAAACATTTTTAAGCTGAAAGTAATATTTATATAATTATTTATAAATAGCTGTGTTCCACGTTTTCATTCGCGTGAAATGCGGAATAGGAAAATTATTATAATTATTTTTTCTCTAATATGTTGCTCTTAGATATAAACTATTACCATACCAAATTTTTTCAAAATCCGTCTAGTAGGTTTCGCGCGATTGACGAACAAACTAACATACAGACAGGCAGACAATTAAGCCAAAATCAATCACTCTTTTTAAAATAATTTCCATTTAAATAATTCACTTTACTACGATTTTATTACAGATTTCCTACAATTTTATTAGAAATTACCATAAATATAAAGTGGCTTTTTCGAGAGCTTTTTCGAAGTTATTTTTTTATCAGGTGCTCTATATAGAGATGAAGCGATCTGTTGATCAAAAGTGCGACGGTGAGGTAAAGCAAAAATAAATATTCCAATACAGATTGAACTCAATCGTATTTATTATGTATTGTTTGCAATTAAAGAATAATTGTAAGTTTATTACAGAATGTTGAACCTAGCTGTAATCTACTAACTTCCTGTATTAAATAAAGATATTCTTAAGGGTGTTTCAGTTCATCTGAAAGAGAAAGTAGCTTATTCGTAGAAATTTTCCTCGAAAGAATTAATTGTGGTAGAATAGTTAAATGTTGTGTACGTCTTTAAAAGAAAACTTCAATAAATATTCTCAAGTGAAGTGGAATGAACAAACATTTTTCAACGAATTTTGACGGTTAAAAATACAAAACGACAGTTTATGCAATAAACTATTTGTACAAAAATGTTAAAGGGAGTAAATTTTTATATGAACTGTTTTATAATGCTTTTGAGTACGAACTGTTTTTATATGAACTGTTTTATAATGCTTTTGAGTACGAACTGTTTTTATATGAACTGTTTTATAATGCTTTTGAGTACAAACTGTTTTTATATGAACTGTTTTATAATGCTTTTGAGTACGTAATAATCATATTAATTTTATAAGGAAGAAAATGTTTTCATTCATTTATCAGGGTTTAGCACAGTAACGGTTTATCCGACGACGTCAAACTTTCCCCATGTTATAGTTTATAGTTCTAGCTGTAATGAACAATGGCGATATGTTGGCTTAAAAGTGTATCGCTTGCATTTTTATATTAAACTTTTAAACGGTGTAACATTTTTATATTAAACTTTTAAGCCGTGTGGTATTTTTATATTAAATTCTTAAGCCGTGTGGCTATATTAAAATAATGTTTCAAAGGATTGTAAAAGGTAAAGAAATCTGTAAAAAAGACGTATATTTGTCTAATTATTATATGCGTTTTTATATTACACTATTGGGCCAGCAGTTATGTTAAATTACAAAATATATAAGTGAAGCTCTGAGAATTCAGTTCATTCAGAAATTAAGCGTAAATAATTATCAAACAGCAGGGAAAAAAGTCAACACCGATGACAAGAAGTTTCTAAAGTAAATGTGAAGCAAGATCGGTTGCCAGGCAACATTCAACGAATCGCCGCGCACATTGCGCGGTATTTTCGAAATTGTCGTTCAAAACTTATTCATTAACTCCCTTCATGATGATTCAAATAAATTATTGCATTTTAATGTATAAATATAATATATGTTTTGAAAAGTTTCATGGAAAAAGGAAAATCAACCATTAACATATAGCGTTCTATAATCGCGATATTGCATTTTCTAGCCTATAGTTTGATTTGCATAATACTGAGGTTATTATGCAAATCAAACCTACCTCTACCTCTAAAGGATTAGCAGTATAGGAGTTAATAAAGAACACATTGTCCACATATTTTCATTCAAATATACGTAGAACTATGCGCATAACTGAATTCGTAACTCTTTCTTTTACTCCATTTTAATTTACTGTCAGCACCATCTATTGACAAGATGTAAAAACCAAATGAATATGAGAAAAACTTAAAAATTATGTGATAATATATTAGATAACACCACCAACAAATTTAATCCGAATTTCTATTATTAATTTACATCACAGGCACGTGCTTTTCTTGTTATTTTTTTTCTGTTTATTGACGTCAGTATTTTTCAATGAAATAAAATAAGCGTTATGATGATCTTCCATTTAAACCTTTTTTTATCCCAATTTTATCTAAAACAATTTATACTCGAATTTTTTTATACTCCAGGACGAATTTTTTTATACGCTGATAATATTAAGACGTATACGACAATCTCCCTCTTATGAAAATCGGTCTAGTAGTTTGATCCTTAAGATGAAACGTCTATAACCACACCATACATACTCGTATATATTGCTAAAATCATACTATTGTTTAAAAACGTATTTTTCTTTACAGTAAAGGTAAATACAAAGACACTTCAAATTGAAGCGTAAGAGCACTTCATCTTGAAGTGTACTTTCAGATGTTTTACAATTTCAAATTTACGGTCGATATCGAGAGATGATACGGAGTTTTAATAGAAGTTGTCTAACTTTACGTTGCGTGGACTCTCACCTTGCAGATTTACGAAGGTAAGAGTCCACGCAACGTAAACTGAAACAAATTTCTATTAAAACTTGCAACATAAACGCCAACGGCACAGGTCATTGGAGACTTGTAGTGAATAACTTAAAGTTAATGCTTGAAGATTCCACTGACTTATGTTTGAATTTTATATGACTTCCACGGTTCTCCTTTCTAGGCAAACGATTTGGTATAAACTAAGACGTGTCGAGTAGTTTTATTCCTACTTAGACGAAAGCCCAGTGTATTCTGAATTCCTTGGACATGAGATTATTATGGAATGATTTCTGAAATAATTTGCAACAATTTATAACAGGAAACAATATTAGTATAATAATATCTTAAAGTATAAAGTGAAACTGGTGACATTGTAGTGTCGTCCATATTCTGATAAATCAGCAATAAGCTACGGAAGTAGTAGAATTTATTTGAAGGATCCCATCATACGTGTAACACACGAAAGTCACAAAAAGCTCGATCAACTATTGTATTATATTGGTATATACCAACCGATTGTTCTATGACTCTTTAACCTTGAAATTTAGGGAGCAAAATCCATAGCGTAATTATTAACTCTGATATAGTTATATCTGATTGATTACACATTCAAAGTTTTCTATAAGTTAGAGGAAATTTGTTCGAGATTTATTAATTTCAACTTTGTTGTTATTAAAAATAATCTCCGTGTTAATACTCAAATATGAAGCACATTTTTCATTATCGGTGAGTTAGTCAAAGTCGAAATAGCGAACGTTTATTTAAAAATTTTAGATACTATACTGACAAGAAGATTTTATCTTTGGAAGTTTAGTTCATCTCGCTTAACTCTCTAGGTATAAAAAAAAACTATTCTGAGGTCTTTAATTAATTCTAGCGCAAAAACACAGGGACTCATAAGTATACCACATTGCATGTGGCAAAGGAGGTAACAGCGGTACTTGTCCTACTTACCGGGGATACTACTGCTGTTACAGGTTAGTGAACCGTCATATCTAAATACTTAAACTGAAATTTTGTCAATACAAGCAGTCAGATGGATTTTACACAAAATGCACTTTTATATATAGATGTATCATACACACCTATCAGTAGTATAAACTCTGTAAATGAAAACTGGAAAAGCGGCAATATATTAGAGTTTTACGGGACATAGTTTTACATTTCCCATTTTGAAATGAGAAGTTTGTAGCGACATCCCGTAAAATTATATCCAAATTAATATGACGCAAATATTGTTTTTCCAACCTCAATGGCATTTCAAAATCCTCTTCGGTATGTTTATGGTAAGATGCTAGAATGATGAAGACAGCCATACAATTTGTGCAAATACATTCTTTTCACATCATATCACGTTTTTTATTGATTGATATCAGAAATAAAATTGTACTATATAGAACCGAAGAAAAGATTCCTTATATATACTTGCCTATTACTAACACATATAACATTGTCTTTTTTGAATATATTTGGCGTTAATTTTGTAGAAATTCATTATTCACAATTAAATGAAACTACGTGATGTAATATTATTTCTACTTTCTTTAAATAATACTACATCACGTAGATTCATTTAATTGTGAATTGTCTTTTTTCTAAAATTCATAAATGTGATTCTTTGATTTCCTGTTCATAAAAATATAACAGTGTTTTCAATTTCATTTTTAAAATTTTTTCTGATTTTTATGACCGCCATTTAAATTACATGTAATATTTACCTATAACGTGAAGCAAATAATTTAGTTCTCTCCAAACCATAATATAATCCCATAAAAAAATGCCATATTCTCTTTTCGACAAAATTTACTTCCATATTATTACAGATAATTTCCAAATCGTTTGGTTACCTATAAATAGTATTTGTTTCATACCAAAATATAATTATTTACCTAGTGCAGACAGATTAGACAAATATTTTTTTGGCTCACTTGATAAAAAAAGTATTTTAATGTCATTTACCGTACGGTTAATGTTACTTTACAATAGAAAAGAGGAGCAATCAAAATGTTCAGTTTACAGATATCGAACAAATATTTTACAAATGAATAAATCATCAAGCTTTGTTTGTTTCTTAATCAACGTTTTTTTATGTTACTTATATTAACGATGGAATCTGATCATACTAAGGATTTTCAGTCCACTTTTTAGTAGCATAAACTCAAGTAAATTTATTTTATTATACTTATTTATATTTAAATACGTAAAAATGAAAACTTTAGAGATAGCATCAAATAATATATTATTATTAGACGAAGTACTCGCTATTAAGCAATGTATTCCTCACACGTGTGTATTATCTAAAAAGTAGCGACACAATAACCATCCGGATAACACTATAAGTAATTTGTGAGAAGCAATCACACTGCAAATGTGACGTGCAGAATTACTCATCCTGATTCAAATATATCAGTACTATACCAATCGTCAAGATCTTGTTTCCGTTGCATTCAAACTTTAGAGTATCTTTGTATGCAGAATCCAAAATTCCTTCAACACTTTGTATGCTATTATGAAATACACTGAGTTGCGTTTGCTTAATATACACATACACAAGTCTATAGTAAGCAAACGCAACTGAGCTTTCAAAAAGTCCGCACCGTAAGCTCCTCTGACGTACCTAAGCAAGTACCTAAGCATTTTATAAAACCCTTCCTCTGCTAGCCCCTCCCCCCTTACCTCCAGTGGGTCGGTGAGCCCCCTCACCCCGTCAACTTGCCAGTTTTTACTGCTGCTCTCCACCCTGGGGGTAAGAAGAGGAGGGATGTACCGAGGGGGTGGGCAATCCGGGGGGAGTGAAGATGGCGTCTTGGAGAGAGATTTTATTATTACTTCACTTGCAGTATTTCTGATTGCAGGGGCAGTTAGTCTTTGTTTTTAGCGATGCTATTGAGATTTTTGCGATAGATATTTTTTGAATTACATATTATTATTAAAACCCTTTATCCCTCTGAGTAATTCGTTTGAAATTCGTTCGGGGGAAAAATATTGATAATAGCAACTTGTTTTAAATTATGTGTATTGTCGATCAAGAAGGAAGACAATTGATGTTTTTATTTTTTTTAATGTAGCGAAATATCTACCCGTTTAAAATATAAAATTACAGTTGTAAATATCCACCTGTTTATTCGGTTGTAGTTAAATAAATAATTTTAAAAATGTAAATAATTTCGGTAATTTTTATGACTTTTTAAAAATTTTCTACACACACATTTATCGGTAAATTACAGGTAATTTATTCATATTGATAAAGAATCAATGGGTAAACAAAATTTAAATTTACCTTAAATTTTAGATCTGAACACTAAAGTACATAAAAATGATCACAACTAACGGCTATGCATTTTCATCAATTTCCCTTCATTTTTAATAAAGAAATCATACTCTGGTGTGACCGCAACCAGTTACGCACTTGAATATTGTGGGAAATAATTCGGTTTCAGAGGCTGGTATAGCAAAAAGTTGAAGGTTGAGTGTACGCAGAAAATTATGTAGTATGTAGAATGAAATTTACTCAGTGATATGGTGTATAGGATTACACCTTCTGACAGAAGATAACTTCCATAGGCGCAATATCTGTTCTGAATTGCAGAGAATGGAAAGCTAACATATCCAGGACGGTAAAAAATATATATTTATTTATAATATATTTTTGGTAAAAAATATAAAGGGATAATAACCATATTGTCTAATGTACAACATCGTAGGAATGTCTTTTGTACATGTTCGATCACTAAGCAGCACTTGTGGGCTCCGAACAATGAGAGCCATACATTTGATTATGTGAATTCCAATGATTGGTGAAATGGTTATATATATTTGTTTTTCATCTATATATATATATATATATATATATATATATATATATAAAACAAAGTCGTGTTAGTTACACCATTTATAACTCAAGAACGGCTGTACCAATTTTTTTGATTTTTGTGCTTTTGGATTTGTCTTCATCGGGAATAGGATAAGAAGTATAAAAACATTTAAAAAAATTCACGAAAAAAAAATTTATGAAGAAAATTCATATTCGATATGGAGAACGGCTTTGTTGATGATATATCGAGAACGGACTGACTGATATTTTTTTTTATAAAACGTAATATGTGATAAATGACAGAAAAAAAAAGAAAAAAGTATGTCATAAATGACAGACCCGAACGAAAATGATAATTGGTTTTTAATAATTCTTATTCAGTTTTCGACTGTTATTTCATTTGAGTTTGATTAAATTAATTCTTTTTAAACGATTTTTTCTGAAATTCATTAGGGAAGAGTGATTTCAAATAGGTCAGTTAAATTTTATGAAGATGTTCACTTTGTGAGGTTATGATATTTGTGATTGTGCGGGCATCGATAATTGCTTCATTATGTAATTGACGTGATTAATTTTAAAGTGTTATTTATAATGCTGAGAGTGTAATCTTTCACAACGAAACCGTAATGCAATTCGACTTAGGAATATTGCGAATCCATTGTCAATCAATCCACTGAAATTGCACGGGAAGAGCGCCGCGTAAGTATGGCTCGACTCAAGAACAAGACAAACAGCTCAGTTGTCAACGAAAAATCGTCGAGCTTATCGCATAGATCAACAACGTAATAATCTTCGACGCGCAAGAAGAAATGCTTCAAGCGTTGATTTGAATCGAGTAGCATTTCAATACAATTGAGTAATTGACTACAGCTCGCATCCTTTCGTTCGAATTGGCCCAATGGATATTGTGTGCGACCATTGCGGTGCATTGAATTAGTTCGCTGCAGAAACGCCTGGATTGTGCTCTCTCAGTGGCGAGATGAAATTGCCATTCTTGCTTCTCCCACCTGAGTCATTGCATTCATTACTTCGTACGAAAACACCAGAATCACGATATTTTCTATCGAACGTTCAAAGATACAAGGGATGTTTCCAAACGACTTCATTTGGAACAGACATTATCGAAGAACGCGGATTCAATCTGACATTCAAGGTAATTTCTGCTAGAGAGAATAAAAGTTTATTTTCTTTTGGTGATCATAATTAATAAATATAACTTCGCCTTTGACTTTATACATCCAAGGCCAAATTCACAATCGAAATGGATTATTGCAACCGCTTGAAGATGCACAGCATAAATTTATCTAAATTTACTTCATAAGGCAGCATGGAGGAACAATTTGATCGGTGTCAATAGATCGAATAGGCAATAAAAAGACAAGTTCTTCAAGATTTGCAGCAACTACTTCATGAATATCATACATTGGTTCGGTTGTTCATAACTGCGTTGGGTCGCATGCCAAATGATGACTACAAAGTCCTGATTTTAATGTTATTTTAATTTAATTAAAATAGTTTTCATTTTGATTTGTATATTTATTGAACTTAATTCATTTTGAATATTCATTTTAACTTAATAAAAAACTGAATTTAATTCAGCTAATAAGTTAAAACATTTATTGACTCTGACGCGGTACGAAGTTCGCCGGGTCAGCTAGACGTTCATAATTTTTGAAATTGTACTTTTTTATACACGTTATGAAAAAATTATGAGAGTCAAATTTTATTATTCGCGCACGATGCAATAAAAATCGACAAGATGAAGTTGCTCACTAAGACATATATTTACATGCGTGTGTTGATTGAAACTATACTCATGAAAGTTATTTAATTATTAAATGGTAACGATTGTAATTCTAGACACTATGCGAAAATAAACTTTACTTTTTAAAATTTAATTATTTTACTGTATTTAGATTTTACCAACCGTATTTATAATCACACTCCAGTTCTTTTATTATTTTATTTTCATTAATTACTTGCGTGCTAAATAACGTTAGTCTTGTATTACGCCAAAGAAGTATAACTTCTAACGCGCATACGAGTACATACGTACACGTATTTTTTTTTTTAATTCAGTTGATATCTGTATGATTTTTAAGTTCCGTATTTTAAAACAAAAAATTAAAAGCTAATAAGATCATTGTATATCCGTCCACCGTCTATCACTGCCGTTTTTTTTCAAGAATCGTTTAAGAAGAAACTATAAAATTGAAACATGATAAACTGTATCTACAGGCGTATATTTAAATGCTTAACACTCAAAACTATTCATTTGAACATTTTAGAAGAGCAAGTGAAGTACTCGATTTTTTATTTTTTTTATTTATCGTATGGAGTATCAGTTGAAAGAACGATTTATGAAGATTTCAATTCCATTTTCTTTTTAAATTTATGAAGGATAGTTTTAGAAATACTGCTCTAAATGTGCACATACAACATGCTTTATCTTCATCTCGGAAACTGATTAAGTACAAACTACGAAAAAATTAATATTACCGAAAATTTACCTAAATTTATCTGTGCTGTATAATGAAATGTAAGATTTGATTCAGGAGTCAAATTAAGAATCAGGTGTTCACGTATATCAATGGTAGTAAACGTTCGCGTATATCAATGATAATAAACAAAGCATGTAATGACTTTTACGCTATCATACCTCCCTGCCGTAAGTTGATAAAGTTGATAAAAGATGACGAAAAGAAAAAAGGAATACGTGTATAATCAACACTACCACTTGCAATTGGTTCGGGTTGTCTTTAGGATCACTCCTTGTATCCATAGTATGTATATAAATATACTATTTGTTTTAACTTTATTTTAACTACGTGTCATATCATAAATTATTATTCCTGATAGATCTCCAGCCAGTATATTTCAATTAAAAGTTGCAAATACCTAATTATCAATTGCCCATAATTTGTAAATATATATCTCATGTAGATATTTTCTGAGGCACAATCAATAAAAGCTATTCAACTAAAGGTAACCGAACCTTCCCTTCTTATTTCGCAGGGGAGATATCGCCCTTGAGTTCTTTCCCATTTTAAACAAATGCGTGTGGACGGCTGTAGGTAAGAGAAACAGTTAAGGGCAGAGGAACCCTTTTACAAAATAAATTACGTTAGGTCTAAAGAAGTCTAATGTTTGAACCAAACTATCCGTAACACGGTACCTTTTTACTCTTTATTAGGTACCTAGAATTTATTTAGAGAACCCTAAAATATTGCATATGTCGTTAGTTTTATTCGACGTCGAGATTTCAGTTTGTACTCAAGATTTTCTTATTTCCTGTAGAATAAACTTTATAATATAAATGTTTTTATCATTCGTTAAACAATTGTTAAATATTTTTGTTTATGTATTATTTAAGGGTAAATATTTGTTAAAATCTATTAATGAGGGTACCAACTGCCTTGTTTATTACACTTTTATTTTCTCTGTAACAAACCACGATTGATTGTAAGCCTCTTTTCATATAACGAAATCTTTGTGAATGCTTTGTTGAAGAATGTTACTTTTAGAAGACAGTAGTATAAGTCCAGTTCAGTGTTTTTTTCCTGATGTACGCAGACACTATCGCATTATCATTTTATTATGACTATAGACAATTCGTAAAGTATTTCTCAAATTAATTCACATATGCCTATTCACTATACGTATAAAATATTCTCACGAATATAACAAGACATGCAGCGGGAGTCCTCGCAACAAAGCTTGAGCCCAGGCCCCGTTTAGACTTCCCCGCGAGAAAAAGGCAAAAAAAGCTTCCAAAAGCTCATAAAAATGTCAGTTAAAATTGTAACTCCATTCGGCCTTACGCAAATAAAATTAGAACTGGCGAATTGAATTAGACCGGGTGAAGATGATGTGTAATTTGACGCCCGTACATGTTAATATATTCACTTAACTTTATTCATTTTGATAGAGAAATGGGTGTGATTTTTTTATATACCGTAACATGGTTTATTGTCATTTAACCGGCAGATGGTAGTACCTGAATCACAAGTTCATTAGCATTAACAAGCTGGCACGTTTCGAAAAAAATTAGGTTTTTTGTCCATCCTTGATGCTGAAAGATTCCTTTACTTAGTGGTGTTTCAGTTTGAAAATTGAACCTGCTCCTCTTACATTCACAGTTCTACACATAAAATAATCAATCGTTCATTCCAGCTATAGATGGTTCTTTTCTGATTAGATCTGATAGCACTGTTTTTCTTTTTTTGACTTTGGAATTAACAATATTATTGGGAAACCAAAAAATTTGGAAATTTTGGAAGTTTTTTACTTTTAAGAGATATTAATTTATATCATTATTAGGACTAAAATACATCATTATATGCTGTTAATGTTATGATATATATATATATATATATATATATATATATATATATATATATATATATATATATATATATATAATAAAAAATAAAATAAAACTAAACGTATAAACTAATATTGCTTTCGAATTTTCCAATCCAATATTCTGACAGTTACTTTAATTATTTCATTTGAAGGCAGAAAATTAAATTTGTTTAGGGGTTTTCGGACTAGATTCGATTAATATTGTTACTATGACAGAACATTTTTTTGTTTTCAGTTTAAATATTTACTGGTCAGTGGTGAAAGAACGAACTTATAATATCGTAATATCTGTCTATCCGTTTGTCTGTTGTCCACCTTTCCGCCTATCATAGCTTTGCAGTTTCTATATGTGTACGTATATGTACATGACATTTCATAACTAAATGGTTTACATATTGGAAAATTAAAAAAAAACACTGGTGTGTGGCCACACGATTGAAGTGAAAACTCATGTAATTTTAAAATAAGACGTAATTGTTGAAATGTTGGACGGTCTGTTAGACAGTGAACTTGCTTGGCCAACGCCGAAGGGAGCCGAGTTTATCCAAATAGTAGAACTCGCTGGACTGACGCTGAAAGGAGCCGAGCTTACCCGATTTAAAGTCATCGACCCGAGCGAAACGCTTAATTTCGTGCACTGCTCAGAAAAACTACGTCTAAAGAAGTTTTCACTTCAAAAAAAATTGTAATGCACCCATGAATGTAGAGTGGAGGCGAACGATGTTTTTCGTATAATCTTTTGAGTACGACAAGTTGTTTAAAATTAAATTGACGGTATATTTACAATTTTAATTTTCAAACCTGGTTAATGAAAAATTAAGTGACGATTAATGTGTCCCTCTTCTTTCTAATTAGTTAACCACTGGTTTAAAAATATGAAGAAAAAAACTAGATACTAGTATTTCTTTAAAAACATTTCAATCAAAATGTTTCCACTTAACTTGCATTGACAATTCCAGAAGATAAAAAGGTACAGAATCCGACATTCTGCTTTTTCCAAAATGTGGTATTCGGTTTTATTAAAGTATCTATTCCTGTGATAAATACTGAGTATATATTTTGTCCTTCGAAATTAGTTGACTACAGAAAAAAAAGATAAGTACAACGGTAACCAGTGCGTGAATATAATATACTTTGGTACCCAGCGATAAATTTTGCAGGTATTGAAAATGATGACAGCGCTGATGTCACCTCACAAGTAAAGGAATTATTTTATCCTATATCTACACGTTCATACCATATATATCAAATATGTCTATTTTTATCACTAAACTGGCATAGTTTCCGTCATATGGAAAAAAACGTTCAAAGCCAACGCACATGACTAAACATCGCCCTCCTCCAAAAGTAACAGTTTCCCGACATGCTAATTTTAGTCGTTTTTTCCCCTTTTTTCTTTTTAATATCATCCCTCTGCCGCTGCGAAGGGATCAAGGGTGTATTAATAGCGTGAAGGCGCGCCTCGCTAATCCCTTATGTCGACTGTCCTCCGTTTTCCCATTTTCCTTTCCTTTTTTTTTTTAATTTCCCCATATTATACGTCGGTTTAGAGGTAACGACGTCGGTATAAATCCGATTCTGCTTTTGTATGAAGCGTAATTATTATTTTGAATTGCCTGAAGTTACAGCTCCCTAGCATGAGTTTTAATTTAACTTTATTTTATGTTGAGACTATTTTAAATTTTTTTTGCAACCCGAAATGATATCACGCGTCTTACGTGCCTTTTACTTTTAACATTTAGTGTTAATCTTAATGCATGAAAAACGGTATTAATTGTCACATTCAACGTTAGGTGTTATGGACAGAATTTTCATGTCATTAAGTTAGCTTTTCCTTCTTTGTGGAATTTGGATGAGACATTGGTTAATTATAAAAGCAGTCACACTTTTATTGTAAATAATCATAAATGGCGAAAACAATTCATTTTTAAAATGTCTGCCTTTTTAGAGTCGTATATATTTGTATAAATATATATATATATATATATATATATATATATATATATATATATATACATATACACACACACATACACACATATATATATATATATATATATATATATAATGTGTAAATATACGATAGGATTCTTGACTTCTTTTAAGTACGAACAGAACTCGCATATCAAGAATCTGTACACAGTTATACAAATTTTAATAATTTAAAAGCACATAGTATTTTTAGTAAACTATTTATAAATATTGATTTACTTTTTCACTATGTAAACACACCGTAAGGAAAAAGCTGTCAAGCACCAGTAGAACTCGCTCTCCGAGGGTTCCGTACACATTTAGACATTTATAAACATGGAATTTTTATTCGGCTATTTATAATATTTTAATTTTCGGAATGTGAATATGTTACCTACTATATATTTCACAGGCGCATATAAAAGATTTAATAATTTAGATTTAAAATCATTAGATTTGTTCCCTTATTTGTGTTAGGAGACATCCCATTACGTCAACTTCAAAGTTTTTACGTCGATCGGAAATACTCTATAGATTTGGATGATCAGTGAGTAAGATTATAGTATAAATAAAAAGAATTACGCTTTAAAGGGCCATAACTTCTTGTTGCGTGGACCGAGAACTTGAAACTTTTACAGCAATGCAAGATTATAGACCTATTTATGCGATGTTTCAACTTTATTTATAATGTATGCCGTTTCTAAGAAAAATAACTTTGACAGACAGACGGATGACCGAGTCATTTTATAACAGTTCCGTTCTTTTCATTTTGAGTGACAGAACCCTAAAATTTGATTAATATTAGTGGACCTAAATAATTTTACTGAGATATTTACTAAACGCAATTACCCCGACTTTTTTTTAAATTTGTTAAATATTTTGTTTTTAGCGTAGTGCATAGACCCATATTTTACGAAAGAGCCACTGTATCGAAAAATATTAGTAGAAATTTTCGATCGCTTCTTAATGTGAATTCTTTTTAAATGATTTTATTTCTTTAATGGTACTACTCAATGGGGTCGGTTGGAAAAACATATTTCATCTCCAAATTCGAGGTACGAGGATCATATAAGTTGAAAAACATTCAGTGTTGAACACAAGCCTACCTCACATACTCACATAAACTGAACCCGTGACATTTTCTCCAACAGCTTCCTTCAAACTTTATGAAAGATATTTAAAAAATAATTTTTTTTCTTTATTTCTAATTAAATTGAACTACTGTATTCAAGGTAACTCTACTACCTCTTCCCGTAAAATGTAATCATAATTGGTTTTAAATTGAAAGTGGAAGTTGCTGGCCATGTGGTCAATAAAAATGAAATAATTATTTTAAAGCTTCAAGTATTTCGACATTTATGGTAAATCGCATAAACAATCCATGACATCAAACGTGACTGGAAAATGTCTCTAGATCTTTTCTCTTGTCTTTTTTATTTATATTCTTGAATTAATTCTTTTCATAATTATTATATTGCATACTTATTCAACATAATCAAATCGTTGTAATGTAGTTTTTCTTATTTTATGGCATCTTATATCAGTCTTTTTTATTTATTTCTTCATAAAAGTTAATTGTCTAATTTGCCAGCCAGTGTTGAGGACCAAAGCTGTTATATTATTAGACTTCCAGAGATAAATAAAGAAAAAAACATGACAATTATATTTGAAACGAATTTGTCAAAAAAGTCATATAGGAAGTCAGGCGAACGTTTGTTCGCGAAGATAATACATAACGAAAATCTCTTGGAAATTTGAATCAAATGAACCTAGAATTTTTCAGATTCAGTAAATCCGTGTTTACCAATTAAACAGGGAAAGCGGCGGTTTAACAAGCTTAATATTTTGCATATTCAACTTCAAAATGAAAAATTGTGAATGGAACATTCAATGGTATATGGAATTCTATTCGGTTTGTGAAAAGAAAATTTATCGCCCCCGCTTCTTGTACGAGGAGATTCAATGAAACACTTTTGTTTAATATTTTCCAACACGTCAATTGAGATCTGTACCTGAAGCATTTATTTGTAAAATGTCATGTACTGGGCAGTTTTTGAAAGTTACACAACTCTAAAATGAAAAAAAAACTGATAAAAATTATTATAATAGTGTTGCTTTTATTGAAAATGTAATATTATGTCATTCATGTTTAAATACAATTTCAGGCATATGGGCGTCGCGGCTGCCTTAAATGAAGCGCAATCTTGAAAAACAATTCTCAATCACTTTTCCGAGCTGTCGGGGTCGTATATTAACAATAACGCAGAGAATGTTGTCTTCCAGCTGTTGTGATTTATCGACATAGAGGAGTGACTTCACATATCTCCACATAAAATAGTCCATAGGTGTGATATCACACGATCGTGGAGGACAATTCACAAGGGCTTCGAGTGAAATTATATGCTCATCGAATGGTTCCTGCAATAAATTTATTGTATTGCATGCTGTATGACATGTTGCACCGTCTTGTTGAGACCAAAGTCATTCAACATTAATACCATTCAATCGGGGAACGAAAAAGTCAGTAAGGTGCTCTCTATTTACTGTAACGTTCTCGCTAGCATCATCTTTGAAGAAAGACGGGCCAATGTCACGGACGGGTCGGTCAAGTCCATGAAGCACACCGAAAAGTGATTTTTGTGGATATAACAGCATTCCAATAATGGAACATGCATTTTCTTCATTCTAACTCTGGCTATTTAGTTTATCGGCGTAGCCATTCAAACAAAAATAAGCCTCATCGCTGAACAAATTATTGCTCGGAACTGTAGTTGAGAATTGGACCCCCAGATTGCGCTTCATTCGAGCCAGCCGCGGCGCCCACTTGCCTGGGATCATACTTAAACACAAATGGCATATAATTACTTTTTCACTAAAATCAATACCATTACCATTATTACGATTTTTTCTGTTTTTTTAGTTATATAGTTTTTTCATTTTAAAGTTATATACCTTTAAAAAAAACAAAAAACATGTTACATAAGTTTAAAATTATAAAAATTGTAAGACAGTGGCAGATGGAAGAATGTATATGACGACACAAGGGTTCCTAGTTTCAATACAGATCTATAAAAACGCTACAAATTATTTAAAATCCACGAATTTAAACTGCAATCAAATGAAGAAAATATTTCAACATCATGTAGAGTATAAGTACCATACTTACAGGTAAAACGAAAACCATGAAATTGGGTTGTGTGATGGTGTTCATGACAAGCCATGACAACCACCACATTAGGTTAATACTTATGTAAAATATATAAATTCAAGATATTTGTTTGTGAACTCATATAGAGCATGATCAGGAAGCAAGATCGTACAGCACAAGTAAAGGAAACCCGTTAATTTGTTCTTATATCACATAAAAAAATATTTTTTTTAAATATGCCCCTTTTAAAGATAAATTAAAATTGTGTAAATAGTTAAATAGGAATATTACGACTCTTAAATGTTTATAAATGCTTAAATGTGTACGGAACCCTCTTAATGAGACTTCCACTCGTACTTGACAGGTTTTTAATTTAGTTTAATGTCATTTTAAGAAAGTTATAGGTGCAATGTGTATCGAATGCCCAATCAATATTTAAAAGCTATTTTAATTTTTTTTTAATTGTTTATAAATATTACTTTCCGGCCATAATGCGTTATTTTAATTGCACAATTATCTCTGATACTACCGATAGACAGTTGTGTTATATGATATATTAATCGATGCTTATTAATATACGCTATGATCATACTTCATAATAATAAAAACAAATTCTAGCGAACAAATAGGGCGGGGGTGTTGTGTTGGGGGGGAAGAAAACCTTTGGTAAAACAAAAAATAAACATAACTTGTTTTTTTATTTTTATTTAAATAATTGCACTAAACAAATTTTAAAAACGTTACAAACAACGGATAGCAGAGAGAAAGGGCAAGGTAAGCGTAAAACGAGGCCTACAACAGTAACCGATCATAAAAAAGCTAAATATTTATTTTTAAAAGTTAAACTATTTGATAAATCGTTTTGAAAATACATACACTTCTATTCTGATGGTTAATCAATCGGTAGAAAATCTGTAAGCGTTTTAAGATGTGTAACGTGTCGTCATACGTCTTTCTTTACAGATCAATGGATAGAGACCTGTGTCAATTTCCAAAGGCAAATTTCGATCATAATAAATAGGTAAACAAATATAAAAATAGGGCCATTTGTTAGGAGATCCTCTATTTCCAAACAGCTATCATAAAATTTGATTACTAGTAAAATTACCCGACTTATAATTACTTCCATCGTCAAAATTCGAAGCTGACACGCTGGCTGAATAAAGTCCACACCCCCGAGCGTGTAAGATAAAATTCAAAAAAATTCGTTCAGATGTAACGATTCATATCTATCATTGTTAATTCCTTTAATATGATACAAACATTTTAAAATTTTATTTTTAAAGGAAGTATGCAAAACTTACAGTTTTGTGTATAATTGTACGTAATTGCAGTTTCCGAACTACTGAGGTTCTTATCGAAGTCTCCGAGAGGGACGTCTTTTAAACTTAATTTAAACAACATTATCAAATAGATCCATTTCACTTCACTTCTTGTAAATTGTATATAGAACACTCAGCACTGCTTCAAAAACTGTCTTTTCAACGCCATCCCCAAAGGCCAACTAACTGACCACTCCCGTCATTTAGCATTCAAAATTTAACGTACCCAAGATGCAAATTGTCCCGATTTCAACAGATAGTTAAATGGACAAAAAACTAGTCCCCTTCGATATCCGGACAAAAATTACAATTTTCAATATGTTCGGTTTCAATGTATCTATTGAAAAGAAGTTGAAAAACTGGTTTCGCAACTAAGGGGTCATCTATTGTTGGCAGCCGACATATGCGTAGTGGTCAAGCGGGTTTGGAACTGACCCCTACTTTGAGGGTTCAACCCCTTCGTACCTTATGAAATGTTATCGACAGAAATTCGATATTATATTGTAGTTACGAATTTTGTCATGAACAATTTCGTCGTTTTTTTATGAAACATTTATTGTATTTAGGCACCACTCTTTCAAGTGTTTAAACCATTTCTCAATGCAGTAGAACGGATAATCCGTAATAAAAAACCCTGGCCATCTTAATGTATGAATCATAACTTGGTTTTTGATGCCAACGTCATTGTAGGCTTAGTCAAAGTACTTGAAGGAAGGGCAGGGAATGAGCACAAAAAAGGACAAAAGAAGAATATCATTCACGTATCCGTTTGTTTTTCTGTCTGTCAGAGTAATATTCACGAGAAACAATTGAAAGTAGAAATATAAAATTCAGGATAATAAATGTCCGTTATGGTAATACGTGCAGGTCGCCCGCAAATAACAAATAACATTTCAATCTCAAATAGAGAAGATCGATTCAGTCGGAAAATCGAATTTGTGTTTAGCGTAAATATTAGCAACCTTGGTTCCTTTTTTAGGCGCAATAGCCACATATAGAGGTTTCTCTCATTCTGTTTCCGGTATACTACTTCTGAACAGTTACATGATTCAAAGTGTATAGAAATTTTAAACAACTTGAATTTTCTTAAAATCTCATATATTAAATTTGTTAAATTTTTCTAAACTAAATGAAAGTACGTGATGTAGTATTATTTCTACTTTATTTAAATTCTTTATCACGACCTAGGTTTCGTTGTATGACAACATCTTCAGGTGGGCTTTTTGTAAAGATTTGAAAGGTCAATTTTTATAGATTGCCCACCTGAAGATGTCATGTAACGAAACCTAGGTTGTAGTAAAGAATTTAAATAAAGTAGAAATAATACTACATCACGTACTTTAATTTTGTTTAGAAAAATTTAATTATAATGACTTTCTACTAAATTAACGCCAAATATATTCAATATTCAATTTATATTTTACTCAATTTTCTCCTTCAATATGAAGTCTTTTAGTGTTAAAAAAATGTATCCGGATATGGGTGGCCAATTAAATTTTAGGAGAATGTTGCGCTTTTATAGAAAAATGAAATTTTAAGATACTTGTCTTTTTCCATATAAAAAATAATGATGTGAAATTTGTGTACAGGCGAAATTAACCAAATTTGAAATTTCAACAAAATGTATTAAATTAAAATTTGATTGAAGGTGTTCGGTCCAATCTACATAACCTATGCAGCACAATGCACAAAAATTATTTGGAGTTCTTATGAAATGATTTTCAGATTCTGTTTGAAGACGTGCCACTGACGCTAAAGCAGTCCATGTGGCTGCAGGACAATGGGTGCCGCGCACACTACCGGGCTACGCTTCATGAACACTTACGTGACATGTTTGCAGGAGAGTCAGCGGTTTATACCGCATCGTGTGGCCATCGCAGTCACTGGATCTTAACTGTGTGATTTTTCTTATCAAGATTATAAAAAAAAATTACAGACACCCGGTTACCAGCCTTTCCCAAGTACGTAAAACCATCCGTATTGCAGCTCAAAAAATTAGTGTCTCCTGATGCACAATATTTGTTGAACAATCTTTTATTAGATGCTGTATAATGGTGCATGATAAAGTATGCTCTAGGGCCAGTAGACGTCAGTGTGAACACCTTGTTTGATTTTATAATGAACGGTAATTTTCAATTATAATTTGCTTTAAATAATGTTTCCCAATCGCTTACATATTATGACGATTAATTCATAATTTGCGATTGAATTTTAAGCACACTAGTCGAATAAAAGTAATATTTTACACATTTTAATCGAACAAATTTCTATTACACACGTAATTTTTTAAAATAGTTGGCCATGGCGATAGGCTTCGTATATTTTATCAACGAGAACTCAAACTGGATGGAGGAAATTAAGCGAAACGTGTTTTAAATCTTAAAATTTGAGATTTGAGAAATATAAAAATACTACAATATTTGAAAAATATAAAATAAATATAAATATAAAAAATACAATACTCAAAAATATTTTTTCATAAATTAAATTAGTATATTTCTAGAAAAATGTTCAAAATTATAAAAAATTACCTCTTAATAAAATAACTCCCGAAATATATGAAAAAATATGGCTTTTAGTATAAGTAAAGTTAAAAGTTTAAACTTTTCTATTTACCTAAATGTATATTTCGGTGCCTAGTTCCTTCTATTCGAGTTCTTTCCATATTTAACTGTTTTTTTATGGTTCCGCAACCAGTCATGGTACCCTTGTAGTTTTGCCATATCCGTCTATCTGATAATACATTATTTTTGAATTGGTGTGCTTATGTCCAATGAATCTTTTTCTGTGTGAGCTAAGTGCACGCAATTGGGTATTTGACTAAATTTGTTTTATTTCAATAATCATAATTTCAAGGTACAAGCTGATGAAGAGTGAATTTTTTTAATAATCTTAAAAATTGACCGAGTTACAAAAATTTAAATTTAACCTTTAGAGAAGGACGGCAATACTGTGTTGTGAGGTCATTTTTAATATTGCACATTATATTCTACGAGAGGAAAAGAGGCAGGGATATATCCAACTCTATCCGTATCTTTAAATTTAGAAGCATACAACTGGCTTATTTTTCAATCTATTTTTGAATTTTTTTTAAAGACTGGTTTTTAATTAATTTACATTTCACAATATTCTACAAAAAATATCAAAATTTAGATATACATATGTATATATAAATTTATATATATATATATATATATATATATATATATATATATATATATATATATATATATATATATATATATAACAATGCGTATAAAGTAAACTGACACAACAAAGCGGTTGAATAGCATACGAACAACGGAAATAGTTTTTCGTGTTTTCCCGTCCGTAATCGTTTTCCAATTGGCCGGGAGGTAGTGGTTATGTGCGGTATATAGACAAGTCCTTGAATACTTTATGAACTTCTCTTCAACCCTATGTGGTAGAGACAGTCACCAAAAAAATAAACATAATATTAAGTTTTATATATTGCAAATTCACGTAATCTTTTCTACGTAAGTTTTGTTAAGAACATGGTGGAATAAAACTTTAATTGAACGTAAAAGGTGGGATATATATTGCTTTTTGGTATTTAAAAACTGGTATGTGCCATAGACTTGTGTTTAAAAAATCAATTTTCTACTTAAACCTAAAATCATTTTTGTCTCAGAATAATTTATAATTTAGTCTATAAATAAAAGAAAAACCATTAGATTACAACGAAGAATACAATTCGCAGTCGATGCGAAGCTGTAAAATGTTGATGCAAAGTTCAATCGACTATCACTGTACTTAACCAACGAATATATGTTTTCACATCAATATACATTTTAACACGACAAAACTTAGCCAAGTTTCGTGATTATTTGGCCACAAAATAATGTAATCTCAAATGAAGCCAAATAGCATTCTATTAACTCTGATATATACATTCAAAAACTTTTTGAGCCCCTACAACTTTTGTCAAAAAACTTTGTTCGACTTGGCTATTGTGCAGCACTAGAACATGTTGTAACTATCTAAATTTAAACATAACGGTTAAGTTTGACCTATACACATCCCTAAAAAACCTAACAAAGTTACACTATATAAATATGCACACAATTTTTCAATTTAACAATAGATTTGTGAAATTTAATACTAAACTAAGTTGCATAAGAAGTGTGCTTATAGGACAAAAACATTTTCCATTTCCTAACAGCATATAAATATTATTTTTATCTATTATTTTTGCAATAACATGATTTAAAACCTTTGAGTCTTCTAGTTAATTCACATGCAAAAATATGGGGGCAGTTACTTCTCCAGTTACTTCTAGTAAATAGTGTTATGACTTTGCTTGATGGATTTGGAGGTAGTGTGGAACTTAAGACAAACTTAATTTTTTATTCGAAGTCAACTGATTTAGCATATTACCAAATAAATTAAAAATGGATGCTATAATTTTTCAACCTATCCAAGACCTCATGTGTGCTGTAATGAATGGCATATTCAATTTCACAGCTTTTCAAGTTCACTGTACCCTTGAAACCACTGATAAGTTCCCACGAACGTTCAACCCTCGTGCCTTATAGGAATTATTAAAACTAAAATGATATAAGTAAGCACAAAAATGACAGGTCGGACGGTACGGGTGAGGGCCGGCGTAGTGGAGACGGCTGACTTATGTATCACTTAGTTGGTATCGATACGAGATAGTGGTAATTTTCAGTGGCGTACGTCATTTTCCTATTTTTTATATTATAATACAAAAGGAAATTCATCATTGAAATTAAAATTATAACCTAAAATAACTTGAATACATTGAAAATACGAGAATATTTCGTATTTGCCGAATATTTCGTCTAATAAATCCACGATTTTATAAGGTTAAAATATAACTAAAGTGTTAATCAGTAATACAAATTTACGCTTCTTGAATATAAACATTAGTAATACAAATATACAGAGTGTAAAATTTAATACGACAAAACTATAGAGAAAAAAATCTCTTTATTGTTCTGGAGAGGAGAAAAGAAATCGTTTTTAGAAATTTTTGGCCATTCCAGAGTTGAAGTTCAAAATTGTGCAAATTGAAGTTCAAATTGTTTACATAATGTTCATCATACTATCCACATTTTTCATTATCCTATTACAAAATATCGTTCAATAATTCAATGTAGTAAATAAATTTATTCTAAGAAAACAAAAACATTCCACAAGTTGAGAAAAGAACGCATGTTTTTGCTATTTCATAAACCAGTTCACGATTAGTTACTTAACCTTCCAGCGAACAACTGCTTTTTTATTTTTTAAACAGTCATAACTTTTTCCTTATGCAGAATTAAAAAAAAAAGATTTTAGCTGTTCTTTTCACGATATCGAAGAAAATTACCTCTCCGCAGCATGTTCAACTTGCATCTGTTTGTTCATAAGCATACTACTTTTTTCACAAAAGGAAGCCCCCTTTTTGTTTTTTTTTAGGATTTCACTTAAAAACGGCTTATCTAATTTACATTAAACTTGCATCATAGGGTAACTTGTAGTGGCCACATGAACACTGGGTTAATACGATATATTTCTAATACGTAACAATTTAAGTAAAGGAAGTCGAAATTTACCGGGTGCAATTTTGAATGAAATTTTTGAACTATTGTCACTGTTTTCAAATATTGTTGGAAAATATTGGAGGCAACTGAAAAATCTGCAAATGAGTTCAATCTGCAAATACGTTATATTGCTAATTATCATATATTTTTGTTACGACCATAGAAATGTTTTTAAATATACAATCTAAACCGTTATGACTACATCAAAGTGATGTTGGGAATAATTATACACAAAAAATAAATCTACGAAAAATTTAAAGAATATATATGGCAAATTATGATGGATTGTTCGTTATAATCATTTTTATGTTACGAGATTAAGACGTATAGTCCTATACGGTTAAAAATTAATTGGAAATGTTCATTATATAAAACAATCGAATGAAACAAAAACGTAATTATCGTTTTAGCCGAGCGAAGTCGTAATGAATAGCTATGGTTAATTCTGTTCCAAAAGAGAAACTTTTTCAACAAGGCAAAATGAGAATTTAGGAGTTGCAAAACTTTTTCTTATCTTGACGTTAACAACATAATATGAATTTATTTGGCATTTATGGTTAAAAACTATAATTTTTTATTGGTATTCACATTTAAATTGTAAAAAGCCAAAGTGCATATAAATAATCCGGAATATTGACATTAAACTTTTTTCTAATGTTATTTTTTTAATAATATATATATATATATATATGTATATATATATATATATATATATGTGTGTGTGTGTATAATTAAAAATAATCATCGAAAATATACAGCCAAATAAGAGCAAAAGCTTAACTATTATAAAAAAAAACAGTGTCCTAGAGACATATTCTGCATTGCAAGATAATACTAACAAGTGTTTGAAAATAAAATGTCAATTTTTTTACTATTCTTACCCCAAATAGTTTGTGTATATATAATTATATTTGGTACATAGCAGTTATATTCTGCCTCGATTTTACTTTTTACTTAAGCGTTGTATAGCAGCTATATTCTACCTCTGCCTTACTTAAGCGTTACACTTTAAAGACTGTCGAAAAGTGTATATGAATTAAGACTTCGTATTTATCGGAATAACTAATATTTATCCAAAATGTTTTATACCTCTTAGTGTTGTGTGATTGATAGCTAGGACTATCCATTTTTCTTCTCAAAATTTTAAAATTCATATTAGTATCTACGTAATATTGACATTTATACATACATATATATATATATATATATATATATATATATATATATATATATATATATATATATATATATATAATTTATTGTATGCATTATTTATTGTGATAGTTTACGTGAATATTGACAGTAATTATAATACATGTCTTAAGAGTGTTATGGGTGAAAACAATGAGTTTTGTGAATGGTCATTCACTGATTGAAACTATCATGTTGATTTGTTTACAAACATTCTCTTTTGGAATGGAATGGAATGGAATATAGCAATTTATATTGAGCAAATGGTTATTTTACGTACCAAATTATTTCTGTTCACCATCTTGAAATAGCTTATATATATATATATATATATATATATATATATATACTTCATCATATAAAAGCTAATTTCTAATTGTATATTGTTAAACAATTTAATAATGCTATTTCTAAATCACACTGGAAATCGTACGCCACCCTAGATTCGTTCCGCTCGCGTTTTATCAACACGCAATGTTCCTATAAAAGCTTGACTAGGATAATACCAGTCTTTTTATTGATAGTTTTATTGTACCACGGAATGATGCCTCGTTACATATTTATACCCAGTGACATTCGTGTTCCACCCTCGTTCGCTTATCGAACCTCATTGGATTTAAATATCGCAATACTTTAAATATTTTAAGACTTGCGGTATTATTAACAAATACACTTCAGTACGGTAGAGCACTTTTTTCATAGGGTTGTATCAAAACATCATATTAAATTCTATACTTTATTGCTGTTCACTAAGGTAGAATAACAAAGGCGCATATTGAATGTTTATCAGCCTCCACCAATTCCTAAACAAATTCTTTTCCTGAACTACTACTAGATTATAATTTGCTGATACATTTGTAAGTTCAATGTTACATATGTTGGGAACACATAAATTGCGGAGAAAGAAAACATTCAGCATTTGCGTTTATACCTTGTTAGTGTTCGATTATAAGTTTAGGTAGATAATATATATTATAATATATAACCAAACATTTTGAAATAATGTCGTTTATTGCATGTTTTATTGCGCATTGAACCTTTAGTACCCGACAATATTATCCAGACATATCCCGTTTATAATTTATTTAAGTTACCTGTGAATACGTACAGCTTGTATTGTTTTAAAAAGAGCCGGCCCATGCCTCTCTGTAAAAGAGTATCATGTCAAAAGTAGTTGTGTAATTATGAAACCTAATGTATTTTATAGTATTCAGTCAATATATAACAGTCCCAGCATGAGTAATGAGAAAAAGTAAAAATATTGTGGTTGAGCAACGTAATTGATCTGGGTCGCTGCATTTATTGTATTGCGTAAGCGTTCCCTTCAACCTTGTGTGGTAGGGACAGTTGCCAAAAAAATTAAATATTTTGTCATGTTTTTTACATTGCAAATATACAATGTACTCCGTTTCATTCATATGATAGTTTCTAAGTATTTTAAGAACATTGTGGAATTAAACTTACTTTAATTGAATATAAAAGATAGAATATACATTGCTTTGTGCCATAAAAAATTGGTTTAAAAAATATATTTTCTGCATAAATGAGAATCATATCAAAAGTAGTTATGTACAATGAAACTTACTATATTTTATGGTACTCGGTCAATATACTGTAATTAGAAAGGAACCAGTCCCAGTGTGAGTAATGGAAAAACCTAAACATTGACAATTGAAATTGAGCAACGTCATTGATCTGGGTCACTACATGAACTTCCATCAAAATATAAGTATTGCGTTATGGGGTTAATAAAAATAAGTGAAGAAAATTTTTGAAAACACACGTTTTCAAAAATTTTAGTGGATGAGTACCAATAACTTTCTGGTCAGGGTGTACGCATGTGCTTGCGTACATAAGTACGTACTGTTACGAGGACTTTGAAATATGATTTTAAAAAAATCATTTTTAAAAATAATCATTTAAAAAAAAAATATTCTTGAAGTATTTATGGATTTTAAAAATTAGTTATTGTTATTAAATGTATAATTAGACTTGAACTGCGACTTGCATCTGGATTACGATCGACGCGTACTAGGACTGAATTGAACTGGGATGATTTAAACCCCGCGGCTTTCCGTCTACGGTTTATAAAGAGTAAGAAGTGCTGTGGCATCTGGTAGCAAAGTTTGCTGTCAAGCCTGGGAACTGGGCTTCGTTATGGTAAAGTGATGCTCTAGGAGTAAGACTGCTCTTACCATTTAAATATGAGAATCGTGCGAGCTGTGCCGTGTAAGCATTACTGCTAACAAGTACAGGTGTAATAGTACGTATAATTCCAAGGCTTATGATATATGAAGGAGGCATTGGATTGATTACGGATGTTTTATTTGATAGTGCTCAGCGGATCCATTCCGCTGCATCCAAAGCGTCCGAGTTCGGAAATCCGCACTGTCCTAAAGTTATGTCACCGAAAAATTGAAATGGTACCCTACAGAAAATAAAAAATCAATTGTATTAGAATTGGACAATTTTTATTGGCCCATAGATGGTACCTATTGTTATAATCGGAGATGAAGCATTCATGTTTTCGGAAATAAACGAGAGTAGGTGTAATTAACTAGCAACTCATATGACTTTGGTCTATTTTATGAATTCGGGGTAAGTCGTTGTCACAATATTAATATTTGGCTGATGTGTATTTTGCCAATAGGAGAAATTGTAACAAATATATAAATATACACCATGGTCATATTAAATTAATAGTTATATAGACACTGTACATATATACGAATAAATTAATAGTTATATAAACGCTGTACATATGTACGGATCAGGTTAGAAGCCAGCTCTATTATTTGGAGCCCATATAAAACTAAATGCAGCCTGGTGATTGAACGTAGGCAAAACGTTACTTGAACATTGTACATGAGACGTTAATTAAACGTTACTCATGGGACTATATGTTGGCTTCCTTTTTCTATTTCCTACCAATTTTCTTTTGAATATGCTGGATTACCATAAGTTAAGGCACAGAAGAGAAGTTGAAATTTATTTTCCGACTGTTTAATGGAAATATTTTATACCCGACGTTTTTGAAAAAAATAAAGTCTTATACTCGATAAGTGCCTGTCCTCGCGTAGTCACCATCTAGTTGCTTGCTATGCTTGCATCTAGAACCGAGCTATATCGAAATTCTTCACTTTTCCACGGTGCCATTGGCCAACCGCCCGGTCGTTATCTCGGGAAACTGTCACCTGTGGTGATGAGTGAGAGTAAACTTATTCAGGTGTGTCACCAAAACGTGTCGTAATGTTATTCAATTTAATTATGTATCCAGTCATTGTTATTCAAACGTAAAATTGTTGAAGCTGTATCAGGTTTCCATTTTAAACGGATAGTCCCCTTTTAAATAATGTCATTAAAATTATTTATTAAACTAAATTAAAACATTATTCTAAAGCAACAAACAGTCATAAAAACAATATTCATAACGTTAACTATCAAAACCTATTTCCAAATATGTCGTGTGATTTTTAATTCTGTCATTAAACTAGCCAACAGAATTTATTCTACATAATGTGGCATAAGTTACTATAAATAAAAACTTTTGACATTTCGTATAAGGAGAGATAAATATTAATAACATATAGCAACTTCGAGAATAAGTAATTTCTATATCATTCAACGTTATTGTCATAAAATGGAATCATGGAAGAAAGGAAGCATACGATACTTTTCTCTGACGTTAAAATCTCTAGCCGTATTTAATTTACATAATGTGGGATAAGTCATTATAAATAAAAATATAATTTTAACATTTATGAGATGGTGGCATAATCTATTAAGAAAAGATACCTCTTTTCGAGACATGGTTTGTTGACTAAAAATTTAATAAAAAATATAATAATAAATTAAACCATTATTCAAAAATATGTCTATGCTAAAGAAGCATTTAAACAATAAAAAAAAAGTATCAACTGACGGAACCCTATGATAATATGTCTTAAATTCAAATTATTGTTTTCTATATACCTATTTACAGTTTTCACCATATTTTGTTACTAATAATGATGCATTAAAATTCATTTGTAAATCACTAAACAGTTTTATTAATACCCAATATTAATTTTATTATGCAGATAAGTGAGTACACATATAGTGTGAAATTCACATTCATACAGGATTTGCTTGTGATTTTAATAAATTTGAACGGAAAATTTCTTAAAACCACTAAAGCAAATCCTGTAATTTATTAACTAATTTTTTTTGAAGAATTTCATAATTCGTTTTTTTATTTACATTGAATACTTTTTATTCACGTAAATAAATACGTGCTTTAACCAAATAGTGTGGCCAGTAATAAGTTTTTAGAAATAAATAATGAAATAATGTCCATCTGTCCGTCACGGCTTCACAATTCCTTTAGTTTTAGTCCTATGTACATGAAATTTCACAAGTAGATATTTTAAATATGAAATGTAAATTAATTTATATCCAAATTAAAAAAAATATCTGTAAAGAGAAGTCGCCGAGTCATTATCTTCAAAAGTCTTTCAAAGGTAAATTGAGTTTTCTTTATAGCTTTTAACCCTAATTTATGAAATATTAATCTTTATATTGAAAAGCAATATATCTCCGCCATGTTTAACCTTTTTTTTAAATAACCTAAGAAAGTTACAAATACTGGCATTTGATTTGAATTTTCAAATAAATTGATTACAATTAGCTCGCGTCAATAATTGCAAGAAATATAAAAAAAAACTTCCAAAACAACAGCCCACTATGTGTAATATTTATGCGTACACTTGGCTGGTTTTGTAGTTATATTGAGTACGAAGATAATAATATCTTACCACCCCATGTCAACCACTGAATCTATTAAGAAAAAAGCGAATTTAACTATATATATATATATATATATATATATATATATATATATATATATATATATATATATAAGGTTAATTGTTTCAGATTTAAAATGTGATATTTGATCATATTACGCAGATATATTTGTTGGACACATTTCATGTCATTTATTTTCTCTTTCAATATGAATCTGAATAATAATAACATTAACTTTCCTATATATTTCGGTATATGACATAATCGATGTTTATATTTTGATTCCACAATTAAATTTGAGACGACATTCGCATTAAACGTAACAATTTATAAATTCGAAAATTAAGTTAAATTATAATTCACGCCGGAAAACTTGAAAGAAAACCCTTTCCAGGCAGAACATAAATAGTGTCTCGTATAATTTTGCCAAGCACGCGGCGGGAAAACAAAACGTCGCGCACCGGATGCGAGATTTATTCGGCGTTTCCGGTCGGCGACGGAAGTGTGCGGTGGTGTCCCCTCCCATTCCTACTTCTATGAAGTCTCAACACTGGAAGCAGTGTAATTCTACCTGTAAAAGACCTCGTTAAAGAGCTTTGTGTATTGCTTAGATACCTCTTGTGATAACATTTTGGCTGTAAGAACTTTTGCTGTTCAAACCATTTTGGCGCAATGTGTATTATTAATTGTTTTTGTACAATATTAATAAATAAACTATCCGATAAATTCCGTCAGGATTATTTTAGGTCTTTTCTTTAGACCCCCTGAAGAACAGAAAAATTACAATCGAATATATTTTCTTTTATTTCTAATATCACTTTAAATAATGGGATCTCTTATGAGATAAAGGAATACCGTGGGTACTAAATTGCAATTTGGTTAGTGCTCTGTATACTCAGGAAAAAAGCAATTTTTTTAATGATTTATGAAATGGGATATATATTTAAATAAAAGCCTTTTAAACTAACTCTCATATTATTTTTTTAATCTTTTTATCTATATTATAGATATAGCAAGGAATTAAAACAATAACATGAATTAATTTACAATAAAATGTATTAGTTAGGGTTTCACAATGGAAAACAGCACACTTACAAGATCATTCACGTGTCTGTCTATCCGATTGTCACGGAAATTTTTCTCAGAAACTGCTGCAGAAATTTTATAGAGAGGAGACAAATTTTCAACACACTGGATTATTTTTTTTAATTCCATATTTAGTGTCAAGTATAATTTGAAAGAACCAATAATAACGGCCAGTAATAATAAAATTTTTTTTTTATATTTTTAGATGTTTAGGAAGTATATTTTCAGGGATATACTAAAATATATGTAATAAATGTGTTCACCTCCGTTATGTACGAAACTACTTAACTTTAAATTATGAAAAATAAGGTTTTTAAAAAGCTACATAAAGATTGTAGGGAAACTATAGCGGATATCCTAGGTCTTATAATTTTTGAAATATGCCCTACACTTATACGCCTGTGACAGACATAGTTAACAATATATTTATGTTACGAAAACATATTTGTAAATAGCTTAATAGAAATACAATGCACACTTCAATGTTTACAAGTGCCTAAATGTATAAAGAATACAAGTAGCGTGAGATCTACGCGCTCTTGACAGGTTTTTTATGGTTTATGACGACAATGTTAAAATAATTAAAATTTATTTTATTATTGACTAAAAATACCTTTTTAATCGGTAATAAATTAAAAATGAAGCTACAATAAAGAATATAAACCACCATATTACTTACTTTCACAAGAGACATTTAAAAATAATTATCCAGATTATAAAAAAAGTTTTGATGCCGCACGCAACATTAATATCATAAAAAATAATATAGTATATTTAATGGCATTTTAAGTAGTATTTAAAATAAATGAAGTGAAGAATTGAAGGGGGCTATAATATAAAAAGAAAATAAATAAAATATATATTTCTAAATATGGTTTAGTTTCGGTATTATATATTTGAAACTAAACAAACTCCTTCCTATAAAATTCTATAGATTTTTGATATGCTTTATTTATTTTCTTTTGATCTTCACAATCGTTTCTATGATAAAGGTTACGGTTTGGTTCCTTCCACTTTGCCCTGTACCACCAGGCGTTCAATGTTTTCTTTGCTACACTACGACATAGGTCCAAAGAATTTCATTATGTGAGTTTGAGCAATATTGGGCAAACGCTGCGTGATACTGAGTTCTCAGAATATGAATGCATTAGTATGGAACTCAGTTCACTATACTTAAGCATTCTTCTCTAGTACTACATTTTCAGGGCGTCTACGTTTTTCTATCGCCATCACGTAGCGTCCACGTATCTGCAGCGTTAAGGAAAAAGGGACCACTAACGCTCGATTGAATCGGGTTATCATTGGTTTCATTGTAATTACTGTTCTTCCATAAATAACAAATATTAAAATAATACCATATATAGTGAATAACCCAAAAAGCCCACAACCTCATTCCTGAGGATAAAATGGAATGAAAATTAAATATTCTAGGATAGATCTGAATATAAAATTCTGGGATTTAACCTAAAACCAAAACGAACAAACAAAAATAATTCTATTTATAGCTTTAATTTCCATTCTACTAACTACGATCGCTCTATTAACACCAGCACCTATCACAGATATCCATTTATTAAATTATAGTTTTCTATACAGTTCGATCTTAATCCTGTCCCACTTTTATTGTTTTAATCTTATCCATATCTTTGTATAAATCGTCTTTTACACATATTTCGGACATTAGTTGTATATAATATATCGGGTGATATTAAGACTTTATCATTGACACAGATCGGATAAGTTAGATGCTATTCTTTGCAATATTTTTTATGATGTACTTTTCAAATAGTTTACGGGAAGTATTATAGTTTATATATCGGTAACTTTACTAGTACGGTCAATAAGAACATTCACTTTTTAATTATAAACAGATATTCCTACTGTGGGTCATATTTACATTTCAAAAGTACCATTGACGGCAATATTATCTTAACTTGAAATTTAAGTAGAACCCCTGTGACAATCTCGATTGGGGACTAATTAATTTACATTCATAATTTTAAGTCCGTAACATTTGGTCCACAGGGCTCGAATTAAAATAATTAAATTTCAAATCGCTTGGAAAACATTAAATTAAAGCAAAACTTAACTTAGATGTTAATCTTAATTCCAAGTATTACTTCAATGCTAGTTCTAAGTATTCAAATTGACCTAGTATCTCCTGTGTGGTGCTGTAATAACCAGGAAAAAAGAAAAATGATCCAGACAAAGTCTCTTCGAAAATTTTTGATAGAGACTTTAATCTAAAACTGACTAGTTTTATTCGAATCGGTCTGTCATTGCTTCTTTTTCTTTCAGCTCTAGCAAACAGATAGAGATACAGTTAAGTAAACATTCTAACGAAATTTATTATATTTTCTACTCGATATTAGATACGTTCCGGATACATTTGTTTTATTTTCAATAATACTTAATATTTGAAATGGCTCCAAAATTAAAAAATTTTCTAAAAACATTTAATGTATTTATATATTAAGTACTGACGACGACGTTACCCTACCTTCTACTTTTATCAAATTAAAATAATGAATATCTATTAATTTTATTACGATGTTCATGAAACATGAGAACCAAATGAACTGAAAACAAATAAAATATTTTAATTTCTTTTGCTTGGTAGACGCATAAGGTTGTACAACGTATTGCATAGAGTAAATATTATAATTATATAATGGACTGTCTCAAACAATTGTCATTACGTTTTACAATAAAGACCGAGCAATGAGCTACACAGTCACATTTATACAATTTCGGCTCTTATCTAGGTTTTGATCACATATTGTTTCATGAATACATTTATGTATTGATTCTTCTCTCACGTGTGTTTCTATTGTATTCGACCGTAATATATTAAGTTGAACTAGCTCATTTTCAGTATTCCGTAGTCAAATCGTCTGTGTGTCCATATGTCATAGTCATTTTACTAGGAAACTATTGACAATATATAGGTTTACAGTATAAATCTTTTATGAACCGCTATGCAATGAAATAGTGAATATGGGTAGCACTCATTACATATAACTGAGGGATGAAGAAAAATCCAGGCCACATGGGCGTGTAGGATATAATTAGGTAGATCTTAAAAATGATATAGAAGTTCGAAAATAACTTTTTTATTTAAGTCAATAGTTGATGAGATATGTGTTTCTAAAGTTTTAAAAAGTGTGTCTCCCCCCCCCTCTAACTTTTCAACTAACGTGTATAAAATTTTGAAAGAAATGGAAATCACAGAACTTAAAATAAACTTTCAACAAAAATTGGATTGAATAAGATGTTTTATATAGTTTTAGAGATATGGGATACCGACCGCAGCAATAAAATTGTCACAGTGTGTTTGGGAAATACAAACTTAAAAGTCTAGTATTGTTTGGTGCTACACAACCCTTCGCGCGCGAGTCCGACTCTCACTCGCATACTTTATTTTATATAATACGTTTGGATTTTTAGTAACCTATACTTTGAACAACAACATTGGATTTCACCGAAAATTAATTTAATTGTTTATTCTTCGAATGAAATTTTCACGTCACTGCCATTGGTTACAAGTGAAATGCTCTCCATCTATTCACTTATTTAAATGGTATGTGACTGTAATATAAACTTTAAAGCAATCTGTCGTCATATGTTGATATGTTAATATTGTTTAATGCAATTTAAAATACGCATTATTTAAAGTATTGTGTTATATATAAAATTAACGAAATATATTAACGTGCTTTAATTATTATACATTGATAATTAAACAAGTTATGCGTAAGTGGTTAGTTGGTTCAACTTAATCCATACATAAATTATAGTATTGAATTCTGTCCATAACTCTCACATATGACTTTAATTATTCTGTCTTAAAAAGATTGTTGAACAGGTACCTCCTTTGGTCGCTCTCCTATTACTGAGGATCGTGACCCATACCAACCGTCATTGTCGTCTCGGTGTAAATTGTTTGCCACCAGTTCTTGTGATGTTGCCCCAATCTTATGGCCCCATAGATGTTTCTTTGTAGGGTGCTTGTAATCTAGTTAACGAGCTGGCCTCCGGCCATAAGGTCTTATCGCCTCGTCTCTTCCTAGTAGGACGTTGTATCAATGTAATCAGGATTTTTTCTGATAATGTGGATGAAGTATCTATCGGATGGGTAAATATTGAATACTTTTGCTTTCATGATGAACCCGTTTGTCTGATGAGCAGTCCAAAAATCCAACAATATATTTTGTCAGTACCATATCTTGAAAGCGTCAATACGTTTGTTTTTATCTGCGGCTTTTATCTGACTGAGACTGACCGGAAAAAAATATGAAGTGCATTTCGCTGGTTATTTCTGTCTTTTCATATCTTTGCTTGTTATGACAAAAAGATTATTTGCAGTAGCGATAATTTTTATTCTCAATTCCCGTTTACAATTCCCGTCCCGATAATTAAACTCCTCGACCACTTTGAAATATTTCGGGGTGATGTCTTGTCTAAGTATTCCTGCTCTATCCAGGAAGTTTTTCGTCTTGATTCGGTTTATGGAGAGTCTAAATTGCACACTGAATTTCTGAACCCACCTCAATAGTTCTTGCCAGAGGTTTAGTGTCGTCAGGAAAAACAAATACTACGATTATTTTCAACAATAGTAGTATTAAAAATGATGAGACTTTCACTGATGTAAATAGGTGTAGTATTAATTTGAATTTCACTTGGGCACCTTTTGAACTGAAAACTTCTTTTGGCTCACCTCATCCAAAATGTATTGATGAGAAAAGCGCGTCGGTTATACTCGGACGCGACGCGAGTCCGAGTTCGAATCTCGATACTTGTGTTCTTTCTCCTTTGTTTCTTTAATGATGTTCTTTGGAAAAAAAATATTATTCGTTACTAGAATTCAAATAAAACACAGTTTCTTTTGCATTGGGGTTATAGTCTGAGTATAAAGTCTACGTTTGTAATGAAGACGCATATTTTTTCTTTTGACTCAACTCGTTCAAAATGTATTGATGAGGAGGGGCGCCGGTTATACTCGGACGCGACGGGATCCGAGTTCGAATCTCGATACTTGTGTTCTTTCTTCTTTGTTTCTTTTATGATATTTTTTGGAAGAAATGTTATTCATTAATAGAATTCAAATAAAACACAGTCTCTTCCACATTGGGATAAAAGTCTGTAAAAATATGCGTCTTCATTATAAACGTGGACTTTATAAATTCTTCGTTATAAACGTGAACTTTATAAGTCCATGTTTATAATGAAGACGCATATTTTTTCTTTCGACAAATGTATTTATTTATTATTTGGTGTCAAAGAGGATAAAATGTGATCAGTTTATAATATACGTTATATTGCGTTGTTTTGATTTGTTCACGTATAACGCCGCCTAAGTTCCGCAGCTTTACGGGGGCCTTAAATTTTATTTATACGCTTCTAAATAACAGCTCTGGTAAATGTTTCCGTCAATAATATAAAAATAACGAAATACATTAACTGTGACTTATATTATATCCATTTTTTCTTTATATTGTATTCCTAATTGTGTATTAATTATTCCCTTGTTATTTTCGTTTAAGAAAAATAGTTTAAGAAAAATTTATATAACATTGTTTGTCTTATTATTTATTGTTACGTAGAAGACAATATACGTTCTTAAAAAAATTAATGAATGCTTTTATTGACGAATAAATAATATGTTTTCAAAATATATAATATGTTTTGTTTTCTCAAATATAAAATACCTTTTTGTCAGCAGCAACAAAATGAGTAAAATAATAAATATATTACTAATATTATAACGTTTCAACAACAAACTATTTCAGGATGAAAGCGTTTTATAGCAGTTATCTATTTATATTTTTATCAAATTTCCAATTCGATATTGGAATTCTATAAAATTTGAACTTGCTGTTAAGTATTTTTATAATTTACAACACAATAACTATCGTGTCATATTACGAAAATCTACTTTTAAATAAATAAAAGTGCATTTCAAAGCATTTTTTTAAAGTTAAGGAATATACATAAAACATTATGTATTTAAGTGAATAGGACTCAGTCGTGTTTATTTTATTATAAAAAAATATTTTAAAGATTTACTGACAATGAACATGTTTATTTTTTTGCTGCTGAAATATTTTTGACTATTTTTACTTTAAATTTATAATCATTTATTACAAACTCAACAAATATTCAAACATAAATGTTAATAATGAAAATTAAACAAGAAAAAAATAAAAATTTATAAGGTTTTGATTAGGATATGAGATATTATTTTTTTTTAAATCATAATTTCATGGATCCCCTTTACTTACTTTAAATTTTACATTTTTTGTGTTGAGTGAAATTTTTTTTGTTGATAAAATGCATTTATTCCCAATCATTAATTTATAATCATTAATTTATGATCATAATAATCATAGTGACTATTTTTGTTAATATTAGGTGACATAAATTAAGGTGACATAAATGCATTTATTCCCAATCATTAATTTATAATCATTAATTTATGATCATAATAATCATAGTGACTATTTTTGTTAATATTAGGTGACATAAATTATCTTTTTAAATTCTTTTTAAAAGTTTTTGTTAATATCTTATTTAATTTTTCTCTTATTATCACTCTTCATATTTACATGTTTGTTAAATATGTCATATCTAATTATAAATTTAAAGTGAAAATAGTGAAAACAATTTGCAGTATAAAAAGTGAAGGTATTATTGTGAGTAATTTTTTTATCCAAACAATTTTTCATAATAAGAAAATAGCGACCGAGACCTATTTTTTTAAATACGTCAATTTTATAAAGTGAGACATTTCCATTTCTGCTACAGCGCAGTAGGTATATAAATACGCCTCTACTATTGATATTAATTATTTTTATTTTTTAATTTTCTCCTGATTAGTAATCAATTTAATTTTCTCCTGATAGTTAGATCAGACATATCAAAATCTTTTTTTTATTCTGTTTGTTTTTCTTAGCGAATGTATTAACCGACATCTATAATGCATCATCATAAATCATAAAAACGAAGCAGTACAGGATGACAGCGTCAACATGTAAATGCAACGTTCTGCAACGAGTTCCCTTATTTTATCCTAATAGAATTTTTGTTACCAAATACTTTTCAATATATTTCACTCACTGTTCATATTTAATTAGTGATACCAATATTTCAACATTTCTGAGCTCTGGAAAAAAGGTACATTGGTAAAAATAATAATAGTCTATGAGAACTGAGCAAACCGTCGAAGTTAATATTAACTAAATTATTTTTTGTCTTTCTAAAATCAATAAATTTTCGATTCGAAATCATAATTATGCTCGTGTCGAGAAAGAGTCATTCATAAATAGAATCTCATTCATAAATATTTTAGTTTTGTTATTCATAAATTTCATATAAAATATAAAGCGCGCTGCGGAAAACGCCTGATGTAGAATTCCGTTGTTGTTAATTTCTCTTGAAATTATTAATGAATTTTAACAAAAAAATTATTGAATATTTTTTAATCAAATGTTAGTACTGAATTTTTTAATTTTTTTCAAACCCCACTTAAACAATTGGACGGTAAGCAATATATTGCACACCGATTTTCTTCATATTTCAATAAAAGGTCTAAAAATTTAAAATTATATGTTTAACTTGCAATTTCATTTTTAAACACAAAAAAAATTCGAAAAATTTCTCGGCCCCTCGTTAATTTTTTTCTAAATTTTCCCATCTGATGTTTCTAATCACAAAATTTTATGTGAATAGATCTAAATTTATAGAAAATTAATACTTTATTTGGATTCCTTTTTTCATTCACCACCGAACCCTAATAATAAGGTTATCACTCTGCCGGCAAAAACTCATTCACTCCTCACAGATACAATAAGCAACACACCAAAACCAACTGATATAAACAGCATTACCACGTGTCATTAAAACGAGGCACAGCTTTTTTTTAAACCCGCCTTCCCGCCGAAAGCTTTTGAGTCAAACGCATGCTTCCGGCGCGGCGAGTTGTCCGCGCGTCCCCTGACCGCACCCTTCTCACGTGTCCGCCGCCCGGAACCGGAAAAACAGGTTTTTCGCGCCCAGATGCGTAGATAAATATTGTAATTTTGACAATAGACTTTGAAAATTAAATCTTCGTTATGGGTGAAAAATAAATTTTTCAAAGACTTGAATAACGTCGAAACGCGGAGTGCGATTCGGGCAATCATATCTTTATTCGTAACAGATGTATGGCGTTTGCTTGTTTATACATTGAGCTGTTTCTGTTGTGTATTTTCTTTTGTCTGTAAACGTTAGAATTGAAATAAATTCATTCAAGGTTTATATCAAATGTATAGAAAAATTAATAATTATAAAATATGTGCGAACAGAGTTAAATGTGAAAGAATTAACTTGGCGCAATTACATACATGAAACTAGAATTACTTGTATATTAGTGTTTCACTCGATATTTTAAAGTTGAGAGTTGTTTTTACTTTCTTTTATTTGGCAACATAAAATGATAAATTTCAGTAATTTAAAAAAGACAATTAAAATGGTATACATTAATATCAGTCAAATACATTTTCAAACTTTGTACAAAGAATAAAAAAATACAAAATAATTCAATGAGCCATGGCTTTTTTCCAGAAAATCGTCAACAATACTTTTCCAGAAAGCTTTCGTAAGCTTTTTTTCCTTTATGAACATAATTTAAAGTAATTAATTTTTTTTTCCTTATGAACATAATATGAGAGTGATTGATTTTTTTAAAAATCTCAGATCATTTATCAAAGCCCTGAAAGTGTCACCGCCTGCTCACCTCACCGGACAGTACGGTTCGTTTAGTTAGTTCCCTTAACCATGCCATGGTTCAAAGAATTTGTAAATATTTTATTGAAAAAAGTTATATCAAAACATATACCTAATATCATTATTCACTTCTTTTTTAATGTATCTGCCACCGCTTGTTCCTTTTTTAAATAACTTAAAGTTATAAAGATATTTATTCATGCTTACAAAGTTAGATATCTCCCCTTTATACTTATATGAAAACAGATATAGACTAGATGATGTAAATATAATTTCCTTTTGTTAAAATATATCATTTCGAAATTACGTTTACCCTACAAAAAATCATAATTATTGCACCAGACATTGAATGAATTTCACATAAACCGCCCGCCCCAAAGTTGGGAGCAAAGACTGAAATATCTCATGTAACTCGGAAGCAATTTTCGCGAAATGATTTTTATATATTTATTTACATGCTACGCTTATGAAAACTCGTAAAATTTTATACTCCTTGTCTCATGTAAGAAAAATAGACTCAAGCTAATTGTATAATTTCTGCATATATAATACGCAACGTCGGTCGGGAATTTTACTGGATGTATGGCACTCAAAGAGAGTATATATGCGGCAAGGTTTATAAGCATAAAACGTTATTTATGATGCTCAATTACATAACTGTGTTCTTGAACGTGAGTGCACATATGAAGTTAAATAATGTAAAAATCAACAAAAAATTCCAAAGGTCAACTAAAATCTTGAATAATATAAATACAATAATACAAATTGCTATAATATAAACACAAGAGATATTTAGAAAGAAACATTTCTATACCGTCCTTTGCAAGTAATATTTAATTTTTTTATGAACGGCGACCCATGTACGAATAGGCAAATTTGGTACACGGAATTTAAGAGGCAAAAAATTAAATTACGCATTGAAACCTTGTAAATACTCTCATACATCGAAACGACAAGTCACTTCCTAACTCGATCCCAAATAATTTCAAAATTATGATAACTTTTAGAAGTACCGATTTATTTAAACTCTTCATAACCTTTGAAATAAATTATATAAAGAATTGTTTAATCAACAATTTTGGTCAATAATTCTTGTATTAATACTATAATATGCTAGCATATGTAGAAGTTAAATAAGAACCAGACAAATTAAACTCAAAATTTTAACTGACACTCGAAACTGCGTTAGAAATTATGATTACTTCCCAGATATTCCGGAGACCGTATTATTACATTTTACGGTTAACCCGCATGTGTCCGAAGTACTAGGGGAAACGAAAGCCGGACATACGCTCAACCCGGGTTCCTGGTCATTGTTGTCAAGGAACGGTCAAAAATATTCTTTGTACCAAAACTGGTTTCAACCCCTTTCAAAATAGTGAACTTGGACCCCAAAGAAGCTAAACCCGTTTTGCAACCCTCTGTTGCTTTTGTATTATGTTTGTTTTTGGAAATAAAATACGCACCCGTCTCTGGCCATTTTATTGTGTCTTTTTAGTAATAATAATAATAATATAAGGTCTGGTCATTTTAATTTTTTTCTAACGATGTACGGCGCGTAGTTCTTTGTTCGAACACGTTCGTATTGGACATCTGCATTGGGTCGTGACAGTGCATATATTAGGTTTTTTTATTAAAACGCTGTGATGATCAATATAATGTTTCAACAAATGCAGTCCTGGGCAAAGGACATAACATTGCTCTACTGGTACAATTGGGTCCGTGTTTTAAAAATGAATGCTTTAAAATTGAGAAACGAAACAGAAAATCCAAATAGACAAACGGAGTTGGAGAGGTAATTTGCAAATATTTCCAAAGTAATAAACTTTATTTCACAGATCTAAAAATCAATAAAATCATTTTAAATAAATTTTTTTTCAAGGTAGGCCGTTATAATTTTAATAACACTATAAATTTAGTTTTACAGAAAACGACATTATTGGATTTTTCTCGTTAAAATCTCTAAATTAAGAAAAGTAGGGGAAGGGAAAAGGTATTCAATGAGTCTCAAGTTAGGTATTATATAGTTTTATACCTATTTCCTACATAGCCACTTATTTTCTATGTAGGTTGTTGAAGGTGTCACATCGTACTTATGTGACTATATTTACATGTGTCCTTACACTATCTTTATCGTAATAAACTCTACAATATGGTGATGTAATACAGAAACACTGACTCATCATCCAGAGTTGAATGTTACTTTTTCCGATCAATTATATTCTACCCCAATCGCTCAACAAGTGATTAGCTATTAACATTGCACGTATAGTTGAGCCGAAATGAAAATCAACTTGTTAAGTACAAGAAGGAGGAAAAATTAAATATTTAAGGATACATAGTGTTTCTAATAAACTATTCGCAAATATGAATATTATTTTTCACTTTGTAATAAATATATTGTGCCCAGGATATAAAAATCTGCATGTAAAAATATCTTGAATTCCTTAAAAATACTTCAGCTTTGTTATTCACAACTTTTTACAACTTTAGTATTTAGGTACTTTTAATGTTAATATACAGAGCATTAGTAATACTAGTCAAATCCAATTGCAGCGTTGTAATGGCGTTTTTGCAAAAATAGTACAATAATTTGGATGATCCATCAAATTTTTCAGTTTTCATAAATTTTTTCATTTAATCTAAATTAAAAACAACATATTTTTGCTCTATTTAAAGCGGTATTTTAAATGATATCCCACATACCTATACAGAAGTTTTCTTTCGACCGCCTTTTACGTGTTAGGAAGACCTTTAGAAATAAAATATTAAATTATTTTGAATTAAATTTTTGGTTTGGAATCAAATAATTACAAATTATAAGAAAATTTAAAGTTTCTATCTCATTTTGTTTGAAAGTTCTCAGAAAGAGAGCCTCTTGCAGGTAGATATGCAGACAAATGGATGAATGGATGGACATACGTCGTTGTCTGATCAATAATGTTTCGTTCGGATCCTTCGCGCACGGAACTTTAAAAAGTGGAAGCGGGAAAATATGCGAATTTAAGTCATTATGATCTAATCGTGAAATTGACTTAAGCCTGGCAACAAGATTTGTTGAATAAAATACGAAGTATTCAAGTCCTCATTAATGGATTTTAGATGATAGCAATGTAAACTGAAAGCTGGCGTTCCATAGGATTCAACAGTGTTTCGGATGATTTTTGTCCTGAACTCTATGTTGCACCTATGCAGTGCCAATTCTATATATTCTTAGAAACATTCATGAATGTGCGAAATACAACACGGTATATGAAGTATCTACTGTTGTATACCAGGAAACCATAATTATTGCACAGCATAAGAGGCCAAATTTAATACAATAAAACGACAAAACATTTAACAACTTCTTCATTTAACTACTTTGGATATTTATTTGCAGCATATAACCGTAAATTACATAAATATATGTCAATACGTCCGACTCCATAAAAAATTATTTTTTCAAGTATTTTGAGTCAGCACTACCATAATCGCTACTCAAGCATTATTTATCTAATTTCTAACAGACACCGACTAACGTCTGGTATAATTGCTGAGAAATCTCGTCTAATCGATGCTGGTCCATAATAATACAACACGATGACTTCGATTAACAATTAAGGTTTATTTTTTTCGTTTTCCTGGCTTATGGCCATCTTATACCGATTGGCGTTACTTACATCCTATTTTGTTACAAAGTATTGCTATATAAATATATAGCACCCCCACTTAACAAGAATTACGTAAAGCCATACAATAATTATAGAACCTATCATCATCATAAATTTATAACGCTCAATTGCTGCCAAAGCTAAGCGCTTGTTTAACAAGTCAGTTGAAATATATTTAATTTCAACTTAGTTATTTCTAATTGCATCCCTAACTTAGTAATAACGCAAATCGATCTGTTATGAGAGTGATTGATTGTTGCCAATCGTAATGAACTTTGATTATCACAATATGAGACAATACACCGCTTACCAGTAATGTCATGCATCAAATTTCTTAAATGAATAGCTTCTTTAGATGCTTTTGACAATGCTATATACTGTAACTCGGTACTAGATAAAGAATTTTGTGTTTCTTACTATTCCATGAGCCCAGAGAACCACACATGGTAATTCAGTAACCAGTATGAAATTTACTGTCTAACCTGTCACCAACCCGAACAGCATAAAAAACCCTTTCCTTATTATATTTTAAAGAATAATGTTTAGTCTTTTGCAAGTACTTAAATACTCTTTTAGCGTAACTGTAATGAGTTTAATTATAGCAATTATTAAATTGTCTAAGCTAACTTGTAGAATACACCGTATCAGGTCCTGTCAAAATGGCTATGTACATTATACTTCCTACCATATAAATGTTTGATAAAGAATATTTGTTATACATTCTTCACATTTTCTAATGTTTAATTGACATTCGATGGGAGGATTTATAGATCTACAATTAACCATGTCAAATCTCGACAACAATTGTTCTGTGTATTGTTTCAGATCTATATTTCAGATATATAGTAGTTTCAGATATATAGTATTACTAGTACTTACTAGTAGTTTCAGATATATAGTAATAGTTTCAGATATATAGTATTACACTTTCTATTCACATTTATTCTCATACCTAAATAACGTCGCACAGAACCTAGGTTTTTCCATTTAAATTCAAACCCTAATATACTTTTCAATTTTTCTGTCCCTTTGTTGCAATTTAAAAAAGAATGATAATCATTACATACACTTTTATTTAAATATTACATTATTTCTTGTAAATAAAAATGGTTCGAATTGATTAATTTTAAACCCCGAGTAACAAGCTCATACAAACTAAATAAGACTGTTTCAACCCATAAATAGCTCTTTTAAGTTTTAGAACCTTCACATTATTATTATTTTTACACTTCTCAGGAATACACATACATACATTCTCTTTTAAGTATCCATTTAGCGTCCATTCCCCGCAATAGGAGAAAAAGTTGCCCACGTCGTTGTAGAAAAGGTTTTTCCACAAGCCTGGTACGATATCGTATTTTGTCATTGACGTCAAGTTTTTTGTTTAAGATCCACTTGCATTGCACTATTGAAGTATCACTCGGTATATCATCGAGCTCACACACATCATTGTACTTAAATGTCTGTACCTCATGCATGGCATCCAAAAAAGCGGTTAAAGAAAAAATTGCAGACATCGGAAGCTAAAAATATTGCAACCAGTGAAAACCCAGAGACGGAAAGTGGCAAAAGTGCGGGTATACATCTTTATTTGATATTTGATTTTAATGTGAAGAGTTTCTATTGTAAAGTATGTGAGTTTTAAAAATCTAAGACAACCACCGCAGAATACGAAGATTGGTATGAGGAATATAAAATCCAAAACTTTATTCCATTATTATAAAATCAGTTCCTTAAGATTATATAACACTTAAAAAAAGAATGTATTGACGGTCGAGTCCCCATTCTTTTTTGAATATGCAAGAGTGTAGACGACTGCGTACATTAAAAATAGTACCAGGTGTTAGGGGTAAATTATTAGGGGTGTATTATGACTTGGCAGTGCGTCGAAATTGTGATTCTCCTGAAAATATAAAAAATGCTATATGGAAAACTATTATTATAGTTCAACAGACGAAACCTCTAATTATGAAATGTATACCAAAGGTGGAGATTCATGGTACTCATACCAGTCACTATTATCTTTCTGCCTCCTGATGTTTTGGCTGCTATTAAACCAATTTATGAAGAACTTAGTAGTGATGATCTACTTTCAAGATGTATTGCGGGTTCAATCAAAACAAAAATGAATGTTACAGTCAACTGGAGTAGAGACGAAGCCCCAAAACGTTGCATAGCAGTTCTAATATTATAGAAATTGCTGGAAATATTATGAAGGTATGCAAGGTTTATTAATTATTGAAAAAGCAATGGGAATAAGTGTAGTTCAATGCACACCAGTATGCTGAAAAGATCGAAACGGAGCATATACAGTGGGCTAACGTACAAACGAAAACACTCGAGAATATAGAATGATGCGTAGTTAACGACAAGTTAACAATTTGGAATCTTACGCATTGGTGGATGATATTTTACATGACCCAGGAACAGATCAATCTATGCAATTGATTTTTTTATAAATTACATTTGTATTCAGTATGTAAGAGAAAAACTTCAAGGGCCTTTTTTTCTCAAAAAAAAAGTTTTCGGACATGATGGATACTTTAAAAATCGCTAGATGGACTTAGGTCAAAATTTATACACCATATTCTAGACATTAAAATTGTAAGGATTTGTTAAACTAAACTAGTCTTTTTTATAAACAATTAATGATCGATTTTCCTCAAAACTCTTTCCAAAAATTCATTAGGTTGCCATTTTGCAAAATTTAAAAAATCCTTCTATCAGTTTCAAGGTAAGAAGTCAGACTAACAATTTTTTATCGATTTGAATTGCACAGTTAAGAAGTACTGATGACAATTTTATAAGATAAAGGATTTAATCGAATTGATAACTTGGTCCATAATTAATATTTTTTTAATTGTCGTGAAAGTTACTTAAAAGGTAAAGTAAGAACTTAATATTATATATTAAATAAAAAACACTGTACAATAACTCATAAACAATTTTTGAAAATACATATTTTTCACATCTTTGACTGCTTATAACCCCATAAACAACATAAAAATCATTACTTTGCAACTCGTTTTCTTGGAAAAATCAGCTTTCTCCAAAATCATTAAGCTAAACTATAATAAATTCACATTAAAATATACAACGTTGATTCAAGTAGTAGCAATTTTTACGTGACCTGCGTGAATTTTTAATATTAAAGGTATTTTTTTTGTTTCACTAATGTGTTTTAATCGGATTGAATTGAATTTACATCGCTTAATTGCGACATACAAAAACAACGCCATAAATATACAGCAAATCACTTTCATATTAAATGTTGGTAATCTAGTTTACTAAGATATTCATTTAAATGTAATGAAATATAAATGAAAAACGACGATTATAGGTAATGAAATTAACATTTCGTGATAGTTGCCATTTTAAATGATCGATTAGTTAATTAAAAAAATATTTAAAACAAGTAGTTTATGGAAACTATAACTGCAAAACAAAGAGAACAATCATTTCTAGAGAAAATTGTTTTAGTCTTTTTCAATTATACGTACATGACAATTCTGGGAGTTTTCAATAAATGAAAAAAACAATTCTTCATGTCTTAGATTATTTTTATATGTAAAGCAGATAAACCTGAATGAAAGAAATATAAGATTGTAATTATATGGAATATTAAGATTTCGGATGATGTTAAATAGATTGGAAGACAGAATCTCAAGGTTATACAACATGAGAGTCCACATAAAAGTTGGAAGAGAAACTTGAAAATATTATAATATTTTCTTCGATCAAATATATTCCGAACGCTTGAGTTTTTGTAAGTATGAAAATTGTTATACCCGATAACCAACGAAAGTACGGATGACTTTCGTCATCTGACCAAAAGATATCAGTTAAAAGATTACCGAATAAATAAATAAAAAAGAAGCCGGAATAATAAGGCGCTACATAAAATCTATTTTTATCTATGTATTACGTAGGTCAGTATAAAAAATAAATAATATAAAAATAAATAACAATTTTTAATTCACCAATCATTTTAGTTTCCTTCCTAACTAGCTTAAAATGTAAAGTATTGATTTTCATTTATTTAATTCACGACGGGTTTATTTAGGTTGTAACGAAAATTGGCATCCTCGTAATAACAATTCCTTTAACTATTTTCTTTTTGAATGCGAAACATTTTTATTTAATATTGAAGTTTTAGTGACCCTTTAACTTAAAAGAAATATCGTATTCGTGAATGGTAAGGGAAGTGTTTCAAATTTGTAGTAACTTGTTTCACACATTGCCATTTAATATACAGTACCAAGTGACCGAGCGACGCTCGGTGCGTTTCGAGTGTCATTGGGAACGTGAAATTCTTTGTTTTGGTCCGTTTCCCCTTCCCCTTTGCCTTTGCTTTTGCCTTCGGCCTTCTGTCTCGCCTTCGCCCTCGCCTTGCCGGTTGCCTTCGCAATCGCGTTCGCGTTCACCTTCGCGTTTTCGCCTCTGCATTCGCCTTCGCTTCGCCTTCGCGTACGCCTTGGCGGTCGCTTTCGCCCTTGCGTTCCCCTCCACCTTCGCCTTCTCTTCCACTCCCTCTTCCTCTTCCCTTCCCCTCCCCTTCCCCTTACCTTCCCCTTCTCCTTACCTTCCACTTTCCCCTTCGATCCACTTACCTTCCTCCTCCCCTTATCTTCCCCCTCCCCTTACCTTCCACTGCACCTTCCCCTCACCTCCCCCTCCCTCAACCCCTCCATCTTCCCTACCCCCTCACCATTCCCTTCCCCTTCTGCTTCCGGTTCCGCATCCGTTTCCCCTTTCCCTTTCTTTTTTACTTCCCTTTCCCTCCCTACCCTTTTCCACTGGTTCTCTTATATTTTTCCATTCAAAAGTTATTAAGTCATAAAATAATTAACCGACATGACTCATCTTCCTATTAATACCTGTCCTAAAGTCAGTAGAAATATTTCACGTACGCGAAATATATTTTTAGACTAAATCACCGAAAAAACGTGTAAACACAAAGCTAGTGATGTAGGGTGGTTCCGCCCAGTTCCTTTTCATCACCAGCGCTAAAGAACGTGTCTTCCGTTCTAGACTGGAATACATTGACAGCTGATGTATTTTCGAGGACGTTTATGGCGTGGTGGTTTTGCCAAGTTTTATTAGTAAAGGAAGGAGATTACACATATTTTCGGGACAGTTCAAGCGAAAAGCTTTTTTTAATCTGAATGTATAAAAGAAATACATAAAAGGGACAATAACAGTAAACAGTGTTACAATGAACCAAACGCTAAACAATTTAATTAGGGACAAAAGATAATGTTAGTAAAAATAGATGGTAAACTTGAAATGAATTCAAACCAGATATGTACTACTTTATGACATGTTTTGTATAGGTTCTTTTACTTTTTTTATACATTTAAAAGTTGGTAATATTTTAAATATGAGATGGAAATATTATTGGACCATAATATCTTAGGGAATCGAGATATTAAAACTTATGTTTTGAACTATATTTTTTGTTAAATAAAAGTGTTAAACGTATTAAAAATAAATCTAAACTAAGGATCAAAGAATGCAATTATATTCTTCCTCTGTATAGATTGGCAACATTTTTTTAGAAACCTTTCTTTATCCCTTAAGCTTTGGACACATTTTTTCTGCTTTTGTTTTATTTTTAAATCACCGATTGGGCCAGAGAACATACGTGTAAAGGGGGCAATTTTTTTTGTACATTCCTTTGAATGAGATATCATCAGAAGTATCACTAAACATTTTTCGTCATTAAACAGCTTCTAAAAAAAAGTAAGCTTTAAATTGACGAATAAAAACCTCCCTAAATAGTTTGAACTATGGGTTTGAAAAACCTGAAAAATTGTTCATGGCTAGTACATGAAAAAAGTACATAGGACTCTCAAATAAAATTATTTATGTTAACTTGCATCAACAATTGCAGGAGACGAAGGCAACAACGGAATGCTTCTTTTAAGGACATGCACTTAGCCGGTTTATATCATTTTTAACACCATAAATTAAATGCATTCTGAACAAGAATTGTGGTGACAAACATTAAATAGAAAACTATCTAAGCGTATTGACTGCCCACGTAAAACATTTTGTAAATAATCCGACCCTATATTATTTATTCCTGTCTTTAATATTCAAAACGCATTTCGGATTAAATTTGGTAAAAAAGTTTTCAAGATATTAAGGAAGGCCTCTTTACACCGCTGCTTCCTAATGACTATTACAAGCACACAGCACTCGCGGCTCCACAAAGGTAAGACAATCAATAATAAAATACCTCCGAGACGACGCCCTAACTTCCAATTTAACTTTTTAATGATAAGTACCCGCCATTTTCATTTTCCATTCTTCATATTTTATAATGGTTTTCATTCGTGTGCTTTTGGGGTGCTCTATGAGGGGATGGGGTGGGGGATAATGTTTTTATATATGGGTAGATTTATATGTCAATTTGTGTATAGCGAAACTTTGTTTCGGTATTTAAAAGAGGTACCTTTCATAGATATGACACTGAAGTCTATTTGAATGCTGTTAGGATAATTGTTAGAGACTAAATTTTTAAAGAGTGCAGTAATTGTTTTTTTTTTGAGATGATACAGAACAAATTTTAAAAACTTTTATTCTTACTTTGCTTTCTGTCTTTATGCTACAAAGTTAGCCCAATGTGCTAGAAACTTTAAACTTGCAACATACTTCTTTCATATAACAAAACCTTCTGATGACAGAGTCAGGATCTGATGAGGATCTGATGAGGAATTTTTTTGGTTATAAAGTACGTATTATAACTTATTGATTATAAAATAACATAAGAGGTAATCCGTTAAAAATATAAAACTCGATTGTCCATCACTGTAAGGAAAAAAGATTGTTCGTTTTCAAACTAACAACATTGCGTTTTCAGGGTTATGTAACTAAATGACAAAAATATATTACTTTTAATTTCTATCTGTCTGTCGCAGCATCATAACTCTTGCAATTTAAGACATGTTATAAAAATATCTTACAAGAAGACGTAAACGTAGACTTACGTAAACTCACAGAAAAAAAGAAAAAAATATATTTTTGTTTGCTAAGGGGAAAAAGTTACCTCTACCTTATTTACATTTTTCATCGAAAATGTATTTTTTACCTAGGAACCGTATTACGGACATCGAATTTTATGTCATTGAACAGGCTTTTTAAAATGCAACCGAAAACGGCTGATAAAATTTTCTGATTCCGCACATCATTAGTAAAATCTAAATTATCTAGGGTGTCGCGCAATGCCCCTTCCACAACTTTTAACAACGTATAACGAGAATCGGAAAAATAGTATAATTATTTAGGCTAATAGTTAATTAAAATACTATAGTTTACCGTATTGTTTCTCAAATAAAATGAAGTAAAGTAAAATATGCACCAATATATTAAATTGGAATAAAATGTTAATCTTGTGCTACTTTAAATATTATTTATAGTACATATATGTATATATATATACATATATATATATATATATATATATATATATATATATATATATATGTATATATATAAATATATATATACGAAACCCAAAGCATGAGTTCTACTGACAGTTAACAGTTTTCTTGAATATTAGGCTTTCCAAAATCCATATCGCTTCAATCGGAACTAATTTAATTGGAATAAAATGTTAATCTTGTGCTACTTTAAATGGACGTTTAAACACCAGCAAACCGGACAAAAAAATCAATAAAACTTAATTGATTTCCATATACTTTATAGCGTCCCTTCGCAGGTAATGATTCGGTCCATTATTTTGAATATAAATTAAATGCTTCCAATTTTTGTAATAAACTCATTTTTGTGGTTTTTCTAAGTCGTAATACGCCAGATGAATTTTTAAGTTAAACCTTACAACTATTACAGCTGCATTATAATAATGTAAGAGGATGTTGTGTCGCGAAAAGTACAAAAGTCTACAAAAAAATAACGGTTTACGTGGATAATTATTCCACATTGTCCGCTATGAGTCATTTTTATTATTAAAGTGGACCATAATATGTTTTTCAAGTAAAATAAAGTAATCCATATGTTTTTACATGTTGTGACACGAATTTGATTAGTTTATTTACTACGAGCGACTTTATGTTACCAGTTTTCATCTCGTAGTTAAATATACATAACTACACCGTTTAGAATGCCGTCAAGAAATTAATCGTAAATAATCATTATATAAAAAACAATAAATAGAAGGCAAGTATTATTGATTTTATTCCTGCAATTAGCTACGATGTATTATATTCCATTACTTACAAAAATCAGTCCCTTCAAAGTTGACGTAACACTAATATCTCAGTGACCTAATATCAATAAATTGACTAATATCAATGTAACATGATATTGAAGTATAATATAAAATTAAAGAAAAAATATTTAAAGTAAAAAAAGGTGTTTGTAAATAGATAAAAATATATCTCGGCAAGGCAAGCTTTCATGACGAACCGAGCGCATTAATCTCCCATCTCTTTTACCGTTTTTTCTTCTAATTCATTGTTAAGTATATATACATAGATACACACAATTATATGGATGTTGGCTGTATATGATGAGACCACTCCGCAAGTTAAGCAAATGCTTCTTCAATTTCTTCCCATGTTAATTTACATTTTAAATTAAGCACAACGCGAGGAGGCGACTGAGGGCCCTTGCATGCCTCCAGCTTTTGTATAGTCTTATGCATGCCCGCTTCACGTGTAGATGTACCTAGATACTAATGATAGTATGCGGCTACACCCGGGCAAATAATTTTACAACTGCTATGTATGAGTTTTCTAAAAATAAATTATTTGTGAAATGTTTGACTTTCCAGCCTGAAGTGAATTTTTTCCTGAAAGTTTAAAAAAAAATATGGGATTGTACATTAGCCAATAAGTTTTTTTAATATTACCCCCCCCCCTACTTTTTAGGACTCCTTAATGAAATGAGGAACCTTTGTAACTGCATCATGTCCTTCTATTAGTCCGTCTGTCATAACCTCACAATTTTTACAGATTAAGACCAATGTAGATAAGAATTTGCAAATAAATGCTCCATATGAGTCGCTCCAAATTATTGTGTACGAAATATTAAAAAACATATTTTTCATAATATATACCCCCTCCCCCCACTTAAAAGTGGAGTTGAAAATTATTTTTGTCAGTGAAAAATTAACATTGCCTAGGACTTTGATAATGAGAACGGGATTTCATTTACCATTTTCAGGGTTCTGTACCTCAAAAGGCAATAAAGAACCCATATAGAATTACTTCCTCGTCCGTCTGTCAAAACCCGAGAGGAATGTATTTTTTTTGGAACAAGTTAAAATCATCATCACAATCAAATACTTAGGTCTATAATTCCTTGGAGGTGTAAAAAAATCAAACTCCTAAGTCAACGCAAGCAAGGATCACCCTAAAAATACGGCCATTTATCTATGCCGCATATTTTGACTCTCGCAAGTAAATCAAAACCTATAGGGTACTTCCCGTTGACCTAGAATAATGAAATTTGGCAAGAAGCTAGATATTATAGCACAAATAAAGGAAAAATCCGAAAATCGTTAATTTGTAGTTATATAGCGTAAAACATATTTTCTTTTACACAATTAATGTGCCTTTGAAACATATAGCAGGCAATGTATTTTCATTTTACGAAATAAAAATTTTGTTAATCGTTTAATAGGAATATTATGTACCATTAAATGTTTTTGAATACTTCGTAGTGCAAGTTTCACTCATGCTGGCCAGGTTTTTAATTTTCGACCACCGTTTATAAAATAAGATAACTTTGAAGTAATGTCCAATTTGTTACCCATAAATTTTTCAAACGGGGGTAAGAAAACAAGTCAAGGTCTAATTCTTACAATAACATTGTACATAAACCTACAACTGGGATCATTTTGATTAACTTACATAAACAATTTGAAACACGGACAATTAAAGAACCTTACTTTATACGTGTTTCGACACTCACTTGCTTTAATTAACACCTGCTTTAATTAAAGTCAATGCGCAAAAGTATTAAAATAAATGTTAAAAAAGAAATATATATATATATATATATATATATATATATATATATATATATATATATATATATATATATATATAAGTGAATAAAAATGTATACTTAATCGGTATATAACCCATAACGGTACTTTTATTAAATATGTTATATGGATTTGAGGAAAAATTATTATTCGACGGTAGCTGTTAATTGTAATTACTTTTCTATACTAAATCAAAATAAGAGGGTGAGAGAAAGTGCTTTTTAAACAATTTTCAAGGGATGGAATTAAATATTGATGCATTATGTAGAATAATGTATCTAAGAAGAGTGTCGAAGCAATATAACATATTTAAATAATTGCTTTAGTTAAACGGGTTACACAATGCATTACATTCAAATAAGTTCAAATAGAATTTATTGCCAATGTGCAAATCAAACTTTCTACTTTGTCAAAATTCTGTCATGAACCAATTGTTTATGAAATCACAACATATTACAGTTTACTAAAGACTATCAACTAAAGAAAGGTGTACCGAAATGTGACAACCCTCTGTTGAGGTATGGAAGCACACACACAAATATTTAGTGAAGTTAAGACAACTGGCGATATTTTGATCCAATTTTCTAAATTGAATACAGTAATTTAGAGCTAAGCATAATTTATAATAAAAGCTGCTTTAAATTTCTTTCATACACTCCATTTAAAATCAATACAACAAACAATATTTGACAGCAAATTGGAAAAAACTTGCCTACTGTATGAAAATCGCCTCAATAGTCCAAGCTTTTTTCTTATAAATATATGAAGAAAACTATTTAACCTAAAGCTTGCGTAAGACCCAATTTCGTTCCAAACCCGCACACCTACGCAAATTGAACGTTAAAAACTCGAGCCGCGCACATAAACAAATAAATAGCAAAACTCGCGCCTAAACAGGAACGGGGAGGGGGCAGACCCGACCATTAGCGACCCCCCTCCCCCCGGGGGCTTTGTATTCGTTAAACGACGTGGAAAATAATGAATTTTCTTAAATATCAGGACGCCAGGACAATGGAAGGCGCTGAAAGGGGAGCATTAAGACACAGCGTCTCGCGACATCAATCATAGGGACCTCTCTCTTCCTTGCCCGGCCTTTTGTGGCTTCAGCGTATTTCGTGCTACGGGAAATGGGAAAAACGGAACGAAAGTGTACGTGAAAAATTGTTGCGCGTGACGAAAGGTGTGGGAAATATTTCGACGCCTGCGTACGGTTATTGTAATAAATTAATGCAATTAGGTAATTTAAATTTTGTGATCTTTTTATTCTTCATCTGTTTAAAAGTTAAAATGTAGTAAACCGCATTTTCAACCACTGTTAAAGAGGGTTTACAAGTTATTTTCAAATCATACATAAATATTAAACCACTTACAAACAAGCAATTACCGAAAAAAAATCCTATTACTATATTTACTATGCTTCTTTTTACATATAACATTTAGTTTAATATGATTCTAAATACCCCTTTTTGAGACACAAATACGTTACCATTCATTAGGTTAACCATAAAAATTACTCGATATTGCATATTTACGTTACTAGTTCGAATTATCACACCTGTTAACACATGTTTTAAATCTTCTGGTTTCATCTGAAATGTTAAATGTACAAGCGGGGCACTATAACCCAGAAAGATTTTTCAGTGTTAAAAACATACTAGTAATTTTAACCGCTTTTCGTATTGGAAAAGTTATGCTATATTACAAATTTCTAAATCTTTAAAGTTTCTCCTTCCGGGGGTATACACAAAATAATGTCTTGGAATCTGACAGACAATAGTAGTACCGTAGCTAATAACATGAAAATATGAAGATGTTATCAAATTAAAAGCATTTATTATAAATAAAATAAATAATGCCATCTAGTGGAGAATTATAAAACTACGTATTTACGAACGATTGATTTTAAAAAATAGACGTCTTTATCAATTAATTAAGTAGTAATCAATAAATTAAGTAATAGTGTAGTAACACTGAAGACTTTCATTAAAATCATTGGAAAGAATTTTGTGTGATGCGCTCACAAATATCGTCTCTTTACCAATTAATATATTATAAATGTAAACTTTTATTTAATGATTTGTTTATTTTTCTTGTTTTTACGTCTCCACTTCTCAATCGTGAAATTTCAAATATAGCATATATCATATTCATAAATATAGGAAACTGTTTTATTTCGGAATGGAGTTATTTTTTTTAATAAACGTAGGCTGTTTTCCTTTTTTTTTGTTTGTCTTAAAGAGTTGCATTAGAAGTCTTCTAATTTTTTTTTCTAAAATACTATTTATTTATTTTTAAAATACTATATATATATATATATATATATATATATATATATATATATATATATAGACTTATGTTTAGAACTCTTTAATAGTCATTTAGATTCTTTGAATCTAAATACCTTTTTCAGCTCCATTAATTCAAAATACTGCATTTTGTAATATTTCCTTTACAAAATTGTAATATTTCCTTTACATCTTTGTTGAGTTATTTTCCATGCTTTAACATTAGTTTTAGTCTATCTACCGTAAAGCATCATCGTTTATTAGGATTATTTATATTCGCTGCCTGATGCTAAGTTCTTGGAGTATAGAAACATTTTTCCGGAATTCAGTCCACGATACTCCAAACTAGGGCATATTATAACGCGGTCTGCCTATAAATACAAGTACGCAATAACATCTATCCCGATAATGTCAATCAACAGAAAAGAATTTAAAAATATCGTTTCCGTTAGTGGCGATAAAACGCTATTTAATAATTTTTATGGCATCTCACACTTTGTACAGGATATTTTGAGAAATACTTCCTTATTTTAATGTTATACTGTAGGGTAACCTTACATTTCAATCAAAGACCGGCGTACCTGTGCGTATCGTAAAGGGGTATCTCCTACTTATCTAAGTCTCTTAAAGTAGTTGAAGCTAGTTAACAAATCCAAGTTTAATTGAAAGTTCTAATCAAAATCTAATATCTAGAATTAATTTAGATTTTTCAATTCCACATTTGAAAAATTAGAAATTACAAACGTACGCATTGCAAATTATTTTAAAGCTTAATATTCCGTAAATGGAATTTCAAATAAGAAGTGGTAAATGGAAGCTTCCATTTTGAAAGTAATACTAGTGATCACCCAATGGTCGACTGTAATGTACTTACCTACTTTCATATTGTTGAAAATACTAATAGGTAGGTGAGAGTAAGTCAATTCAGATTGCTGCAATAAAATTTTCCTTTTGCAACAAGTGTATATTAAGCGAACTTTATTTCACAATATATAAAACACAAATATTTATTATATAAAATCAATGTATTTGTAACATATATTATGTACAAATTTTAGCTTTCTGCACTCCTTCTCTTTATAAATCTTAACTATGACAAATCTCACACACCTACGTGGGCGCAATGTGCTTAAAAAGGGGTACAAAGTTTTCTCTTCACGTGTTAAAATGTAGGTTGTACGCAATGTAGCTCGCAGCAGTCTCGTAATAGCAACATATTTTAAAAGTAATTTAACTTATAGATTTACATTAGAGGGAATATTCTATGTTTGAAGTGAAAAAAACATTCGCCTCCAATGTAAAACTACACGTTTTACTATTAAGGGACCCTAAAAATAATTTAATCGAGGAAATAAACTTCTAATCAAAGTTGTACTATGTAAAATTACAATTTTGAACGCTTTGCGGATCGCTTGTGCCACTAGACCAAAGTTATTCTAATTGCTTACCTGTAAAATGATTGTATACAATTATTTTATAAGACAATATAAATTGGGAAAAACTTCCGTTCGAAAATTTGTATAACTTTAAAAACAAATTTAAGTTTGGAATTAACTAAAAAAAATTAACTTTTCAATATTCACTTCTTATAATTGTATCTTAATTTCAGTTTCGCATCCATCAACAAATCTAGTAACAATCACTTAATTATACAAACAATTCTACAAAACTACAGCGTGATAGTATGCAAGAGCAAATTTATCTGATTTCGTAATTAATTCAACTTTATATAAGTTTAAGTTCGTAAACACTAATTTCCACACGCTGAATCAAGTTAAAGAGACGTAAAACACAATTAAAGAATGTCATAACTATGTTAAAAAATATGCTAATTTCCTATACTATAACCCATATGTATATAAAACGTTTAAAACGTTATTTCTTTTAAACATTGCATTGAATATGCTGGACATTGAACTATACACGCTAACAACTCTTCGTAGAAGCGTTAAAGTGAAGAACGCGTTACGATACGCAACGTAGAACCATACAAGACAACGGCGAAACAGGACAGAGATAATGTACCTAATGTATCCAAGTCTAGGTCGCCGGGCCTTTATAACGAATGACTAAGCGCTTCCTCTTCCTCGTAATATCTGCCAAGTTTGTCGGCGTCTAGCGGTTGCCATGGATACGGTAGGCTGCGTTGTATATCTCGGTTTGCGGCTCGTAGATTGCTGCTTAGGCGGGATTTGGGAACGGCTGTGAGAAAAATACGCGGATGCCTGCTCGCTTTTGTGTTGGGCGGAAAGTTCCTTTTATTTGATGAAGTTCTCGGGTGCTCTGTAGGCGAAGGTGTTCGATAATATAACCGTTGTGTCATATTATTGGCATTTTTGGTGAAATGCTCTTAATTATATTTAACATAATTCGTTTATTTTTTCACTTTTGTGGATCTTATTTATGAAAACTATGTTGTCTAACAGCATCTTAACGAAATTTGCTTATAGTCAAGTTTAACTGATCAAATAAAATTAAACTTTACGTTTTTATAACCCTGGATTATAATTTTTTTTACTAATATTTTACTTCAATTTTAAATAAAAAAAATAAATAGTTTATGTTACGACAACTAGTTAAGTGGAAGTACAATACGATCTACGTGGATTTTAGGTATACTTAGGTATATATTATCATTAAGAGTTTGTACTGTTTTCGTTAAACCATGAAAAATAGTATTAATACTTGTAGAATTAATATTATTTTTCACCATGTTAATTTTTTTTTGATATATTTTTATAGACTTCAAAATATAGTAAATTTATCAAAAAATTCAAGTGCATCGTAACTACAACTTTCCAGTAAACTTTAAACAAACTTCTAGCTGACGCTGTTTATTTTTCATAATTTTGGCTATAGAATTTGGAAGAATGGGGGGGGGGTGGATGTGGTGGCCATATTTTTTGTTGATATTTTCCATAATGTTCCTAACACTATATTATATAAAATCTAAAAAAAATGGATTACTTCATTTGCAACCAACATTTTTATTTCAAACCGTTTCAGGGAAAAGCCGTATAGTCATTTTCAAAATATTTCCAGAATTAGCTTTCACAATTAAATGAAACTACGTGATGTAGTATTATTTCTAATTTCTTTAAGTTCTTTACCACGATCTAGGTTTCGTTGTATTACAACAGCTTCAGGTTAGTTATTATATTTGCTAATAGCCCACCTGAAGGTGTAATACAACGAAACCTAGGTCGTGGTAAAGAACTTAAAGAAATTAGAAATAATACTACATTACGTAGTTTCATTTAATTGTGAATAATGAATTTCTACAAAATTAACGCCAAATATATTCAAGAATTAACTTTATAAAACTTAAAAGTAGTTTTCAAATTCTTATAATTATCTCTTTCCACCGTAATGTATTCATATGATACATGAAATTAAAGAAATTGTTGATTACATTTTTTTCGCCTTCCGAAATATTTTAATTAATATTTTTTTAAAATTTGAAATACGTGTGATCCTCATTACGCTTTGTACGCTAAATTCCAAATTTTTGCGTAGGTCGATTTCTTATAAAAGTGGACGTCCATCTAGGATACATGAACAAGAAAAACGAAACCTCTTTAAGTCATTTATAAAGGTGCCGTTTTTTTCTTTTTGATAGGAAACCCTGAAAAAATCACCAGTCCGTACCTAGGTGTTCGTATTCGTATGGAAAACACAGAGACGAACAATTTAAAATTTTTTTTTTTATTTGAGGCATTTCATAAAAAATGTAAGAACAAGGTAGCGGGAAAACAATTGAATTACCCAGAGTGTGTGAGACGTGGGTGATACGAACGTTTAAACGACTAAAGAAAAAAAAATTTATTCTTGAAATTTTTTCTCCCCATATATCGAACTTGGAGATGAATACTTTTTTTCTTAAATATCCCATCGAAAACACCCAGTAATATTCGCAACATACAAGTCTCCAAAGTAGTGTGCAATACCCTAACTTTTTAACTACACTTTTTTACTTTATGGTAGCTGACTATTAAGATAACTTTGTCGCAAATAACTTGATCAATATACGGTATGTGCCTTGTTTTACCACGAAGAATAAAGTCTAACGGTTCACATGGTCCCTCGGTACCGTAGCAGCGGAATGGTAAATTAATACGGCACGCATATCGAGTTTTTAACGTTTAGCTTTTATGAAAAGAAAAACGAAAGGACTATTTGATAACGGAGTATCGAATTCCAGCGAGAAATCCATGAGAGAGAGATGGCGTGAAGTTATAGAAATAAACATAAAAAATTAATGTATACATAAGCATTTACTTTATAATTTCACAAAATTTAATTGCATTTACGCGGTTAACTAATAATTTTATTTTAAACAGATATGTGAAGTAAGTAATATTCAAACCTAGACTGTAAATATATAGTCTTAACGAAGGCAACATAATTATTTTGTATTTTAAATACCACTTGTAGGAGCATTAATATGTTTAATCACATCTCGGTTTACAGTCGATGATTGCATAATTCATTAAATCTAATGGAGAGCTTTCCGCGGTTTTGCTTTAAAATATAATTTCAATAATCTTTATTTCATCTAGATATTTGGCTGTCTTAATTTTTTCTTTGTGAATAGAGAAATATTATCTAAATATTAACTGAATTTATTTCCAACATATGCATATGGGAGTATGTAATGTCGGTAGGGTGTATTAAGATTAGCAAACATTGTATTATTCAAAATGATAGTTTCCTTTTCCTTTTCCAACCAATTAAAGCAACTTGACGTTCCGAATGGATAGATGAGAAAGAATGAGATAAAATGGAGGAAAATAATTATGCTTATAATTTGATAAAATATACGAAGAATACATGTTTATTAAACCAGACAGGCAAATCAGGAATCCAGCTAAATGTGATAAAACAAATTAATAGATTTGGTGTGAGATAAGTTTGAGAGAATATTTATTCCAGGCATAAAAATATAGCGGCAAATGAAAGATTACCACGTGATGTAAATACAAAAAATGGTCGTTATTTCTGTGGTCAGAAATAACAAATACGTTAATTCGCAATTTCGTTAATTCGTTACGCAAATAAACAGAAAAAAAATTATGGTTGAATTTAAAATATTAGTCGAAGAATATTTTTGACAGAATAAATGAAAGAATAAAAATGTATTTACTGTTAAATTTTGCTGCAAAAATCTTAAATTAGAGATATATTTTTTGTTTTAAGTGTCTTTTTGTTCAAATAAGCTTTGAAATATAAGTTCAATATCGAACAATTCCAATGCTTAAAAATGAAAACAGAATTAGTCGCTAATTACGATGGTATAGTTTTAAAGGAAATAGAAATCTAGAGATAAGAATTTGGAAACAGGTATGAACAGAGTTAGAAAAAGTGGAAGGATCTACAGAATTAGAAAAGTGGTAGAACTAGAAAGAGCAAGAGTAATCTTGCTGATTTATTCCTATTAGGTTTCTTTAGCACAAATTAATGTATGCCAGAAATATGGGAAGAAAGTAGTGTCGGTAGTCACACTGCAAAAAAGGGGTGTTGTAAATGTAAAAGCGAATATTATCGACAAATTTATTGAAAGATTAAATGTCAATAAATGCAACAGAATATATGTAACAAATTTTTCATTTTTCCATTACACCGTAATTTACACATATAGTAAAATGGTAACGAATGTCTGTGTGCGAATCGCGTGGAAATCACCGGACAGATTTTAATGAAAATTCAGTTCAGTAATTGTTATTCTACATAAGGGTTGAGCAGTTAATTAATAGATTAATACTTAATTATTTAACAACGTAATAACATTCCCTTTATAAGCAATTATGATAATAATAATTTTGTAATTTTTCGATATTCACTATACCTTTAGTAAATGTTTTTAATGAAATAATTAATTTATATTTAGTTACTTAACTACAGCGTCACTGCTATCAATTAGACTAGAACATCTGCCTGTGTGAACCAGGCCGAAATGCTAGTTATAGGTACAATTTTTTATTTCACACAAATTCAAGGTCATTTTTTTATTTCACATTGCAAAATTATGTCACTTATGTGTAACATAAATATATATGGAACGAAAATTTAAGACCACTTAACAGCATTTTTTACCAGTCATTTTGCTCAGCACTCTGTTTACGTGAACTTCATCAATTTCTTCAGAGTCAAATAAAGTCACACATAAGTTTTCGTTTATCAACATTCATGACGCTTCCTTTACTCGGTCTCTCGAACATGCTTTACTAGTTATATTGTGTTTATGTTAGGTAGTTTAGCCACGTTGAAACTTTTTTAATTTTTATAATTATATTTTCTTCCTATCTCATATTTTTATTTATAATCCAGTCTTTCAATTCATTTTTAAACAAAATTACTTTTACTATTAAACATCTTTGCTCCCAGAGGCAGATTTTAAAATCCTGTTACCTCCTTTTTTTATGGATCTACTCTTCATTATTTTTATAGTCACGCCATTTTTTATGAACTTGTGCATCATTACACGTCATTTACTACAATCTAGTTTTTTAAAAAATAAAACATGATTCTAACTTACTTATTCACTGACTGAAATTAAGGCGAATGGGAAAAATGTATACGTCATAGAAAATAGTATGTTCATAAATTTAAGTCTACTTCCTTTATGAAAATACACATTTACGTACTTGGCGAATAAAGAGAATATTATTAAGATTTTTTTTTATTATTCCGATACTATTTAAGTAGCTACTCAATTAATGTCGCCAGCAATAACAAGTTTATATAAATGTTCTTAAAGTAATGTTGATTCTTTCAAAATTACTTTTTTCCAATAAATTATATTCTATCTAGCATAAAACTTAACTATGTCCCTTTTTCGACACACGTTGTCAATCTCACCGAGCTAACTAAATGAAAACTTAAACAATAATTAAAAAATCTGCAACACGTAATTTCGAATCCCACCACCAGTCGGCATATCGATTTCCTCCAAACGTCTCACCCCCCCGCCATAACCTTTTTCCATTACATTACAATATAAAACGCGATCATATTTTCACTTGTAGCCCTGGTGGGGGAGGGAGACCGAGGCCTACCCCCACCCGAAGGCTCTTTTCATCCCCCGTCGTCCCCCGAAAATTTTCTCCACCACTTAAAACGCATTAATAACCTTTTCTACTCCGCAACCTACAATCTTCCTTCGGGTCCGCACCGCCCGCGAGTTCTCCTGCTCAGCCTCATGCGCTCTTCGTTTCAACCCTTTGAGGCTCGCACTTTCTAAAATACTTACCTTTAACGAACTTTGAAAACTAACGCTTGAATTTTTATATAATGACACTGTAAGTACGAAAATAAAACATTAAAATCATTAGTAAAACACCCTGGACAAACATGGCACATTTTGTTATTTTTTTTAAAATGTAACAATTAATTGGACCGAACTCAAATACTAATTACATAACAATGATTAAACTTTAGTTATAGTTCTAAATTATAATATTTTCTAAATTATAGTTGATGTCACAAATAATGTCATCAAAATAATGTCATCATGTCATCAAAATGATGTCACAAAATAATCGTCCCTAATTAAAATACGCTTAACTTAAACTTGTTACGATACAGGTTTTCGTACCACATTCATTTGTTTTATTTTTATGGATTACTTAATACGTTATACACGTCAAAAGTATGTGGAAACCTTGAGTTTTTATCCGAAGCCAACATGTTAATTTAAAGTTAAAGTTCGAATTTTCGGTAACAAATCCGAACAATAATACGAAAATTCCCAATACTACACTTTCACTTTTTAACGATATATTAATCAAAGAAAATTCAAAATCTCCAAAAATTTGATGAAAACTTAAGCAAACAAAAAACTATTTTGAAAACCAGGTATTCCATTAATGTCCGTGTTAACTGTAACAGAGGCGTTAAGTACGTGACGCTTAGTAATTGTTTTGAAATCAAGAGATTAAGATCGTTTTTGACCTATATCTTAGGACAAATAAAACGAAAAAAAGATAGTGGATTTGCATATAAAAGACGTTTATCAATCGCCATCTTAACCTTATATTTCGTCAGAATATATACAAATATTTAGGCTTTATTATGGACGGTACGTCATACCATCTAGTTTCCCATTCAACTCGTGATAATTGAAATAACAGCACTAGAAACACAAAGATTCTTGAAGATAATATTTAGACCCACCGACAAACAGAAACCTATCAAAAAGATCAACAACGTCACAATAAATTTCTTCTAAAACAAATACCCAAAACTACCCTACTAATCCGATACATGCAAAACCACAGCGAACTTCATAACCGATAAGCGAAGATTCTAAACAAACCGAACGTCGCATAACCTCATAGTGTTAAAAGCTCTCCCTACCCGCCGCCGGCCCATAAAAACAACCCCCGTTTCTTTCTCTGCCCCCCTCACCCCATCCCTTGTCCCCTAACACCCTTCACCACCCCCGCCTCCAGCCGCCCCCAAGTCCTTCATTAAAACTCCGGAGAAAAAGCCTCCGGTTAGGGCGGGACGCCCACGCGGGCCAGTCTAAAGAAGAAGAAAATATGGATCAATAAAGAAGTAGAGAGCCGCATTCGCGTCTGTATATATATATATATATATATATATATATATATATATATGTATATAAATATATAGATATACGTGGTCTATAGATATTCATATATAGATACATAGATATATATATGCACGAATCTATACAAAACCTTCTACACGTTAGAAGCAGTACCTATATTCATATACATATACATACTAAATGTAGGTTCGCACATTTATATACACACACATATATATAGCTTTATTAAAGTAGCACGTAAGTACTGGCGTAGAAAATGACTATGTGTGTAGACGCAGAAATATATATAAAAATGACTATGTGTTTGTGGGAATAAAGCTGTGAATATACGGTCATATCTACAGCTTTATGTGTGTTGGTATATTGGGCTTCGGTACAGGCGGTGCAAATATTGTTTTATGTTATATGCTATTATTCTTTCTCCGCTGTGACGCTCTTGACGGAGTGGTCGTGATCATCACGTGGTACTGTTAAGGGGTGATATAATCCGTGATGATGTCCCGCCATCTTTCTCAGCGAGCTGTCGCTCTGGGCCGTCCACAGCGGATTTGACCTGGTCGGCTATCGTGGGCGACCATCCGCATGCTCTAATGACCTCTATTGGACACTGCACCCTACAAGGTGGTCTTTGGAGTTCTCATTCTGTCATAAGACATGAACAAAAAACTAGAGTAACCAAAACTACACTAAAGTCGATAGATGTTCTTGATGCCAAGTTCTTGGAAAATAAAAACATTAGTTCGGAACTCCGTCCAGGATATTCCAAGTATTCTTCTCTAGTACCACATCTCAAGGAAGTTTAATTTTTTCTTTTTGATTTTACAAAGTATTCACGTCTCTTGTTAATTAATTATCAGGCAGTACTTCTTAATGTCATTTCAAAGCAGTTTTTGAGAAAATTTTCCTACAAGAAACTTTGAAGGTTATGCGATTCAATTATTTCAATATGCATGTCATTTAAAGTCCACTCTAACTCAATTCTTAAAGGAGCTATCCACGTGAAGTTACTGGTAATGTTAAAAATTGAGATTATACGTAGAAATTATACGTAGCGACAGATTATTTCTCATAATACAATTCAAATTAAAAATATTTAACAAGGTAGTTTTTTTCTTTATTAAGGTTAATCTGAGAAATTCCTCTGGCGCCAATTTTTTTTTTACTTTAAACACGTATGACAAAAACTTAAGTCATATAGTAAATCTACGAAACGCCACTAAATAGATAATTCACAAATAAGTTTTACACGGAGTACAGTCACACAACTACTTGTAAAAATATGAAAAAACTAAAAAAAAACTATCATAAAAGCATCCTCATCCTTATGTATTTCGCCGACTATACCGCCGTCCGTGGGTCCGCGCGTCTCTCGGCGGACCGCGCCGAGGTGGCGCCCGGTACGCCCGTCTTGCGATCCGCGGGAGGTTGTGCGGGGGGTGGCTGTGAACGAAGGGGACGCCGACGCGGGGGTAGTTTGTGTGTGAATTTTTTATGGGTTTGTCGCGTGTCGACTGTCTGTTTGGTCGCTCGCTTATCGGTAGGGTAGTGGTTTGCGCTATTGTCTTAAAAGTAGTTGCGGTTTTCAGAAAATATAAGAAATGAGGATTTTCAATTGTAATGTTCTTTCGTCATTGGAACTAGATGAAGACATATTGTGATGTGAGGGTAATTCAAGCGGGACTAGTTAGGTGGGTCGAAATTATGAAATGAGCTTTTTATCGGTATTAGGTAACATACTAACTTTATAAAAAAGGAAGTTTTGTTTTGTCGGTGTCTTAGGGTTTGAAATATTACTTTCCCGTTTGACAAGAAGATTTAATGATCCTATAGTGTATAATTAATATAGAATACAGAATAAATTTTTGGAATATGTACCTAATGCAATAAGTGCACTGGGTGCATTTTCGGACCTAATATTGTAACTAAATACATTAAAATAACGTTTGAATACTCGTCTATTGTAGAAAAATATAGGGTAGAAGAAATTAAACAGTCTATATTGCTAATTAATACATATTGTCGTTATGGCCCCATTATCCATTGCAAAATCGGACCTGAAATTTCAATTCAGTGACACGACTACTGAACTACTGAAAATCATTAATTTCTAATTATGTCACATAAAAAAATATTTTTTTAAAACATGCGCCTGGGAAAACATAGTAGACAAATATATTTTCTTTCTAAAAAAATTAAATTTTATAAATGATTTAATATCAATATTACGTACCATTAAATCTTTATAAATGCCTAAATGTGTACGAAACCCTCGTAGTGCGAGTTCCACTCGTACTTGATAGATTTTTTTTAATTTATATAAATTAAAATTAATAGGAATGTGAGAATAATGAGAGTTAGTGAAACTCAAAGACAACTGGTTTTATAGAGTTGACTAAGAGATAGTATGAGACTGATTGCTTTAATGCATTTACATTTATGGCCATCTTGGGAAATTGTTTTGTTATCCTTAATGTTGAGTCAAATATGTCTGAGATTTTTGCTTTAGATTTTTTTCTCGATGTCTGGGTTGGTGCCACAATAACACTCGATATACGGTCTTTTCGGCACACATGGACGAACCATCGGAGAAGTCTTGGTTAAATTTCGGAAGAGGTAGCTGGTGGTCATAACAGAGCCAAATGAAATGAGTCTGAAACAAAGTATTTGGAAGGTTATTAGGAAGCTTATTGATATCCAATTTCAGTGTACACTCTCTTTAAAATTATTACACTTTTCAGCGGAAAACAATCTGTCAATGTGGTAATGTATTAACCCTGCCTGTTGTTTAAATTTTAACTACAACACATAAGTTATGAATCTTATTTACGAAATGGAGTTTAACAAAAAAACTTAAATATTAAATGCTATCTTCTCATATAATGCTCTCGGAAAACGTAATTTCTTTTATATGATTTTAATATTTATATAACTAATAAATAAGTACATATGAATAAATGTTTACGAATAGATCCCTTATTTATATTTTTATTTCAATATGTAATAATATGTAGACCATTTGCTGCAAATTTCCACAAATTCAATGAACCCTAAGCGACATATTATTTTCAAATATATATGAAACACCCACATGAGACACAGGCGCACCCCCATAACTCACCACCTGAAAGCGGCAAGCTATCTCAAAAATAATTTCAAAAAACACTTCACTAAACCCATTTTCCACCGCGCATCCTTAAAGCTCAACATATGGAAGCCACACGGTAAGCCGCACTCTCTTTTACGACTTGAAAAATTTATCGCTCCTCCCCCGAGCTCCGAACATATTTTTTCCCCTCAAAAAGGGATGTACACCCTTATTTCCCTCCTACTTGGAGAAAAGTAGGTATACCGAACCGTGGAAAATATTACGACAGATGAAAATATTATAAAAAAGGGGTCTGAAAGACGGGGCCGCCTGTTTGTGTTAACAAAAGGAGTTGGCCGGAAACGTAGGGTTGGGTAGGCTTAGGGCGCCGGGCGGGGAGGTAAACCAGGCCTAGGGCATGGCGGATAAGGAAAGCCCTTAAAACAACCACCGCTGCGTATATTTCAATAAATTTTCTCCGTTATCTCGGGCTATTAAAATGTAGGTATGGGTTTTGCAATAAAATTATTGTATTTTGAAAAATGTTTAGCAATTTTTTGACGCTACGGGTTATTAACCCTTAATTTAATATTGTAGTTACACCATTTTTTGAAATATTTATTATTTAACATACGAACCTATATGATCCTACGAAATCAACATTTAAAAAACTGTGTGCAGAAATTTAATTAGGCACTTATGCAAGAAGAAAGAAAATCTGTTTTGGTATTTTATTTTCTAGGATAAATTTTTAATTTATGGTCGAAAAAACGGCAAGTCTATTTTGTCAGAGATTGAAAAAGTAATTTCTTTTCAAAGACACCGTTTATTTTTTAATAAATAGATAATAAATATGCCGTTATTTGCGTGGAATAAAGAATCACCCTTTCCCCCGCTGGCGCACTCTCCCACCGAATCGAGAAGCCGAAAATAATTTTGCGGTGGGCAGAGAAAGTATCTTTTTATCATTTCGTTGTATGATATATAAATATTCTTGATTCAATTTTTCTCTTATTCAAGCATGTAGAAATAGAACGGTCGAGGCGAAACAGACGATTCTTTTTTCCGCTCCCCGCTGACTTCACCTTCTCTCTGGGTAATCGACGCGTACTAATGTAAATTATTATCGATGTAAGACAGCCACATGCAGACGAGACGACGAGTTAGACGAGTAATTCTGTACGTTTTTTTTAAGTTTCCATATCTAAACGCTAAAATTAAACCCTTGTAATAATTTCACTTTTATCTGTCTGTCCGTATGTTACAACATCATAGCTTTTTTCAGTTAAATATTAACTGTGATGAAATTATACTTAAATGCGTAGTGAAACTACGTAAATATATAGATATGAGAAATTTATTTTTTTTAAATACTTCTCCGTACACTTGATTTAGGGAAGAAAATTTATCAATGACGTTCTCTTTCTCGAAGAGGATGTCTTCACTCCACTTACTTTAAGTTCGAGCCAAGCTTATAAAAACTTGAAAAATAAAAAGGATGCAACGATCTTTAGCAAGTACTTTAATGCTGATTATTTTTTTGAACTTGCATTAATAAACTACAGAAATACAGACAACCGAATTACTTGATTTTTAGGTATGTAAAAATATTATGCGACAAACAGAATACACAAGAAACATAACAGTAATGTGAAGAACACATTAAAGTCAAAAAGTAAGATTCTTTGATATCTTTTTTCTACCATGCTTCATGGATGCTGATAATATATTATGGTGTAGACAAATTTTGGAGTATAAATAAATAAAGACAAATTTTATCTTGTACGAATGAAATACGTCTAAACAATGTTTGGACGTGAAAAAAATGTTTTTTCGTTTCATTAATTTCATTCATATCACAGGCAGACTTCCAAAATACTCTCAGTCGTGTAGAGGATAAAATGTGTCCCTTTTTTATTTAGTCGTCTTGAGGGTTTCTCTCTTATAATATAACACATTTTAGCAATCGAATGCGTAAAGAAATATCTATAAAAAAATATTACAAGAATCATACAATTTTCATATTCATAATATGTATTATTATCAAAACCAGTAATAAACCATGTGTAGTATCAGACACAAGGAGCGATCTGTTCGCCTGTCACCATTTAAAGACATGATATTCATGCATGATCTATTATATTCTACTTTTATTAAATAGATAATTATTCAATAAATTTATGACGCGTGAGGCGTAATCACTCCTGATTATACGTTCTAATTGAACCAAATATTAAAATACAAACTCCGTCTCCTAATGGCAATTAGACAGTAAATAGATATATGATTTTTTCAATTTCCATGAAGACTGTTATCAAAACTTTCTTCTCCAATCCTCACTTATATATAAATTACCTAAAAATTGGTATCTATTCACACTCCCTTATTATTTTAACTTCAAGTTGTATTATTAAAGTGCACCTCTCTCTGATTAATCAGTGGGCTTAAAAATGGATTATTTATCAACCCAAATAAACCCCAGGTTATCGCAATAGAGCGTTTTATTCTCTGTTCCAAAAGTTATCTTTTTTAATCCACACATATGAAATGGTGCGATGTCCATTTTTTTACTACGAAATATTCAGGCCTACTGATCAATTAAAATCTTAGCTGTAAGCGTCACTTAACCAATTTTAGCCGCCGAATTTTCGGCAAACACAAAGTGTAATTCAAGCTTCAACAATTTATTTCGATTAAACGTAAAATCTGCCTTTGTACACTTTTACCAATATTGCTCAATTAAGGGAATACGTACTAATTCGATATCACATGTGGTCGGTTAAATATATCAGAACCTTCAAAATTTTACGTATTTGTTATATAAACCAAAAGTTTGCAAAATACGACCACATTTCCGTATTTAATTCATATCTTAACCGTATAAAAACACATAATAAACTCAACTCTCAACTTTAATATTTTTGAGAAAACCAAGTCCATCTTAAATTCATCCTTGATTTGATCCCTGGGCACTCGTGGTCTTGGATTCCGTTCTGAATACCACCTCACTCCTTTTATTGACATTTAACCACCTTCACAACTTTATTAAAATAGGTCAGACTGGCGTCTGTGTTACCTAATGACTAATTAATTATATCAATAAGTTTAGAATTTATATGTTTATTAATTATATAAATAATCCGATTAAGAAAATATTCTTATATAGTCAAATCATGTAGCATCAAGTGAAGGTAACGTAGATTTATATTTTCACAAGTCTTCTGAAAAAGTTATTTCTCTCTTAGTTAATCTTTTCATTACATTCTGCCTTCCTCACCTATCCTATTCATTTTACCCATTCACCTTAATACTTAAATTACTTAATAATTTGTTAATTTAAATATATTTTTGCACTCCGTCGCAATCTTCGCAGCATAAGCCCGCGTAATGTATATTTGTATGTCTAAATAAATTAATAAATATTTTTAGTATTAGATGTGTCCGCGACTTCGTGCGCGTGGAATACGGAATGAAAAAAGTTATTAGGATTTTTTTCTCAGAATAAGCATAAAGTTTACTAAAAACGCTAATAGATGGCATTGGGAGTGCGATATCGTAATATATCTATGAGCATAAAATTAAGAACTAAGAACACTAATTTTTTTTAATCTGTATTATCCAGACAAAAAGTATTCTATACGTTGCACGGAGGTATAAATTATTACCACGCCAAATTTCATTAAAATCTGTCTAGAATATTTCGCATGATTGAAGAACAAATTAACATACGGACAAACAGCCAGAAATCCTCAAATAGGTTTTCTGATTTCTGTTATCATTTTGTATGCTAAATCAATCACTCTTTGTAAAATATTTTTCGTGTTCAGAATTCACTCTGTTACAGTTTTATTATATGTATAAATTTATTCTGAAGTACTTTCCTACTAAAGATGTTAATACAATCAGCAGACTTTTCAAAGTCCCTTCCAATCTATTATCATTTCATAGTTCTCACTCTGTGAGTCTTTTATAGAACTTGCGAAACAATTTTCCAGACGGACAATGCCGGGCTACGTGTCTGTATATCGTAAACAAACGCACGGAGAAGAATCGTACAAAGATTGTTGTGAGACGCGCTTGCTAATTACCAAAATTAAAAATGATAATTAAGCGTGTGAAACGTGTAAATTCAAGACAATTGAGAAATAAAAAACTACAATGAAAATTAAAATTTTATAAAATATTTATTTAATATTTTATTAAAAACTTAAAATTGTATTATTTATAAACCGCAGTGCTCACTTCATAAAAACAGTTCTTACCAATCTCCAGATATAAAGAGTAATAGTACTGATAGTACTTTTCTCCGAACATAAAAGGAAGTTTACTTAAAACATTAATTTTATAGGTAAACTCCATAATCGCGACTTTTGATATACACTTTGAATAGAAGTTTAACTTTCAATTGTAACCTCTCTACAACCTAAACCTAAAACTATACACTTACGCTATAGTTAAAATTCTTATTTTAACTATTCTATAGTTAAAATTCTTCTATCTATATATTTATATATACATTATAGTTAAAATTCTTCTATCTAAACATATTCTATAGTTATAACTCTCCGTACGCAATAACGTAAAAGTTTTTTTCTGTGAGATTTAATTGTGATGCAACCTTAAAACTTAAATGGCGACTAATACAAAGTGTTTGTAACAGTTGTTTTTATCAAAAATAGTTTGTTATAATACTATTATAAAGATATTCAAATTAAATTTTAGCTCGGAAAAGGTATTAATGTATTCACTAAAATAAATATTTAATCTAGGAACCTGCTACGGTTTAGCCCAGAAAAACGGGAGTATAACTGATTTTGTTTTAATTTCTTTTTGAAGTTATTATTCTTTAGGTGCGGTATAAAAAAATTATGATAGTTAAATTTTACGATACACGCGCACGATGCAAAAAATATCGACAGGGTGGCGTTGCTCATTAAATATGCGTATAATGACTGAACTACATGATAGTTATTGTGGTATTTCTAAATATACAACACATATTCCATATTCATACAAATCTAAGTTACATCTGTGCTTTTAAAACATATTTTAATAATTTAAATTTAATAGTGGTCCATATAATAAAAAACACTTATTTATTCTGAATATTCGTGACAGAAATAGTGCTTATAAACTTTTTAAAATATATTTCAAGTGTTTTTTTCAAGTAAGTTCAGTATGTATTTATTTGCATTTTAAATTATAAATTATTTAAAATTTAATTATTTCGTTGAATTTAGATCTTTCCAACCGTATTTATAATCTCATTCCAGTTATGTATACATTGTACATCCTTACGTGTGTGCGTGTACACTGTTCCGGTTCTTTTATTATTTTGTTTCCAATAATTATTTGCGGGCTAAATAAAGTTATTCTTATATTATGTCAAAGAAGTATAAATTCTAACGCGCGTATATAAGTACACGCACAATTTTTTTTCACTGTTACAATAATTTAGATACTTTTAATTTATTAACATAAAGCGCTTAAAACAAATAATCTACATAAATTATATATTTTTTATCGATTTCATTGTCGTTTGCAATTATTGCAAATATTGTTTTGATACAATTGTAAATATATAACTTGTTTGACTCAAAAATATTTCTATGATTCAAGTGTGCAACAGAAAAAGATCTTCAGAGACAATATAAAATAATTATCAATACGCACTGTTGAACTTTTTTTGTAGAATTTCATGCTGCCTATATCTATTATCTTTATACGATATTTTATCATGATCATAATGGTTTTACCGAACCACACTTTCTACAAATATAGTATATACTCTACGTCTGTTTCGACACTAGATGATGTTGAAAATTTCACGTCAATCGAATAAGCCGGTTTTGGGCCCAACCCTAATAACCATAACAAACCACAAACAAAACTGTTCTCTTTGTAAAATTATAATACTTGTATGATGGCCGCTTTTCAATTATGTAAAGATGTGTATTCTAGCTTAGAGTAAGTCGAATTTTTGGAAGATTTACGTATCAATATCGATCGTTAAACCATAACCTCAGCCTGACAAAATATTTATTATTAAACCAAATAGTATAATATAATTTAAATAAGTTTAAATAATAAGTTTAATATAATTTGATTGATTCAATATTTTTAAAAATTATAAATAAAATTAAATAATATTTTGGAACGACAGCGAGATGAAATTAAGGAACTATAGCTATTAGAGTTTAGGCACAGTGGGGCTTTTTAGATGACTTTTGAAAAAATTATTAAAGGTCGAGAATTAATCCTGAAAGGATTCAGAATTAATTCCAAAATTTTTCAGCTTGGGTAAGATAAAGGCTTTACGCAGAAAATAATAGTTTATTTAAAAAAAATATTGAAAAAACTTACAGATTGTGCAAAGGATTACAACCTAGACTACGAGCAAAACATAATCGGATCTATTTCTGGGACAGGGTGAACAATCTGAATTTTTCAAAACATTGAACATTTGAATTATATATTTCCATCAAGACAAGATCTGTATTCAAGAATTCGTTGAGATCAGAAATACGATGGATGCTCACTTTTCAAATCCGTTCTATTTTTTATCCAGTTCGAGTAGTACATGCTTCCACAGTTAAGCAAAGGTGATAAATTGTTTGATAAAGATAAGTTTTAGCTTTTATAACTTGAACATTATGAAGTCGCCTGAGCGACTATTATTCTGCTGTAGATTCGGTAACCAAAAACCGTTTACTTGCGGTTGACAGATAAAATTTGTATTAGAAGATAAAAGTTACCAACAGTCGACGCGAATAACATTCGCGTTAGATGCATAAAATCTGATTTAGAAAACTTAATTTGATAAAGCAGTTTGTATACCAACAATGATAGGTTTGGAACTAAATTGAATTAGTTAAGAGATTATTTTTATGATCCCGCTTAGCGATTGAAAGGAGTTCCTCGTTAAGGTCAGTTATAGGACATATACCATAAGGATATGTTTGAAAATAATGAGCTATATATGTTTATTGATTTTTGTATTCATTTAAACTCCATCAACAAACACTGAAAAAGATAATGTATTAAGAACTCGTCCTTAGGGCACGCCAGCTGACAAGTTTATCCACGTAGAATACTTACCTGAAAACTTAACAAATTGTCTACCATACAGGTATGAGTAATACCATTAATGTATATATTAGATATATTTCAAGAATATAAATGAAAATAATACAACGTCAAATTTAACGGAATTGAATACACCGCTGATATGAAAAGTTACAAATATTATGAGTTAAATCTTATTCATAGTTAAAACTAAATAATCTATCACTTTTACTAAAGTGGATTAGATATTGTGATAAATTTTGAAACTGGACTAAAGTAGAACTCAACTCAAAGGCTTTTGATAAAATTGGTAAATGGAAATAGAACCGCCGTTCAGAATGCAAAGTGGTAGTGTTAAATAGGTCAATAATACTCAGATTCAATTTGATCGCAATAACTTTAATATTAACTTGACAATCACATTTTTTACGTAACGCTAATTTATGCTTGGAATAGGAAAAACGAGACAATTAAAAGTTTTAGATTTAAAGTTAAATCAAGTACTACGGGATGTTTAGAGAGAAGCTCTGATATTATTATCTTTGAGTTAAAATGCAAGAAGTGCTCAGGAAATTTCAAAATATTCGTAAACAAGCATTGACGTATGGAAGTTAAAAAATCTTTAAATGACTATATATATTCTACATTCCAGTAATCTACAATTTTGTGGTAAGAAAAATTCGTAAAAATTTCCGCTACGATGCCATGGAATGCAGGAAACTAAACCAGTGTGCGACGGATTCACCAAAATATTTCACGATCTAGAACTGTATTTATTTAAAACAAAAAAGGTGATTTAAAAAAATTAATTCGTAATTCAGATAAGAAAATGAGTAACATTGCATGATTTTAAGAAGAAATAACAATTCGTTAAGCCTGGAATGAAACAATTGTAGAAAGGGAATGAGTAATAACGAAATAATATTTTTTTAACAATCTAAAAAATTAACAACAAACTAATGAAAAAAATTGTTCTTGCATTAAAAATTCTTGTTTTTAATGTTAAACTTAGAAATTCCGCATGAAGCAATTAGGTATTATATCTTTAATAAAATATGTGACGCTAAAGTTAAAATGGCCCTCGTCAATGTAAGATTTTCATCGAATTTACGATTTTTCCTTACGAAAATAAAATTAATATTTAACATTTTAATTGATTTCTGTAATTAAATATTGAAATATTTCAAATATAATGCGAATAGAAAGAATCAAACAAATGTTCATACAACAGTTAAAAACTCGAATCGAACTACAGAGTTGATGAGAGAAAAAAATAGATGGCCAACTTACAAACAACTAAAAAATTTAAGTAGAATAATTTTTAAAATTTATCCGGTAATTTTTCTTTATATTAGAGTATAGATAGACGTATTTAATTTAAACGTGACATTAGAAAGATCAAGTGATTGATAAGGATTGTTTTATATGTGATCACATTTAATTTTTAAACATCACATATCCTTATAGAAATTTAAAAAATTTTATTGTCCATTTTCATAAAACAATAAGGAAGGAAGGATCTAATTAAATTGTTATAGTAAGTGGCGTATCTTCAAAATTAGGCAAATCCTTTAATTTTTATTTAACTTTTGTTATACAAGTGGCCTAACGTGGGATAACGGGTCTCTTTGCTAATTATCATTCAGTGACAAAATAATAAAATAATTTCAAAATTATGTCCTACCTATTTATTTATGTTGTACGTATTCTTCAAAGAAAACATACGTAAACTAACAATTATTGCGGGGGTCTCTTTGCTAATTATCATTCAGTGGCAAAATAATAAAATAAGAATACTTGAATGTAACAGTTCATTCATCAACTTGAAACACGAACCAGTTTTTTTACTGGCGCTGGCTGGGAATATGTAACTAGTAGTTAGACAATACAGAAATATGCTTAGTGCTAAGATCTCGCTTGGCTTTGCATTTAAGAATGATTTTATTGATAAGTCTGGGGCACTTCGGATTCTACTTTTTTTTTTCATTAAAATAAATTTTATCTACTTTTATAGAGGTTGTTATATTGGGTATTTGTTCTAATCGTTGATTTAATTTTTCAAAAAAAATTGTTTTCACTCGTTTTGAAGGCCAAAAATTTGTTTATTGAATTCTCTTATAAATATTACTATATAATTTATAAAAAAAAATGTTAAGATGGATATAGAAACAGTTTTTTGAGATATGACCCGACCCGACCCGATAAGAACTAACTTATGCGTCATATAATTCTTAACAAGTTAACTTGAAAAACGCGAGCTAAAATCACTAAATTAACGCACAGTCTGGACAGACATTTTTTTGTATTACAAGCTCTTTCGTAATTTACCTTAATTATTATTATACAATATGTTCCAAGTGCATTCACCATACTGAATTTTGAAAATTTAACAAATTGTTTGAAATTTCAGATACCAAAATGATTTTAAAATTGTAGCTAAGAGATGCTGGAAACATTTTTAAATAAAGTTTCACTGGTCATGTCTTTGAAACTATTCCTTTGCCCGATTTGATTTCTTTATATTGCTCTCTTATTATAAGGTTACCACCAAATTGCAAAAAAAAATGGTCTCCCCAATAGGATATTTTTAGGATCACCTATAATTTTCTTTTTCTACCCACCCTTGAAAACGAGTCCTTTATTTCTTCTCAGCACAGTAATAATATCCATCAGCAACTATCGTTTGGATTTGTGCCATCAACAGAAATATACGACAGAAAGTAATAATCTTCACCTGTATCTATTCATATTAAAAATAGTCGAATTGAAAATATATATTTGAATCGAACACTTTAATGTTACGACTGATACAATATCATCAATATCGATTGAACGTATAATTTGTTAAAAAGTACTGCGAACAATTAATAAAAATGAATGATAAAATCCTTACGTAACGTGTACAAACAGTTAACGCAATCATTATATTTAATAATATATGTATATTTTTCAATTCAGATCCCAAATCGATGTAAGTCTTTGATGAACACAATCTACATAACCTTACACTTCTTTAAAATATTTCAACAATCCAAATTACTTAACATTCCTTAGAAGCAGGATTTAGTTACATCTCTGTTCACGGTCTAGGGAAACGCTTTGAAAACCAGCGCATTTTCTTTTTTCGCAGACATTCAAGCACATTTTATTAAAAAAACTTTCTCTGTCTAAACTGCAAAACTTTGGGATCAACTTGACCCTGGTACCTGAAACTCACCATATCCACTTAAAGAGTTCAATATATTTAAAAAGAGTACTGAAAAGTCCTTCCTCTCATAATCCCTTTGTCCAGCGTTCCCGTAATTCCGGCTTAATCCACACCCCAACCATCTCTGTCTATATTTGTAATTAATATTTTTTTTATATCTTAATATAATCTTTATTTCAATTTGTTTATTTTTATATTGTTATAGTGTTTTTCTGCTTTTTCGTCACACACTGTATATTTTAATTTATACATTTCCAAGTATTATAGATATATAATTTTTATAGTGTTCCAAATTACTAATTTCTCATATTTTATATAGAGAGATTACTCATGTAGCAATGTGTCCATCAAATGCAAATGGTCCATCAAATGCATACATAATATTGTGTATACCATGAAGTTGGAAAAAAATAAATAAATATATTATTATAAACAACTTATTGAAGTTACTATCCCAGCTGATGTGGTTACAATATCATTTATTTTGTTACGTATGTAAAACAAAACAGGAGCTTAAATTAAAAAAAACCTTTACGTCTTGTTTTTCTCGTATAATGTATTTATTTATTTATGTACTTTAATTTATACAATTGATACGTACTTATTACTTACTGGCGGACTTATTGCTATGAAAGCAATTTCTTACAGCCAACCAGAATAACAGTCAAGCCCACTCGACGAGCGATCGGGAATCAAACGCCGTTAAAGGCCGTATGCCTTGTAATCAATCCAACACACAACGGTGACGTCACGTAATGTATAAAATGTAATTTATTTCCTATATTATAATAATTTTTACCACTTTTTACAAAGCAGCGTCATAGCTCATTATATAACCGTAGCAACTCAACAAATTGTTTATATTAATCAAATGCATGCATTTTTAAATTTGTAAAAATTTTCTAAAATTTTTTATTCCCAATTTCTGTTATTCAAGTATAGTGGAAAACTACTTACATTTTTAAACAAATTCTGAACACGAAAATTCATTCGTTTTCGATTTTCACAATTAAATTCTGCAAGACAAAGGTGTAAAAGAATGTTTTCAAAAAGGGCGCCGCTTCTGCATCGTTGTCCTCGCACAAAGCAGAAATGTACTCGCGCCCACCCCCTTCCCGCCTCCACTTAAATGTATAAATATATAAGGCAGTCCTCTTATTTCATTATAATTCAGCCCCTGCTTGCCGGCCACTTTTTCTCAAGACAAAGAAACGGAACGGGCGGGGCTACACCCCCGGGGGTGAGGGGCGCGGCTATAGGGCGGTTGTGGGGTAGCGCGAGATGGGAAGAGGAGGAGGGGGTCGGTTCTAATAATATATATTTTGTTTAATACATTTTTGCAGTTATTCTGGCCGCGTCGCCGACGGTGGCTCGGGCCGCCTTAGGTGTGTGCGTGTCGACATATACAGGCTGCGTTTTTGTACTGGGTCATCATTTTATTTATATATTCGCTAGTTGTAGCAAGCTATATCTGGGAAAGGGCTTTTTTTGAAAATACGGTATTGAATACCAGAGATTTTGATTATATTATATATGATGTATTTTTGATAGAATATTCAATTTCTCTGTTTTTTAAGAAGGGTAATGGAAAATAAGTCAAAGATCAGTAAGAAGAGTTATTAGCAAAATTATTCCAACGAATCACTGAAGATGGCTTTAGTTCTATTTTGAACCTGTCACGTAAAATATATTTTAAACTGAATCAACAAATTCTTGTGCGATTACTTTCTTAAATACAAATAATAATACGCTAAATAAATAAAATAGATCTTGATATGTGTATGAACCGACATTTCGACCCTAACTTTAATTCGCTGTTAAAAACATCCAAAACATTTTAAGATAACTACATATATACATAAGTGCATTTTTATCTTGAATATACGTACCTGTGTCTTCGTTCACTTGAAAATTATATGATTTAATTTCATATTCCGCAGTTCGATCGTAAATAAACTTTTATGTGGACAACGTTGCTGGTAACAGCTAGTAAAGATTACATGTAAATAATTGATGATTTGACGAAGTCGTTGCGCACTTAAGCAAAGCAAAAGAAGTGCCATCTAGCGATGCCTCAAGAAAGATTTTGTTATTTTTCTTGAGGAGACGTATATTTTCTCAATTTTGTAAATATCAGTTTATTCCTTAAAAATATATTGCTTATCCCATATATGCCCAACGATACAAAAACGACCCCAAAGTTAGATCTACGTTCGTGTGCCGACCCTATGCACAATTAAAGAAAAAAGTGTTAAGTAACGCCATCTACCGATGATTAGATAAATTATCTTGAATTGACATTCGCTATGTTCTTAAGTAAGCGGTTTTTTGTGGAATTTATTACTGTCACAAGTTGACACTTGTTGCAAATTGAGAAAACAGAACGATTTCGCGAACAAAAATGTAAGTATTCTTTGTTTTAATGTTTTGATCACATTTAAACTACTTTATTTGTGAAGAATATTAGTGTTTGCAACTATGCAAAACAAAAGTGATAGTTTGAAGAAAGTTTTAAATATTCAAAGGAACGTGATTCTTTTTAGGGCGAAAACGACCCTTTGGGCATATAAGGTCTGTTTTGTTGATTACAAATACATTGTTTGTACTAAAGATTTTCTAAATGGGAATGCAACAAAATGTTTAAATATTGTTTTTTTATCCAAGCATAGGTACTAATTATATAGACATGATACATTATGTTAATCTCTTTAAAGGTCTCGTCATCGTCGAGTGCTGAAAACACACGAGATAGTTGAAGCTTTGGAAAAAATACTGGTCGAGGAGGCTGACAGTATAGATGTGTTCATCGAACCACCAAATGACGGTAGAATATCTGACGGCGACTCCGGAGATGAAGATTGCTTTGACATAGATCGCATGAATCGGCACCAACTTTTAGCTTCAGCAGAGTTAGTGTTGCGAAAGTCAGGTGATGCGGACCAAGGCGACGACATAGACGAATCAGGTGACATCTCTCATCTACAACCTGCATCTGCTTCGGGTAAGTCAAAGGCAAACTCTGGCTTGAACGAAGGTGCCATTGCCAGACAGTTGCCCTCATCTGGCGCCGATGAAATAACTGATCCACAATCTTCATCATCTTCGGGTGAATCACGTCGCAAATCATCAAAAACAAGCGCTGACTTGAACCCAAATACCATTGCCGCAGAGACGACCTCTTCTGACACCCGAAGTACTCGCAGCCGTGTTACGACTTTAAAGAGACCGCGTAAATGGTTGAAACGCGATTTGCTTCAAAATCAAGAAGAATGGTCACCACCTCTTCCTAGAGCAGTAACTTCTCTGTCTGAAAGACGATTGTACGTCATATAGTAAAGCATTCTGTTATTTACGCTGTAAGTCAAGTAGAGGTAAAATTTGTGTTGTGTTGCAACACAAATTTTACCGTGTCTGGCGATGATATCTATTGCTTTTTAGGAATTTTGATTCTTAGTGGCTATGTTACTCTGCCTAGACGCAGAATGTTCTGGAAAAATAATGATGATACCAAAAATATACTGATGTGTAATGCTATGCGCCGCGATAGATTCGAAGAAATATTTAAGTACTTGTATGTTGCTGACAATGAAAACTTGCCTCAAGGGGACAAAATGGCTAAGGTTCGACCATTGTTTGACTACATGAATAAATAGTTTCTGAAGTATGCACCCATTGAAAAAAATGTAAGCATCGATGAGTCTATGATACCGTACTTTGGGCGTCATGGTTGCAAACAGCATATACACGGGAAGCCGATACATTTCGGATTTAAAACATGGGTTGCAGCTACTCGCCTGGGGTATTGTTTGTATGTTGATCTGTACGAAGGTAAATCACAAAACCGTGAAACCTGTCTTGGTGAACACGTAGTTAATAAATTGAACTCAAAAAATCCAAGAAGTTTACCCTGATGTCCAGTTTTCAGTCTACTGTGACAACTTCTTTACTTCACCGACACTGCTGTCTGTTATGCAAGAAAAAGGCGTCAAAGTGACTGGGACTGCTCGTCAAAATAGAATAATAAAATGTCCATTGATGGATGTTAAAGCATGCAAAAAACATCCAAGCGGGTTTTGATGATTATAGACTGGATACTAGTGACAAAATTTGTGCCGCGCGTTGGCATGACAATAACATTGTAATATTACTGTCTAATGAGTTTGGAGTTCATCCCATCCAGAAAGCCCGCATATACTCTGTAGCTGCAAAGAAAAGTAGATATTGATCAACCAAACGTTGTGCACCAGTATAAGAGATTTATGGGAGGCGTGGACCGCTTGGATGCCAATGTTGAAGTCTACCGCATTGCTATTAGAGGAAAGAAATGGTATACACCTATTCTGCTGTGGCTGGTGGACGTTGCTGTAAATAATGCAACTTTCACAATTAAATGAAACTACGTGATGTAGTATTATTTCTACTATCTTTGATTTCTTTACTACGACCTAGGTTTCGTTGTATTACAACATCTTCAGGTGGGATATTATCATCTTTGCTCTTTTATCTTCATTAGCATCATTTATTTTCATTAGCATCTTTGCAAAGATGCTAATACTACATCACGTAGTTTCATTTAATTGTGAATAATGAATTTCTACAAAATTAGCGTCAAATATATTCAATAATGCAACTTTATTAGCTAACTCTTATGGGTGCACGGTTGACACATTAGAGTTTAACACGAGCCATTTCTCGATCTTTGATAGTTAAATACGGGACTGTCAGAAAAGCGGCAGGACCACAACCGAGGATTAACAGCCATGTTCCCCCATCAGTGAGGGAATATTCCGCACAGCATCTGATTACTACCAGCCAGAACAGAAGACGATGTGCCTTATGTAAGAACAAAACTGTGAAGATGTGCCGTAAGTGCCAGGTTTATCTTCATGATAAATGTTTCATTGATTTTCATGACAAGTAATAATAATTATAATGTTATCCTTATGAGACTCTCTGTTACATTTCAAGTTGATTGGAAAATAAACAAACTACAAATAATGTAAATATTGTATTTATTTTATTGATTTTCTTTTACCATAATATATTGAACTCAACTTATTAGCCCAAAGTGTCATTAACGACCCATAAAAAAAACAACCTTCCTCATATAGAATCTCAAAAGCACATATGCGACATGTAATCAAAACTATTAAAGACCAATATATGTAAATTTCACAAAAATCGCGATCAAAAAAGTTCTGGGCATATATGGGTTAATAAAAAAAATACTTTACCATTTAATATATCATATCTATAGAACTTACTCGCTTTTCTAATGAGCAAATAAAAATGAGGATTGCAACGAATGAGAATAAACATCAGAAGAAGTAATTACAGTACAATTTATAGTGGAGTGATTACAGTACAATTTATGAGAATAAATACATCATTATAATGTATAAACAAAAATTATGTGTGATAATATAACATAGTATGCCATCCAAAAGATAAAGGGATGTCAGATGTTCTAATTTACTGTTTGCGAATATTAAAAAAACTGAAACTATACAATACATAGTTATTGCAAACTAAAGTCAAGTACTTAAAAAAAGTTAAGCACAATATAACCATCAAAGGTAAGTGTGCAGTCCCCGGTGCCTCCATTAAAAGCACTAACGTTAAGTACAATTATTTTTTTATTTCAATTCCAGTTTAATACAGATTCAATGCCATAATACTATAAATATATCAAAACCGCCATCTCTTTCAGGAGAGTTTCCGATGATCGTTTACGAAGAGATTGTTTTAATAAGGTACTGAAAGCAAATAAAATTATACTTGAAAATTTAGTTAACACATATATTTTACCATGATACGTATTAAATTTTAATATCTACATAATTTACAAATAATTAGCAAAATTATGAACATCAGGTAATGATGCTAATCATTACCGGTTAGTTTGGCGCGACTTTCAGATACTATATAATATTAAAAAAGTAAGTTAAATATTAAATTTCATACTAAAAATTGTATATAAGTTTTGGATACACTCAGAAACGTCATCATAAAAAACGACCCTTGGCTAAAACAGGGTGTTTTATATAAGATATATGCGTGAGGTACCGGTTTTAGTTGACATAACAAAAATATGTTTTTAAAATTTTTTTTTAAGTTTAGGATTTAAAAAATATGTGAATTAGAAATTATGCTACAATGGCTACATAAAAAAAAATATCTATAAGTGGCAGGAAAAAGCCTTTTGATCGAGCAAAATTGTACTGTCTTCAAATAATATCCCTCTAGAAGGCCCCCAAAGCTATTCCAGAATCTGACAGATAGTGTTGCCGTCGTTACTAATATATAAATATAAATAAGCTATTAAATTTAAAGAAAAATATTGGATACGGAATAAATACCGCCATCTAGTGCAGAATTTTAAAACTACAAATGCATAATGGTTCACTTTTAAGAAATAACCAAATGTCGCTGTCAATTAATTAGGGAAGAGTAGAGTTAAGTAACAATCTTGATTATTTCTATTGTAGAAATTGTCCGAGCCTCTAAGATATAAAACTGCAGTTTCATCAAAATTCGTCCAGCTCTTTTTGCTTAACAGCCCGAACACAAACAGGCCCGTTGCCATTTCAACACATGTGTAAATTAAACTTAAATAACTACTGTCGTTCGCTGTGGGTTAAAGTACGTAATAATTTAGTAAAAACAAATAATTCTCACCTGATAAACGTCAACTGTAACTGAATAAACAAGTAACACTAGATTATACGATAAAACAATGCTGATTGTTATAATTACCTGGGAATAGAGAGGGAGAATGACATGCAATTACCTTTGGTTTTTTTTTACATTATTGCTGTCTCATATGTCGCTTTCTTATTATATTTTTTGGCGACATACATTATTAAGTACTTGATTATTTTTTTTTTATTAGGGTGTAAAAATTATTTCATGTTAATTACCCAATCATACTAATCAGTGAAATACGTCAGCAATGTAGAAATATAAATACATAAATGGTAATTAATAGAACAGGCTGTGTAGCGTCCACGCCTCTATCGGTGTGCGTACGGACACACGGATGCGACCCCCGAAGAAGCAAAGCCTATGTGTGACTGTATGCGTATATGAACATTTGCTGTGTGTGTGTGTTCGTGTAAATGTGTGTTTGTGAGCAGAGTATTTTTTGTAGCGGTGTGTGGGTGTGAAATGAGAAATGGATGGAGTTAAAGAAATGGAGTGTACAGAAGGTGAAAAGGGGTGCGATCGGCAACATGTCCCGTATATTTATATATTTCTTCTTCTTCTCAGTCGTTACGCTCTTTGTGGAGTGGTCGTGGTCATCATGTCAAGTGTCTCGCAGATGAGTTATGCGCCATAGGATATCTCTCCATTCCTCTCTATTAGCCATTCTCCGGGTACACTCGCGAACATTAGCGGAACGTCCATGCTTCCCTTCACCTGATCTATCCATCTCATCGGTGTTCCCCCATGTGATCTGGTACCTTCCATTTTGCCCTGTATTACCAGGCATTCACTATGACCGTTGTTTATATATTTAATCATTAATTAAATCTGGTTTCCTACTTTCCTATTTTTAAGTGAAAAAGTGAATTTTGTGCTAGCGTCTGAATCAATTTCGTCCACACAAAATTTAAACCTAGAGCTACTCTTTGTAAAAATAAATATAATACCTCAAAGATAAAAAACACACCAAAAAAAAGTTGAAAAACGTATCAAATATTGATTTATATTTTTGAAGAATATACCCAACATACAGAAATGTCAAGAATGTTGAACTTGTCATCCTATTTGAAGTTGAAGGCTATAAAACCAGTTAAACTGTCTGAAAAAGAAACTGAACATTATTGAAATAAAGAACAGGAAAATAACTTATGAAAATAGATAATAGGTTATCTTTTGGGAAAATTCTGGAATAATCCGGAATTCCTGCCATGATTATCTACTTTCTTCTAGAGAAAGATAATGAGACAGTACCTAAACCGTTCAAATACGATAATAAATTATGGAAATAATTTGCAGAATTAATATGGATAGCGAGTTGTATGCTTTTGTTTGTTTTTATTATAAATAATCTTTTTTACCAAACTGATCTCAAAATGTTATTTAAAAGTTAGTAAATACTACACAATAAAATTTCATTATATTTATATTTGTCAAGCGTAATGAAGTATAAGTTTTGTATATTTAGATTCCGCTGTAACATTACTATCATTTTAAAACTATAACTGTGTGGGTAAGAAATAAAGAAAAACGGAATGAAAGTTTTCGTAAAAAAGTTACGAACAAGTTAACTTTTTTAAAAATATTAAGATTTCGGTTTACAATTTATTTTGGGAATTTCCTATCTCATTTAATTTTTATTCATCATTTATCAAACATTTTTCACATCTTTGCTAATTTCATAAATGAATAACCCTAATTTAAATCATAAAAATATATGTTATGTTCATAGCATAAAACATATGTTCACAAATGAATGTAATATAATTTAAAATTACACCCCCAGTATTGAAAATAAAGCGTTAATTTCGACACATAAAAATGTAATATATATATTGAATGTCTTATAAAAATGCTATTGTACTTATAACATTAACATTTTTAAACGAAGTGAACAATCATGTTACTATATGCGAAATGACATTCTAAATTCTTGTGTTACGGTTTTTTTTATTTAAATTATATTTTTATTTTCAAATATTAAGACATACTAAAGGCCAATTTTTATCTCTCTAAGAAAACATAAACTAAACTCAGAAGAATAATCTTATCATTAGTAGATACTTTAGTAACTTTAGTTCTGCTTTTAATGAAAAACTTTTTTTTTAAATTGTTGGAGTAGATTTATTCATGAGGTACTCACGTTTGAATACTAAGAGAATTATTACTTTATTTTCTAAACGTACGCAAATCAAACTACCTATTTTTTTATTAATGTGAAAAACAATTAATTGGTCTGATGTTTTAAAAAATCTGGTAAAATTTTCAATTTTTAAATTACAAATATCGATAATTTGAAAATTATATTTAATTTCCGGAAAAAACCTAAAATAACCAATGATTACAGAAATTGTAAATTTATATAACTTATTATTCAGTATAGTATGTTATTAACGTAAATGTATAAATATATATATATATATATATATATATATATATATATATATAGGTGTGTGTATGTAGATTTTAAATAAAACTGATAACAAATAAAACTAATTTTATTATTAAAAAATATTAGGTAACACGTCCTTAAAAAAATATTTACATAAAATACCATCGAAAATTAAAGTTCCGATTTAACTGCAGGCAACGACATCCACTTCGAAGAAGCATACAATGCTTCGTCCCTCTTTGTAAGGTGGAGGCCAAGAAAACGGGTGAATTCATTGAAACCGGAATACTTTTTTCGCAAAGAAAAACCGAGTCTGTACATTGAATACTTCGGAATCTGTACATTGAAGTAAAACTAAATGCTACTTACTAAAGACGCGCCAATAAACCTAATGCAACAGTTTGCAGAATTTTTGTCTCTTTGTCTATTTTTCTGTTTGCGCGTACCTTCGTTGTGCACGCTAATCTTAGCATGGACTGAACCGATTTGGATGCGGTTTTCAGTGATATATTTAGATTAGCTTGTGTTAACATTTGATTTCATTTCAATCGGTTCATAAATAAAAAAGATAGGCCAATATTTAGTTTTCATTTGCTATGTAAGTTGACATTAAGTTTTTTATTTTCATTCACTGTGAACGTATCTATTAGCATTTTTAGTAAACCTTATGCTCATATAGCTCTGAGAGAAAAAGAAAAAAACACAAAAAGATCCCTTGTAAATTTTGTTACTTTCTTACTTCTTATCGAAATCGCAGACACTGGTAGTTAGAAATAAACCCAATGGTGAGTGAGACAACTCACTTCGACCATCAAACCGCCAGCGTGGCGTCTATGGCAATTACTCAATCAAATTGGACACAGGAACTGCGCTCTGCTTCAAACATAAGCTATATAACTTCCTGCAGTCACGTCTGTGGTAAATGAATTATTTCAAAAAAATCCGGTAAGAAAACGTTGAACGCAACATTGCCAACATTAAATAAATTTTAACAAAAGAAATTTTATAAACCATTGGTCTAGACTAACAACAATATAAGGATAAGAAATAAATGAAAAAAACCTAAACTGAAAATAGGTGTATTTATGTTTTATTTACTTTAGTTTATATCTTAATAAATGGCCAGATATAATAAACCCCTTTTTATCAATAACATTTATTAATTAAATTGGCCATTTATTTATTATAGTCATCTTGAAATGGAAGATTATTTGAAAAAAAGTTAATGTATCATTCCAACAACATTTTCATTAAATATCTAATGTGAAATCATTTTTTATACATAAATAAAAATTAATGAAAAGGTTTTTATTATGATATAGTTTACAGTACCCTGATGAAAAAAAACATGATTAAATGCGAGTAATGGAAAATAACGATTTAAGTGAAAGGAGTTGAAGCGTGCTCTGTATATTTTTGAGTTGTGTATATTTTTTAAACTTTTAAACTATTATTGTCACATTAATTCCCAAAAAACACATTCCTAATAATAATAATAGATTATAAGACATAGATTATTTTTAAGATGCGTTTTGTGGTGTAATAACGGAATATAAATGTATTTTTGAATTAAACAAACTCATTAAAGCCACATCAAACCGAGCTTTGATAGAAATATACTCGAGAATGATAAGTTAAATCTATAGAAAGGTTCCACGATGTAAATAACTAATGATAATTGACAGTTTATATAAACTCTTCAAGATTTTGCTGTACAGTTCTGTACTCAGCTAAAGCCCAAAAACAATTGTGCCGTTGAGAATTCCGTTAATGTATTAATCGCATATAATTATTATATATAAATAAATAAAAGTAAAATACAGTATCGAATACGGTAGCTAATGCCGGTGTTAAAAATGAAGCAAAAAAAATTAAAAAATAATTAAATAAATAACAGATCTTACTATAGATGCAATAAGCTTTGTATAGTTATCGTCTCTAAGAAAAGATAAACTTAATTTTAATTTTTTTCAAATAACCAAAAAACCTTTGGAGGATTAATTAAGTAAACAAAGAAAATGATACTGCTTACTTATCTCCGACGAAACGTGATACTAACTTTAAAAAAGTTTACATTGACGTCTTTTTATCTATGTCAATCTTTAAAAAAACAAAATTTTACAAGCTTCTGAATACCCCGCTTTACCCCTATCACATATACAGGCAAATATCTCATTCGGCACAAAATCGTATAATAGATATCTCCATACACAGCAGCGCATACACCAATCTATATACGTACATAAACGCACACAACAATACATAGAAAGAAGAAAATGAAGACCATGGCTCGCTCGAGCCGACCAATGGGAAGCGAAAGAATTCCTCAACGAAAGAAATGAAAGAACGAGACGCAGCTAGACGGCGAGACTAAGAAAGGTATTGGAAGAAAGAATAAGCAATACTTTTGCAGTCGTGAAAAAGGCGGGGGTTGGGGGCGGCTTAAGGCTGCACGTGGACATTCGGTTCGGTCGAAGTCGCGCGCGCGGACTCGCGCGACCCGGTCGAGATTTTCAAGTTAAAACACTTTTTAACCGCAGTTTTGGTTTTGGCATTATTTCGATTAACATTATACCTAGAGCTTAGGTACTTTACGATTTATCTGAACTTGTTTTATAAGAAAGAAACAAAGTACTGGCCAGACCAAATGCTGTTTCTTATTCAACAGCAGACTTGATCCAACGACGGTTACTGGATGTAATTCATCTATTATAAATTCATGTCAGCAGTAGCAAACCACAACGAGCAATCGTTCGGAGCGCCCTTGTTTGTTATTTTTATTTTATCTTTAAATTTCATTCGAAAAGAAAATTTGTTTTTCCACTTAATCAAAATATTTTATACTTCACTTTATTTCGAAGCTAATTAGAAATACAAAGAATCGAAGAAATTATATGAAAAGAAAAAAAACCTGTTCCCTGCAGAAGGTATCCATTTGCTGATATATTGACCTGACATTTTATTATATACATATGTTCGGGCTGTTATTTATGTAGACACTTTCTTCCTAAGTTGATAATTTGTTTAATTATCGAAAATTATATATAACATATTACTCGTTAAAAGTAATCTATTTTTATCTTCATTATTTATTGTATATGAGGAGTAAAAGCTAAACAAACAAACAAACTCACTTTACACAATAACCTCGCGTCGTTTTATTGTGAGAAATTGAGAAAGATATAGGTATCGCTTAATCTGACCTTGTAGTCTTTTCTCATGGAGGCGTTTCATTCGGATGTTCGTGCACGACGGTCAGTGCGTAAACGCAAGTACGAGATATATTATTGTTACTCAAATATATTATATCACATAGTTATATGTAATACATACATTTAATTTCCCACATGCATGGACATACAAACATATGCGGTCTGTAACTTCATTTTATATTAGCATAGTGCTAATGCTAGGATGGATTTTTACTTACAGTCTATTGGACTCTTCCACGATATCTTTATACATTGCTTTGTTGGAGAGAAAAACATTGCTCACGCAGCAATAGTTTCACAGACATTATTTTTGTATACGTTAAAGTCTGCTATAGTTATATTAACATACAATAATAGTGATGTCAATCGAATTTCTGTTTAATACAATGTACCTTACGTACGTACCTTGACGTTGAAATTTTCGAATAGTTCCGCTCGACTTCTGACACATGTCTTGAAGTAGTCATACATATAATAGTAAGGTTTACGTAATATTCCGGAACAGTATGTGCTTTCAAGACGTCCCATATTAAATATATAGAAGACAGATTTGATTAACTTAAGTTTTTTTAAACAATATTATTTCAAATACTTAAATTGAGGACGAAAATTGCTAATTTTTGGTTTTGGCGTTTCGTAGCCAAATGGTAAAGACGGAACCATTATAATTTCGCCACATCTGTCTGTCCATCTTTATATTACAGCATCATATTTTCTTCAGTTTAAGCCTGAATGCGCAGAAATTAATAGGAAGATATATTTTATAGAAGAAACACATACAAGTGGGAAAAATCATTTTTAAATTGTTTAAAGTACCGCTCCATACATTAAACTCAGGCACGCATTCGGATGTTAGAAGACCCGATGAAAATTGTATTTCTCGAATAGTGGATTTCCACTGAAGTAGTCTTTTAAAACACAAACGAAAATACTTAGCAACGTTTTCTTAATCAGATACGAGTTTCCTTTATCAACTTTTTCTTTATCAGAGCGGTTTAGTAAGGTCTTTGGTGCAAAATTATTTTCATTATTAAATTACAAAGTTATATACAAACAAGTTATTTATGTCACTCCTGTGAAAGATACTAATAATAACACCAATATTGTCAAATCATTTAATATACACACTATTCAATACATAACTTTTTTACATACCTAATTGTACACGTAAAACTCGTAGCCGAGAGTTCTGTTCGTACGTAACAGTATTATTTACTACTTAGCTGTACCCCACGGTTTCACTCGCTTGAAATTCGGAATAAAAAAAGGTTGTTAGAAGTTTTTCTCTCTCATATGTTGCTGTTGGGTTTAAACTATTACCGTACTAAATTTCATCAAAATTCGTTTGGTAAATTTTACGTGTTAAAAACAGGTTTTCTGGCTTCTATTATCATTCTTCATGCTAAATCAATAACTCTTTTTGAAATATTTTTCACGTACAGAATTCATTATCTTATAATTATATTAATAGTAAAGCAGAGTAGTATATTTACTATTTTTATAAAGTTACACTTTTATTTTCTCGAGTTGCAAACAAATGTATAGCATTAACATTTCGTTATATACTTTATATAATTAAACTATTGCGAACAAATATATGCATCATGATATTATCTTAGATAAAAGGGGACCCATTTCGTCCCAGATAATAGCACGAAAGTTAATACACACGAACTTTTCGCCCTACTGCTCTCGATCGAGTTATGCCACTGAGCCGTATTATGCTTTTGTATTATTTTGTCAAGTGAATCACGTTTGTATTGAATGCGAGTTTGTATTGAGTTAGTGGATACAACCGTAAATTACGTTTGTATTCACTAATCGATAACATGTATACAAATGTGCAACAAATAAACAATGGGTTTAAAAATGTATTTAAGCTGGTATTAAATTATACAAAATATGTACATACGCGTACATAAACGTATTCATTTAGTAACGGATAATCACAATTAAATGAAACTACGTGATGTAGTATTATTTCTACTTTCTTTAAGTTCTTTACCACGACCTAGGTTTCATTGTATTACACATCTTTAGGTGGGCTATTAGCAAAGATATATAATATTTGCTAATAAACCACCTGAAGATGGTGTAATACAACGAAACTTAGGTAATGGTGAAGAACTTAAAGGAAGTAGAAATAATACTACATCACGTAGTTTAATTTAACTGTGAATAATGAATTAATACAAAATTAATGCCAAATATATTCAACAAAGGATAATTACTGAAAAATCGACATTCATGCTGTTGCATTTGTATAGTGAAGTCTGATGTTAAACTGGTGAAATTTCTAATGCACACCACGCCAGAGACGTTTACTTGGAGACGATGAAATTTTATTACAATCGTAATTTAAATTGTTTCACAGTTGAATATTGCAGAGAAAAAAAGATTTTCTTAAAATATATTGGTGAAAACCTGCATAGTAAATATTATTGTTTACACCACACACATATTTTTATTTTTATTTTAAAATCTTATTTTATTTTTTTTAATGCAGCAGTCAATGGATGATGGAGTTAGAATCTTCCAAAAGGAGACAATAATGGTTTTTGCTTTGTGCGGTACATATTTGTAACAAATTCTTTAAAAACATACCATTACTGACTTCTAAAAAACATGTTAAGTTCGAGTAGAATTTGTATAGGACAAGGATTCAGCATATACTCAGGTATGTGCAAATATTTAATAAAAACCGGCCAAGTGCCGGTCTGGCTTGCATATCGGGGATCCTGTACCTTATTTGAAGTGAAATTATTTTATCTATCATAAATTATCATTAATATAGACTTTATAAAACATTAAATGTTTAATAATAGCTAATATAATTAAGTAACGAGACGTATATATGTAGTTACAAAAAATCTATCTATTTCGCCCTTAAACATGTCTCCGTAAATGTTTTTTCTGCGTTAGTTATTGATAATGTTGAATGTTGAAATATGTACAGGTTAATATGTTTTATTGCCATGTCAAATTTCAAACTTTTCCGCGCGAAAAACCACAGTCAGAAAGACAATCAGACAAGTGAGTTAACTTACAAGGGTTCCGTTTCCTTTTTGAGTTTCAGAATCATAAAAATTAAGTTGTAGATACATAGTATTTTCATTAAACTACTTACAAATAAATTAATTTTTTAACTAAATATATCTTTCCAAACAATTATGTATTTCTTACGAAATTATTATTTTGTGAATATACCTAGTACATATATGTCCAAGGTGGAAAAATATCGGGGATTCCTCAAAAACTATTAGAATTAGAATTATCATCACGTTTTCCTCTAAACTCCCGGTTACCATAGTAATTCTCAGGGTTAATAATGAAGATTTAATTATTTTAATGGTATTAAAGTGAAAAGGTTTTCACATCTTTTATAGATATTTTCAGCTACACTCACATACAATTTTGAAAGAAACAGTTTTATAATTTCTGTAACTCAATTGACAGCATCGAAAGTAATTTTTATATCACATTTATCCTCCCCATAAACACATACCCTAAGAACATTTACTCAGAAACTATTATTAAACAAATAATTAATAAGCATTATTACTACAACAAATTTAAATTTTCTACCTCAAAATGTTTCCGAGAAAAACGTCTACAACAGACGGATGCGTGAGTGATACTGAAATATTCTGCTTTATCCCTTTTGAATTACGGAAAGCTAATAAATAAGTTTATCAACTTCATTCGAACATGAAATAAGAAATAATGTTGACGTTCGTCTTTATGTTTTTTTTAATACCATGGAGAATGAATATCATAATATATTTTGGTATATATATATATATATATATACATATATATACATATATGTAAATACACATATATTAAACATTTCAAGTTTAATTCTAGGCAAAACATCAATAGGCCCTAGTCTCAACTTAAGTAGTTAATAACGACTAAACAAAAACTTGCGTACTACTTATTCTGTGGTATATTCCCTACAGCCTTTAAAGACACCTACCACACCGTAATAGCAAAGCTAAATTTCAAGAAATTACAGCTTAAGCCTACTCCGAACGGCGCTATCAATTTAGTATAGTAGTTAAAAATCTAATTTAAATAATTATTTTTATCTCAGAAATGAAATAATGAAATCGAATTTGAACAAAACCCTACAAACTTCATTGAAACCTTTATACCAATGATGTACGACGATTAATTCTACTTTGATTACACAATAATTTGTTTACAAATATACAAAAAGTTGCTAAATGTACACAGTCAACCAATTATTTTTTGTACATTGGTCACAAAACACATCTACTTTGGTCACAAACATACAAAAAGTTGCCAAGTGTACACAGCCAAAGTAATTATTTTTTGTACATATCTACTTTGATCACAAACATACAAAAAGTTGCCAAGTGTACACAGCCAAAGCAATTATTTTTTGTACATATCTACTTTCATTACAAACATACAAAAAGTTGCCAAGTGTACACAGCCAAAGTAATTATTTTTTGTGCATTTCTACTTTCATTACAAACATACAAAAAGTTGGTAAGTGTACACAGCCAACGTAATTATTTTTTGTACATATCTACTTTCATTACAAACATACAAAAAGTTACCAAGTGTACACAGCCAAAGTAATTATTTTTTGTACGTATCTACTTTGATTACAAACATACAAAAAGTTGGTAAGTGTACACAGCCAACGTAATTATTTTTTGTACATATCTACTTTCATTACAAACATACAAAAAGTTGCCAAGTGTACACAGCCAAAGTAATTATTCTTTGTACATATCTACTTTGATTACAAACATACAAAAAGTTGGTAAGTGTACACAGCCAACGTAATTATTTTTTGTACATATCTACTTTCATTACAAACATACAAAAAGTTGCCAAGTGTACACAGCCAAAGTAATTATTTTTTGTACATATCTACTTTGATTACAAACATACAAAAAGTTGGTAAGTGTACACAGCCAACGTAATTATTTTTTGTACATATCTACTTTCATTACAAACATACAAAAAGTTGCCAAGTGTACACAGCCAAAGTAATTATTTTTTGTACGTATCTACTTTGATTACAAACATACAAAAAGTTGGTAAATCTAAACAGCCAACGTAATCATTTTTGTATATACTGATGTTATGAAATTTTAAACTATCTCCAATATAAATAGTGTACTTAAGCCATAAAATCAATGTACAAATGAATACGTGTTCACAATATCCTTAGAATTACAAAGACCCACTTATATCAATACTTGTATTGAACTGCCAGTGGTATCGGCCTGTACGTTCACGCACTTCAGGGCGCTTTCAACCCCAACAGCTGGAATAGAAAGAATGAAAAGGCAGACAGCGACTAAAACAATTACACACAAAGAATGATAGTTAAGTTGATAGCTAGTATAAATATTTATCCAACCAATATAAAGGTTCCAAGTCCAACCAATATAAAGGTTCCAAGTCCAACCATTATAAAGACCAAAATAAATATTAACCAATGATAAAATAAGAATTATTAAATTTAAAAAATGCACATGAATGTTAAAAAAATGTTACGTAACTTTATTCGAATTTTGTAGATTAATCGTCATGAAATTGAAGTATTTATGTCTCATTCTATTCTTTTTAATGCTTTAAAAAATGCCAAGTATTTTTTTCAATAAAATATTAATCTGTAGTTATATCTGATTGCAGAAAATTCATAAATAAATATTTTAAATGATTAATTAGTTCACGAAATACAAGCTAATCAAAGAATGGCGCTCAACTGGGAGCTGAATTGTATTATCGACTACTTATCATCAATATTACCTGTTATTGACGGTTAAGATTATTATTGACGTTAATTAAAATTAGATTATCTCAAAAATGAATGAGAAAAATTAAATGGATTTTTCTTTATTAAAAATATTACTTAAGAGACAACAATGAAACATAAAGTTTTCATTCCGACATGCTATAAACACCGTAATATTTCCGTAAACCGAAATAATATTTCGGCAAAAATGTAATGATATTCCATGCTCCTCGTAAATATTTTTTTCTATGTTACAAACTAGTTTTTAGACTAACATATATATATATATATATATATATATATATTCATTTTCCACAAAACTAAAAAAAAAATTATTTAGGAAAGATATATCTTCACCAAGTATTACCCTGTTTAACTCAAACAAAATATAAGTTTTTCTCTTTCAATTACGAATGGTTGTGATAAAACAAATCATTTAAAAAAAAAGTAATAGTACTTGGTGTAAATAAAAGACTAAAATGACACATTCTAAAGTTAGGACTGTTCGTGCCATCTAGCATTCGTTCTTATGACTACTTATGGGTTCTTTTACAAAACTCATTCATTGCGCCATCTAACGGGAAATAGGCAAATTAGCTTGCAATGACTATTTTATGGTCATTGCTCTAATAAGAATATTTTTCGTATTAGAAAATAGAACAACTTCTAATAACGTTTATTTCATTTATTATTAAAAGAATAATTTATAATTGACTTGTTTTTTTATTCTTTCTGCAAAATAAGTTATTAATCGTTAATCTAAAACTTATTAATTTGTTAACATTTTATAACAAATCTGTAAATTTAGTCTTGCATAGGGAATAAATATATAGGAAAATATACGACCCCTATCTGTAGGTTTGCCCTTGTAATTTCGAATTATCGGAGTTTTTCCACCTTAAAACAAATTAAAAATCTCACAATTTATCTACTTCCACAAAAATGTGTCAGGTAAATAATAAAACTTATATTAAATAGTGACTATATATTTTTATAATATTCGTGTTTAACCTAAGATTCCATTCTAAATATAAATTATACATGATACAGTTAATTACTTTAATATAAATTGAATTAAATATAAAATCAATACCGTCATGATAAAAAGAGTAATGAATAAACCAACACCAAGAGAAAATACGGCTATCTGTACGCAAGACAATTAAATATGGCAAGTCCAAATTACAAATAATAACCAGACAAATAGAACCAAATATTCAAATTATCCAAGTATCCGAATCGTAACCGAATCGAATTCATTTCATGCAATTCGAAATTTGAAAATATGTTATGTTTAATTTTAATTACATATTACTACGTTATTATTAAAAGTCTATTTCGGCATCATCAGTATAATTATTAATTAATAATCATTAAGAGGTAAGCCAACTAACAAAAAGATGTAAAAAAAATAACTCCTAAAAATGTTCAACATAAACAATTTTAATGTTATTGAAAAGCTTAAGAACACAAAAAGAAATGTAAAGTTATTGAAAAGCAGGCACAAATGATTTTTTATGAAGTTAAGTTTTGATTTAATATACTAATGTAATTGAATTTAACGTAAATTAGTGTAATTCATTATTGTAAATTGAATATGATTGATATTTGAAAATTTACAAATATCAAGAGAGTTGATTTAATAAGAAAAGGAAACCATTCGAAATTCGAATCAAATAATCGAATAATGGAATCGTTCAAAAAATTCAATTTATTCGAATAATTGAATTATTTAAAATTACGAATTTTTCGAGGAATTCCAATAGTATGAACTGTTCGAATATTGGAATAATCCGAACATTCGATTCGGTTTTTGAATCGATGTTAATTCGATTTGAATCAAATAATATTAGCACACCGCAAAGGATATTAATTTTAAGTATGCTCTGAAATGATGATTTTCTTTAAAGAAGTAAGAAATTAATTAACTCAGTAAGACAACTTATGAGTATAACAAATGAATCCGCCCAAAAGGTAAATATTAAAAGAAAATATCGACAACTGGAACTGATGAACAAATAAATATGGACTTTTTTCCATAAGCAGACTACAAAAAAAAATCCTAAAAGATATGTATGAGAGTAAGGATAACCATTTATTTCCCCACCTCGTATTGTTTGGCCCTAAGTTGTAAATTATATAGAAGATAGAAAATATTGTTTGACTCGAATTTCCACCCTCCATCGTAGAGTAAGGGGGTGGGATAGTGATCGCTACTCTCTTAAAATTTGTTGCTAAGGAGTAGAGTGAAGAATTATAATATATAAATTAGCAAGTGTGGAAAATTTGAGGAAAACCAGTTGTAAACTGTAGGAGTCAATACAGAAAATATACACACGAGTTGAGTTGAATATATAAAAATAATTTTTTTATATTTTTATTACGTTCAACCCTTCCAAAGTTTAAACACTACAATCAGCATGAATATTTGAGTTTAAAAAATAATGATAAACTTACATTAATCTTTCTTTTTCAATAATATCAAAGAATATGTATTTGTATTTATTTAAACAGCCTACACTTGCGCTCGAGGCATAATACTCCAAAAAAACGTTCATTAACAAATCCTAATAAAAATAAAAAAATAAATGTAAAAATAATAATAAAATCGACTTTAAACCATATTCGTAGAACTTGGTACTTTTACTATTTGTATAAGTGTGGTAGTTTGGCCACTGATACAAATGGTAAAACAAATAAACAACCATTTGTTTATATAGGAAAATCACTTGAGCTTCTAGCTTTGACGGCGTTAATTGGTTGTTTCAAATTTACTTCGTCAAATGCACAATAGTAATCTGGTAATAGTGGCCATATCACTTTCGTTGTCATGTACTAACTTCTTGCGCCATTCGAAATGTGGTTTACAGATTTGCACCACTCGGCGATGAGTCGGTTTGAAGGATGATGGTTCAGCTTTAGTACCCTGATTCAGAATAGCCAGAATTTGCAGGCCGGTGGCTATAAACTTTAAGATGGTGATTTTGGTTTGACGTTTCGATTAGAAGTGTCGCTTACAACTCGCTTACTACTTTTGCTTATGTCAAAAGAAATATTTTAGAGTAGTATTAGATAGCTGTTATTTACAAGCTATACTTTGGGGTGCGAATATTTGATTTTTACCCTGTCCAATATCACATTAATCATTTAAAAATATTTATTGCAAATTGATAGTCTATACTTTGTTAAAATACATTGACCTAAAGTATGTAACGTTCAAAATTCCAATACATTACATTTTTTTTGGAATTTATTATCTAATTGTCATAAATATGTCAAAGCCATATATAAGATATATTAAGCGATAGTTGTACCGCCTTTAACCATAAAAGCCCAAAAAATACATTCTGCTATTAGATTTGTAAAGATGTTAATGATAATACTATTGAATTAACATTTCCTCTTTCATATTAAGCACAAAGACTATTTATCCCACATTTTTATGAAACAAAATCAGCAGATGATTACGCGAGCCCATTATCTCAAACGAAAACCGAACAAAAGATTCACAAAACAAAAACCGCCATTATACGCAATCAAACGCGCAAACGGCCTTATCCGGAGGCCGGTCATTATAAAAGAGTTTCACAGCAGAAGGAAAAACATAAAAAAAACGATAAAAAAGCTCGTAAACATCTCATAACACAAGCGGGAAACATAATACGAAAGCCTCGTCGAGATAAAAAATACAAAAAGCGAATGTTTATCAACTCGCTAATCTAGAACAAATGGTTGGGAAAGCGAAGAGAAAAGTGAGAAGGATAAAAAGGAAGGGAAACGGGAAAAAAAGGAAAATTTCGCCGCAAGCGACGGGGTGCGGTGAGAAAATAAAACGAAATGAAAAAATGTGAAAACGATCTGGGGGTTGCTCTAAACACGGTTTACGCTAGTATGTTAAGCGAGTTTATGGAGGAGACGGGGTTTAAAGCAAAGAAATAGACATTACTCTTATTTGGCTTTCCTTCAAATGTGATTTTTTTTTATATGCAATTCTTATTCAAACTTACTTTTTGTACGTGGTTTCCAAGCGTGAATTCTATATTTTTAAAACCTTTCAATAACTTAATATAAATTTACATCCGTTCACATACAAAGCTAGCTCCAAACTGAAAGTATCATGTATAATTCATTTGTTTTATTGAAACTTATCAAACATGAAGTACTTTTATGTTACCTTCCAAAATTATGACAAGAGAACAATTTTCTCATTATTTTGTTACATTTGTTTCGGTTGTAAGCCATGAGCCATCCTAATCATATATATTAAAGGGGTTTCTACTTTGTTGGTACAAAAAACAGCATGTTAAAAAATAACAACTTTGTAGTATAATAAAAATAATAACGGTAAAATAATTAAATTTTATATATGTTTAGAAAAAATTAAGAATTAAAAAATGGTAATGTTTTTAAGCTATTCAATAAATTATTATTATGCAAGAAAAATTTGAAAAGCAAAATTTTAGAGCCACAAAATGGTTAAGATAGTTGAAGGGATAAATCATGAAATTCGGCTAGGCGATGGTAGAAGTTCCAAAGCTAGGAAAATTACCCGAAATTTAAAAAAAATCAGTTATTGTCATATTATGTTTACATGTCCAAACTCAATTTTAATGAGAAAAATAAAAAAAATTGATGACTTAAATTATTGAGGAATTTACAAATCCTTGATGTATGTTTTTACTTTAAATATTTGTATTAGTTTTAAAAATTGACTGGCAGTAAGTTTTAGTTTTGAGGTCATACCTGTGATACCATCCAAAATTTACTGTGAGATGGAACTAATTGTAGTTAATCCACTAAGTACGAAATTAATCGCTCCGAATGTCGCTCATCTACATGTATATTTATTAACTACTTTGATATCGTTTAATATGGAATTTATAAATATGATCATAACCATCAGACATCATCAAGTATTGATAAGACTGTCATAAATACTGTTTATACTTTTTCTACGTCTATAATTACAGATAGAAAACATATTAAATATTTAGCTTTTAATTAAAGTCTGGGTATAACAAATTTTTCATTCCTTACGAAATTTAAATACCGTACTTAAAAATGTAATTGTTAAAATATAACATAATGTTTCTGTGGGACCAACTGAGGTATAAGTATACTAGAAATGTCTGACATCCTACAAAACTTTTACCGCCCATTTTAGTACGAAATAAAAACTGAATAAAAATTGTTTATTGTGAATTTATTTATTTGAGCAGATGCTCAGAAATCAGCCACAAACTGAATAACTAGCCAAGTATGCACAATGTAGGCGCTCTCCATCGTTTGGTCTACATGATCTGGGCGGAATATATTCTATAAAGACACATATTGATTATATAGATACTGGGACTTCATATTCTTACAAGATTTAAACTTAAGACTTAACCTATCTCACGATTTTATAATATGTAGAGATAATGCCACTAATGACTTTATGTATAAAGTAATCAATAAGTAACGAATAAGATGTCATATATATATATATATATATATATATATATATATATATAAATATATCCGAAAATAATAGAGTTATTTTCAAATACGTTTACCTCAATTCTTTTATAGTAGTTTTTTTCTCAGATTCCTCATTAAAGATATATAACCTATGTATAAAGACAAGCTTCCAGTTAATTGTCACCAAAGGACTATAAATGTTTACTTGTGTATTTATTTGCTAGCTTTTCCCCGCGGTTTCGCTCGCATGGTTATAGTTAATAACAAATGGGAAGAAATTGAAACTGAAAAGTATAAGAATTAAATGAGTGATTTTGTTACTCTTTTATATCGAGTGTTTCAAAAAAATCACATTGATCCGCCGCTTCATCTCGACCTTGATTCGCTATTCCCCTTTTGTACTTTTTAAGTTTAAAATAAGAATATTTCCAAAGAAATAAAATTTATTGAAGTAAGAAGTAACCTATATCATTTCAAAATCTAGTTTCTATTTTTTTTATAAAAAATTGTGTTTAGTAGTTGCTTTATTACAAAGTAAAAGCGAGACAAACAAACACACTTTTGCATTTATAATTTAGTTAGGATAGTTAGGGTAGACTTTATTAACATAGTGATGTGCAATGGGAAATGATATATTTATAGACATAAAAACAAACAAAAAATTATTTAAAGCGAGGAACGGAAAGAATATGGTCAAAAATAATATTGAGTAATGTAATGAATAACTTTTTTCCATGATATTTAAACGTCTATATCGAGGGAGTATTTCATAGGTCAGAGTCTAGCTCACTCTGTAAATTATAAACGAATCCTGTAGACAAATTCTCATGGAGTTATGTATTATGTTTGAGAATGAAGCGGTCGAAGAATGTTTAAGAACATAATCCGAAACCACGAGCGCTTACTGACTGTTTAATACATTTTAAAGAGACATGTTTTTTGCGCCTGTCTCATGTCTCTATCCCGTTAAGCCATCGTACATGTCCAAAAACATCAGAGTTTCTTAAGTCTAAGTTATGGATGACACACAAACTTTGAAGACAACTTAATTTAATTAAGCAATTTGCAAGGATATCTAGGTAGCAAACGTCTTTAAAATAAAATAAAGAGGGCTTTGAGTTGAGTTTGACACATATGAATTTTAGTTTCGACTGATTTGGATTATATTACACTAGCGTGACCCGTGCGAAGTCTTCGCATTATTTATTCCATTATGAAGCTCAGATGACAGATCAAACAAATATTTTACTGAAATTGACATATAGAGGCGCAAGTATCAAAAGCATTGAGCTAAAGCGCCACTTTATTTATACGTGAGTGGATTTGAAATTAAAGAAAAATTTTACCGACCGTCAATCATATTGACGTTGAGCCGTTAGATGGCAGCATTGCTGTTGTGTGTATAAAATTTTAATAATTAATTAATTTGCAAAAACAATAGCAATAATAAATTTTTTAGTTGTGGATGCCGGTAGAGCAAGCAATTATCTATAAAATGATATATAATTTATGTGGATTAGTTGTGAGGTTTTTTCTAAAAAGGGAGAGTAACATCTTAACCTTAGCGTATTAATATATGATGATGATGATGATACTACGCTTTTCTGGTTATAAATTAGAAAACATTCGCACAGGCGGAGAGAAAATTTGTTTAGTTTTATTACATAATCTTATCGCGTACATAAATAAGCTTCCTCTGTACTAATTATATACTATATACTTTTTTGGTTATAAACTAGGAAATATTCGCACAGGCGGAGAGAAAATTTGCTCCGTTTCGTTACCTAATTGTATCGTGTACATAAATAAGCTTTTTCTATACTAATTACATTCTATACTTTTCTGGTTATAAACTAGAAAATATTCGCACAGGCGGAGAGAAAATTTGCTCCGTTTCATTGCCTAATCCTATCGCGTACAAAAATAAGCTTTCTCTATATCAAGTAAATAAGAAGCTGGCCAACTCACTAAATGTTCTTCATTGTTTTGTTACATATATGATTATTTTATTTAAAATGTTAATAGTCTAAAATATAAGCATTTTGACAAATATCGATAACCAAAGAATATATAGAATATTTTAAAATTCCTTGGAAAACATTACCGCTCTACGTTAATAAAATAAACAGTAAAATTCCGAATACAATGTTATGGCGACTAAACTTCACGAATAAAGCCGAATTAGTAAATTAAATTCACTTCATCTGGTTGCAACCTACCAAAAAAAGTTTTCTGCCTCGCGAGCACGTAAATAAAAAAAAGTGTAAAGCAGAATGAAACATATGTCCAGAGGGTGAAACACGTGGTTAAAATAATGGTAATTTAAGTGAAACGAAGCGTTTCCTGTGGGCTGCCCGAAGCTCCCCTATGGCCGGACAATGAGGTTAACTGCCGATTAAGTGTATATCTGCGTACAGTCAGAGCTTTAATGTTGGTCGATTTTAATACGTCCAAAGAAAATTTTTGTACTTTTAATATATAAGCTCCATGTTCGGAATTTAAAATATACAAATTTTTTGAAATAAGAGTTTTTTAAAATTAACGTTTGGTATTCATTATAAGACTAAAGTACAGAGTGAATATTAATTTATTGCCCATAAAGAGAGAAATTATTCAATGGTATTTCGTGTTCTCTTAAATAATCATCGAGATTACTTATTTATTTATAAATATACTTTGATGTATCTAATTTATACATATAACGGACTTATTGCTATGAGAGCAGTCTCTTACAATCAACCAGAATGTCAGTCCAGCCCCACTCTGCAAGCGGCCGGAAATCGAACCCGGGTCCCCGTGGTGCGTCGCGCCGTCAAAGGTCGCATGCCTTGTGATCAATCCAACGGACCATGGCGACGACATTCACTTACTTAGTTTCAAATAAATAATAGTACAAAATATGACTGTTGGAAATCTGCGTTTCTTGTTTACATCAGTTAGTGAACAGACATTTATACTAGTTGTGCCAACGCGACTTTGTTCACTTGGAATTCTGTATAAGAAAAATTAATAGGAATTTTATTGTGTTTTTTTTAAATTTCTTTCTCCCTTAAAACTCTATAAGAATAAAGTTTACTAAAAAGCTAATACCAATATCGTAATATTTACCAAGATATGATATTTGTTGTATGTGTAATATTCAGATAAAAAGTAACAATTGATTGAACAACAAATTAACACAAAGACAGACAGACAATAACTCTAAAAAAAGGTTTTCTGGCTTCTACTACCATTCTTTACAGTAAATCAATTACTCTTTTTAAAATATTTTCCAGGTATAATATTCACTCCGTTATTATTTTTATACGTATAGGTTATTATATAAATTATAATTTTATGGCTCGCTGCATGAGCCAGATAAGTTAACGCATACAAAAAATTGAAGCTATATAGCAGCCCAAATTCCATTACAGAAGTAACTACTGTGTCATTTCCATCAAGCAACGGGTTTTCACAGATAGATTTAACAAAGCTAGAAGAAAATTAATTGAAAAAATAAAAAAGGAAGTAAACATACTGTTAATAAAATATAAATTCAATCAAACTATTAAAAATATCATTTATATTATTTATTATTTTGTATTTTATTTTAATTCTTTTAATTGAATTAACTAAATTTAATTTAATTATTTTAAAATTGAAATAAATACTCAACATTAAATTTAATCACAATTAAAATATTAGCAAAGATCTTTGCTAATAGCCCACCTAAAGATGTTGTAATACAACGAAACTTAGGTTGTGGTAAAGAACTTAAAGAAAGTATAAATAATACTACATCACGTAGTTTCATTTAATTGTGAATAATGAATTTCTACAAAATTAACGCCAAATATATTCAATATTGAATTAAATATAAACACGTTTACATGATATAGTTACTGTTAAATTTACTAAAACAATCTAAATAAAGTTTGATTAATAATAAAAATAAATGAATATGCTGAAAATTTGTTGTAATTTATTAATTTTAATTATTTAATAAATGACAAAGTAACAATTCATAATCCAAATAAATACATTCCTGAACTTAACTTCACTTCCTGAAATACACTTAAAATATACTTTAAAAAGTTTACAATCACTATTTCTAACACGAATATTCACAATAAATAAATGTTTTTTATGGACAACTATTAAATTTCAATTACTAAATAATATTATTTAAAAACAAAGATATAACTTAGATTTTTATGAATATAAAACACCTGTTGTGTACAAATACCTCAATAACTATCATGAAAGTAGTATCGGTCATTACGCGCATGTAAATATATATTTTAGTAAACAACTTCATCCTGTCTATTTTTATTGCACCGTGCACGCACACCGTAAAATTTCACTCAGCATTTTTCACAACGCGCCTAAAATGTATAACTTCAAAAATATTTCAGAAAAAAATTGTTCTATTTTGTAGCTAACTGTATCTCATTTCGACTATACTTTATCACTCCGTACATTTAAAGCGTACTTTCTGATTTATTGCAAGCTGGCATGTTTCAGTCGCACCGTGAGCTTTGTACCAAGAAAAAAATGTTCTACATACGCTCGTATATTTATTTTATTTCAATTTTATATATGAAACGGCGTATTCGATCTCGCATTATATCTGAAGCAAAGAGTAAAATGTACTTATTTTAATTAAGTGAAAACTGTTTTCAACGTCCGCTTTATGACATTTCAATTTTTCCCCAAGTTTCATGAAAATTAAATTATACGTGTTATATTGCAACTTTTCTCTCTGTTTTAAAATGCTGCAGTTTAATTTTTGTTATAAATTGTGGTGGATAAATATTTTAATTTAATTTCAATAAAACTCAATTTATATATAATTTGCGAATTTAGAATATTCCACTTTATTGCTACAGACATTCATTGCTAATATTCTTTTTCTCGTTTGATTTTGAATACCTTATTATTCCAGCTAACGATGCTGAATGTAATGGTGCTTCCGCATACATCTAAATTGCTCAATAGAAGTATATTTAAGTGATGGATGCAACCGAAAACATATAGTCAAAATTTGTAATCTAGGTCTCGTAATACCGGAGTTATTATATGTATTCAGTTTCTTCTTCCACACTTTAACAGTTATAACCAAGTTTTCAAACAAATTTCATACAAATATGTTGATTGAACACGCCCAAATAATATATTTGCATATATTTCTTTATCTCACTTTCCACCACGTTTGATAAGTTTCCATTCTTTGCAAGTAAGAGAGAGTTGATAATTTTCTGCGTTCCCATGATATTTTTTCGTTTACTTTTCACCAGGTATGATATGTTCCCACTCTTTGCAACTAAGAGGCGTTATTTTATGAAATTTGTTTTCCGGTCGTTTAATGGAAGTATAAAAACTTTTCTGACGTCGCATAGCTATCACTTTATTTACAGTCATATTGAAGTATAATTATTCTAGTTTGTAATGTGGAAAAATATCATAGCATAAAAGAATTTTTAATATCGAGTGTATTTTAAAATTAGTATTTTTGTTATTATTGTTTTATATATTGATAATTTTGAGAAAAATGTATAATTTTAGTATCAGAGAAAACACACTAAAATTAGTGTTTCTTACACGTTATCGTCTACTACGTATCACAGTAAACTGTGGCACTCACTTTCATAAGTTAACTCAGGACGTACCTGAGTAAATTAACTATCTAAAATTAAACCGCCTACTACTTGGCGACAAATTTCACCCACTTCATTAACTAGCACTTTGCCGTCTTACAGAACATTACTTTCGTAAATATCTTTAACGCATAAGATTATTAAGGTCTTTAAAGATAATTAGTAAGTTTAATTCTATTAATAGTGAATTAAGAAGGAAAAGAATTCATTATTTGACTTAAATAATAAAAAAAAATTAAATAAATGTTTCGAAAATCGATGTATGGTACCAATGGAAAACATTCAAATGTCACATATGATGTAAACTGATGAATTATATTATTAGGACCGGATGGAATAAATATAAAAACATCCGACCAGCAAGCTTAAAGAAAATTCTTTATATAAATGTTAACTAGTGGTCGCCTACTGATCGAATTCGACTGTAATTCACTAGTTTTTTTAAGTTTAAACGTTTTTAGGGTTCTTATCAACAAAGTATATCTCTATAAACTTTACATATATATTTTTTCAATACTGGTCTATGACGTCAGCTAAGAGCGTGTACAAATACATTATTATCGTCTGTTGTTTGTCTTATTTCCCTGCAATACCTATGAAATTTAAGATTCAATGTATGTAACAGTTGAAAAAACCATATACACCTTAACTATGCCAAATCTCACACTTCTCCCTCCGCGCAATATGCTTAAAAAGGGATACAACATTTCCTTTTCACGTTTTAATATATATATGAGTGTAACGGTGGTTGTCGAAAAAATGAACGCCATGCAAGGTAGCTCTATAACCATACTGGTTATTGAGTTCATTTATGTACACATATTATAATTGAAGCGTAATTAAAAAAGAAATCAATGGCAAGAGCCAGCAAGAAAGGTGAATGTATCAAGTACTTAGATTTTTATTGCTTATATCGATTATGCTGTTAATGTTATAAAGAAGCAAGGCGTCTGAAAACTCCAAAAAAAATGTTCATTGCATGTATTTATCTAGATATTAAGGGGAAAAGCAAATAAGTTTAAGTGATGCATTGCGTTTTAAAGTTTAAGATTTGGAAAAAAATAATAATAAAAAACTGCTCACAAATAAATGAAACTACGTGATGTAGTATTATTTCTACCACAACATAGGTTTCGTTGTATTACACATCTTCAGTTGTACAATTAGCAACGATTGCTATTCATTTAATTGTCAATAATGAATTTCTATAAAATTCACGTCAAATATATTCAATAAAAAACTGGTAATAATGCTGTACATTGATAAATGCTGTTTGTCAAAATAAAAGAACAATATTTTTTATGAACATTTCGATATTTTACACTGTACGTAGGTGTAGTATAATTGATTGTATGAGCATGACAACCCAGTGTTTATGCGGGTCAACATCAACACTGGTTTGCGACCGAATTTGATATTTCATACGTGCTATTTACAATGTGTAGTGAAAATATAAAGCTTATAATTATTGAATTATTACATGAAAAATTTGCTAACTTAAAGTAAAAAGAAATATCGCTGTCTGGGAGCGCAAAATGAAAATGATAATTATTTTCTTTAATAATGATAGAAAGTTAGTAAATAATAATAAAAAAATAGAAAATCCACTCTAAGAATGTTATACGCAAAAGTTTAATAAGATCTGTTCTTATGTATTAAAAAAATATTTTCTTTTTTTATGAAGTTAATATCAATTGACTTCAAAAAAAATTGAAAAACCCTCACAGTTTTTAAAGGCTCTTGATGTTTTTTTGAGTTTGGCAGAGAGAATCAAATTTTCAATTATATAGACTACATAAAAAAATAATATCCTAAAACTTATCGAAATTCAAATAAAACGTAGAGTATTGTACGTGTTATAATTGTGTATTCTATATATTTGTATACATATATATATATATATATATATAAATATATATATATTTAATAATCTAGTTGAGCGGTAAAAAAAATTTATATGTCTGTAATGCACAGTTTTTTTGGTTTAGAATTTTTTCAAATGAAACCAATTAGGGGTATTTTTTAATAAAAAATCAAGTGGGCGGACGCTGTTTCTTACTTCAGCCGTCATCTTAAAAAATCGTTTTTCTTAAATATCTCAAAAACGGTAGACGTGCAATAAAAAATACACAAGTATTTTTTGTAGAAAATAAACTTCTCTATAAGTTTTACATAAAATACATTATGTAAAATTAATGTTTTTAAAATTAAAGCACTTTGAACGTTTTTGTTATCGATTTATTTTTATTATATTTTAAAACAATCATTAAATACAAGTCTCTTACATGTACGTTTCTGCAAATATTATCGTACGTTTTATTGTTCGAATTTCGATATGAAACTAGGTCCTTTAAAAAAAAAAAAAGATTTTCAAATACAAAAGTTATTATATACTCATTTGTATTTCTACGATAAAAAATTAATTTCATAGGCAGTACATTTCAAGGGCAGTACTCTCCTAAATATATAAAAACGATCATTTTAATTTTTTTGTTCAGCCATAGGTAAATCTTAGAACAAATTTTATTTATTTTCTTTTAATTTGAAGTTTATAGCCAATCCGATAAAATTATATTAACCAAAAATGCGTATTGAAAACGAATACAAACGAAAACAAATTACGCAACAAAGAACATACAGTACATGTAGATTTTTTACGTGCGTACATACGTCATTATCTATATTGTAGCGGGCTACGTAAACATTGCCCCAGGTCTTCTAAACAAAATATTTAAAAAATACTATAATTTATGAACAGCAAAATCCGCAATATATATGCCGCTATGGGGCAGAATCCCTAGTATATTTCAATACAAAATGAAATAAGACGAGTGTTCGTAATAAAGATATTTTTCGAATTTGTTTTTCTGCGCATAAAAATATAATTATAACATCAACATTTATTTACATCACTAAATATGTTCTAATAAAATTATCTTACACAAAACTGTATATCCTTAAATGTTTCAATTAATTAAATTAAATGTAATCGACGCTAAATGAAAAAATTATGTATCTATTCCGAGCACACGTTTGAACGATGTTAATTTCCGAACAGCGGCGCAACCCGGTGTGCAAAACACGAAGAATGCAACTCGTCTGGCTTTCTCCCTCACGCTCGCCAGTTGGTACTGAATCCTAATAATATGTGTATACCTTCTGTAGCCATTCATCAAAATATTACCTAATGAATTCATTATTCGGTTTAAAATATTAAAAGCAACGATTTATTGCCGTGTTCTGGCAATGTGGTTTTAAAGAAATAAAATATGAAAGTTTGACGCATCATTTTAAAATGTTTGTTACATCTCGTGTATTTTTGGTTACAAAAAGTGAAGGCTTTCTTGTTTTTCTTGTTTAATTTATTTTAGTTCTGATATATTAGTTATTGATCTCAAACATCTAAACAAGGAAATAAAAAAAATACTAATTAAGTAATATATTTACTAATTTATATTACGATAAATATTGTTTTTACCAAATTATGTCATTAATGGGGCATAATTTGGTAAACACATTATTCGGATGACAATATTGCAATTAGACAATTTACGGTTTTATGTTTTTCTGCACAGTTGTCCGGTATGTTTAAAATAATATAATTTCAATGTTTCAAATTTTTAATAGAAAATGGATCCGGTTGTTTAGTAGTAGTGCTATTGAAAAATATTGATTTTCAGCGAATTTTAAAAGTGATGCTTCACGAAGAAAATTTTAATGTGTTTTTATTTATTTGACGTTATAGTAATGCTTTTACCTAATCATATATTTTTTTTTAATTTGGGGTAAATTTACTTAAAATGTTAATTATATCGGCGTCTGTCTATAAAAGAAAAACGGTGCCAGTAACTGTTGGTTGGTATGCTTTTACGCATATAAATGAACGAGTAAAGCAAACTTTAAGAAACTAATAAAATCGTTTTATTGCGTTATTTGTTTACATCGCGCGACGAGTCTAAAACTGACATCCAGGGTTTTCCATGGAATGAACTTATCTATGTAGTTTAATGATCATTGTGACCATAAATGGTTCTTTCCCATAATTTTGACCCACCGACTACCATTGGTACCCAACTACATATATACATACATAGTCTGCTAAAATCGTAATAACACTTTCGTTCAGCCTTGCCGTATAAAGATAACGTTTATCAACTTCGAAATAGTTCTTTGGGTTAATAAATGTTAAAGAAATGTTATGTTAAGGAGCACATGGCTGTTAATGTTCCACTCTTATTCCATATCAAAATAAAGGGAGAAATAAAAGCTTATTCCTTAAGTTTGTTTGAGTAGTTACATACATAAAAATTATTTCCAACTGTAAGTTTCGCGAAGTCGAAGGCAAAATTTGTTAACCAAAAGTATATTTATATTAAAGTCACACAGATAGAGGTTGGAATCCGGAACTAAAGTGTAAATTGTGTCTTGCGGATTAAAACAACAAGACCGTGACAAACAAACTGGTGAAGGTACAAACACTAGGGATGTCCCCGGTGTGCCATCGCTAACTCCTAAAATAAATCTTCAAAATTCATTCGCCAAATTCTTACACTCGCACAGTCGGGGACTTACCTACGCCTGCCCCTTCCGTCACCCTCCATCCCCACCCTATAGCCTTAAGAAATTGAATAAAAGCCGCAGTTCGCCTCGCATCTGAATTTGTCGCGCGCGTGACGCGAATACGGCCCGTCATGTGTCATTCAGGCGGCGCGGTATCTAATTCAATTTGGCGCTGGCAAATGGAGGAAATTTCTTCCATTGTACTTGCGGGAGCCTTTCTTCGGATATTTCATGTTCTTACATACGTAATGCGGTTGTTTGGGTGGCGGGATGTTGCGAGGGTACGCCGGTTAGTTATGAAGCTTTCGCGTCACAGTCGCAGGTAGTCTCTATCGACTTTTCATGTCGCGATTGACCTGACTTCCTTGAAAGTATTATTACGTATTATAATCAGTGTACTACATTTAGTCTCGAGACATTTTTTAGGCTTATAAATATATATATATATATATATATATATATATATATATATATATATATATATATATATGTGTATATATATATATATATATATATGTATATATATATATATATATATATATATATATATATATATGTTTCTAAATATGATTTTTACAAATCTACTAGCTTTTTCTTGCGACTCCTCCGGCGTGGACTTTCAATTAAGGCGATTAGATTCACATGTGGGTTTTAGCCTATGTAAATACGTAGAGAAAAAATTTAATATTTACGTTGCCCCATCTATCGGTATATTGTGGTATTGAATTTAAGTCCAAAATTCTCATATTAAAAATTAACCTATGTGATATATTATTCCGAGTTATGAATTACATCTACAGTATACTTTTTAAAAATCCTTCCAGCTATTCCGGTATGATTGAACGTTATTTTAAAACCTTTTCAAAAATCTATGACAAGGTGTGTAAGCTAATGTTTCAATTACTTTACCACAAGAGTTAACACTGATGAACTGAGATTGCGGACTTACTAGTTGGCAATCTAATACAATGCAATTGCAGCTATCTGGACGCCGATTATGATGATAATTGATTTACGATATGATGCGAAATTAAAATCGGATTTAAAGTTAGAAGTAAAACAAATGTGATAGCTAAAAACATCCGTATTATAATTATGGCAAAAAACACTTAACCTTTATCATAAATAACAATGATGCTTTCGGATTAGAAATTTCAAACAACAAAGCAAACTTTACTTGGAGGATTTAATACTTAGGGGGTTAAAATGTTGTACAGTAAAATTAATGTAAACGCTATAAGTGGATTCCAAATAGTGGTATTCAAGAGTACTATAAAACAGTGTAAATGCATGACGTTACTGTTAAAGTTACTGTTAATTCTGTTAAATTATTTCAAATATTAATAAAATGTTTCACTATTTAAATATATTGCCAAACATAGATTTTATCTGTGTAACACAAATCACTTCTTCGCCTTTATCTCTTTAATTTTATTATTAATGTTGACAGAAATGATATCCATAAAGCTCTTTCTAAATTAAATTATCCTCCTTTTTTAAACTTTTGCCATACGTGCTTAATCAGTTAATAAGAGAGCGAAAGAAACCGCAAAACATTTTCTAGTCTCATATCGCATGAAATTAAGATCATTACAAAATTACCCGTAGCTATTTTATTTAATCTTTTTCAATAATATCCCACTTGTCGAGGTTCATTATATCATTCAAAAGAAGTTAAAAATCATTTTTTTCTTTATTTCTATTTGCATGCGTAATCTGACTAGAGTCTTCCCACAAAATTTTACCAAAATCGGTCTTAAATTGAAAAAGCTACGATACCGTGACGTAATTATAACCGTTTATCATTTTTTGCCATTGGGCTACCATGACGAAACTGAAAGTATAGCATTTTATAAACATTGTGGGAAGTCTCATAGTCTTTTTTATTATCAAACCAAACTTCACGTCATTTTGATTACAAGTAGTTTAAAGGAATTCTAAAGAGATTTCAAATGGATTTATTGTTAGAAGTTTTGAAATAACTTTAGCAACTTTCATAAATATTATGTGAAAAATCAGTTTGTTAAAACATAAATTATGGTAAGAAAGGTTTTTAGGCGGTGTTAAAAACAATTTCTTACGCACTGTACATATTCCATTTTACGTTTAATAATTTACTTTTGAATGGGGATTTTCTTGGAAATCAGCAGTTACGCAATATTTTTAAACGACGTCAAAAATGGAAGAGATTCTCAAATCGGGTGTATGCTATCTTATATCTCCGGTTGTTACTAACTTTGGATAATTATATTTTTTGGATGATTAAATTTGGATGATTATATTTTTTTGTTTGGAAGAATATACTCCAGTTTGGTTCCATGAAAATTTGAATATAATTTGATCATGGAAATTAAAAGTTTACCATGGAATTCCTCAACAATGAACAGTACAGGTGCCGTAATCAAATTTTGATGATATAGGTATAATAATAATTTGATAATAAAGTCTTTAAAGTTTAACAACGACTAAACGTGATAACAGATCTGTTCTTTAGTAAAATCAGGGTACAATGATAGAGCTGGAAAGTGGTGTCAGGCACTCTTTAGTGACGTAGAAAAATTCCATCAAATTTGGGCTCTTTGAACTTGACGTAAGAAGGAGAGTAACAAAGTAAATAGGTAAATAATTTTATACAGGTACCAGCAAAGGCATAACGCAACTGAGATATTACCAGGTAGGTACATAAGTAAGTAATTATAGTAACTGCCTGAAGTAATTAAAATATTAGTCGGCAAGTAAATAGGCAAGGAAAGCATATACAGGTATATTTATATATAAAGACATAGATTAACTAGAATATTAATTAGTCGGTACCAAAATAACACCTGAGAAAAAAATAGAAATCGTCAACTTTGCATAGATTGCAAATATCGAAACGATGTTGTACCGTTAAAGTTCCCACTAAATTATCGTATTTTCTTTATTTAATCATTTTCAGTGCACTCCCAATTTGGTGGTTATTTGAAATCGTTTTGATTTTTTGTGGAATCGTTTTTTTAATCTTATCCCTGCCATAATATATCTCTCTTGACTAGCGTCAAATAATACAAATAACTACGAAACCCTACTTAAAGCGTATTTTAGCATATCTATGTATATATTTTCAAGAAAAGTTTAAAAGGAACCTTTATATCAAGAGATTATTTTAAAAAAAATTTTAAGATATTATTTGCCTGTCTTATAACAAAAATAAGGAATAAAAATAGTGTTGCCACCTTGAGAGAAAACACGAACATTCAAGGCTAGAAGAGCTGAAATCCTGAAAGAACCGATTTAGGTGTATAACAAACTTAATAGAGAAAATATTTTATTATTAATTCTTAAATGTCCTTCAGAATTAAGAACGATGTACCTTTGCTATATTACTAAAATAATATTGAACCTATTTTTAAATTAATCGTTATATCTTAAACATTATAATATGGGAAAAAATGACAATTCTTAACCGACTGTCTCTTTTGAGCGTTCCCATTTATTAAACCCGTTTTCTTTTTATATCAAGAGCGTGAGAACTTAATCGAGTCCCTTATAACTCGTAAGTTTGGCCAGCGACTGGACAGGGGTCATCGCGCCTAACCCTCGCAAAAGTCTTGCAACATTCAAAAACGTCGATCACCCTACGGTATTACTTGGACATCTGGCCTTTATTATCTTAATACGGATAAGCACGCTTTTTAATGTTTTGTAAGGAGAGAGCTTATTCAGGTATAGCACATTGATCTTTTGTGTGAAAATTTGAAGTTTTATAATATAATAATGTCACTTATCTCTTTCTTTGTTTCAAACTGGTTTGACTTTATGGATACATGTGAACATTGACACGTCCGCTACGTGTATAAAGAATAGGAATATAAAATCTCATTGATACTATAAATACCAAAATATGTATGTTTGTTTTAAAAATTGCTAGAGTTTTAATTTTTAGCTCGATTAAATATGTAGATTTAGTTAAATATGTAGATTAGTTTTATTAAAAAAAAAGGCATTATTATTGTAAATGTTTATAGTTAAAATTCGGTATTACAACATATCATTAAATGGTGCAACGTATATATTAGATCTATTACACGTATCTCCAGAAAATACAGTAAAACGTTTAATTATACAGTATATAAAAATATATTGGGGCAGTATCGGGGACAAATTCTGGCTCCTCATCTGAAAATGACCGCGAATGAAGCAGTGAGCTAAAGAAAGTTGTGAGTAAATAGACAATGTAAAGAATATTTAAATGTATTGAGAATGTTATATTTAAGTTAAAGTAAATTGCTTCTTTTAGTTTTAATCAAAAAATACATTCAACACTTATGGGCGATCAGTGAACTATTAACCTCTGGCTGCTATTTTAGACGTTCAAAATAATTTCGTCTCTTCTCATACTTAGAATCATTTTTGTCGGTAGCTTCATCAATACATTTTGAAATTTTAAGTAAATAATATATATTTTATGTGTAGATAAGTATTTAATCCGGGCAGGTAATAGGGTATTAGAAATAAACGTTTTATACTTTTTTATTTTTGAAAAGCCCTGAAATAAGAGAATTTAATTTTTGATTCGTAAAAATTTGATGACGGTCTCACTGTTGTATTATTAACGTACATGTAGAGAAAAAGTTCTGAAACAACGATTAAGGTGTAAGACGAATGATTTTAAAAGTTTTTACTGGAACTAGAACGTGATATTTCCTTTTTTTATATTAAATTCTTAATTGTTAAAAGTACGGCACCGTTCGAAATAACATTACACCGGTATTCATTTACTCTATTATTAACTGAAAAATGAAATATAATAATTGTAACACTTTGAACTAACGATACATCCTCTTTCTAATTTATATACACACATACACATATAATAAAATGGTAGCGATGTCGTTTCTTCGCGCATATCACGCAGGAACCCCTTTAGGATTTGAATAAAACTTTACGGCTTTATATCTTGGAGGTCTGATCAATATCTTCAATAAAAACCATCAAGCTAATTCTCATTAGGTGTTGAGCAGAAGCAACAATAACGCACTTAGATCGTTAAGTTAATCTGCATTACTGCTGTTAATCTGTTGTTACATCTGTTTCGTTTATTAGCAACGATAATGACATTATTATATATATTTTTTTAATTTGATAGTAATACTTATTTTTTTAACTGAATAATTACAAAATCATTTTATTTATCAGACTCTAGATCGCCCATCGAATAGAATGTCAGGGGAGAACGTGAAGATTACGAATAGCATATCATGTGACAATTTTTCTCGCACGAAGAGTTGTTAGTTTAAAATGCGATTTAAAATTCGATAAGCAAAACTGCACTAGCCATCGATAACGTTAAGTTCGTTGGTTCTTATAATTATAAACAAAGCATAAATTAATTTTTCATTAACTTTTGTACATTCATTAGTCTAGAATTTCGCAACGAAAAATACTGATTTTGCAACTTACATGCATTTGTACGTACACAATATTATGTAAGAACTAAAGCTAAAGTTTCAAATTTAATTTTGAACTTAATGTATCTCAAAGTGACTAAATAAAGAAAAGGCGATTTTTATCAAAATACTTACTTTACACAAAACTTATTAGAGAATATGAGTAGGGAAATTAATCTTAAGGTACATTTTCAGCTCTAGAACACACTATATTCAACTTTAGAACACTCAAATATCTATTGCGTATAACAATATATATATATATATATATATATATATATATATATATATATATATATATGTATGTATATATGTATATATATATATATATATATTTATATATATATATATATATATATATATATATAATATTACAAAAATACACAGATGCAACCACCCGTATAATAAACAGCGTCCCGCGATACATAATGTAGAAACTGCTGCAAATAACAGTAATCATTTTTTACGCCTCCACTAAAACAAAAGGGTTTTCGCGCATTATTTTTCGGGAACTTCCTTAAAGGTACGAATACCGGGGGGAATAAAAAGCGGGAATGTGCAGCTGAGTACCAAAACAAAAGGAACTTTTTCAAGGTATGGAGAAGGCATAATAATATAAGTTATATTTTTTGAGCAAGAAAAAATTATAACTGTTTCTTTGGCGCATCTTTGGCTTGTTGCGGCGCCATCTATTCGTTTATAGATCCTCAAGACGTTCATGCTTATAAATATTAGATAGCAGTATTTTTCACAATTTTAAATTTAACAGTTTCGAAAAGGGGTAGAAAACATGTTTTGAAATATATGAATATGAAATTTGAATCTTTATAACTCATCCCTTCAGTTTACCTCGTCTAGATACGATCAAAAGTAACTTTTTATACCATTTTTTAATATTTGTCCCTCCAAAATCTCGGTTAAATATTTCTTAGGTTATTACAAAATATACAGATCAGCGGACTTTATTACTACGTCAAAGTTTACCTTCCCACGCCAAAGTTTAACTTCCTACACTTAACTTACGTGACGCAAGTGCGATCTAATAACGGTTCTGTTTTTTTTTCTTGATGGGCGGGAACCTGAAAAAATAATATCCAATGCACAGTAATATCTAAAAACAGTCAATAGTATTGCCTCAATATCTAATAACAGTAAATAGTGCAGGAAATTATATCAATAATCGAGTATTTTTATACTTCGTCGAAAATCTGTGAGCTACGTGTCAAATTTTTCTCCTCTCTTACTCTTTGCATCGGCTATATTATAAGTATACATACATTATTTAGTGTCATTCATCAATAAATGATATTCCTAACAGATATTTTATTTGAAGCCATGTAATCTGATATATAATTATTGATCTTAACATTTATGAATTATCCGCGCTCAACTTTAAACTCTATAAATTATATTCCTTCAGATTCCAAAATGAATAATAAACTACAAACTAATCATGCCAGCTCCACCCATTCCGAATGTATCATTCATAATCCCCAAAACCCATATCGGACAAACTATGACTAGTAAAATTAAAATGGAATTGACTTTTAAATAATAAATCCGGGCCGCATACAAACGAGCTGCTGTCGAGAGGCTTACCGGCCGATGGGGAACGAATGCTTAATGAGATCTCCTGATTTAAGTTACAAATATTTGTACACAACTTGTGTGTGGTCGTGGTGAATTTTGAACTGTGTACAGATGTATATTTATGTAATGAAGGATGTTGGTTCAGTACAAAATTTTATGATGCTACGGAGAACTTTCGGAAAGATGGTTGTTCTTCCAAGTATTATCGAAAGGAGTTTACTGAATCGAAAGTACATTTTTGTTAATGTATTGTTCAATAAAAGTTATAAGCAAGATTTTCTGTATTATGTAAGTAGTTCGCTCTATTAATTAATTAAATTGCCTAATACAGAATTAGTTGACTTATACCATGTAGATCCGTGTACAATATCAACCTATCGTAAATTTACCGCAATTTAAAGAAAAGTGGAAGAATTTAGAAAGTAGTTTTAATTAAACATAACACATTTTTTTTACTGATTTTAATGAAACAAATTTTTTGCATCCACTTTGTACACTGTACGATTTTATTTTAAAATGATATGTAATTTATTATATAGCCTTAGTCGTAAATACATCAAACTAAAGAATTCATGTACATTATAAGCGATTATGACAAAACTTCATTCTTCATAAGCTGAAACATCACCTTTTCTTTCAACGTAGCCTACGATGTTTCTGAAAATTCAAGAAAACACTTGTGAAGATTTTAAAGGTTATTCCTAAATATAAATAAATATGAGTATAAAATAAATATACATAAATAATTTTAGGCTGATAAATATTTGTAAAAAATATTATATTTTTATGATCGATTAAATAAAGTGTTCAGAATTAGCAATATTTGCTCGCCGTAGCTTGGTAAGAATACTATAAGTATTACAACTTTCGAAATATTCCAAATTTATTTCTATTGTAAAGTGATCGGCTTAAAATGTATTATTAATATGCTGTAGTTATTATAATCTATATAAAAATGCAATAATAAATTAAAAAAAAAACAATTATTAAAAATGAAATAACAATCTAAGGGGGAATTATAAAAATATACATTTAGGATGGTCGCTTATAAAAGGAGGAGAGGTATTAGATAGTCATCTGCTAGTTAATTAAATAATAGTAGAAATAAATAATAATCTCAAAGAGTTCTACTAAAAATGTTAACTAAGTCTTTAAGTTACAAACTGTAAAATTTTATTGAAATATATGTAGTCGTTTTTGCGATGTCCCCAAAGTAGTGTATTCCGATGAAGATTTTTGTTAGTAGTCAGCGACTTTTTGTTAATAGATATTAAAAAAAAAGTTGTAGCGTTGATTGATCGATAAATGCCTACTCCACTGACACGTCGAGCATCCAACGTTTATTTATTATGTGTCGAGTCTACTCGTGTTAGCTAATCGACATCGATTAATTAATCGAAGGCCACCGTAACGGTAAGTGAGAACGTGTATATATTTCGTACAGTTCACTTTGTAATTTAAACTGAGTAAAAAATGTTAAGGAATTATTTAAAAAATTATCAACGCTGTTAAAAATTAAATTACTATGTAAAAATATATAAAAATTACCATGAAGTTCACTTAATTTGACAATCATACTCAGTTCCTTTTTATAGCATATACATATATATATATATATATATATATATATATATATATATAACCTAAATATTAACTTCGTGATGTGCTACAAAATGTTTTAAAAAAATCTTAATTTTCCTGAATAATTAAATTTATTAATCACTGTTTAAAAAAATAAGTTTATCTCTCCGAAACAAATAATTAACATATAATAATTTACGCATTTTATCTTAAAATTTATTTATCTGAAAGAATTGTTCATGTAACTTGTAAATTTTAAATATTGCTTTCATTTTTATTATTAAATTGTAATAAACTAGAAAACTATTGCGTGTGCGTGTCACGCAGAGAGGGTTCCAGATGAGACCCGAGTTTAAATAATTTGAGTTGAAGATTACAATTAAATACTGGTAGTATCTAAAATATTTTGAAAATTTTGAAAGTCACAGTTCAAAACTTAAAGGGACCTGAAGGATATTTTAGATAGATAAATGAATGTTAATATTTCAAAAAAATAGGCCCAAAAATTTAACGCACACCTGCACGCACACTCGCACATATGCACACGCTCACACATATACACACACACAAAAATACACATATCTATATATTGCACACGAACCACGCTCACGCACACACACAAACACACACACATACACACATCCATCTATATATTTCTTAAGATCCACATTTTGTGTCAATATGTGATGAACATTTTATGTCAATAGGTTTAAAAGTAAAGAAACTGCGCAACTGTAACAAACGGATGGACAGACATGACGAAATTATAAGATTTCTTTGTTTCACGACGGAAGTCTAAAAATGTATTAAAAATATTAAACGCATAACGGTCACTCTAAAACCATCTCCTGTTAATCGGATATTTATTCTTCATATCTTCCTCATTCAAAAACTGGCCATGAGAATAAATACTGGTCTGAGCTGACCCCAAGGGTGGTCGCGAACGGGGTCTTTTATCAACCCTTAAGGCAGACGAATATCTAATGAGCTATCTACGACATTATGTCCAGTGCTCGCTTTAAAAACCTGTTTGGAATACATTACAATTTTTGAATGGTCAACTGAGTAATACGATGTTTGCTTTTTAGTGGGAATTCGATTTAACTCGCTTCCCAGGTTGTATTGCAAATCAAAACGAACTTTTCCTTCATCACTAAATATCGGTTCTCGCAAGAAATTTTGAACAAATGTAGGCTGAATTAAATCACTAACCGTCTTTCGTTCAAGCATTAAAAAAATATTTCTAAATTTAAATACGATATGTGGATCTCGTCATAATTAAAAACAGGCTAGATGAATTCAAAAGTGTCCTACTTGTGTTCAATTACTTGTGGCAATCTGCCAAAACCGTGGGTTGTATTTGGAGTATGTAATTTTCTGAGTGACAACCCCAAATCCTTCTGTCGATGGTCGGCCAGTTAACATATCAAACGACTTCGTTTTTTATAAAATATATGAAATCATTACAAATCGAGACTTTCTTCAATTATAAAAACATAATAGGTTCGAAAGATGAGAAGTTATATTTATGTTTATAAAATTTCTAGTGTAACAAAATAAAGCATAAACACACTTACTGTTGAAAACTATCTATGACACCTCTAAAATTATCAAAAATATTACAGGTGTCATTTTGGTTTACCTGACATTTTTCAGATGTAGGAAATTTAATATATCTTATTCAGAAAATGAAGTCCAGCCACACATATCTAACTAATGGGCAAAAAGACAACTAAGTTAATTTTCTTATTTTATGTTGCCGATAACATTGTTTTAGGAAATAACGTTATTTTTAATATCTTCATATTCTTTACTACAAGATTGGAATTTCATATTTTATTCGATCCTAAACAATTTTTGTTAAGGATACAATCGTGTATTTTGAATTGTAATCAATAAATACTTTTACACGTCTATTTACAATAAAATAATTTCAAAATTTTTTAATTAATTTTTTTTTATTATCAAGTGCTTATTATGCTATAATAATAAGTGGAACTAAAAGGTTCTCAATTGGAACAGCTTATTAAACTTTCACCCAAACCTGTTAAATACGTTTAATGAATATTGAAAAATCGTACATATATTTCCAGACGTATAAGTCTAATTATTTTTAAAATCATAATATATTTAAATACAAGCATATAAGTGAAGAAAAATAAACAGTGAAAGGGCACCATAACCGAACTGCAAAATCATAAACATACTCCATAAAAGTGAAATGAAAACTTCTACCGTAAGCTACCGAGCCTATATAATACCTAAGATATTAAATAACGTCTCATATAAACGCGTATAACGCGCGAAAATTATATATATATATATATATATATATATATATATATATATAACGCAATTTACTACTCCATAATACAAACGCACACATAAAATCCATACGAAAGCGCCGTGGCACACAAGGCTCTATACATGGACAAAAGTTCTTCCTCGACAGACGTCTACTGGAAGATAGTAAAAGCCGTTATTAAAATGCCGGGTAGCGATGTTTAAAATTAAACACGAAAAAGCACCCCTTCACCGCCACTTTTACCCTCCCGCCCTCTCCCTTTACCACCCTTTCTCTTCGGAGGAGTATGTGGTACGAATTTGTACATTTTTACACTATCCGTGCTTTACCTGACTTTTAGATACAAAAAGATATACATTTTCACATCGCGACTGTGATACCTATTCGTATATATAGCAGTATGTGCACATACCTTTAGTATATACATATTGAGGGTTTAAGGATGTATATTTTCTAATTAGAGGGTAGGATATGAATATATATTGTGTATAATGTAGGTTTTAATAAATATTTTGCATATTTTTGATTCAATTATGGTTGGATTTGAATGCTTACCTTTTTTACGTAGAAAGATATCGAAGAATGTTCATCTCTTAACCGGTTGGGCCCTCATTTCATATAAATGTCATGTAAGGCATACATGGTGGAATTGAAAGTTTATACAGGGGTTTTATACAAGGGTTATTTACTATGTGGATAACATTTTTTTAAAAAACGTTGCTCGCCAAATTTAGTTACTATTTTTGGCGAAGTAAACTCTTAATTAAAATTAGCGATGTTTTCAATATCTTTTTAATCTTATTGTTTTTTTTTAATTTTGTTAATTTACTAAAATTAGTCTATAGATGCACTGAAAAGACCGAAGTTTGATCTGATACCATCGACCACACATCACGGCAACAGCCTACACATTGTGATACACAGGGTACACAGGGATGTACGATAGAGCCATTGTGGTACATAGATGTATACCATAGAGCATACATATTTGGCTCATTTATATCTATTAAAAAACTTCCGTTAAAATACTAATTGAATATTACGGAAGTACTGGTTGATTATAATTAATCCTACGCTTACCATCGCAAAATCTGAATACCCATTATTCTTACCCTATCCAATAAAGTAAGAATAATGAGTTTTCAGATTTCGCGATGGTTAGCGTAGGTTTAATTATAATCAACCAGCACTTCCGTAATATTTACGCTAAAAACTTTGGACTTTTTTAGTTTTTTTACAAGGCTTAATTAAAGAAATATTTAAGCGATTAGGAAAAATATTTTTAAACTCAAAGGGAAATTTTAGAGAAAAATGCTGGCACGTTCATTGGCTAGGTCCTCTAATTTAAAGTCTGTTAAGTTACCGAAAGTCAGTTAGGTTACTGAAGGTGGTATTGTCGACTCTTACCCTACGTGGATAGAGGAAGAAGCGAACATATATTAAACTTGGAAATGAGATAAATATAATCTTGTGGTAAGACGACGATTTCAGAGATTGTATAAATGTTTTTGCAGAATGATTTAGTAAGTCATAAAGTGTTCACGCCAGCACATGAAAAAACATGTAAATATAAGCCTTACTTCTGAACACAGGGGAATTTCGCGACTGAAATGTTTTATATAACGATTACATTAGGGTTATCAAAAAGTCATAATAATTATAGAGTAAACCCAGAACTGGTATTGTTTTTATGATATATTAAAATGCCTTAACTTTTTGGGTTTTCAGAAGTTGCATTTATCTAAAAAGTTTATACTAATTTTTATAGTATAATCCGTTTTTCTGCTTCACTTGCGTGGAAAGGAAAAAATATTAAAGTGAAATTTCAGAAAAAAGGAGAAAAAATGAAAAAAAAAACAAATTTACTTTTACATTTATTATATTAGTTAGAATTTCTTTTCTTTTTTTTGGAATTGCTTTAAACAATTTGCAGTACTTTTATAAATGATGAACCATTTTTCAATAGATGAAAGTTATAGTTTCTATACAAGTATTGGTGATCTACATCACTCATGAAATTTTAATGGAATGAATTTCGCACGAAATATTAATAAAATTGTTAGATTATATAACACAAGTCATAAATTTAAAAAATAATCACTGTAAAAAAACCAAATCTAAACATTTATACCTTCACTCAACAGTTAAGTTAGTAATCGATATATCATATTAAGTAGAAACAATTTTATGAACCAGTACCAGTGATTTTTTCTAATATACAATAAAAAATTCCACAAATAAATACGAAATGTAATATCGCATTGGAAGCACAGTACCGAATATTGCATTATAAACACAAAACTCGTTAGATTTAATTTTTGCGCATAACAGCCTTTCTCCAAACATCCTACCCATACTTATATATACCTACCCCCAACTTTTTCTGCCTATGTATACTCATTGTAAACATACACAACGCGTATCGATGCACATAACTAATGCAAAAATTAAAATTCAACCAGCCTCTTTACTCCATATCATCCCCGTGCTCAAATAAAGTCGTCCGTCTTAAATCCCAGATTAAAGTAAGCTGGCAATTAGGAATTTTAATGACTTCGCCGTACTAATTAATCTATGTTTTATTATTCCATTACGATGCTTGGGCGGGCGGGCGTGCCATAGCTACGTGTACGGCGTGGGCGTGAGGAAGCTGACTAAAGCTCGCGAGTGGCGGTGTAATAGGAATTAGATTAGGAGATAAGGTTAAGATTGCCTCGTGATTAAGATGATTGGGGCATAAAAAAGGGCTTTTGAAATTATAATTAACTATCAAGATTTGATAACGCTAGGTATGAACGGTGTTGCCGTTACCGAGCTTTGGGAAAATCAGACGCACCAGATTTCTGTAGCAAATATTGACAACTGAAAAAAAATTATTTAATATCATTTCGTATATGAAACGTAACGATGTTTTTTAACAAACAAGAATTTCTAAGAAAAAAAGACGGAGAGGTACGTATCGGAATGGAATAAGATACGATTCCGTAGTTGTCCTTTGATATAGTTAACAAAAGTGAAGAAAAATTATTTTAATAGAACTCATTTCGGTTAATTATGATCAATATAGTTTAACAATCATCCATATTTATCAATCCATGATTAAAAAGTACGTACAAACATACTGTGCGTACAAATATGTACAATACAGTTTTAGAACTCATTCCGTTCCACAGCCCTTACGTTAGATTTTCATACGCAATAGTCTTTGAAAGTCAAGGTTCATTGTATTTACGCGTCCGGCGGTTATAAACCATGTATAGTATAGAAAATAGCATAAAAGTGAGTATAATAAATGGAAACTTTGTATTAAATACTAGCCAAATCGATACCAATCTAAATAAAAACAAGTAAAAAAACATAACCCCATAATGTTAAAAAAAACCTGTCTAGCACAAGTGGAACTCGCACTAGGAGGTTTCTTATTTATATACATTCATTGGTACATAACATTCCTATTAAACTGTTTACAAAATTTCAATTTTTTTAAGTGCAAATATATTGCCTACCATATCTTTTACAGGCGCATATTCGAAGAAATATTTTTTTATATGATAAACTACAAATTAGCAAGTTTTTTTTAATTGTGCTTTTTTTTTAATTTGTCTTGCTTCTTGCCAAATTTCATAATTGTAAGTCAACGGACAATACCGTATAAGTTTTGATTACAATGTTTTGACAAAATTTGCGGCATAAATGGTCGTGTTTTAGGGTTCTTCTTGATTTCGATGACTTAGAAGCTTGATTTTTTCATAGCTCCAACGAACCGTAGACCTAAGTATTTGATATTAATTTGAACTTGACAGATTCACGCGTTCCTTAGAAAAAGGATCTTGATATACAGACAGACAGGCAACGAAGCGCGCAAGGCATGGCTGGTAAAATAATTTGAGGAAGACGTAATTTTGACGGAAAGTATTAAGACATGTTTACTTTTTATAAATACAGGAGAGAGTAAATGTAGGATCAAGCAATATAGTACCACAGCTGCTTTTCCCATTTTGGTAGAAGGCATATATACCATACCTATATTGCCCGCGTCAGTGGAGCGCCTAATATATATTTATTTATCTACTTTAGTATACAATTGATACATATGGAGGACTTATTGCTACGAGAGCAATCTCTTATAGCCAACCCAAAACCCCAGTTCAGCCCCGCTCGACGAGCGGTTGGGAATCAAACCCGGGTCCCCGCGGTGCGCCGCGCTGCTAAGGGCCGTATGTCTTGTGATCAATCTGACAAACTACGGCGACGATATTAGAGCTACATTTCCCACTTATCATCCAGTGTACATGACTTTTAATCTGGTCTATTAATGGTATATGGATAAGAAAATTTCCATACACAATCACACAAAACGACAAGAAAATCCATGTTTTTCGTGTTAATTTTTACCCTTGTTCGTTTAAATTACCAAAAACGTAACGAAAATATTACCATAGTGATCATTAACTGCATTCAAAAAACTAATAAATAGATTATAATCTACATGATGTGGTAATAAAACCTATAACGGTAAGTCGACAACTTTACCGTAATTTTGGTTAAATTGGAAATGTTACACCAATAAATATATGTGTCGGGCACTTGTATTGACATATCAACTGGAACAATCACTTTAGTGGCATTGACGGTTATGTGCCGGTGACGTCACATCATCTTTTAAACATACACATAAAATTCGTCGCACTCTGATATTGTGTTTGAATTCACATTTTTTATTTTTTTATTTCGGAGCATACAATGTATTCAAGTTTGAATAAACGACGCTTTATTATCATGTGCAAAATACATTTTGACATTCTGCAATATTTCACCTACTCCATATTATAGAATGAGCTATTGTTTAATTCGTTTCATTTAAAGTTTGAATGAGACTTGCATTGATTTGTGACACTGGCATTATTAACGATAAGAAATAATTGATCACTGTATGTGGAGGAACCGTAAAGTTTGCGAGAAATTATCTCTGCAAAATAATATCTTAAATATTTACTAAGCATATACGTTATTATAAAATACACTTCATTTATTTAAAATTCTTTCATTTACAAGTATGAGACACTTGTCACAAAATGCCTTTTATAATAGTGCTCAACAGTCATGGCCTGGAACGCAGGTCGATCTCCACTTTGCCGGCGAGGTGATATTCAAACAGATGGCAGTCGTATCTTGTACATGGATCAAAAACATAAATGTACTTGAAAAAATATGGAAGAGACCTACGTCGAAGAGTGAACGGATATAGGCTGGAAAAGAAGGAGAAAGTTATGTCACCGTAAAACAGAATTACGAAGGTATCAAATATCGTGGTATATATGAGACTATCAGGAATACAGGAGGCAAAATAGAAGGTTATAGATAAATCAAACTCGTTAAATACGAATAGAACTCGCACTACGAAGATCTGGTAAACACTTAAAGAGGTACGTAGTACGTATATAAACATTTAATGGGTACGTAGTACGTATACTATTAAACTATTTATGAATATTAATATTATTTTAAAATTTTGACTTTATCAATTTCGAAAAAAGTTTTGTAATCCCTATGACTGGCCCTTTCAATACTCTCCACATGACATGCAAAATTTAAAAAAAACAGTTTGATTACTTTGTTTAATCCCTTCGTTATATATTAATATTTGATTGTTAACTACTATTAAAATATATGCGGTTTAGTGCAATTTGTCACTGTGCCAAATTTCTAGTTTCTATATCAAACCGACTATGTTCGACCGTTTCTGAGATAAACGACTATGTTCGACGGGCAGAGGGACGGACACGTGAGTGTTATTATAAGATTTCCATTGTCTTCTTTTTAGATATGGAACCTTAAAAAGTAAATGAGAGTAAGATATCATCCGATACAAAGAAATATAAAGTTATTATACATTTTATGTTAGAAAACGCACCCGACAAAAGCGTGTTGGGACACACTGGTAGGATTTAGCAGTTGATACAAGTTTACTGAAGTAATTTTAATTGCAAATTCGAATCAAATTCAAGTTTTTACAATTTTTGAAGTCATACTTTTTAAGCGCGTTATGAAAAAATACTGAGAGTGATATTTTACGATGCACGAGCACGATGCAACAAAAAAAATCGACAGGATGAAATTGCTCACTAAACATATATTTACATGCGGGTAGTGACTGATACTACATTCATGATAGTTATTGAGTTATTTGTAAATACACACACATACAAATCTAAGTTATATCTGTGCTTTTAAATAATATTTTCACTAATTGAAATTTAATAGTAGTTCATATAATAAAAACATTTATTTATTGTAAATACTCGTGACAGAAATAGTGCATATAAGCTTTTTAAAATATATTTTAAGTGTATTTATCTAATAAAGTTACGTTTCGATATTTATTTACATTATAAATAATAAATTATTTAAAATTTAATTTTTTGATTGAATTTAATTTTTACCAATCCTATTGACAATCGCGCTGAGGGGTATTTATTATTTTATTTCCATTAATTTTTCCCGCAAGTTTTTTATTATTCAAACTCATAGCCGTAAAATAGGTGAGGGTGGACCACATTGCACGTCATTTTTTAAGTTGACATTTTGCACACCCAGCTTTAAAAGTAAAATATGACAAATGTGACCCTAACTTTATTTTGAAAGATCTTTCTTATTATATCCCAATTGACCGAATTCGCGAAAAAAATATCGACCTACTTTTATGTATTTGAGTAGGTACATTCTATTTTTATACATAACTTGCTGCATATTAATGAGATCCTCATTTGAAATATTTGGCAAGTTTCTTGCACGTAAGTCAAAAATTCACATCATGCTTTACACATTATATCAACATCCACAAATTTTCCTTTCTTGAGACAATAATATACGAGTAATAATATAAACTAAAATATTTAGTGATTAATAAACAAACTGTCGATGAGCGAAATCACAAAAACTTTAAATATTTGCGTTTATACACTCAGCAGTATCCCATATACGTAATTAATGCTTACTGTCATTTAATTCCACCATTCATCCACAGTTCAAATAAATTACTGAGCGTATATTCAATTGGAATCACAATTTTCGTGTGCTTGTAATTACAAGTACCTATGAATTTAATGAAACTAATCTAATTAGTGTTTGCAATATTTAACATAAGATATTTACTTAAAATGTTAGTTTCACCGATAGAGGATCGAAAGCGATTGGGCCAAATATTGAAACTGCTACCTTTGAGACAGCCTGCATCAATTAGAATTATTTGTACCAAATTTTTTTTTCAGCTACTTTCACTTCATCATTATCATCGGCCAGAAGATAACCACTGCTGAACATTGGTTTTCCCCGTCAGTTCCCACCAGGATTGATCTCATGCTAATTGCATTCAAGGGGTGTCCCACTCTGCGTCTTCTGGTACATGGTTGCCATTCGAAAACCTGTTTTCGAGCTCAGCCTCTTTCATATCAGTAATATTGTTCTACTATGGATCTCCTCATTATAGACAATAGAGAAACGCTGAGCACAGCCCTTTACATAGCTTGCTGAATAACCCACGCTTTTACACCCAAATTGTATACTCAGTAAAAAACGTATAAGCCAAAAGCATTTTTAACTTTAGAATATTGTTTAACTCATGTTCACACTGTACAAAATACGTGAATTGAATATATCTTTCATGACCATGTCGCTGATATATCTCACTCATCATTGCGTACACTGGAATTTGTTCTGCGAAATGCATGCAATCTTATCTATTCGACTTTTGGCTAAGATATTAGTTCGTAATGACATGAAGTTATTATGCATTATGTGGAGTCTTCCTGGAAAAAGTATTGCCACAAGTTTGAAAGAGTTTAAAAACAATTTTAAAATAATCATATGGTTTGATACTTCCCTTCTTTTGTCTTGAGTATAGTTAATTTTCTTTCTTTCTACTGCTTTCTTTCTTGATACTGCTCACTTTTATTTTCAACTATTCTGCGGAAAAAATTTCGTCCCTTATATCAGGTATCCTATTTTGCCCCAAATAAAAATGTGAGAGTTGGCAAGCACAAACTATTTGCCGTACCTCTATCCCGAAGCACCATACTTTTGTACGAATCTTGTAACTTCGTAAGCTTACCTGAATGTAATATATTTGTAGTGAATGAGAATATATTCTAGTCTTGATATTCTATTATACATTTGTATTAGATTGCAGTTTGTTTTTTTTATCATTACGCATTGAGATTATATCCAGAGTCGGTGAATAATAAGTAAACAGCTTTTTTGCTAGTACTCGAAGTAGTAAGATAATGAAATAATAGAATTAGATGCATTTATGTAAACTTCTAAATTCCAAAAAAAATAAAGTGTATGGGCAAATACTAGAAGATATTCTCTACGTCAAGGAATGACCGATATATAAGGATATTATATACATGAATATCTTGACCTTTTTAGATTTGATGAATGATGTTGATAGATTTTGGGGCGCTGATTACGGGAATAATGCTAAAAAATCCCTCACGTCAGGATTTTTCGTTATTAAGCATAGTTTTTTTACCAAAAGTACCTAGGCCTACCAAGTCAAATATTTATGTTTATTTTAGTTATTTCTTATTGAACAAAAAATACACTTTATGATTGCACTAGACAACAATGAAAAAGTTCTTATAAATAGTTAAGCATAACATAAATAACTAAGTGACGTACCCGTATTATTGAAAAAAGGTGGATTTATAGGTCATTTGCTAAAGTCCTCATTTAACCGAAAATAACTTAAATTGTTAGAAAAGGGTTAATGAGGGTGATTAATAAATTTTTGTATAAATAGCAACATCATTGTTTTTACAAAACCGGTACTTTCGTGCAATTCGTAACGCTCACTTAAGAGATGTCATTACGAAAGTGTTTAAACTCACTGGTAATTTTTTGTTATTTTTTTGGGCTGTTTATGCCGACGAAACAGCAGCATAACATTACCGAATTCATAAGTAACGTTTATAATATGTATTTCGGCCTAGCAATCGCTAACCAAGATAAACAGTAGGTCCCACATAAAGTTTGTACAACACGCGTTCGTGAACTTCGAAAGTGATCAAAAGGACAGAACAATACCTTTGATTTACATTCGCCTATATTGTGGAGAGAATCTCAGAATCACACCGGAGACTGTTATTTTTGTTGTTGCAAGACTACAGGCTACAATTCTAAAACAGAAAAGGACTTGGTATAAGTAGCCGTGCAATCGGTAAAGCACGCGGTGCATCGCGACCCGAACGTTGCAATTCCATCACCTCCATATTTGGAATCAGTGCAAGTTGAAGACATGAGCAGTGATGTTGAAGAAGTATCTCAACCTGAAGCTCAATTTGAGCCAAGTGCAAGTGAAATACATTTATTTTCACAGTCAGAACTGAACGACTTAACGATAGATCTAAGCCTGCCAAAATATGCAGCCAACCTTACCTTTTTCATGTAGCAAGTGAGATCTGTTTCAAAAATCAAATCATCTAGTGAACAAAATCATCTAGTTAAGTAATGTCGATGTATTGAATTCGATAATATCATTCATGTTTATGTTGCGATTTTGACATCGAAGTTAACATCGATTATCTGAATTAAATTACACGTGCTTCCACAGACTAATCATCCGTTTCGCCCCAAGGGGATGAGGTTCATTACCCATACTCAAACTCAGTGAGATGTTTCGGGATTTCTATCTAGTACACTTCTATATGAATTGATCTGTAGTCATAACTCAATTATATGTAGTCATAGCTCAGTTACTAATAATACAGGTCGACAAAGAAACATATAAATCTTGATTGATTATATTGAAAAATTTGATAAAGCACTAAAACTTCATATATTATTTTAAAGTATAGAATATGAAAAAATTGCATATTAAATTAATGATACAAAAATAAGACTATAACAAAGTTTAACGACATTACAGAGTACACATTTTTAGTGAATAACCACATTGTCATATATTTACGTGTACTCATGATAAGTAAAAGCGAAAAGGATTTTTACTAAACAAAAATATAAGAAATGAGGTCCGATAACGATATTATTGCATTATTGATTTTCTTTTCTTAATATAAAATATTTCTGACGGGTAACTAAGTTTCCATCCAGGCATTATTTAAGATACGTATCCACTTACAATAATTATCTTCTCTCAGAATTCGCACTAGCGAGTGATCAAAAGCTAAAATCGAACGTAAACAGGCCGCGAAATTTTCGCTCAAAGGCAAAACGAGACGCGACGCCAAATCGCAAAGCCCATCTCGAAATGGCGCTGCAAATTCGTAAACAACCTCCGCGCAAGTTAAAGTAAAAGCGATTTATATTTATAAGTTAAATTATCAAGTAAGGCGAACGTGCAAGTGACATCGACCGGCGCCTGCCCCCCGAAAGCTTTCAAAAGCTCCACCGTAAGCTCGCTACAAAGTATTATTTTATTTCCTATCCATTTTCTCAAGCATTGTCTCCCGTATAACGAGTTTTCGCGCTACGACAAAAAGCAATACTTAGATAAACAGGAGCGGGGCCGCGAGCGGGCGGGGGTGGGGGCAGAAGGCGAAAGCGAGACCGCAGGAACTCGACGCGAAGGCTCACTTTTTGTCTCGTTCTTTCTTCTTTCTCCCCCGCCGTAAAACCTGGAGTCCTACCCCTCTGACGCCCCATTTAAATAATATTACTTGCCCCCCGCGCGGCATCACGGATTTAAGATGGAACACCGCGAGGCAGGCGCTCCATCCCTCCTTTTCTAGCAAGGGTGGGGGTTCCACAAGGATCCGCGCCGCCGGCATTGTTACTTTTAATATACATATATGATTTAATATATAACTCGGGGCTAGAGCGAGGTAGAATTCGACTAAGATCGCTGCCTCTCGCTCCGGCACGCTTCTTAACGACGTCATTACGCTTTAAGGATGCTTCAGTATGCGTGAGCGCTACAGACGAGGCTGACTGCGTGTTGGTCTCGCACAGCGCTCTCTCGAAGGCGCTAGCTTGCACGTACAAAAACTGATGTAGATATATTGTTCTCCCTAACGAATGACGAAGTTGTATGAGAATGAAACTCGATTTTCTGAGAAGTGGAGGAGGCTGCGAGGGGGCGACGGGGCTGAGGGGGAATAGGCAGTTTGGGTGGTGGGTGTGGCGGTTAAATAATGGAGCGCAAAAAGTTTTAAGGCGAATTCGATCGTAGATTTTTGATATATAATCTTTTGTCGTTTATGCGGGTTTCGGGCGACTCCGAAGATGTAGCCGTGTTGCTATAGATCGGTGGGTGCTGTTGGTGGATTATTATTTTTGATGAATGGTGCTTTTGAGTTATCTGATATTTGTTGTAAGATAATCGTGAATTTACCTTATTTGGGGAACGAAACATTATTATGACACATTTTCATTTTCGTTAGTTCTGTATATAGTCGTACCTAACTTATTATATTCACACGTAGTACAATATTTATAATATATTTAAAAAAAACCTGTATATGTAAAGAAATAAACAATAAAACACAAATGTTTTTTTTCGTATAGGCTGCCTGTAATAAGTTTTAAGATAATCCTATTTTTATTAACAGAATAAAAAATGGATCTTGTTAATATGTCTGTTACTATCAACAATTTCAAGAAAAAAAAACTAACAATTATTAGCAAGCACTTCAAAGGGGTCGGTGTCTATCGTTATTAGTTACTAGTTAAGGTTATTTTTTAGTGGTTTATAAGAAAGCTCTTTTTGAAGTCAAGTTTTTTTAAGTTTACTTCTTTTTATCATTTTAATTAATTTTTATCATTTTACATTTAAATATGAAAAAAATAATCAAAGGTGTCGATATTGTAATGAAACGAGAGGGAAAAGGGAAGATTGTTGAAAAAAAATACGGCAAAGTATTCAGAGAATATTTTAAGAATACTCAGCAACTTGAGCACAGGCCTTCACAAATGATAGCTTATGTTTATGAAATCACTAGTAATGAAAACTTAGAGCATAGTCTTCACCACCTCAATTTTAAACACGAATGTTTATCTAATTTATACCAAACGTTTATCACGAGGCGCAATCGTTCATCTGTTTAGAAGTTCCTTTATCATAATCCCACGCTCCGTCATTAGACCTTACTAATGCTGTAAAAACTGCTTTTTCAACGAAAAACTTACGCAAAGACACACGTATCTTCGATCACTATAATCCACTGTCCATCTTTTTAGTGAACTATTCAATCTTGATCATTTTTTTACAGGAGCATTTTTTATTTGTACTTTTCTAAATAAAATAATTTAAATTGGTTTATTTATGCCAGAGATATGCGTCAAAATGTATAAAAAAATGAGCTAAATTGATAATCTTTTCCTTTTTTTAATGAAATTAAACGTAGTTTTTGTGTTTCATAATTATTAGCAAGTTTTTCAAAGACATCGGTGTCTGTAGATTTAGTAGTTAAGGTTATTACAATTACTAGTTAAGGTAAATATTTTTTTGACTTTCCAGTAGTTTATAAAAAGATTATACTGTCTCTTCATTCATTGAATGCGGGGGTGTAACTTTTATGGTTCCGTGGACAGACTTTGTGAAAACTATTCTTAATTTTCTTCTTCCACTTGATATTATATTTCAATATTATATTTCTCTACACATATAAGTTAAAAAAAATAAACTAAAGTAATTTAAACTGAACATAGACACTAAAATAAATAACGAATTATGTCAATCTCTTAACTTCAAAATGTAGAAATTAATATAATCTCACTTTACACAACCCTATGGAAGTAAAACCAGAAATTCAGGATCCAATATGCGAGTATTCAGCAAGTAGTCACCCCTAATTCTCATTTGTGTAGTTCTCGTTCTCCCCTCATAATAACTAGGCAACTGCCTAATTCCGAAGTTGCAAAACAAGTTCTTTAGTAAAATGAATGAATAAGTCATTCGTTCATAGGTATCGATTATCATAATGTCAGTGTTCAATTTTAAAAATACTAACCATTATTATGTGTCAACAGCCGTTGACCATTACCGCCTGGACGTATAAACTGACAAAGAACGTTTAAAATATTAAATTCTATGAAAACGGTACTGAAAATACTGCGATTTAAGGCATATAAACTATATACCTCCTATATTGTGGTTTATCTTTCGCCGAAGTAACGATGAAGAAACCTTTATCACAATTAGGTTCGTATTAGAATTCCTCGACGCGTCGTCAGGCGCTCTGATTTCGTTGGATACTGCCAGGAGAATGACCTTTTCGTTGTCATTGGAAAATATATTAATATCAATTGTATTTAAAATGCCTATGTGGTTGTAAATAAAATCTTTTAGCACAAAAATTCAATCCAAGTTACAAGAAGCAGGATCAAGCGTCATAAATATTATTAAATTAGGGTCAATCGTTTCTGAATTAAATAAAAAGGTCTAATGTTTCATCACATTCTTCCTTTTTCAGTTGTCGGTAATTTGCTATGGGGGAACGTTAGGAGAATAATCCGAATAGGTATTTTTTAAATCTGATATAACAAATATTGACACTGTGGAAAGTGTATGCTTGTTTGTAACTTTATAACTCTCTACAGCTTGGCGTCATATTACTATTACAGGTATAGGTAAAGTTGATATGGCATAAATTTACTACAAATATAATTCATGATTTGAATTATCATATCGGCTACTTTTCAATAGGAGATATAGCATAATTCCTGTAATATAACATTCAGTATTTTTTTGTTTAATATTAAAAATTTAGTACTACAAAATATCAATAGATGGCGTAACGTACGTACTATATCACAATTTAGAGCAGTATATATATATATATATATATATATATATATATATATATATATATATATATATATATAATTTTTAAATATAACTAAAAAATGAGTTTTACAAATATTAAAATAATTTAAAAATACTTTGACGTCGACCTTCATACGTAATTATTGCACTGATCCAGATTTGTCTTGCAGTTTGTTTTTTTTAAAATATCTTCTTAAGAACAGCTTTTTATCTCTATATAATATTCGCGAAGCATTTGCTATTTATTTGTTCATTTCACCTTACCGTCAACTCACATTACATTTTACCACTGTTTTATAATCTCGCTTTCTTGTCTGCCTGTTTGTTTGCCCGATACAAATTTTGCAAACGGTTTTAAACTAACGTCCCGTTGAGCTAGAGACTTGAAACAATTTCACCCACACAACACTAAAAAGCAGATAATAATTATTGACATATATTTTTTTTTAATTTACCATTTTTTTAAAACGGACCAAAAATTTAAAATCATTTCTTGCCTCATAAAGATTTATAATCCGATTTAGTTTTACAAACCCATACATTTTGCCCTAAAAATTTGTGGCTATGAATTATTAATAGCTATGAAAATACTTATAATATCTAAAACGTTAGGAGAATGATCCGAATATATATTATATGATTATATATTATATGGTAATGGTAATACCAAGTTAATCATGCTGTGTCCACTGATTTTGTTGTTGTCACAAGAAAATTATACATTTATACAATTATGTGTTTTCGAATTAATTTTTTAAAATTGTGACAAAGCTGGTTGTGTGCCAATAATAAATAAATAAAAACAAAAAATGTAGGCTGATAACAATAGAAAACAGTAAGGACTGTATCGAGTAACTGTCGTTGAGAAAACTCACACAATTCATATTTATGGTGCCAAAAAATTGTTCGTGACTTAGATGAACTTGCGCCACTTTTTTTACTTTTAGATCTTACCAGTATTTTCATACCTATTAAAAATTCACAATCACAAAGTTTCAAACCAATATGTACAAATCCTTATAGGACAAGAAGAAATTATTTTGAATTTTTTAGTACGTTTGAAAACGTGGTCAATAAAAAAAATTATGTAAATAATTTGTATCTTAGTTCTCTTTTCTACCCTTGAAAACCTTTTCAATAATTTTTCATGACGTTTATTTTTTTAATATTTCTTAGTGAAAGATATTGTAATTATATTTCATTCCCCGTCATTGACAAACTGTAGTTTAAGTTACCGAACTGTCATTAGTTTTCAATTTTAGCGACAATTTACTTACTTTCCTTTTTCAGCATACCATTGTTAATTAAGTTAATAATAATTAAATATATTTATCCATCTCATGATTGACAATTAGCTGGAATGTGACTTGTTACAACAGTGAAAAGGTTGTTCTGTAGTTTTTTGTTTTTAATTGGATCACGGAAATGGAAGGTAATTACTAATCAGTAGTTAAATTGTTATTAAAACATGAAAAAAAATTGTGAGGGGTAGTTTATTTTAACAGATTTATTATAGATAAAATTCTTCATTTTTCTAATCGATTTCTAAAAAGGATATGGTTCTCGATTTGACTTTGTTTTTTTTATACATGTTACTTTTATGCACCCACCTCGCAATTATAACTAATTGATATAAAAGCACTAAAAGGCATTTCTAAAGGCCGCCTTAAATTCCGGTGTAAAAATTAACCTAGCAACTAACGTACTACAATAATAATGTAAAAGGTGCACTAACCCAAGTACACACTATACGGATCTGTATACCCTGCCACACCAGCTTTGGCTAAAAAGCACGAATTAAGTAGAAAAGAGGGTGAAATTGAAAATGAAGGAAGCGAGGCGGGGGGGTATGGAAAGGCACCTACCTCCTACAGGGGTTGTTTTTACGAGTCTCGAATACTTACCCCGTATAAGGAGACTTTATTTTGCGATCGCTACTTGGGTAGGGAAGTTGGGGTAAGCGCGGCTGGGAAACGGGTGGAAACGGGGTTGAAAGGGAGGGAAAAGGGGGAGTCCGCGCCATTAGAAGCATTCGTTCACGTTTTAGGTGGGTCGGTAGCCTCGGAGGTAGACTCTGTGCGCTTATAACGTCTATAGGTCTAAGATTGCGCGGAACCGAATGTTCTGAGAAGTTGTTTATATTTATTTATGTTATTAACTTTAAGGTTTACGCGTTAGATAAATACTGTTTATGAAACCGGTCTTCATAATGCTTATAATTCTGAAATAATTAAATAAAATGTAAATATTCAATGCAATTATTTATTTCTTAAAAGGAACAGAAAGTTAGTCCCAAAAATATATACGGCATTACAACTCTTTCAGTACAAGACCTGTTGTAATAAAACTTTTCGGGTTTCTGCGTAGTTGAATTATGTGAAAATATAAGAAGAAAGAAATAAATATTATTTATTTTTTGTTTGAAACTCCTTTATTTTTGAGTGCGGACTTGTAATTTTTATAATTCCGTTGCCAAACTTAGGACGTTTATAGGTTCGCCAGCTCCGTCCAACTACCCGTCTGTATATCGCAGTCGTTTTCCTCGCAAAATATTATTGCCGTAAAGCTGAATTGGTTGTCGTACATATTTAAAACGCCTGCAAAGATATGAAGTAAATTTTTTAAATTTCTCTTTTGTGGCAGCTTTTCCACAAGGAAAGTGGGTGTGAATTATTTTAGTTGTATACCCCATTGTATAGGATGTGGTTGAATCGGTCTTTTAAAAATACTGGAGTATATCATGAATACTTTTTGAATACAATGATCCGTTTACGAAACATTAAGTTTTAAAATGGTAATTTTTGTCAGATATATTAGCTAAACCGCTTGTATTCACAATAGCACGGCAAATGAAAAAATAATAGGAAAATTATCATAGTTAAGTAAGCTATACTAGTTTACGAGTAATAGTGGACCAACTTATGATATGCTAGTTGGATCTATGAAAAATTCATAGAAACTCTTTAAAAAATTACTTAAATCAACTGCAAAAATATTTTTGTATTTTTAAATGTATATTTATATTTTAAACTGTAGATGGCAGGTCTGTACTACACTTTACGCTATATGTGTACATATGCATGAAATAAAAACCAAAAATAAGAGTAATTTAGTATGTAAGTACAATTGACAGCACTTTAGATTTTAGATATTCACCCGACCTTTTGCGGCGGCATAAGGATGCAGTTGAACTCCAAATCTCAACAAATCGTAAATCATACAGTAATCTTGATGTGCTGTCGACTGTACCCACATTAAATTCCCTGTTTACGAAACTTTAAGCTTCAAACAACCAAAACTCTCAAAAACCATGTCCAAAAAAAAACAAAACTTTCAAAAACCATGTGCAATATATGCCCTTTCTTTGATTGTTTAATCGTGAATTCTACTTTATATAAAAAGGAGACAAATATCTGTATAAAAACCCTCAATTTAAATGATGTCGCTTAACTCGCAGCTACAATTTTAAGATTTAAGGAAGTACAGTGTGTACTTTATGTGTGATGCGACATACGCTTGGACGATTGTTTTTTTCTTATTATTTTTGAGTGAAATCATTAAAGGAACCTTTAAATATTAAATTGATAATATTTAGTAACATTTTTACGGAGTTCCTTTCGTTTTTGCTGTCTATATTACTAGTCTCTTAGTAATATAGACAACAAAGTAATTTATCTTAGACCCATGAAAGATATACCGGCAATATAATTAACATATAATTATTAGACAAATATCAGTATTTATAACAAATTTTAATAGAGATACTACATAACTATAGCTTTTATAACTATAGCCTACTTAACTATAAATTTTATAATACCTAAATGTATAAGGGACAAATGAGAAAATTTGGAAGATGAAAGATAAACAAATGAAAAAAGAGGAAATTAGTTCAGGTCTATTAAAGATATACCGGCAATTAAATTAACATACTTAGCAGTAAACAAATGTCAGTATTAATAAATCCTTTAATAGAAATACTGCATATCCTTAAATGTTTAAACTTAAAATATTTAAGTTTATACGGGACCCTAGTGGTGAACGAGTGAAATTTGTTCAGACCCATGGCAGATATACTTGACATACTTGATAGTAAATAAATATCAGTATTTTAAATATATTAATAGTAATACTGCATCTCCTTAAATGTTTAAACGTTTATAATATCTAAGTTTATACGGGATCCTGGTGGTGATACAGTAAAATTTGTTAATAAGTTTATAGTAGACATATTTATTCGTATCTTAAGTACAAAATAGTTACCCTTGAAAATTTTCATCTTTCCGTGATGTTTTTTATATTGTAATTCTATTTTGTTTCAATGTATTTTATAAATTATTTTCTTCCAAATCAAGTGTTGTAGACAGGTAATATTTCGATTCAATCGGACAACAAAAGGATCTTTAAGATTTATTTGAATGTTTGAAAATGTTAAATTTTTCTTATCTCTTGGCGGGCAAAGAATTTTGTTAGATAATAAAAAAGTAATGATCGAGTTCTACTCCTACTTAAAAGGTTTTTATTTATCAAAATACCGAAGTTGAGGCTTTTTTTTGTAAATTTCACATAAAAATATGTAAAATGTGTGATATATTCATTAACCATAATTTATTAAGTTGTCGGTATTTCATCAACACTATTTTATATTGATTGTTTATTATTAAATCATTGCGTAGTACAAATTCTATCAGAGACAGAACTTACATAAATTGAAGTAGACTTTAATGCTGACAGAAGTTTCTTAATAATGAAGTCTTCGTTTACTTTTATGATTCGATATAATCATAAGTTTCGAACAAATATTAAAACCTTTAAATTAATATCCAAGAATTGAAAATTAATTGAAGGTTGTAATAAATGTTCGAAACTTATTTCTTATTATAATAACAAAATTCTTCATTAAATAAACTGTGCGATCCGAAGATGAGCAATGGCACAATGAATTGAGCGTTGTACCATCTTTAATAAAAAACATTGAGAAGTATACTCGACACAGTAGTCGTAGACTGTTTTACCTACTTAATAGACAATGTAACTGGATTGTATACTTATCCAGTTTATAAAAATCATTGGACAATATTTTTTGGCACAGTTTATAAAAATCATTTGACAATATTTTTGGCACAGTTTATAAAAATAATTTGACAATATTTTTTGGCAGAGTTTATAAAAATCAATTGACAATATTTTTGGGCACAGTTCTTATAAATAATTTGATAATATTTGTTGGGAAAAAAATTAAACTAACTCTATTCTTTACAATTATTCTTCTATCTATTATTTTTCTAATATACTTTTCGTATATACACATTACGTAATCATGTCAAATCACGATATAAAATTCCAAAAACTTGAATGTGCTGAAGATGCCAGATTAAGACTTTTTACTTACAATTTTCATTTAAAAGAGTAATGAAATTACCAGCACAAATGAGAGTATGATGAGAGTTGAGTGGTCTCACGTTCGTCTCCGAACTTTTTGAGTACCCACACACATGTATATATAGGTATAAATGTATATATGTATATACACACACACACACACGCACACACACACACACACACACACACACACACACACACATACATATATATATGTGCATAAGACAAAGAATTTAATCATGATTTCGATTCTATGTAAAACTATGGATGCTCTTTCCGAACGGATTCTGACTTTTCAGAATGAGAAATACCAAGACTGATTTTTCAGTGCAATTGAAGTGTTCATTATTTTGCTGCCAAAATTTTCAAAAAATAAATTTTTAACATTTATTTCAGAGGAAAAATAAGAATTTCAATGAGTACTTTTACTTTAAAGGGAACTTATTTATTAAATAAATTCAAATCGTACTAAAAAAGGGTCATATTCTCTGGTATAAGTACTACTCATATCTGAGAAATACAATGGTAAATCATTCGTTCATATGTTGTGGCTGCAGAAAATAATATTTACCATGTCAAGATAACATCATATACTGTAGTTGTAACAGAAAAGAGTTACCACAGCCTTAATGGTCGTACCAAAGTGGTATAAACATATTATGCATTATTTGATATTGCACATTAAAAATGAAGGTATAATGTATACAAAGTTTGTAATACATAAATAAGTACATAGATAGGCATTTATTACATTAAACAAATAAAAAAATCCATGCATATATGTGACCGATAATAAAGTTCCGCCAAACGTGAAAGCTTGCCAAAACTTGATTGAAACCAAACGACAAATACCTCTAATCATCCACTCATCTCGAGGGTCGACAATAACATAGCCGCCGAGAGACAACGAGAGAGATGAGAGGCGCAGAGCGGAAGGTAAGGAAGATGGAAGAAGGCGGACGGTAGCCCGCCTGCTCCGCCGCGCTTCCTCTAATTAAGCTTTCCGTCTTGCGCTGGCTGCCAACTTAAATATCCAACAATAAGTTAGGAATACTTTCGCGAGAAATTACCATGATGTATGCGTCACGCTCTAACGAATATCCTGTGTACAGTCGCCCGCTAAATATTTAGTCTCTAGTAAATTTATCAAACATGACTAAGATTACTTTAGAAAGAGTTTTAATCAATTTTAATTGGGATAAAGATAATACGTAACTTTAAGATAGCAACAATTTTGATACCTAACGGCTGAAACTATTGCAACTACTTCATTTAATTCATCTACAAATGTTGCCTTACCACAAAGCAATAATTTCAAAAGGCTCACTAAAATGATCTATCACAACACAACTGAAAGAACAAGTGACAACTTAACGCTTGTCGCAATATAATATTAAAGCTGGGCTTTTGTTTACTTAAATTTTTAATAATTAGGAAAGCCTCTTCAGGACATGAGAAATCCGTCGTCATTCTGAAATGCGTTCGTGTAATATTTGTGTTTAAATACTATGTAGTTATTGCAACACGCTTTTATTTTTTGAAACGAATCCTTTTTTTCTATTAATTCCTTATCGCACGTTACACACTTGGCGAATGAGAGCTAGCCTAAAAAAGTGTATGATTTCGATTTTTGCTACAGTAAAAAGTGTCAGATTTCGGCAGACACTTTTGCTACAGTATAAGCGTTTTCATGTTTACAAGCGTATGTCAAATCAAATCACGTAATATTCATTACTATTATTGTAAGTTTCGTTTAATTAAAAAATGTTGCTCGGAGCGCCATTGTTACTTTTTCATATCATATAATTATTACTCACAAACGTTGTAAACTTATTTCATTGTGCCCGTTATTTAATACATAACATATACCAAAAGGAACTTCGTTCCAACCGGGTATCCCATGACATCTCTGTTCTTTTTCTATATTTTTAAATTTCATATATATATAATGTATATATTTTCTATATTTTAATGCCGTGTGCCGGCGAGACGGTCCATCTCTATGGAATTATGCTACAACAATAGTATCTTTCTTTTATTGAAATATTACTTCCTAATTCATTTATAGTAAACATTGCTTTAGATTTATAAGTATACATTTGTAAATTTTTCACTAAACATATTTAAGACCAAATGTCTTGTCAAGTTTTCATAAGGCAGCATAATTTGTTTTCATCACGTCCATTTACACCTTATTATCTTAGACAATAATCAATATATAGGTGATTGCGACAAAGGCATAACCGTCTTATCGTTCTTTTTAACTTTTTTTATAGCTTAACTTTCTCTACTGATATCTTTAATATCAAACCAGTTGGTAAACTACCTGCCAACTCTAAGAAAGACTTCGTTCATAACGCAACGAGTTCATCCCTTCCTTTCTTCACATTGGTAAGACTATTATTTAGTATTTTTATTGAAAATACTTTAAAACAAAACCTTACAAAATGCTAATAAAAACGGTCTTAAAAGTAATAAATACAAATTACATGTTTTCATCTAAACGCATTAACCGATTACGACGGAGCCAAAAGGAAGTGAAAAAAAAGAAAAAAGAAAAAAAAAAATATATATATAATATATATATATATATATATATATATATATATATATATATATATATATGTATACGTGTGTGTGGATTATATATTTTCACGTAATTCCTATACTAGTAATCCGATTTTCTATCTATATATTTAAATGTAAAAAGTTCAACATCATAACCAAAGGGGTCATTTAGCTAACTTAGTTTTCCCTGCTATTGTTTAAGATACATACTCTTCAGTTAACATTGAAGTAGTATGACAAGTTATACTAGTAAATAAGTATTCCTCCATGCCTAAAATAAGACGACTCCGGTTACGATCATATACTGATAGTAACCGAAATCGGCCCATCAGAAAGCGTGTACATCTTGGATCCATTCTTGTAATTGCTGATCTAACAAGATGAAATCTACAATGTTTTCAGGTATGGAGATTGTCGTATTTGTCGTAGATCTCATTCTTTACTTATTTAAGCACCGCTCTCATTATACCTAGTTTTTCTAATGTTTTATAATTTGGTTTTTCAAAACTTTTTTAAAAAACATAAAAGGACGTACAAACATTTGTGACGTACAAATTGTAACTCACCAGATAATTAACCTTTTTCTTCATCATTTCCGCCACTACATTTCTGGTAGCAACATTAAATCGTATCTCCATTCTTATCCATACTATTGAGTATACTAACAAAAAATACTACTTTATGCATTCCTTCATAATGTTTGCAACACAAAATTTATTTCTTCGTTCATGGAAATAACCCACTTACTCAATAAGTTTCCCTTATTAGTGTAATTATGAACTTTGTTATTAATTGTACTAAATTATTAAAACCTTTTCATAAATAACTTGTCATTAGATAAATCATTTATATATAAAAAAAATTCTGAATCACGTAAAGTAAATATGTCTTATATTTAGTTAAAAAAATGTATCTAAAGTAGCAGAAAAATATATGAAACGCGTTCATCCGACGTTTTGTGGGTTACCATTGTTTAAACTCAACATTTAAGAAAATAAATATTTTTCCACCATTATATTTACTCAAAATATAATATTTCTTTCACGCTTTGCAGTTTTTCCTCACCTGTACCCGAAGCACGTCACCGTTACATAACTTTCCATGTATCACCGACGCGCGCACACACACACACACACACAGACGCCGGTTCGGCGCTCAGCCTCGCCGTCTCCGTCTAGTTTTCCCTTATTAATGAGTTCTTATTCCCCCTGTGCTCCTACAATTTCATATTATAGAAACAAACCGCGGCTATAGGTAGCGGGTCTCTACTTTAATTTATATTTATTCCGGCAAATTTTCTGAAAGTAATACCGAATGTATGAACGAGTAAGTTCTGCTGCTTCGACGCGAGGGTGTTCCGCTGCGGGGGTGGCTTTCGATTTATGCTCCTGCCATTTATTGATAATATACGTCTTTGACCTTTTCCAAATATAAGTAAAAGAATCGTTATAACATGGTCATGTGACCGAGGAAATTAAAAAAAAATTGATATAAATAATCTTACAAATATCATGTTGCGTTTTATAAATTGTGATATACGAATGAATTCTTTAATATAATATACTTGAAAAAAAAATTGACCAAACTAATGATTTTTATGGTAAAAATTTAAAATAAGGCTGTGACTTAGAATCATTTTTGGGATATAAAAGCGTTTTCTTACTTAAAGGACCATTTAAGTAAGAAAAAACTTTTACGTCCCAAAAATGATTCTAACTCACATCCTTACTTTCAAATTTTACCATAAAAATCAATAGTTTGGTAATTTTTTTTTCATCGTATTAATTTTATGAAAGGTTAATTTTATTTTTGGTTTATAATTTTATTTAGTTAGGCACAAAAGAGGGCTCATTCTATTGAGGTGAATCTTATCGTATCTGTATGAACGCATATAAAATAAAATATATATTGTTTGACATGTGTATAATGAAGCAAAATTGTCTATAACAATTTAGACAAAGAGCGCCGAACTACCCATTTGTGAATAAATTGTTTGTCATGAAGAATAAGAAAGAATATATTAAAGCAGACACAGCGTCAAAATGTGCAATAAAACATTGTGTATACTGATAATTATGACAGGTTATCTATTATGATCAATTTTTTCTTTCAAAAACTAAATATGTGTGTATATATATAAATATATATATGTATATATATATATATATATATATATATATATATATACTTTGTTTTATGAGTAAAAGAAGTGAAAAAATCATGTGGGTTTGAGAAATATTTAAATTAGAAAAACTTTGTAGTAAAATTTCAAAGCAGCGGCTTTCAACGGGTAAATGGAGACTTTGTTTAAACTGTATGGTGTATTATCTGCTACTTTTTATTTTAAGTTAATCGTTTAAATTTTATTCCTTTTATAAGTCACATTTGTTCGTGAACTGTTTTAACTTAATTAAAAAATCGCCAATTTGTATGAGGTGGTAATATTTATTTCGATGCTTTCAAAAATTGAAAAGGGAATGTACAACCCTCGATACGAAAAAAGACATGAATGTTTTTCACGTACACCTTCGAGCAAAATGTTACTGGACAGACTTTTGAAAACAAAATTGAAGTTCCATTTATAATTTTTCATTTTTAAATTCCGCTTGAAAAATATTAAGTTAAACACACAGAACCGCCATTGCTCCGCTAAAAATATTTGAAAGAATTATACGCGATATCCTGAACCTATAAACCATGTTCAGGATGTATATCGCCAAATATTATGGTATGTCTATCATTTTTTTATATTTTTATCGCTAGCATTCGAAATGGCAATAAATAAAGCACAGGGTCAAACTTTAAACGTCGCTGAAGTTGATCTTAGCATTCAACGTTTTTCACGCAGCCAATTGTATGTTGCCCTGTCCCGTGTGACATCAAAACATAACATATTTGTTTTTGTATCTAATCCGGCGGAAGTAATAAATGTTGTATATAAAGAATATGTTAGGTTAGTCTATAAAAAATACGTCTTCTGAAATTGTTAATTGCTTTGGAATAATTATTTCATAATTGATATTATAATGCGCTTCACTAAACTTTGTAGTTAATATTTAGTCATCAGGTTGTTTTATGAATAAAAATAATCAGAAAAAACTTCATATCAGTCCAGTTTTGATATAACCTACAAGCTTTACGCGACAGTTCGATAGATACACTTATAACTTCATTACGCCAGACAAATGATTCGAACATAGATACTTAATGCTACATTAAAATTTTGAAATAAAAAAGAAAAACATTTCCAGTTCAGTTTTGGTTGAAATCTTTCTCAAAATTGTACTAATTTTCCTTCATCTCATTTCATTTTATTTAAAGATAAAAAACGCAAAAATTATTTTTTACAAACTGTTAGAATAATGTTACATTAACAATTTGAGCAACAAAAAAAACAATCTTTAATAACAAACTTTATGATAATTTTTGGTTCTTACTGTCACAAACAACTACCTTAAATCCACTGTAATTTTCATTAAATTTGAGAGTTAAGTTTCACTTGTCGAATATCTCAGCAATTTTTTAATAATTTAATGGTTAATTTTCACACAAATTATTATTATACTAACATTTAATAACTTCACTGAAACCATGCAGATGGATACAAAATAAGTTTCGTCTAATTCCCACAAGATAAAAGTAGATAATAACCCATCTAACCATCCTGTACCCTACCAGTTGCCTATTTAAAAGGCGCTCACACACACTGGCATAACTGCACACGCACACAAAGCAAGGGCAGCAGCGGGCGCGACTTGCCTTCGGGCTATATTTCATTAAAATTTGCAGATATGGAAATCGCGAGCGAGCTACTAGCGCCGAGCGACGGCGGACCGGTTCGTTTTGTTCCAATATATTTTAGTATTCATCGAGTTTCCTTGTGCCAGAGAGTACGAGAAACTATTTTTAAGTTTTCGTAGCAAACTATCTTTGATTTTGTTCTATTCTTCCACTTACCCCATTGCTATTATTGAACAATATATTGATTTTTAAAATCTTAAGCATAACAAGTAATTAGTAAATTAACTAGGATTTTATGATTTTTATGGAAATGAACCGAAAAAATATTTTCAAGTTTTTTAACGGCCAAAATTCATTCGTTTTCTTCTGAGGCATCTCTTCTTCAGAACTTTTCAGGTTCTTGCAAAAGAGAATAATCCAGAATTCTCAAGAGAAATTGTCGGAAAAAAAATAAAACAACCGTTTTATGTATAGATATCGTAAAAATATACCTACTTTGGATATATTTAATCGCTCAATTTTTGACTTCGTTCATTCGTCCGTTTACATGGCATATCTATTGTATTACACGTCAAAAATCGTTTATGAAACGAACTGCTAATTCTATGCGCACAAGGCACTCGAGTGTGACTATTTGTAATTATCTTTGCCCCACGGTTTTGATTGAATCAAAAAGGGGGAAATGATGACGTGATTCCGTAAAAAAATTATTTTGAACTCTGGACAAGTATTAAAATTATATACTTAATACGTAAATATATATAAATATTTGTATATTTCATTTCCATACAAGGATGAAAGGTATTCTATATTCATGTCTGTGGTACTGACCATATGTTTACGAATGTTTCACATATATTGGTTGAAGTGGTTAAGCGTGAAAGCGAGATAAAAGAAAACAAAACAAATCCACTTTCGTATTTGTAATTTTAGTCTGGAAGCGTTAGGACATTTACGGATAATGAAAGTATATTTATAAGATTTCACCTTTTTTACTGTAACTCCCTTTCTATATATAAACATTTTTTCTTTGATCACTTAAAACGTCGATTTATTAAAGTAATAGAGAATAAGGTTGTCTATTAATTTCCTACATTAATTATGTACCAAAATATTTTGACTAATTTGATTTAATTGTTTCTTCTACTGCAAAATTTAAAGTGCTATAAAACTAACCATCCGATTTTACAGATTGTGATCTATCAATTTTTTTATACTTCACTCAGTTACTACAGTCCTTGAAGGATATATAATAAACTTGAACCAAAGTTTTAGATATAAATTTTCAATTTACATGTAAAACTTTGTTCGTTAAGATCTAAAACTTTGTGCAAATATTCACAAATAAATTTTACCATAAAAATATATTATCTAGATAAATCCTTTTCCGCTGTGGAGCAAAAATTGTGAACATATGAGAAAATTTACCAAGTTAAATACATCGAATATTTCCTCATTTTTAAAAACTAATTTCTCCGTAATCCTATCCGGATATACACGAAACAAGGCTTCGAAGCAATTAACTCCGCGCGCCGTATAGCGTCGCGAGCGGAAGCGGGCTTTCATTTAAATTTGGAACGCGAAATGCGCGAGCCGAGAAACAAACATGGCCGACTTCCGTTTCTCGTTTACAACAAACTTTCGTTTGTGAAAGGCTCCGACGGGCTTTCGGGAAATATTTGTGTTATTTACGGCTATATTCACGACTACTATATTTCTGGGATGACACACAGGAATACATAGAATCGAGTAATCAGTTTTGTAGCCACTACTGTAGAATATTCACTTTAAATGTTTCAAATGAGTACCGATTTTTAGTAGTATTTTTTTCAGCATTATTTAAATTCTTCAATATAATTTTATTGACGTAATCATTATATGGCAACTGAGTATACAATCAAGAACTAATAAAATTTACTTTTAAAAACAGTTTTAAAAAGTGAGAGCACGTTAATAAAATTATATCCAAACACTTATCTTCGACAATATTCAAACGGTCAGTGCGAGGCAAACCTCACAGAACGTATATTCAGCTGACTACTTAAAACCCTCTACATTAAAATCTCGTCTCTCTATCATAGTATCTCATTAAATATTCGGTTTAATTGAATTTTAATAACACAAAAAATTATCATTATAAAGGATACTTGGCACCATTGTAATAAAAAAATTAGTTACTCTTATCGTGGAACAGCGTAACTACAGATATTTTCACACAAATACATGCAAAAGCTACGTTAAAAAATAGTGATAAACTTTGAAAATTTGTATCGAACTTTGGATAAATTTATTCAAATATGTAAAAAATTTGGGCTTAAAATTTTCTTTCTATTAAACTTTGACAATTTTATTTTTTTCGCAGTATTTTTCAATATACATAAACATTTATAAACTCGAAATGCAAATTTATTAAAATAGACCACTTAATTCATATAATAAACATTTTAATGTAAGTTCTATCTCTTACATAATAACAAGTTAACACATTTTTAATAAAGGCTATCGGAATCTAAATTCTCTCCAAGCTCCGCCCTAAGCTCATCAAAACTAAACCCATTCTCGGCTCAGTTTATACATTTTAATTTTATACAATACGTAATATAATATTTTATATCTCGCGCAATCATAAAATAGGCAATATCCTCTTAAGTAAGGCAACTTTATGAGTTTTCCATCGACGTAGGGCGGGCGGTTCCAGCCCCAGGCGGGCGTCACCCAGCCTGGCGGCCTGAGTGAGAGCGAAAACTTTATTGATGTTAGTTGTTACAATGCGATAATGTAGAAATAAACAATAATTATAAACTAGCGTTTATTTTTATTTATTAAATTTGTTAAATGTTAATTAAAACGACTGATTTCCGACATTAGCTTGGTTTAATTGATTATCTTGTGTGAAAACCTCGTTTGGTAGCAAGCTTTATATATTTATCACGGAGAAATAGGCAAATTGACATATTAATATGAATAGGCATATTCTCACGAAATTACCAACTAACAATCTTTAGATAAGAAAATCGGTTTAAGAGATAATTCAGATATTTGTAGAATTTAAAAAAACTTTACCTTTTAAACTTATATTCGGAAAGGGTGGTTGGAAATAATAAGTTATTGATAGGTTTCACTTGCAAATTAAAAAGAATATAGAAAATAATTCTAGTGACTTAATTAGGATTTAAAATCCGTACTATTTTAAATGCACATATGACATGATTATTCACATACCTTAAATAGGGAAGAATCTTTTCATGCTCATAAAAACATTATTTTTAAGGTTTTTTCCTAGAAGGAAGAAAACATATTTAAGATTCCTTTCCTATAAGATCACTCAAATGACCGTTCGTCTATTTGTCTATTTCAGTTGTTTTTTTTAGAAAAAGGTTTCAAGTAGAAACTGAAAATTTAGCATAGTGATAATACATACTGACCTACATAAATCTAATTAGTTAAAACTCAAAAAAATTCAGAAGGAGCAAATAAGGTACACAATTTCTTTTTTACTTTCCTATACAGTATATAAATTTAAAATAAACCTCTAAATATTTCAAAATTATTTACATATTTCCAAGATCTTAGTAGGATAGTTCCAAAGATATAGCTAAAAAATGTCACACGAATAGTTTCACGTAGAAACTTGCAATTCTACGTAGGGATAAAGTATATTAACGCGCATATTAAACTGTTAAAGAGCAAAAAGTACTGATTTTTTTTTCAGTATACGTATTGTGTGGAAGATCAATTAAAAGGGCAAGTCTTAAGGAGTCCAATTTTTTTTCCTAAATTTATTCATGATGGTTCAAGGGATATTGCTGAAAATTTCCACAAAAAATTGTTACCTCGCTGCATCCAAAAATTACTAAAGCCAAAATGATGAAAAAACTTCCTTACTACAAGTTTATCTAAATTTAACCGGAAAATTGTAGCGATTATTCTAAAGTATTATATTTATTATATTATATAGATAATTTTTAGTTGTCAACTATATTTTTACGTCTGTTAATGATATAGTAAACAATATTCTTACATTTAGCATAATATTAATATTTATGAATAGTATTATTATTGTGATTATACATCCTTGGTAAACTATATACTTTTCAGTGTATATGAAACCTTTACAGTGCGATTCCTGCTCGTACTTAACAGGTTTATTTTACATAACATGCTTAATTTATAATGTTATTAGAAGCATAGTTTTTGTTAATTATGATAAAGTTTTCAGTTATGTATTGAAATGAATTTAAAAATCTTTTTAATATTGATGTTTGTTTTCCTGAAACTGAAGAAAAAAATTAAAAGAAATATGTTGTTTTATCGAAAATGATTTTACTTCATATTTAAAAATATATATTTATTACTTAACCTCGTAATCGTAACATTACCATTTTTTAAGCAAACTTGCAAAAAAAAACCACTTCCAAAACTTTCTACTAAAACAGTTCACATTGAAAGCGCTCCCTCGCCCACGGCGCCCTGCGAACAATAGCAATTTACACCCCGACGAGCCCCAAGAAAATGTGCGAAAATTACGTTCCATTTCCACCCCCGCCCACGTTTAATTGGCGGTTATTAATTTGCTTCCCATTCGCAACCTTCGCCACTTCGGTCGCTCAAATTTCTGATAACGTCTCTGCTTTCGTACTCGCGCCTATCTGTGGGAGACAAGGAAAGAGGGTGGAAAGATGATGAGACAAGTATCGTAAAGATGTACGGATTTTTTATTTTGATGAGAAAATTATTTCGAATGGAGTTGTTGATAAATAATCTTTTCTATTGAAATTATTTTTTTAGCTCCACGGGCATGCGATGCACTACAAGTTAAGCTTTTAATATGATAATGCAAATTTAATCATCTTAACACTATGAATTTAGTACAAAGTAAAGAACGAGTTTTTCAATATGTTATTTTATTTATAATAATTAAAAGAAAACTTATAATAAACCACGTTGTATACAACTACAAATGTAATTTTTTAAACGGACGGAACAAACTGTTTTCATAGATTTTATGTTTTTACAACAAATACATTTTTCCATCTTGTTCCCATATTTTGTCTATAAACTATTATTTCACGAAAAAAACAAATTGTTAAAAAAATAATAAACATGAAAAATAAAACTCGTTAGGTTCAAGTCACATGACAAAGATTCCGTACATACATGGGCACACATAAAAAATGAAGGATTGTGTACCCTTTGCATTTCCATTCAACTATTTACAAATATTAATATTACTTTTATGATGTATATACCTAGCATATCTTCCATAGATGTAAAATACCGTGGTTTTTTTCAGATCATTGGCACACGTAGTTTTCTGGTCAACTTTAAGTTAGCTCTAGTAAACAGAGCAGTTACAGAAATTAAAATATGTATACATGGGTCAAGATACTTTATCATTATAAACATTTTTAATTTTGATGTCAAAAGTTTTCTGGGAAAAACGCGTGTCATGGGAAACGGAGAGTCAGGCGAACAAGACAGTGTTGAAACGTCTGTGAGTTATTTTGTCGCTTGTCAGATTATATGTATTATAAATATTTTATTATTATCTCAAATTTTAAATTTGTACGCCCAAAAAGGTTCTGAAGAAAACGCGTGTAATAGACAGCCGAGTGAAGAAGTCAGTGATTGACATTATGTGGTTTATTTACCGTTTGTCATATGCCTATTTATCGTAAACACAAACTACTAATATACTACATCATTTTACCAAATTTTAAGTTTCTGCGTTAAAAAGTTTCTGAGAAAAATTCGTGTGATAGACAGCAATTCGAGTCACAGATCTTTTGTGATATTTACTGTTTGTCAGATGTCTATGTATTATAAATACAAACTGTCAATATACCTTATAATTATCCTCAATTTTAGTTTTTTTTAGAAATTATTGCTGCTGTAGCAAATAATGAAATAAATTTTCCGATTTCATTCAAAACAAAATCTTATCCCTTCTCACTGAAAATTTAGGCCTATAGATAATAATCATCAAATGCAATAGTAAAAAAGGAAATAAGTACTACCATGTTTTTACTAAGTGAATGTCTTTAATTCAGCGTTAATCATTCAACGTATAATATTAATTTCCAGAGTAAGTCCTTCAATAATTTACTGGTTTAATCACGTAAATGTCAAAATATACTATTTTTATAACAATTAGATCTGAAAACATACGTTGGATTCCATCAATTTATGGTCAATTTAAATTGTTATTATAGAACAAAATGATTTAAATTGCAGTAATAACTAAAAATGGAATATGAGCAGAAAGAAACATCTTGGTAAAAATCATGCACAAACTTTTAAAAAATGATGTTGGATAAAAATGTTTGTGAAGATGGGGAAGCAACAACTTTATTCTGAGGGTATTAAAAATCACCACCAAACTCTATACCAGAGGTTCTCAAACTTATTTAGTCCACTGCCTGCTTTGAGAATCAATTAATATCGAGCGCCCCCGAAATTACTTCATTTTAAATATACCTAGTGTGTCATATGAGTATTATCCTTTTTCTGAATTAAAACTCACATCCTTACTGATATTATAAATGCAAAAGTGCGTGTGTTTGTTTGATTGTTACCCTTTCATGGCTAAACTACTAAACGAATTTAGGTTAAATTTGGTATGAAGATAGTGCGGACCTGTAAAACAGATATAAATTACTTTTTACTACGGGAAAGCGTTGCATTCCTACGGAAAAAAAATACTAATCCCACGTGAACAACGTCGCTCGAATCTACTAGTTTAATTAACTAATAAACTTTTTTAATAGGGGCAATAAAACACAGACTCACAAATAATATATAAAACAACTTTTATTCAAATTGAAACAGACATTTCTATTTAAATTTAAGCACAAATAGTACTAAAAAACCAAGACTGATCTAATTTGAAGGATGAATCTGGTGGTTTTTAACAAGTTTTGTCAATATCAAAAACACTTAAGGCTGCGTTCGGTAACATGCAAATGATTTCTTTTTTTAGTTAGCAGTGTTGTCACAGCACTAAATCAACGTTCACATAAATACGATGACGGGAATGTTATCAAAAACTTTTGAACAATCGACCACAATCAGAATACAATTGTGGGATTGTCTTTATAATACAATTGCCAAAAGTCTTGGTAGCCATTTTTGAATTTGATTTTTATTTCTTCGTTCGTTGTCAGTTCTATATGTTCTTCTTCCAACGCCCAATCTGGTATTTCCAATTTTAAAATATCCTGGAATCGATCTTTGAAATTACTGTGGAGGTTCACCAAATGGTGGTAGTAAACAAAAAATAAAAGTCGTCGTTGTTGAAGGATGCTGCTGATAAATTAGGGAAATTGTGGAAGTCATGTCTGTCAATATTTTTCACGTGTAAGAGGAGTTTGGCTACGAAAGCATTAAATTTTTTATTATTTTAAACAAGTTCAAGTCATCACCTTGAAGTAGGATTCATTAAAAAATTTATAAGTCTATCAAGTACGCAATATCATTTTTTGTTATGATGATATTGTCGCCCATTCTGTGCTTTTGTTTTCCAAGAACTCTATCACAGAGTCAAACTAATTGTAAAATCGAGTCAGACAAGTACATCTTGATAGCCAATGCATTTCCGTGTGAAACAACAATCGGTTGAAATCGTCATCATTATTAATACTAGGCTGATTAAATAACCTGTCATTTAAAGAATTGTTCTGGATTTTATTGGCTGCGTTGATGACATGTTGCAGTAATTCAAACAACCGTTCACTCAAATTCCTCGCAACTATGTACGAGTAATGTACAGCGAACACATCTGGGACTTTTTTTTTTAAATATGCTATGAAACCTTTATGATGCTCTGTCATGACCGGAGCGCCATCCGTAGCCACTGATATAACGTTCTTCAATGGTATTTCTTTCCATCAAACTTTTCCACAATATTAAATATGGTTTCTCCTTTTGCATCAGTCTCTAAATTTCTTTATTGCAAATAATGCAAATAATAGTTCTTGACACATTTTTTCGTATTGTATGAACCTCAAGTATATCAATAATAATGCTTCATTAGTTGGTAAAGTGAACTCATCCAACTAAATTAAGAATTTACTTGTCTTCAGATAATAGCACAATGACTTTTCGATGTTTTCAGCCATTTCATCAATTCGTATTTGCACAGAACTATTTTGCACAGACTATATTGTTCAAAGGAATTTTTCGAATAATATCTGTCGCTGGCTTATGGAGCACGGTAGTTATAACTTCTTTTATTGCTGGTAAAATTTACTCTTCATCGTTAGTGTGTGGTTTGCCTTTGCCCTTTTGAGTATTTAACAAAGAGATATTGTACGAAGCTCGACGTCTGTCGTCGTCTTGTTTAGAAGCCGCAAGTCTTGAAAATATGCCACATTTAGGTCCTTCTCTGAATACATTTTATTCAAACGATCTTATAGCCTAGAAGGCGACATTGCAAAAATGGATTTGAGAGATTTTTAATAAATCCGTATTTAATATATTCCACACTGTATTGCCGTCTTTTCTTTTTTGTTTCCAGTATGGTTATATATTTACAAATACGAGTAAAGAATGAATTTTGAAAGACTTGCTAACGATTCCGCTTGATATCGTAAAATGAAAATAAAAGAAACACTACACCCGTTTATATAGGATCAAAATACAGCACGAACCGACAGGAATCTGACAAACATGCGCAAACTCCATTACCTCATATGACGCAATTTGTACTGTGCAAATCAGAACAAGCATCCATATTCCTGCCTTACAAATCACGTTGTTTACAAAAACTTGTACGAACTTGAACTCGGGGGCTACCTACGAAAGCCATAATGAATTATTTAATATATGCAATCAAACAAGGTTGTAATGAGAACGAAATAACCGATATATTAGTTTAGGTACGTACGTTTTAATTTTCGTTTTAAGTATTTACAAAAACACAAATTTAAAAAAACATTGCATCGCCCCCTCCCTCCCTCCCGCTCCCACCAAAAAACTTCATCGCCCTCCAGTTTTCTCTAGACTTTTTCTCAACCTCTGTGGAACTCCAGCACCCACAGGAGGGCGTTATTGCCCACTTTGAAAAAGAACACATCGATTCGAACACATCATTGTCAGAAAGAAATATGACTACTTTAAAACACAATTGGATACCAACAAACCGGAAGCGAAGAGATCAATGCAATGTTCTCCTCAGATTCACTCTATCGAACCCAATGTATGTAATGCCATCCATACCACCAAGGAAAGAGCCAAAGGCTACAAACCTCAGTACTTAGTTTAAAGACACGAGTAGAAGGACAACCGTACCAAAGCAAACGATAACGAAGTTAAAGAATTGAATGCACAAATACATTTTGATCACAAGTTTGTAAAACTGTGTAGTGATAAACTATAGGGATTGAGTAGCGATGAAGCGAGCATTAGGCAGCTAGAAGTACCTAATAACTAGACAAAAAAAATCTATACGTTAAACAGATCCAGAAATTAGATATTGTTCACTCAAGGCGGAAATATTGTCTAAATGATAGTTGTAAGTTTAAGTAACGTAAAGTTTTAATACAATACCTGAAGACTTTTTTCTAGAATTCTGTAACAAGCTGACCAAATTATAACTATAATTTAGTCATATCCGCCTATCCGTCTGTCCATCTGTATGTCACTGCGTTATTTCCCTTTCACTTTAAGACCAATTTTGATGAAATTTCACAGGTAGATTTAAATAATTAGGTTGTATATATATATTTTATTTTTGAAGAACCGCTCCAACAAAATAAATTTATCCTTATATTTAATATATATATATATATATATATATATATATATATATATATATATAGTAAATACAAGGATAAATTTATTTTGTTGTCTCATAAAGTAAGTAATCATTGCATTGGTTTTTCGTAATACAATCAAAAGTACTTAACAATATTTTTATAAGGCATAATCATCATGGTATGAGTCTCCAAAATAGTTTTGGTGTCTCACCTTCCTAACTTTTTAACTTCGTAGAAATCGTAAAATATCAGGATAACGGCATTTCATAAATACTCGCATGCTAAATATTTCAGTCAATTTAAAAGAAAGAACTAAATAGATATAGGTAACTTAAATTATTAACACGCTTATATTAGTTTTACTCGTAAGTTCCTAACATTGTAAGCAAATCTTACAACCCATTTCTAATTGCGAATTTATGCAATCTCGATGATAACATAATAATATGATCAATCTGATACGATGGCTGAGGAATAATACGGGTGCCTCTCCCAAATACCAAAACAAACGGTTATTTATAAATACCACAGGTGACAGTGCGGTGTACAACTGGGCATATGAAAAAGATCGAACGGGGCTAAGCTCTAAACCGACAATTAATATATGGTCCTGTTCTCTGTTGATGATAATCGATAAACATAGTTTTGTGTTTACACTTGTTTTTGTATAGTGTGTTAATTTTAGTACACATATATGTAATAACGCGAACTTTTTTGTAGAACTGTTTGACATGAACATTCCTGTTGTACGTTATTTTTACAACTCTTTACCAAGAGGATTATTTTTTCACGATTTCATCGTCATATCTTAGTTAATCTATACAAAATATTCATATGTTATCTATATATTAATATGTGGTGAGAAAATTGTATGCTCCTTTTTAAGCGCATTGCGCGCCAGGAGGAGTGCGAGATTTGGCATTGCTAAAGTGTATATGGAGAAGAAATGCAGAAAGCTTAAATGTATATGTAATATGCGTTACAAATAGGTTAAATTACATATTACTAATACATTAAAAGACCCGTTCAACAATAAAAAGTTCATTATTTATGTCCATACTTTCAATGTCAAACACGTAATAATCTGTGGTCAAACAGTCGTACAGAGTAGCGATTGTCGCCAAAGAATTTTTAAATTTTAGGTTGGCTGAATGAATTTCACGTAAACGAATAACGTTCAAACTTAAAAATTTAATGAATTACGCTCGAATTCCGGGCACAGGCCGACCGCTCGTATGAATAAACATTCCTCGAGAATAACGTGAATTACCAATAATAAAAATCCAAACATAATCCTATCAGTAGGTACGAAGATAGGCCCGCATGGCAGACGCAAATACAGATAGACGTAACGGGGGACTTTGATGTACACTATGTAGTGATTATTTAAATATGGGTACACTTGTTGAAAATTATCCCACAGAAATAATATTTCTGTTCTTCAAATAGGACCAGTTGTATATATAAGTTACGATTTTTATATCTCCAAACGCAAAGATAATTAGGAAATTACTTAAGTAATAAAAAAATCTCGAAATAAAACTTGTTTTTCTGCGAAAATTAAGAAATCTCTAAATTAAAAACATAACTACTTGTTTTTCTAAGAAAATGCGTATATTTATATCATTAAATTATAACTTACTCGAATATTGAACAATATAATGTCCTAACATGTATCAGTTCGCACGAATTTAATATGACCATAAAATCAAAGACTTATTTTGAATCGCGGATATATATTAATGTTCTAAAAATATGATACTCGATTTTTGAAATAAATATTACACAAGTAATAAGTGATTCAATACTACTACCCTAAATAGTCAAATCACAATGAATTTTCGAAACAATATTATCACTCTGAAGACCACCCCTTTCGATACTGGATTACTGCACCCCATCGCATCCAAACCGCCATAACCAAATCTGTGAACCGCAAGAATAAACCTCAGTTTTTACAACCCAACAAAACAACACAAATTTTCTTCTTATCGACTAAAAGCGAATTTCTCCCCCGCCCCTTTTCTCCCCGCACATTTCTCTCCTACCCCGTTTCCAACCGTCGGCGGGCAGAAGGGGGTAAGGAGCCGCCCCTTCCGGTGCCTTCATCTCGGCGAGCGGATGTGTTTTCTCTGTATTCTGCGGTTCAAGTAAAAATAATTTTCGGACCCAAAAATCATTTGCATCAAATTTATATTGAATGTTCTTGATAAAATACTTCGGAATATTAAGTTAAGGTGATTTTCAAAATTAAAAAGCGTTAGTCCCCTTTTTGACTCGATACTTCTCTGTGACATTTCTTTGCATTTTCTGGTGTAAACCTTGTGAGATATTTTCCCTTAGAATCTGTTATCTATACTTACATGTAAAATGAAAATACTATTAACTGACCCATTACGAAATAATTAAAACTGTGAAACCTACAAAATTGGAAATTGGCACGTACGTTTCTCTGAATTCTAGAAGCTTGCTAAAAATAAGTTTTTAAAGTTGTGAAAGATGTAGAAAAGAAAATTTGTATTTAGACTCTAGGATAGAAATAAAAAAATCTATGGTCGCTTTTTACACGTGCCAAGTCCGAATTAGCTACTGATGTTTTTATATGTCAAAAAAAACCTCATTTTAAAGTAATTGTATTATATTGTTTTTCAATACAAATATTGTCAAGTATATTTTAACACATAATTCTCTCCATTTTCTATATAATATATATATATATATATATATATATATATATATATATATATATATATATATATATGTGTGTGTGTGTGTGTGTGTGTGTGTGTCTGTGTTTGTGTGTATATACCTTTTTGGCCGAACTTTGACTTTTATCAATTAACAATTTTAATATAATCTCAGTATTCCTTCATTTCATTACTGTCGTAGTTTTCAACATCACATTTTTAAGAGTAAGCTTAACAAATATGACATCATAATAAAAAAGTAGTAATTTTCATCTCGTACTTTCTTTTTATTTCTACTACCAAAATACAATACATCTTTAAATAAGATACTAACTTATTTTTATACGTAAAACTTTCGTTCTTTTGCCTCGAAGGATAAATTTAATCAAATAAATTTAATCAAAGTCTCGTTGCACTCGACAATGGTTGAGGGGCGTGCGAAAGACCTTTATCTACTTAAAATATATTGGTGATTTGATGTCTATCATAAAACACATTTAAATAAAACTACGTGATGTAGTATTATTTCTACTTTCTTTAATTTCTTTACGACGACCTAGGTTTGTTTGTATTACAACATCTTTAGGTGGGATAAAGATGTAATACATCGAAAGGATTAGATGTTGTAATACGACGAAACTTAGGTCGTGGTAATGAAATCGAAGAAAACAGAAATAATACTACAACACGTAGTTTCATTTAATTGTGAATAATGAATTTCTACAAAATTAACGCCAAATATATTCAATCGATCATAAAACTCAAATAGGTTATACTTTTTAGGATTGACATGCTAAACGTTTGTCCCAAATTTGGTGACTTCAAAAATCTATTAAACGTGAGTGTAATTCGCACCAAGACCGTTTCGTACATACTTAGGTAGATATGAAAGTTTAAAGATTTAAGGGTATATAGTACTTCTATTAAACTATTACACACATTAATATTGGTTTTACCCGACTGCTGCACAGTAAATGAAGGGTAATGCATTTAACAGTATGTGTTTATGCCGCAAACCGATTAGGCAAATGAGGTATCAGTCGGTTTGTATTTAATGTGAGAGTGTCATGGACTAGTTTTTCATGGACGAAAAACATTTTGGCGGACTCACAAAAAAACAGAATTGAAAAAAAACATTTTTCGCGTATCTTATCGAAAAGGATGTTATTCAACAAGTAGTTAAAAAGAATTATGATGTTTTTTCAATTATTTTTTTCATGAACCTGAAAAAATAGCCAAATTTGGGACAAATAATAAATCTACAAAGTTCTATGCGCACCCGGTTTCGAAATATATGTATAAAAATGAGCTACCAAAAAGGGTAAAATAAAAACGAAATTATAAAAAACTCAAACCCAACTTCGTCAAAAAAACTGAAAAGTAGAAAAACAAGTTAAGTAATATTGAATATATTTGGCGTAAATTTTGTAGAAATTCATTGTTCATAATTAAATGAAGCTATGCGATGTAATATTATTTCTACTTTCTTTAATTTCTTTACCACGACTTAGCTTTCGTCGTATTACAACATCTTCAGGTGGCCTGTTAGCAAAGATCTTTGCTAACATCCCACCTGAAGATGTTGTAATACAACGAAACCTAGGTCGTGGTAAATAAATTAAAGAAAGTAGCAATAATACTACATCACGTAGTTTCATTTAATTGTGAAGTTAGGTAATCATAATTTCTCTGAAAGACAATAGGTACTGAATTATGAAATCGTAGGCGGCGTTCAGTTTTGTGACGTCACTATTTTTTCTAGTTCAACATATGTCAAAAGCGAACGTCGCCTACGACTTCACTATTCAGTGACGATTACCTTTCCGTGAAATTATGATTACCTAATTTGCTTTTCTACTTCTCATCAATGTTCACCACTGAGTGCAAATGTATTTAAGACACTTAGAGTTTTATATAAAATACACTTGACAATTTAAACTGTTAAAGAATAATATACTCATAACGAATTTACAAAATAAAGAAATAAAATACTTAAGCTGAAATCATTGAACTAAAATAATCAAAACAGAGCGTTCTGAAAATTACAATAATTTTTTCCAAGATCTAATTATTCCACAAATCTAAATCATGTCAGCTGAAACCAATAATTTATTCATAAAAATACATCGCGGTAACTTAAACTATTCAAATGTATCTAACAATTCACTAAACACCTTACCATCGACATGGACACACGGCTGAAATGGAAAAAGCTTACATACACCTTCTAAGACCGTGAACGCGAAAGTTCACCCCATCAAACATCCCCAAAAAGCTACATTCACCGAATTACTTATACAAAGCATAACGATCATTTCGAAACACAATACCAAACCCTCCAGCCTCCCTCCCCATCGGCCCGATACCCCACCACCCAGTAAAACCCCACCCAAATGAACCCCCCCAAATATTCTTATATTCCACGCCGTTCGCTCCTCCCACATTTTTAGGGGTTGAAAGTTTAAAGGCAAAGATTAATTTCGAAGGGGCGGAATAGCATTTTATCTCCTTTCTTTGCGGGGCCGTTTTCGTACTCGTTGCTTGCGAGATAAGAAGCCCTAGGTAGCTACCCCTCGAGAGCGGTGCTAGAGTTGTATGTAGAAGTTTATATAGGTACTTAAAGATATATACAGGTGGATGTTTTTACCTCCACCTGTATATATTTTCTCTCACAGATTTTCTAAACAAGATTTCCTTACTAATTCCACTCAGATATTCGGAAACAATACAATTTATAAATTATAAACACGATTTTAATTAACAATATCGATGGTATGAATATAACTGCATACTGTTTCTTTTTCATACCTGACGTACAACTTTTTTAGTGTCACCAAATATGTATATGGAGTTTAAATAATCTACAAAGTAAGATCTACTAAAAGGTTAAACCTCCCAAAAATACTTCTCACAACATATAAGCCCACGAAGTGACGATCGGACATGAATAGTAATAATGATCACAGGTAACCGGCAATATCAATATTACAGTTTTCAACTGGACTATCCGGTTTTACAAACTTTAGTTCAATATAGTTCCTCATATACAGTCAGATTTGAACACTGCTTTGAGTGTATCATTTATGGTACATTTGTGAATGATTTTTTTTATTTTACTAATATTTTTAGTATCGGTTACACTAGTTTGTACACAACTGTATACATTCATAGTTTTAAAATTATTAATATTATAAAAATGACACATTGTTTAATAATAATTGTTTTTAAAACTTATTTTTAGCTGTAAATTAAACGTAGATTACTTTGCCTTATTTAACCCTTATTAAATTCTATATAGTCTGTGACTATATAAGTGTCAATATCCCTGCAGACAACATGTCCTCAAGTTGGACTACATATCTTCCACTTCGTTTGAGGAAATATGTATGATAATGACTCTGACGTAACATCAGAACCGTCGTCAAATAGACCACAGAAAGGAACTTGTAAGTTTTCATTTTCCATTTATAGGTTTCCGTATCTAAAAGAGTCCCGCCCTTTTAAGTTCGCTCGTGTGTCCGTCCATGTATTCGTCTGTTATAGTCGGTTTTCACAGAAATTGTTTGATGTAGAAGCTTCAAGTTTGACTTAGCGATAAAGCCTGTTGCACTGCTTATTCTGAATTGTTAACACTTAAATATATTCATGTAGAAATATTAAAGGGAGGCAAAACACACAACGTTTTTTGTCCATTTCCCGTATCTAGCGAGTATCGATTGAAAAGGTCAGTTTACTAAGTTTATCTGAAGGTTGCTGGAAAACTTTTATCGATGACTCTAATTTACGTAATTTTTGAGACATTAAAGATATTTTTACACTTCTAAAAGATATGCTAGGAAACACATTTACATTATGAAGAATAGTATTAACACTTGTAAATATTTTATTAGAAATGCTATATATACTAGTACACTCTTAAATGTCTAAACATGCCAAAGTGTGTACTTCAGAATTAACAGCTTATTTGCAACTCATTTACGAAATATTAAATTTTAGTTTCATAGAATTTGTGTATCTTTCTAATTTTTCAACTACAGCCTTGAAAACCTGTTTTTAAAGGGTTCCATAGACATTTGGGTACTCATATACATTTAATGGTGCATAGTATTTAAATTACCCTATTTACAAATATTAATTTTTCACAATGTAAATATATTGTCTACTGTACCTTTCACAGACATAAAAACATAGTGCATATTTCAGAGATGCAAAGAACTAAAATAAACACTATAGTTTTCTTGTAATTTTCTAGTCAACTTTTACCAACTCTCTTTTTTCATGACTTTTGGCTCAGCACTTTCGGAAATAATGGAGGTGGGGTAATATTCTATTTCCGCATATTTTAAATATGCAATTTAAAATTTACATTCTTCATAGCAAGTCCTTTCAAATGAAACTGAACATGATATATAAAATTTCAAAATAGAATCTTTGAGTCCTTTATTTACCCCCTCTATAAATCTTAGATGAATGTTTTTAAAAATATAACTAGGGCATATGTAGTTTAATAAGATGTTTTACTATACCATATTTCAAGTTTCTTCGTCGCATGATTTCTGAGTAAATCGACTGTGAATATAGAAAAAAGTAAATGTATTGTCTAAAAAAATTAATAATTTTACATCGAACTAGAATTGTTGATTTTTATTTTCTACTTATACTAGTAAGCCCTCCTATTGTGCCTATTCTCAAGATTGTAGGTTGATCAGAAATACCCTGTAGTGTTTGACAGCTGTATAAATAACAAAAAATGCGCTTTAAAGGGCCGCATCTTTTTGTTGCGTGAACCAAATGACTACAGCAATGTAATTGTAGGCCCCAGCACACGATATTAATTGGCCCCAGCACGCGATATTATTCAAATTGATATCTCCAGTCGTTTCTGAGAAAAAGAGCTTTGATAAATAGACGGACGGATGGGCGAACAACAAAGTGATCCTATAAAGGTTCCGTTTTTTTTTCATTTTGAAATACGGGACTCGAACAACTACGGACTGAAAAGTTAAAAAAATTAAAAAGATTAATTATTTCTATTAACTTGCATCAACGATTTCGAAAGATATAGTCGTAGATATCATAATAATTTATAGCTTATTTTAAATAAATATAAAATAAGTTAGCACAAAATTAGCAGCTTTTGCTAGGGTAAATGTTGATATTGTATAAGAAAGACTCCGAAACTCACTCCGTTAAGTCGAAGACGTAGCCTATATTTGTTTTCAACTCGACTTGTTCATCGGTCAATAATAAAGACTCCGAAACTCACTCCGTTAAATAGAAGACGTAATGCATGTTTGTTTTCAACTCAATATGTCACTACATGTATAATGCAGCGTATTCTTAGTAACAACCAATATTTCGCGACCGGTAATTTTAGTTAATTCGTCTACCGATTTTTCTGAAGCATTATTTGAAGGTTCTTATAGAAAAGTTCTTATTTGGGCTTAGTTTTCATTAATTAGAAGACGTAGGCCATGTTTGTTTTCTATCGGTCAATATATCACTGTGTGTAAAATGCAACGGAATCTCGAAAACAATCAATATTATGCGACCGTTAATTTGTCTACCGATTTTTCTGAAAAATAATTTTTTTTTAGTATATAGAACAAAATAACAAAAAGACGAGAGCTTTTCCTAAAGTAAAAAATTATTTTTTCATTAAGTAGAAAACAAAGTCTTTGTTTATTCTCAACTTAATTCTCTCGTCGATCGATATACCATTAAATACATTAAATGCAGAGCACAGCGTAGTCTTGAAAACTACCTATATTGGGCAACCGTTAATTTAAAATAATGTTTAAACTATTAATTCTAAAACATTATTCGTTGCAATCTCCATAGAACAAATTCGACATCGGTATAATACAAACATACATAATCTTGTCCATTGTAAATGCCTTAGTTTGGTGTATTTATCGACATAATTTTTATGTAACTATCGTCAGTGCACAACGCTAAAAATATGCGTTTTCAACACCATCACGTATAATTTTCCGAGATTAGCCGTAATACATTTATTTCCTTCGTATTTAACTTGCTTTCATCTCTACCGTTTCATTAATAGCAACGTTTGGTAACACTTATCGCTTCATCAAATCAACGCAATCGTCTCCTGGGCAACCTGACCCTTACAACCAACACCCCATACAAGACAGACACGCTGCGAAGTACGTAGTTACAAAGTTTGCTGAAGAAAATTAAGATATGCGTGCCGCGAGGGGGTGAAGGACGGAGGGCGACGGCGGGTGTGCGCCGCTAACGAGAAATAGGGGGGCCGCAATTTAACATTTGTAATTCATCATTTTATATGCGTTTATATTATTATTATTATTACACGGAGCCTGCTCCGCTTGGTGTGTGGTGATTTATGTATATTTTATACAGTCATTGTTGGGTATCGATAAAATAGTAATATTTTACCTGGGCACGGTGTCGAAGACGGAAATGTAATGAAAATAAACGGTAGACACCCAGCTTTATAAACGACCATTTCGCTAATAAGCACATTGAATTAACCCTTTTAGCAAGCAATGAAAAATCTATAAGAAAAAAGCCAAATACGTAAGGAAAAATATTAAAACATTTTTTAATTTATTATGATTTTTTTTATACTATGGATAGCTAAAAAAACTGTCATCAAATAATTCATTTATGACTTGTCAGAAAGTTTCCGCATCAGTAATTTTTTTTAAGGATAAATGAATCCTACGTCTTCAAAAGTTTTGTCTGAATTCTGCATTAATGTAATTATCTATAAAAAATACGTTGCAATCTTTAAAAATGTTGGGATCAGCAAAAATGATAGGATGTCTCAGTCGGTAAATTCCTGCAAATAAACTTTGAAACAAATCATTCAATATTCATTCATTTCAACTATTAACAAAATATTTATACTATTTTTATTTTTCACATTTTTATGAACTTCATACGGAGTTATGTACTTAATATCAGGTTTACAAAAATGTGATTAAAAATACTATAAACATTTAGTTGCTAGTTAATCACAGGTTTACAAACCTCATATTTTTAATAGAAAGTTTATAATAGTATAATCAAAAATAGCATAAACATTTTATTAATAGATGAAATGAACATGAAATGTCATATTTTATTTATAATTGGATACGGTTTGTGTTATAAAAATATTATACCCGCGACGGGCATTTATTTTAATAACGATACTCTATAGAAATGGCGTTATTGAACTGAATTTTCTGTTGAATCTGCATATATTTCTGACTTTGAAATAACGTGTGAGCTCTTAAATGATAAAAGTCCGTGATTTAATTTTAATACGCCAGACGTCAAGAAGGAAAAATTAATTACATGAATTTGATTTCACACCATGTTTTTATTAATATTTAAGTTAATTATTATCACATTAATACAATTTGCATAAGTTTTTTCTTGAGTATGCTTCCTTATATGCGCCAGTATGGCATAGGGAAAATTTAAATAAATGAAAATTTTATCAAATTTATTTCTTTTCAGAAAAATTATTTTCACAGTCATTCAAAAAATGAAATATAGTAAGCATAGCCACATGGTTCAAATATCCATCAAAATTAGTACATTTCTGCGCAGTTACTATTTATTGTAGTTTAAACTTACATAATCACGTAGTATAAACTGAAGATTATTATTATAAAATGTATTTCTTTTTAGAAAAATTATTTTCACAGTCATTCAAAAAATTAAACATAGTAAGCATAGCCACATGGTTCAAATATCTATCAAAGTTAGTACATTTCTGTGCAATTACTATTTATTGTAGTTTAAACTTACATAATCACATAATATAAACTGAAAATTATTATTATAAAATTTATTTCTTGTCAGAAAAATTATTTTCAGTCATTCAAAAAATGAAATATAGTAAGTATAGCCACATGGTTCAATTATTCATCAAAGTTAATAAATTTCTGTGCAGTTACCATTTATTGTAGTTTAAACTTACATAATCACGTAGTATAAACTGAAGATTATCATTATAAAATTTATTTCCTTTTAGAAAAATTATTTTCAGTCATTCAAAAAATTAAATATAGTAAGCATAGCCACATGGTTCAAATATCTATCAAAGTTAGTACATTTCTGTTCAATTACTATTTATTGTAGTTTATACTTACATAATCACGTAGTATAAACTGAAGATTATTATTACAAAATTTATTTCCTTTTAGAAAAATTATTTTCACAGTCATTCAAAAAATGAAATATAGTAAGCATAGCCACATGGTTCAAATATCTATCAAAGTTAGTACATTTCTGTTCAATTACTATTTATTGTAGTTTATACTTACATAACCACGTAATATAAACTGAAGATTATTATTATAAAATTATTTCTTTTTAGAAAATTTATTTTCAGTCATTCAAAAAATGAAATATAGTAAGTATAGCCCCGAGGTTCAAATATCTATCAAAGTTAGTACATTTCTGTGCAATTACTATTTATTGTAGTTTAAACTTACATAATCACGTAGTATAAACTGAAGATTATTATTATAAAATTTATTTCTTTTCAGAAAAATTATTTTCAGTCATTCAAAAAATTAAATTTAGTAAGTATAGCCACATGGTTCAATTATTCATCAAAGTTAATAAATTTCTGTGCAATTACCATTTATTGTAGTTTAAACTTACATAATCACGTAATATAAACTGAAGGAAACACGGTATTTAAAAATCGGTTAATCATGTAATAACTTCTCTAGCCAGTTTTATTTTTCATAAGCATAGTAAGATTTCAATTTAATATTCATACGATTTCATTCCAGACCTCATTGAAAAAAAAATTTTAAGTTTTCATTAAACGTTAGCATCACTTTACGTTTTAGGGTATTTTAATTTTTTTTAATCACCTGGTTTCGAAAACCAAAATCAGGGACGACAAATACTTACAAATGTGTCTTAAAATTTAAAATTTACTTAAAATTCGTCAAACAAATAAAAATTGTACTGAAATAGAACGACCAGTTTTTAGTTTAATACCTATATCGTATTTAATAATGTTATATTTGTTTTCCATTTTTTATTCTAAATCCAAAAATTATTTTCTTCAATTCTATTTAAACTGCCTAGGGTCCCTGGTTCAAAAGATAAGATGCGATTACGAACAGATGAAGCAGTGGTCCTACAAGTGTTTTGTTTTTTACACTGAAATAATAATAAATAAGAAGCTCATAGTTTTGACGAGCGTAGCTTTTATAAAAAAAATCAGACAATTCAGATAATAAGCTGCCTAAATAATGAATATAACTATTTATACAGATTTTAAAATTATCAACTATTTGAATCATAAAACTAGTAATTAAATATAACTGAACCTGAAAACTTCCCGACAAATAATTGGAATCGAAATGTCGTTTGATCATTAGCCTACATAAAGCTTTCAGTCCGCTCCCGGCAGCCTCACTAACGCGAAGTTCGCATATCGTCATAGAACTCAGAATGTCGGCTTCCGGTGACAATTGCGTACTGCGCCGCGCCATTGTTGTCAACTTGCCGTTTTACTACGAGCTTCCGGTTAAAGTTTTAATTACGTTGTAAAGAACACGACGAGGGCAACTTGGTAGGCCTGGGTTACGATACAGCTACGCAGATATTGATTATGTCAGAACGTGCACTATCGACAAAATTTCTTGCAGAAAGTTGAAGTTATAGCAAAAGGTTTCATTATTTTCTGGCGATATCGTTGCATTGTTTAAAAGGCTATGCAACAAATCGAAAAAATTAATTCTTTATAATATAAAAATCCATTAACTTAAGTGTATTCTGCCGGCCTTGTCAACTCAACTTGTTCTGTGCAATAATTATTTTCTTCACAGTACCTGTCCAAACAACCCTCTTTTCTGCTTTCGATTATGGCTTAAATAGTCTTGTTTTTAATTAAATTTTAAATCGTTTGACAAACCTGCCCTTGATCTGTGGAATCTAATTTAAACTGAATGCGAATAAAAGTCTTACACTTAACGCTTGACTAGATCATGCACATTATAGGGTAAATAGTGACATTATCACATTTTTATCTGAAAATTGTTTTCTATAAATAATTACTGTGAACTTGGTGCATTAAATATTTTTCTTGGAATGATTTTTTTATGAAATTTTAATTAAATATAATGTTAAATGAAATTTATTTTTAATTGGCATTTAACATACCCGCCATCTCGAGTCGTCAGTGTCATGTCACGGTGTAGTCAAACGGAATATTGGCACTTCTTTTACAAAGTATGATGTTATTTTTAATTGGTGTATGAGAGCATGAGCGCAATTCTACAACGTAATGCAAATGTAACCTTAGATGTGTTTTAATACGGCATTTCAATTTTTCTAACTTTAATACTAGAGGTCGACACTTCGAAAGTATATTTTTCTTAATTTGCACCTGTTTTGACTGATTGCATTCACAAAATTTTAATCCAAGACTAAATATTAAAGATTAAGCCGAAATAAACTTAGCACAAATACCTAGATAACTCCGTTTATGTATATGAATATATTTGGTAATAAAAATGTAGTCTAACTTTTATTGGTGATATAAAAGAATTGTTACGTTGAAGTAATTGGAGGTTTAATATAAAGGCAAATAATTATCTTGTAAACTTAAACTTAAGGTAGGAATTTTTAAAAAAAATATATAGTCAAAAATATTTTTTAAAATTCTTTTTCTGCAATTAACACCTTTAAATAATAATAAGTATAATAACTCAAATGAAAATATTCCTTAAGTTTCTTTATTGAATAGTGTTAAATGTATTATTTTATTAAAAATTGGATCGATTATCGGTTTTGCTCAAATATTATTATAATTTTGGGGGCGCCTGTCTGTTTATCTATCACAGTCTGACAGTTTTCATACTTCTAAACTCTCGCGTGCAATTTTGCAAGTAAATGCTGCAGATAAAGGTCTAAATTAATATGAAGAAAAATATTTATAAAAAGTGATGTTTCTTCTCATATATATAACAGCATCATGTGGGATTTAAATGGATAGGTCTTTTCAAATAAAATTCCGGTTTTATTTTCGGATTTCCGTTTGCGAAATATTAGGTTCAAATTGACATAAAATGTATATACCTCCTGTAATTATATCCACCGTAGATTGATAAAATTTACTAGCATTCGATTAGAACGTTAATTTAAAATAATTTAAATTGGGTTGTGTTGACACTTTTAAGAGATATAAACAACTAGAACCCTCATATTTCATACACGCTGTTTTTCTCTCTTAAAATTATAAATTGATTAAATTAATTAAAAAATGATTCATATAAAACTTTAAAGCAAATTATTTTACCTGAATATAGCAATTATATATGAAGAAAAATAATTATTGTTATGTGTGAAATATAAAATATAGCCACGTTACGAAATGATGGCGATTTTTTTGCACCAAACAACTTTGATTACTTCGGTTAAAAAAGTATACTTCTTTCTTTTTTAAATGATATTAATTAAACCGAAATTCCACCACCGGCAATTAAATAATGAACATCAATACAAACACTGAGCAACACTGACCACTTCCACATTTAACAACGGACTAACTGACCGTTTCTCAGATCTTCCAATAACCCGGTTCTCTTTGCACTCTTCCCAGACCTGATATATTCCATTGCAATCAAGTTTTTACCAAACAAAATCGTGAGAACTGTATTTAGGGGTCTCGATGCAGTCCCGACTCGCGATTACTCGCGGGACCCACCGGCGGCCGGACAGGGGTCATCGTCGCTGACCCTCGCGTCTTCTTGCATTATTCATGTATCCAAATGGACCTTGAGGCTTTGTTAGAACCTGTCTTATTATTTTAATTTCAACTACCAGAAACACTTTTTGGGGTGTGGGAACGCCGTATAAATTTTTAAACGTACTCAAAATCTTGATCAACCGGTTTGGCGGTATACCTTGTGAAACATGAATAATAGCTTTAAATTTTTTTAATAGACCTCTAACCAGAAAATAAATTCGGTGAACGTCACAGTTACTCGAAGTTATCAGAACTATACTACTTAATTAAATTCAAGATCTCAATATCATTCAATACTCTTTTTGACGATATCTTTGACATTTGATCGAAGGCGAATTTCACAAATATCAAAGAAAAGTAATGGAACCGATTTATGTTGTTTTATTGGATATCTTAATTAGGTATTTAATACAAAATTTCATATCTACTTCTTTTAAATATTAAATTAAAAAGTTTGGTTTTAATTTTAATTGTGTAATAGACAATTCAGTTAAAAATTTTAAAAAAATATTTTTTAAATATATTGGTATTTCTAAAAAAAATCTAATTTAATATGAATATTTATAGCTATTATTTATGTCCAAATCTGTAATAAAATCATGAGTAGAATCGTAGTTTGGTCTGCAACTTTGTTCGAGTGAACCTTTAAAAATGTTATAAACTAATTGTAAAAATAATAAATGCAATTCCATCTATTATAATAATTATAAAAATAAACATTTATTCAGTAAGGATGCTTTGTATTGAAATGTCAAATAACCATATATTCTTTTAGTTGATCGATTACGATGCATATTCTTCCCCAGACACAACAGAATTTGCCAGTACAAGTTTCATCGAAATCACTTTAGCTGATCTTACGTGATGCGCACAAATAAATAGTCCCATAGGCAAACAGACAAAGAGATAGAAATTTCAAAATCACTAATTTGTGTGTTCTGTTACTTTTCTGTTGTTCCCTCAATCATTTTTTCGAGAATAATAGTTTTTAGTGATGAGTACACAAATATGGATGGAAAAATTAAAAGAAAACAAATTAATCGTAAAAAAAATTGAAAACGCCGTTGTTGTGGCGTGAAAATATTATTAATCCCTAAGTACTTCAACTCGACTGAAGAAGATTTCTTAAAATCCTGTTTTAAATCTAATATATTTTATGTCCTATTCTACTTTCATCTCATTTAAATTTTTAATTTATGGTCGATTGACCTCCATTCAGTTTACTGAGGTCTCTGTGGATATCTAAGTACAAAATGTGACTGTAATATGGTTATTTTTATAATGCTTTTATTTTTAAAGTCATCCCTTCTAGATACACTATTTCGAAAAAAAATGTCCGGTTTGTTAACCCCGGTATTTGAACTTAATTTAATGTTAATTCAACCGGGTCTGGAAAAACATACCTCATGAAGTCATCAGCCTATGATTGTTCGTAAAAATGCAAACTACTTATTCTGACTCAAAGTACAGTTACGAAGCGCACGCCCAACTAAAGCCAGTTAGGTCTGTTCTATGACCTCCTTACGGATAATTCTACGTTTATCTCAAGTTTTTTTATGGTCTATTTATGATAATGAAACCTTTAAATGTGATTATGATTGAAAAAGTGTTCAAAATTTAAAAAAATTACTTCAATGTAATCTATTTTTCTGTAATAAAGGCTTGAATAAAAATATTATTTATTACATTCGTCTTATATATTTTTTTAAAAACCTTATTTCTTGCTATAACAATCAACACGAAAGAAATAAACGGTCAAATCTATGAAGTTGGTGAAGTTAATATTTAAGTTTTTACTTGTCACTATCTTGTTGATTTTAAATAAACAAAAGTAAGGTCAGCAATCGAGGTCAGTTAGTACTTAATTGATATCGACTGAACAATTTTTATGAAATTGACATATAACAAGTATAGTGTCCCATTCACTCAGACCGATTACTTAATTTACGTTTACTAAAATTAGAATACCATGTAAAAACTAGTAAATTATTAAAATATTCAAAATACGTAATGTGAAAATATCAACTTGTCTAGGAGTTAATAAACCAATGAAGCGCGATTCGGATTCACACAGCGAGCTTTCCGCGCCACACATAAATAATTAGCCGGCTTTGATCCATTAATCGTCTTTCAAAATCGTTTATGAAAATTATTTCAAATCATTTGGCATTCCAACTTCGAAGATTGAGTGGAGCATACTTTTTTGCGTACATTTTGGTCAATATAAAAAAAATTAATTAATAATAGCTTAAGAGTGACAAATTATATATAGTTTCTTAGCCCCTCCCTATTTTTTTTACCCGTCTAAATACAGAAAAAAATCTGAAGTTTTAACTTCCAATAAGGCAAGGACTCCTATATTACAGCAGCTATTTCCAAGGATATAGCATATTTAATTTCCCAGACACACATTCAAATAAACACCGAAATTTCACAATAATGGTACCATTATTATATGAAAACTAAACAATTTATAGAATTTTCTCTCTTTTAAAAACTGTTCAATATTACTCTTCATTAACCTGCTCTTGTTTAGACGTATTTAATAGATAAAATTATTATATTTGAAAATTATATAAATATAAGACGACAAAACCGGATTGAAATAAATTTAATTTTGGGAATTAGTTTTATTGTTCTAGTAACATTTGGCTGCCTCAATTTTCAATTAAGACAGTTGAGTTTAGACGCTGATTTTGGCCTTTCGATACACATAAGCAATTGATTTAATATAAACATAGCGCGATCTTTTCATGAATTGTGGAGAAAAATATGTATTACACAAGCCAAATTTTGGGTTTAAAATGTGATCAGCGATTACTTATAGTTTTATAGCAACCAGTGCTTTTTGTCAATATTTACTTGAATTTTTATTCCAAAAAAAACGTTTGTAAAATGTCAAGATGACTCGTTTTAAATTACAGAGAAATTGTAATCTGTACCATTCTAAATTTGGACTTTCGACACTTACTCTCACTAACTGGACACATACCCCACATATATAAGAATCCTGCATAGTGCGATATAAACTTCGTTAAAATTAATATTATATGCTATAACAAAAACAAGAATAAATATATTACATATATTAGTAACCATTCTTGAAAAAGGACGAAAAACAATTTAAACTACTGTTATACCATCTAATATACCGTTACTTATTTTTTTCACGAAAATTAAAAAAAATATTTCAATTTGCAAATAAATCAAGAGAAAATAAGAGCTTTTCAATCCCCAAATTTATTTGTCGCCTTCAATAAATTATGTTTCATGAATGTTGGAGAAAAAAGTGAAAATTGTTTGAAAATTGTTTGATCTAATTTAAAGTATAAATAGAAAGACGCGCAATTGACATTAAAAAGGTCTTTATATTTTACGTATATTTCGTTGTCTGAAGCTTTTAAAAATGTTAATTTCTTTTTACAAGAAATAATTCTAAATAATAATAATCCTTAAAAGCTAATAACTAATCTAAAATCAGTGTCAGCCCATAAATATAAATTTACTTAGGTATAAAAGCTAAATATTTTAATTCACTCAAACCGAAAAGCTTGAAGCTCAACCGAGAAAAAGCTCCCGAACCCCAGCACCCAGTCCGTAACCTATCCATTTTCTTACATGAATTATCTTACTCCTTAACCCTACTTTACACTCCCCGTCCCACCCGGTCGCCCATTAATCATTCCTTTCACAGCATCCCTCTCCCCACCCCCACGTTTGTTAAGATAAATAAATATATTTCTTAGGGCTCCTTTCAGGACTCAGCCAAGGAAAGGGGGTTGTAATTATTCAGTGCGTATGGCTGTTTGTCTACCCTGCCTCCTTCTCCTCCGCCCTGTGCTGGCTTGCATATATTTCATGTTAATTTTCTGTACAGTTTGTATTTCAAATATTCGTGCCTGCCTGCCTTGGTACCTAGCCGGGCGAGGTATGTGCGCTGCTAGAATATGTGGAATGGGTAGCGACTTTGAAATGTTTTTATGTATTTCCGCAATGTTATCTATTGAATAAACGTATTATATGGATAACTGTAATTATAAACTGATTAATAAAATCATTCATTATCTATATAATCATCAATTAATTATCTATATAATTTGAAATAAAAAAATAATATGTTCTCCAATAAACGCAATAACGTTTTCCATAGTATCGATTTATGTATTTCATAAAGTTCAATGAGGCAAATGATTTTAGACGCGCTACGCCGTAACGGCGCTAGTGAGGAAAACACCTTTTTGTGTTAACCGGATATAATTTTCCTTTAAATGCTTTTATTAGCTTTACATTTAACGATTTTCATGCAAAACATACTTTTGTTAGAGAGGACTCGGCATATCGACAAAGTGTCATATCGACACAAAATGTGAATTCTTTATATCGACAACATTTCGACATATATACTAAATATGCTACAAATCTTGTTCCTTCTCTTGTAAGCTATTATTGAAACAATAAAAATCCAGTCAGTTATTATCAATGCTAATAAACAAATTTAAATCGTTTTAGGCAGACATAAGATACTAAAATGTATAATGGTAAAATATTTTTCATTGTTGTCTAAAGCCAATTACAATCACTGGGAGAATTATAAATTTGACTATTTAAGCCATATCCACATTACCCAACTAGCGGTTCGCTCTCGGTACTCTCCCAGTCCAATAGAATATTTTTCAAGACCTGATTCAAACTGTCAATCCGGTTACCAGTTCTCGCTCAGTTTATTAAGGCCAAATACACATTATCGATCCCGTCACCGTCCTTTCTAAATTCAGTGAGGCTAGATCCAATGTTGATAGTGTGAATCTAGCTTCACTGGATCGTAAAAAATAAGTGCGACATTATTTCATTTGCCGATATGAATCCTTTGGTTTTCAAAGTGGATAGGAAAGAAGGAGAAATAACAAATATTAACGAAATTCTAAAATTGTCCTCAGTCTTTAAATACTAAAAAATTAAGCGTTGAAATTTTCGCTGCCTAACTTACCCCAACTTAATAAGAGTGCATTTTAAATCACAAAATACCGAAATTAGTAACCACTACTACTTTCCCAGGTATAAGATCGAAGATCGCTCGATCTCTAGGTCCGAAGTTACAGCGGGTGACTCATATACAGACGCTAACTAGTAGATTAAGATTAGCTGTATTTGCAGTTGACCGATGAAGCCACGGCCAGGTTAGTTTATTTTGCTTACATCCACAGCGTCATGTCGTAAACAAGTATTATGCTGTGAGCGGGGCTGCTAATATTAAAACTATTTTTGAAATTTTACTCCTTTAGGCGCGTTATGAAAATATTATGAATGTGAAATTTTACGCTTCGCGCATATATTTACATGCGTGTAGTGACTAATACAATATTCATGATAGTTATTGATGTATTTGTAAATACGCACCACGTGTTTTATATTAATAAAAATTTGAGTTATATTTGTGCTTTTAAATATTAGTTTTTAAAAATTTAAATTTAATAGTGATCCATATAATAGAAAAACATTTATTTATTGTGAATATTCGTGAGAGAAATAATGCTTATAAGCGTTATATTTTTTGCAAAAGCTAGCTGTCCGAGCTATCTATAACATAAATTCTCGAGAATCATTACGAAATCTTTTTGAAGAGGCAAATGTCTGCATTGCAATCATTATATATATATGTATATATATATATATATATATATATATATATATATATATATATAAACCTATTTTAAATTAAAAAATAATTAAAATTATTTTGTAAAAAAATGTGACTTCAATGCCCTTAGTACAAGAGAAAAAATATAATTAATATTCCAAAATGTAGATTGCAAATAACTAATAACTTTTTTCTGGGTAACGACAAGTGGTAATGACTTTTTTAACAAAATGTGTGATAACCTAACAAACCTTTTCATATCAAAATTTGTTAAGCACGTGCTCATTTAAAAGGCATATTACAGCCTTAATTGTTATGCTGTTGACAAAGATGGCTGTAGGTCAAACTTATTTCCGTCAATTTAGTTCCGCAGATAGCACAGATCGAGAAAGATTACGAGATTTAATTGTATGTTTACATGTGTACGTGTGCGTGCATGTATGCGTATATTTGTATGTATACATACCATAAGGATGATTAATTATAATGGTTACAAAGTGGTCCGGATGTGCTCTCGATCAAGTAAAGCTGGATACACACTATCGACCCGGTTACTGTCCACTCTAGGTGTAAATAATGGCATTTGGTTAATATAGGACCTTATTTGACGTCTCTGATTTCTCTGAGGCTCTGACTTGACGTACCACATAGTGTAGATAAAGTATTATTGTTTAAATATTCGAATCAACTGTTAAACATTCGATAACAATGAAATAGTTTTGTCAAAAAACTCAGACCTGTCTTCCACCGTAGCTGATAACAGCACAAAAGAAACTATTTGGAAATGAGTGGTTCATTTCAAACCATTTAAATTATCTAGTAAAAAGTTAATACAGTTAATACGTTCGGTTAATATGTATTTCATGGCTAGCTGTTATTCGCGACTTTGTCCGCGTAAAAAGTGATTTATGATTGAATTTCCGTAGGTGGCATTTTTCAATGATTAAAATGGTTTACTGCAAATGTAAATATTGTAAATAATTGATAATTTTATCATTTTCTCATTTTCCTCCTTATGGGTTACGTCCGACGCCCTCATAAATTTATATTTTTGAAATAATTTGTAAGGGAGGGTTAACATTTTTTTTAAAAAAACATACATAACATTTTATTTTTTTTTTGTTGTAGTTCCAAAAAAAATGATATTAATATTATTTACGCATCAATTAATGAATGTTGTTATAATTTACAACAACGCCAGAAAATTGCTATCTTACTGTTTTCATCATAACTTCTTTCAATATGCATAACTCTAAGAAATACCTTGTAATATAATATTACGGTTACAGGTCTTAATGAGAATATCAAACCTGGCTGTAATCGAATACCGAATTTGGCGCTTTTACACACAGCTGAAAGTATTCCACGTGGCACTGCGACAAGATTAATCTAGTTAATCTGATCTTGTACCCAAGATAAAGGCTGCTATACTAATAATGCAACTAGAATAACATTGTTTAAGACTTGAAGAGTATAAACTCTTTTTGAAAAAAGGATAATAATCGTCATTGCATTTTACTGGAAGGTCTTGTAAGATGTTTGACACCTCTTTCCAAAGAACTCGTCTTTCAAACCCAACGTTTACCTGACATTGTTTTCAATAGATATTTGGTAAAATAAATACAAACGGTGGCGCGGGCTGATCAAGTGTGGAGAACACCATAGCGACCGATCTTGCTATTTAAAGACAAAACTTAAATAAGAATGAAAATCCAATTAGTTTTACGGGCAGTAAATATAGTACAACTTCCACAATATCTGACGAAGCTTGCAGCAAAATATTTATCCGCACATGGAAGCTGTGTTTTTCTGAAAAAAATGCTTTTCAAAACGGAATTCTTGCAGGGATGAAACAAATAGAATTTTTCCTAGTAATATAGAATTTTTTCTTTATTGCAACTTACCGCTTATATATTTTGATTACATTATTAAATAAATATTTAAGACAAATTAAATACACAAATGTTAAAGTCAGCTACGTATTCAGATTAAAGTCACAACAAAACACCACCGTCTCGCGGCCGCCGACGATTTTACTGGAGACGCCCTCGATAGTAATTGTATGGGTATTGGCTAAATGGGTGACATGAGCGCTATCTAGCGTCCGTATATGGAAATCGGTAAAATTTTAATTTGCTTTTTCTTGAAATATTATTACAATTTACTACACAATAATAGTCGTCTCACATTTCGAAAATTTGCTTTTGAAACATAAAAGTGAGATTTGAGTTTAGTGCTAATTTTGGTAATTTTTTTAAGTTAAAGAATGTACATAAAAAATTAAGTATTTAAAAAAATAGTACGCAATAGTGATTATTTTATTATAACAATTGATTGTAAAAAACGTTACTCGCAATTAATATTTTTATACCGGATGTATTTTTCACTACTTTACTTTAAATTTATAATTAAATACTTACACACTCAACAAACATCTAAACATAAATGTTAATAATAATAATTAAACAAGAGAAAAATAATAATTTATAAATTATTAAAGATAAATCGTCATGACGTTTAAATATTTAGTTTACGATGTATACATTTTCTAAATTATAATTCCGTGAATACTCTTTGCTTTAAATTTCACAGTTTTTGGGGTAGTAAGCAGTGACATTTTTATTGTTGATTACATGCATTTATTCCCAATTATTAAATTATAATTAAAAAAAACCCTAAACTAAAGATTTAACAATAAATTTTAAGGTTGGTAGAATTGAATGTTTTTGTTAACATATACATCACCGTTTTAAAATTTTGTTCATTTTCAATAACACTTATTTAACTTTTCCTCTTATTATCACCATTTACAATTATATATTTGTTAAATAGGTAGTATCTAATTAAAAAATGAAAGCGAAAATAGTGAAAAAATTACAACACGAAAAATGAAGGTATTATTTTGAGGAATTTTTTATTCAATTAATGTTTTATAACAAATAATCGCGACCGAGACCAATTTTTTTTAATTTGTCTTTTTTATTTATATCCTTTCAAAAAAAATCAGTGAAATTCGCATTTTTGCTAAACTGCACTAGTACTAAAAGTATACATAACAATACATGTAAGTAAATTATATTATCTATGACAATGCTAACTGGCGCCTTTAGACATTTCCATTTCTGTTACAGCGAGCGCTGCCGTCGATTTCGTTACCCCCACTGCTTAGACGGCACCCGACTAATACTGCAACGGAAGCACAGAGAGAAGGTGAAATCAGCGAGGACCGAAAAAGATAATCATTATTTCGCTAGTTATCATCTTATCTCTTCGTACTTGAATAAGAGAAAGATCAGTTATTTAAACTTCGAATTATTTGTATTTGGTAAAGCGAAGTGATAAAAAGTGTCAATTTCGCCGCCCACCGCGAGTCACTTTGGTTTCTTCATTAGAGAGTTTCGTAGTTCTGTGAAAACAACCGATTTGAAACAAATTTTATGTATTCGTTATTCGATCGGACAGTGTCCTGTGTTCGGTCAAACATATGCTCTTATCAAAGAAGGAGAGTTTTATTTATTTCTTTGTTTTCTTTTATTCTAATTTGTTTTTTATGTTAGTTTTGTTTTTCAAAACAGATTATTTAATAGTAAATATCATTTGAAATAATTGTACACAACAAAAATGTCCACAAAAAAGTTTCAAGGCATAGGCATATAGCCAATTATTATGGACTGCATATTATAAGCCTTTGTATTTTACAAGGTTGGGTGGTACATTTCATTACTCAAATAAAACATAGAATAAATACTAAATTATTCTCAATACAATAAACTAATAATGAAATAAATTAACATTAAATAACTATTATTTTAAAATGCGATTAAAAGGAAATGAAATCTCGACACACTTTTGTCCGGGCAAAGCCGGGACGGCCAGCCAGTTTGATTATAAACTCAGTACAAATTCAATAAATACGTCAGAATATGTTTTGATATTGGTACATTTGAATACTATATTTGTGTGTTTTCCACTAAGTTTTGAACCCTTTAATATAGACATGAAATTTAGATCAAAGTCTTGAAATATATCGCCGACGTACGGGACGGAAACGTGCTACGAGTGTTCCGTGCATATATCATTTAATACCATGTTTATTTTGATACAAAAAAATTATATTAAATCAAAGAGCCTGATATGGATAAACAATTACTAATTTACACTATATTTTAAAGTACTCTGTAATTGCGATACGCAAAATACTTATTTTTGTATTGCTCATATCTTACAAGCCATCACAATTAAAATCATTCTCAGTATGCGATATTTAGAAACGGGTATTTATAATATTATTCACTAATTCCAAATTCCCAGGTATTAAAGATATTAACAGTCTTGCACATCGTTAACCTTTAATGAAAAAAAAATTAATGAATGAACCGTTGTACTATATTCAAAGTGCTCTTTTCAATTTTTAAATTCCTTTTAATTAGACGTCAAGACAAACTAAAACTTGATGCTCCTCTTTGCATATATGGATACCCCTTAAAATAAAGTTGGATATAATTTTAACTACGATTTTCCATTACAAATCATATAATTACATAACATGTTTAAAATTTAGGTTCGCTTCTTATCTGTTTTGGAGCTAAACGTCTCTGACAAACAAATGACAAACAGACATCATTGTCGCAATAATAATGTTCCATTTGTATACGGAACCATTAAGTGTGATTTGATAGCACACTCAGTCGCAAAGACAGATTTCCTTTTTCCGTAATCAAATTAGAAAACTTTAGGAGACATAATCGTCTGTAAATCTGTATGTCACAGCCGTTTTACTCGTAGACAATTAGTGCTGTAAATCCAGAAATAGGTATGGTTGTATTTACAACACTAAAATTGAATATATTTGGCGTTAATTTTGTAGAAATTCATTATTCACAATTTAATGAAACTACGTGATGTAGTATTATTTCTACTTTTTTTAAGTTCTTTACTATGACCTAGGTTTCGTTGTATTATAACATCTTCAGGTGGGGTTAGCAAAGAAAGAAAATCTTTGCTAACAGCCCACCTGAAGATATTGTAATACAACGAAACCTAGGTCGTGGTAATGAACTTAAAGAAAGTAGAAATAATACTACTTCACGTAGTTTCATTTAATTGTGAGTTAAAAAGTTATGAAAACCTTTTAAAATTTCATTAAAAAATGTTTTTAGAAACTCATTCGACATGTAAAGCGAATTTTTTTTATTCGGGTGCCCCGTTGTGTATCGTCGAATAGGTCTTTACAAATATTAGAAGTATTTTATTAACACTTTTTCAATAAAACAATTTTTTAGAGCAACGTGTCCCCATCCCCTATTAGTTAAAATTAAAAGGAAAATTGTCGTAATTAAGTAGACTCTACTAATTTATAATAACGTAGAGCAATTTATGTCCTATCGCTGGGTCGGTAATAAAATTTGGAAACTCCATACAAACGACTTACATAAATTGAAAAAAATAACTGCGTGTTTACTAGGTAATATATTTATATAATATATTTACATTGTCAGATAAATTATTAATATTTTCCACATTAAATGATTAATATTTTCCACGTTAAACAGTTTACTAGAAATACTATGCATGTTTAAACGTTTGTATGTATCTAAGTGTATATGGAACCCTAGTATTGGGAGTTATACTCGTGTTTAGCAAAAGATTTGTTTTATTTTTACTTGCTTAGCAAGTCTATTTTTTAGTTGTAACGTATTAATACATTTTGTCAAAATAATTAGCGGCAAGCAAATCAGAAAAAAATAGAAAGAAAGTAGCAGTAAAATATTTAACGGTAATTGTTTTCCTTAGTGTTTCAAAAAATTTATTTTAATGTAAAAATGTGGCGCTTCAGTCTTATCTAACAATTTATTATTAAAGATTAAATTTTAAAGTATCCAAATTCTCATAATGTTTTGTATATTATTAGTGCAGTGTCTCTCTACCTTTCTTTTTCTACTTGTTCATTATCGACCACACGCTTTGTTTTCCCCTGATAAACAGTCTCAGAATTATTTAACCCTAGATTTTAATTAGTTATTTATTCCAAAAAGGAAACAATACTTTTTTACTACAATACAATTTATTAAAGAATAGCTGCGATCATATTAACAATTTAGCAATTTAATTAACTTTGATAAATTTTATTTTCCTGTAAGTGACACTTATTTTACAAGAACTTCATGTAAGTCACACTTATTTACAAAAATTTCTGCGTTTTTTCCTGAAATAAAAAGAAAACCGTTTATTTTTTTCCTGAGGAACTGGTGCAGAATATGTTTTTAGTCAAAATTCCGTCAATACAATCCAAGTGTTTTATCGACAAAATACGCCATGTAAAACTTATTTCTATGTAAACTTTCATTATTTCGACTGCTAAATTCTTACAATATTTGTGGCCTTTTGTGGTAAATTTTCATATTACGAGCATTGGCTCTATTAAGAAGAATCATACCAATGATATTCACTATAGTCATAAGAATATAGAAGATGGGAAGACTGCCGTAACGAGTTTCTTGAGCCTCATTTTACGATAGAACAGGTTCTTCTTCATCCGAATCAATTTGGCTGAAATCTTTCATAATATCGTATTTTTTCCAGTTGAAAAATCTCCTAGGGACTCGTCACTATTTCCATTTCATTGAAAATCTTCTATCTCATTCTCGCAGGGGAATTTTCAAAAATGGGAATTGCTATGCGTTCAAATTGAAGCCATCTAAAAAAGAATATAAAGTACGTGCCTGCTACGCGTTTCGTAATTTAGAAAAATACAGATAGATACATAGAAATCTACAGCAACTTTCGTCTCAAATGATTGTGTTGATGTTCCAAAAGAGAAAAGGGAGAAATTAGATAAAAAGTACAAAATAAGTACTAGTTGGATGTCAAAATGAAAACCTAAAGGTGAGTGACGTAACTACAAAAAAATTACAATTTAAAAGAATGTAAACTATCATTAGAATAGTGATTGAAAGAGAGAAAGGAGAACAAGGCGTAATGTTTTTTCCACGAAGTATTATAAAAAATCAAGACATTACTTAAAAAGTGTTGTCAAATGATAGCATGCAAAGTATCAAAGACATACTATTATTTTTAAAAGATAAACAGTGGTGAAGATGAATTTAATATTTTGACGTTAGGGTCACGACGAAAAAGAAAAGAAAACAGAATAAGTGAAATGAGTTGGCAAACCAATCAAGTACGGAAAGCAGTAAGTGATATTATACATAGGGAAAAGTGGAAGAAGATTGCAAACTTAGAGCACATAAGAGAACTAGAAAGGAACCTATGTAGACATACATTTTGTGGAAATAAGAGTAAGAAATAAAAAATTAAACGGTATAAAGTCAATCTATGTGCACTTCGCTTTATTCAAATCAAAGATATATATTACCATGAAAAAATTTGTTAAAAGATCTCTTAAATTATATAGCAGTAAAATGAATACAGCAGTAAAATATTTTGAGACTTAAGTTTATTATGAAGACTGCCTTACTGTATGGTCCTGTATTTGGAAGCAGGAGTTTGCTGTGAATCTTTCGAAAGAAATATGAATGGAAATGCCAGATGCCGCTGAAGTTGAATCCACTAAAGTATGTAAAGTGAATAAATATTTTTACGGTCTTAACCAGTCGGTTAGATACTGTAATAAAAAGTCAACGAAGTCGACTTTCGAACTGCCTATTATTTTAAACCATGTGATTTGTAACATTTGTGGATTATTCTAATAAATTCAAGTATAATTCTTTTTCATGTGTTTGACCGTTCATTCGCGTCCAACAGTTAAAGTGTATTATCGATAATAATAATTAATTTAGAAAAAATGTTGTAAAATTAAGTTTTTTTTATTTAGAATTACAGAAAACAAACAGGTGTATAAATCAAAAATATTAAATAACTAAGTCAATAAGTAAATTTAATTTGTCAGTAGCGAAAAGTTATAATATGAGTGTTAAAGTTAATGTAAAAATACATAAAAGGTGAATAAAGTCAATTGATATATCATATAGAAAAGCAGTGCGAGCATTATTTTGTCTGATCTTTTTATATTACATGACCCGATATAACTTGATTATATTATATGATCAGACATAACTTAGCTAATAATCTAAGTAGATGTGTAAATCATCCATGATTTATACATTTTAATGTCTTAAAACGTATATTAGGTTATTTGATTAGTATAGTGGAGTATCAATTGTGAACAATTGCAATAATGAAATTATTGGTTATTCAGACCCTAACTTTAATATTGGATATACATTTTTAATGAACAGCAGATCTATAATTTGAGCAAACAAACTCTGTAGTCGCAAACAACTCTGTAGCTTGCTCAGCGTCAGAGTATATGATTGTTAGTTATAAAGCAGCAGAAATATTGGGGCTTTGTCACAATATTCACTAGATATAGGTGAACCAAAACATTCTAAATCTTAAATATAGAAAACCAGATTTCAATAAAATTGATTTACAAACTAGTATTTCATTCAAGAAGTAAACAGTATCTATATATTTAAACGTGAAGAGAAAATGTTGTGCCCCTTTTTAAGCATATTGCGCGCACGGAGGAGCGCGAGATTTGGTATAGTTATAGTTTATATGGAAAATGAGTACAGGAAGTTACAACTTATATGTAATATGTGTATAAATTAATACGTGAAGAGAAAACTTTAAACCATAAGCATATTACGTTCACGGAGGAGCGTGAGATTTTGCATAGTAAACGTTTATATGGAAAATGAATGCAGAAAGTAATAATTCATAAACAACGTCTGTAAATTAATACGTGAAGAGAAAACTTTGAACCTTAAGCATATTGCGCGCACGGAGGGGTGTGAGATTAAACAATGTATCTTATAATTCTATGATTGTCAAGTCTCATTTTTATTAGCGTTTATTTAATTCAATAAAAACATGAAAAAAATAAAACCGTTACTTACATTAAATTATAAATTTCATATATATTGCATGGAATGAAGGTAAACAACAAAGGCAACACAGACAACAACAAGATAGGTAATTACGTATTTGTACACACTCTCAGCTGATGTAATAGAACAAAATTTAAAAAAAATATATATGTATATATATATATTTATATATATATATATATATATATATATATATATATATATATATATATATTTATATACATATATATATATATATATATATATATACATATGTTTGTGTGTTTGTGTGTGTGTGTGTAATGATTTTAAAGGTATACTCTTTGACAAAGGAACCTCAATAAAATTCAAACTTAACAATTTATGAATTACAGTCGAATTTCGACCACTGAGCAACCACTAGTTCATATCAAATATATAAAAAAATCATCTCAACTAACTGATTACTTTACTGAGGCTTTATCTCCTAATAGTATTAGAGGTAAAGTAAATAATGATTACAGTACATATAACATGACAATAGTAGTAAATGTACTTTAAAATTAAGTTAAGTTTCATACCATAACTAAGTACATTGTTATAAAATTTAAGTGGGAGTGTCAGAAGTTAGATTTTTAAGTATCCGAAACCTCATAATAGTACTTCTTATATAGGTCTTTCTTTTTCTGCTTATTCACTGTCGACCACATGTTTTGTTTCCTATATCCAAATAAGATTAAACCGAGATATGGGTACAAACCTATAGTAATTGCGCTGTAACAATAGCTAAATTTTTATCCTTTTAGCCAAATCTATCAATATTTGAAAGATATTATTCATAGTGAATCCTAAGAAAAAAGCGAACGAGCACTTTTATCTTCATGAATTTGAACCAGAATATCTAATAATCAAATATTTCTTCACTATATTTGAACGACTGACACTTCGAAACAATTCACATTATTACCTAGAGTTCACTAATAAAATTGCACAACATCCCGAATTAAACATACCAGAAAGGTTTTTGAAGTAACACTTCTTTAGGCGCGTTATGAAAAACTTATGACAATGAAATTTTACGATGCGCGCGCACAATGCAACAAAAATAAACAGGATGAAGTTGCTCGCTAAACATGCGTGTAATGATTGATATTATATTCATGATAGTTATTGAGGTATATGTAAATACACAAGACGTGTTTTGCATAATCTAAGTTATATCTGTGCTTTCAAATAATATTTTTAGTAATTGGTATTTAATAGTGGTTGATATAACAAAAATATTTATTGTGAATATTCGTGATAGTAATAGTGCTTATAAGCTTTTTAATTTATAATATATTTTAAGTGTATTTCCCTAAGTGAGGTTAAGTTTTGGTATGTATTTACTTGCATTATAAATTATTAAAAATTTAACTATTTCATTGAATTTAGATTTCCCCAACCGTATTCATGACTGTTCTAAATAAAGTTATTCTTGTATTATGCCAGAGAAGTAAAACTTCTAACGTGCGTATATAAGTACACGCATCATTTTTTTTCAAATAAATAATAAAAGTTAACAAAAATGTTTATATATCCACAAAATATATCATATAAAGAAATGAAATAAATTATATAATTATAATAATGAAATTAAAAATTTAATTAAAAAGACCGAGAATTTTTCATATAATTCAGTGCATAACTCATCTCATATAAGACCCGCGAATCTCTAAGCTTACGCTTAATACTTGTAACTTTATAAATTTACCCGGGCATTTCTAGAAAATACTCACAATATAATAGTAATACTAGGATTCATCTATGCTCTATTAAAAATATTTAAAATTATCTTGACCTTTTATGTCTAATAATAAAAAATACAAGTGTGAATCGGTCACGCTTTGAATAAAAATTAACACACAAATTTAAAATCTCAACTAAAGTAACATGCTCAGTTTAATGACATCAATACCACAACCTCCTTCGGCTGAAGCCACATGGCTTCTTCACTCTATTATCTGAACCTGCCAGTGACATTTAAGTATAACGAAAATCTAGTTTATTTAAAAAAAAGAAACTAAAAAAGATATTCCTCTAATTTATTGTATTACAATGTGTTGCTATATATTAATTTTTTATCTCAATAAAGTTTGAAGTTTATATGACATATTCACATAAAAAATTAAATATTATGCGACACTATTACCGTTTTGTCGAAATCGCTCTAAACAGATTTTTAATTAAAATAACTTTTGGGCTTTGATCAGTTTAAAAAATGTGCTGCATAAAATTAGATTATTTTTACAAATCTGTAAGTAAAGTCTGTATAATCTGGTTCATTTAAAATTACGGACTGTTTTCAGTTACAAAATTGTCTTTTTACAGAATAATTAACTTAAGGAGAAATTGGCATGCATGCATACGTAACAGCAAAGATTTTAAACAGCCAACTATTGTTAAAAAAAGGATTGAACAAAAAAATGACGTAAAGTAAACTGAAAACAGAATATCAATTCGAGTACACGCACCGTATTCTTTACTTTAATTGATGCCGTAATGCAGTTGTTTGATAAAGACACTGAAATATTTACCAAAGAAGCCATAACGCACATCGTCCATATAAATATAATAAGTTTCGCTCAATTTTCATAAATTCAAAACATCTCTCTTCTACACATTCGCATCTTTGCGTCATCCATCCGTATCTATACCTAAACACGCAATACAATTTTCATTTTCACAACCGAACAACGAAACACATTCCTCCATAGATCCATCTTCATTAATAGCACTCGACTTATGACAAATTACAAGCGAAACGTCAGGGCGGGCGGTTTCTTCAGCCGATCCGCCCCAGTTCGCTGGGCGGGAACAAAAAACCCTTTCTTCGCCGCCCACTTCATCAGTCTTCAGTCGAGCTTAGCAAAGCCTTTCTTGGCGAACTTAATTCTTAGGCGCCTGTGTTTGCGTAACCTCCGTATAGACCTTTGTTCTTCTATCAATAGTTAAACGTATTAAGTTGTATAGAGCGTGTTTCGGATTCGTAGTGTGGTATAAAAGTAGTCTCAGATATAAAAGTAACCCAGATGTAAAGAGATGATTAAAGTAAAGCAGAGCCAAGTCTTATGACCCTTTGGCCTTAAAATATATTTTGATCTCATATGGACCCAAGTCTGGCTTTGTCATTAACCCTGACAATTGCCCTATTGGATGACGGTATAACTCGTCATTATTTACGGAGTATAATGTTACAAATTCATCATTTTTATCAATAATTTAATTCTAAGATACACGAAATAATTTTTTTTTCAATAGTATTAAATTATATTAGTTAAGTAACTTTGCTCCGACCATCTTGTCATAATGTAAAAGTTTTTGGAAATACAACTTTGGTGAGTATTTAAGAGCTATTTCTTGCAGAAATAAAGTCCCATCACGACAATTATGAAATTCGGATCAGCAAATATTTTGAACCAAGTTTACATATTTATTTTTTTTTAGTAAATACTTTAAAACAAAGTTCGTATTGCAAAGTGCAGTTTCACGTCAGAATTGTTAATATTGATGCTTATTTATAATGTAATATCAAATATAAATTTTGTACCAAAATTAATTTAGGAATCAATTATAGTATATCCATATTTTTACACAACGCCAAACCGAACTTAAAATAAAATATAATGTGAATAATTTCTTTTTTTTTTCAAAGAAAACTATGTGATCTATTTAGGTATTCATTCAAATCAACGTTGATTAAAATTATTTCTATGAATTAATAGAGAAGGATTTTTTTAAAATTTAATTTGGTTTGTATCCTTTGAAATTCAAGTTCTACTGCTGCGGGATGCACCTCGGACTTTTGATGATCGCTGAATCGGACTTTTGATGATCACTTTCAAATAATCAAAATTTTATATTAAAAAATCTTAGGTATATTTACATGCGTGTAGTGGCTGATACTATATTCATGACAGATATTGAGGTGTTTGTATACACAACATATGCTTTGTATTACTACGAATCTCAATTATATCTGTGCTTTTAAATAATATTTTTAGAAATTTAAATTTAATAGTGGTCCATCCCCACCAAAAAATATTTATTCTACCAAAAATCCACCAAAAAACATTCATTTATTGTGAATATTCGTGACAGAAATAATGCTTATAAGCTTTTCATTTTTTGCAAAAGCGACCTTCCCAAGTTATCTAAAGCATAAATCCTTGAGAATTATTACGAGATCTTTTTGAAGAGGCAAATACGTTGCAGTCATTTTAGATGTACATAAGAACTGTTTTTAAATTTAAAATAATTTAAATTCTTTTGTAAAAAAGTGTGACATCAAAGCTCTATAATATAATATAAAACACGTGTTGTATACACGTGTTTTATATTTATACAAATATAAATTGTTTCTGTGCATTTAATTTTTTTTTGTAATTTAAATTTTATAATGGCCCACATAATAAAAAACATTTATTTATTGTGAATATTCATTGTAGAGATAATGCTTACAAGCTTTTCAAAATATACTTTAAGTGTATTTCTCTAAATGAAGTTAAATTTGGTATATATTTATTTGCATTATAATTTATATTAAAATTAATTATTTGATTGAATTAAAATTTTACCAACCGTATATTTAACCACGCTCCAGTCCTATTATTATTTTATTTCCATTAATTATAATTATTTGCGTGCTTAATAAAGTTGTTTTTGTTTTATGACAAAGAAGTATAACTAAGTATAAGCACATACACACTTTCTCATATTTATTTAAATTTCTAATTTTTTGATGCAGTATTCTGCATCAAGGCAGCTTCTGTTGTACCTAAATTTTTTCATCTTAAAAATTATTTTTGGAAAATACTCTAAAACATCTTTCACGGCTCATTTATTTTCTTTTCTGCCTATTTCTTCTTTCTCTTCCAATGAATTAAACATAGAATTGAAAATTTACTTTCCTTTCTTTCATTTGGTAATTTCAAATATGATTAATAATTGAAATTTTAAGATGTATTTTATGCTTACAATAAGCACCTTGCACCAAATTTAAAGCAAGGGAATAATCTTTTGTTGCTTAATATTTGCTTAATAAACTGCTAATTGCTTAATAATCTTATTAACCCTTGAGCAAAGTAGTGTGAAGGTTTCTCGAAAATTCCGGCTAATTTACCGCATTCACTCCTTGCTTTATTTATGTGAACCATTTTAAGATCATTTTGATACGCCTGTAATTATGGGCGAACCAAAATTAACTTGATACCCACCTGAGTTATATACTAGAGTAATAAGATACTCATCGTTATGCAAATTTCATCAATCTTAAAAATTTCCAATTTTGCGTAATGATGAACTGTGAAGATACTTAAATGAAATTAAAATTCTTAATTTAGGCCTTGACTGACTCACTTATTGACTGACAGCTCATCAAAATATTTAAAGATACAAACATGAAATTTGGTACCTTGCAATTATTTTTAAATACCTATGAAAGAAAGGAAAGTGTATAATAGGTCTGAGGTGAATTGAAACAGAGGTAATTTCTTTATAAAGTTATTAGCATAATGTGCCTTAGCTTATAAATTTGTAAAAATATTATAACTATTTTATAAACTCAGTTATAGATAAAAACACGTCTAAACTTTAAAGTATTGCCTATAAGCCCTAAACACTCTCATATGAGCGAGGATTATTTTGCTTTCGTACCTACCATAGGAGTAAACATAGTATTGTAATTGGTAAAAAATTAACCTCAATATTTCGATCAAGATTAATTTCTAATCATTAATTGAATAAAAAAAATAGTAAAGAAAGTAACAGAAACAAATGATGATTAAAAGAACTAAAAGACAAACTATACCAATCATGCATATAAAATATTGGACGGAAGCAATAGTCAGACAGCGAATGAGTTCTACTATTGCATATTGCCGAAATTAAAAAGCCACTCCAAATGGAAACGAGGACAAACCTTAACTGTCATTCTGAAGAAAATTTACTTCTTCGTTAAGAAGTGTTGAAGCCTAACTAATAAAATAAAATTACATAATGGAAACGTTTTCTTTGGTATATAATGAAGAACTGGCAAAGAGCGCATCGAACACAACTATTAGGTTCCGTAGACATTTCATAATAACGTAAATTAGATTCACTAAAATTTTGCTTCAATCTTATATGAGGTACATATTATTTCATTTTGTCAATAATTTTATACCTGTTTTGCGGAGATCGATAAAATCAAATTGTTCAGTTGAGCGCCTACTCGTACATACTACATTTATCATACTTATTATTTATAAAGTTATCAATTTACTTATTCAAACTTAAACTTGAATTGAAGTTTATATAACTTTTCATAAAAGTTTTGTTTTTGGTAAGTTTCTATTGTAGCATTCACTTGAAAACAAAGTATAATTTCTAACAAAATCTATGCCAAAATTGCCAATAAATGTTTAATATCTTCAATTAAATGTTTTCACTTTAAAAGTGAAAATATTTAATGATTAATTTATATTCCTTCATTTCTACCAAATTTATATTTTAATTTTTTTCCCTTTCACGCAATTTTTTCGTTTGTATTTCGTTCCTATTGTACACTCATATTACTGATTCGGATGACTTCGTGTATAAACGTAATTTATATCAAATATATAAGAATTAACAATATTTAATCATCTACATTATTTTATGGGACAGCATCACTAGCATTCTATTGCTTAAGTGTTAAAATAAACAAGCACTATAAAAATAAATAAATGCTTACATTGAGATATAAAGCGTCAATATTGGCTCTACATTTGCACGTAAATATAGTGGATACCGATCAAATATCTTTCTTATTGTTCTTCCTTCAGTAATACTTAGGGTAAAATTAGGACGATCAATAATGTAAAATATTAGTGTGAACTTTATGCCTATGTATAAAGCGGAAAGCGGGTGAAATGCTTAAAGATTTTTAAGCGTTTGAGACTTTTACAGTTAGTTTTTACAGGCTAGTTTTCCTGTCTCCACAGCGTTACTTCTGTCATAATTTTTGTGATGCTATATAGACCGGATGTAATGTCGTAATAAATGAAAGTTTTAATGAAATGTACAAAACTTGAACTAACAGGAAAGTAGTAATAATAATCGTATATACACTCTTTTTCACAAAAACGGGCGGTTTTGAATTTATCATATTATTAACAAAATATTATTTATTAAGAGGTTGTATTAATTTAATTGTTACTGGCAGGTATAGTATATTCTGGCACATAAAAATGAACGTTCTAAATTTGAAATTTATTCTCCTTTAATGAAAATTGTCTTTCACTGACAAAAACGTATTTTTTGGCTGTAAATGAAATCCAACTCTTATTAAGTTCTTTTTGATTTGTTACGTTTTTTTTAACGAATCAATTTTAATTAAATTTCTGCTGTTTGCTGCATTAGCTCACTTCTGTTTGCTGTTCTCAGTACGGTTGAAAAAACGATAAGAGCTAGTAAAATTATTGCGCTGCTTGAAGAAGGCTGTAGCCAATGTTATGTGTCTCAGCAGTATAATGTGAGCCGTTCCACCATCAAAGGACCTGGCAACGATACCAAGAAACGGGCTCCGTCAGTAAAAGACCCGGTTCTGGAAGAAAACGGTGCAATGAGCCACGGGGCGACCGCTTCATAGTCAGTTAAGCACTACGAAATCGTCCAGTTACGTACGTGGATCTCAAACAGAAGATCCTCGAGGACTTCCTCGAGGACGTCAGAGGTACACGAGTAAGCCTATGGACAGTCAGAAGGAGACTTCAGGCCGTCAATATACGTAGCTATCGCCCAGCTCGGAGCCCTACATTGCTCCGTGAGCATCGAGTTGCCAGATTGAGATTCGCTCAAAATTTTTCGTCATGGACTCAACAAGACTGGAATAGTGTTTTATTCTCCGATGAAGCTCGTATATCGATTAGTGGTGAGGATCGATGTCGGCGAGTCTTACGAAGACCTGGAGAACGCTTCGCAGAAGTGTGCTTTGAGGAAATCACTCCTTACGGTGGAGGCTCCGTAATGTTTTGGGCTGATATTAACTCAGATGACCGTACCGAGTTAATTTTTATTGAAAATGGCATATTTAATGCGCAAAGGTATATAACAGAGGTTCTTATTCCTCATACCCAACCCATATTAACAGCAGTTGGAGGCGAGTCCATTTTTATAGACGACAACGCTCGCGCCCACCGCTCTAGAGATATTGATGCGTATATGCAGGATGCCGGAATTCGTCGGTTAGACTGGCCAGCTAGAAGTCCCGACCTCAATCCGACAGAACACATATGGGATAATCTCAAACGACGCATCAGAGCCGTAAAACCAGCTCCAGAAAACATTCAGGCCCCTAAAAATGTGATTGTCACTGAATGGGAACGTATTCCTCAGGAAATGATAAAAAACGTTGTCGAAAGCATGCCTAGCAGATTAAGCGCATTGATTTTAGCTAGAGGAGTCCATGCTCGTTACTAAATTTTCAAATTTAATATTACATTAATAAAAAATATTCAAAAATAAACTTTAGCCATTTTTAATGTACCAGTATGAAAACGCTCGTCTGTGGACTTAATCGTTTTTTTTTATTTATTCGCATTTTCAATGACTGAAGTAGGTAAAAACGATATCTCAATAATAAATAGCAATATTCTCATCATATCGCCATATAAAATGCATCAAATAATAATAAAATAACTCTGATATGGTTTATTTCTATAAGTGCCCGTTTTTTCCAAAAGAGTTATATATATATATATATATATATATATATATATATATATATATATATATATATATATATAAATATACGCTATACGGAATTATTTCAATATGGGTTTTAATTGCATTTAAACTGCTTTATGTGGCATATTTAATACATGGCAATTGGCACGTGTCGTCAATAATACTCACCTTGATTTGACAATAGATATTTTAAATTGGAATAACACAGAAATGATCATTATGTCCTATCAAATGAATTATATAAAAATTCATGAATTAAAAAATTAATTAAAAACAATAATTTTTAATGCCACTAAAACTTAAGTATTGACTTTGGATTGCAACATCTAAATGCACCTCTTAACTCTTATTAGAATTAAACGTGAATTTTTTTTCATATCTATAGAAATTAGATAATTTCATGAATTACAAACGGGCATACTCGTTAAACAGTATACATCATTAATAAACTAAATATTTCCGTACTCTACAGAATATTGCTTTGAAACATTTGTGTGTTAAATAGTATGCATGATAGAGACAATATATACCTTCTAGGAGTTTCTCGTGGCGAGTTAGTATAAGTATACATTTATATTTTAATAATTATATTTTGAATCTGTTGTTGATTGATATAAAATCACTACGATATATTAAAAATAGGTTATTCTATATTGTTATTTCATATTAAGGGGACACCACACTACTTCAGATCAATAGAGACCCTGTGAGAAAATTCAGATTATATTCATCAAGAATGCTCCATTAGTTTTTTGTCTATACTGACTAATTGCATCATTACTCGACTCGTTAAGGTTTCGAAAAACACTTTGTTCCTTTAAACTTGAATCAGCCTGTATATTCGAATACATGTTGTATTTCACTGCCTATGTGTATGTCTGCATTAACAGTCATGTATTATATAGGCACACATACTCTCGGCAAGGCTTGTAAGGCAAAAGGCGAGTGTTTAATTGAATTACTTATATTATCGAGGATATTCAGTTATAAGTTAATGTATTTCTAGGGAAACATTTTCTCGCGAGTTTTCGTGATTTACAAATAAATTCACGTAGGTCAACGGTGGAATTAACTGTTAATTAATGCTTTTGTAATTAAATAAAAATATAAATAATAGGAATAGAACATATGAAAATTAAAAAAAATGCTTTTAATATGCATATTTTTCTTGTATATTATGCAATTTTAAAAAATTGAAATTGTATTCTATTAAGTTAAAATTTATTACGTAATGATTTTATGTTTAGCCTATATTTCCAAAAATAATAAGAATTAGTATAACATAATAATAATAATATAAACAGTAATAAAGTACTAAAACTTTAATATAAGTCACCATTACTAATATCGAAAAAACTTGTCAAGCACGGGTGGAACTCGTGCTAGAGGGTCCCATATATATTTAGTCATTTATAAACATCTAATGGTCCATAATATTACTATTAAACTATTTAAAAAATTTTAATTTTTATTAAAATTCTCCATATATTGCCTGCTATATTTTTTACAGAAATTTTTTTTAAAAAATTTATTTTTATGTGATATAACTACAAATTAACAATTTTCTTCCTTTACTTGTGCTATGAGACTACTTTTTGCCTAATTTCATCATTCTAGATCAACAGTATCTTAAAGCTTTTGATTTACTTGCGAGTTAAAAAAAATGCGGCATAAATAGTCATATCTTTAGGATCTTTAGGATTTTTTTAAATTAATTGACTTAGAAGCCGTAGACCTTAGTACTTTAAATTAATTTCAACTTGATACCTCTTTGCATTCCTGAGAAAAAGGATTTTGAGAAACAAACAGATAGACAGAGGGACAACAAAGTGATCCTATAAGGGATCTCTTTTCTTTCTTTTGAGGTACGAAAGCATATAAATTAATTCATCCACAAAGCATGAATTAATTTTCAAGCTTTATTGATATATATATATATATATATATATATATATATATATATATATATATATATATATATTTATGGCGAAAATATTATTTTCCGATTGCGGCGTAAATTATCGTAATGAATTTTATTAAAACGTAGAAGCTAACTTGGCGTAACTGGTCAGCTGAAATACATTCCCAATAAAGGGAAAAAGATAAGGTTTAAGGATTATTACGAAAACCCGACGTTGGGATATTATCCCCCCCCCCCCTCTAGTGCAACACATTAAGTCTGAAACAAGTCTAAACATAACCAACGGTTATGTTTACTCATGCACAGTGCTATTGTGTTAAGTGCTACATTAATACATATATATATATATATATATATATATATATATACATACATATATATATATATATATATAACATACATTTGTGTAATTACATGCTGCAATTAACTAGCTATTTCTTTGTTATTGTTATACTAATCCAATATAAATGAATTTTTATACATATTAAAGTTGATTATCTCTTGATTAAATGAACCAATTGCATGAAATAAAAAATAATTCTCTGTTTCCTAACTTCATCGAACATGTAATGGGATAATAATTTTTAGTTATGAGTGCACAAACATAAATGTAAAAATGAAAAGAATTAAATTAAGAAAATTAATCTTAACAAAAAATGAAAACGCGGTTGTAGTGTGAAAATATTACTACTCGCTAAGTACTTCAACTCGGCTGAAGAAGATTTCCTAAAATCCTGTTTTAAATCTAATTAGGATCGAATATATTTTCTGCCCTATTCTACTTATATATTGGTTTGGCTGATAATGAACAGTCATTAACGTTATATTTTTTTTATTAAATTTCTAATTTAAAATGAAGTTATTGTGGATATAATAATCACTATAATTTTGTACTCTATGTCTCCAACGCACTAGCAGGAGTGAACAGCATCTTCGTAAAATACAGATGGCTTGGAATGAAAAAAAATGGCCCAGGAACTGTCGTAGGTGGTCTTCATCATCAATTTTTTTGTCGCGTAAGCCGTTGCTGAGCGATCCAAACAAACAATAATCAATGAGTGCAAGGTCTGAGGAATATGGCGGGCGAGGGAAAGGTTCAAAACTAGAACAGATTTCAGCGCGGCTGTAAAGCTGGTACGGGCTACGTTCACGTGATATCCACTGCACCGTATTTTAACATATTTCCCATGCCTCTAATGTCCTCCATGTTTTATGCGTGTTAACAGTGCAGCTCATTAGTTACACTCAATCCGCCCCCCCCCATCCCGCCCCTTTTATATTCGATCACGGAAGCTTCTAGAACGTACCTATATTTTCTAGATAATTTTCTAAAAAACTTCGTTGGTTTATTCTATACTTTATTTTCTATCTATATCTTTTTAAGCTTTTCAATAAGATCTAATTAGGAGGTCACGCAAAAATATATTTTACATTTATTTCATTAGTGTTATATCAATATATTGTCAGGAAAACACGTGCTGTCTTTTATTTACCATAAACATAAATGAAACTAAACAGAAATGCGAAATTATCACTACGAAAATAATCTCTTACAATGCGCAACGTACAAAAATAGCATCTAATAAATTAAAACTGAAAATTATAGGCGAATTTATAGTAAATAAAAATATATATTCATATATAGTAATGTCAATAATAAACATAAGACATTTTAATCTTATAAAAGAAAGAAAACGTGCTAAACATTAAAAATCGAAGGGATTAAACGAAACACAAGCGTCTAACGAGAGAGAACACAATTTTAGGCGACTTAAACGCAGTGGCTGTATTCGCACGGAATTTAGTAAATTCATATTTTAGTTGCACAGGCAGCATTATAGCTATTATATAATTCTATCCTATACGAGAATATTCTGATCTTTATACTGCAGTTCAAAGGTATATCAGCCACGTGGCTGGTAATTGTTTGGAATATGAGTCTGAAATAAAATGGAGCACGAGAATTATTCAGAACGTTTAATAAAAAAAGATAAGTAGTCATGTAGATTGAAAACGGAAGTGAAAACTAAAAATTATTTATTCATTTTTCACTCACTGTTGTGCTGCACAGAGCTCTTACAAGTAACCAATTAAAATAATAATCAGACTTTAACATAATTTAAACAATTCTCAGTATATACACATTGAAATTTCCTCGTCGACAATTTAATTTTACTTATTTTGATATACACAGCAATAATGATGCATAATACGTCACCCTTATAACTACAGATATATTACTATTACAGTATGTTGGGACGTGAACTCACAAGATTTTACCCATCCAAAAAGAGTCCAATCCGCACATCATACAGTCGGGTACATACAATGTGTTGGTGTACATTTGTATATACGTGTACACAGGCCGTCTGGTGCCAGAGCAATATATGTTATATATATATATATATATATATATATATATATATATATATATATATATATATATATATATATATATCTATATATATATATATATATATATATGTATATATATATATATATATATATACTTTCACTGCTGGCCAAACGCAACATGTCATACTTATAGCTACAGATATAGAGTAAACATTAGCATGTAGGTGACGCGAAACCACAGATTTTCCCTTACCAAAAATCGCTCAACACGCATAAAGAAGTTTTCACTTCAAAAACACAAATATGCAGTATCAAAAATTATTATTTTGTAATATTTTGTGAAGCAGAACGTAAATCTGGACACACGGTAGTACTCCTATTAAGTACGCTAGCATTGCCGAGTAAAAGATTACTCAAAGCAAATAGTTTGGTGTACTATTGAAGCCCCGTATATTTACGCTGGCGTTGATAAAATGTATCGAATAAAAATAATATTTACACGTTATAGGAACTTAATACGGTGTTTATCCTCTAGGCCGTATCCTCACTCAAATTACATTACTTTTTATTTCTTAAAACTAATGTTTAATTCGAAGGCGAAAACTAAAAATTATAAGCATTTATGTTATTATATATTTTTATTAGAAATTTATGAACGGCAGATTTAAACATTATATTTTCAAATGCAAGTAATAGCCTCACATTCTAGAGTGACGAATTACGACGTCTCACGGTGTTCTTTAACCAAAGATATAGAAATTTGCAAATTTTTATGAGAAAGCATTGTAGATAATAACGACTTAGTTCTAAATATGATCTCTCTACTTTTCTTGGGTAAAGTTTCGCGAAACTTGGCTTTGTTTTTTCATAATACGTTTTTATCGGTATAAAATGGAATATACAAATGATGGGCCTGTTATTGCGCGAAAGCTGTTGAGGTAGGTCTCAGTAGCGGGTACATCCATATACAAAATTAGACATAATTAGAATTTAATAAATGTGAGTTTTGGTATGAAGTCGGAGTTATTTTTAGAATTATTTCAGTATTGTTACTCGATAGTGCAAAACGAAAGTAAGGTTACGTTTAAAAGACATTAACAAAATATTCATTACAAAAATAAACTATGAAATTAAAAAAACCAATTGCATAAAATACCCAGAAGAAATAAGTTTTAATAATGCCGTCAAAATTAAAAGCATTAAATCAACATTTCATTGTTACACATGGTGTCTATTTTTTTATATAATAGTAGTTTCTTTTTTATTTTTTCGATAAAAATCTTAGAGTTATCGTTATTGAAAAGACTAAGCGACACGTAAATCGATACTAAGTTTTCTGCTGCGGAAGCAATTCAGATCACTGAACTACTGATATTTGTGGTAATTTCTTTGAAAGATTTTGCCCATTAATCTATGGCTTGCAATTTAATGTTTTTTATTTCTTAGAGACTCCACGCCCAACTTACAGTTTTATCCAAAGTGTTGGGCATGTTTAAGAAGATAATGGCAAATAGTTCAATACAAGCACATGAGACCTCAACTAATAGGAACAAAAATAGTAAAAATAACAAATAAGACACACAATACACACAGACACACAATAATTTTAATAAATATATTCCTAACAAATGATTAGTCGTGAACCACCAAGGAACAGAAAAATATATAGACTGAGCGCGTCTCACAATACTTCATTAAACAATGTGAGTGCACGAGACGAATATCCGATAGGGATATTCGTGCGCGCTCTAGGCAGTGAAATAAATTACGACATCGTCCATTCATCAAGAGCATTAAGTGCTACTAAACACAAGATCGAGGGATTATGAACGTTATGATTTAATAATTTAAAAAAAAGCATGAAAAGTAATTTCCGTTGAAGGGACTTACGCAACCGTGCCCGTTATAAATTCGGAAGTGAATAAATAAGGGTAATATCCATACATTTTGTGATATAAAAACTGATTTAACTTCTTTAATATTTTCTCCAGCATGAAGATATAACAAACAGTACCGATAAGAGAAGGCAAGTCGTTTATCACAATAGAAAACAGAATCGAATCTAAATAACTTTATTGGCTGACACTATTTCGAGTAACATAAGGCCAAGATTCAAAATTTACAAACCGTATGTATTTTTTGCGAGCCCGACAGTATTTTTTAAGTGACGAAATTTTTTTTATAAATAGGAACACATTTTTTCCTCCAACAATTTGACTAGCAGAACATCTGTATCTATCTCTCAAAATGAGAAGTTTTTTAAAATGAAAATAGGCTACATTTACTTGACGGCCATGATCCAAATCTCTAGCCACATAAACCGCAAAATTAATGATATTAGTTATGATATAATGCTTTGAACGGAAACCATGTTGGCAGTCAGTCAGCTGGGATTCGATTTTAAAATAGATGCGGCGATGCACAATAGTTTCGGATACAATGGAAAATGCTATAGGTCTATAATTTTTTTATATCGGACCTAGATTCAGATTTTAAAATAGGTGTCACCCAGAAAGTTTTCCAAACAAATGGGTAAATTTTATAACTGAGAGAAAGACTTATTATGATTATAAGTAGTTTAACAAATATATCGGATGCCTTGATTACGCACGAAAGCCATCAAGATCAGGAGCTTGTTTTGACCTGCTCCAATGCGAGTCTAAATTCAGCACAAAACTTATATGCAATAGAGATGGGCCATCCTAAAAAACGACCCTTGCCGCCATTGCAAAATCAAGCCACGACTCAGTATTGAAAAAAATTGAAAAAAATGTTCAGCAAAGGTGTTCGCAATAACCTCATCCGCGCACGAAATTCCGCTGTGCGTCATTGCAGAAATCTGCCTTTCTAAACGTTTATATTTCACATACAATAAAAATACTTTTAAATTAGACTTAATACTAGCTTTAACATTCCGAACGTGTTTTCCAGGCTCTCGCCTCACATTTCACTTGATTGCGCCAAAAACCAAACATGTTACCACTATAATGTTTCACATAAAATTAATGTTAAACAAAGTCGGATAATGGTACCGATGATTCATACCGATCCTCTTTTTATTAGGAATGTAGTCAGTCATAATATTAGTTACTGAGGTACATGAAATGTCGACACCTACATTAGGGTCGTTAACTTTGTAAATATTGTCCCACGCAAATGTATAGTTATTAAAGATGTTTAATCAAATAACCCTGAAATCTCGCCAACTGAAGATCACATCTGATTACATTGTGAGTCATATTAGACGTCACTGGTATACAAATGGTAATTGAAAGAAAATTTATTTATCCTAAAGTATAATAAGGAAAGCAGAACTATAAAAGAATATCGTCTATAAATTTTCCAAGACTTTTCGATCAATTATTTAAAAATTAAAACATTTGGAATGTTAAAGCTAAGATTTAGAGTCCAACAGTACGAGGACAGATAATTACATATTGTGAAGGCGAGGTGCATATAGTTTAGTATTTTTACAAGTACCCGTTTTCCAAGTCTCTGTTTTCCTCATATTATATATTCCCTCATGAACACTGCACAGTGTTTCGTTACTCTGGTCAATCCTATGGAACACGAATGGCTTAACCCCAAGTTTTGCTGATGCCTTACCGTTCGGCAAGTACAAGGCGTTGCCAGATCTGTTTTGGACAGCCACGTTTTCTTTTCCTTCAAAGTTCCAAGGCCTGTTTGAGTATATGGAGTGTTTTATTCTGAGCATGTGGCCAATTTAGTTTTATTAGCAGTGCTTAATGTAGAGATCGATAGGAACTTCCTTGCATCGTTGCAGCAAGTCTCCGTTAGATATTTTCTTAGGCCAAGATATTCGGAAAATACATCTAATGGAGCTATTGACTGTAGTCACCCCATGCAGTCTCATAATCATAGTAAGTCTTGCAGATTTATATGCTCAGAAAATCTACACATGCTGTTGTTCCATAATGTTGTTTGTACGATACTAAGTTATGGAATTCTTTGGATCCTAACGTTTGTGTGTTATCTAATAACTCTGCGACCAATCAACAGAAGACTGGAAAATGTATCATGCTTATAGTGTATGCGGTGGAATAACATATTATATATGACTTCACTTGCATAGAATACTGATAAAACTAAAGCTCGTTGAGTAAAAACCACTCGTTACTTGCCTTGTATTACGCCTAAACTTCCGAACCGATTTTTATTACACTTGGTAAAGACTCGTGATTTTAATTACATTTTCAAAAGTCTTCTAAAAAATTATACCTGCCTTGATTTAACCCGCATCATTTCCTTCCGTTCACATCCTGTTTTCTTTTATGCCTCACCATTTTCATTTTTCCAACATATCATATTTAGACCTTTTTTATGTAACCATTTTTTTATTGTTCTTATTTTATTTTATTTTCAAAACTTTTTTTTGACCTGGCAATAGTTCAATCTTTTACAGTCAAGTAGACGGTTTGAAGAAATTAATTAATTGCCTCTGCAACTAATCGGCCGTATGTACAATTATTGCATTAAGCCTAAATAAATAAATATTTTTATACATTAGCTATTATTTCATCCCAACGAAAAAGAAACCGCCTTAATAGAGCAAACACAGCATATCGTACCCTACACAGAATATGAAGTGAAATAAAATTTAAACCAATTATAAAAATAAGTATCATCCTGAATTCTATCAAAGTTACTTTGTAATATTTTATTTTAATTAAGTCAGTCTAGTGTACAGGACAATACTTAAAAATTTAAAAAAATCATATTTTCAAGTAATAGGTGAATATCCCAAAATTGCCGTTAAATGCCACTTTTCTTTTCTTAACCTAAAAAGGAAAGTTGAGTTTAAATCCCAGGATGTGAATACTGAATTAATGAATCCTTAAATGAATCATGTCTAGATGAAGATATAATATCGTTAAATTAAGCCAATATAGATAACTTCTCCTCCCCAAAAACGAAGTACCTTTTTGCCAAAGTTTCCCAACGATAACCTCATCGCCCGAATGCTTTTCGAAAGGCTTATTATTTGCAAGAAAACTAATAAATATCTAGCGAGGCTACACCGCAATATTCCTTCAAATTAGTTTCAAAATTAAACCAATTTAACAATAGCAAGATATTTTCCGTTCAAGCATCTTTCATCTTAAAAGGCATTCTTTGAACCCAGTTTCATAATGAAATTTGATCCAGTGTAAACTTTTTGCAAGAACGACCGACATCGTTATAGTGTTTTCAACAGAAATGAGATGAGTAGCGACTTAGGAATTACCCACAATTTAAAATTAAGCTATTCACAGAAAAAATTAGGACCCAATTCATTGAGTGCTTCATAAATTTTCTTCTACATTTTATTATTACAGTTTTGACATATTATCGGTACTAACATCACGAATCCCAAAGTTGTCTTTTTTAGTTTTTTTTCATTTCCTTGTTAGCTATTCAATGTGAAACCGCGCAACGGAAAACTGAACAAATTTGCATGTTGTAGTCTGTGCGGTAGAATAACACATCGCTCGCGTAAAATACTAATAATACTAAAGGCCTTTGTGGCAACTTATACGCACCAAATTTTCTAAACAGATTTTCATAAAACTTGTTAAAAATCATGACTTTAATTAATACGTAGGCTACTATCATAACATATCAGTTACTTTTACTGGCTTTTTAAACAGAGAAATGGTATGACCCTTTTAGAATGTAACTCAATCTTTTTGCTCGACAACAAGTACTTATTACTACAACATATAATTACATTTATTGATCCCTTATTAAAATCATTCATTTTACTGCACACAGTAAAATATTTAATATTATTTTGGGTCAGACACTTTAATTGAATACGCATGAGGGCGTATCCGTGAGAAAAAGCAGTTATAAATTATATTGAAATATATATAAATTATATTGAAATTGAAAATATAGTTATAAATTATATTTTTACATTTCAGTGGCAAACTGGCTAACCGAAAAAATAGAAATATCCACATGAAGTAGGTGTGAATAATGTGTACATTTTTACTTACTCGTAATTTCAACTCGTAAAAATGGCATTGGTTCTAAAAATCATACAATATATAAGTAATAATTAAGTTGAAAAATTACATTTATCCAAACTCAATCATTAATGTTGAGATCTTAATATATACTTGATGTAAAATGTTCGTATTTGTTTTTTAATACTATTACCTTCTCATGGTATGAAAACTTATTGCGATACTATTTCCATTGTCAAAAATCCTAAGGTCCCTCCAAGGAGTATACGATAAGAGTGACCTTGACTTATCAAATATTTTGTAAATGAAAAGATAATAACGAAAGCATCTGCATTGCATCTCTCAATACAAACCAATTACATCATATGTTACTTTCTACGCAAAGTTTCTTTGTCGACTCTCCATACTTTTTACGTTTAATGATTTCACGGAGGCGATATTTTATTAAAACTTTTCCAATCCCAAAAAGACCCATATCTGAAACAAAAAGGTTTATTGACAAAATGTTTCTAAGTAGTTAGAATAAATAGATTGCATTTCATTTAAATTGATTTTATTGGAGCGAAAATAGTTATTGTAATATAATATCATAGTTGAAGTAAAGTAATAATCTGTAGTGCAAGAATAATAACGCTTCCATTGTCAAATTTCCGCAATATTAGAATAAAGAATTATTATCTATTATTGTTTAAGAATTATTAAATAATTTATTAAAAATAACATAATATGAATTAATTATGGTCCCATTGGTAGGAGTAGATCTATATAAACGCTAGAAAAATTATGCCAGCCCACGAACACATTATGCTGCGAAAAACTGGATACGCTACCAAAACTAAAAGAAATGTTCAAGAAAATATATAAATATAGTCAATAAGTAACACAATATATAAGTTCTTTTTACTAATAAATAGGTTTATTACCAGTAAAATGTAACTTTTATATATTTGCTGAATGTCATATTCGTGAAAACTTATGAATATTTTATAAAACAATCGCACGCTTTTGAAATAAATATGTCCAACCAAAAAAGCTTCTTTGGCACTATGTACTTCTAATTTATGATTTTTTTTCGTATTAATTTGGCGGACGGAGCGTTTGCGCAAGTGCATGTGGTGATGATGTGGGAGATGAAAGAGTATCTGCATAAAAAAATCACGCAAGCATACCGCGGGTAAAAGATAGTTTCATATAAGAAAAAGTATCTAATAAATATTTACAAAAAAGTGTATGAAAAATGAAAAATAATAAATTACCAATGAAACGGGACATAAACACAGGGGGAACGAGTAAGATTAGGTCAACCAAGATTTTTTGATGTGATTTTGAAGGCGTACACAGACGGTAAGCATAAGTCCATAGTGTGAACGAAGATAAATTTTGAGTTTAGTGTATGAAAAATGAAAAGAATAAATTACCAATGAAACGGGACATAAACACAGGGGAAACGAGTAAGATTAGGTCAACCAAGATTTTTTGATGTGATTTTGAAAGCGTACACAGACGGTAAGCGTAAGTCCATAGTGTGAACGAAGTAAATTTTGAGTTTAGTGTATGAAAAATGAAAAAGAAGAAATTACCAATGAAACGAGACATAAACACAGGCGGAACGAGTAAGATTAGGTCAACCAAGATTTTTTGGTGTGATTTTGAAAGCGTACACAGACGGTAAGCATAAGTCCATAGTGTGAACGAAGTAAATTTTGAGTTTACCAATGAAAATTATATATGGATTTTCTGGGCCTAACTTGTAAGAATATAAACGTCGTAAATCTGTTAATGAGGTAAGAAGAAGGACTTTATGATAACACATATAGGATTATATTTACAGTAAGTACACGTTGCTTATCCTGATCATCTGACCTATACACATCATATATTTATGAATGATATGAAGTTACACGTATTTAATTTATGGTATTCGAGCGAAGTGCGTAATTTAATATACGATCTGCGATATGCATAAACTGGACGCTACCAGTTTGTGTAACAGATAAAACATATAAACTTCATGCTTTTAAATTAGACGGCATTGCAAAAGTTTTCTATAGACATCTAAAAATGATTACGTCATTTCATGTGCATCGGCACATGAAATTATAGGGACGAAACAAACTATAACGTGTTTTGTTATATTCGGAACGAAACAACATAAACACACATGCACATGCACACAAATACCAGCCGAAGTAAACAAGCTTTATTATAGTAAAAATATATATTCTATTTATTTATTTATTTGATATGGGGAAAAATAAATACAAATCATGACGTTATAACAATGTATGAGATTTATACTATGCAGACTTATATCCTAACATTCCCAAATGCAGACACTAATCTACCTTGAGTTTTGACACATATAAAGATTGATTAACATCTATGGTTATAATAATTCTATACAAAATAATAATTATAATAATAATAACGATATACAAAATAACAGAAATATTTTAAGATGTAAAAATATAAAAAAAAATAAAAATTATCATAAGAATATGGTAATACAAATTATAATAATTTAAATAACAATTGTCAAGGAGAATACTAATATTCATAGCTAGCATTAATTGATTCCTTATTAACGGATTGACCTTTAAACAATATTTTAGAAATGGACAGCTTATATTGGAACTAGCAAAAATATTGATAGAATGGAGCAGCTTATCGTAATCATCACAATGTCTGCATAGTGACGCGCGGCTACCAGCATTAGTACGAGCTGTGGAAAGTTGAAAGAGCGCAGAGCTGCGGGTCTATCTCCCTGGCACACGAAACAGCAGTTGGCTCACAATGTCTGAACAATCGTATCGATCATGACAGATATTGTACATCACTATTGCTCCCATTCAACGCGCCTTTTGTATAATATGCTGTATTAAAACAGCAAAATTGATTTAGCATAGTCGATTTTTGGCGTATTAAAGCGGTATTGCAATGTGCGTATATACCACCTTTGTATTCGTTCAATCATATCAGAATAGGCAATCACATAGCATAGTAAGGATTCCAGATTTCAACAGCATACTCAAGTTTAGATTCAACAAGAGCTATGTAAAGTATAGAATACGTTCTCACTTCTCTGAAAGATTTGACATTACTCAACACGAAACCCAGCAATTCATAATCCCGTGTGGTAATTAAAGTGTCCACGTGAGTGTTAAAGTGTAATTTAGAAACAAAAATAAATCCAAGATCTCGTGTATCATAAACAAACTCCAGTGAAATACCACCAATATTATAGAGACGGCAGTGGACCGTCTTATTTTTGGACAAAGTAATCGATTTGCACTTACCGTAACTTAAATATATTATATTGGTACTTCAGTATACATCGAGCCTATTGAGATCTACCTGTAGGAGAATGCAATCGGTATTGTCTTTAACTTTTGAAAATATCATAAGATCATCAGCATATAAAAAGAACTTACTATATTTGAAGCAGTTACTAATGTCATTTATAAAAATTAAAAATAAAAATGGGCCAAATATAGAATCTTGGGACACTCCTGAAGTTACAGGGAAACGCGGTGATACAAAACCGTGAATTTGGATTGCTTGTTGCCTGTTGCTGAGATAAGAAGTGAACCAACGTAGTAAATCACCCTTGATGCCATTAAAAGACAGTTTCTTCGATAAGATGAGATGATCGACCTTATCAAAGGCTTTTTTTTTAAATCTGTATATATGGAATCGAAATGCATCTTGCATCCATTGATTTGAAAAGATATTGCGAGTATACCAGGAGATTAGTTGGTTTTGATCGATTTCAAATAAATCCATGCTCTTCCTCTGCAATATGCTGGTGCAAGACTGGATATATCCTATCATAAACTACTTTTTCGAAAAGCTTTGGTATTGCCAACAAAATCGATATTGATCGGTAGTTTTCTAAAAATCGTTTATTCTCTCTCTCAGTCGTAGCACTCTTGACGAGTGGTCGTGGTTGCTCCGGTGACTTAGGTACTAGGTTGAGGGTGCCTGTATATATGTATTCTTCATTTGACCTTCCTGGTCTGAACTGCCTCCTTAGCAATGTCTCTCCATTTCCGCCGGTTCGCTGCGCTGAGAAAGCACTCAGTCACGGTAGTTTGCGTTACTGAGTTAATTTAGTTCGTCCATCGAGTTTGTGATCGGTCTCTAGATCTCTTGCCTCTACGTGGCCCTGCACCACCAGTCTTTCGATCGAATGCTCGTTTCTGGATATGTGGCTAAAAGAATTTTAGTATTCGCAGTTGCACAGTCGATGAAAGTTGTTCCTCGATCTTGAGTTCCTTCAGGATAGAGTTGTTAGTGCGGAAAGCAGTCCAAGGGCTCTTCAGCATAAGCCTCCAACATCACATCTCCAAGGCCCATTGTTTATTACCAGACATATATATTGGAGTAATGTGTGTAATTTTTCAACGTATGGGAAATTTGCTCTGCTCTATACACATATTGAACAACATTTTCAGGGAACGGCTATAGTTTTATAAGTATTTTTTATAAAGATGAGTTCTAAGTTATCTGGCTCCGCTCCTTTATTTGTACCAACTTCTTTAAGCGCACTAATTATCTCATCCAAACGGAAGTGATGTTAGTGTTTGTATGTAATGATGAGTTTTTGTCCCATATGTTATTTGAATTAATAGGTAAGCTCTGCTCAAAGGTGGAATGAAAAAATCGGAGAACATTTGACATATTGTTTGTATATCATTTGATTCAATATTTTCAAAATTCATTGACAATGGATATCCGTCTTTTTTAACGATGTTACGTACGACCAAAAACATTTTCTGTTGCAATTGATAAGTTCTTCAGTGTTTCGAATGTAGCTATTGTAACAGTTCTGAAATACTTTTTTAAGCCGGTTTCTTAATTCAGAAAAATCTATGTAGTCTGACAAGTTACCGTAAATCTTTCACTTAATCCATAATTTCTTTTTCCTTTTCGTTATTTGGATCAAGTAGGGAGAATACCATATTTCCCGTTCTTTTTATTTTTTTGACAAAAATTTATTAATAATATCAAAAACGATACTGTAAAATTGTGTCTACGGCATAGTCAGCTGTGAGAAGATTGAACTTGTTAACCCAACATATTGATTCCAGCATCTTGCTATCGTAGTCGCATTAAAGGAAATTATATTTTGGAATATCTGTTATTTTCTCATCGCAAGATCGGGTTATCAATCCAATATGAGTAAGAAAGACGAATTATGGCGATCCTCACGAAGTAATGAGTCTGCTACTCTGAACCTGCCACTATATTTGCTCAGTGCGAGATCAAGAGTTCTGTTGTTACATTTTTTAAGATAATTAAGCTGTTACAGTTGCATGAATGACATTGAACTGATAAAAATATTGGATATGGGATCAGGACTGATACTGGTATTGCCGTGGGGACAATTGCCCACAAACTTGTAATCCAGACATGGAATATTCTAGTCACCTAATATGATTATATGCTTGCTTAAATTTTCAGCGTATATATTCTGAAGGTTAGACAAATGCTTTATATAAATACTCTGCGGAAATTTTAGTGGTACGTAAACTGCGCCTATGGTGAAGTGCAAAACTTCCCGTTTTCAGGGAAATAAAGATTTCTTCTACATCCTTATTTTTACACTGAATGCAGCGCCTAGCAACAAACCTCGCCTTGATGGTGACAACGATTCCACCGCCGTAGGATTTACTATTACTCGGAACATCTCGATCACGTCAATACACGGTGTATCGATCATCGAAGCCACGTTTCAACTAGCATAATTATGACATAATCATTGGTTTGTATATTCATGCATAATTAACTAGTTTTTGTCTTAACCCCTCCACAATTCTGATAATATGTTGACAGATTAGGTAACTAAATCAATTTTTCCATTTTAAATGTACGCCTATTATATTTTGTCGCTGAATTTATTTCAATCAATTAGTTATTCCCGAGCGTCGCATCTTCCTGTTTGTATTCGTTTTATTAGTTTATTATTGTGTATTTTCGTCGTGCAGTTTAAAATTGTGTATTGTCATGCAGGAAAGATTTCCGAATTTTACTTTATTGAAAGAGATTATATAATTCTGAATGGTAGGCCAAAGCCAATTTTCGAATTACATGTTCGGAGTAAATGTATTGTCCGCTATTTTCATTAGCGATCAACATTCGTCGTTAACCGTGAGCTGTATGTTGAATAACATTTTGGGCCACCCTTGACGTTAATTTTACTTCTTTCTTTCTATAAATGAAAGAATAGTAAAATTCGTTTTTATTTACACAATCAAAATTTAGTGTCACTAAGAATGGCAATTATACCAAATAAGTTTTAAGAAACAGTTTGCAAAAACGAAATATTTTTTAAATCAATTTTTGGTTATGAAATGATCACGAGCGAAACTTATTTTTGTTAAATATATCGTTTTTAATATACGTATATTATTTCAATAAATAACTAATAAACAGTGAAATATTCACCGGTGTTAAACTGCATCCGATATAAGTAATTTGACAAATTCTGATAAAAAACATTATAGCAGGATATATGGAGAAATAATTGTTCCGGACGGGCGCACTAATCAATGCGACGATCAGAGGGCCGTGAGTTCGTAACCCCTGGCGTGACAATCGGTGGCCACACAAAGGGATCACTTAGCGGCATATAACAGGAATTACGACGCTGCAAAAATATAGTCATCGATCAGTTCATCGGTTCGACATCGAGTTCAGCTTGTAGTTCGCTACAGTAATAGTAAACATTATAATTAGTGAATTTATTAATAAATTGACTTACAACGACGAGGAAACATTCATTGGTAATCGAACCAGCGAGCTCTCTCCTGACTACATAGTCAACAGTGATGTAGATCTGGTGAACGTCGAATCCCCCAATCCAGCAACACTCAAGTGCGGGCCTCTGACTACTGCTTGTCGTCCCCCACAATAATTCATAACGTATTAATACAAATCGTGGATGTAATGATTTTCGATGTGTTTGTTTGATACATAATTCAACACCATTTGCATTAATGTAGGTGCTTATGCGGTATACCTTTGGCCTTTGATCATTGAAAATGTTGAAATAGCAAAAAACTAAAGCGAGAAGCATAAAATTGGCCAGAATTAAATCGGTATGAACTTTGATAAGAAGTGTCGACCTCAGTCGCTTGCCCTGTCCAAAAAACACTTCGTGCCACTGACAAGAAGGAATGTATAAAATGATATAAAATAGCCAAAAGATACCAACACTGCGCCAGTTTTAAATCGCTCTCCATAAACATAATTTTATTTTCTAAGGCCAAAAATAAAAGGAATACTCAAATTTTATAGACTTTCTAGCTGGATCAATAAAACTTAGATAGGTTAAATCACTTATTAAGCACACGCACCTTCATATTCAAGTGGATTTTAAAATTATTTAATGGATGTGTATTTCAATTTTTGGACTCAGCATATTCTGCTGAAAGCTTGATAATAGACATAATTTATTCAGTCATTAAACCACTTTAATTATTTCAGAAGAAGCGTAATCACGTTTCTACATATAAATATGGCAAATTATGAATTCTTTGACATATGCGTTCTTCTTGTTTCGTGTAAATAGAGAACCAGTCACATATTAACATACAAAATATATTTAGTTATTGTGATATACACATAAAACAACACACATATGGCGAATTTATAGCTATATGAACAGTTCCTTCTAGTCAGCCACAATGATTAAATATGAAAATTCAAATATTTAATATATTTGGTGTTAATTTTGTACAAATTCATTATTCACAATTAAATGAAACTACGTGATGTAGTATTATTTCTACTTTCTTTAAATTCTTTACCACGACCTATCTTTTGTTGTATTACAACATCTTCAGGTGGGCTATTAGCCCTACTACTACATCACGTAGTTTCATTTAATTGTGTATGAAAATGCAGTTATGTGGAAGATTAAAGTATTGTTATGATACTACTGTTATAAATTCGAAATTTACTAATTAAAAATTATACTCTTTAAAGAATAATATTAATTTTACTTTTCCATTAGATATATCTAGTAACACTAGAACGAATCTCATATTTTAACTAATGCTACTGGAGTAAAACAACAGGTTCTGAAAATATAAAAGTTACATTCCATCTTCGTAGACCAACAACAATCACATACACGCTTGTATAATTTCCGTCGTTTGATATTATAAATACACTTAAAAAGGCATTTTTAATATAACAGTAAATTAAAGGATATGGTTTGATGAAACTATGTCAGCGGAAAAACTATTATCTCGTTGCTTCGTTGGCATAACGGACGAATACCACGTGTTGTATGTTTATCACTTAGTCACGCCTAAACGACTGGACATAATTTCCATTCAAAACCTGCATGTAAATTCCACTATTTTAAACTGAACATCACCCGGAGATTACTAAGTCAAATGTATGATGCTCTCGGAGTGAGTTTTAGCAAGCTTAACCCTGATAATGACACCTAGGCGATTGCTATTTTGAGACCCAAAAGACTCTCCGAGAACCTCGGATTAAGAAAATGGATAATTTTCACTAAATTAAACAATTTATTTCCATACTTTAATGTTTTAAAAGAAAACAAGTAAAAAATTATTATTTCATGACTAAAGGGGAAACCAATCAGACGTGTGGATCTTAAAAAGCCTGGGTTGCATGTACTTGTTAATAGGACACTCTCTTGTATGCTTTATATTTTCAGCTGAGAAAATGATATAATACAATAATGTTTTTTCTTCTGCGTTAAAGCCAAATTTACCTATTTGATTTAAAGCTTGATGCAAAAGAAAAACAAAAATCATAAAAAGGAAAACAATTGTCCTCAAAAACGTTCCTCCTTAATGTAGAAAATGTATCTCAAAAAACCTGTCATGTACGAGTGGAAATCGCACTACGAGGGTTCCGTACACATTTAGGCATTTATAAACATTTTAATGGTACATAATATTTCTATGAAACTATTCACAAAATTTAATTTTTCTATACCAAAAATATATACTACTCCTACTATATTTTTCACAGATGCATATTTTAAAAATAATAGGTACCAATTAATAATTTTTCAATTGTTTTCCTTTACTTGTGCTGTAAGTCCTTACTTCTTCCCAAATTTCATGATTCCAGGTCAACGGAAGTATCCTATAACTCTCAATTCATTTGCGAATGTCAAAATGTACTCCAAAAATATTCGTATTTTTAGGATTTTTTAATTGCGTTTACTTAGAATCTTGATTTTTTGCAAGGAGTGTAGACTAAGTATTTGATATTAATTTTAACTTGATACCTCCACGCGTTCTTGAGAAAACGAGTCTTGACAGACAGACGGAAAATGAAGTGATATTATAAGGGTTCCGTTTTACCTTTTGAGTTACAGACCCAAAAAAATTGGCTGTAAAATTTCTACATTTATCTCTTGTTCCACTTCGTTCCACAAATATTTTCCAACGACACACCACGCCTTCGCGTCATGGCTTCCGCCCACCGCCTTCCTTTTCGCGACAAAAACTAACTCAAAGTTAAATTTCATAATTAATTACACAGGTTCTCCAACGTCTCGTCTTCGCCGGCTCCACAAAGGAAGTTTTGCGTCTTTCGGCGGAATATTTTGCCTCGCCGTGGAATATCGCGTTTCACCCAAACACTTCGCTATTTTGTTGTTTACGTTTACGTTTTCACGTAGATTATTACGGTATTACGTTTGTGTTCTTTATATAGATCGAGTACGACTCAAAGGCGCATAATTATTATGTCATCACTTTGGCATCAAACGAGAGTGTAAATTTACATAAACTTTGATTATTATCTTTAATTATAACGTAACCTTACGAAAAAAATATGAAAAGAGTAATTTAGATACAAAAACATACTTTAAACATTAAACGTTCGTTAATTGTTAGTTTTCTTTACAAAATTATTTTACGTAAATTCCAACACATTAAAGTATTTAAAAAGATTAAAATGTTTATAACCACTGAATCGCCTATAGTATTATCTATTGTTTCATATATTTTCGTGTTTCATGATTCATCTTCTTAATCATTCCGACATTCCTGAGGACCGCTTGCTTGGCGTGCCGTTCGTAGAATTCTTCTCACAGCCTCATTTTTAGAATGATTTTGATGCGGTTCGCTCAACGAGCAGGTCTTTGATTACAAAGTTTTGTTCCCTCAACTCTTACTAGCAAAGATGCCTCAGATTGTTTGGGTTCTTATATTACGACCAGTATATCTGAGTATCTAATGATTAAAAAATTCCAAAATTCTATTTTGTGACACTTATGATAATTTTCACAAACAATTAAATTCCTCGGCGTATTCGAGGTTTCTCAGGACACCGTCTTATCTAAGTGTTCCTGCTCTATCCACAAAAATGACTGGATAGATGTTAGTAATCAATTTACAATTACATAGTAATTCAAATTACCGGATCCTCAACGTCAGGTTCGAAATTAAAATATTTTTTGAATGACCAGAATCAGGAGTGGAGTGTAGGCCGCGTATAAATATTTTATAAATGTTAACTCAGGGGTGCAGACTATTGCTTTAAGTAATATTACATTTTTGCGCGAATCCAAAGCAACTCAATTGTGTGAATTGCTTCTTAATATTCACACTTAACTAAATAATGCAGCAAACAGTAATCACATAAATCGTTTTCTAAATTATAGTTCTTACTACACCGTTTAAAATTGTTCCACTTATTGTAAATTTTTAAAATTTTTAATAAATAAATAGTACTTTGCAATTGACGCACTAAATTTATTTTATAATTTCTATGGAAATCGTAAGAAGATATATGCCCTTTCCATTTTTTTCTTCAAGCGTCGGCTGAATTATTTAAATCACAGTAAGGGGATGTAAAACGTCCCAAATATTTTTTTTCATTTGAAAAAGGTTGCAATTCCAGCAAAACAATTTATTCAAATGTGAAGATAGAACTAACCAATTAACTTTGTATATTCTGTGATGAAAATTTCTTTTAGATGTTTATTTTAAAATGAAAAGTTATATAAAATATAATATAAATAGAAAGTATAATATATTTTTTTCACCGAAAGGCAATGCGTCTATTTTACACACACGTATCACATTATCGTATCTCACATATGACATTATCGTTTTCCAAACTCATTTTTAATCACAAAATTCCAAAATAACGCTGAATAAAGCAACTCAATAAATACCCTGTGCCCACACAGGCTAACTGAAAATTTCATATAACACCAATTTTCATGAAAGAACAAGCCACAACTTCGCATTCGCCACAACTTCGTGTTAAAGCCAAGCTTTTACTACGGATTTCGATTTCAATAGATTTTAGAAACTATCTTCACACAGTTGTGCATGAAACTCTATATTTGCAATACTTCATCCTAAGTGCGAAAGAGTACAAGAATGAAGCAGCGAAACCCCTTGGAGGCCATAATATAAGAGAGATACAACTAATCTAAAATAATTGTCTCATGTCTACTTACTCTTTATTATGTATATTTATAATTCAATAGCCTAAAAAACGTACTATTACAAGAGCGCGGGTGATTTTATATTAAATTGAATAATGTGATATTCACGCCGGACTCCTCGACATGTAGTTGGTCTTTCTACTGTCGGACCCGTTTAGCATATGGCGTTTCATACGATCAGTAAAAATAATAAAGTCGAGGTCCTAGCGACAAATTTTACTTCGTCATAATCCTTTCAAGTACATACTATTATAATGCACAGATTGTCAACATACAGGCAAAGCATCGACCTTTGGCTTCTTCTACTAGAAAAATAAATATGTTCGAATGGTTCATATGGCTGAATAACAAGCAAACGTAGTCCACTTCTAGATAACCACTGGAAATTATTACCTAGTTTCAAAACTATGTAGCATCCAGTTGCTGCTACTATTGAAATGCCATCTATACGATTACTCAACCATGAATACGGTACAACTTTACAACTGTCTAGTATCGGAACGCAATCCATGTAATGACTAAGATATAACGTATTAATTAACTATGACCTACTAGCCGTCCCGACAAGAATAAATGGCTCAATATTCCCAGTTTAGCTTTGGGAAAGAAGGAAAAAATTAATTAGGTATGTAATTATCAGTAAGCCGACTTAAAGTTGAAGTGAAATGCAGCCGTTGGTAAGAAATAGGTATTATGAATAAATGCTCGCCATCTCGCTTCCTCCGTGCCTTCCAGGTTTGTGCGAGAATCCGCCTACAATTGCTGTAAAATCGTCTCCCAGATGGCAATGTCTCTTTCACTTTAAACATATACCAATTTTTATGTTTATGGTCTCTTTTACTTAGGAAAAGGATAAGCTAAGGCTTGATTTTTTATTAGATCCTTAAATATATATTTGCAAGAATTTTAATATTACATCAATTTTTTGTGAAAAAATCTTATTTTGAGTTTATATTATTTATAATTTTATAAGTAAAACCGAAAAAATAAGACGTACTCTTCTAGATATAAATAATATATGTGAATTTTAAGGGGCAAAGAAAAACCCTATGGCCTTAAGTTTAAACAAAACGGGGTTTTTAAATAAAAAATAACACGTAATTTTGAAATCTCAATTTATTTGTTTTAATTTTAGTTAAGGAGATGGATATTTTTTAATTTTCCATAGTGTTAAAATAGTAAAAAAATACATTAAATATTCGCATCCTTTAAATTTCATCATCATTTATTTTTCGATATCTACATAATGGACATTTTATTTTCTACGGTTTGACGCATAACAGCTTACCCGATTAATTTGTGACTTTCAAAGGGTAACAGATAAACATAGGGTCTTTAATATATTTTTTTACTTTATTATGAGCAATAAAAATATAAATGAAAGGAGTTTAAGTGTGCAGGGTGCACCTTTGTGTTAATTTTTTAAGTCTTTTCAATCAAATTATAATAGTATATAAAATTATTACAAACAAAATACTATTGGGTTGAACAAACTAAACGGTTAAGAATAACGACACTTAATTAATTGCAAGTAATCGTTATTTCGTAAGAAGCTTATATAAACGAAATACAGTCATCGTCCCATATTTACCAGGACAAGACCGAAATAGACAGCTAATATTATACATCCCAGTTATTAACAATGTTTATAGCATTTCCACAAATGTTTAAAAATATTTATTAAAAAATCTGAAAAATTTAGGGTAAGATACATATATTACAATTTTACATAAAAATATCAGAATCAATTTCATTAAGAATAAGATGCTGTACCAATTCCATTCAATCATACTATATAATATGTGGCTTATATATGTCTACAAATGTCTCCACGTACAGCACTGTATATAGCTCAGGTCTCATTGCACGACAGGTATATATATAAAACCTGATCTACGTATTTACTCGTTTGTACAGAGAATAAGGTACCGACCTCACTGCAGCTGAATAGAAAACGTCAGTAAGAGCGTTTTAGGAATAATCACTGAAATTTTAGCATACAACTAGCCTTTCATAATCACGTTTTGCCACTATTCTAAATCTGTCAACGATTTTTTTATAATCTGGTTAAGTATATGAAAAGTGTAATTAATAATTATTATTACACGTACCGCTTGCAGTTCTTTAAAAATTTAAGAAAAAAAGCAATTTACGAGAATTACGTAGAAGACAATATAGATATTTATATTTTATTTTTCCTATTTCATTTAATAATCATTTTGTTAAATTTCGGTTGCAAAGAAAAAATATTATTTGTTGTAATACCGCAGGATATTAATATTGCTTCAGGTAATATTCATACATACTATTTTTCTTTATAATAAATAAATAATATTTGCAATATTTTCAAAGATATTTTTCTGCCACCTACATCTAATTCACCCCAGAGAAAATTCAATCAACCTCTGAGATATTCCGGCAAATAAAATAAATAACCAATTATTTTTACCAAATTTTTAATTTTTTTCCAATTTTCTAAACTCTAAAACTTCTCCTCATCAAAAACTCCCATCTCACTAATTCCGCGGCTTCATCACTATATGGTACGATTAAAAAAAACAAAGAAATGTATTTTTGTGGAAAAAAACGAATTCAGGAGGCTTATAAATAATAAATCATAACGGCTTTCTGAATTTATGTCTGCTTGTACTGACTGCGCTTAGCTTGCAATTACTTAGTTGATTCAGTTGGAAGTTCCTTTTTGTGTACTTTAAAGGCTCGGAGTAAATAAAATATATTGAACGATTCTCAATTTTCTTCTATCTGTCGATCTATTACTGTGTGTGTTTGGAAACTAGTAAGCATTTTTTCTATTTCATCATCGTTTTTATTTCAGTTTTCCCTGTTACATTTACTACATATGAGAAAAAAAATAGAATAATTCGATAAGATGCCCCAAAGATGATAAACAAAGAAAAAGGTTATTTAAGATAATGACAGTATTAAATATCGATCGTATATCTCTGTCAAAACTAAATAGTTCATACTATTTGTATGAAGGCAACTTCCGAGCAAGCTAAAAAATAAATAAAAATAATTCAGAAGTATATGTTTGCATAGCAAAGCTGTATATATATATATATATATATATATATATATATATATATATATATATATATATATTTACATAAATACATAATTATGTGTATGTGTCTCTTCCACATATGCATGTATTTCAGAATGTTTTTTTATAGATAATCATTTTTATTGTTATACAAAGCAGATAGAATTACTATATATTGTTTTCTTTAGTGTGACCCCGCCCTCTTCAGCGCTCCTCGCCCAACAGCTAGTGGTGCGCGGAGCTCGGGTGAAATTTTAATAAGTAATTTTCTTGTAAAACGACGCGCAAAGTTGGATGGAGCCTTCCAGCAGACGACGCTCAAGTTTCATCCAACTTCTCAGCAGATGGAACTCGGAGGCTGCGAGCAATTCATATTCAAGATACCGACGAGAGCTCGCACGCTATATCGAGAACTTTAACTGGCTGCCAATGAAGTTATCTGCCGCCAGAATTGGGGCCAATTTGCAAATGATACCTTCAACTGTTATTGCCCAAGAATCGAAAACCGTACTTTAAAAGCTATGTCCATGTCGACGTAAAGCAATAAATGAAATAATATATAAATAAGTTTATTAGAAGGCTATTATTTTTTTATTTACCTAGAAAAGTGTAATATATAAAAAGGGTGGTATAAAAATTTACAAAGAAACAAAATAAAAGATAAATTTCAAGAAAAAGTTTATTTGAACATTATTTCTGTTTGTTTTCCACAATCATGGTTATGAAATAAAAAACTTGTCAAAAAAATTAATTTAACTTGTTTAAACAATTCTTGAAAATAAGTGTTCCTATTCCTAGTTTCACAATATCAATGACTTATAACATGAATATAATTAGATATTTAATTTTTTTTTCATTTTACGAGTTAGCTTTTGAGTAACTTCTATTTAAGTATAATGTATGTTAAATTGAAGAATATATTTTCATCTTATATATATATATATATATATATATATATATATATATATATATATATATATATATATATATATATGCATAGCCTGATTATTTTCTATATATCACATTGACATTCTTCGAAAATAAAACAAAAAAAAAATATTTCAGAAATTCAACATTATTCATTCGCTGACTATTCATTTCTTATGTATTACCAATAATTAACCAAATTCTCGGCTTCTCAGGTATAAATTTAAGAGCAGACAAAGATAATTTCTAAAATAGTTTCATATGCACCACATTAAGCCTCTTTCCCCAGATACCGAAACGACCTAAGACTATATACGCGTATAATTAAGTTATTTGATTAAGATGTCTGAATATGTATTTTTTTTACATGAACCTACTACTAGACTTCACTTTAATTATCAAAAATATAATGTATCGCGACATGATGTCGTTCTCCATGCACAAATATCGTACGTCAAAATTACAAAGTACAAAGCTTTAGTTTTTATCTATCAAAAAAGCCTAAAATGCTTAAAATTTAAGTGTTAAAAATTTATCTAAACATATATGATCTTGTCCCATATTTCTTTAACTTATAAACAATTATCGTGACTTGTATATAAAAGATACCTACTGTCCAGTGCTTTTCTATAGACCATTGAAAGACCTCTTTATACCTCCTTTCGTGACGAACGCACAATTACAAATATACTAATCATATATATGGAATTCCCCATATATATGATTAGTATATCTGTAATTGTGCGTTCGTCACGAAAACTCCCGGAACAGCGGACTTTTCCCCCAACTACCTTGACATTATTAACTATATCTCAAAAATTGTAAAACTTATTTGCCTAGTGCCTACTTGGAGGCAATGAACTGTTGTGTTGCCGAAGCTGTTGTTTAATTAGTAGTTTTTGCATTAATTCTTAAAAAAAACTTTCTTTCCCCAACTTAATGACATATTGAGCGCTAATACCCATGAGAATGGTTTGGGCAATGATTGATTTTCTCCGCCAATTACCTTTCAATGCCGCCAGTCTTCTCATGCTCAGTTTTCGTAGGTCATTCTTCTTCACGTTAAGCCAACGAATTCTTGAGTTTTGTGTACCATTTGAAAGTCACTTTAATCAGAAGGTCCAGCCATATGGAATTCCTTTCTCGATAACGACCGCTATTATAGTCTTAATATAGAAATTGTACATCTATGTTACTTCTCACCTTCCATAACTCATTTTCAAATGTCATTCATTTTTTTCCTTATTATATATTGAATATCTATATGGTTTTATAACAACTCTGAGACTGATAACCTGCATCGGTATACGTTGTTTGTGTTTACAATAAAAAATTAACTTTGTCTTATTGAAATAAGAGTATAAAGGTTAATTGGATACTATTGTATGTTATCAGCGCTAAGGTGTCTCGATGATGTATTTGTGGGTGTATTCAGTAGACAAAAAAGTCCGCTAACATTAAATTTAAATCTAATGCTATACTTAATTTCTGTACTATATTCTGCATGCAATGAAAACTTGTATTAACAAGTAACTCTATTCGTTACTTGTTAATACAAGTTTTCATTGCATGCATGTAGCAGTCATTAGGTCATGGTTGTATGTCACGTTTGCGTTAAACGTCTGTGCTGAATACATTGTGAAAAAATTAAAATTGAATGGATATTTCACATTAACCCCTTGCGTTTAAATGCAATAAGTATCTGTATGTTGTTCGAGTAAGGATTACTAACAAACATTTAATTACATGCATTCAAATTCGCACGTACGAAAGAGCGAATCCGAAGGAAATTATCTTCCAATGTGCCGCTACTTAGCGTAGTGCACACGATACTTTTATCAAATGTAAATAAGAAATATATGACATTGATAAATAAGAAACATTTAGCATCAATTATCAAAATACCAACCTGTGGCATTATCCCCTGGGGCGACCGCAAATTAGGAACATGCTGCATTAAAACCTGGACTGAGTGAGCGCACAATGTAGAACCGGCTTTCCACAATATAATGCATAGCTCCAAAATGTTATAATCGATTGCAATTATTTTTTTGTACATGGAGAAGAAACGTTGTTATAAAATAGTCGAAATTACATTTAGGTAGTTATGAGTGTAAAAAATAATGAAAAAATTTAAAAAATCTCGTTTCTAGAAAAAAAAAGGCTTATAAACAAAAACTCTTTATAAAGTGCAATGTTCATTATTACCGTAAAATATTAAAAACAATAATAAAACGTAAATGTAAATATTATAAGCATTTTGCGATTGGGGATGAAAAAAATTACTGTTATAACCCTTTATGCGACTAGGGAAAAGGAAAAAAAAATAACGGCAAACATATCTGAAACATTTCAAAGACAATAGCTTAGAAAAATCGGAAAAATAAAGGTATATCAAACATAAAATGACATTTCCAATAATAATAAAAAGAAATAAAACATTTTGTGGAAATAAATAAACAAAATATCAATCTAAAATGGAAAACATTTCATTGAAAATAATGGCAAAATTTTGCATATGTCATTTGTCAATAAACAAAAAACGGTCAAGTGCGAGTCAGACTCGCGTACGAAGACTTCAGTAGCACCAAACAATACTAAACTTAGAAGTTTGTATTGCTCAAAGATAATGTAAAAAACAAAGATATTACTGCGGTCTGTACTGAAAAAATCTCATATCTCAAAAACTATACAACGCATATTATGTTAACTAGTTAATTTTAAGTTCTATTATTAAATTTTTTTCAAAATTGTACACACGCTAGTTGAAGAGTTAGAGAAAACACATCTTTTAAGACCTTAGAAGCGCATATCTCATCCACCGTTCACTTAAATAAAATAGTTAATTTGGAACCTCTGTATCATTTTTTAAAACCTATCTGACGATATCCCACACGCCTAAGTGTACCGTATTTTTTTCATCTCTATGTTATATGTATGGAGTGCCGCCCCTAATATTATATCTTTTCCTAACTCCATTATTTCATTGTCTATCAGTTCATAGAAAACACCCGCCGTCCAAATTTCATGTAAATAGTGCCAATAGCGAATCCGAATAAAATGCCATCAGCATGCACATACGGACAGATCCGTTTTTGCTATTGGGCTACGGAACCCTAAAAATTACTGTCACAAATCATAAATAAATTATTTTTTCATCGTTGTAATTGCTATTTTTATTCAAATATGCCCAACTCAATAATGTTACTAACAATTTTCGAAAATAAAAGTGACCGTGCGTCATATATTTCTGTTATTTTCTCAGTTTTAGAAAAAAATATAGGCAGTCATGAGTACTGCCAACGGAAGTAAAAACTCAAAACTATGAAATAATTTTGAGTATTTTATATAATAACTTTGCAAAAAATAATGAACCACCTGTTTTATTTTTGACAATTTAAACTAATAAACAGTAAATTCTTAAAATGACATTTTTAACTTAAATTTTGCAATGAAATAAAATATTTTCTGATATAAAAATTGTAGCCTTTTTTTGAAATTTTCAACCAAAAACTTTCAATAATATATGGTAAAAAACCGTAATTATGCATTAGTAACCATATTTTAAAATTCAACACATAAACCTAAAATCATTTAAAAACTTTACAGAAGTTCAAATTTTAAAATCTGCGACAATAATATTATCCAAAAACTAGAAATCTATTTTATCACGCTAGTTGTCCAACCACCATGAAATACTCATTACATGATGTAAAACAGAGGTCAAATATTAAAAAAATTTAAAAATAAATAATATCAAATTTTTAAACGCAAATATTAATGCGAATATCGGAAATATTTAAAAATAAATGCTTTTTTTATTAAATTTTTGACATAAAAATATTAACATACTCACCGTTGTACTGCATAGTAATCCTAAAATTAAAATAATAATCAAACTATAACACAATTTAAACAATGCACAGTACGCACATGTAACTTTCCAAGTAGTCAATTTAACTTACTACAGACACATCACTAATGTTGCTCAAAACGTCACCCATATAGCTACAGATATACTGCTATTACAGCATGTTGGTAACGCGCACTCGGAAGAATTTACTCTTCCAAAAAACGTCCAACGCGCACGTCATAGAGTATATGCAATGTGTTGGTGTATACGTATACGCAGGAGCCAGTCTAGTGCCGCAGTGTATATTTATATATATATATATATATATATATATATATATATATATATATATATATATATACTTTCACTGTTAGCCAAGCCCAACACGTCATACTTATAGCTACAGGTATACTGTTAATATTAACATGTTGGTGACGTGTACCTAAAAGATTTTCCCCTACCAAAAATCGCTCAACGCGCCTAAAGAAGTTTTCACTTCAATATTTTTTACCAAAGTAAATTCAAAATAAGCATTATAACAATAATAACGACATATCAAACAATAGTTATACACTTACATTCGTTCCATAACTGTAAACAAAATAATTGTATGCTACAGATAAATGTATTATCATTCGATTTATTATTTCGTCTTCTTTCATATGATGATCAATTGTTTTTATGTTTACTTAATTTTAATTCAGATTTCAGTCAAGAGTACAGAACCTATTGGCATAGCATATAAAATAGATTATAAAAATTCAAGGTTTAAAAAGTAGACACTGGTAGGATCATGCCAGGAAAGAGATAGTTTCATATGAGTATTTTTTTGGTTTCTTGGGGTTTCGTACTTAAAAATATCTGAACTTAATAAGATCACTTATGAGTATATCCGTGTGTCAGAGAGGATTTTCTCAAAATTAATGCGACATAGAAACTTGACATTTGACATAGTAATACGTATTATTAACTCACATATAATTCACTAGCTAACTTTATTAAAATATTTAAATATCAATTAAAAAAGACCCTCTTTAATAATTATAAGATTATTTTAAATACTATTGTCAACATGTTTTTTTTATATTTTAATAAAGAAAATAGAGTATCCCTCCCATAATTCCCAAATGTACTGAGCCAAAATGAGCCAAAAATCTGACTTAAAAATTACAGGAAAACTATAGTAATTATCCTAGATCGTATAATCTTTGAAAGACATACCATGTTTTTACGCCTTTCATAGACCTTTCGTAGACATAGTTAAAATATTTACGTTGTGTAAAATTAGTGTTTGTAAGTAATTTAATTGAAATACTACCAATCCTTAAATATTTACAAGTCCACAAATGTATACGGAATCCTCATGGTTCAAGATCCACGCTTGCTTGACAGATGAATATGGTATGCGTCTAAGCGTAAATCATGTTATTGCTAGAGAATAAACATTGCAAGTGGTAATAATTAATTGATACAGTAAAATTTAAAACCTTTAAGAAAAATATACGGATAACATTATTTCTAGTGCAAATAACAGTGGACAAAGCGCTAATGTATAAATATAAAAATCTATTTCAACTAATCAATCTACAACTTCATCGATGAATTTATTGAACGAACAATTTTGATATAAGCTTGAATATTCAGTATATGTTTTTTTGTGGAAATCTTCTTCTTTCTCTTTAAGTAAATGACTAAACTACATCTTGCTAATATTTCTCTCCTTAATAATTACGTAACATATTTTGAAACGCTTTCCCGCGTTTAATGACCGCTAAATTGTTTTAATCTTTTAAAAATATGAAGTTCGATTCAGTGTTCTTGTATATATGTTTTTCTTGTAAGAACAAGTACAAGTAAGTACTGTTGAAGTATCATGTCCGAAATATCGGAAACACATCTCAATACGCATCCCCGTTGTCTTATAAAACTGCACGAATAGGTCACGCAATCATAATTGACAATGAGTGTCTTATACCTACCGCATTGCAGTGTTATCTGTAATCGGATCTTGGATAAAATTTTGATTTCTCTTTGCATTAATTGCCAAATTAAGACAAAAAAATGATGAAAAACTGTATTAAATTCTGTCTTACATAAAACACAAATCGATACTTACCACTAATCTTATCACTAGCTACTAAATTATATATTAAAATTAATTAATAATTAAGGTCTTATACATAGAAATACTAAATTTTAGATAATTACTTGGGCGTAAATAAATATTTTTGAAGCTGTACTTCTTTAGGCGCGTTATGAAAAAATGAGAGGAAATTTTACGATGCGCGTATGCGCAATCGCACGCACGATGTAACAAAAATCGACGTGATGAAGTTGCTCACTAAACATATATTTACATGCGAGTAGTGACTGATACTGCATTCATGATAATTATTGACGTATTTATAAATACATAACACGTTTTTTTATATTCATACATATCTAAGTTATATCTGTGATTTTAAATAATATTTTTTAGTAATTAAAATTTAATAGTGGTCCATATGATAAAAATAATATTTATTGTGAATATTCGTGAGAGAAATAGTGTTTATAAGATTTTAAATTATATTTTATGTATATTTCTCTAAATGAGGTAAAATTTCGGTATGTATTTATTTTTAACTTAATAAGTGTATCTAAACACTTCACATCGATCAATAAAAAAACTGAACAATATTTGTAAATTTCTACTGGAACGAAAACCATTCGAGTGCAAATCTAATGCAGCCTCCGTTGTTCACAACCTATTTTACAATTTACGTATATCATAATTTATCGCATATAAACACAAAATTACCACTTTCAAATCAGGGTTAATTTAACATCACTAGAGATGTATCTATGTACATATGATGGCCACACATATATTGACGCTGAATAACACGCACAACACTATAATGAAGCGTTAGTCTGGGTATTTCTTCGAAATCGAATCAGTAAGTAATATAAAAGGCAGAGAACTGGTGTTACTGACATTAAAATTGGAGAGAAGTGGTAGTGAACTGAATATCTTATAAGATACGAAGATAAGTTATGAAGTTGAAGGCTGGTAGACTGTAGACCCTGACCTAGAAACTGAAGATCCGATATGCTGAAAGCTAGATAACAGTCGGAGTCATAAGATTATTAGCAACAATAGAGAGAGAGAGAGAGATAAGATGCGACGATAATTGATAAAGTCGAAGGCTGGTGGAATGTAGACCCTGACCTGGAAACTGAAGACCCGATATACCGAAAGATAGATAACAATCGGAATCATAAGATCATTAGCAGACATAAATAGAGAGATATTGAGAAAGCTCATATCCAATATTAGACCTTAAAGAGCTGAAAATTATGAAGGTGAAGTTTAGAAGAGAATGTGAAAAATTATTTTTAAATTTTCATTCTTGTTGTCATCCCGCTGTATCTTTCTCCATTTTCAATTTAAACTATTACTTCCAAAATTTAATAACATCCACCTCTAGTAAACATTGAATATTTTCAACATATTTATATTCAAGTAGAAGTATCCACTTACTAAATAGATCGAATATACGATGTCGTGTGAAATGGACAAACGACAACGAATTGTTATCGTGACAATTCCGTTAAAAAAATAAGCGTTATAATCGTCAAGAGTATTCGCAATCATTGTCTACCGAATGTAATCAAACCCTAGCCATTTTGATAATTCTTCAAACCAGACCTTTGCCTCACTATTCAGTCCATCCTAATTCACCTGCTAATCCCCTCGCTAATGCATCCAGCTCCATTTCTTACCGCCACTCCTCCCAGGTCTTTCGACGCCATAAAGACTAAACCGCGCCATTTAAAAAGCCCAGTACAACCAACAAAGACCGCCCGATACACAACAATGGCGCAGTCAACTTGTCAGTCTCCAAAGACAGCGCTGCCGTTGTAATTAAATATACTATAAATTCATATTATGAGCAACAAAAGACGGGGCTGGGTTGGGAAGGAGAAAGATAAATGAGTCGAGCTTCGCTATGTACAGCCTACTTTTATAGAGCTTTATGTATAAGGAGACCGCTCTATATAGGTAGCTTTATATGTGTTTATGTAAATATACAGCGTGGACCGATGATGACGATATTGGTTATAATGCGAAAACGATTTCTGTATTTCTTAATCGAATACATCAATTTATCATGATGCGCACACATTAAGCACACATAGATGATGCGCAAACATTAAGCACACATGATGCGCACACATTAAGCACATAGAGTTCATTAAAAGGCATAGTAAATAAAAAAACGGAAATTAAAAGAAATGTTTTCTAAGTTTCAATAAAGAAAGCTGGTAGAAATTCAACAATTATTTCACCCTCACCATCTTACCTCATTACATTCCTCGACATCTGAAGCTAGCGTATTCAAAAGGAAATAAAATTTAGAGTGCCGCAAAAATTAATCATAAATAATTTTCAGAATTCAGTCAAATAAAAGTGGCCGAGTACGTGTCGGAAAATCCCTAAAGTAGGGTTCCGCAGTCTCTTGAAATTGTTGCTGTATGTTAATCAAAGTTTATTTTATTTAAAGGTATTAATTGAATGCTAGTATCTAGAATTGTTTTAGATTGTTTTCTCCTTCGGGCGGAAATATTGGAAGTCGCTTTGAAGCTATTAAATTAGCAAATAAAGCTTAAAAATGAAAAAAATGGTACATCAATTTTACCTCCATGTAAAAAAATTCACAATTAAATGAAACTACGTGATGTAGTATTATTTCTACTTTCTTTAAGTTCTTCACCTCGACCTACTTATTGTATATGTTTTTACTTATTGAATATATTTGGAATGAATGTCTACAAAATTAACGCCAAATATATTCAGTAAGTAAAAAAAATTAATTAAAGAAGGATTAACTAAAGGAAAAAAGTTTGCCCAAAGGGTTCTCTGAATAAAAATAATATTTTTAAAAGTAATATAGCATGTTAATGTAGAAATAAATTACTGTGATTAAGTGCAATAATTTTTTTTTAAATAAACTTTTATAATTTTAAATATAATTGAGATTTCGATATAAAACATCGGCGTGCATAATTTGGTGGATATCGATCTAAAGCCGCAGGACCCCATACTGTGACAGATGAATGCACAGACATGAAAAAATTATAAAGTTTGCTGAAAATTGTTACTAAAGGAGCAAAAAATAAAAGGGCATGGTTTTCAGCTAAGGCGACGGATACGATGCAATTAATTCAAAAAGAGTACCTAACTGCTATATTAAATTACAGATCACTGCTTATCCTCTCTTAGCACTAAGGTAGGGCGAGTAATGTGGTAGCAAGCAAGCGATCTGACGGGAAGAATGTAAAAATAAAAGTGAAATATTGAATAATTTGTTTAGTATATAGTTTGGGCAAGCACAAATAAAAGCAGGTTTCATCCGAATGAAAAAAAATAAACATTGCGAAATTAACAAGAAATGCCAGCAAGTTCAATAATGTGTATTTGAATCGAATAATTTTATAAACATGTTATACTTGGAGAAAAAAGGCATTCACGAAATTAAATATTGATAAATAAAAATACATTAAGAGGTACAAGATATGATATTTAATTATTTGTATCGACACTGTACTCATGAGTAGTATCGAAAAAAAGTATCGTAAAGGAAAAATTTTCGAAAAATAACTATTGAAACCACAAAGTATCGATTATTTTCAAAGTATCGAGAATTTTTAACAAAGTATCGAGAATTGTCTTGCGTGTCATATCATGTATATTTTTTTATAAATGACTACCCCTATTCCAAACCCTCACATATTTATTACTGCCTTTGTTATTTTCCATCAATTTCTATTCGCCAAAAATTTATAAACACACTACAACAAATTATGATTTTGTAAACAAAAAGTTTAATATAAATCGTATAAAAGTTTTTTTCGGCAAAAGAATAAAATGTGAATTTTTATCGAACGTTTTTAACGAAATAATATAAAATCAATGAAAGCAAACGAAACACTAAACAGATCAGACAAATATTTACAAAACTAATTAAGGTGGAAAATATATAAAAAATATTTGTTCAATATGTGCTCAGAGTTTGCCTTGAAGTTGGCTGTCTTGCTCAGATAAAAACAAAACAACGATGTCTTTTCTCAAATTACAGAGTTACAAATAGCGCCAATATGACAATATGTTAGTACTATTGTATTACCACCATTCGGTTGCAATTTAGAAGTGGTTTTTGGAGTATTATATTAGAAACATTCAATATTGAGAAATAGAATATTGAGAAACATTATTACTCACATGAGTAATTTACCTACGGTAATAGTATCGAAAAAAGTACCTACGGTAAATTGTGTAAACTCATGTGAATAATAAAATCGATTAAGAGATATCGAATACAAAAATATCGAACCAGAAAAGGTACTTAAAATTAAAAAGTTTCGATACTTTTTCCGTATTCTTGATCCCACTGTAAAACACGTTAAAACACACGTTTATTTAAATATTACATAAAACAAAATTAAATTTAAAAGGCGCAAATAGTGTAATAATTATCATATAAACTTTTTCGATATAATACATTTATTTTATCCCGAAAATCTCGCTATGATAAAAAACAGGTCAAGTGCGTGTCGAAACGTGTATAAAGTCAGGTTTCCGTAATTGCCATACTCCTGAAATGGTTGATGCAAATTGAATGAAATAATTTTATTTGTAAATTTGTATCAATTGCCGGTACCCAATAGTTTACTCGCTTTTTCAAACCCATTTTTGGAAAGGAACATTGTACATCAATTTGTAACTTAACAATTCGCAGGACCTTGAAAATGGTAAGTAATTAATGGTATTTTAATTTCATTTCATTTAACCAACCTGACGAAGAAATGCATGAAAGAAACTTCGCTCCGACTTAATATGTATGGGGAGATACGAAATATTTTCTTTTAAATTCGTTACCAAAACCAAAAGTCACATTTTTTTTAATTATAAGACATAAATAAAATATAAAAATAAAAAAAAAAAATTAACAACAGCGGGGAACTGAAGGTCCGTACACGAGGCTGAGAACAATTGCCAAGCACGAAGAAAGGGAGTTTTTGTAGAAAATTGTTTATAAAAATTAAACTATTTATAAAGAAATCATTATGATAATCAAGACGCTTCATTCCTGATAGTAACCAATCGATAGCTAAAAAATTACCTAAATCGGTCAAGAATTGCGACCTGTAGCGTATGTATGTACACGTACATACGTGTACACGTACACATGTACACGTACATACGTAGATACAGTCACGGACTAATATGACGAAATTATAAAGGCTTCTTAGTTCCCTACGAAACGATAAAAGCATTAATAATAATTTCAAAATACAAAAATATGCACTACGTGTGATCTATAATTACTGCAAGAATACGCGTAATAATTTTTTCAACTATTGTCACCCCTATTCCTCAAACAACCCCTATAACACACAAGTACACATATAAAGAGAGGAACGCCTGTGATATCATTATAGGCGTATACTCGTACACGAACGGTAATATTGCGAATATAAAGCAAGCAAGGTATAAACACATAACTCGGTATAGGTATATAACATAACTGAAAGTATATAATAAGTATATGAGGTACATAAGAGAATTTTCCTTGGCGGTATAACGCGAGAAAATTATACAAGAAAATAATTTCCTTCGCCATCTTTGTGTTTTGCTTTAAAGGAACAGGAAAGGCGCCTCCGTGCGAGGCGGTGCCCGAATGGAAAACGTGTAACGTCCACTTTGTGTATTTTCACATTATGTAAATCATATGCTTTATTACATAATTCTGTGTACACATTGGCATTTTTTATATAAATAAACAGTCACGTTAAGTATGATTTTTTAATCAAATCTTAATAACTCAATATAGATAACTATTTTTAATAAAACAAAAAACCTATTAGATAAAAGTAGATTTCGCACTAAAATTTCGTACACACTTAATTAAATATAAACATAAAAATATTTCAGGTTATATAATATTTTATTAAGGTATTTAAAAATATTCACCATATAAATATAGGTAGTAAATAATATATCTTTACGCATACAGGTAAATAAGATATATTTCTAGTAATTCTGAGTTTTTTTATAATTTCAATTTTTTATTTGAAATATATGATGATGTTCATTTTCAACAATATTTATATAAAATTTCTGGAAAAAAATTTTTTAATAAATTTTTATATGACATGAAAACTATTTTTAATAAATTTTTATAACTAGTCTCTTCTAAATTCGGAAATCTCTTTTAAATTCGGAATAGCAATCACATTTTTGAACTTAACGGGTAAATTTATGGACAACAATGGATATCGTTTCTTCGTAAATCGTTTTTAAGAGACATTTATCGGTATCTGCTTCATTCATGTTATAGTCTGATCATGTTTATTGAAACTAATGTATATTTCTAGAACTTATATTAATAAATGTTTTGCTTACATCATAATTAAACCTGATCAGTCGATGGGTTCAAAAGACAAACTTATTGGTTAATCCAATTAAATTTAAGGCTACCTTTTATTAATAATGCCATTGTGTGTTCACTTTTTGTTATTAATTTTTAAAACATCTTCAATATATCCTTCCCTTTAACGAAAGCCCAGCTCTATTAAAGTCTTTTATTATATACTCTTGAATAGGGAGAACCTGATAAGATCAAATTTTATGTGCCAAATAAAAATCGACTTAAAAATATACCACCATATTTCTAAGTTGCGATCGCGGCTCGGTTGACCAAATCTGTATATTCTTTCATTATTTATAACATTTTAAATAACCCACATAGATACCAGTTTCACAGATTTATCTGTCCATTGACTAAGTGCACGTTCACGAAACCTACTTATCTAAATTTGCATTCTTAAATATTACTATTATCCCAGCTTCAGATATAACCGTATATGTATACTTTCAAAAGCCATCTGAAAAAATTATATCTAAAGTTAGTTTCATGTGTATCATGCCCCCTCTCTTGTTTTTCCTCATAATCAAACCATTTATTTTTTAAATATTTGTTATGGCGAATGTTGTCATTTTTATTTACAAACTTCGTTATCAGTTGCAAAGTACATTACAATATTTTAAAACCTACCTTTGGAATTATTGTTGAAATGTTTCGCTATAGTCGACTGAAGAAATTACTTTAGTAAAATAAGCCGACCTACCGACCGACGTATGTATATTGATGTTATATTAAACATGTAATAAATAAATAGGTTTAAAATTAGCAACTCATTTTACCTACACAAACTCATGTCTATTCTATTACGCCAATTTTTTTTTCGGTTTAGGTCTTTAAATTTCTCTATCCATAGTACGAATTTTACTACTTATAATTTATGTTTCTAACAGTAAATAACTGATAGTATGTTTATATTATGAATCCATTCGGTGTAGAAAAAATGACCATATTATTCAGGAGTGAAGAAAAATATTAACTTGTTAAATACCGATTATATATTTCAACCAATTTAATTTTTTTTTTATTTTGTAACTGAAAATATTATTTATTACATTATATGTATGAAAAAGACAAATAAAACTAATTTCGTGATTTAATATCAGAAACTTATTTAAACTTAAGAAAACATTTACTTTATTCAATGTATATCATACTTAATAACACTACTCTTTACTTATATTTTTATATACAATTATTTGAAGTAAATAAAACGAATTGAATCGAGTTCTTGCTTGCCATGACAATAAATTTCGCTACCTAGAAATGATAGTCTTGTAAAGTTCGTAAAATAAACATCCAAAACGATACTTTATATAATAACGTAAAGTTGAAAATATAATCTGTCATGTCTAGAATATTTCAAAGTAATGAATATATTAAAAACAGTTTAATAGTTTAGGGCTAAAGAGTTGCACAATCCATGAAATATAATGACGTTTTCTCATTTCTCCACACTTCATCTTATTCGCAATTATCAAAATATTATTTAAAAATAAATTGCAATAAGCAGAAAAACATAATATACTAATCGAATTAAATTTCGTTAAAATGTGTCTAATCGATATAAGCAAACACGTGTATATATTGAACTTTATAAAGTAAATATAGATAGGATAGATATAATTTTAACTAAACGAATTAAATAAATAGAGTGGTTATGGTTTAACTTAATTTGAGCCTTTATTTACCAAAAATTATTCGAATTAATTAATTGCACTTACATTCAATAGAATATTAGTATATATATTAATACGTGAAAACTGTTTACCCCTTTTAAGCAAATTGCGCGAAAATTTTCAAAGAACTCAATTTCCATTTAACTTTCAAAGAACTCAATTTCCAATTATACCTGCATTTGCGATGACAATAAATAAGTCTCAAGGACATATTCGAAAATATTTTAATTTTACTGAGGCAGCCGGTTTTTACACAGGGTCGATTGTAAGTCGCAGCAAGTAGAGTTCGATCATTCGATGGTTAGAGATTTCATATTTCCTAATAAGGGCATTTGCCAAATGCATGCGTCAAAAACATACAAAAAAACATCATTTATACAGAAGTTTTGAATTTCTGAAAGTTGAAGTTCTGAAAATGCGTTACTCCTTTTTTAAATATGGTTTAGCCATGCGAAACCTCATTTTTCATATCTTGTATTCTCCAAATAACTCAAAAATTAACGCTTTAGAAAAAAATAAAAGATAAACTCCAAACTGTTTACAAACTTTGTATCTTACCAAAAATGAAATGTTATCCATTGGAATTGAAACCAATATATATTATAGTGCTATGAATGTCAAGTCTTATTTATATTAGTGTTTATTTGATTCGGTAATAACATGAAAAAATTAAAACTGATAATGAATTGTATCAAAAAATAAATATGAATACATGGTGTAATCGTATTTTTTTACATATTATACACTGCTGTTATTAACGTTAAATTTTAAATTTCATAGTTATTGCAGAGAATTAAGATAAACACCACACCCTAATGACGCAAGCTCTCAGCTAACGTAATAGAACACAATTAAAAAAATATATGCAAATATTATAGCAATATATATACAAACTTAAAAATTTAATAAATTACGTTCCAATGTCTACTAGTATCTTATTAATTTATAAGAATTATATTAAATTACTAAAAAAGATGTTCGTATACGCATAAAATAATTAATTTACAATCAATTTATTGGGACACCCAGTGCCAGGTGAAGGCTACCTCCACAGGGTGACATTTTTTTCTGTCCTTCACGATCCTAATCAACACGGGGCCTACAACCGGCACGATATCGTCACTCCAGGGACGACAAGGACAGTCGCAGAGGAGAGTTTGCCATCAGTGCAATACGCACTCGCTGCAGCAAACATCTGTAACGCGAGCCACATGATCCGCTAACGCTACTTTAATTTACAGGTTAACTCTGCCATAGATCAGTATGTTTCAGTCAGTATTTCTTACTGTATCTTTTAACCTAAATCCCATCATACTCCTCTCAGCTGCTCTCTGGAATTTCCGCAACTTTAGGGTTATTTCCTTGGTTAGCGCCCAGCTTTGACAACCATATAACAGGGAAGATGTAACAATTGTATCAAATGATTTTTCCTTTACAGAATTTGGTAATTTGAATTTTAATAACTAATTTAATAACCAATATCCATGCCATTTTAATTATTCTGCCTATGCCGGTAAGTGTTTGATTCATAAATGAGATTTTTTGTCCTAAGTATACATAGTAAATTGGAGGTATTGGGTAGCTCTGTGTAACGCAGCGTTCAATTTGGAAGGATTTGTTTGGTCTCTTCAATTTTACAACTGCTTTATTTGTGTCATATATTTCTTATAGAATTTTAATGTATTTTTTCGTATTCCTTGATCATTTAGGATTTTAATAAAAGTTGATATGTGATGGAATCAAGTGACTTACAATAATCGATACTATGCCTCTAAATATTTTACCTAAAATTTGAGCCAGCTTATTTCCTTGGTTTGTTAAATGTCGGTGTCTCACAAAAAAAATGAATTATTTGGCACAGATTTTGAATATGTGATGTTTATTAGAATGGTATCAACTGTTTGACTGTCAAGATCGAAGTGTCGTTTACAAATTTTGTTAGATTTAAAAAAAACATGGATGCTTAAAATGAAATTATCTTATTGGCTAAAAATCTCTTAAACTATCGTGGTGGGGCAGCTACTTCGGGATGCTCAGTCCTTTGTAATCCATTTTATTGCACCTAATAAATAGTAAAAGTAGAGAAGACAATACATAATATAACACAATACATGTTTATGGTGGCCTTCCGGTCTTTACAGATGTCAGGCGCAGTGAGTTTTTCCCACTTGTTTACAAATACAATTTACCAAGAGAGTTTTACAATATGTGGCAGGTACGTGTTGTAAATTTGAAATATTTTCGAGAATACATTTCTTAACACATTTTAGAATAGATTCATAAGTATAAAGGTAGCAAGTATAAGTCTAATAATATACCAGAAACTATCAAATAAGTTGAGCGATTATACAACAGAAGATGCCGTTTGTCCATTATTTACAAGAACACTTATTTTGAACCAATAAAACTAACAAATAATACATATTATGACCACTTTAGACTACCAAACCTTTTTATAACTAACATTTATAATAGTATAATGAATTTCATTTGTTTATAAAAATATCTTAACATCAGGACATTGGTAATTATTGTTTTGTAATAGGGTAAGAGGTAAAATTTATCTGCATTACCAATTTATGTAGTGAATAGATGTATCTATAGTTAAGGTATATTGATAATCATGAATAAAACCTACTAAGTAAGAGTAGCAAGTATGACTCACACTGTGAGGGTGCCATACATATATAAGCACATATAAACAAGTTATATGTACACAATAATTATATTAAACAATTTACAAATATTAATAATATTTTTCCCTATATATATATATAAATTGTCTAATACATCTAGCACAATAATTTCGTGAATTTCTTAAAAACTACGAGGTTTAAAAAAATCACAACATATTTTCTAAACTTTAAGTAAATTTTGACTTAAGCAATTTTGGAGATGGTGTCCCCAGAATTCATGTGTTTTGTAGATATTTTCAGCAATATCTTTAAAACTACTATAGCTGTACCTGTACATACCGTACCAAGAAACTAACAATACTTTTCTGGAAAAACTGTAATTACACGTCAATACGCTGTCCACCGTTCATCCGTAGTGCCGTCCACTTCCGAGCAACAGACCCAAATCAACACGCCATCCCGCATTCTCTGCCCTCTATAGTCAGCATACGTTGACGTATAGCAACACGAACAAATCGACAATTCATCACGAAGTCGCGAGTTGCGCATGGAATTTGGCGACGTCCACTCAACATGGCGATCGGCGGCAAAAAGAATGAGCGCGTTCGACCCGGATATATTTATAGATTTGCGAGGCCTCGACGGGCTCACCACAAACTAATTTTTTTACTATTTTTTGTCTCTGGTTAATTAGTTTCATCTCTTTCTGGCTAAGCATTTTTTTCGGGTATAAATAGAGGTACTTTTGTTATTAAAATATATTCCTTTTACATTCATCGAATAAGAGTTTTGTTCTGTCGAACTCCCTCTTCACACACATAACATTCTAAGAGTTTGGAAATTACAGAACATGCTCTTTCATTTAATGCCCTACACAAACATATGAAATTAAAAAAAAAATTCTATTATTTTATTTGTTCCCCCTTAAATTCAAGTTTCTACGTTTTAAGGTTTTTTTTTAAAAATGGCGTAGATATTTTCTACAATATCTCTAAATCTGTGTTACGTAAAATTCTGATAAAATTAGTTTTGGAATAATTGTAATTGAACTATAAAGTGATGGGACATAAATTACTCAAACAAAATCAAACACCTCCTAAGAAAAACAAATGTGACAGTTTTCCCTTTAAACATTGCGTACCTGAATTTACTTAAAGTAAAATAAATCGAGTAAATAATCCCCGAATCTGGCACCAAAGTTAGAAAGCCTATGTAGATTGTAAAATATTTTAAAGAATATAAAGATTGCGTCGATCTAGGAATCGTGATCAAATTTTTTGAAGTCAAGTATGTAACGGACACATGTTTTTTGTACGGATACATAAGTTTTCAAGTTTCTTAAATAATAGGTCGGTAAAATTTGAATAGCACACACGTAGCAATAAGATTTTGATCGTTCAACAGACTTTGCTTCTCTAAAGTGACAGACAAAGGTGAACATAATTGTTTAATTAATATAACTATGGTAAATAAATTAGATTGATTTCAGAAAGAAGTTTTATCGATAATAATGGTCTGGAACTTAATTGGAACGAGAAACGGACCCATTTTTGAACCAATTGACCGATGAAATTGAGTTTTAAATTTAGGAAGTTAATAGTAGTATGAATATTCATAGAATCTGTTTTGTCTATAAATTTATGATTCTTCTGTATAAAAATGATAATCGCAATGACAGTTTTTAAACTGATTATACTGAAGTTTTCAAACTGATTATACAAAATATTATTGAAGATTTCAGTAAAGTTTTGAAAATTTAACGCGAAAGCATACCTCTTTGCCGTGCTTCAACTATCAAATGAATCCACTCAGAACCGCTATTACGGGCATCTAAATACTACTTAAACTATTCTAAAGTGAGATGTGTTATGGTGACTGATTTCATGTAAGCTAATAAAAATCTAAATACTCGGAATTTAATGCGGCACTAAAGTCAAAGGGGATGAGAATTTAAAGGTTCTACAACAAACAATTAAATTAATATAATAAAATAGTACATCAACGAAAATGCTAATCGCCATGTTCCATTTAAATTCTAATTCCATATTTTCTAAAATTCTATTAAATGCTTTCAAACAGTTTCAAACACGTTCTTCACTTTGTTAGTCGTCTGTTTATTTGTAACACGGCATAATATACTGCGTCTTATTTAATTTATTCTTAACTAGAAATAATAAACCATCCGTACGAATATGTATTAACATCAAACCAATGATTTTAAATTATATTGATCATCATTATTGCTCTAAGAGTGATTATGAAAAGACAATGCAATGGCCGTGCGTTCAATATAACTAACTCTTTTATATACATGCTATGCTCTCTATCACTTTCTTATTAGTTTATACTGTCTACCACTTTCTTATTAGTTTGTAAATAAACGCTACTTGCAATTCAAATTTTTAATTTTTTTATAAGGTTATAAAATATTGATTTGATATGCCATTGTATTAAACCGGATTTTGTATGTTTGAGTTATTAACAAAAGCTGTTTTAAATGGACATCACGTATGTAGATAATTGTGTAAGTCGGATTTAGAAGAATTTTTAGTTATATAAAAGAATATTATTATGTAAACAGCCTTTCAGAATTATGAAAAAAAATGTTGGGTGGGGTAAAATGTGGGATTTGATAAACGCGCGTTAGAAGTTATATTTCTTTGGCATAAAACAAGAATAACTAATCGAATCAAATAATTAATCGAAACAAAATGATAAAAGAACTGGAGCGTGATTATAAATACGTTTGGTAAAATATAAATTCAGCCAAATAATTACATTTTAAAAATTAAAATTCTACATTTATTTGATGGATGAGTAGTTCACCATTTAATTTTTCTACTGGCCAATCATCCGCCTTCAAAATTATCCCGCTTCAACTTTATTATTTTCTCATGCATTGTAAAAAAATTTATATTTTTATCTAGAATTGCAATAATTATCATTTAATATCACAATAAATTAATTAAATTATATTTAAATTAATTTTAAAATTAAATTTAATTATTTTAAATATTTCAATGAATACTCAGCACTCAATTTAATATAAACACGTATATATATAAAAAAAGCGGGTAGAAAAATAAAATGGTGGACCACTCATCTCTCAAATAACTATTTAAATATATGTTTAGTTAGCAACTTCCGCCTCTTGATTTCCTATATATTTTTGTTTCCTAGTAAGCAACTTTATTCTGTTCATTTTTTGTTGCATTCGTAAAATTTCATTCATATCATTTTTTCGTAACGGGCCTAAAAAAGTATGACTTTAAAAAAATATTAAAATTGTATATTATATAAGCAATTGTACTTGTATCGTTTTTGCCGCCAGACGGTGGTTCGTTTTAAAACATATAAGGAAGCCGAAGGGCGCGCTAGATGAAGAAAGTTGCCCTCGTACGCAGGCGGGAGACTTCTTTGATCGTAATTACACCAACACATGCGTGTGAGCCCGTGTACGGACGCACGTACACACACACAGGCGTATAAAAACGGTGAACTACAGGGAGATCAGAAGGTCAGTGTTCATTTTGGACCATTTCTTCACAACTCACGCAATGTCACTATCTATATTATAATATACTTTTGATCTAATGAGAGACAATATTTTCTGAGTCTTTCGATTATGCCGTTAACAGTTTTATTAATTTTAATTTAAAAAATCATTTTATTTTTTTTTTAATGTCCGTACTGTACCAATTTGTATGCTTACTGTCATTTATTAAAATAATCGTTAAACTTTACGATTTACGTCATCAAGAACTTTCATTATGTAGTTTTTCTGGGTGATAAAAGGCAAAAAATAGTGTATCGAGTTTAAACATTTATATATATATATATATATATAATTATTTAATTCAATTTGTAGCTATAGTTGCTAATGTCACATACCTATTTGATCGACATTCTTGTAATAACCATTCGATACTATTGTAGAATATCTTAATATTTAATATCATAAAAAATGATAACTTATTGAAGAAAATGTCAAAATTCAGAAATGTTATTAGTTATTTAAGCTCCCGTCCTTTTTATATATTACAAATGACTTAATCATAATTGTCCACAATTTCTGGTATTTCCGCACTCTTTATTTTTAAACTTCTGAACCACCCAACGACCCCAACCACCCGTGCCCTTGAGGTACAAGGCGAAGACCTGGGGGTGTGGGCGTGAGGCCCAGAATTTAATCGCGAGACGCCGCGGCGCCGCCATGCTGATATATTATTTTAAAGGCGGCGCCTGCCCTTAGAGTTTTGGCTTCAGTAACCTCTTGTAGTTAGCTCTACCTAGAAACGATGTAAACAGTTTTGACTTGCGTAGCTTAAAACTAAAACTGTCGACGGGCAGGTAAACTAATCTCGTAAGAAATGATATTAAACTGCTTCTTTACAGTTTCTAAGCATTAATCTTGCTTCGAATCTATGATATCGAGGCCAGAAGTGCTAGGGTTCGCCTTGCTATATTTATGATGCCATTCTTTCACCTGCTCTTTCACTCCCCGTCGCATTGTATCTATTATTCCATCTTTCATTTAGAGCAGCTATGATGAGACGGCATATTAGTATATTTATTTCTCATAAATACCCTTTAATTTTTTTCTCATTCACTTAGTTAACATAAGAAAAATCATCTTGGCCTTATTAAAATGTATGAACAAGAATTTTTCTCATAGGAAAAGAAAAAAATTAAATTAAAAAAAACATAAAAAATATTTGAGTCCTTACCATTGTATAATGAAATAAAAGATAGCCTTTAAGATCATATGCGAACAAATAAGAACGGAAACAACAGTTTTATGTTATAGATTGAGATTGAGGCGAAAGTACTGTTAAGTTTTTGTTTAAAAGAAAGTTCTGAAAGTTCTGTTAAAATAAGACGCCATGTCTTGTTGTGTGTTGTATGAGAAAAATTGTTATAACTTCACTAAATAGTCACACCATTATTTATTTTATTTATTTATGTACTTTCATGTATACGATTGATACATATGGCGGACTCCTCATTACGAAAGAAATCTGTAATAGCCAATCAAAGCATAAGTCCAACCCCGCTAGACGAGCGGCGAAGAATCGAACCCGGACCTGGCAGTGCGCCGCGCCGTCAAAGGTGTACGTCTTGTAATCACTACAACACACCATCCTTTGAAAATATTACATCAGAAATACGATATTCCATCATCACCATCAAACTCTCGTAAATCTCCGTGCCCAGAAATAAAATTAAACTCCACGGGATAACTGCTAAAAGATGTCCTTGGTATCCTTCAAACTTTAATCTAAAATTCATTAGGAACGAGATAAGACACATACTGAGGCATACGCACGCACGTTCACACGCTCGCAGTCACAAATTGATGAAAATTAAATGACTCCTCCTAGCATTCCAGCTAGCCATTTTTAGTTCTACAATTTTAGTTCAATCTGGGTTTCAATTTGTTTAGTACACAAAATGCTTTGAAGTTTTTAACGAAAAATCCCGGATTTGTTATTGTTCTAATCAATTGTTTCGCACTATCAAAAAAATTGAAATCCTTATTGCCCATATATCTTATTAACTATAATATATTAAAACACGTAATGTACATGTATAACAAATAAGATTTTTCCTGATTGTGCATAGTAAAAACAAAACTTGAAATAAGTGGGTAGTTGCTATCTTCGATTAAGATTCGTTATTAAAACTGTTATACTGAAAAATATTGTATTCACCCCTGATTTGACGAGGGACCCAAATACCCCTCTTAAGATTTTGTAAGAAAAAAGTAATCATCATTTTTACTATATTCAATATGTGTGCATTAACTCTTAAATAATATTTTTTTTATTTTTAGGGTACCGCGTCTTTAAAAAACGAATTCTTTTAAAATAATTCACGTAACCATACCCCATCTGTCTGTCAGATCTGTTTTGTTTTCAAAATTCGTTCGACGTAGAAGATTGAAATTTAAGTAACATCCAGTTGAAACACAAAAATATTTGTGACAATTTTATAGGGGTGAAATGGTTACCCGGAAATTTTCTTTTTAACTTCACGAATCGTAAGGATATCATTTCAAAAGTAAGTAACTTAAAACAATATTTTTATAATTTTAAATAGCATTTTGCTATACATATATTGAAAAATATGGTAAAAAACACTCTTTATTCCATTTGTTTTCGAAGCTAGCTTTTATTAAGAAACTATACCGATGATTTTAGATCTTATAGTAATGAGAATTACGCTACAATTTTGCACCTACAAAGAATCTAATAGACATGTGAAAGATTGATATATTGAAATTTATAGATTTAAAATAATTTAATGGAAAAAAGGTACCTAAGTTTGCACGTGATTCTCGTTCTGGGAGTACTCCTCTTAACGATTTTTTTTAATAATTTTGTCCTCACTCTGGATATAAGCATTAAAACAGCCTGGTGCAAAAAACGCCTTGGATTTCCTTCCTTTAACATAATCGCTATAACAATACCAAAGGTGCTTTACACAAAGAAAAATATTGAATAGCTGTTACATATTATTAAGTTCCTACGGTTAAACTAAGTCCTTTGATAGATATGTCGCTAATACTTTAGTCTTCTCTCTTCTATATTTATGGCACAGGCAGACAATGACCACCACAAACGGTTGATGTATTTAACATTTTAAAGTTATTGTGTTGTGTTTTTGACCAACAAATTCGACTAACCAATTTCTACAACAGGCAGGTATACTAGCAGGTTATATTGAATCTTCGGAACTAAGCGTTCCACACACAATTACAGTTTAATCAGCAAAACAGATCCTAAACACGAAGCGCAATGTAAATAGCCTGTACAACCAACCGCAAGCACGGCGAAACTCGAAATCGTATTATAAATACGTAACTCGATTAGCCCCGGCAACCGGGTACAGTCGAAGGCAATCACTTAGTATGCAAAATGCAGTTAGGCAACGTCTAAGAACCAGAAATGCGCTTAATAAAGTGCAACGGGTGGATACAGTCACATGCACTGAGCGTAAGATCTGGTAAATTATTTATTGATCCATATTATTCTGTTTTGTATCGAACACGTTTTAAAACCGTTGAGCAAAACAACAGAGAAACTTGTTTCAACATGACTTCAATATGATTTTTGGCTAATGCTAAAAATAAAACTGGACTTTTTACCAAAAAACTATTTGAAATTATCTCTCTAGTCACCCCACTTTTGTCAGAGTGATCATGATGTACATGGGTAGTCTTTTTCATTCTTCCTCTCACCTCGTATTGCCGTTTTAACAATGCGTTTCCACTTCAGCCGATTGGTAGCGTTTCTAGAACATTCGGTAATTCTGGTCTCTGTCACCTTCTTTATCAGGTCCGATGGACAGACGGAGTTGGAAATAGCCCTCGTGATCGTTTGCCTTCAACCTGTCCCTGCACCGTTTGACGCTTCATCGGAAATGATTTTCTAGAGATATATCCGAAGAATTCAAGAATTCACAGTCGACGAAAATCTTAAATCATACATTGATTTAAAATAGTCATAAATTAAGAATAATCTCAAAATCAACGTAATTCACGAATCACTATATCAAAATCAAATAATCTCAATCTCAAAATCAACGTAATTCACGAAACACTATAGAATACGGTACTCTTGTAAAATACATATTCTCGTGTTAGAGAAAATATAAAAATTTAAATCAATCGCGAGTCGAACTCACAAACCGAGTGCTATATACTGTAAATTTTTTAGCATGATTGAAACTGTCTACAATTCTACTTTCACACACAAACTTGTATGCCCACTTCAAATACGTACTAATAGCGCGTAATGCGCGCTCAACCTTTGGATGTACAACTTTTGAATGATGTTAATTTTGATAAAACTTAAAAAAAATGATTGAATATCCTTTGGGTATTTTAAAATAAGAATTTTTTTCGCCATCATCACAGTTTAGTTCTGATTTTGATTAAACAATTAAATTGTTTATAATACGTACATTTGCATATCTATAGCAAATTTTGGAAGGAAGGTCTTCATTTTCTTTCAAAAGTGACGTTAAAATGACATATTTTCCAGATTTTATTTTCATGTACAAAAAACTTTTCTTAATGTTTTAAACTCGTCTTAAACGATTATTTTCTTTTATTTTTTTATTTTACGCGTAAAGAGTTTTATGTATCTTTAGGTTTTACTTGACAATTCACATGCTAAATCTGATTTTTTCTTTGTTATTGCAATTTCTCACTAAAAATAGGTTAGTTATTGTATCTAATATTTCTGATTCCTTACTGCTTTCATCACACACGTGGTCAGCTGTTTTTATCCCTTACGTTACACCGAAATCACTTTTGATTCGTTTTATGTATTCGGTTACCATCTCAAGTCTAGAAGTATTTTTGATTGGGGGTAACATTTTACGTTACCATTTCGTCGTAGGTTTCTCAATTCGGTGTTGAGTTTTGTGGTCAAAAAGTCCAGTCAAATTAGACCAGATTATAACTCACGTGTATAAATAATAAGTGAAATTAAATCAAAGATAAATCTTGACCGTTGATTTCGTGACCTTAACTTGCGTTTTTCATTTGAAATTTTTAAGAATTGTATGATGCCCGAATCATTTTTGACCGCTTTGACGAGTCGAACTTCAAATATATTTTATTATTCTTTCTATTGCTTCATTTTTAAATTAATTTATAATAATTCTTTCTTAGTTTGAATTCCTCCTTCTTACCTGTAGCTTAATCAATTACAATATTGTTTCACTTTTACGTTCTTCAATGTTGCGGTTAATATAATAACTGCAACATTGAAGAGCGAAAGTCAGCTTATACTAACGTAATCAGGTGATAACCGCAAAATTGTCAGTAGAAATTTAAGTAGTTCGGAAAATATTACTTATTTTATGAACAAGAATTAAGCAAGGGAATTGAACTTTTGAAAGGGTTATAGACATATCAAAATAATGTTCGAAGTAATATTAAATAACACGAAAAGTTTCAAAAAGATCAATGACGTATATAGCTAATTTGGTTTTTTAATATAGATCAAAACGTTCTATTTGTTTAAACAAAAAATTTTTTTTCATCTATTTTAAGATAATATTTTAAAGAATCATTACCACAATGAAATCTGCAATAAACTGCTGGGGTTTAAAATTTGTGACGCACCACGGTTCATCTGTTATCATTCTTAGGGTTGAGAGCTGGAATCTTCACAACATTTCTATATTGGACTTTGCAACAATTCCCCACAGATGCATGCAACATGTCCATATAGGCTTTGTTATAAATTTATAGAGCAGCAGTTTATTTTGGAGCGATAGTCGTGACTTCTTGTTCAGTACATTTTTCTCAATTTTTGACCTAATGCACAGCGTTTTATAAAAATGTGTTTGGTCCAAATTAGCCGTCTGACCCTATAAATTCTTAAGTACTTGGCGTTATAATCTTGCAGTAGTTGGACACCATTGAGGGTAACAGATGGGCTTTTCTAGTGGTGAAGGTCACTTGGATACATTTACTTTCATTTACTCTCATTTTCCAGGCTTTGATGCATTAGAATATTTGTTCGAGGCTAGTTTTAAATAATGTTCGAGGTATAATAAGGCTAATTTGAAGTTTCTAAGAGCAGTGTCAGTAATAGGGTTCGCTGAGAGTATTGCAGTGTCATTAGCAAAGGTACCCGCAACAACACCTTCTGAAGTAGGAAGAGCGGTTGTGTAGAGCAGGTATAGCGTGGGGCCATTACACCACCCTAAGGGACTCCTTCGTGGATTTTATGTAGGCTGTATTGGTATTCCCCTGTTTTACAAATATAGGTAGTGAGTTTGAAGGTAATGTACGCCCAAACGTATAAATATAATCGAAAACGTAGTTTATTATGTTGTAATTAATCAATTAAAATTAATTAGATCAATAAAATTAATATTGCATTATCATCATTCAATATTTATTGCTAAATAAGTTGAAAAAAGCGCACAATTTCGTCTCATTAGGATTACGGTGTAACCGAAGAGTGTAACCTTGAAATAAAGTTTATGTTTACTCGTCGATAATTAGTTTATTAAACCATTCCGTGCGCCGAGATTGAAATAGATATCAGTCAATTCCTCCATGTTTGGATACAATAACATTGCTAAGTTTCCGTAATGAATCTTGGTTTTGAAGATCGAGACCATTGGGATGCTGATTTTGAACACCCTATTGAGAACCAGCAACTAATTTTAAAGCTAGAGTTGAATGATTCGATAAGAGACTTAAGACTGGCAAAAGATATAGTCTTGGTTTGTAATTGTAAGGGATACAAATACTTTATCCTGGAACTACATTTTTCTGGTACCGTAATAAAGAAAAGGATCAATCCCATCTATAGCAGTCATGTACGAAGCTGAATTTTAATTTTTGATTGGTTTGATGAAGATGTGCGACACTGAATACGATGGTAACGAATGGAGACTTTCATTCATCATTCATCGACTCAGAAAGAAGCTTAAAAACAGTTTTACATCACAATGAGAACAAGTATTCCTTTTTGTAAATTGCTCATTCTGTACATTTAAAATAGTATGAAAATTTATTAAGAGTCTTGACTAAAATCAACTACAAGCAAAAATAAATCGTGCGTAGAGATTCAAAAATACTCGTTATTTTATAAGGACAGCAAAATGGTTATACAAAAGCTCCTTGCTTTTAACGTCAATAGGACAACAGGGATAGGGTATAAAGAGAAAATAAAGACCTACTAGAACTAATTTGGATCCAGGAAGTAAAAATATAATTCAACAAAGCTTCGTGCCATCTGAAAAAGTTTTACTGTCCCCTTAGCACGTAAAAGTTAGTACTATGAAACAAGTCATGAAGACTTTAAATAAACAAGGCGGTGGATTTAAGTATTTAAGAGGAATATCACCATCGTTATCTGATTCAAAGCTGAAGGAAGGTTTTTTTGTTGGCTGCAATATAAGAAAGTTAGTGGAAGACAAAAACTTCTATAGAAAGCTGAACTCTGTAAAATTGTCAACATAATAAATATTTCAAATTTTCCAAACGTTATATTGCCTTGAGAGCCTCAAACTTTACTTCCTTCAATTTCATTTAAGCTATTTCCTTGATAACTTATAAGCTATAAATGAAGAGCAAGGTGAAAGAATTCACCAGGATATAAAAGAAATAGAAAATAAAAGAAATAGAAATAGTAAAAAAGCATTGGTGCGCAAGTGATTCAAGCATTATAGCAGACTACTGATGGATACTAAAATGTAATGTTTCAAATATGACTCACAAGAGAAAATCGCTAAACAGAAAAACGAAAAAAATTGTATGGAAATTTAAAAATAATTCAAATTAAAGACATAAAAATGTTTAACTTTCAGTTTATTATATAAAAAAATTGAAAAAAAGAGCAGCTATATGCGGGCGTGCAATGACGAGACGAGCAGTTAGTAGTCTAGATATATATGTATGTGTGTATGGGGTTAACCACTTACAGGCTATTGTTTACAGGCTATTGTTATCACGAACATGAAAAGAGTCATAATCCCTTTTTGACTAAAAATGGCTAGAAAAATGGATTAATATGTGTGTCAATAGGACACAAAGTTAAAAAAATGTCATGTGTAATAAAATATAAAAATAATTTTGGACACGTTATTTCTTAGACCTAAGTTTTCTTTCGATTTCTCCGGTTTATAGCGATTTTCGTAAATAAAAATTAGGTGTAAATTTGATAAATAACATGTTTTAAATGCAAAAGTGACCCGATCTCGAATTTGAATATTTTTGAGTGAAAAAGTAGTTTACATTTATTTCAATAAATAAAATTCAAAACTTTGCTATTTCTTTTGGGATTTTTGCTCAAGTAGATGAAATGTTTGTATTATTTAGGTCGAAAATAAAATATTTGTAAATCATTACATTCAGCAGTGTCACATAATAGTAGACTGGCCCTAACTAGAACTTAACGATTGTTAATTACCGATTATACGTGATACACTGGATCGAAAATATATAACAGCAGTATTTAAAAAAAACAACATTAAACTTTTATTGAATATATTCGGCGTTAATTTTGTAGAAATTCATTATTCACAATTAAATGAAACTATGTGATGTAGTATTATTTCTACTTTCTTTAAGTTCTTTACCACGACCTAGGTTTCGTTGTATTACAACATCTTCAGGTGGGATATTAGCAAAGAAAGAAAGAATCTCTAGTAATATCCACTATCGTAATACAACGAAACCTAGGTCGTGGTAAAGAACTTAAAGAAAGTAGAAATAATACTACATCACGTAGTTTCATTTAATTATGATTAATCCTTTAACTTATTTTTAACGTCTTTATTAGCGAGTGAGTAACAAATGTGTAATAACATTGACATACCCAGAACAACACTATTATCACCATGTTTTAAGGTCATCCTATGGTATCAAATCGTTACTTTCTTCATTTCTTCTACGTGCATGAGTCCGCCTCTCCAGAATCTGGTACGTCAATGGTAAAGAATCGTTTTAGGGTTGTTCGGTGAGACAATATTTAAAAGTTTACTTCTGTAAGAATTGCGAAGCTGTTGTTGTTTAAAGAGTAAGCGTTAATTTTAACCGTTCCTTCTTCCGTTACTTGCACCGCACATTTTTTTTTCTTCATTACTTTCTCGCACTCGCATCAAATTCATATCAAAATTCATCACCATTGGAACTTTAAAAGAAATTCATTTTCCAATTTACCTAATGTGGAAATTGAATAAATAAAAAATTTAATAAGTAAAGTTCTGAAAATTAAATCAATTTTTACGATTTCGTACCTCAAAAGGAAAAAGGATACCTGTATAAAATCACTCATTTGTCTATCTTTTCGGCTGTCACGGCCGATTTTCTTAGAAACTATGCGACGCAGAAACTTAAAATTTGGCATACCTATAATATATGCAAAATTTCATTGAGGACCGTTTACGTATCCGTCTCCTGCATAGTTATGAACTGAATGGAACTACACTAGCGAGTTTTATCTGTGCGGGGTCTAGGTGTAATTATGGATAATCAGCTCACATTTCATAGTCCTATCGTCGAGACTTGGCAGATTTAGTATTCGCGCGATTTTCTTGATATCGAAAATGTCGTTATTTTACTTAACTATTTAATCTCTTTAGTTCTTCTTAAACTAATGCATCCCTGTGCTCTCCGCGTGAAGCTACTCAATCCAAATGTTGAAGAAAATATTTAAAAAGTTCAATCGAAAATGCATGGATATTTTCCTTATTGATTCCCCTTCAACTCCGACCGGAGTATTTTTTGATAATGTTTTTTTTATATTATAAAATTATTACTTTAAAAACCCCTCGGTCTTGAATTTAGTAGCCCTTAATGCCCCCGACTGTTACATGACGTCATAGTTTATTTCATCTGCCTAGAGCGCGCACGAATATTCTAAAGCGTTCGCCAGTCTCTCGTGTACATATATTGTTCAACGCAGTATTGCGATATTGGCTGCTTCATGAATTGATAGAATGTAGTTGCTTAGTAGCGCACAACTGACCATTGTTGTTGCTACTTTTCTGTTATTTGTTCTAGTTTTAAAACAATTCGTTCTTATATTCTACAACATGGCCGATACCTTGAATAAATCTGTAAGTCAGGCTGAGATTATCAAGAATCAAATAAATTAATATATCTTATTAACCTACATATTTTGTGCCAGCTGTTAAAATTTTCATGTAAGAAATAATAAAGATAATTAAGGATTTTTTTTTAATAGCCTATGTCACGTGGAGTAAAATTTAATAGGAATGGTTATTAGGAATACAAAAATATTTTTTTCATAATGTTAAATTTCATATTTAAAAATATCTTCTAAAACATATGCGCTATATCATCATAACTACAAACAGGATTGGTAAAATTTTACTAGAAAATTATAGGAAAACTGCAGCGATTATACCAGATCTTATAATTTCTTAAATATGTAACATCTTTTACGGCTGGAAGGGATATAATATGTCTTACATTTAAGTTATAAAAAAATAATATTAGTGAATAGTTTAATAGAAATACGAGTCATACAATCCTTAAAAGTTAATAACTAGCGCGAGTTCCACTCGTGTTTAATAGGTTTTTTTAAGATTTAAAACTTTAATTCAATCTCGCACACTGAAGTGATTAACTAGTAGTGACACTGCAAAACCAACTAATGGCCAAAAAGCATAAAAATATTATTTATTATTTTTTTCAATTAGCGTAAGGATATTAAGCTAAACTAATTTTTTAAGATGCCATTCACTATGTAAAATAATGTAAATTTGCAACTTTCCATTTAAACTGGCTTTATGTTGTGTGACGTGCAATTTAAACTAGGGACAGGTTTCATAACCTGGAAACATTTAAATGTGTTGATTAAATTAACTGACTCATCCGAAATATTTTGATATTTTGATATCATACGAAATATCTTGGCACGACCGACAAAGGGTTTTGACTTCGCTTCAAATATGAACGTGCGCAAATATTATCAATTAAAATTTCGTTGACCTGAATATTTTATAAGTTAAAAGAAAATTTTCCCAACATCTTGCAATTTTTATATTTTTTGCATCTATTATCTCTCATTTATATTTATATTTAACTAATCATCCAGTAACTGCTGTTTTTTTACGGCCTATACATGTAATAACCTTAATTGGGCAAATTCCTGAAACTTTGACTAAACATTTATTTTGGTTTTCCGGATAATATACGGAATATCTATCATTATATTAATCTAAAGTAGAATTATGGACAAATCCTCCTTTGTAATGCATTATAAAGGCGGGACCTTCACAATTATATGCTCGTCGGAACTTTAAAGAGACACGAAATTACGACTTCAATAAACAAAATAACTGACAAATATAATGGTTTTAGGTAATGTCCTCATCCACCCAATCGAAACGAATAATGCTAATTTTAAAACAAAAACTAGCCAAGTGTGAGTCAGACTCGCGCACAAAGGGTTTCGCAGGACCAAACAATATCAAACTAATAAGTTTGTATTTCTAAAAGACACTGTGAAAAACAAAATTATTGTTACGGTCGGTACCGAAAATATCCGATATCCCAAAAACTGCACAAGATATCTTATTCAAACTAATTTCATTGAAAGTTTATTTTAAGCTCGACTACTTCAACTTTTTTCAAAATTTTACACGCGTTAGTTGAAAAGTTAGAACGGGTGAGACTACTTTTTAAGATTTTAGAAGTGCATATCTTGCCAACTACTGACTTAAAAAAAGCATTTTTAAGCTCGATATAATTTTTAATAACTATCTAACGACACCCCACACGCCTATGCGCACTGGATCTTTATCATCCCTCAATTACATGTATCGAATGCCATCCCTAATATTTTTTTTTCATAATTCCATTATGTAGTGCTAATAGCATCTGTATAATGCCAATTGTCTCCGAGTAAAATGGCTGTGACATACGGACAGACGGGCCGACAGACAGACAGAATGAAATTATAAGGTTTCCATTTTTGCCATTTGGCTACGGAACCCTTAAAACTAGCCAAGTACGACAAAAACGCAATCTTTTGATGTTTTTATACGAGGTACCCAGACAGTTTTATTCACATTATTCAAATCCGTGGTTGAAAAATGAGAAGTGTCAAACATTATTCATCATCTTACAGATTAATTTATGAGAATTAAAACTTAAAAAGAAAAAAAAATTATAAATTGAAACTTTGTTTAATTTTGCAAGACCTGATGAGACTCGATATAATACGCGAAATACAATATCATCTCCGCTTTATACACATGAGTGAACACCTCTTAGAAAGTACTTCAAATTAAAATAAAAAATGTTTTTTATGTTTTCCATCAAACCAATTAATATCCTGACCTAAAGCATCAATTTCGCACGTAAGTCACAAAAATATAGAAACTGCGAGGCTGTGACAAACGGACGGACATATCAAAGTTCAAAGGATTATTTGTATTAAACAACATACGCTTCTTAGACTAAGTTGAAATATAAATCACGTATGGAATCCGCAACGTAACTGAATTTTCCGCCTCGTCTGCAGCACAAAGGAAAAATGGAACAGCGCACTTCAAATTCCGGATAGCTAGCAGCGGGACGGACAGGACGGAAATTGCTTTTAAACGAAGACTGTTTTTAATCCTATAAGTGACACTCGCGACTTTCTGGAAAATCGAATTTTTCTAGCGACTTTTACACTTTTTATAATCAAACGATGATAGCTGATTTGTTCGTCAGCAGCAATTGGATTATATGCTACCATGCCACAATCAGTCGTATAAAATGAATATCGTATATTAGGAACGTAAATCAATAGAGAGCAAAATCAATTTACGTCATTTTAGAAAAATGAATTCACATTATACGTGTATGTGTATTTATATTTACAATATGTAATTGTTTATAAATATATTAATTGTGACCCGGGAATATATTAGTGTCAAAATTGATTTACGACCGCATATAAAATTTGATCGTAATAAAAAATGCTTAGGTAACATTTTGCCATGATTAGAATCGTTTAGTGAAAATATAATTATTATAGGTAGTTGATGATTTAGTTAAGAAGTTGTTTATTCAAGCAAAGCAATAGCAGCGTCATCTAGCGGCGCCTTAAGAAAGATTTTGGTTACATCTTAAAGAACTGTATACTTTTCCTAGATAATAAATATTATATTTCTTACGCTGTAATTCAATATATTAATGTACAAGATTTCGCCAAAATAAATTTATTCTTTGAGGAACTATTAAATGACAAACAAGTAAAACCAAAAAAAAAAACAAATTTCGCATTTATAATATTAAAATATTTATTTTACGTATTTGCGCTGTACTATCAACGATAATTTATGACCGATTTTAGAACAAGCAATACTAATCGATAATAGTACTTAGTTTTGAAGTTAAATTATCTTGGACGAACTTGGGTCATAAGGGAGAATTTCTAAATCACAGCGCCTAACATTTCTTTTTTAAAAGGTCACAAGTGAACTGTAAATATTTATTTTAGAAAAAAAAACATTTTAAACAAAACTGATAGATAATTTTATGCTAATTTTTTTATCGCAAGTCCAACTGTTTCCGAAATATCTAATATAAACTGTTTTACAATATGACGGCTCTAGTATAGCCCCTCGATCACACGAACTTAAACCTATACACAGGCGGATCCACTAACTATTTCCATTTGGAAAATCTTGTTCGAAACACGCTGAATTATGAAAACCCATAAACCACTCTCTGAATACTTGATTACTAATTATTGCAGTCCAAGCGAACGAACTCGCGACCGGAAGCTATTTATACATATTTTTGTTATATTGATTTCGTTACCGTAATTTTGGAATCACTCCCTTTCTTCAATAAATTTATTAGTAAAATTTAATCGCTTTGCGATTTAATTCGATATAGATAGATACAAAATAAACTATAGATACAAAATATACAAAATAAACTGATATAGATACGAAATATACAAAATAAACTGTATAATTTAATTTCTATTTTCGTTTCGAGGTTACATCCGAATGAAATAAAACTGCCAAGTACGAGTAGAATTCACATTACAAGGGTCCGGTATACACTTAGACACAATAAATTGTAAGGATACATAATATATATATGAAACTATTTACAAATATCAATATTATTTTTCACAGGAGTAAAAATATCCTGAATTTTTCAAAAATGCTTTAGTTTGTGTATTTCATAATTTTCGTAATTGTATATACTTACCTTTTTTAAAAAGAAAATTTAATATTAATATCATTTCTAATTTTGAGTAAAGAATCTAGATATTGTTTATGAATTTCAAGACCCATATTCCTAAAATCGTATTTCGTTTAGAAGTCGGAAACCGATCGACCGACAGACGGCCGGACGGACAGACGATATTGCAACAACAAAATGGTTCCGTTCGGACCCTCTGGCACTTTAGTACGGCAAAGTAAAATGTAAACCAGGCAGTCGTGACTTCTTACAGCATTTTGTAATGCTTTACGAAAATAAGTTTAAAATTTTCCTGCGCCCTCTTTTAGTCAATAGGCTAACCATAAAGAAGGGAAGAATTGTTACTGATCTCGACGTGAACGCCATCTTTTGAGTATTAAGAACACCATTCAATTTAGTGTTCGTCGTTAAATAAATTCCACTTTGCTCAGGATACTCTGACGCCATTCCTTCACTTCCTGTAATTTTGTTGCGGTCTTGTTATAGAATTTGTTTTATAAATACAAAATGAATAGCAAATCTAATACAGGTCAGGGTATTCTTAATTAATTTACTTATCATAAATTCTTTACAAATTACAAATGGGCAACAATAATTGAAAAGATAAGTAAACAGTGATCAATTTCGAGATTGTATTATATAGATATAGAATATAGTACGATGTTCACTTATGCGTCGTTAAATCAATAACAAAATTAGAAAAAGCTGCATGTAATCACTAGAATTCCTCTCAATTATTTGATTTTGGTTTCTCAAGAACTTTTAAATTTTTTGTAAATCAAAAAATTTAAATAAAATAATCCAATATCTTGTTGCAAATATAAACTTTTCTTTGGTTTATAAGAAAAAAGAGCAATCTCAAAATGTTTAACAAACAATTTAAATGATTTATTTCAGTTATATTTTTGGCAAACTATTTTTTAATAAAATCTTTTCAAAATAGAAATAATTATGTGTATAAATCTTTCCATTTTGGACAAAAGTTAATTAATAAAACCATTTGCATAAAATATTTAAATCATGTCGATTCATTTGAAGTAATAAAGAAAAACCGTTAATCATACCAGACCGCCATTTAATAAAAACATACCTATCTAATCAGATTAATTACTTATATTATTCTTATCAGATACCATTACGTCATATCTAAATAAGGAGATAAACGTCCACACATGATAAATATATGACGAATTATATTCACTTTATTATCTATAATTCAATTAAGTATTAAGACATTTTAAAATAAGTATAAAAACAAATTTAAGACATTTTTGCCCACAAATATGAATGAAATAGTTAGCGCCATCTAACGGACAGGAGCTAAACCAAAAGTCATAGTTTTAAAAAATTAACCAAAGGTTATAAAACAGTCGTTTAAAATAAAACTCAGATGGACATATATAATTAATAATAATAATAGTTTTAAAATACATGTATATTTTTAAATTAATACTAAAAATTACAATACCAAAAAATTCAATAAGTATTTCGTGACAGTTTAATATAAAAAAGATTGTATATTATAGCATTAATATAAACATCTAATTTAAAACAGGAAAACACATACGGAACATTGACTTTTTTCACTAAGTTATACTAAATTTGACAAAAATTATTTAAGAATATTTAGAATAGAAAAATTTTCAACGTCTACTTTATTTGTGCATACACTTCTAAAAACATATATTTTTTAACAATGTTCTTATCGGACTAACTTTATTTCTCAGCTATCATTTGTTTTCTCATAGGACAGTGATCGAACGTCTCCAATTATAATTTTGAATCTTTTTTGTAAAGTTAATTTTGATTATAAATTGTGCATCTGAACGAGTAAATAGTACTTAATGTCTGATCGATGTCTATTTATGGTATATCATCGAGTGAGGTAAACAAGAATAGCAAAAAGCAAATCATAATGACTAGTCCGTCTCGCGAGAGAACCTTGTCTTGGAGTTCGCCGTGAAATGTATCAAAACTGTCCTCTGTGATTGGAACACATAAAATGCGCTCAAATAAATAAAGTTTCCCCTATTCAAAACTTAAACACGAATACAAATAGACATCACGCCAATTATTTCCACGATCTGTTGCAACCCGTTGTTATAACTTGAATTTAATAGTTATTAACTTTGTTCTTTTATTGACCACTTGCACAACTATTATATAAACTTAACATATGATGTACGACAACAATCTGAAGAAATAAATGAATATATACACATGTGTCATAAAGAATAAATACAATTTCCCTGTAATAGTATTAAACTGCCTTTAAAAAAGGATGAAGTTCTCATTGTGATTCTGCACGTACAAACAAAAAGACACACAAATGTGTGTCGTCTTGTCTTTGTTCCCTCATATTTCCATCATTGATTCTCTTTTTTTATTTGGAAAGGGGTATCACACTTCCCAATAAAAAAGTAGGAAATGTAGCACTCCTCTGTACGATTCCAAAAAATCTCTAGCAGACGTAGTTTTTAAAAAATGTATTTTTCTTTAAAGGAGGTATTTAATATCAGAAGTTCTAACCAAGTGCTTATATTTTCATTGTTATATATCTTTCTTTATGCTTCTTATTCGGTACTTATTTGAAGTTAAATTTTTTTGAAAAACGTTTTACAACATTAAACTATATTAATATGAGAGTTATATCGAATAGAGTTCACATAAGCATTACCAAAAAGGCCCTATATTGAAATCTCCACTTATTATAACTTAGTATTTATTATAACTTAGTATATTATAATGTAAGCTGAGAACATTACAAAGTACTGGACAACATATAACTCAGTGACAACGGAAGAAGAGATAGATTAGTGATTGTTGCGAAAGGTAAATATTTTACCCACGAATAACTTCAAATTTTGTCATTATTATGTGAAATGTACGATTACTGAGAAATTCAAAATATTAAATTACCATGAAATTTTCCGAATAAATATGATATGTTTATTCCAATATATTAGTGCTCAGTTCAAGATGACACTGGTCGAAAAACGAACTCTCCCTGTTAAGATACTGCTTTGAGAATAGATACATGATAACACATTAAGTTTAAAAAAAAACGTTATGCGATTTTCTCAAAAGCAGTTGAAACTGTGAAAGGTAGTTTCGTTTCAACGATGTGCGACGCTATACTAGCGCCATCACTCAGTCAACACATAAATATTGACAACATTCATAGAACAAAGATGACGGTGCATGAAAAAATTGGAACAGTATCGTTTGGTGTGTAAACGCCTTGAACGATGGAAATGATTTGTGATATTTTTGAAAAACCATACCGGAATAAAATATGTGCAATTAATTAAACAGTAATATTTAAGTAAATTTTGGTCATTAATAGTCTGTTTTTAGGACCATGTAAAAACTTGAAAATTATCAGTGTATGTGAAATTATCACCTCGTTTTTGGGTTTGTCAAAACTTTATGCTCATGACTATAACACGAGAGAACGCGCACGAACATGAATATAACACGAGAGAACGCGCACGAACATGACTATAACACGAGAGAACGCTCACGAACATGAGTATAACACGAGAGAACGCGCACGAACATCCTGAGTGCCAAACTGTTTTTCCGAAGCGCTGATGCGCTTTAGCTTTACCAATGCGCTGTTGTGAGAGGCGACCAATCTTAATATTCTTTCTGCTCTATTGACCGCTTTAGAATTGGGATTAAGGAATTGTTTTAGGTTTCACGATTGTTTTATTTTGATTTGAATTAATGCGTGTTTTTTGTTCTACTGATTTTTGCGTATGTTATTATATGTGCCCTAAACTATTGTCATTTTAGTATTTGCGCATGTTCAACATAATCTGTAAACGTGGCGTGGGGATTTTCGATAAATAAATAAACATGTTTCATTGTATTTAGTGTTTTTTAATTACGTTTAATAAATCAAAATAAAACTATAGTATAAATATTACTTCCGCTGCATGATCCGCGGAGTATATATTGTGTTAATTGTTAATACTTATTAATTCATAAATTAAGAACAACGTATTCTGAAGAACCATTCAATTATTTTAATGACAGCGTGAAAGGTAGAAAGAGTTATAAACATGTATTGTATTTATGCTAAATTTATTATGAAAACGAGAGTAACTGGCTAAAATATATATTTAAACTTGGCAGATCCTGCGAAAGAAGCATCCCGTGAAAAACAGATCACGATAAAGAGAATGAGCTTACAAAGTGGTCATTTATAAAATTTCCACTTATGATGTATAAAGACATACCGCACACTAGAAAAGGCATTTTTCGTCTTTTGCCGAACCTTAAAAACTGTAACAAGTAACTTGTTTACTTAGCTATGGCGAGTAAACAAGTTACTTACTACGGTTTTCAAGGTTTCGTAGCTCAACGAGGAAAAATCAAACTCCCTTATACTACCTAAATGTCCGTACAGCTGTTTATTTTTCACAGCCTTTCTTCTTGGAAACCGCTCTAAAAGAAATTTTTATGTTAGTTATGTTAATATTATAAAAAATTTTCTCAGAAACCCTTTGACTGAAACTTATAAATTTATTTTACTTTCATCGCTCTAATCTCTTCAATACAGTGTTATAATTTCATGTTATTCCCAAATAATGACAGTTTATCTGAAACGATAATAGCTCCTGAAACGCCATCGAACATGTAAAAGAACAAAATGTTTATTTTATATAATCAATACCAGTTAATTGTAAGAAATAATTCCTACATCACCATTTTAATTTAATATGAATAACATGCCTGTCAAAAATCGGATTTCAATACCTTAAGTCAACCATTTCATTGAGTTTACCAACCACAGTTACGAACCGAGCCAAAACGTCCCACGAGCGGATGGGCAAAGAGGCAAGTAACACGAAGAACGCTAAAATAGACATTTCTCTCCGCCACTGTCAGAGAAAAAAACCGCCTCATTCCAATTAGGTACCGGAAAAAGAAAAATAGCCTAGGGCGGAAAACGTGGGCAAAAAAAACGTCACAAATTGTATTAAACACAAGGGTAACAAAAGCCCGCAGTTCACCGCTGGGGGTTGAATCGAATATGCTTGGACTAAGTGCGTTGGTAAAATGTTGGTTGAAGTGAAACTTAGCTTAATTTTTTCTCGTTTTCAGTTATTTTTTCTTTTTGCATCACAGTGATGGCAGAGTTAAAACTGAATAGACAAAAATACATTAATTTTTTGGGTAATTTTCTACTTTTGGAATTACAAATTAAAACAGTCTTTTTTCCACAATGAAACTTCAAATATTTAATATTTCCAAGAGAACTAATGCTATTTAGCTACTATCCTACAGAGTTTAATACTTTTTAATTAATTTGTTATAGTCTGTCAAAAATGTTCAGTATTTTTTTGTGTAAACCCTACTTCAACCAATCGATGAAACGTTAAAAAAATATTTGAAATATTTTTAAATGTTAAATCACATTAAAATATTATAATACAAGAACTAATATTTATTTATATTTCATTTATTACTTCTTTTAAAATACATGGCTATCGGAAAAATAATTTGGCACTCGGAAAAACAGTTTGGCACTCAAGATGTGCAATCAGTATGATTTTTTCCAACTTTGTCAAGTTTCACAATTGAGCAGTTTTGGAAGAATTCTGGTTTAATAATGTAAGTAATACTCGCATAACTATAAACTTAAAATGTATAAAAAAATTTTTAAAAAACCTGTCAAAAAACTTAAGGAGGAAAGGTACCATACAATAGAAATAAATTTTAGAAAATATGCACGGAACAAGAAATATCATAATTCAGTTTATTGTCAAAAATTCTATTGTCTGCGAATATTTATCTACGTTCAATATCTTTAAACCTATAAATATTTGTAAACAGCCATAAATTTTTACTAACCAGAATAGATTTAAAAAATTAATTATTTATTTAATTGAAATCATTAATGATTATATTTAATACACATACTTGTGTATATTAATACCTTTTTGAATTCCGTTAAAACGTTCTCTATTCAAAAAAATATATTTATGTATCCTTATACCAAAATTTAGCGAGTATCTAAATTATGAAAATACTCTAATATTTTTAATCAATATTTAGCGAAGTCAAGATCGCAAGCATTTTGTCATTACGCTAGAATATTAAAATTATTTGACAAAGTTAGATTTTTATTTCTTTAGCACAAACCGTTGCAGACGCTTTAGGAAATGTAATTTGCTAAATACACTTTGTAAAACATTGTCATTTACTTGAGTTTGCCAACACGTTTTAATTATTAGGCAAGCTTAAGTATTTCTCATTTGAAAGAAAAATTATTAAAAAGCTAATTTTATACTACTAAGCTTTTTTATACTACTAAGCGTTTATTAATAAGATGTGTTGAATTTTACTGTAATAATGTGAATATATTAAAAAAAACCTGCGCAATTTATAATTGATACGTAAAATCATTAATTTATGATAAAAATTGAAATAATTTTGCTTTTTCATAAAAGTATAAAATATTACTAAGATATAAATAAACTAAGAAAAGTACAAAAAGACCAACGCCTATGAATTCAAAAGTAATCGTGAAATATCTATTTAAAAACTCGTCTCTATAGCGAAGAAATAGCAAGAAGATAAATTGACGCGGAGTATGGAATCACACTGTATTTAAATTCATTTTCTTCTTGTAATAAACTGTAGTTTCTTCATCGTAATCAATATTTTAAAATCCCTCTGTATCAAAATTAATGTCAGAAATAAGTTGGTCCATACCGCAATGCTTAAAGAACCACTGGAAACCAAAATTATGAGTAATAATTGTGGTTTCTTTTTCTTGTTTTCCGTCATATTTTTTCATTTCCCATGAAAGAGAGCTGCACTGCAATGAAAAGTCTGTAAACGTATACGAAGCGAATAAATTACATGCCAATTTAGTCCTCCCCTGCGCCGCCTTTGCTCGCCACGTTACGCCCTCCTCGCCAAGCGTTTTCCCCTGCTTGAAGCTTTTTTGTAAACAGTTTAAGTTGTTTACATCGGACGGTAGCAGTACCATTTTTCCTCATTTTCCTCGCGAACGAGGTGCGTTTTATCGAGGAAAATTGTGTGGGAAAAGTTTTAAGAGTAATTTGCATGTTTAGGAGTGTAAATTTTTTAAATTGTTCGGATAATTTGTTGAGCTAACGCTTCACGATGATGTTGCACGGGTAACATTTACGTGGGGTGGCTTTTTTTGTTATTTTTCCCTGCGGTTTTACGTAATTTGACGTTTTGCTTAATGGTTTAATACAATTTAAGTGGGCTATTAATTTTGATGATTTACATATCAATTTATTAAAACATTTAAAGGAATTTTCTCAGATTTAATATATTCTTTATTGATTTTTAGAGATTTTGACGGATGTATTTTGTTTTTGCCTTATTAGTATTATTTTAAATTAAAGACAAATTACTACTATTCTGTTTATAACTATCACATTTATATAATAAATGAAACTAGGGCAACCTTCTCTTGCAAACAACCAGCACAGCTCTTGATTCTGTAACAAGTGACAGATGAAATCTTATACGGTTAAGAAAAGTTCCTTAACCTTCCATTCTCGATTCTTACAATGTGTAGTTTCATGAATTGGTTCTTCGTGAAATGGTTCTTCGTGAAATAATGAAAAATAAGTTTAAAAATTTAATACCGAGTAACGTGTTAATATCTATTTAATAGCCCGACATAATTACCTTTTAGGACTTATTACTGTTAACTAATTACCGTTTAAAAATGCATCCATTTTTTTAATATGTTGTAAAATATTTTGCTAAGGTCTTCGTAGGAATATTTTTATTTCAAATCAAAGCAAAAATATTATTATTTACTAAACATAGTTTTAAAATCTCTAAGTTCATCTATCTTTATATATTTGTAAATTATTTGCCACTAAGTAACGTTTTTTGTATAATAGAATACCGCAACATAGGTAAAACATAGGTCAAGCCATAGGTAAAAGTACACAGGTAAAGTACAAAGGTAAATTATATAGGTCACAGGTAAAAGTACACAGGCCACAGGTAAAAGTACACAGGCCATAGGTAAAAGTATACGGTAAAGTACACAGGCCACAGGTAAAGTATATAGGTCGCAGGTAAAAGTACACGGGCCACAGTTAAAAATACACAGGTAAAGTATACAGGTCGCAGGTAAAAGTACACAGGCCATAGGTAAAAGTACACAGGTAAAGTATACAGGTCGCAGGTTAAAGTACACAGGCCACAGGTAAAGTATAAAGGTCGCAGGTTAAAGTACACAGGCCACAGGTAAAGTTTACAGGTCGCAGGTTAAAGTACACATGCCACAGGTAAAAGTACACAGGTAAAGTACACGGGCCACAGGTGAAAGTACAACTTTGTTTACTTGTTTTATTATGACTTAATTTGTGATAATTAATTTCTACAAACTTATCGCCAAATATATGCAATTTTTACTTATTTTGATCAATATAAAGCATTTTAACAAAAAATTGCCTCATATCGATATACGGCTAAATTTGTCGAAACTGTATAAATATTTGTAATGATATAGAAAAATAAATAGCGTAATAAATAGCATATACTCACATTAGAACAGCGTTTTGCAAATATAATAATTTCGACGAGTAAATAGTCAAACTATACGTGAAACCTTTATATTAGTAAGCGTTCCGTTGTAGCCAACTTCACCTCGAAGGCAAATGGTGTATTGGTATGGAAAGATTAATAAATATTGAATATATTTGCCGTTAATTTTGTAGAAATTTATTATCACTTAATTTTTATTCACAACTAAATGAAACTACTTGATGTAGTATTAAATCTGTATCTCTTCAAATTGCCCACTTGAAGATGTTGTCATCAACGAAACCTAGGTCGTGGTTAGTAATTTAAATAAAGTGGATATATATATATATATATATATATATATATATATATATATATATATATATATATATATATATATTTATTTATTTATGTATATACTATGTATACGTATCTACTTTATATAAATTGTAATAATACTATGTAGTTTTAACGTAGTTTAGAAGTATTATATCTGCTTACTAAATTTAGAAACTTCAAACTTACATTGAAAATTACGTACGGAACAATATACGAAAGAAATTAAACAAAAATTACAGGGAATCAATTTTTAGTTTCAATGATTTTAGACGGAATTAAAACGGCGAGTGAGGTGTACATTGACACACATTCTTAATCGATAATTACTGTCTATTCCATAATCAAACCCTGTCGATAATAATGCGCAATAGAAGAGAATATGCTGGTAAATGAAACAGATAACAATCTAATCTATTTTAAACTGTATTTTTCACCATTCAGTGAATATTCATGAAACTAAATTGTGTGAGCCAAAGACGGAAGCGAGAATAAATTTTCAAAGGTTGTTCCAATTTGTTTTAATCACAAATGATTCAATTTTCATATCTTGAATCTCTATATTTTATACGTTCCTAATTAATTACTTTTACTTTAATATACTAAGATTTTCGATTAAAGCGACAGGATAAATCCTTCGTAAAATTATATTATCGTAACACCTCTACGCTAAACATTCTGCCATATCAGAAAGCATTCTTGTAGTTATGTTATAAATGGAAATAGTTAGAATTATTCAATTGAATAATTCTACCTTATTACCTTCGTCAATTTGTCACACCATATAAAACACGTAATGTTAGATAATGTTGATTGATAAAAACTGGTTTGTTTGGTAAAATATTACCCATTATTGTGCCCTGTTGAAAGAAACACATAATTTTCTTTTCAGAGTGATATAATAAAAATATGTCTATATATAGCACATAACACGACGTATATGCTATATGCAAATCAAACTTGATTGACTAACTACCATTACGTTACATTTAAGTTACATCGTAAAACCTGCTAAGATAGAGACCTTCAACTCCAAAAAAATAATCTCATGTTTACTGCTTTGAGTAACATATTATTTGAAAAATGTTTTCATTTTATAAAACGGGTGCTTGTTACGGGAGTTTATTAAAAGAAATAAAAACGTCAAAATACATTTTTTACACATATATAAATACAGTTATTAGAGATATCAAGTTTCAAAAGTTCTTATATGGTATAAATGCGTTTTTTTTCGAAGATTTTGGTTGGATTTTGTTTTTATTTTGTAAGATAAAACATTATTTTATGAATAAAACATTATTTTAAAGAACTATACAAAACAGGAGAATTATATAGGCGAAATATGTTTCAGAAAAACATAAAGTTGTCAGTACATTCCGACTAGTATCAGAATATAGATCTATGATGCGATTGAGAATTCACATTAAATAAAAAAGCATATCAAGTTTGAGTAAGACTAGCATTACTTTGACTCCGTTCATGCTTGGTTACATAGGCAGTTTAAATATTTATAGACGCATAGTAAAAGTATTAAGATATTTTTAAATATAATTTTTTACTACGTAAATCTATTTCTTGGTACATATTTTAAAGCTGTAGGAGTAGAAAATAATTTCATTTTCAAATATTGAATATATTTGGCGTTAATTTTGTAAAGAATCATTATTCACAATTAAATGAAACTACGTGATGTAGTATTATTTCTTCTTTCTACTTCTTTACCACGACCTAAGTATTGTTAATAGCAACGAAACCTACGTCGTGGTACAGAACTTAAAGACAGTAGAAATAATACTACATCATGTAGTTTCATTTAGTTGTGATTTCTTTCGTTTTATTAACTTGTGTACAGTTTTTTCTTTAGCTATTTTCATTAGATGTTTCTTAAACATGGAATATATATATATATATATATATATATATATATATATATATATATATATATACATGTATACATCATATTAAAACCAAATTAAAGCTTCTAATTATTATTTTTTAAATAAACCTGGTAACAAAATCGATTTTTAAACAGCTGCTTAAATTAATGGACGGACCAGGGAATGAGCTGGCGGCCAGCGATTTCGGTCGGGCAGATGTACGGGCTCTCGGATGAACTGACGAACGGGCTGGCGGATGGACGGACAAACGGAACGGATGGGCTGATGAAATGGACGGACAGACGGCAGATAAACGAATAAATGGACAAAAAAACGGGCGGACTGACGACCGGCTAGCCGACGGTCGGTCGTGTGGGTGGGCGGATGGATAGACATACAGATAAATGTATGGATGTACGGACGGATAGGTAGGGGACGGGCGTATGAACAGAAAGGCGGACGGATGGACGGACTGGAGGATGGACGCGAAGGTAGACGGACGGACGGATGAATAGACAGATGAATGTAATGGATTCAAATTTATTTAATAGGTTATCTATTGTAAAATATTATTTATATATAACATTCGAACCCAAATCTATCTATTTAGCAAAGGGGACAGCAAGGAAATATACGTATAAATTCGCAGGTTTTGAACTGAAAAATTCTCGGATAGGGTATTAATCATTAAAACCTTTTCACGAAGATCATTACATATTTACCTAAATAGAGAAAGTCGAATGACACCAGGTCTGGTGAATAAAGGGGATGTGGTATCATTTCCTATCCAGCTCCTTTTAATCGAGTTAATCTTGCAATTTGCGAACAATAATTATCTAAAAGAAACAAAATTGTGTCGTGTTGCGAACAGGAACTGACTGAAGAACACTTTGTGCCAATAGTTGTATTACTAAGTATAAGTATTTTTCAATATATGATTCCATGAATATAAAAAAAATGCACTATAATATATTTTTCTGTTGAGATAATTTTTTTGCATCGATTGGCTCAATTTTTTTGACCCAACTATTGACGCTCATCTTCATCTTATGATACGCATACACAGTCCACTTCCCAAACCCCGAGTTAAGGTGGTCGAAAAAGTTGAACGTACGCCCAAAGTATAAAAGTTGTGTACATATGAATACAATCTCATTAGATATCAAAACGATGTATGTAGAGACTTCGCCTTACTTGGGTAATTGTTTACTACTGTACCGTAAGAAATTTAAGTTGAATAGCAAAAACCTTCATTGCAAATGAAAAAGTTTCCTCAATTAGTGATTTTAATGTGTTAGGACTAACATGGTCAACAAGATCTGTATTTGTTGCTTAAATTGTAATCGCCGCTCCGGAATAGATGAAGCCATTGTCCTATAGTAGCTCCAGAGACAGCATTGGGAACTAGTCTCTGAAATATGCTGCAAATGAGGTCTGCTGCATAGTGACCCGTTTGAAATGAATAAAAAGTAACACGTATAGATTTTAACATCATCCATATTTTCTCAACGTTGGTTCGTCATTAGTTAAAGTATAAGCGATTTTTAAAGAAAGCAACGAGCCCTTAATAAATACTTAAACATTGAAAGTTCACAAAGTTTCGGAAACACTGTAAATATTTCAATGGTCATTCTCATTATTACTGATCAGCCAACCTAATGAAAATGTCCTCTCTAGTAAACATCAATTATATTAGTATAATTTAAATAATTTATAATTACAAATTAGTTTAAATTCTAAGCATGACAAACCGCATGAAATACTGTAATTTACACAAATAGATTAACTTTCCAACAGCTAGAATAAACTCATTAAAATTTACTCTGTTTAACAACATAAATAAAGAAATAAAATTGCTGAACGTAGAATGGTTCAGCAATTTTATTTCTCTGTCAAAATGGTTACAGAAGAATTCAAAAAATTATTGTATTCGATATAATTACAACCTAATATAACTGGTTTAATTACGTCAACCGGAATAAATTTAAATATATTTGAAACACGCATATGATTTACAAGAACCTGAAATGAACTTCGCATAGGTATTTTAAACTTTTTTCAATTACCTTTATTACTGGTTATCGAAAGAAGTATAAAGTTTTTTTATTTATCTGCGTGGAAGTTTGCGCGTAATTTAGTATATCCCGCGTATCCTATTTTTTAAAGTAGCGCTTCTGACACTCGATTGTAAATTTCCAATTAATCCTTCTTGTGACCTTTCATGAGCACTCCTGAAACTAGTTATTGGATATGTTTTCCATATTTTCAGTAGATATATAAAATAAACATACTTTTATGCTAAATATTAATATTACAACGTAAGCGAGCATCTCCGTGTTAAAGATGCACGAAACAGAAATTTAGATTGAAGCAGAAAATCGGCTATTTATCTTATAATATGGGAAGATAAATTTTAAGACAGCGTATGGCAATATTAACGTGTAATAATAGGTAAGTGTTCCAAATTATAGAAAGAATGCTGAAAGAAATATAATGTTTGAGGAAAGGAGCTAAAAGAAACGGAACGAACTTGTGACTACCAAAAATATTGATGGCGAGCTCACGTATAATTGCTGAAATCAATCGTTCAGCAATTATTCTACAATAATAGTTTGAGGTTTATTTCTGAATGGTGTCAGGTTACCGATCCACCTCTTAATAAGTTAAACTAGGAAGAAGCGAAATAACAATCGAAAGGACTATTTATCAATATATCCAACAAGAAAAAACTCACCAACATGACTTCTATCAAAATAAATTGCAATGTCACTTTGCGTCCCAAAAACGAAATACAACTAACCCGCAATAAGTCCACCGACAATTGCAATCCAAACACCTGTTAGATTATCGAGAGCTTTAAGCTCGATGCATAAAAGCTCTGGGTCAGCCGAGATGAGTAAGAACGCCGGCTCTCACTCGAACCGTGGCCAATATTTGCTTTGACGATTAAGTGTAAGCTCACGGGCAATACGGGGAAACTGGTATAGCTGGGTTTGAATGTATTGATACATTGAGTAAATGTACAATTTTTTTTTTATATTGTCTCAATTATGTTTATAATATTTCTTGTTATTAACCACGGTCTCGCAGTTATAATGCAGCCTTAATTTAATTTTCAGCTGGGCCTCTCTATCTACATTTTTGTTGCATGTTCCTTCCTAACCCGAAAAAAAAATAATGAAATGTTATTCATATTTTTCTGGTATATATTATATATTTTACACTCATGCAAACTCTTGCGCTTACTTTTTACACAAATTATCCTATTTTAATGACTTGTAAAAATAGTTTTTATTACGTATTCCTAAATCACGTTAACCCATATTTCGTAATGTAAATATGATGTAACTATCAATCATCTCAACATCACTTTCTTCAGAATCAGTCATTCTTTGACATCGCATTCTCATTGCATATCCACATTCTCGAAGATTATTAGAACCGTAATTATATTTTATTTAATTCCTTTCGTTTCATCATTCTTTTCTATTATTCGGGATTCTAAGGTTTTAAAATTTGGTACAACAATAACTTATCGGATGATTTATCGTGTACTGATGGGTATAGGATATATACCTAACGTGTTATCAGAAATTTGGGTAAAAATAAATAGGTAATGATTTAAATGAAGAGACGATTTTTTTTAGTTTGAATAATCATAGCTACATAAAAAAAATATAAATATTATTACTAAATCGGACGACAGAGGATTTTTTTTAATTAAACAAATTAAACTCTTATAGCCATGTAAAAATAATGTTTAAATTGTACACTTCGTGCATGGAAGATAAACCGATCAAAATGTATATGGCGAATGATCATAGATCGTTTTCTCATAAGCGTTCTTATGTAATAAGATTGTTATATAATTCTGTACTCGACTAATGCGCAAAATAAAGAAATATGACTAACCATTAAATTTATAAGTTAATCGTGATTTTTGAAGTTATACTTCTTTAGGCTAGTGATGAGAATTAAATTTAACAATGCGCGCGCACGTTGCAACAAAAATCGACAGGATGAGGTTAGGTAATCACTAAACATACGTGTAGTGATTTGTATTATATTCATGATAGTTATGGAGGTATTTGTACATACACTACGCATATTTATATCCATACTAATCTAAGTTACGAATATATCTATGCTATTTTTAGTAATTGAAATTTAATAGTGGTTCATTTAATAAAAAAACGTGTATTTATTGTGAATATTCGTGATAGAAATAGAAATCTATAACCGTTTTGAAATACATTTTAAGTGTATTTCACTAAGTGAGGTTAAGTTTCGGTATGTATTTATTTGCGTTATAAATTAGAACTTATTTAAAATTTAATCATTTGATTGAATTAGGTTTTACCAATAGTATTTATATTTACGCTTCCGTCCTTATGTTATTTTATTTACCTTAATTATTTGCGTGCTAAATAAAATTATTCTTGTATTATGCCAAAGAAGAATAACTTCTAACGCGCCTACTTATTATTTTTTTTCTTAAGAAGAAACTATTAAAATAAAATACTGCTATTACTATTCCCTTATTCGGGTAAAACTGGAGGTGTAGAGTTAGTTACTTATAAAATACAGCTAAAGCATTACTTTCTTGTTGCTGTCTCACAGGTTAACAGTGTAATAATCTTAAAATATCGAAATTTAATTTGAACCGTATTACATCTTACACTGTTACGATTTGTAATCTTAAAGTTGAAAAGTCTTAAATTCTACATCAGTTAATGTGGAAATATTGAAAGCAGGATGATGGAGAAACCAAATGATATCGTACTACAAGCCAACTAAATTGCAATTTGAGCATGTGATATTTAAGTACATCACATTTTTTTCCTTGATTTATTAATTTTTGTCGTAGTTTTAAATCTGCTTATTAAAAAAAGTAACGAAAGGCGCAGTTCGAGCCACTCCGTAGATTTTTCGTGAAAACTTCTGAATAAAATTATAATAAGTGTTTCATATTAATATATTATTTACTTACCAATACTTTTATCAGTCCTGGACTTTTTAGGTTTTTTGGATTTCGTTTGATACGAGATTTCCTCTGATTTGCGTTTTCTATAATGCCGAGCATATATAAGATACATATGAGACGACATCTTTGATTTTATGTAATTTATCATTTTATGCTAATTTTTACTTATATTCCGGCAAAATTTTTATTGTCTTACTTTGGATCCTAGTAGTGCTCTGCGAGCTTTTTACAATGTCACCCAAAATCAACATTTCAGCTAAACGCGTTTTTACACAACGTTAATTTATAACTTTACATGACTCTAATTCGCAACAATCCCGATCATGAATCTACACAGGTCCGATGATATCACATGTAAAATAAATACTACACGATAAATACGTGCAGACATGCTCTGTCCATTGTGATCTCAACCATTGTTAATGCGTCAATAGTCTCGTAATTATTAGCAATTGAAATCTGACAGTATTTTGTAACACAAAAAAATTCGACCGGTTGTCGCTGTACTTAACGAGCGAATAGATATATTCACGTCAACATAATTCATAAAGAATTATTGACTGCTCGATTACCTTAAACCAAGGGACTAGGCAGTCTCTGTATATTTTTGTATCATTTATTTGTGAAAACTTATTTATAAAGTATATAAATAGGTCGATCAGCACGGACAATGATATAGTCGAAGTCATGGAGTGCAAAAGGTTGTTATTATTAATACGTACAATTTGAATTAAATTAATTCAAATATGTATATTACATGAATTTCAAACAAATATTATTATTTGACAAGGTCTCTTTTCGTATTCTGATGATTTAAAAATATTTTATAAGTGAATTTAAAATTTTCTTATCTATAATCACTTTTCTGCGAATAAAGGCCTCCTCGACTTTGCTCTGTCTTCAGGTTCTACGTCCAATTTTGTACAGCCATTTTTATAATTTCATCGGTCCATCTCTCTAGCTTTCTCGGTCTTCCTACTTCCTAAGTTCTGAAGATCTATTTGAAACTTGAAAATAGATTCTATATAATAATTATTTCAGTTGAATCGTTTAGTTTACTTCTTCAAGATGCCTAGATTTTCTGAAACGTGTTTGTATACCTAAATATCATTATTTTTCTACTTACTCTTACTAAATGTTGTTGACTAGTATTTGTTTATTGCCACTATTTGTTTGATGAACGTTAAGTTAACCTATTTTTTAACTTATTGAATATAGGTTGATTGATCATTAATTCCAGTTGTGTTGCTTTTTCACAATAAAATATAATATCGTCAGCAAAACTCAGACTGCATAAGTATTGTCCGTTAGTGCTAATTCCTGTGTATTTGTGCAATTCTGCAATTGTATAATTCTGAAGGAATTTTGATTCTTGTAAAGCTCTCCACATACTAACATGAGATGTTGTGTCGAATGCTTAGGGTACTCAATGATAGCTAGATAGAAAGGACGTTCATATTTTTCTATAACCGTATCTAGGACATGAATTTGTGTTATTGTCCTAAATTCAGCTCGCTCTAGTGGCTGGTATTTTTCTGAGTAAATTTTAAATTGGTATTTAAAACATGAAGTAAATTATTTTAAAAGTTTTGAATGTATACTTGTGGGACGATAATTACTAACAAATTATAATATATACATAAAATATACATTATAATAATTACATAAAATATATTATATTATTATATAAAATTATTATTTTATATTATTATATAATATAGTTACTAACAAATTAAAATATTTATTAGTTTATTTCCGTGGGCATTTTATTTCATTTAGAATTGTGCTTAACAAAGTTTTCAATGGTTATGGCACAAACAATTTTCAAATTTTTTAATACTTCATTTGGTATCTATATCTGCATATGTACTGTCTCATTTTTCAATTTATTTAGTTTCTTAAAGCCTTAAATGGTTCAAATTCAAAAAAAATTGTCTATATTTGTATGTAAGATTTAAACTAGATTTAGACGTTTTACTGGTAGAGTTGGATTTTAAATTAGGAATCCAATTTCTAACAATATCCAATTCTTTTTAACCTGTTTTGCACAGCCTTTATTTTTTATATGTTTTTGTACAATTTTTAATCTATAGTCCTTTTATTTTTTATAGCTTTAATAAGTTTTCATTTCTAGTCCCTCGTCATATGTATAGGGTTTCTTATATTGTAGTTCAGTCCTTCTTCTCGGCATGTTTATTGTTTCATAAGAGAACAAAGGGCTTAATAGATTTCAAAAACTAATACATAGAAAATATTTCATAATTAGTAAGTACCTTAAAATATGGCTTTCAGAAAATGTAAGCAGTGGCTATAAAACAAAATTCGGTGTAATAAAAATTGTGAGAACCATTTAAAAACATTGAATTCCAAAAAGTCGCACAATTAAATACCATGTTTTAATTAATTGTGTATCTTTTTTGAAAGTTTTTTTCCTATTTTAATTTTCTTAATATTATAAACACTTCTGGTGGAGGTGCTAACGATTAGAAATTATTCACAAATTAAGGAAAGTCCTTTTGATCGTAACGAGTTTACTGGTAAACGATAATTATTTTTAGAATAAAATATATATCTACCATTAAAGAAAAAGTTATAGCTTGTGTTTAAAACTATAAATATCATTCCCTATTATAATTGGAACCACTCACTATTTCGCGACTGTAAATAAAGAATAATATTAAAATAAAATTGTATCAAGTTCCAAACAGATTATATATTTGTTATACCTCATTTTTTCTTAAAATTAAATTCCAATAAACCTGTCTTCTATTTTTCCTGTTTTTTCCTGAAATGTACTTCAAAAATATCCATTTAATGCTTGATGCTATAATTTTCCTGAACATATTATACAGTCCACAATATTTAATTTCCTGTAAACACAAAAATAACTATGAATTTTTCGTAGTAAATTTACTTATGTTCTTCAACCTGGAAAAGATACAGAAGAAAAGTGGCCTTTTTTGACGTTCATTGTGATTCATTTTTTAACAGTTTTAGTAAATATTACATGTTCAATATTAATCACACATTTTGTACAAAGTATCAACTTCCGTTACTCAACCTATATATCAGGAATATCCAAATGTTGACAAACGCGCGAGGTCTCGATTTCAATTTACTTTTTTTATGGAATTTTACATTTGCCTTCACAGAATACTGTGTTCTATTTACCCTTCACAATTTGTAGGGTAAAATATAAAGAGATAAAAGATAAACTTTTGAAAACACGACCCACTGAAAAAAAACAAAGTTTAATATTTTTATTCAATTTACGATTTGGTTTTTTGTCACCTTTTATCACGGTTTTTATAATATTAATTTTTTATTATAATAGTAAATTTTCTTAAGTACTTCGACATGTGTGAGATTCATTTAGTTCTTCGACCGACATTGTTGAATGATATTACTAAAGAAACTGGGCTCTGATAGGATCGCGCGTGCGCATATCCGTCTGTCATAATCATTTTTTTCAGAAATGGTTCTAGGTACATGGACATATGCTATTGGTCATAGAATGAAACAGAATCACTTTAAATGTATTTCATCATAACAAGAAAAAAACAAAGCTTTTATACCTCTCTAAAAATACTTAAGCATTTTCAGAAAGTATTAAAAAATTTGTTTGTTTGTGATCGTACAAAAACTTATTGAAAAGGCAAAATATAAAAATCACAAAACTGTTTTCATTTTCGGAATATTATCTAAACGGCTTCTAGATATATTAACTAATATGTCATAAAATATATGTTTCGCCTCCAGCTCTCAATCTGAAAAAATTAGGGAAAAAACAAAGTTACTATAGGTTGGCCTAAAGTTTACGGGAAGATTGCAAATATAATTCTAAATCTAGCAATTTTTCATAAATTCAATTGTTTTTATCTTACGTCTGCGTAATATGTACTGGGGATTCTATTGTTATAGTAGGTAGACGATAGCAATATAGCAAGTAAAATAATTAAAATGTCTGTAAACAATTTAGTATAAATACAATGTACATATATATATATATATATATATGTATATGTGTATATATATATATATATATATATATATATATATATGTATATGTGTATATATATATATATATATATATATATATATATATATATAAGCAATATGTTACTAGTATAAACGTGTTAGGAACTTAGACGTTGCTATAGGAATTAAGACGTTGCTATGGTTCCGTAACCAAATGATAAAAACGAGACCCTTAAAGAATCCTTCCATCTCACCACTTGCCACACCCTTGAAGTTTCCTCAATTTCAGGTCTGTACGCATGAAACAACAAGCAGATTCTTCGTTAATAATCGGTTAATGTGGAGTAATATTGTTAAAAAATTAAATTTCGATGTACCTCTCTGCACGTGTAAAGTGGGATCGATTATATTCCGCATATCCCGTCGAGGGGATTTTTTAAAATTGTATTGAGGTTCTAATCACTGCTATTTTTATTTATAAGTTTCGGTTGCCTCAAAGTGACATGGAACGATGGGGACATTTCATTTAATTTTTCGGTTCGAAAAGTATGAAAAAATTTAAAATATCTTATTGGTATGGAACAACTCGATTAACTCGTCCCTGCAATTTCAGGAGACACAAACAATTAATTAACCATACTTTGAGCTTATTACGGCACGCACTAGACCAATTTATTAAAAAGTTTGAACTATTAAGTATTAATTTACGATATACGCCAAATGGTTATCTGTAAAGTAAGTAGAGCCCCATACAAGGCAATAAATAAGGATAAAGTAATAAAGTTACTTTTTCAAAAATCATCTCAAAGTGCGCAAAAAGTTGACCTTCATACAAATTAATAATAATTATTTAATGATCATACATGTACCAGTATGTCCACATCAGCAAATACCTCAAGGGGGAGTGATCGGCCGTTTTTAAATACAAAACGTAAACAACATTTTTTGAAGAAAAACCTAAAAATATATCTATCTCTTTCTTCTAGAGCCTGCTTCACGTCATGCGGTGGTCGTCGTTTCTGTAATAAATATATACATACACACAGACACACAAAAAGTGAATATTGTTGATCCCAAGAAAAATAAAAAGTAGAAAACGGAAAAGTTTTATTTTTAGGCTTCCTTACCCCAAAAGGAAAAACAAATCCTTACAGAATCAATTTGTTGTCCGTCTGTCGGATTGTCAAGACCCTTTTTCGCAGGAAAGCGTATAGGTATGAGTTAAAATTAACATCAAATACTTAGGTCTACAGTTCCTTGGAGCTGTAAAAAAATCAAGCTTCGAAGTCAACGCAATCAAAAACACGGCCATTTATGCACCATATTTTGACACTCGCAAATTAATAAAAAGTTAAGTGCACTTCCCGTTGACCTAGAATAATGAAATTAACAAGAAGCAAGGTCTCACAGCACAAGTAAAGAGAAAAATCTGAAAATCGTTAATTTTAAGTTATATCACATAAAAAAATATTTTTTTAAATAAGTATGCGTCTGTAAAAGATATGGCAGCCAATATATTTCGTTCTGAAAGATTAAAATTTCGTAAATAGTTCAATAGGAATATTATGTATTATTAAATGTTTGTAAATGTGTACGGAATACCTCGTACCGCAAGTTCCACCCATGCTTGACAGGTTTTATTTGTTTCTAAGCTAAATCATTTATTTTTAATTAAGATGTAAATTCTACATTATGGGGTATTTTCGGAATCTGTGAGAATTAGGTACGTATAAATATTGTCAAAATTATTTGTGAGCACCATCTGAAATACAGGCAAATTAGAAAAAAATATTAGAAACTATGACTTAAACATCGTTAGTGTTGTTTTTATTTCAAGTTAATAATATCAAATTTTAAGTGAAATTTTTTTTTTTTTAAACCCCGTTTTTGACATTATAGGCTTCACAGAGATAAGCAATGTGTTTCTTTCCCCTCTAAAATCAAAAACTTGAATATGAGAAAATCTAACAAAAGTATGCGAATTAATATTTTATTCAATCTTTGACTTGATTTTTTTTCGATTAACTTACATTTCAAAAGATTCGGATCCCTATTTTTTGTAGGTCCCAATACGAGTTTAACCAGCGCTGTTTAGAGATTTAATAATTTCATACAAAGGTATTATTAGTTTGAGAAGATCTAAATTTTGAAGATATTTTCTTTTATAATGTAGATCTCTATCCCAGGACCAATTTGCAACCTAACCTATCTACTTAAAATCTTTGTTATATCTTCAGGTCCATCTGTCTGTCGGTACCTATGTCACAGCTTCACAGTTCTTTCAGTTCAAATCCATTTCTTTACTCTTTAGTTTAAGGCATTACATCCTTTCAGGTTAATGCCAAAGTTTAAAACCAAAGATTTAAGGCCAACTTCGTCACATCCATCTGTTCCTCCGTAAATCACAGCATCACAGCTCGTTTAATTCAATCCCAATGGAGATGAAATTTTGTATTGAAATATGGTTATTATATAAAAAAAATGAAAATTATTTAATAAGTTTTTTGAAGTAATTCTTCACACCACAAATACAGCAATGATTTTTTTTCTCACGGAGATCGATGGTGCCTGTGAATGGAGTATCATTGAAGGGACCTTTTGATATGTAACATAATAATCCAATAATACTTTTTATTTCATCTCTTCTTTATGAACTTCTTCAAAATGTGCCTTTACTTCTTAACCACGGTACGTTGAAAATCTAAAAAAATCAGGAATTGTATTATTTACTAAGTACGCCAATTTAAATTGTTTCTGTCAAATTATCATCTTTATAAATTAAACAGGTACAGACAATCAAACTATTTCTTTTACGCCCGGGAAAAACATACTAAGCATGTATTTAAATATTGAAATAATAATTAATATTTGTAACAGTTCAAAGAAAATTGTAAGTGTCCTTAAATATTTAATTTTTTATTTTTACTACCTGTGTACATAACTATCTTGCATAAATCCTTTCTGTACTTATCAGATTTACTTATCATTTTAAAAAACTTTTGACATCGGGACCAAACTTTCAATACCAAACTGCCCCATGTTAAGCACCTTTTAAGATGCGCGAACTGTCCACAATGTCTCTGATATTCTAGCAGATTTTTGACATACTTAGCCTTAGGTAGAAACACAATTTCCCAAAAGATTTCAAATGATAAAAAAAGTCTTAGAAAACAATTCTCGGCCAAAAATTGAAGGCCGTGCAAAAGAAGTCACAAGACTACTACATCTAATCGTATTTCATCCTTTTAATTAAATTAAATAACTAATAAAACGATTTCAATGTTTCTCTAAAATAATTATTTCCATATTTTTATACATTCTCTTAAATATATCAAATAACCCAATCAGCAATAACAGAGTAATATTTAGTCCAAATAATTTATCCCGAAATCTAATATACATCACATACTTAAAATTTACTCAAAGTAATTTATTAAAAAATCAAATATACGTCTAATAATTATAATTTATTGCTATAAATTTATTCGAAATTCCAATGAACATCACATAATTAATTACCATGTCTCCAAAAAATGTATTCTTAAATCAAATATATATCACATAATTATCATTTACTACAATCAAAATATTCTAAAACATCAATACCTATATGTATCACGTAATCAAGGAATTTATTCTAAAACATTAAATATATATGTCACGTAATCATTGACTGGATTTTTTTTCTAATAAAGTCGTAATTATTTTAACAAGCCCCGGCACTCTGAAATTCAAATAATAACAAAAATAGAAAAGCACATCACACAGGCGCGCGTGAAGTAATATCATGAAAACGAGTGTTATGAAAGAGACCGCAATACGCTAGTTGACTCATTCTAATTTTTTATATTTTTCGTACAATATTGTGAAATATAAGTTAATTAAAACCAGTCTTGAAAAAAATTCAAAAATTTATTGAAAAATAAGCCAGTTGTAGGTTTGTAAATTTGAAGATACGGATAGAGTTGGGTATATATATATCTCCTTTCCTCTCATAGAATATAATGTGCAATATTAAAAATGACCTCACAACACAGTATTGCCGTCCTTCTCGAAAGGTTAAATTTAAACTTTTATAACTCGGTCAATTTTTAAGATTATTAAAGAAAATTTTCACTCTTTATCAGCTTGTACCTTGAAATTATGATTAATGAAATAAAAAAAATTTAGTAAAATACCCAATTGTCCACAAATTCCGACAGGCTATCAAAATTACAAATAATCCTTAATATCTGGTTTGAAATTTTACATTCGATCAACAAGTTATATAATCAAAGAAATATTTCCTTGACACCTTTGTAATTCATGCGCATCGCGTTTAATTCAAATAATTAATCATAACTAGGTACGTAAAACGATTCTGTATTTGTTTACATCTAATGAAATTGTTGATACAAGTTATCCGAATTCATTTTGATTAAAAGTTCTTACCGAATGCTAATATTTTGAATTTATTCTTTTTTTTCAAGATGGCAGTATCAAAATTAGATTGATAACACATAGCCCGTCTCTTTGAAAATATAGGTATGTTACGCAAATGGGTCTCAAAACTTAAAAAAAAAACTAAATCTTAATTTCTTTTTAAAATACCTGTCCAATGAAAAAATGCCCAAAAATATTTTTTTCTGTATGTAAAGCATAATACATGATAGAGATATATAATATAATAAACCATATGGAATATCCAATTATAAAACTTCATGCGCATTGGTCTGTAACTGTAAAAACTTTGAGTCTGTTAACAACGGACTTAAACTAAAATGTAAAATTTGTTATAGGATTATACGAGACCTTAAACACTAAAGAAGTGACTTGACCCATAAGCATCATGTCTTATGCAGTTACGTATAAAAATATATCGCTATTCGCTTAAACATGCCTACAAAAACGGGAATTTTTTTACTAAAAATCTCAACCATCCTCAGCCCGCTATCCGAGCCAAGTCTATGTAAAAGAATAATCCATATAAAAACTATTCCTAACTGCAAACATGAAAGAACACGCCTCTAAAATCTATACGACGTACGCTCAACTATCTCTCTTCATCAAGTGAACCGTCACCATACGGGCGAATGGGATGACGTTATGGCTAGTAGTTAGGATTTTAGTTTATATGCGATAGTAGTAGTTGGCTATGAATGCAAGATGGCGGTGTGTTTATGGTAGTGGGTGATTAGAAACGAGAGCGGAACGCGAAAGGGGATATCTCATTTAAAAATATTTTTGAAATTTCTTTTTAAAATTTTGAGTAATATTTTATTTATTTGCGCAAACTTTCCTTGCTAAGCTTATTCAGCGGTACTATTATAATTACTTAAAGAAATCTGGGAGTTTGGTTCTGCCGACTCTAAACTGTCAATAGTTAAAACACGATTTCGTAGTGCATTTTCCAGAGTATTCTGAACTAACCTGTATCATGGTTATGGGTTAGTTACCCATCTAAAAAAATAATAGTTGGCGACCCATCGAGCCTAACTTGCGTTATATTACTGCTGTAGTATTTTCTTGTGTATTTTCTTGTTTATACATATCTAACATATGTGAATGATTTTTAGTAAAGAAAAAATAACTAATTATAATAGAATTTTTTATTTACTCGAGATGACAAAATATCATTCAGTGAGAAGTATGTACTTGTTTTCTGTTTCTTGCCATTACAGCTTCTACGTTGACTTCGGTTTTAAATCAATTTATCAATCGATTTATTTCTGTATTTAGTTTTGATATGAACCATGGCTGAAACTCCCACTTCGCATAAGTATGACGCATTGAAAAGGAGAAGGACTTTCATGGCTTCATTGGACATACAGAGATGTGTCAGCAACTGAAAGCCGAAATTTGGATAGTTTCTTGCGATGAAAAGTGTTTTCCAGCGATTTATCTTCTCAATTAAATGAAACTACGCGAAGTAGTATTATTTCTACTTTCTTTAAGTTTTTTACCACGACCTAGCAAAGATTAATAGCCCACCTGAAGATGTTGTAATACAACGAAACCTAGGTCTTGGTAAAGAACTTAAAGTAGAAATAACAGTACATCACATAGTTTCATTTAATTGTGAATAACGAATTTCTACAAAATTAACGCCAAATATATTCAAAACTTATCTTCTGATAAATCAATAAGTTCTTCACATGCTTTTGTTGATAGTTCACTTGGTATGTTATTTTGAAATGGGTTACAAATCTAGATCATCGTGTTGAATTGTTTCATCTCTTTTCTGAAGTATATCTCAAATTTATTTTTTAATTCAGTTAAATGTGTGGAAATAGCATACACTATGTTGCTACCTGGCTACACTTAATTTTCTATAATGAAAGTTTCAAATGTTTCAAAACAATCATACTTGCCTTTCTCGATTCGTTTCTTCCACAATATAAATTTTTTTGATGAACGCTCGAATTTAATCGCAAAGTGTAAAAATGTAGAATCCATCTTACCCTTGCAGATATAAATTGAGTTCATTTAACTTTGAAAAAATATCCGGCAAATATGTGGCTTGAGAATGAATTCTTCGTCTAACAGAAATTCAAGTTATTCATATTTTCCTTCCAGGTAAACTGTGACGTCAATGCGTAATTCCATTGACGTTCGATTGTATGATTGCATGATCGATTGTATGAGGTTTACTTACTCTTGCGATTCTTAAGCCAAATAGATAGGAGGCATAAATAGATTTTAAATAAAAAAAAATTTAAAAAAAAATAATTAATATTTTTGAAATGTGAAATAATATTCTTTAATTTTTAATAAATTTCCCTAAAAAAATTCACTAATTTGTTTTTTTAAATGAGAATGCTTTGTTCCAATATGACGTATCAACTTACCCGGACACATACTTTCATTTGCCAATATTTCAAAGCAAATAACGCATTGAGGACTTGACGTGAGTCCATCGTATCTTGATTCCACGTAAAACCTAGTTTCAGGTATTCCTTGTCATATTTTCTCACAATTTTTCGACGTTTTGTTTCATGTGAACTCGTCGAGGGAGCTAACAGGTCAGGGTCACTATTTTTCATTCTAAATATGGTATTGTATTTTTTCATCCCTTTATCCATTTCAACCAATTGTCCATTGAATTGTTTTAAACGACTGACGAGTGATGCTCGGACTCATGAGTCGCTTTCAGCTATCTCGTCTCCGCCCCCTCACCGTTGGCTAGCGATCACTTAAAGGGCATGAAGCTACAAATGCCTCCCGGGCCGTCCAAATGGAATGAACATAACGCGGCGATACAAATTTGTACATTACGCAAACATTTACTGCTTTTATACAGAGCATTCGTGCCCCAGTCAACGCAACTTCTTGAGTGAATTTGTAATCGGTTTTTAACTATTAAACACGGTTAAATGTAATATGAAACCATTCTGCAAAAGAAAATAAAACTTCTAGTAGCATCTCCTTTTTCTAGTAATCAATATACACCCAGATAATAAAGATTAGATTATTGTTAACCTCCGCATTTTCGCTATGCGAAGTACGCCATGATTGTAAGTGCCGTACAGATTATACGTCTCACGATAAATCGGATAATGAATAATTCATCATTCAACGTGCGAGTAGCTTTATACTCCGCGCCACTTCGCGACTTAATTTAGGTTGAAAGACATAGCAAGACGTACGTGTTACAACTGTTGTCGTGATAAAAGGTGTCAGGGTCCACCTGAAATTTGCTTATGACCTACTGTATTGCGACCCATAATTAAGGAAAGACTGGCTTAGTGTCTTTTTACGGTAGATGTAGCAACGCTTATCGAGTTTTCCAATTATGTCTTACCTTAAACTTCAACTGTCTGAAAAATATATATAGTATAGTCAAAAGTTCCTGTTAAGCAAATTGTCATGTAATTTTGATTCCATTGCTCATATTTCAGCAGCTGTTACTAAAGTTGTAACTGTATTGATCAGATCAGAAGGATGCTCAGAAATTTGGTACAAATGAAATTGTGTTCGCTGGAACTATAAAGCTGGAACTGTGAAGTTATAGCTGAATACAGAGTATCATGGGTATACGCTGAAATTGGGTACACAAAATTGCTTGCTGAAGCTATAAAACTATGAATTTATAGCTATATAGGAAGTTTCGGAGGAATACTATGTACCTTACATATAATTGCTGCAGCTATAAAACTGGAAGCTGTATGGATAATGTAGGGGTGCGCTGAATTTGGGTACATATAATTGTTCGCCGGAGCTGTATAGTTAGAGCTATGTGCTTGCAGCTGTATTAAAAGTTTTGGAGGAATTTGCTGAAATTGAGTACATAGAACTGTTCACTGGAACTCTAAAGATGGAGCTATGAAATTGTTGCTGTATTGTGAGTGTCGATAGGATGCGCGGAAATTACGTATGTATAATTGCTCGCTAGATACAAAGTTTCATATTTGGTTTTAACTCGTTACATATAATCATACCACCTAAATTTAATTTGTTATCTATTACTCATCATACTCCCATTTTAATCGTTCCATTTCAGTTATCTATGGTAACAGAACGCACATCATTTCATTTTATATTTGTTCCGTAGATTTTATTTCTTTCATATTTCTTCCCTTCTCTTTTCGAAAGCAGTCAAAGTTCTTTCATTCACTCCTTTAGTATATACCGGTTACACATCTAAATATCATAATGTAAATAACTAAGAATAGGTTAGTCACTCCCAAAAAAAAAACATTTGGTATCTTACCACAATTACCTGTATATTATTACTCACCTTACATTTTTATCACATACATTTTTCAATAAAACCTCATAAGTTAAGAAACAATCATTTTGATGAAATTACAACCAACACAACCGGTCCGTAACTATCATCACGTCTAATATTTTTAATGCATTGGTAATTAAAATGTTTACAAAATTCTTACTACAAATTTATATAAAATTCGTGAAACGTACGTAAAAAATTAATATCAGCCATGAGAAAGTCAAAAGTGTTTACACGTACCTAAATACCATACAAATATTCAAATATGCTTATTCTGTCAATGTAATTATCAAGATCAAAGATCACTTCTGAAATACAATGTACTAACTGAGTCGTAAGAAAGAGTGTAGCACTATCCGATATTATTCGTACTACGTTCTGTTACAAAAATAACAAGTGAGCATAAGAAAATTGACGCCAACTATTCCTAACTTAGCAAACTTTTTTAAAAGGAATGCAGTACAAGAGGCGAAAGATTTTTAATTTTTAATTCACAGTTTTTTCTATTTCCACAATTCCCCAAAAATAAATGTCTAATTTAGATTATTATTCAAAACCCGTCATCGTAATTTCAAAACGGCATAACAAAATTCAATAAAGCTAACTTCTTTATAAGACTTATTAAAAATACAAATCATTGGCTGAGATGTGATACTATATAAGTTTCTTCGAATCGTTGAAAAATTAAATTAAGAAAAATGTGCATTATGTATCATAGCCGATGAAATATATTATTTTCCTAAATTTATTTTTAGCAAAGAATGCCGATTTTGAAAAAAACAAATAAATACATGTAGTTTGGACATTTTGCAAGATTAGTTTTTTCAGTTTATATTGCTTTTAGGAAGATTGTAACAACGACACATTACATCTTAGCCGTCTGTATAGAATATATAACGTCTCGCCGGGATTATAAATTCAGTCTGACGCAAGAAATACATTTAATACAAATGGAATATTTTCGTAACACACTAATTACGAACGACTGGCAACAATTCTAATAATTCTAGCCGATTGATAATTAAAATCATAGTTTCATACTGTCATATTCATTGAATATAAAAGTATTAATGGCATTTAATTAGCAAAAACATAAGATAAAAGGGTTAAAAACTCATTTATTAATGATTATTTATGTTAAATAAAAATCACAAAGCTAAGTTAGCTTTCATTCATCATCATATATGTTAATACGCTAAGGTTAAAATGTTACTCTCCCTTTTTAGAAAAAACCTCACAACTAATCCACATAAATTATATATCATTTTATAGATAATTGCTTGCTCCACAACTAAAAAATTTATTATTGCTATTGTTTTTGCAAATTAATTAACTATTAAAATTATATACACAAAACAGCAATGCTGCCATCTAACGGCTCAACGTCAATATGATTGACGGTCGGTAAAATTTTTGTTTAATTTCAAATCCACTCACGTATAAATAAAGTGGCGCTTTAGCTCAATGCTTTTGATACTTGCGCCTCTATATGTCAATTTTAGTAAAATATTTGTTTGATCTGTCATCTGAGCTTCATAATGGAATAAAAACGTAATAAGCAGTGTGCAAAATTAGAAATGAATTGAATACCTGCAATCAATTTTGATTTATTAAATTGAGTTGAATAATTTATAATGCGAAGACTTCGCACGGGTCACGCTAGTTTTCATTATTATTTTTTATTCAATTAATATGCTATTTTCACATAATAGGTAAAATATAAAAAAAAAATTTCATTACTCGTGATATTACCCAAGAATATGTGAACAATATTCTCACGTGTTTCAAATCCACTTGAAACTTTTATTGATACAATACGTGATTCAAAAACTTGAAAAACTACGTGACTCGTAAAAATTCTCGTTTTTATTCTCATAGTTATTTATTAACTACATCAAGCCCATCGTGAGAAATCGTAATTTTTTTTATCAAAATCAAGTTCACCTTCATTTTCACGACGATATATTGGAATACAATGTATTATTTAGTATCAGAGAACTAGATCAAGTAAAAAACACATACTTCTTCAACCTGTTCCCAATACTAGACACTTGTAATGCGATAGAACGAAGAGTCGCTAATATTAAAGGGGATAAAGAAATGGGGTGCTAAGTCGCGTTCGTCTATTTAACCGGTTTCAACTTTATTAAAACATTATACTGAAGTGGACAAAACATAATTTCAAATCAAAAACGTTTAGTAACGTAACTAGTTTACTATACATAAACAGAATTGTCAGTTTTGTAATATCACACAAAATCAGATGGATTCGTTATAATATCCTAAATAAGATATTGTTATAATATCCTAAATAAGATTTTCTGAATTCAATGAGAACTTTCATTAGCTTCCATAATTTATGTTATAGTTATACATTTCAAACCCATCTATTTAAAATATTTCAATGATTTTCTATGCCTCTATTGTATATTCCATACCTCTATTTTCTCTCGTCGTAGAAATTATTAAATTTCCCAAAAATTACTTAACGTTAAAAGTTTTTTTTTAATATCGGTGATGCCATTAAATGATATAGCTTACATATTTGTATGGCAAGAAGAACTTTTAAAAATGTTTGTTATTTGAAATCAACTTTCAGCAGTGAATTTAAAAAAAATAATTAACCACTATCATTCAAAATTTAGTGTCCAGACCGCCTTGAAATCTAATAGGCAATATTTATACTAATGGACAATTGACCTTGAAATCTAATAGACAATTGAAAATATAATATGCATTAGTTTTTAGAGAGTGAAACAATGACCCTTTATTCATATTTTGTCCATTCGTTTGTTCATGAACCAATGCTCCTTCCTGTCACTAACCGATCCGCTCCCTCTGTCACAGCTTCTTAATTTCTACAGTTTGAGTATTAGGTGCAATAAATTTTGCAAATGGATGTTTCATATGGAGATCTAAATTGGTATATAACAAAAAACTTAAAAAAAAATTATTGACATTCGAGATTAATTTTATACGCAACTCATCGAAGTGATATAACTGGATATATCTTTTAAAATGGTTACAAATAACCTTTTTATTTTTAAGCCCCGACTAAATAATATTAACTTCAAAGCGATGTGCAATGTGTTATCCCTTCCCACCAACCCAGTGCCTTCAAATTTTCTACGACAGGTTTAAAAAAAAAAAACATATATATATATATATATGTATATAATATATATATATATATATATATATATATATATATATATATATATATAGCACCGCGGTATGGAGTCTTCTTCAATTAATTATTATAAATAATGGACGTCAAAACCAACCGATTAGCCAGACATGAGTTGGTCCCTTAATATGTAATCGTCAATAAAGAATCGTCGCAACCAATATCTTATAATAGCTTCTTTCATATACAGACATTTTAAATATTAAGGGTAATTTTTTGCTGGATACAACTTTTATTTACCATTACTGTGCTCAAATACGACACGCAAGTGAATTTAGTATGAATACGTATGACTTAAAATTCTTTTACAAAAATGTTGTATGTAGCTGGTATGAAAAAACCGTCATATCCTTATGGGTCACAGTACTAACTTTTCCTGATTTCTTGACATACTCCACAAAACGGTCACCACTGTGGATGGAAACACTCTTTACTTATTAGCCGACCGGAATATTGTAGAAATTGTTTTTATACAAAACTGTAATGAATAAGGAATCTTAATACCGAAAAAATTGCTCATAAAGTAATTATATTCGAGTATACACCCTTTCAGCCCGCAAACCGGCACCACCACATAGATAATAATTTATTCTAATTTAGGTGTAACTGTTCAATTTATAGTTGCCAATGAAACGGGACAAAGTTAGATAATTAGAAAGTCGCGCGAGCGAGACGAATATATATATCCCAACGCGATATTTATACGGAGTTCCGCAAGGTGCTCTAAAATATTATTTGTTATGATTTTCTCCCCTTTTTCCGTCCTTTTTGCAATATTTGCTTTTCGGAGGGGAAAAGATACAAGATGGTTTCGTTTCCGGCGTATCCGGGACAGAAAGGGGTGGCTAGGGGGTGGAAGATGAAGGTAAAGCATGCAAATAAGGGAATTATTAAAAAATTAGAAGGGAGAATGAGGCGAACGCTAACCGCGTTATTAAAACGTCTTTGTGTACTTATCTTTATTTATTCGTTATTTCGAATTGATCGTAATTTATAATGATTCTTATTAGTGTATCAGCTTAATGTTTAAGCAGTTATCATTTTAGAAGCAAGAAAGTTTTGACCTCTTCTTCTTAAAGATAAAAAGAATATTTTTAACGAATTTCTCGCTCGTGTCATCATTTGATCTCTTTTGAATATTTTTGTCCAGAATATAGTCAACGACGAAACAATGATACCTATCTAATTAATATTCTTGGATAAGAATATGAGTTTTACAGTCAATGATTGGACTGATACTTGGAAAAAAACCATAATTTTCAAGCCACAGAGAACGTGTTAAGAAATTATGTAATTTGATGCCCTCGGTATCTTTAAGATCTATAGAAAAAAAAATTATTATAACATTTCACTTCCTCTAAGTTTCTTTAAATATAGTAGTCGAAGCTATTAATCTCTTGAAAAAAAATAAATCCAACCTATTTCTTTTATCTCGTATTTTGTGCTGATTTCTCTATTCAAAGAATTGACGCCTGACGATTTTTTAGAATCCCCAGTCTGAACTTGAAAGTGAGCCTAAAAATATTTAGAATGAAATTAAAAATATTTGGAATTATGTTAAAATAGTATTAAATCTTCTCCCTCTTACAACGTCGTTTTTCTTTGTCGAAATATATCTACATACATTAGATGCATTAAACCTGCACTGACGTGATGCATGGAGTACTTCTCTCGCGTGGATCGTAAAAAATATTCTCTCCGAGTACTATATCATGTTACTAGCTGAAATATATTAGACTCGTGAAGTCAGCATCAAATGCATATATGAAGTCTTGGTTTGAGGAGGTAATACTTCTAAAAAAAGATTGTTCCTTCCTCATACATTAGACATATTAAATTGGCAATGACGTGATACATGGAGTAATTGTCTTGCTTGGATCACAAGAAATATTCTCTCCGAAGGGATGAGTACTAGGTATATCATGTTATTCGTTAAATATATTATGTGAAGTTAGCATCAAGTGCATACATGATGCTAACATCACGTAGTACGTACGTCACGAATTGAATAGATACATAGTTTTTTTTTTAAATATGGTATGTTCATAGTTTTTTTTTTAATATGGTATGGATAATATATATTCATTGAATTAAATAAAAGGTAAAGGTCGGTAAAATAACTATACTGTTGCAGCGACTAAATACAACAATAACGACCAAGTACAAATCAGAACACTGGTAAAGTAGTGTTCCCTTGTTGTCAATGTCTATTGCGATTCAAATTCTAATCAAATATCTAGAATTTTCATTATGTTTATTAAGCTAAAGGTTGAAAATTTAGAAACAAATATATTGAATCTAAATTGGAAACTTAATATTTCGCAGTTTTCCTAGTTTAAAAAAAATCAAACTGAAGAAACCCACTTAAAATACACTTCCCTAATGATAACTCGATGGAATACACCTTTTTTTTTGGGTTCCGTAATTCAAAAGGAAAAAAGAATACTTATAGGATCACTTCGTAGTCCGTCTGTCGGTCTATCAAAACCTTTTTCTCAAGACATGTGGAGGTATTAAACCTGAATTTAATATCAAAGACTTAGGTGCACCTACGATCCCTGGAGCTGTAAAAAAATCAAGCTTCTAAGTCAAAGCAATCAAGAAGAACCATAAAAATATGCTATATATACTGACACTCGTAAATAAAACAAAACCTATAGGGTACTTCCCATTGACCTCAAATCTTGAAATTTGCAAATCAAGAAAAATCCGAAAAATATTCATTTGTAGCTATAGCATAAACATTTTTTTGAAATGTACCTCTGTGATATATATTTTTGTTTAAAAAATTAAAATTTTGTGAATAGTTTAATAAAAAAATTATGTACCATTAAATGTTTACAAATGCCTAAATATATATATATATATATATATATATATATATATATATATATATAACCCTCGTAGTGCGAATTCCACTCGTGCCTGACAGGTTTTTTATTTATGTTTTAGCTACACATTGCTTAAAATCTCGCTGAATAGTACCCACTTGCAAAAGTTCATTCACAAAGAGACATAATACAATTAATTTAAAAGACTTAATCATAAATGTCCTTTATTTAAACACGGTATCCCGAGGAAAGATTAAACAATTTTGAATGCATTATTGGCGCATAGTGCACAAAGTAAATGAAAAGAATGTAAGTAGGTAATAAAGAGTGGAAATAAATAAAATTCGAACTGTATTATGTATTTTCTGCAAAGCTGAATCAAAACGTAGGTATAATTAAGAATCTCACCGACCACGCAATTTAAAAACACATGCTTTTAAACTTTACAGCGATCGATCCTCACCCTGTGGAAATTACGTTAATAAATATAGAAATAATTATTATTTCTTAGATAATGTACATTTTCTTACTATTCTATTATTGCTTTGTATATTTTATGAATCACTTCACTGTAAAAATATATTATTATAAAATAAATATTTTTTCGTCTCTATCCAAAGTCAGTTAAATACAAAGACTGCACTCGATTTGACTGCTGAATGTCAAAACCATCAATCTTGCTCTTCAAACACCGCACACAATCACAGAAACTATGAAAATCCTTATTAATTTGTAAAACTTCTGCCGTCCGACTGGGCGTAGAACTTAAGCTTATAAAGACATTTGCTTAAATTACTTTTGTTAAAGTCTACAGTCGAACGAAGCTTAAAACTCAGTTAAACAAAACTGGGCCTGACGTTAAATTTACTGTTGAGACTAACTGCGAGATACAGGTCCCATTATTCAGCCTTAAGACTGAAAAGCTAGCCAGATTATAACAGACTACGAGTTATAAGCGATTGTAAGTAGATATTGCTATTTATCAAACAATAGTTTCTGTTCTGATATTTTTAGGGTTCCACAGGCAAATAGCAAAAACGAAACCCTTATTATTTTGTCTTGTCTGTCTGTCCGTCCATATGTTACTGCATCATGGCTCTTTCAGTTTAAGATCTATTATAATGGTTGAATTACACGGAGTTTAAAAAGAAACGGTCAAGTGCCTACCGGACCACGCGCAATGTAGGGTTCCGTAGTCAGTATGGCTATATTACGTATATACCTACATATTTCAGTCAAGACTTCATACGTTCCCATATAAAACGATAATAACTAAAGAAGGAATGGTACAATCCAACTTCCCGAGGAACGATTTAAATATTAACTCCATATTTTTCTTTATTTCACACGAATGTACACAATCAACGTAGTATACAGTACACTATCTTCTTCAGGTTAAAAGATAAATGCAATTTTCAAAAAAAAAAATTAGATCAGAGAAAACACAATGAGATTTTTGCAGTTGATTTAAACCATTTGTATGATGACAAAAAGATAGATAAAAATTTCAAGAGACTATTCTTTTAATTTTATTATATCCCACAAAACTATACTTTTTTCATAAATATCTTGAATGTACGGACATGCAAACTCTATAATTTTGTTATATGTATAGGCGAAGGTCTAATTTAATATTTCACTAAGGGGATTGCCACGCATTTGAATTCACTGCTAGACCTTGATAAATAAATAGTTCAGATGGCTAAAACGCCCGGAAAATTTTCAGGATAGAAATGAATGTCGCTTTAACTTCATTTTACGGTTAATGGTAAAAATATGAACGTTTTTTTAGTCACCTGCCGGTATATAAAAATAGTTATCAAGATTATTAACTTTGCAATACAGGAATTACAGTGGACAGATACTCGTCGTCACCGGTCACATCGTGTGTTGCATATCTTCTCAGCTTTCTTAAGTCAGCTTCATCAAACGGTTGCTTTCCGACTCTGAGTTGAACAACTTCTTAAATATCCGTTGGTCTTCCATGCATTATGAATTCCTAGGCGGTTGGAGCCTCCACGTTTCAACAATTAAACACCGTTGCGAAGTGTCGTAGAAGTCGTAGCGTTCCGCTTCAGTTCGTCTTCGATTATATTTTCATTCTTTTCATTTGGGATTCGAGTTTCCACTCCGTGTAAAACTCCCAATTTTCAAAAATTTCTTTCTAACGTTGATAGATCAAAGCAGGTGTAAATAAAACTTTTACTTGAAAGAGCTTTAATAAGTATTTCGAAACTAATTATAATTATATATTCCGTGACTATTAGTATATTGTCAAAAAAGTTGACTTACCCATATCTCTCCTTATTTCAGAAAACAAGGGTGCCAGAATCTAAGACGAACGAGTACAAATTAAATTTTTAATTAAATCTACCAAGTTACTTCGTACCCTCCATCAAAAAGTACAATTGTATTTTATATTTAACCCACATAAATAGGGTAGTTAACTGCTCCCAAATTTTCTATTTTAGTAAAATGTCATTAAAAGAAACATGAGTGACTTAAAAACAAGTATTGAAAAAATTATAAAAAATTATATTGATTATTTTATGTAAGGAAGTTATAAGCTTAGAAATTTAATGATAAGAATAGAGTGGTGATATCACCCTGTCTCATTTGATCTCATAGAGTAATTCAATTCAGTATCGTCGTCATTGTTTAAACGTTGAGTTCGAAGCTTTGTAACGTAGTCACTTTGAAAAGTTTCTCACACATTTTCCCTATCCTCCTCATTTATTTAAAAAAAATATATACAGTTAGCGTTCAGTGCCATCAGCCCCCACTTAAATTATTAATAATGATGTACTCCGACTATGTGCTTAAAAAGCTCCCGTCTGCTTTGCTGCCCGCTGCCGACCTCATAACACCCCATATGCGCAGAGCAGAGAGAGTGAAAAACGTGTAAGGGCAAAAGTTATTGCTCACATCGTGGGAAATATTTTTTGTGGAAAAACTTGTTTCTCTAAAACCAATGGTTCAGCAGTTATAGAGAAAATAATCTGTAAATATAAAGATTTTGGTCATGAGCGAAAATATATCTCTAAAGACAAAAAAATTAACATTCATGTAAACTGTGTGGGGTGTTCCGTGTAAAATGTGTGGGGTCCTACTTTCACAAATAACTAGCGAAAAAAAAATTTACAACTGTACTCAAGCAGCCCACGCTTTCATATTTCATAATTATTTTTTGTCACCAGAGAAATCCTGTCGATCATGACTATATTAAAGATTATTTTCTATTTCATATGCTACAAAAGCATGTTTTTTAGTTTTTTAAACTGTAAATTTATAATTTGTTATTTGACTAATTTCAAGGTATAAGCTGATGAAGAGTGAAAATTTTTTTTAATAATCTTAAAAATTGACCGAGTTATAAAAGTTTAAATTTAACCTTTAGAGAAGGACGGAAATACCGTGTTGTGGGGTCATTTTCAATATTGCACATTATATTCTACAAGAGGAAAAGAGACAGGGATATACCCAACTTTATCCGTATCTTCAAATTTAGAAGCCTACAACTGGCTTATTTTTCAATCAATTTTTGAATTTTTTTCAAGATTGGTTTTTAATTAACTTATATTTTACAATATTGTACGAAAAATATTAAAATTTAGAATGAGTTAACTAACATATTATTTGTTAGTCCTTTTTGTTTTAAATCCAAAAAAGTTTTTTTTATTTTATGACATTATTGTACTGATATCGGTCCTTGACCCGTGCGTAAAATTTTAAATAATTGGGATGTCTGGAAGTGGTTGAGAATGTTAATGAAAAATTCCATTACATTTATTCATACATATATACAAGTAAAATTAATAAATGCGTGTATAAATAAACAATTAAATTATTAATAAAAATGACTGGCGCGGGAATTTTTCAATCATGATAATTTTCGTTCAATCTATGCTGGATTGCTAATATTCACGATTTTTTTTCAAATTTTCCTGAGCAATTCTTCTGGTTATAAAGGTTGAGTTGACATTTTTGAGTGTTTTTCCCCAAAAATGCTTTTCGCCTATGTGCATGTCAGAGATTCTTGTCGAATGCAACACAAATTAAAGTTATTTAAACTTATATAAAAATTCATGAACATCTGTACAATTGTAAAATAATACCTCGTCATAACAATAAAATTCTCGTCATGCATTAAACATTTAGGTAAATAATCCATTAAATTTTCGTGTAACTTAGCGCTTAATATGTTTGCTTTATTTCTCATTTTCATTCTAATACGAGAGAATGGGTTTTAATATAGTACTGGGCAAAAGATATAAGATAGCAAATAATCTTTACGTAAAGAAATTAGTTCAACCACTCTTTAATATTTTTAAGTTTAAAAATCACACTTTAAAAACGTCTGTTTATATATTTAATTAAAATAACTAAATATGAATGCAATAAAAAACACAGGCGTATTCGATGATAAATATTTTGTTGTACATATAAAATATGTTTTTTTCTGTCTTCCACTGTAAACATCACGATAACCGCAATAAATTTAAACAATGTTCAACTTGGAAAAAAATATTCCTGTTTATGAATGAATCAAATTAAAAAACCCCGCTTAATACGCCGCTTAAATCTAAAACCTGTTACTGAATTGAAAGTAAGTGAAAAAAAAAATAAATAAAATGACTAAATTTTTAAATGTCCAAAATTTATATTGAGTTAAGACTGGCGACCAAAACACATACCATTATATTCACCTCTGATTCAATATTGGTTCCATTATAACAGTTCTTAAAGAAACCAGATTAATTTCTCACAACGTCATCGACATACACATTCTTATAATGAAATAACCAACAATTGGGATTTACTAAAATCGTCAAATCTAGTTCTCAAACAATCTACTCAACCGTGAGACTTAAATCTTGGTCTTTTCGAACCCAAAACTAGACTCGCAAGATTTAGCAACCTGTTTTTCGAAACCCGGACACTTGTTCACATAAAGTGTGTTGTAAAGGTCACTTACACTTGGAATCGCCTTGAAAGGGTTGATTATTTAGAAGGGGTGTCTTCATAACAGATATTTTGTATCATCTTGACGCGAAATCGTAACAGGTTTTTAATTCTGAGTGATTACGTTTGATATTGAACATACGGTCTGGGGTAGATCACAAAATCCAAATTTAAATAAGAATTTTACCCCATGTGTAGGTTTGCCCCTACAATAGAAAGAAGCTTATTGAAATAAGCTGTAACACAACCGTACGGTCCTTGCTCGAAAACAAGTGACTTTGACTGAATTTTATTTTAATAACTTTTTAAATGATTGTTTATTGTTATTTATCAATAGTTTTCTGAACAATTCAGTTAAATATTCTGTACTCTAGTAGGATAAAGAACTTGGAAAACTTAAAACCATTTAACACTGATAATCTGCAATAATAAACCATAAAAATCCCAGAATTTTATGGAAGATTCAATATCTCACAAAATTCTTTCAGAAATTATTTTGATGTAAATGCAATGGTTAAATATTGTTGTTTAATAGGCAATCTGTAAAAATTAGTAACATATAGCGTTAAACTGTTTTATAGATATTTGTTTTGCCCCCCTTTTAGTCGTGCATTGTTTGAATGCAGTTATGGTATACTAGTATAACTCAAAAATACACCCGCTTCACTACGACTTGCTTTACATTGAACTTAATTATTATTTGTTACCCTTGGACACTATAAGCTATAAATGACCAAAACTTTATGTTAATGTAATGAGTCGTTTTTTGCCGAACCATAAAAGAAACTATGTTTTTCCTCTTCACAATATTTATATTGGCAATGTTATCTATGCTGAGATAATATTTAATAATTTTGGAGCTATTTTAAAAGGTACAAGATTTTATAAAAATAACATGATTTGATTGTTTCCTGTACATTACTCACATAAAGGTTCAGTGGAGTCGACGTGGTGAAAAAACATTAAAAAACTATATAGCCGATTTCATTCCGGTTTACTGGCGGCCGCGCGCCTCCTCGAGCGCCAACATGAAGACCGTCGCCGGACCGATTTGGACTAGACCAGCGACCGGTAGACACCGCTGGTGAATGGGAGGCCACCATTCAAATTTATTAAACGTATTTAATTGCAAATAATGATACTATTCAGAGATAGATTGTATTATATATATGTGTAATAGTGGACTGAATTAGGAACTATGTCTAGATAATATTTAACAAATGATTGATGTTCGAATATGTTTTTTACATTATGAATCAAATCGTTAAATGAAATGAATATAATATAAGTCTTTAAATATATTTACTTTAATTATATTTATATGTCTTTAATTACACTACTGCTAAATATATAAATATTCATGCATAATAATATCTAAACTAATTGATATACAACTCCGTAATTTCTTGTATTTTTTTTTATTCCGATTGTTGATACAGATGTCTTTTAGTGGGCCACAATATCTGTCTGTCCATAAGTGTCTGTGGTACGTTGACTAAATAAACGACTATAAGTTGCGTAATAAAAAGAACAAAGATATATCTGAAATAAAAAGTTACATTAAAATTTAAATTAATCCGTTCCTTACTCTCTGGACAGAACGAACGCTATATAATCAAAGATAAAGATAGATAATCCGTTCCATTTTTGAATTAAAGTCGCAAAAGTCAAATATTTTTCCAGCTTGACATAATCAAAACCATTTTTCGCAACTTAATATTTAGAATACTACAATATTACTTGAGACTGTATAACATTTATTCAAATGAAAACTTCTTTAGGCGCTGTGCGCACTTTTTCTAAGCAGAGAACGTAACTGAGCTGTCGCACTCGAGTCTTTGATGCAGATTCGGATAAACTCGGCTCCCTTCGACATCGGCCAAGCGCATTCACTGTTTTTTACTTCACATTAACGTAAAGGGCTAATCAAGTCATCGGTTTAAATAAACTTTGTAACTTTCTTTACTATATTATATCGTAAATTAATGACGAAGTTTGGTTATTTAGTGAAGTATTATTATAACAAAAATTTACTCCAAAATAGCGATTTCTAAACAGTCTTTATCATAGTACCACTTTCAACTAACATTTTAAAATGTATTAGTTTATACTTTTTGTTTAATCTGATATCTGGGAAACAATATAACACAAAAAAAATCATAGATATTATATCTGCAAGTATACATACTCACATTCATACACACATCTGACTCGTAAATTGCAGACTTTCTATCATTTCGTATAACATATAGACATCTGCATATGTGACAATATTCTTTTGCCTGTGCCAATAAATTTTGCAAAGATCCTATCATCCGTCAACATCGTTTTTCGAGGGATCGTTAAGCATTTTAGTAAAATATGAAAATAAAATTTTTTTGTTTTTCCAATTTTGAAAAATTTCAAGGTGTATTAAAGTCCCATAGCTTTACATGCGATATACGTGTGATATCCCCAGCGATTGAATAATTGTTAGACACCAAATGTCGTGGTATCATAGGTGCTGTATGAAATTTGGTGATAACTCTTTTTCAAAATCTTCTTATATATAACTAAAGTGACTGTTTAAATGTAGTTAGATGATTTTTATTAAAAATACCAGCTTCAACGTAAACCTAAACATCAATCACAGTTTTGTTACAATTTCACTTTTATCGACAAGATTTGAGACGATTTTGACCGTAAAATTACTATTTCATGAAATAATATTGTTGAAATTGTTTTCATACAAAACTGAAAAAAGCTTTCGCAATTTCCTCAAAAGATACTGAACCGATTTTAATGTTTTTTTTATCCGTAGATTATTCATATTTAAGAGAAGATTTAAATGTACATAACATTAAGATTAAACTTTAGTTGTTTAAGAACTGTTAAATGGTGTACGAATTGAAATTTCAGTGCACGGTTGACCTAATGTATATTGCGTAACGTATATTTTACGTATACGTATATTTGTTGTAATAATGGTGTATAATGGTACATACATAACAAAATATTAAATAAATAGTTAAGTATGACAAATAATTCAGACCATTTATAATTGATCATAGGTCGTTATTAAAAAAATTACGAAATTAAATATTACGAACATCAACATTTAATTAATATTAAACATATCCATTTAGTAAATGATTTTAAAGGTTGCTTAATTTGAACATTAACTGATACACTTTCTGTGAAACAAAGAGTGGGTTTCTACTAAACGACCATGACAACACGGCAACCTCCATAGAAATATTCTCTCTCTAAGCGTCAATAACGATGTTTATAAATCAATTTGATTATAGAAAACACGTAAATGTTATTCTGTATAAGCGAAAAATAGTAGGGAACTTTTTACGGCGAAAATTGAGACAGCTATTCAAAATACCCATCTTCAACCGGATTTTGAACCCAGCGCCCACCGGCCGCCACCAAACCGACAGCGAGAACGACACGAAGCGCGCCAACAAAAACTTAACACAACTCCAAGACAAATCGCCATTATTAATAACAATTTTAATTGCGAAACTTTCCCGTATAAATATTAATCGAGAGTTTGCGGGCGGGCGGGGGCGATGCGGCCACGACCGCCGGATCGATTAGGTCTAACCGAAGCCTCAATAGTTACATAACTGATGGGTAAAGTAATTCTACTTTGCGGAATTTAAGTCAAAGGCCGGAGATCCAATTAGTTCTTGGTGCAAACTTTATAAAGATACGAGCGTTTATTGCGACCGCGTACAGGCTGATGTCGATATCTATTTATTTAACTGACGTTCGGGCAGCGAATTTAAAACGTCGATGTTTAATTTTAACATCTAATAGACTGTAAACTTTTATAACGACTAACATATTGCCACACTTACACGATACAGTGCGACACAGGATAGCTCCTATTATGTAAACTTTTATAACGACTAACATATTGCCACACTTACACGATACAGTGCGACACAGGATAGCTCCTATTATGTAAACTTTTATAACGACTAACATATTGCCACACTTACACGATACAGTGCGACACAGGATAGCTCCTATTATGTAAACTTTTATAACGACTAACATATTGCCACACTTACACGATACAGTGCGACACAGGACAGCTCCTATTATGTAAACTTTTAAAATCGAGTTCAAACAGTGGTGGAAATTTAAGGTGACGAACAGACACAAATATTGAATTAAAGTTAAACATTATTTTAATAAGCAAATTATTTTTTTTTATCTAAGTAGGATTTGAGCCGACGCATATTTGATCATTTGTCTAATAATGTTACCAGTAGATCTTAGCGGCTGCCTTACCTACATTTTGATGTTATCTCCTACCGTAAGAGAAAACATAAAAGTGATATAAAGTGAATATAATCCACAGGAGATAAAATCACTAAAAATCATGTTACGGCCTAATTTTAAGGACACATTTTTAAAATTATAAAATTTATTTTGTTTCAAACCAAAATGAAAAGGCAGAGCAAGTTTCTTACTACCTAATAATCCTGTCTGTCATACAATTTCATTTTCGGAAGATGTATGGGATAATTTTAAAAGGCGATATATACATAACACGAGTAAAATTTAAAAAAAACGGCCAAGTGTGAGTCGGACTCACGCACGAAGAGTTCGTAGCATAAAACGATGTTAAACTTATAATCTTATATTTCCCAAAGACACTGTGAAAGATAATGTTATCGCTGCGGTAAGTACCGAAAATATCTCATATCTCAAAAACCACACAACATATCTTATTTAAACCAGTTTTCGTTGAAAATTTATTTTAAGTTTCGCTACCTTAATTCCTTCCTTATTGAAAAGCTATCTTAATTGAAAAGTAGATGGGGAAGAGCACACATTAAAGAATTTAGAAACGCATTCCTCACCAACAAAATTCGCTTAAAAAAAGGTTATTTTGGAACTTCTATATCAATTTTAAGACATATCTAACGGATACCCCACGTGAATATGCACTGATTTTTTTTTCATCCCTCAGTTAGATGCACGGAGCGCCAACCCTAATTTAATTTTTTTTTCGTAATTTCACTATTTCATTGTATAATGATTTATAGAAGACACCTACCATCCAAATTTCATCTATATAATGCCAATAGCCTCCGAGTAAGATGGATATGACTTACAGACAGACGGACAGATGGACAGGACGATATTACAAGGGTTCCGGTTAGTTATTGTTTCCAAAATGCTTTGAATAAATAAAATATGAAGAATTGATAGATTGAATTCAATCGCTTTATTGCCCCGGTATTGACACTCGAGTGCATTTGCCTATATTACGACAAAACGAAAAATAATTAAAAACCTATCAAAATATGTGACAATTAACACAACATATTTAAAAAAATATAAACTTTTTTTTAAGTTATTGACATGAGACACGTCATTTGTTACCTCTGAAAATGAAATAAAAAATTATCTGTAATTTCTTACCGGTTGGACATTGATAATAGTATTTTCTAACTAAAAATATTCAAATGGAAAACATGTTCTTAAACTTTTAAGAACTTTTCATTGCTCTATATATTTTATTTTCACGTCATGCAACAACTTATTTATAAACCTTACTCACAGTGCTTAAAAATGATGTTCGGCCTTAAAACAAGTTAACGACTAAGATGTGTGTTTTATTCGATAAGAAACCCAAAATAATGAAGAAAAGGAATTTAAGAAGGACTTAATTTTTTCCATAATGTCCACCATATCTGTCAAGTTATTATATATATATATGTATATATATATATATATATATATATATAATATATATATATATATACTCAATCAACTTTAACTTTGTACTGGCAGGCCCTCAGGTCATCATACTTAATTATAAAAATCACACCTTCGTTTACCAAAGGCAGCTGGATCAAACAAAATAGATGTTACCTCGGCATTTGCCTCATTATAGGTGCCTGCTGATATTACCGACGCGAACGATAGTCTTCTTAAAAATCATCATTCTGCCAATCAGCCGATCCATTTTACTTTATCCTACCTAAAATCTCACGATTCAGGTCCCATTTCAGGCAACATCACGTTGTAACCAGTTAAAGTGCCATTACGTTCGTATCGTTTTTATCTCTGGAACCAAACATCTTCAAGACACGACAGCTGACAATCTGCAGTTTTAGACTCACGTCATACAAACTACACAAGACAGTACCGATTTAACATTTGGACAACTAATAAAAGAGTGAAGGCAAACAATTCTGCATATTAAATATTTTTAGGAAGAACTATTTCTGAAGCTATAAATAACTTATTAAGCTATAAATAAATTAAAATCATGGCGTTCTGTTCTAAAGAACAGAACGCCATGATTTTAAGGTTTCGTACCTCAAAACGAAACGTTTGTACCCTTAAAGATGAAATACTCTTAAAGATTCCTATTTTATCTATCTGTGCGTTGTTGCAGTCGTTTTTCGTAGTAACTAGACGATGATAAAAATGATAACTAGTTATTTTACTATTATTAACTCTCATATTTTGTACTTAAAATATTTATGAAATAATTAAAGTGGGGGTAAACTAAGTATCTGATTGTTTAAGGCTTCAGCAGATATTAAAGAATTAAAAGAGAAAATAAATAAAATCACAAAAAGAATTTAATTTCGCAAAAAAAACAAAGTTAACGTGGATAAATTCATCGATTTAATACTAAAAATAGTTGAATAAATACCTAAAAACAAATTCAATATCTTCATATCGATACACAACTATGAGATGGCAACAAGTACATCAAAAACATCACATTTACAGCCAATTACAAACGTACATACACGAAACTTGATCAATTTACGCGAATTCACACTTTAAGAAGTAAGATTGTGCTTACAGATAATTTCTCTGCCGAGCGCTTATTCCATGTATAAATAACATTATGTACATCCGAACCATGCCAGTTCATTCAAATACATGCAATAATAAATTTCCAGTCTAATAAATTTTAATTATTTCATTACAGTCGCCAATCATCATATCCAACATGGGACGCCTGGCAGATGTGAAACATCCAAATTTCTTTTGTATTGAAATATTTTTATTTGAACGGTTGAAAACGAAAAAACAAGTATTCAGGTGATAAAATATTAATTTAAAGTTATTATTTTATTTTCATTGAATAATTTATCACAGAAATATTTCTCTCAGAATATATTGAAAATATGTCTTTAATTTTATAATACTGTTGGCCGACAAGAGGCGAAATTGGCCGAATTAAGTCGGAATGAGCCGACAAGACGCGAAGCTGGTCGAATGGCACATCGCGACGTGCAATCAGAACGTTTGAACTCCCATCCAAATGCGCCATTAGACGTTTCACATCAAAAACAAAAATTTCATTTGCCATTTGTTTGTTAAGGTTTAGCAGAAAACAACCTATACGAAAAACAAATTCACAGTTATAAATTTTATAGTAGTAATATTATTTTTAAAAGCTGTAGATGCGTGTCTGAACATTTAAAATATTTGCATGAAAAAATAATGGAGGGGGGGTGAAAAGTTAGTTACGAAATGCATTAATTTTTTTTTAATTGTTGTCTGTTTATTTGTTTATATACACATCACGTAAAAATTACTGACCCAATTTTTATGTAGTGTTTGAAAAACACAAGGCTATTGACCCAAGGTTTATGTAGTTTACAATAAACTTGACGTAATATTTAATTTTATTTCATCGCAATCTGTCCACTCAATCAGAAAACGTGCGAATTTAATATTTTCAAATATTCATTTGCGCAATGCAAATTTAATTAGTACACAAGAAATAAGTTCCCAGCTAGTCGACGCATAGTAATTACGCAACTATTCGTCGACTAACTGAGAATTTATTTATTGTGTACTATAGATGGCGTTACGTATATTTTAACTCGCGCAATGAAGCTTTCCACCCGGATACACACTGGCGAAATAGACGTAGCCAGAGGTGAAAGTACGGAAGTATACATTTAAAAAATTGCATGAATACATTCTTAGTGCGGGCAAGGTTTATAAGAAATAAAGATTTAAGTGAAGATAGTGGAAGTGTACCGGGTATATTTTGATTTACACTTTCAAACATTAAAATATGAAGATATGGTAGACAAGTTTAAATTCTACAAAAAAATAGTTGAACGGAATATATGAATAATTATTGTAGAAAATCTCTTTTAATCATTTTTCTGTTTCAAAATCAGATCATAAAAGCATTTTTTGGAATTGAACTGTAGATTGGAATTGGAATGACACAAATTAAACTGTTAAGACCACGATAAAATAATATTCGAAATAAATGTACACTATAATAAAATTACTATATGGAGTAACTGTACCCACGACTTTGTTCACGTGGTCCTTTGTAACTACAAAGCTTCTTTACATCCAATATAAACAGAACAGCATCCAAATATCTGGATCAACAAATCCAATCATATATATAAAAACAAATTCCATTTACGAGCATTCAGTAGCAGAATAGAGGAGCAGTGGTGTAAAATTATGTTACTTATATACTTTTCGTATGCACCGTTCACTTGCGCGTTTCAAAAACGAATAACGCCATCTGTCAAACTTTAGAATGAAATTATTATTTTAGTAGACGAAAATTATGTTATTCAATATTATATAAAAATATATTTCAGTATTATATTCAAGAAACCAATATATTGTGTTGCGTTCCTAAATATTTTGCTAGTGCGTATTCGCATACATTTTAAAAAACTGGACGAGACTCTCTATTGAAATTTAAGGTGAATTAATATTGGGAGACTATTTTTTTCAATACATTTAAAATATGAGTGACACGATCTACAATAATTGAAAAATTATAAAAGTAAAACGCTTCGTATTATAAATGCCTATATCTTCTATTTTGACAGTTGGGATAAATGCGATGCTGCGATGGGATAAACCCTATAATTTACCTCCGACCCTTCAAGATTTATCAGTGAAAACTTCATCATAATATATTCATTAGTTTTAACAAATAAACAGCGTCACAGAAAAAAATCCTTTTTTTTGTTGTACTACTTTTATTATATTAACCTGTATCATTATTACATTCCAGTCATGCCAATTACAATTTATATAAAATAAATTAAACAATGATAAACAACAAAAAATAACTGTATGTTCTATAAAAAACTAGGCATCATCACATAACACTGCACAATTGCGTTTCTAAAGCCACAAATTTATAAAAACAGTCAATTTGAAATTCAGTATAACGTTTATATAAAGTAAAGTAAACCAAAAGTAATCAAATGAAAATGTTTATATGTTTAATAAAATATCGCACATTATCAAAAAGCATTGCTCAATTGTTCTCAATTGTTCCCTGTAGTCAGAAATTGATCACCCGACTCAGTTAACATTTTATATGAAATAATAAATATAAAATTTGAAACCCAAAAACACCTTTTTAAAAATTCGTTTAATAAAAATCATATAATTTTTTTTCTGTAGCCACAAGTTTGTCGAAAAAATAGGTCCTGGATCTCGGTTTACAGTTCATATAAAATAAGGAGAACAAAAAAAAGAAAGAAAAAGAAGAAAAAATCAAAAGCATTTAATTTCTGCATATCTGTAGAAATGGCCACATATTAATCCAAGGAGTAGACTCTCCGAACTGAGTTTATAAATTATATAAAATGAGAAAAATAAAAAATACCTATTTCTTAATACAATTTTACGATCGTTAAAATACTACATGGTCAAAACTACAAATTTATCGAAACAATAATAATAATAATAATAAGATTTTATTTCAGACATAGTCCATACAATTGTGTTAATAGGTAACAATATTCTTAATCTAATGTTAGTATAAATAGTGAATAATTACAACATTAATAAATCATGAAATATGCAATAAAATAAAATCAATACTAAATGGAGTCAAACCCAATTGCAGTATACAAAAATTTAAAATCAATACAAATTAAATAATAATAAATTAAATCAGATAAAATGAAACTGTATCAAACTACAGCAAATTAAATTACTTAAGTCAGATCAAATTAAATAAAATTAAATAAAACAAGTCAAAAACTCTCTAAAACTAATTTATCTATAGAAATAGCCACAGAGAGTTACAAAAGAAAAATTCCTTTTTGTTTAATAAAATATTGCAGATCCCCTAAAACATGTTTGTGTTAGTGCCAGAGCCAAAAATCGATCAAAAGAGTAACTAGTCTCAGAGCTCGTCTTAAAATCTCTAGAAAATAAACAAAATAAAAAGTGAATAACAGCGTTTACAAGAAAATGAAAAGTAGGAAACGGAAAAGATTTATTTTTTTAATAAGAAGTTGCGCATTATAAAGAATACAGAGAAAGAGAATTCATTAAAACAGTGGCTTTAACTGTAAAACCAAGTAGAACGTGATGATATGTGTATGAAAATCCAATAGATATATTGTTCTCCTACTCGGGTTTCATTACTATGAATAAACATAGAAATTTTATTTCCGAAATTAATAATAATTTCATTTTCTAAAATCGAATCATCGTCAACTATTTTCAAAGACGGCAGCCACTCGAATGTAATATCATAGCTATAATGATGCCTTAGTATTAAATAATATGCCACAAGTTACCCAACCGCCAAATACATGTGACCCATATTCATTAAAGCGAATCGAAAACGCAAGAATACGAATCGAACCCCCGCGCCTAAACGCAGCCCAACAAAACCCCCCGCCTAAACGAGCGAACTGCGGGTCCGCCCTACAGGATGCTGAAAATAAGACGTAGGAAATGAAACGAACGAAGCGGCCCGGCGCAGGGAGGAGGGTGGGACTGAAAGGTAGATGAAGTTTGAAAATGCGATGTGAGGGAAAATTGCTTCTGAGCCTGAAGTGACGTCGTTGGCTTGATATGAATAAGTATGTAGAAAGAGAGATAGATGATGGGAGGAAGATATACGCGTAATGAAAGGGGACGGGATACCTTTGAGTTTATTAATGGTAAGATAAGATGGAAGGAAACGATAGGTAAGGAAGGTTTTCGCCGTATCTGTCTGAGCGAGGTAAGGCGTAGAATAATTAGACAAAGGTAAGGTAGAATTCGATTCGTAATTGTATTATTAAATTTACCGTGGAGGTAAGCTCTTTGGACTTTTATTACTTGGTTTAAATAATTTCTGTTAAGACCTGGATTTAAACATTTCTTTATATTAGTATCCACTGATCCTTTTGTATCTCATGGAAGATTAACTAATATTCCTGGCTTTGCTCGAAAACAATAAAATCTTGTCAAAAAAAGGTAATCTGGGAAAACCACGGAACCTTATAATTACATCATGTCCGTCCGTTCGTCTGTCGCTTACAGATTCTATAGTTTTAGACATATATTAATGTCATTTTGCTAGTAGATGCTTTATAAAAAAATGTTTATTATTTTTTAGCAAAATGTAGACAAAAAATGCCATTTTGCCTCCCCATACTTGTAAAGTGAAGATGCAAAATATATATTCATACATTTCAGCAAATGGATTATCATTGTATAGGTATTTTGAACTATTATTGAGGATATTTGGGATATGTAAAATTTTAAAATGAAGTGTAATGTGTCTGCCATTCTAATTTCTCAATCATTGGTTTAAAAACTCTGAAAAAATATAGTAAACGATCATTTGATTAGAAGCTTCAAGAAAAGTATTTCGTTTAATTTACATCAACAATTTCAAGAGATGTAGATAACTACGAAACTTTATGCGTGTCACAAAGCTTACTTTACCTTTTTTTAGAAGAGAAGTTTTTTTAGAGAAAACATGGAGAAGTTTAAAATAAAATATTCTCGTAAAAAAATTGGACCTTAGCATTGGTTATGGCTAAGTAATTGCGTAAAAATAGCCTACACCCTGCAGTAGGTACCCGCAGGCTGATGTGTTGTCGTGACATGTAATTGTATATTCACGTTCGCGCTCTTACTTACGTTCGAGCCCTATCACTAACCGGATGATTTTTCTAAATACCAAAAAATACACTTTTAAATAAATATGAGATTCGTTTTCCTTCATGACGCAGGTCATATGTTACACACATAATAAAGATATGTGGATCAAGTAAATAGCAACAACATGTTTTTTTTAAATAAATAGATATTTTCTGTTATTCACATTTCCTTTTATATATTTTTTGAGTTTCTATAGTTTTAGACAAAAAAATTACTTATTTTGCTTTAGATGAGGATCTCAATTAAAATATTACAAAATATTCACTTTGCAAGAAAAAATACAGACACTGCACAATACAAAAAAATACGGACACTTTTCAACATAAAAATATTATAAGTTTTTTTTTCGAATAATGTCGAAAATATGGCGAAGTACATTTAGCGCTTACTGTTGTATTAATATTGAATCCTTTTTCATAAATTATCAGCAATTTTTAAACCATTAAGTTACCAAAATAATAGAATACAAAAAATAAGAATGGGTATTTTTATATGTATTATTTCTTTTAAACCATATTCACCGCAACTACAGGTTTTTATAACCAAATCCTGGGCTAACTCAAATGGTATCTAAGAACTTTCTGATGAGCCGACAAGTACTAAAGATAGCTGTTTCTGCAGTTCCATATTGGTATTAGGTAATGTTCTTAGAACCTTAATAAAATCGTGCAACGTTTTCGGACGATTCAAGTGCTGCACAGTTATTAGTACGATCCTGACTTATTTCATATCTCACATCCCCTCCAGTACATGATTCATATCGCTATAGTTGGACATTTTTCCCATGTGGGCATCACGTTGCAAGTGATGGGTGTACTCGTAGCGATACATCTGATGCCAGCTGTCACGTTCTTCTTGCCTCGAGAATGACCTGGGTCTACTATGTGCTAATGTCATTTACATCAACCGGTCCCAGCGCAGCTAGTGTAATATTTTCTAAAATTTCCCGTGGATTATGCTTATTGTACTGAACTTGAGTTTAATAAAACCATATTTAATGACAAGTTTCTTACGTATTATGTAAGCCACTTGATTATCACGCTTCTTATACCCATACTGCATAAAAATCCCGTATACAGAATATGCTGAATTGTTTTTCGGGAATCTTAGCAACACCAGATATTATCATTATTATTATTTTATGGCATAATGTGAAGTGTACGAGCTACGAAAATATAATAAACAATCGGCAGGCATGACGAATATAAACGTACGGTGCCAACGGAACCATAAAAACAAAATAATCAATAAAATGTCTTGTTCCTAGTTTTTTAAACTAAATATAATTTCTAACCGATGCTTGGCAGTGGGACTCCGTCTGGACATAACTCAACATTAAACGAATTTCGGGTTTAGGATTTTGGTTAATAAAACAATAATATCTCATAATTTTGTCACATTCACCTGTCGTAACCTCACAGTTTCAATTAATAATGAATAACTTAAAAAAAATTAATATACCACCCCGAACACGTAAACCAGTAGCGAAAAAAAATGTTCGCACAGCTCATCGCCCAGGATGTGTTTAGATATATCTAAATGAAAGTGGAATTCCATTTATTTTTTTATTTTATCAGCTCAATTTATAATACATTAGCATTTCATTGGAACTTCAAATCAATTATACACACCTCGCTAATATTCTATCGACAATTTCAAAAGATAAAGTCTAAATATTCTTGTAAAATTCAAGTATAAAACTCAAAACTATTATATTTTCATAAACAATTAATTAAATTACTACATTAATCAGATAATAAATAAGGTATCAAAATATTATTGGTTGCTTTAATAATATTATCTATACAACACACTAAGTACTTGATAAACTTAAGTCATTATTACCGATAAAAAAACCTTTCCTCGCTAAACGTACTTCCTTCTTGTCCATTCACAAAATACGACCTTTTTGCCCAAGATTCCAAGAACCCCAATCGATAGAGTTCTCGTATCACTCCACCCACACACTCCCCCGAGCGAAGCCCCAAACGCCCAAAAATTTCACCCCATACCCAACAAAGGTAGTGCTCCCTCATAAAACAGCTCGCGCGCACCACGCCCCACGCGGAAGGGAAATTTGAGCTTTTCACGGCGCCGACGACGATAATAATAATAATATTAATGATATACCACCCGCCTTTGTCACCCCATTCCACCTAATGCTTACAAATATCCCACCGCACCGCATCTTCGCTCGGAGGCTGCTTTCTTGTATTCTCGCGGCGCCTCACATCCGTGGTCCCGCCCACCGCCGCCCGCCCCCATGGCAACCGACGGCGTCTAAGATAAATGAAGATTATATTTTGCATAATATTGGATGCTGCGTATGTAGAGCGAAGCCTTCCACGGAGGTGGGTGATACATACAAACACGTGTACATTACGTATACACGTATAACGCAACCGCCCAGGGAAGGCGGTGTGGGCGCGTGTTTATTAAATTGGAAGAGCTTTCGAAAGCTCGGCGAAGATAAGTTTTAATGACAAAAGTTCACAGCCATTATCTGGAAATATAGTGAGCGGTGACTCGGCGTATATCTTGGGATTGGTTTTGCTTATAAATTTGCGGGTCTATTTTTTGTGTTGCCAAGGAGATTGGGCGGCATTTGGTGGTATTGTTCGCTCTATACGTCCACGGTATCAACCCTATCCCTTGTTCAAGATATTAGCCTAAAATACCTGACTAAATTATATAAAAGACTATTTTGCAACTTGAACAATATATTAAATACTATAAATAGAAGTTGTGTTATTATTTTGTATACAATGCAAAATTCCATTAAAAACAACTTATGTTAATGAGTGTATCCTCCAGAGTATTGATCTAAATATAACCGTGTGAGGCTCAATTCATTTTATTATTGCTTTAGAAAGACTCTGATTTGTGTTGGTTGTACAACTCATTTAAAATCTTGCATGCGTTAAAATCGTTAAATACGACTGGAAACTGTACTACGAGGGTTCTGTATACAATTAGGCACATAAATATTATTATCTATTATTCCATTATACTCTTCACAAGTATGTAATCAGTTTGGTAAAGAGAGACATGTTTTCTAGATATTTTAGTAGCATCTCTAAAACATATTTTGTTAAGTAGTCATCCGCTCTTTCATTTGGATTAACGAAACAGTTACTGATGCATACCAAAAACTCTGTGGCATGTTAAACTCTATCGTATATCTTCTATTTTAATTCTATATTTCAAAATTTTATTTTTAACTCTGTATATGAAACGCATGTGTTTAACAACAGAACAGTAACTAAATAGCTATTTACTAAAATATGAATGAAATGTTTAAAATTTGTACCAACGTACACGCTTTATTCGCAGTTTTCCTTGCTCGTCTAAGACATCATGCTGTATATAACAATTTATATATATATATATATATATATATATATATATATATATATATATATATCTTTAAACCCCTTCCAACTTCCATAATACCCCTCGCCCTCTCCTCCACACACATTTCCCTGCAGCCACTCCGCAGCTTCTAGCTACAAATTATTTATTCAAGTCGGCGCCGCGCGTCTTCGCGAAAATATATTTACCCGGGTGGAGCTCGAGCAGGCGGGAGGATGCGGGGACCGCGAGGGTGGCGCGAGGGTGTCGCGAGGTGGGCGGACGCCACCTGAGACGACGCCATCTTAGATTCGAGTTTTAGGGGCAGAAATATTGCGCGCGAGCGCGTCGCGCGACGAAAAATGAGATGGTGGGGCGTACGGATAGGCAGATGCGAACTATGTGGAAAGTTTTAAATGTATATAAACATTCATACGTCTACATACATCATATGTTGTAGAAAATCTTGGCTATTGTTAGTAAGTATGTATGAAACCAGATTTAATGCAATAGAATGAAAAGATTTTGAAGGGTATTGAGTATACTAAGGGTAAAAGACAAACAGTGAAAAAGAAGAGAACGAATACGATAGCAATATGAACAATTGTAAGGTATATTAAATTCCCTCCTTGCAAGTTGTTTTCAGCGTTAATCGTACAATATGTCCTGTTTCACAACATAACGAACATACGGACCCAAATTAACTATGGTAATTATAATTCGAAAATATTTTAGTAACTGATCTTTCCGTAATCATCCTCACTGCGCAGAGTGGGCATGCATGTTTAAAAAGTTATCTTTGCCACCTGAAGATGTTGTAATACAACGACCTAGGTCGTGGTAAAGAACTTAAAGAAAGTAGAAATAATACTACATCACGTAGTTTCATTTAATTGTGAATTGTAAAAAGTTAGCGTTACGAAAATCGACTTGTCCATCATCGATCGTTTCTAGTAAACTAGATACGATATATTCGCGATACTCGTGTCATTCGCGTACCACAACTGTGTATTTTTATTCATAAACAGTAATTATCGCTAAAGTACAATTCAAAATAACAACAGTTACTCTTACAAACATATTTTATTTTTCTAATCATCATCAAATTTTCCAATTTTAAATTAAAGATTAAACCATTTTCTTTGTAAAAACTAATACTGAGTTTAACAGTGTAATATTAAATTGTGTGTTTCAATAACAAATGGTGTTACGTAAAATTTTAAAATCGATTAATTTTGTCGCTGTAAAACACATTACGTTATAAAATTAATTTTATCATATGCAGATGTTATTTACATTCATTACAAGCAGATGTTATTAGGCCTAAAACATCCGCGGCCATTTAGACGATACCACCTTTCTTAAAGCTTTTGTATAATTTCCAAAGTTTTATTTATATATAATTTCCAAAGTTTTATTTTAAACCTCCTCCACAATTTGCCTTTACTAAAAGTGTACATTTAAAGGACGCTAATATTTTTTTAGGTTTCAATCGATTTTGGAACAATCCTATAACATTTACATTTGCATATCTGCTTAAATGACTGAAGTCAAATGACAGAACTAGACGAAACATTTATAATTAATTGTAATATAACTAATTAAGTAGACATATTGTATGAATCTAAAAAAAAGCTAGTTACGAGTAAACAAGTTAATTAGGAGTAGAACTCGCGCTACGAGGGTTGCGTACGCACTTATGTACAAATAAATGTTGAAGGTAGTATTTTTTTTGTTACACATATTAATAGAATTTATTTACTAATAAATATATATCCAAATATAGGTTTCACTTACTTAGGAAAATAACCAGATTTTCCTATTCATTATATCTATTTAATTTATTATTACACGTTGACCGTTTTTGCTTTAGATTACTTATGGCTTTATACTTATTTCTTTTTCTATTTGTTTGGGTTTAAAAAATGTAAAACTTGGGAAAAGAGCGCTGCAAATTACTAGCATATCTTGTGAAGGAAAATCAATACAAAACATATTGCGAATTATTTTCGGTTGAAAGCCTTAGAAACAAAAATCATCTTCCATGTTCCATGTACGGGGAAGAACTCGGAAAAAATTTAAAAATAATTTTCATTTTCCAAATATTCACGTAATTAAACTAGATCTTCCTGCGAAATGTCATCATAATCAGTCTTAAACTAAAAGAAAACTACGTAGCTGCGACTTATAGACTGACAGATGTCCAAAAGTCACATGCTATTTTTATTCAAAGCAATGTTCTTCCCCATTTCCGATTTCTCTACCCCATATTTTCACAATGATCTTGAATAATTTTTATAAACAGTTTATATGTCTCACATTATCTAACCAATACATTTCAAATGCCATTACCCAACAAGTAAAAAAGCCGAACTATTCACCGCCAAGTTACTGTTAAATACATACCCCCTCCGAAGCTCTCCGCCTGCATCTTACCCCTAAACTCTTCGATCAATTCAATTCAGGTACGAAACCGTCGGTCGAGGGAGACCAAGTTACTGACGACAAAGACAAAACTAGACTAGAGGGATGTATAATCTGTGTAACGAAGACGCCACGTTATATTACGCGAAATCTTCAAGCGAACTCTTGCACATCGCTTTCTCTTTGATCATTCGCTGCGTGAATAGACATTTTCAAAGCTTGTGTAAATATTGAACATAGCATGTGTTTCTATATGCCATCTTCATGCGCGTTTATGAATAGTTTTGATACCAAGCTCTGGTCGAACGGAAGCCGAGACGAGCCAGTAGTACACGCGAGCGATTTTCTTTTATTTTATAGCGATAGAGAAATATCCATACTCTGAACTATGATGAAAAACGGTTTTATATAGCTGTCTATATATTTTAGAATTATCGATGCTGTTTTAATGTAATAATTCTAATTGAAATGTCTAATTAAATATTATGACTATATTTTTCAAGAACATAGTTGAACATTTAGTGTGAATCATACTGCACATTATTTTGAAGACCAATTTCCGCAAACAAGGCTTTAAAAAGAAAAAGGGTAAATGGAACCTTAATTTTATTTTTAGAGGCCTGTCCAATAGCACGGTAGGGTGCGCGAAAAAAATCGACCTCGTTTTACAAGCACATAGTTTGTACTTCTTTTTAATATTTGACTATTATTAAATGACATTCGTATCTGAAAGATCTGCTTTTAAATTTCATATTGTAGAAACTGTAAGATTGTGACAGACAGATAGATGGACGAAATCGACATCGATATACAAGACTACAGTTTGTGTTTTTTAATCTCTCTCTATTATTAATTGCAATCCGTATTTGAAATGTCTGCCATATATAGAGTTATATTTTATACTGTAGAAAATGTAAGATTGTGACAGACAGATATATGAACGAATAGTTTCCTTATTTCCCTACTTTATGGCGAAAATTCTTTGATCAACTTGTAAAATTTTGAATCGATATAGTGATGTAGATTGCTACGTTGATTCGATACACTCAATCAGTAATGGTGTAGACACAATATCTTAATAACATATAGTTAATATGAAATTTAAAAAAAAAGGAGAACCCTTGCGTTATAACATAAATCACAGTTTATAAAATGGCGATTCTGAAAATATATTTATTATATATCAGGTTTTATTACTTCTGAATGGAAGAAAAAACGTAAAATTATTTCTGATGCTTTTTTATTTGCACGCACAAAAATTAGGAGAAAACCATTTACAGAAAAAAAAATAAAGCAACTTCTGTTGGATAAAATGAAAACTTCCCAATCGTTCAAACATTTACGTATTCGTAAAGTCCCGCGCACTTATGATGTAGATCCCTAGCAAGGTAACTTATTTAAAGGGAAGACATATTTACATAACTATATGATAAGTCAAATTATTTAAATTAGAGGTTAAACCATTTTCTTGGTGAAAACTAACACTGAGATTGAGAATAAAATTAATGCATTCCGCAGACCTAAGTTTCATAACAGATTACGCAGAACTAATAAATTCGAAAAGTTTATATAAATACTTTTTATTGCCTGACAGCAATCCTTCGCTTTGCGTTTAGACTGTAAAAGTCGGATTGCGATCAATGTTAAAAGTAATATTTTTAATAAATAAAAAAGTAAGTGTAAATTTTCGAATTAACTCTAGAGAAAAACTGAGAAAGTTGAGAAATATACGAACTTGAAAAGACTCACAAAAGGATGTAAGAATGTTTATTACATGAAGACTTGGCAAGAGGTATAGTCAATCAGAGTTCCGCTTTACTTTATACGTATACCTGTATGCACTCAACCAGTTTTTTTTATAATATGCAACAAATCTTGCATAATATCTACCACGCCTTGTATTCCTTCATAAGCCGCATATGAACGTTGGGTGTAAAGGTAATAACCGTAATTTTAGCTAAAAAACGTAACTTATATGATCATTCGTGCCCATTGTTACTGTTTTACAGTTGGGATGTTTTATTTCTGTTTTACACCTTTTTAGTCGTCAAAAACAAAAAAGTTGTCATTGAAACTTTCTCACTTCTGACCTTCACAAAATAAAAAAGGAAAATGTAGTAAAAGGAAAAAATATATTAGAAACTGTAAAAATTTCCGCATAAATTAAACGAGAAAAAATAAAAACTGAGCAACGTAGCTGATCGTTAATTATATTGAAAAATACGAAAAACTGAGGAACGTGGCTTCAAAAAACTTAAAAAATATATGGATTAAATTTTGTGCATTTAATTTTTTTTAATTGTAATATCACAGAGGTAACAAAAAAGGGCATAAAAATAAAAAGCCCTTATTTTTTTCATCCTTTTTTAGTGTTACCTAAAAGTTCGGAACAAAACTCTATTCCCCTCGCTTAGCTTTCCATTTATCTGTCTGTCTACAATAAAAATCGAATTTTAGAGCGGTGCATCTATCAAAAGTACCAATAAAAAATAGACATCTTCCATATCATTCCAAAAAGGGTTGTAAGTCTAGTTTTAATACATTTTTTTCATTTTTTTTTAATTTTCAGCTTAAAGTGTCGCTAGCGAAAATAAGTAATAATGAAATTTCAGCTTAATTTGTAATTTTTCTAATGAAAAAAAAAAAACGTTTAACCCATTATTAACCAACAAATTATCACAGAGAGCTAAGATTCATTTTTCATTCACCAAATTTATCCGTTTCATTGACATCTAACTTTAAAAAAGCCTCTTTTCATCACATCATCAATAAAAACAAATATATTTCCATACGCGGCCCTGAGAAAACAATCGTACATATTGAAATACGAGAAGGCAAGCCAAATTTTCCATCAACTTTTTTGCCCCAACCAAATATGAATCTACCCTCTGAGATATCCGCGCTTTCTACGGCAGCGGTGCCGACGCGGGGTTCTTCCCACCCCTCGCCGTAACCCCTCGCGGGACCCTCACCTCCCCTCCGTCCTCCGTAGTCGTAAGACGCCATTTTGAATTTCACTCTTGTCTTAGGAAAGCTTCACTTGGGTGGGTTGAGATGCGCACGTCGTAGATGTGCCTGTGTTCCTCTGTATGTGTGTGTATGTGTGTGTAGATGTATGTTTGTGTGCGTGCGGTTGTGTATTTATTAATATATGTGGGGCGTGGGAATAGCCTGGTAATGATGAGAACTATTGCGCTTAGTAATTTGCCATGACAAAGGTGTAATTCTCGCTGTTACTTTTATAAAAAAACAAAAACGAAAGATGATAATTAAACCGATTTATGTTTTTAAAAGACTTGTCAATGGAAAATTAATTATTATATTAATTTCCCCTTAATATGTGTTTTAAAAACGTAAATGTGTTTGATTTTCTTTTTTCGTGATCAATGTATATACAATATAATAATGCGATATCTACCTACAACAAATTTCTTAAGAAAAATTACTAATGTGCTACATTAAAATTTAGTTCTCTTTTTGTTTTTTTAAGTTCCAGATTTCAATTTCACTTTTTTTTAATTTATAAACAACGAAATTATACTCGTAGCAAACTCACAGGGAAATAAAAAATGTCTGTTTAAGCAACACGGTGCCAACAAAATTTTGATTAGTTATTTTTTTCAGTAGATTTAAAAAGTAGTGCCGTGAAATCTCTAATTGCACTAAGTTATTAAGTTTATCTTTATTCTTCAAATGTTTAAAAAATATCCAATGATATTGAAACTTACTGACTATGTTTATGATGTATCCATCCGTTCAAATTCCAAGGATACCTTGATACAATTACGCTACAAAGATAAAATAGGCTTTATATTTTTATAATAAAATTGGGACTGCTCCTAAATATATATATATATATATATATATATATATATATATATATATATATATATATATATATATATATGTATATATATATATGTATATATATATATATATATAGATATATATATATATATAGATAGATATATATATATATATATATATATATATATATTACCATTTTATAATTCAATTTGCAGGTAAATAATTAACATAGCTGACAACTTATTTAAGTCTTTTCTTCAATCTAATTTCGTACCGGGCAACAGAAATTTCATTCATGTTCCATGCGTGAGGTGAAAGAATGCAACACTTGCAACCTTTCGCCTCACGCATGAATCCTTGCCCTTAAATTAATTGCTCTTATATTATAATCAGAACTGTGTATCATCGAATACTTCTTTTGTTAAAAACTATGTCTTTTTTATAAAGTAACTTAGTTTTTGAAAGTTAAAATTGCATTATATTTATAATCATTTTGATAAATTAATTTTCAAGCAATGTCATTTAACAGATGATATGTTTCTTATAACACATATATTTAAATTACGTTTATATCTTATCTATTATCTGAGATATATCAAAAGGAAAATGTTCGCAAATGGTATTTACAATAAATATAATTTAATATTGCGACCAATATTATAATACATGGAAAAAAATAATTAATCGTCATCAATTAAGAAGTTTATTAACTTAATGATAGTACACACGCTTAATGTTTTCTGCGCGAATTTTTAAAATTCTCGAGCACAGTAAAACTATCTCAAATTCAATTCAGTATAGTCATATCCAAATTTTCAGTACGGTCACTGAGAAACATTTTGTACTAGATAATTTTTTTCCTGTTGTTCAATATACAAGTTGTTGAACTTGCTACCTATAAGGGGTGCTACCGCCTTCCGCCCGCCCAGCACTTCCCACACGTCCGCCTCAACATAATACACGAGGCAAGTTTGTAATAAGACAAACACACTTCGAAGGAAATTTAAACATAAAGCGTAATCCGATTACTGTCATATATCATTCCGCGCCCCCTCCCCGTCTCGTCTTCCACCCTCCACCCCATCCACGCTCACCGCCGCGCTCCCACTCCCACGTCAAGTTTTCAATTAGTAAAATTAACATACACGCGATAAGAAACGCTAGGCCTTACGTAAGTAACTAACTAGGCGAGGCACATAGCCTTTATATACCTTGGCCCGTTATACATAAGCACTTACGTAAATATGTTTAATGATATACAAATATGTCTGCCTTCGTGTACCATCATCTCGTTCCCACGGCCACGGAAGCAATGGAGTATCCAAACTGAGTCGGATGCATTCACGTTTATATTAAAAATCAAAATTCTGCAATCACAGGTTTTCTGCTATTCCTGTAATGATCACCTTTCATATTGCTTATAAGTCTGTCGTGTTCATTGCTCCACATATTTTCACTTGAAATACTATTAATAAAACACTTTCAATTATTTCTATTAACACCTCTTCTCTTCTGTTAATTTTAGATTATTTTTAAAATCGTCTTTATTCTGCCTGTTCCCTATTCATCAAAATCTATACTTTTATTTATTTCCACGTATTAAATCTTGTAAATAAAATTGTCATTAATTTAATTTCTATTTCCTAATACAAATATAACAGTCAAAATACTGACTTCCTCAATCAAGAAAGTTTTGCATCATAATGAATATTACGTCTTTCTAAATTTTACAAAAGGGAGAAATTCCCTCATCTTAAATAAATGAAATTTGTTATTTTGTCAAAAACGTCAAAAACGTAAACCAAACTAAAAATATTAACAAAATGACATATTTCACCAAACTAAAAATATTAACATAATGACATATTTCACCAAACTAAAAATATTAACAAAATGACATATTTCACCAAACTAAAAATATTAACATAATGACATATTTCACCAAACTAAAAATATTAACAAAATTACATATTGCACCAAACTAAAAATATTAACAAAATGACATATTTCACCAAACTAAAAATATTAACAAAATGACATATTTCACCAAACTAAAAATATTAACAAAATGACATATTTCACCAAACTAAAAATATTAACAAAATGACATATTTCACCAAACTAAAAATATTAACAAAATTACATATTTCATCAAACTAAAAATATTAACAAAATGACATATTTCACCAAACTAAAAGTATTAACAAAATGACATATTTCACCAAACTAAAAATATTAACAAAATGACATATTTCACCAAACTAAAAGTATTAACAAAATGACATATTTCACCAAACTAAAAATATTAACAAGCTGCTAGTGAAATGTAAATTATGTTACAACCTTACTAATTTTCATTTCATATTTCACAAATTAGAGGCTGTTGAAATCAAACCTTTTATGAGATCTATTTAAAAATAATAACTTAAAAATGTTTTTGGAATATTAAACTTATTAATAGTAATACCATTTATATTCTCAAAAATAAATTATTCAATTCCGAATATTCAACACACAATGACGTTATTAGATATAATGGCAAATATTTGAAATAAAATGGAAATAAAATTAGGTATTTATGAATTTTTATATTTATTGTATTATATTATCCCGACATCTTTCAAAAATAAAAACAATTCACAGCCTATTTTAATTATGTACCAATTTTTTTGTAATTGTTTTTATTCGTTTTTATTAGCTTTGGAGTTTACTTTTCTCACATCAATAACCTAACCTAACACAAAAATTAATTCAACTGTAATGTGCCGCTTATTGGCTGCCGAAGTGACGTCAAGTACTGAACCTTGGACTGTACGCCATCATAGCCAAACTACACAAAACAAATATACGTGTCCTCCTTACGACAAAACTAAAATATACTGTAGCTTATCTAACGCTGATCTAGTTTTACCGTCGTCAAACCGTAAGAGGTATTATTATTTAGAAAAAGTACTTAAAAGGTCACCATAAATACTCACAAGTTCATGAGAAATAAAATCATACCACGGTTCGACAGAATGCACTTGTCCAAAATGCGACAAAGGACCCCAACTAACTAAATTCTAGTATAACAGGTTCAAAAAAGTACATCTTATTTTCAAAATGTAACCCCTTGAATAGGGTTCCTTCGAGAGTTGAAACCTGTCTTAAATTGTATGTGGTGTGAACCTGTCGCTTCAGGATAGTGCTGATTCAATTCCAAATCATTCAGTTTAAATTCTCGACTGGTGAGACAAAGATCAAATTAGTTGAGTGTGAATAAAAGTTTAATCAAACCTATGCCTAAATTAAATTCAATCAACTTTTAAATATTTAGTAAATTTAAATAATGTATCGTACACAAATAATTAAAGTGTTGATAATGAATGAACTGGGTTTATTTTTGAATCCTTTTGTAAGAGTAATTCAATTTTAATAATTGAATTGTGAATTTAATTTGAAAATTACACATAGGTAAGTATTTTAAAATTTATTCAAATTAACAAAATGTAGTAAATGAATAAACAATTATTAAATTGGTTACATGTGCAAATAAGTCAAGGAATAATGGTGCTTAAAAATCTGCGGATCCGTTCGTATACATTTTTGATTAAGATGACGGGATTTTATACAAATTTTCGGCTGCCGAGACACGTGAACTATATATTTAAGGTACACTTTGCTTAATCTATTGAAGTACCGTAGTACCAATTTTTTATTATTGTATAAAACACAAAGTATCATCCTACAGAAATTGTGCTTATTTCCGTATAAAAATTAATAGTTTCTGTAATAAATTTTAATGAATATTTTAAACAAATATCCAAGAACCCCACTCGTGAAATTATTACTATTCCACGCGACCGAAATTACGGGTAACGTGTAGACCATATGCCACTCCGCTATACAAATATAGGCTTGCTAAATTTATAGCAACATGTTTTTTGATGGTAGCGATGTTAAATAACGTACAAACAGACTAACTTACTGATATTAAATAACATACAAACAGAATACTTTGATATTCTATAATATAAGCCTTTAAAAATGTAATTATTAATCAAATATGAAATATGTAATTAATTTCATACATTGTCTTGATCTAGCTCTAACAATTTCAAGTCATAAATATCTGTGTGTCCTACTCATCAATCGGCCAAAGCCGAAGCAAATTAAACAGTGATGATACGTTCGATTAGCAAGTAATGTTTCTTCATTATCCTCGCTGAAACTTTACTCCTAGTTCGTGTGACGTGTGGCGATTTTTTTCACAAGTTCGTTTTTTTTTGTTTTATTTTTCTAGTCTTTTTTTGTAAATATAATCCTGTTTCTCCCGAAAATTTCGTCTACGTTACGGTTATACTCTTACCACCTTTCTGGTTGAATAACAAGAATTCACTAAAAATTTCATAGTTCAACAAAATTGTTTTTTTTTCTTTATATTAGTTTTATATTGTAATACTAATACAAAATTATTGAAAAAACGAACTTGACATTTTTAGAAAACTAGAAAAAAAGAAAAACTGTGGCCTCTTTTCATGATAATCGTTATATATATATATATATATATATATATATATATATATATATATATATATATATATATATATATAATAACTATTCACTTAAAAGCGTTTATTAAAATAAAAATAAATACGTCCATCTAATGGAGAAGTGTAAAACTACACGTCTAATATGGCTATATATAAAAAAATAAATGTCGTGGTCAGTTAATTACGTATCTGTTAATTAATCTATTCCTTCCTTAGGCGCGTTTTAAAAAAATGAGAGTAAAATTTTACAATGCGCAAATAAGTCAAGGAATAATGGTGCTTAAAAATCTGCGGATCCGTTCGTATGCATTTTTGATTAAGATGACGGGATTTTATACAAATTTTCGGCTGCCGAGACACGTGAACTATATAAGACCCCAACTAACAGGTTCAAAAACGCACGACGTTCCAAAAATCGACAGAATGAAGTTGTTCACAAAAAATGCGTGTGTGACTCATACTATATTTATGATAGTTATTGAGGTATTTGTAAATACACAACACGTGATTTATATTAATACAAATCTAAGTTATATCTGTGCTTTCACATAATATTTAAAAGTGGTCCATATAAAAAACATTCATATATTTTGAATTTCCTAGATGTGAATAGAGCTTATAAGCTTTTTAACGCTCGAGTCCTTTTATTATTTTATTTCCATTAGTCATTTCATAAAATTATTCTTGTATTATACCAAAGAATAACTTATTGAAAAAACGAACATATATGTAGAATAACTTATATGTATTATACCAAAGAATAACTTATAACGTGTCTACATAAACACACGAACAATTTTTTAAAATTTCTATTGCACGCTTCATTGAGATTGTACTATTTGTATAGGTTACAAAACGACATTGTGACAATATTTCTTATATTTATGGGCTTTTATTTTAAACTAGCAGTAGCTCGTGACTTCAGCCGCGTAGACATGCTTTTTACGGAGTCGAGATGGCTTCTATAATATAATATTCAATCAATCCATACATATTTTTATAAGGTTTTCTTATATCCCTTTATAAACAGTTGCAATTAATCACCTTTGTCCTATAGGAAAGCATTTCCTATCGAACAGTGAAGACATTTTTAAAATCGGTTCTTTATAATATTAGCGTAGACGTCTTATCTTTTGACAGAACTCAACAATTGGCATAAAAATACACTACAGATCTGGATAATACAACAATACTTTATAAGGATGACGAAAGCGAAGTAAAATGAAATAGATTTCCAATAACAAAAGGAGAAAATATTTGTAATCACCGTGTGACGCAGACTCGATAATCGATGGCGCATCAATCTAATAACTATATAATACAGTGATAATGCAAAGATAAATATGTTTATTTAATTTTCGAAGCAACAGCATTTCATTTTACAATTTATTATCATAGTACACATGCTTAAACAGGCGCAGAAAAATATTTAATAATCACTGAGTGAACTGACTGAGACTGAGTGACTCAATGATTGACGAGTGTAATAAACTATATAAGTCAAATATAAAAAACCAGTCACTCAGGTCAGTCAGGGTAACTCTCAATATAAGGGTTCCGTACACATTAAGGTATTTATAAACATTGAATGGTACATAATATTCCTAATAAATTATTTACGATATTTTAATTTGTTGAACGAATGACAGTATGTTACCTAGCGTGTCTTTCAAAGGCGCATATTTGTTGAACGAATGACAGTATGTTACCTACCGTGTCTTTCAAAGGCGCATATTTGAAAAAAATATGTGATTTAACTACAAATTAACGATTTTCGAATTTTTGTTTACTCGTGTTATAATATCTTGCTTCTTGACAAATTTCATGATTCTAGATCAACGAGAAGTAACCTATAGGTTTTGAGTTAGTTACGAGTGTCAGAATATGCGGCATAAATGGCCGTATTTTTAGGGTTCTTCTTGATCGCGTTGAAATAGATGCTCGATTGTTTTACAGCTCCAAAGGATAGTAGACCTAAGTATTTAATATTCAGCCTGAAACCTCCACGTATTCCTGAGAAAAAGATCCCAGACAGATGGATGACGAAGTGATCCTATAAGGGCTTCTTCTTTTCTTTATTTCGAGATACGTAACCCTAAAAAAAGTAAAGTTAAAATCCAAAAGAACATTTTATTTGATGTTATATTATACGTAATTTATTTTATTATAAATTGCGTATACTATAAATTACGATAAGTAAATAAGTAGATGACTTGTAATTAGACAAATATTTTTTTACGACGTTCCGTTCATTACTTCGAATATTTGTCACTAGATCTCATTAGACGTTCTCCAAAATTATAATTAGCATAATAACTAAATGCCGCTATACGAGTCAGACATTTAAATTCGTGAAAATGAAATACTTCTAACTGAATGTTTTATTTGAACACTTGGGAAATACCCCAACGCAAACATCTCGTGAGGTCCGTTATCACAATTTTAAGTCTTTGTACCACGGTTTGTCAACATCGCATTTTCTTCAACTTCTTTCATAGTCCCAACAACTCGTTCGCTGGATTCGTATATTTAGTTCGTACTATTAATAAGGTCGTGAATACATCAAAAGTTCCATAATGAAGCTACAGAAGATTTTTTTCGTTGACAATGAGCTAAAGACACGTTCAATCTCTGTCAAGTTCAAGTTCTGGTACAGTGCATACTCGAACCAACAGATGGTGCGAACAATCCGACGGTGATAAAGAATGTTGTGGAAACTAGGAGAAAAGTACTCTCTGATCCGAACAGAATATCGTAAAAAGAAAAGGATCCTCGTACCGAAATTTATCAATATAATTGTTTGGCGTAATAAATTAAATCAATACTCTGTAATTGCAATTTATAACAGAAAAAAAACGACTACGGTAGTGACCATACGTCTTGAGATAGGTATTAAAAGTTTCATTGTAGTTTTACTTTACTTCCTGCAACTTTAAAATATAAATCATAGAACATATAGTTTCAAGTTTGCCAAGGAGAAATATATATTGGCATACTTGAAGGTTTCACAGTTTACTGTTATTCATCATCGACTTGTTCGTTACTTTGCTATGTCTATCCATAGCGAGACCGAATGGAAAAATAAAGCCATCGTTATTTAATAGTGATGCCATATTATATAATGCTATTTTTTTAAATAGAGTAAAAAACTCATAATAAAATTGAAAACTCGTTATAAAATATTTAACAATAATCTCCGTGTCCGTGTAACTAACTTTAAAATTCTACTTTTAAAACTCAATTTACGGTTACTATATCGTATATTTTTCTTCCAAATCTGTTGTATAGAAGTTACAAAGGAGAAAAAAAAACAAAATCACAAAACCATGGAGAAAAGTACGCCCAAGCTGAAACATATTGACAAAATAATAAAAACGAAGTTAAGAGAGAAAACAAAAGTGATAGATGCATTAGAATACTCTGTGAAACAATGACAGTGGGCAGATCACCTTGCTACCATGCATGAAGCCAAGTTAACAAATTATGATGATTCTATTATGTAAGGGACCAACAGTCAAAACGAGACAAGAGACTACACACCCGCTGAGTAGACGAGATAGAATAAGGAGTAGAAACAAAGAACTGGACGACTCTCGCTAGATACCTTGAGCGCCGGAAGAACAGCTTCTTTTTTTATTTACCCGAATGGGGTCCTAAACATATTCCCTTAATCTACCCATATTAATTTTTTTAACATCATACTTAAGTTTATATTTTTGATGCGGAATAAACTGGCATTTTCATTGCTTCTTGGATGCAGTCTCGTATATAACAAACTATATTTTTTAAATGGGCTACGTTTCAATATGAATTTTAAAATTACATACATTATCTACATTTCACATATTCTCATACCACCATTTGAACCAAGCAGCAGTCTTTAACTTCGTATTGGAAGTAATTCCAAAGGAAATTGGAAGTAATTTCACTCGTGCAATTACTTCCAAATAATTTATTTTACCGTCTTCGTTTCTGTGGACAAGTTCATCGTTTTTCTCCATGAATTCGTATATATACACACACACACATATATATATATATATATATATATAGATATATATATATATATATATATATATATATATATGTATATATATAGATTAATATATAAACAATATTAAATTGACAATCTGACGACATCTAATCTGTGCTACCTTACAGCGTCTTGAGTGTAAATATATTGCAGAAAAGTTTTCAGTTTAAAAAAAATGACAACACAATTGTATTATACACGGTACAAATTGTTTTTCGGGGGAACTAAATGAATATTAATTAATAAATTAATTAGTACTTAAAAATATTAAATTGAAGAATCTTTTCCATTACAGTTTTTGTGCAGACTTATTAACATTTTACTGAGTGCAACCAGAGGTATAACCATCTCTGATATGTTTAATTTCTGTCTACACTGTGAGCTCATATGCGGTATTATAATCTCTAGTCTCAAATTTTGCGATTTACGCTTAGCTATATATATATATATATATATATATATATATATATATATATATATATATATATATATATATATATATCCACATACTTGTTATATTCTTGCGTATTGCTGGCGCGCTTACACTGTCAAATATTGGTAAGTGCCTACTCATCGCCGGCGATAATTTAAACATATTTGCTTACATAGTAACCCACTTGAGACGGGGCTCGTAAGACTATCGATCGCAGCATCTCCGCGGCATCTCGCGAGGCTTTATTAGCCGACTGCGGTTTCATTACCCGCCTCCCCTCAGCCAGCCGCCTCGTATTTGATTTCATCGTCGTATTACCTAGGCACGAACGGTCGCGCTGTAGTTGCGATTACGCATCGTTATGTGTTAGATTTCCATTCGTCATTGGTATTTAATAAATACATATTTATCTAGATGCCAAAAACAACATCATGTTTCCAGAAGTGCGGCAATCCTTCGCTATTAGAACAACTCCATAACAGAGCCGCGAATAACGAAATTATCCAACAATGGAATTATGGAGGTTTGTTAAAGTTTCAAATAAAAAGTATATCTTCTCTCAATAACAATTTGAGTCCAAGAAAATAAGTCATAACACAAACATAAAATATATTAAGTGCGAACGTTACTCTTACCCTACGGATTTCGTAGCTGTCCTACAATGATCAAAGGAAATTTTCAATTTATTTAAAAATTATTTTCATATTATCACTACACAATTGCCTTACTAAAATCTTTGCAAGACGTCAGAGTAAAGAGTAGGTATCAATAACGGATGCATATCTACGATTTTTATAGCAATAACACAATTGCAAATTCAGTGAACTTTCGGAACGTGATGTCGAATATTCGCGGTTTCGCGTATACGCGGATTCAATTATTCGCCATTTTGAGTATTCGTAGTTTGTACATTTAGCTATTGCATTTGATCAAAGACATGCATATACATCATTGTACCCAGACGCATACGCATATGTAGTCTGTTTAAAGAAATAGATAAAGGGGATGACCTACGGTATGCTCATATAAGAAAAAAAATCTATCAAAAGAGACACATTGTGCTTACTTATCATATTTTCGTAATACTAATGACGTTATTGAGTATTGTAGACTTTGAAGCTGATAAAGAATTAAAGAAATTACAAATCTAGTTCGCATCTCATCTTTACCTATCACTATGTATTCGAAACTATTTTAAATATTATTGTTTAGTTTGATTTTAAAAAATAAAAGAAAATCTGATGCAAATCCTTACAATTTTATAAAGCTTCTAATGAAACGAACTTCTCAATTTATATTTCATAATATTATTTACATACCCATCTACTTCACGCAAAGAATCCTAATTCTGAATCCTAATTTAAAACTTTTCATCAACAAATGTTTCAAATTTTTACTGTGAAAATAAATTTAAATATCAATACAATTAATTTTCAATGTTTTTTACGAAAACGAATATCGTTCCAAACATTAGTAGATAACGACATTCCAGGGAAATAATTTTAAAAATAATTACTAAAATAAAAATTATTGTATTTTTATAGGCCTGTTAATGTAATTATGTAATTTTATGACGTGTGATAACGAAGATAGGAAAAATAACAAAGTCTGTAACGAAGATAACTCCTCGGTTTACGCGTACGTTTTAAAGTAGGAAAATACCAATTAAATTTAAATGCGAAGGAATAAATAAAAATATTATCTCTTTAAAGAAAAATCGAAAAGACACCGAAATTATAAATATTTAATATCTCGGCTTCTTATACAACAGAAAATGAACAAAAAATTGAAAACTTGTAACTCAAACGTAACTCTAACAACAGCGGTAAGTATAACATTTTCAAAGTTAAACCGATGAACAAATCAATTATGTCAGCATTATTTTTGTGTCTTTAAAATTGTTTATTAATATATCTGTCCATTTTCTTTTAAATCCCATTACGTACTTTAAGTTGTTTCTTTACAATAATCCATTATGTCAATCAAAGAGTCGGGTAAATAACTGTTAACCTTTTCATTGTCAAGACCGGTATCAACAATTTAGTCCTATGTGCGTGTGTTGTAAGATCAATTAGATTCTTTTTATTAAGTAATGTATCTATTTCTCGCTGGCCGCAGACTCACTACCCATGTACCTAATGACATACCGCTTACTTATAGTTCAGTACTTGTTATATGTACTGTATGACAAAGATTTTCTTTAAAAAAATGTGAGTTCACATTTGACTGATTAGGCTACAAAAAACCATAGAAAGACTGAGAACAAAAATAAAGCAAGCGACATTGACATAACTAGATATAAATTTAACGGTAAATGAAATATTTTAAATTCAGAGATTTCACGATTTGCACATAGATGACAATAAACACAAAAACTTCACTGGCTTAAATAATGCTTTAAATAATTCATAATTTTATTTAAGTTTTAAATCATTAAATTCTTTTAAAAAATGTCATTTGTTATCAACACAACTTTTGTTATCGAGTTCTTAATTTTTTATTAAAGTAGGAATTTTTCAGTTATATATATATATATATATATATATATATATATATATATATATATATATATCAAACTGAAACACATCTTTTTTTAAATACCTAGTATTTCTCTATAAACTAATCACATTAAATAATTGAATAAGTAAAATTTATGTATTTAAGTAAATGTTCGTTGTAGACATCTTGAAATTCCTTGCACGTTACATCCCTTTGTGTTCTCTTTATCATTTTTATTGTTCTCTTTATCAACTTTTAAAAATAAATTTATTTTATTTGGTTCTATATGATCTTTCAGTTATATATATATTTCTTAAAGTTATGTCGAATAGTTTTGTGTCCCAAAAAGTGTTTTCTGATTGTCACTCTTCCTAATTTTGTTAAACATGGGCAAATTTCGCCAAAATTCGAAAGTTGTGTCTAATGTTCCAAAAATGAAAGAAATATGGTAGACAGAGGGACAAACATATGAAGGGATATTTTAATTGTTCTATTTTATATATTACTAGCTGTGGCTACGACTTCGTTCACGTGAAATAAGATAAGTTATTATAATTTTTTTCTTTCATATATTGCTCTTGGGTATAAATGATTACCATACCAAATTTCATTAAAATCCGTCCAATATATTTCGCTACAAATTAACATACAGACAGACAAAAACTCTAAAAACAGGTTTCCTAGCGTCTGTTATCATTGTTTGCGCTAAATTCATCACTCTTTAAATATTTTCCATCTACAGAATTCACTCTGTTACAATTTTATAATATGTATAGATATTGTAAAATACATACGTGTGTAAATTGAGTGGTGATGATAATTTTTATCCAAATGGATTATTATTTTTGAGGTACACGCGTAAATTGAGTGGGGATGATAACTAAAATTATCGCCACTTAATTTACACAAAGACATTTGCACATGTGAGTCTAAGAGAAACAGGGGTGATACTGTGAATCTATCTGAATCATTGCGTAAAATGTCGTATAAAAAGAGGTTTTTGTTTTACACGACATTTAATGCAAAGTCGCTGCATTGTTTATTACGAAAAATATAAAACTAACATAATTAACTATGCTTTTTCAGAAAATTCCTGCACGACAAAGAATAATTTGAAAGCATTTTTAAAACGACTATGATGTTCATCAAATCTAACATTTAAAAAAATAGTTCTCAGCGTGTAGACAAATATAATCATTCTTCTAAATATTTATTACTTCTAAAATATTTTTACTTGATATCAAATATTGCCCTTATTTACGGAACCGTTTTTTAACCACACTGTATACTAATATTGCAGGATTTGCACAAACTCAAATAAATCAGAGAAAGATACATGAAACAGTACTTCTTAATTTTGTTTCTATATTCAAATTTACCTTTATAACTACCCTATATAGCTTCAAACCTTAATGAGAAGATATCTGAAAACTATTTCCTTTCGCACAATTCGCAATGAAACGCAAGCGTTGAAATTTAAAAAAGAAACTGTTCTGAAAAATTCCATCGCAGCCAAACTCGACCTAAAACTATTATAAATACTTATTCATTTCCCAAAAAATAGAAAACATTTACAACCCACCCTTCGCTCGTCCACAACTACATAACCCCCGCACCGCCCCATCTCGCCCCAACATTAATAAGTCCATAGTTATGCGCATCGCGAAATCGGACTCTAAAATTCTAACGGCGCAAAGTTTAGCATCCAGCCCGGCTAATATCACCCGCCCCCTTCTTCCCCCTTCGCCGCCTCCTTTCAACCCCAAGCCCCTCCCCCCGACTCTCCCGCTGCCGCCTCTACGTCAATATTTCGTAGCGCGGAAGCCATCTTAAAATATAAGAGTCGATGTGGGGCCTGGGTGGGTCCTCCCGCGGCGTAGAGGGGCGCAGGGTGGTATAAGGGGGTAAGGGGACTCCTTAGCCGTGCCGTAGCTCGCCTCGCTTGTGTTACGATTCGCGTCTATAATAGAGATGGGGTAAGTCGATCGAGTAATAACTCAAGAAGTATCGATTGTTTATACGACTGTGGTGATCTTTCACTTTTATATCAAAACAAATTTTAAGCCAATGAAATATCGATAGTCAAATTTCATAGACACTTTAAGAAAAAAAACATTTCGAGATACTTTTCAATCATCCAAAAATTTTGAGATCTAGGACATCGACAAATGTTAAATAGTGATGTGACGGAGTAATTTACCTAATAATATTACAATCGTAATATTTAAATCCAGGGGCTCGTTCACTCTCCTTACATTGTCGAGTACATAATACGTCATTGCAATGGTGATCCGTATTTTATAATTTGAAAAAAAATACATTGAGTAGCGATGGATAGCAACAAAATATGAAATATGATTTTTCTATAGAAGCAAGTTTCAATGATAAGACGTTCTTAGTTCACGATTCCCTACTCACCATGCGCTTCAAGTAAGTTGTCGCATCACAATTAATAGCCAAAAGTTATTTTAACACTTTTTATTGAAAATTTTTTTTTCAAAATGTTAATATGACATCGTTTTACATTGACTTAGTTTTTTAGACAAATCGCTCAACGCGTTTTTTAAATAAAATTAAATATGTGGTGAAATTACTACTTTTGAATATATTTATAAAGTTAATTGTAAAATTTTCAAGAGCCATTTTTACCAAAAGTAAACAATATGTAATTTTTTTGAGTTCTGTTCAAATTTTTAATGAAACATCTTTTTACATTGACTTAGTTTCTTAGACAAATCAATACACGCGTTTTTTAAATAAAATTGAAAGCGTGATGAAATTATTACTTTTCCCGAAATGTTAATTGGGCAAATTTTGGGAGTAATTTTTACCAAAACTAAGCGGTAAATAATTTTTGAATTTTAAAATGTATTAGATATTTATAGTTTGAATAATATATGAAGAATTCAGCGGATTACGTTGACAACGCCTTTTACGCAACAATTACTTTAAGGTTACTCCCATTTATCTACCACGCTCTTAATTTGTGGCATAAAATATATTTTTGAGTATTATCTGCAAAATATGTCATACGAAATGTCGAAATAGGTTTAAATCTATTTTAGCCATAGGAAATGGCGGGTTACAGCTAGTTTATTTCGGTATATATGTATTCTTTTATACATGAAAATTAAATAAACCTAATAAATACTTACAGTCAAACTTTCGTGGAATTAAGATGAAAAGTAACAAATTGGTTGTAATGATTTATTTTTCAATTTATAAATATACCCGACTCTCCACGAAATTAAAATAAAACGGTTTCTTATAAACGACACAAATACATGAAGCGCTATTACTTTCTTTGTCATTTAAATTCACCCCAACTAGTAGAGACGCACTAAAACAATTGAGAAAATTATTGACAAATCAACGACTACGACTTATGATACGGTAATAATTATTGATAAGGTAACACAGAAAGTAAAAACATGATAATGATTAAGTATAAGTTACAAAGTAATAACCATTAATAAGGTAACGGATAGGTTATTAAACAGCAATGCCTATTTTTTTAAACGTACACATTTTTTACGGATGGTGAAAAATTTGTATTTTATTTATTATTCTTATTTGTTTATTTATCCGTTGATAACTCAAAAAAGTTGCGTCATATACTTCAATGCAACTCTTTGCTTCGTGCAACTCAAAGACTGAAATAAGCTTTTGAATGCTGCCTTTAATTTTCAATTGCAAACAAACTTGAGAGCATTGAGCAATTTAAACGAGCGTCAATAGCCATATTAAGAAATAATCTGACAGGATCTAATATGAATTGAAAGAAATTAAAAAAAAATATTTATTTTTATTCAGCAGTGCCTCACAAACTTAAATGAAAATGTCATTACTTGTGGTCTATAACTTACTAACTAGTTATAATTACTGCCCTAAAATAGATTATAATATGATCGACGACTCTAAATAAAACTTGAAAGATTGAAGAATGTAAGTGAACATTGAGAGCTATATTAAAAATATAAATTACGTAATATAAAATTAATTATAGAAGGAGTTACAAGAATTATTAATTCTGCTCGTAACTAAAAAAAAGATGTGAGGACAGAGTCATGTAAGATATTGTTATTATCGCTCCTTTGGTCAATGACAAGCAAATTATTTTTTATTATTTTGGCAACCTCGCCTCATTTGACGACAGATAAATCAAAATTACTGTATACCCACATATCTATTTCGATTTTCAACATGCTGCATAATATTGACAATGTATGAAAAAAATATAATTCACTTAATTGTTTACTTGAGTGAAACAAAAAAATTCTAAAATATTCTGTAAACCATCGAATTTGATATCCATAGCTCCTTGCATATTTGTCTCCCTCAATAATATTAATCGATATCGCCGGTATCTTGTATCGACATTAGTCATACCTATTTACCCCAACCGGCTCCCGCCTTCTCCCTCACTCACCCGCTCCTCTCGTGCCCGCGCCGCCTCTTAGACGCTGTCTTTTTACACAGCGAACGCGCGCCGCGGTGTTGGCGCAGTCATTGCCAACAAGTGGACCATTCTATCTAATAGGCAATAAATATTTTTTTATGACTACATTAACATATTGATTTATGCAGTGCAATTTAGTACTAATTTGTGTAAATTAATGTTCCGTGAAATTATTTCGATTAAATTCGAATTGCATAGTTAAATAATGAAATAAATATTTAGAAAGTGCACATAGGAGAAAACAAACTTTTATTTAAATAAATTCTATAAACTTTAATTCCTACACCGTGTTTTTTTTCAGATTTCGTCCAGACAAATGCTACCAATAGAAAGAGTCCATACAAAGAAGAAAACACATAGAAAATCCAAAAGTAGGAATATCTTTCCGGCCAATATGTGTTTAGGCGGATCATTGAAACTTGGTTGACGAAGTACGGTTAATAATATTAATAGTGGTTTAGTAAACAAAAATGTACAATGTGTTTAAAAGACAGTTACGTAAAAGTAAGTTAAATTGTTTGTTAATCTACTTGGAAAAAAAAAGTTTTACGTCTTGTTTACGCTAAAGTGTACTTTTACCTAAGTACCTAAACTAACATTAAATATATGCCTTTGATATTTACGATTTATTTGCAATATACTTAACAAAAACATGAATTAGAATTTCTTTGTTTTGGAAACAAACATATACAGGTATTTAGCAATAATAAAATAAACATTTTGCAAGCAATTAAAAAAAACAGGAGTCAATACTTCAACTTTAATATGTAATTTTCCAAAATTTTAAGATTGTATAATAAATTTCGCCCAGCTACTATCTCCTGGGTTATAAAAGAGCATTCCATCTTCATCTAAATAAACTTTAGTGTAAAAACTTAATTTAAATGTTTTTCTGAAAAATCGCACTCACAGTCAATAACTCGCCGTTGAGCATCTCAAGTATAATGTATAATTCGGTTAATGTTCTTTACTTGTGATGCTCATCGGTACATAAATAGTATATTATTTTATATCCTTATTTTAATGAATTTAAGAATGGAAACTTCATCCTGTTTTTGAAAACCATCTCGAGCATATAACATCTCGCCGTTGAGCATCGAAGGTAAAATTTATAATCCAAACAATACTATACTTACTTTTTATGCTCAATAGTATTTCCATAATATTTCCTAAAATCTCTTATTTTGAAAGAATGTTTTTTTTCATTATTAAGTTGAATTAAAGAATAAAAAATGTTTTTTTTCTTAGAACACGCTTGTGTACTACAACAACTCACCGTTAAACACGACAAATAAAATGTATAATCCAGATAATAAACTTTACTTTTTATTTTCAATGATGAGTAAATATATTTAAAGTCTCTTGATAAAAATAAGTTTTCAATTTAAGATATTTTTTACCACAACGCTTATTACTGTCAATACCAGACTGTCTTAAACTTCCAAATATATAAAGAAGCAAAAATACTATTTATTTACCAGAATTGCTTACTGAAGCTTGTCGTCGCTGTGGTACGTTGGATTGATCACAAGGCATACGACCTTTGACGGCATGGTGCACCGTGGGGATAGCAATAAGTCCGCGATATGTATCATCTATGTATATTAAAGTACATAAATAAATGAATAAATACAATTTATAAAGAATTAAGATTCTATTAATACACCCCAATGTTCTTGGAACTGATAAACTTGGCCTCAGAAATAAAACTGTTTATTAGCGTATTCAGTGAATAGCGTATTGGATATTTAGTTATCTCCTAAAGTATCATAAGGACTGCAAGTAACATGTACGGAACAATTCGAAAATATTCCGTCATATGATTTAACAACAATTTAACAACTTGCTCGTGTTGTACAACCTTTAATTACCTCCATGATTTATATTTCTATGTATTAAAAATATTGTCAGATTTATTAGATACGAGCAAAACAAACCTAAAACTTATTTCTAATAGACAATTTTTTTGAAAGTTATGACTATCATGAAAACAAGTGATGGAACAAAAATGCAAAGCTAACTTTTCCTTCGTTAAACCAAATTCTTCTCTTTCATATATAGGTCCCCGTTTTCACTGATTTGCGAATCGCATACGCGAGAAACTTGGCGGAAAATTTCCAATTTATTTCTCGTTCCCTTTCCATTTTCCGCCCGTGAGCTCCCTGCTACCCCCGCGACACACGCCCACACAAGGAATACGTCTCAGCCCCGCATTCAATTATCAACGGAGCCACTTTAAACATCTCACGCGCCGCCTATCTTAAATCATCCCCCTACCCCGCCGCCTCTGCTAACCTACCCCCGCTTTCGCCCTCTCCCCGCACTCCCCTATTCCTTAGATATTGACTTTTTGTGCAGAGCGCGCGGCGCCTGTATAGGTGAAACCGTGCTGCGAGTGTGTGAAGGCACGGAGTCTAGCTAAAGGAGCGGGTGGGTGGTCGGGAACCTTTCCGTTTTACTATATTATGAACCATAACAACTTTTCATCGCCATAATAACATCGCAGTACGAGAAAGACACATATGATATAAATTAATATGTCGGAATTCCTTATATTTACTTTTATAACTACTAAAAACCCTTAAAGATACCGCATTTACGAATCAATATGATGTGTGTTTTTGTTGTAATCCAGCGGTTCACCCTCTCTTTTAATTGAAACTGAGGTCCCAATAAAACTAGAATTTTTTGTAAGAAGTTCAATACAAATATATCAACAGTCTTCTAGAATTTTAATATTTGACTGACATTATTTATATCCATACGTATAAAGTGCGAGCGAACAATTTAACACGGACCTCTCCTGTATTTTTTGAACCGCTGCAATGCCAAATATTTAAAAAAAGTTTTCAGTCATTTAAAATTATTTTCACAATTAAATGAAACTACGTGATGTAGTATTATTTCTACTTTCTTTAATTTCTTTACCACGACCTAAGTTTCGTTGTATTACATCTTCAGGTGGGATATTAGCAAAGATATCTTTGCTAATAGCCCACCTGACGATGTTATAATACAACGAAACCTAGGTTGTGGTATAGAAATTAAAGAAAGTAGAAATAATACTACATCACGTAGTTTCATTTAATTGTGAATAATGAATTTCTACAAAATTAACGCCAAATATATTCAATATTTTAAAATTATTTTGTTTATGTTTCATTAAACAAAATTTGCTTTGTGTAAAGATTACGACAATTTTTACGTATTTTGAAATGCAGGTTTTGTTAATCGGTTTTGTTTCGGACTTGAATTCTGCTATATTCATTTAGTTACAAAATAGTTTATCCTAAGTAATAAGTTTTGTATATATATATACAAAAATATGCATTAGAAAAATGTAATAAATCTCAAATATCAACAAAAGCAGAAATTTATTTTTGTTACTTTTTTAGTAACTCTGTATTATTAAATACAAATTTCCAGAAAAATATTGACGAAATATACACATAATAGGAAAAACATTATTATTTGCTATTTTTTAGCTTCAAGCTTCATTTATTACTAATATTTCGTGAAAGATTTAAATTAAAAGTCAAAGCTTATTCTGTAGCTTTCTCTTGAGATAAATTATTGAGAGTAAGTAGATCTCGTGCGTGAAGGGTTTCATACCATGGAACTGACCGATTTAATTTCGTGTTATATTTCGTAATTTGTTTTTGATAACTAGGTTGTAGAAATGGTCGTACAGTTTAATTTTTTTCTCAAAAAATGTAAATACCAGGCACATTTGTTTTTCCTATCAACTCGAGAAATAAGGAAGGAGAATATAGGGTATGGGGATCATACTTTTTATTTCTTTTCTTTTATTATATAATTCCACCCAAACTTGACAAAGAAATAAATATGTTGACCCCTACTTGTAACCACAGCCGTTCTTTCTTTATTTTGGAGCGATAAAATATAGTTTTGGAATTTTGGTAGCCGGTGGGTAACTTATATCCCTATTCCAATTTTCAAGTCGATAGCACATGTGTCTAATTTCTGAGAAAATCATAATAAATAAATAATAAATATACGATTTTAAACGGCTAGCGGGCTTTCTGTAAAACTTGATCTAAAACAGTTCGTGATAAAAATTGACATCATTGTTTTGCTCCTATTAATGTATTGACTTCGATGTATTGTTTTTCACACAGAAATGTTCCATATATTAACACGAACAGACGAGTAAACAAACGAACTTTTCCCCTTTACGTCTTACTATAGATCGTAGAAAATATTCATATATAAATTCACTTAAATGTACATCAAACAAACCTATAATATATATATATATATATATATATATGTGTGTGTGTGTGTGGGTATATATATATATATATATATATATATGTATATATATAAATATATATACTCTGTTTATGATGTTATAAGTCAATCTAACTATCGGTTTATACAAATAAAAACTTATAAAAAACGAATTAGTACCGTAACGGTACCCGTGATTTGGATCGCAACGTACCGTTACAAATACAGTGTACTTGTCATTTGGATCCTTTGAAAAGGTCATTGAACGTGTACAATTATAATTCTAAATTATTATCAAAAGCTCTTCTGCGTAACGCTCCACCGAAGCGGTTGCGCAATCACTCAAAATTCTACTAAATAGTAGTTAGAGAGATGATATCTTTAAATGAATGAGAAGATGTCAAAACTTTTCTTTTAAACCTTCAATCTTTTGGATTTTAAGAAAGCAGAAAGGTCATTGTCCGTATTCATAACACTAGTTTTATAAAGTGGAAAGATTTGCTTTTCTGTTTATTTTCCAGGAATGGACAAAATGATTTTAATCGAGGACATAGAAGTATATATTTCCGGACTTCTGTTATAATATAAGGTATATTTTCTAGGTAAAATTTTAAACTGCTATAACAACATTAAAATAACTGAGGAAGATATTGTAGATAATGCAAAAATCAAAAAAATAAGTTGAATAATATGTGTAGATTGCTAATTATTTCAGATAATCTAATAAAATGCAGACATAGCTCCTTTTCCCCGGAATTAGCAGCTAATTTTCAACATATTTTAGATAAATGTATCCAGTGAAGTGGACAAAAATGTTTATTTATTTATGGGTCCCATACAGTTTCATTTTCACATAAATACTTTTTAACTTAAACCCAATTTTTTAACCCAATTCACTTCAACACTATTGATCGCCGATTTAAGTCAAAACCTTCACCATTACCACGACAGTCCACACCTCTACATAAAAAAGACTCCGACACAGCATCTGCCACTTCACCATTAACAGTTTCCTTTTTGAGAGCCGCCTGCCCCCAACTATCCACCGCCCGCTGCTCCGCCACCCGCGGACAGCCCCCGGCCCACTTCCTGGGGGCCTCGTCTTCCCGCGCCCGTGTCTCCCCGTTTTTCCAGGCAACTTTGCCTGCGTTTCCCCGTAAGAGGCGCTTTTCACAAGCTTTCGTTAGGGAAGCTTCGAGCTTTCAAGAGTAGAGGGCCGCTGTTATGAAAGTGCCACCGCCAATTCGAATTTTATGACCAGTTGTTAGTTCACCGTTCTGATTCCTCTTTTTATTTTAACTAATTATTGCGAATGCGGCTTGCAGGCCGAGTAGAAGTTGAAGTAAATATTCGATTTTTTTAATTATTTATTATCCAAAATATTGTAATAATTCCCTCGTTCTACTTTCCTAGGAAAATTCCAACCAATACCGGTGAAACGTGTTTGAACACATATTCAAACGTTATATTACATGCTGCTGTCTTAATACTTACCAATTCAATAATCAGGCAGATTTATGATACAAATTACGAATAAAAAGGACAATTCAAAAAGAAAATACAAATTACAAGAAATAAAAAATATCGAAAATTGACAATATCGATATTAACAAAACTTTGATATTGAGAGACGAAACAACGATACCGATATTAAAACACAATATCGAGTTTCGAGGTCGACAACTTTTCTACACATGGTTGTATGGTTATTTAAGCATATATTTTTAACGAATCTCATACAACAGTATTATCGTAACAGTTACCAGGTCTAATGCTAAAAACCTGCGGGTATATATTTTTTTTACCTTCCTCAATGTAATCTATAGAAAATCAGGTTAAATAACATCGACAATTTGTCAATATCACTAATCACCAATCGAGTAGACAAAATGTTTGATGAACGGAAAGATATTCGCCTAATGCGATAAATAAAGAAGCTTTAGTTACAGTCATAAATAGCGTTGTAACTAAAAAAACGAGTTAGATAACCCCATTTCATTTTTCTTCTTTAAATCTAAGCAACAAAAAAAGAACATTTTACAAATACTTTAACACTTTATTGGTCAAACAAAGAGTTTTTTTTTAATTTTAATTAAAGGCTAAAGACATTACCAAAAAATGGGTAAGATTGTCTTACCGGACCTGCGGTGACCTGAGGGTCTTTAGTTATATAATGTGATTATTAAAAAGATTCATCGGTAATAAAATTTCTATTTCAACAAATTTACACTACCTATATTTCGCGTTAAAGGGAAGTGGTTATAATCGTTGCCTTTTCGTTTCCCGAGACTAAATTTAAAATAAATCAAAATGTCCCTAAATTGGTAAAAATAGGTAGCTGGCCTGTAATAAAAGTCTATCCTTTAAATATCGGTTAGATATTTGAGGAAAAGACTTTTAGTTAATTTTTACTTTAGGTTTTTTCGTACATATTATATTCTTGACAAGAGGCGGAAAAAACAAATATTTTCCAAAGCTTTTTCGATTAAAACCAAATGGCACAAAATAGGATCATATTTTAAACATCGCATATTTCTATAAAATATAACTTCATAATAAAAATATCGACAAATACAACAAATACAAAATTCATAAATAAATTTTAAATTAAAGATTGTGTACTAACCACATAAATACACCGAAATTTCGGGCCACGATCTTTTAAAACGTATGTACATAAAAACAACAGGACGCCATCTATTGGCGTTTTCAATCAACGTACATCTGATTAGATCCCTCGTTGTGCCATCTATTGGCATTATCATAGATCAAAGTATTATTCACATAAACAACACCACTGTTGCTATAACCGTTATTTATTATAATTTGAAATAATATCAAATAAGGAAACTTAGATATAATACCGAAAATAATTCGATCTAATAGCTAAATAGTTATGACGTCATTTATTAGATTATTCGTGTAAATGTATACGTCATGGCAATATTAGAACTTTCATAAAATAAAAATACACCGTTAGGTGTTTGCATTTTATTCATCTTTATTGCCTGTCACTAAGTTTTATTCATTTAAAAGATACATCTATGTGACACAGGGACAGATAAAAGACAAAATGAGGAGTTAGACTGATCAGAATCCGGGCTTTCGGGTGTGCAACCATGAAGACTCCCAAAATTGTTTGAAAACGATTTCACCGCTAGCGCATCACATAGATCGTTTTTATGCGCGAAGCTCCAAAAAACTGACCAAGAAAGTGTGGAAACATGCATAAAGTCCATATGGGATACGTATAAAGCTCCCATTCCTTAATTACGTAATTACGGCGTGATTTCAAATTTTTATAAATGCGTAACTCAAAGTTAAACTTACGTAATTACGGAAGTATGTGTCTTGTTTTAAAGATTAAAAATCACATAACGATGAAGTACCGATTTACATTGCTTTATATGCTAAAATCCGTGAAATTGCATACCAATGAAGGTTGTCACATAACATCTTTGAAAATAGCGGGCCGCACTGTCTGTCTGTACTAACTAGTTGCGTTGCGGTAATTCCGCGTGAGTTATTTTAACTCGGATAATTCACGCACCACGCGATGTATATTGAGCGAGAATGAGTCCTTTCAAATTAAGGGAAAAGTTCGTCAATCGTGCAAATCATATTGACTCAATCAACCTGCTCTAATTCAGTTAAAGATTTTATTTAATGCATATTGTGATTTGTGATTGTGAAGTTGTTGGCCATTATAGCGAAATTATAACTAAATTAGAAATATATGGATTACATGTTCGACTGATTACAGGAATCATAAATTATACACACTCGACACAAACATGAGAGCATTTAAACTTTTTATTGTTGACCTACTAAATTACTTGTTTTATTTCATGAAGCAATTTTTTAAGTACCGATTAAATATATTATCAAATTTTATACCAACAGAAGTTACATTTGTTTGAGCGTAATGATAAAGTGAAATGAAGAACACTATACCTTTGGTCTAAGTATGTTTTGAAAATGTTGTAAATGTTACGATGTCGTGAGATTAATTGCTATAAGACAAACTATTGTGTATTGTATAAAACTATTGTGTATTGTGTAAATGATTGTTGTATTGTATAAGACCCAGAAAATTTCAAATCTGCAACCTGAACCCGAACTCGAAGATACACTGAGGAAGGAAATGAAAGAATTGATGATGGATTTTTTATAGATAAACCTTGATTTCCAGAGTCAAACATTTTATATTAAGATATTATTAACAAAGTAGAAGAATGGTTAACTCTTTCCATAAATCACCAAAGGGCATATTAGAAAATAAATTTTAGAAGAATACGAAAAAAAAACCGGATCGATATTAGATTGTAGAATGAGGTGGCATAGCCAGTGAGATATTATTGGCAGATTTTACAAATTATAAACAGGCGTTATGAAGATTTTGATAGATTTTAAAACCAATGTGAAAATTACGGATACAAAATGGAGAACCTTTATAACATTCGTCGTAGGTTAGATGTAATTAAAGTCAACAGTGATGTGTTCGTGTCACCGTAATTCAACTTTATTCGAAGCGGGCGCTATGTTACGCTGTATGCTTGATAAACTAGATCAATCAAACGATCTCAGTTAATAACTTGCTTTATATCGCAGAAAGAGAATGAAATAAAGACGAGAAATTGCATCTAATATTTCACAATATTTTCGGATAACATCAGAATCATTCATTGTACAATTATTAGAAAGGCTGGAATTTAAGTAAACACAAGAGAGTACATGACAACGTCTGTAGCAACAGTCAACGTCTGTAAAATTGGTGAACATGTTTTAATTGAAAGTTCTTTAAAAATACTTATATTAAGATTTTTTTAATTTTTCAATATATCACATGCTTTTTACATTTTTAACAGGTATTTTATTTTTTAGTATATCAGCACGGATTAGACACATAGCACATTATTTTGACATTTAATATTTCACAAAAGGAGTTCACAGTTATATGTTACCCAGTCGATAGGGTGAGCGAAAAATATTTTTTCTGGTGGCAAAGGTGCCGTGATTGAGTTCGGATGATATACGTCTAGTTATAATCTAATAATAAAGTCTTTCAAGTTTTAACACGACTAATGGTGACATATACCTGTCTTTCAACAAAATGACAATCTAATACTGAAGCAGCTGGTGACAGGAAGTAGGAACACTTTAATGATGAAGAGCAGATACGTTGAGTACAAAGTAACAAATTAAATATATTGGTATGTATATACAGGTACGCACAAAGGCTTGAATCAACTGAAAAGTAAGTATATAGATCGATAATTAAGCGTGTATAGGATTAAATAAATTCATAAAATAACTAAAACGTTAGTAAATAGATAGATAAGTAAGTCATATATGTTCAAAAGGCACGAAGCAACTAGAATATTGGTAGAGAGTTAAACAGTTAGTACAGGTTCATGAAGCATTGACTACTAAGAAGACATAAAGGGGAATGTGTTTTATATATCTTAATATATTCATGTATGTGTGTGAGTACGTATGCAGGTATGTATGTAAGTATTCTGGGTAACGTAGGGTATTATAGGTACTAAAAATGGAAAAATAAAACTTTTTAACAAAAAAAATGGAATCGACTTATACAACCATGGAATAAAAGCGCAATAAAAATGATAAAATAACCAAAGCACGAGTACTTAGTTGGAACATTTGTAAAACCATATCGTTTCCGAACATAAATAATTATGTGAAATACTACGGCAACCAGAGATTTTCGGAGTCGGTTCAAGGTGAAATGTAGCACACATATGTACCTGTGAGTGTGCATGTACGTGAGAAAAAAAGAGAAGCGTCACAGGTTCCAAAAATCTCTAGCAACAGCAGTATTAATGTTCGGAAACTATATCGCAAATGTACCGCATATGGTCCAACTAAGAACTAGTATTTTGATTATTTTATACTTTTCGGTGAGTTTTTATTTCGTGATTATTTGAAATTGGTTCCATTTTTTGTTAATAGCATTTATTTAATACTTTGCTTCGTATTAATTAAGATTCTTATTTGAAGCATCAACTTGCAACGTTTCATGCATATTAATCTAAGATAGTATAATAAGTGGAGCTTTGATAGATGGACAGAAGGACGGGACAATATTATAAGGGTTCTTTTTCATTACGGACCCTGAAAATGATTAAACGGCATACGAGTTCTAGTGTCTGAGTTACAAAGCAAAAACTTGGGAATAAGGGATATTAAATTTTCTTTTAATAATAATTCCAAATTTTCCTCAATAAAAGTAATCGTAAAAATATCGTACAAACGGGAGGGTAATAAATAAAATATGAATGATTCTAATATTTAAAATACGTCATTTTCTTAATTTGTTAGTATTAAAATCCCCAACGAACGAACGAAGACGAACCCTTATAAAATATGTCAGCAGAGAAATCCACTTTTCCACCAGCGCTACTTTAACGAAATATAAAAAATACAAAGGAAATTATGTTTCTATTACAAAATATTGTGAATATAATAAAGATGTAACCTTACCTTTGCGTTAAAATAACAGAAAACCCTACGTTTAAGAAGGAGATAGATAACATTGTAGATTTAAAAGTTCATTAGAGTTTGATATTAGCAAGCTTAATAAAAGGCAATGTTAGGTGAATTATAATATTTTAATATAAGTCTCTGCACTTGTAACCATAACGTTGAATAGAAAATAAAATCTATTAGCAAACCAAAAAGATTAATCAATCCTCTAAACGGTTATCTTGTATTCGTTTTTTAATAAAAAAGCCTGAAAATCAGTGCGAAATTAAAAATAAGTTTGTTAGAAAATTCTCTAAGAAATATAATAAATAAAACGTCATTATATTTGACATCATTATATTTAAATTTATGCTCGGAAAATCTCTTGGTAAAAAATAAGATCGGCCACCGTGAATATCAGAGTTCAAATCTCAGATTGAATTTTTCTTATTTTAAAACGAGTTCAATACGACGACGCTATATCTATTTTAGCCGAGTTAATGGAGTTTGAAATCACTTCGACAGAAAGTGCCACTCATTCGAGTGTGATATTTGAGCGCGACAGCCTCCCCACAGCCGACATCAATTTGAAAGACCGTTACGAATCAAAATGACGTAGAAGAAGAAAAAATACTTTTAAACTTTCGTCCAAATTCAGTTTCGTCCCTATATTTAAAACTTACCTCTTATCATTACGTAGATAAATATTTGATCTAATTTTTACCAATGTCATACGTGGCTCCAGATTTCATAGCGAGATAATCTGTAATTAAAAAAATCGAGCCACGTTAAAAATTAAATATTTCCCGCTTTGTAGCTTTACTAGTTATAAAATCTCATCTGAGACGTAAACAGTAAGTTAAATTTATAAACTATACCCGCGCTAAATATTTTTTGTTATTTCGAAGGAGTTTAGCACCGCCCCTCTCCGGGGTTAAATTTAATCACTGGAGTACAACGACAAGGTTTTGATAGAATAAATAATAATACACCCATAAATTAATTACACCATACAACACCTCCAAAACTTCAGCACTTACAAAACCCTTTCGCTTATTAATAACGCTAAGACAGGCCAGCCTTATTCCGTCCAACAGCCTTAAAACTATAATCCGCCAGGACAAAACTCTCACGCGCCCGCAGCGTCTTCAATTAAAATATTCAATCACATTTACATACATTAAGATAAGGCGGTACAATCTTATGAAGCCGCGAGCATATAGGGCGCCTTATATGAGGATGGTGTATATATTTATTAGCGCGTGTGCGTGTGTACGTAGGTGGATGCTGGGCGTAAAATCTCTATCAGCGACTCTGAGAGGAATACGTCATCTTGAGAATATCTGCGGCGGAGGCGCGGTGTCGATCTTACCGCACGCGGTCGTCTTCTGCGGAGCGCAGCGTTTGGGTAAATATCCTAACTAATGTTATAAGGGCGAGTTGTGTAACTCTTCAATAATAATAAAACTAATAGAAAATATTAAGGAGCAACATAAGATATTTACTGCTATCTCACTACTTTGTTTAAGTAAACAATTTGTGATGAATTGATCAATTATTTATAACATAAATTCTATATCATTTAATGGAAAATTAATAATTTAAATAAAGCAGCTTACTTCAAAAACTACATAAATATTGCAAATAAAAGTTAATTATTTTATGTTTTCTATCCAAAATAATGCTGGGATATTTTGAATTTCACAGTAAATATATACTGACTTAATAATAACAAACTGTTTATTTGTACTTCGAAAATATCGAATGACTTTAAAAAAACATTCCATTTTATTGAAGTAGAATTCAAATCGAAATGCCAACTGAATGATTACTTGTCCCTTATTATCATGATTGACATGATTTTACAGCTCTCACTTTACGGAACTGGTTCTGGAATATTAAATTAGACAAAAAGTACATTGTGTCTAGTATACATATTATAGCGTCTTAAAGTAATTCCTTTTTTAAAATCAACAGTTTAAATACCAGTACATTTCCAAAGTGTATAACATAATATATTTACGAGATTCATTATCTATTTTTAGATACGGAAGAATCATACTGAATATATATACGTACATATATATATATATATATATATATATATATATACACATATATAAACTTGCAAAGTAATGTATATTTAAACCAAATCAATGAACTACCAATTATGAAAACGATTTAATTAAATATCATAACTCAAATTAGACCTGTTAATATAAAACACATTATGTTATAACAAGGAAAGTTTATACAACAATATTAATTTATTTTGTACGATTTAAACGAAATTAACTAAATTTGAAAAATATAATCACTAGTACCTAGAATATAGATTTTTCAAAATCTATAGTTAAAACATTAGACGGCGTGTCCCGCGTTGCAAGTTCTTTTGAAGTTTCATATTTCGCAAACAGGACCCAAATACGAAAAAGATTGTAATTAGATGGATAAAAAACTCGATCGCACTTTACATTTATTGGGAGGCATATTAAGAAAAAATAATTACCTATATTTATGTGCGCGTGTTAGAAGTTATACTTCATTGGCATAATACAAGAATAACTTTATTTAGCACGTAAATATTTAATGTAAATAAAATAAAAAAGGACTGGAACGTGATTATAAAAACGGTTGGTAAAATCTAAATTCAATCAAATAATTAAATTTGAAATAATTTGTAATTTACATTGCAAATAAATATATACCGAAACTTAACCTAACTTAAAGGAATACACTTAAAATAGCTGTAATTTTAAAAAGCTGGAAGCACTATTTCCGTCACGAATATTCACAATAAATAAATCTTTTTATTATGTGGACTACTAATAAATTTCGATTACTGAAATATATTATTTAAAAGCACAGATATAACCTAGATGTGTATGAATATAAAACACGTATTTACAAATACCTCAGTAAGTATCATGTAATAGTTACTACAGGCATGTTTAGTGAGCAGCTTCATCTTGTCGATTTTTGTTGTTGCATAGTGCGCCTGCATCGCAAAATTTCACTCTCATCACAGTTTCATTCGGAGTATAAGTTCAATTACTTCATGTAAATTGAGATCTCCGTATGAAGTATTCGTATGCAAAATTGCCTCCACATATGTCTAAAATTATAGAAACTACAAAGACGTGACGAACATAGGGACATAGTAAAACTATTAGAGTTCATGTTTCAACAATTCATTATGGAACCCTGAAAAGTTAATCAATATAAAACATATTCCTAATGGATGAAAAATTAATAGAAAGAGACTAAGTCGAAAATTTAGAAAAATCAGTGACTTAAACTTTTATATGATAAAAGCGTATATAACAAAAAAATGTATACGTCTTCTAATTCCGGAAAACAATTTTCCCAAGAGGTTTAATAAGATTTTTTACCCAAATGACTTACCGCTTGAACTAAAGACGATAATAAGAGCGTATTTCGTTTTTTAACGTCCCATCCGCATCAATGGAACTTCCATACCTAGAAAATATTTAACATCAAAAATAATTTACACAAAATCACCTAAAAAGTACATCGATCCTAGCTTCCTCGCCATGGCTTACTCTTTTCCTGTTGCTTGGCTTCTTAGCCTTGCGATACAGAATACAAAAATAAACCTTTATAAATCTTTATGAAAATGTTTACGTATATTCACAATTTGTATGTTAATTTGAGACGGATATGGATTTAATATTTTTATAATCTTTTGTGGATTTAAATCAAATAACACTTTACTACAGTGCTACAGTTCATAACCGCTTAGCTAAAATGAAACAGATCGGCCACGGAAAGCGGCGCCTCTGGTGCGTGAAGCTACGCACTTCGATCTTCAACGGAAAGGAAAGGACCTATGTCCAGCAGTGGAGAGAGACAAGCTGTTGATGATGACGAAATATCTCGTAACTTCACTCAGTTCATTAATCTCAATTAAAGTGAAGAAAATGATGTAAATAAGGCAATTAAATATAATAAGCAGACACGTATGCCAAGGAAAGAGGATTCTTATTCACTTTTTACGGTACTGATTTACAATTATTATAAAAAATATATGTAAATTCTATTAAAAGTAATGATTATTTCTTATATTGGGTGATTTCAACATTACTCAAACGGTGTTGCGATGTAACTATATTGTGTAATTCAAATTCCAATGAAAATTACATGTATCATAATCGACATTGCTTCCAATGAAAATTATATGTAGTATTTTAAGACGCTTACATGAAGTAACCAACAGATGGCGTAAGGATAGCGTTGTATGGTGACGAAATACTATGAAGTAACCACATATCCTTTTGTCTCCTATAAAAAAGAAATTTCACTTCTTATTCTTTATAAATTTAGCTCTTTTGCGTAATGTGTTGTAACACGTAAAATCACGGATAAATTAGTTAAAGCGTTGTAAGAAATAATAAACAAACCGCACACCCCCAGGACTGGGGAGTCTTGCTACAACAAGGGTCGTGTACCAAATTTGTAATTAACGCTACGCAAATGGTACACAGAAAAGTAACGCATAAAAAAAGGCAGTGCACGTACGTATGAAATAAAATGTTCGGTAAGATCATCCCGCTGCGCACAAATATAGACCGCGAAGCGGTGAGGTAAAGATGCTATGGTTACAGCCCCTACATAACTCAGGTTTTATACATAATACGTACAAACGAACTCGCAATACATAGGTAGCGGCGTCTATGTAAAATACAAAAGTAAGTCCCTACATACGTATACGTGTACCGCGGACGGGGGCGCGCGTCTTGAGGGAAGATTGGGGTGGAAGTTTGCACGGAGCTCGCTTTTAGCCGGTGTTACATGCGGTCGGATTTTGTAAAAAGAAAATTTTAAATATTTTGCGTAATTTAAGTACCGATTTTAAAAAGAACGGCATTAATGTAAAATCACAACATTTAAAATGATTCAAGTGTACGTGAAACAATTAGCTCAGATCTCTATTTAAAGCCGTAGCTAATAAGCACTTCCAATTAACATTTAGATTAGTTTTGTGACAGCTACGATTAAGATTAAATTTATGTAACTAATATCGTTTGGATGGGAGTTACAACGCTCTGATAGCACGTCGCGACGTGCCATTCGGTCAGCTTCGCAACTTGTCAACTCTTTCCGACTTAATTCGACTTTGCGTCTTGTCGGTAACGGTATTATAAAATTAAAATTTTAAATAAATTAAAATTAAAAGGAAATATTTTGTCACAGATACATTATTTCATAAAAATAAAATAACAAAATTAAATTAATATTTTATTATTAACGACTATCTGTATGTTTTTTTCGTTTCCACTTCGTTCAAATAAATATATTTCAATACACAATAATGTTCAGCAAAAAGTCATTAAAATCTTTTATCATACTTTCATAAAATAATATTGAAATAACTCAGCTATTTAAGCGTCAGCGTTTTATTTATCACATGTTTTAAAATAATTTATAGACTTTTCAGCGAAATGTCTATAAATTATTTTAAAACATGTGATAAAAAAATTAACGTCATAATTATGCAGACTAGCTCAAAAGAATTAGAGATCAGGGCTAAAAAACAAATAAGAAAAAACTTCAGGCTGGTACAAGTTATGCTGGTGGTGATTAATTTACTTACCACTAAATGTTTTAATAACTGAGAAGTGTCCGAACATAATATGTTAGTGACCGGAGAGTCAAGGTGAAAGGAATACAATGTTACATAGTAAGAATTAATAAATTAATATTGTTTGTAATGGCTACATTAGAAGAAGTGGAGGAAGAAATCGGAGAGAAAAAAAAGGGTAATAAAATGGGTTAAAAGGAGAGATGCACTAGAAGCTATAAATGTTCTCCTCAAGGAACTAGAAAGAAAAAGACCCCAAGGCTAGAAGGAAAAGACACCGAAGGAACTAGCAAGAACTAACAAGGACTAGCAAGAAAAAGACCAAAAAACTATAAAGGAAAAGACCCCAAAGAATACAAGAATAAATAACGGAGAAGTCCTTTAAATTTTTAATGACAAAACTGCATTTACAAGTTTAGCGCACTGATATCCATTTAAGAAATGCAATTATCGCAAAAAGAAAAATGCAGATGTCTTTTAATATAGTTGTGACGTATCTTTGATGAAGATTGATTACCTACAGAATATTTATAAAATTGTTGCAGGGATTTGTCGATAAAATAATTATTATCGCTACAAGACATTGAGACAGAGTTATATGGCGACTTTAGTGAAACATACGGAAATAGTAGAGTTTCAATAATTCTGCTTTACTAATTACAGTTTTGTATTTAACTTCGTCGAATTTTATTCAAATGAAGATCACAATTAAATGAAACGACGTGATCAAAAGCAAAGATCTTTGCTAATAGCCCACCTGAAGATGTTGTAATACAACGAAACCTAAGTCGTGGTAAAGAAATTAAAGAAAATAGAAATAATACTACATCACCTAGTTTAATTTAATTGTGAATAATGAATTTTTACAAAATTAACGCCAAATATATTCAATATTTGAAATAAAGTTGTATATATCCTTGTGCCTCCAGTGCCAATATTAACGGTAAAGATTTTAGTTATAGACAAATATGTCTATCAAATACATCGAACTCGTTACTTTCTACCGTAGAATTATTAATCTTTATTATCCATTTTAACTCTTTGGCCATACCAAAAATCTAAGAATGTGAATTTTTGTTTTTCTAAGGAGGTTTAAGTTCACGAAATTCAGGATCCTCTATTGGTTCAGTGTCTACTGCAGATCTACTGTCTTCATCTGTACTTTTTTGGCTTGGTTAATTAAAAAAAATACGTAATATTTTTGAAATAGAGAAAACATGTAATCCTTATAATCTTTTAATTTCCAGGCACAATAGTTCAAAAAAACTGTTAAGAATGGTTTCCGAAAAGAATGGGACTTTCCTGGAAGTTGTGGAGCAACCGATGGCAAGCACATCATTATTAAAACACATACCGAGTTAGGAACTTTATACTACAATTACAAAGAAACAAACAGTATTGTCTTACTGGCAGTTGCAGACCATAAATATTGTTTTACTGTCATAGATCAGCAATTCTTCCATCGGATGCAATGGGAGAATTGCTGATGGTGATGTACTTTGTAACTGCATCTTATAACAATCATTAGAAAATTATATACCAGCAGAAGGACATATTTTGGTCGGTGGCAATGCATTTCCGTTGAAATAATATCTATTTTCCAGGAAATAAACTGACATTAAAGCAGTAAAATTTTCAATTATAGATTATTACGGGCCTGTAGGATTGTTGAAAATACTTTCGGCATAATGGCTGCGAGATTTCGAGTATCTAAGAAACAGCTGCCCTACATTCCTGATAAAGTTATTAAAATCATAAAAATGTATTAGGTACTACATAATTGGCTAAGGCAAATGAAATTTCAGCATAGTCAATTAGAATATATTGTCGATACTGAAAATGTTGATACAAAACCGGAGCCGCTCGGTTTGGTACCACTGCCAAGTTGTTTAACCAATCGTTAATCTTAATGATCATTTTGGGGAGGAAAGATCGGTTTCCTGGTAGACGAGGATGATAAAATGAGTAATATCATAATTATTAATAATAAATTATGTAACAAAAACCAACTCTGAATATCTACCTCAAACTATGGATAAATTATTTGACTGTATTTAACCTACTCACTATATTGCCTTGACTTTATATTATTTCTGAAATAATATTTCGTATCCAATATTCTAAACCTCTCTACAGAAGGAATATAAACTGGGTTAGTATCGACACCAGATTGTTTTGAATATCTTATTTCTCTTTTTCAATTGTTACGAATACGTTGATCTATAAAACGGCTTAATTATTAAAAGCTAATAAGAAGTATCAATTGTTACAAAAGTATAAGTATTTATTACTTTTAAAAAGTGATATTTAAAAAAAAATTAAAAGAACTTATTAAACAATTTGTATACATGTGGGACATTTTTGTTGTCGCCATTGTGACAACAAAAATGTCCCAATAGGGAAAAACCTATATTATCTTGTATTTTTTTAATTTCAATTTAATCTCCTTCTCATTAAACCCATGTACATTAAATGTATTTTATAGCGGAAGCTGAATTGTCCAAATGATTGTACAGTCGAAATGTAACTTTTCCAAAGCATTTATGATTTAAATATCCCGAGACAAATTTGAAAGTCGTGTCAATAGTTGTGTCAATATTCAATAGTTGTGTTTTCGCTCCGACGAAATGACTTGTTTATGATAACTATAGAATTTAACAAAATATAACGTGTTCTAAACTTTCTCGCTGCTTATTTAGTGTTTAATGAGGAAGAGTGGGGGAGCGCTATTCGAAAGAAAAATTAAAACCGAACGGATCACTCGACCAAATCATTCTACTAAATTACTCGATTAAATTTGTTCGTTCAAATTAGCTAGTCACTAAATTACTCGCTACTCAATTAAAATAATGCGAACCAGGCTTTATTGTTACTTTATTTCAAGGTATTTTTTTAATATTTGTAAATGTTAAAATAAAGTCGACATGAAGATATGAATGAAAATTTCACTGTTTATTGGTTATTCGGTGAAATAGTCTGCACTAAAAACGACGTATTAAACAAAGATATGATAATTACATCTCGTATTATTTTACCTTTTAGCGAATACTTAAGTCTAGGTTATAAAAGGTAATATTTTAATGATTATTGTTAGAGTTGCAACTTGTAGTTATCTAAGAGTTAATAATCTTAAATGACTCAAAGAGTTTTTTATAACAAAAAACATTATTGAAGATAAATTAAACTTTTCATATATTAGTTGATGATATTGCATTGAATGATCATTTTTAAGTTTAAATTATTAAAATAATGGCTTTAACTAAGTGTCCATTACAGAACTTTTATCTATCCATTACTAGTAAGCAAAAATTATGCAAAATAAGATAATTTTTGAAATTAAATATATTTTAGATGAATTCTTTACATATCCGGTCACTCAATTGTAATTTACTCACACAACTGATACGTTAACATATTAATTTGTAGTTTAGATTTTAATAAAAAACGTATTGTGAGAGACAATCTGACGATATTTATAACTTTACTTGTACCTTAGTGAATTAAAATATATTTCATTTATTTAACCATACTAAAACATAAAATTATATGTTTTAAATTTGTATAGACTATACTTCTTTTTACATTTCAGTAATATTTAATCTAATTTTACATTTATTTTATTATAAGATTTATAATAGTTTAATTATAAATATTAAAAAAAATATAATGTATCTTTTAACTTTAAAAATAGCAAATCGGTTTTTTAAATTATTCGAAATAAGTAACTCTTCGTTGTAAAGCAAAATACGAATAGATGCCGTAATTAATTAACCTTTGACCATTGTAAATTGATATTCTTTCCTTGTTTAATTTAATAATTAACATTTCTATTTGATATTAACGTTTCTATTATTTTCTGTAATTACCATTTGTATTTATTGAGTGTCTAGTGTCAAACCAAAATAATTATAATAGCGAAAAAAATATCAAGAATAAACAACTTTGAAGATATTTTTCTTTAGTAAACTTTTTTTCAAATCATTTTTATAACAAAATAATCACAAAAAAAGTGAACTACTTATAAGATCATTCACAGCCGTTTTTCTCCGACACCGTTTGACGCAAAAACTTAAAAATTGTCACATTGAAAAATATTATAATTTAGTCATAGCTCAAATCATTCATACGGTATTTTAGAGCAAGCCAATAAAAAAACTCGAACTTTATATAATAATTGTAATATAAACAGAAAGAGAGAGATATAAGCTTGTAATATAAATATAAATAGAAAGTTGTAAGGTTCCAAAATTCAAAATAGGTAAGAAATTTCTAGAGGAATTGTTATAAATATCTTAAAGAAATGTATATTTCCCACTGCACTTCGGAAAGTGCAAATAGAAAAAAAGGTTTCACGTTTTTTTATATGTAATAATATACGTATTTGTAAATAGTTTAACAGTATATATACCCTTAGTTACGTGCCTAAGCGTGTACGGAACCCTCGTAGTGCGAATGTTACTCGTACTTAACTGATATTTAATTTTATTATTTCGTTTAATAACTAATAAACAGTGGAATTTTCATTAGTACTAAACTTCGTTTATTCGAAGAAAAGTTTAGATTTGTAAAATAATAATTTGTTTCTCCACCACCGACATTCGATGGTCCTTTCACTTCTGTTTTGTATATTAAAATTGTTATTTGAAAAAGTATTAAAATAATATAAATATTTTAATACTTTGTCAAATAACAATTTTTTTAATTTTAATTTAAATCCTATCAACCTTTTTAAATAAAAAAATACTTCCACTAAAATAAGAGTATATATTTTAAAAGCATCGTCTATACTGTTAATAAATCGTAACAAGGGTGAATTCTATAAATGGAAAATGTTTTAAAAAGAACGATTTATTTGGCATAAAGAATGATAACAGAAGCCAGAAAACCTGTTTTTAAATTTTTTGTCTGTCTGTCTCTATGTTAATTTGTTCATCGATCACGCGAAACCTATTTGGACGGATTTTGTTGAAATTTACTTTGATTGTAATTTATATCCAAGAGGAACAAATGATAGAAAACAATGTAATAGCTTTTATTATGCCGAATTTCACGCGAGTGAAACCGTGAGGCACAGCTAGTATTGAATAAATTGTGGCATATAAAACTGTTTATAACCTCGTTCGAAATTCCAATGAAAGTTTTATGAAACATGTAAAAGAACGGAAATGAATATTCGCATAATAATTCATTAGGATGAGAAAATGCGTTTTGTAATTTGCAAAATATATAAGAAACACTGTTATTTACACAAAAAATAAGCCGAAAGGGCAACCACTTTACCGGGATGTTGAGTGTAATAATAATAAACTAGGACTTAATTATTCCTACTAATAACAAATATGGGGTATGGTAATTTTATATAATGTAAAAAAGGAATCAAGACAAAAGAAATAACAGACCGGAAAGATGGTACAAAAACCCAACCTATGTATATCGGCATATACGTATTATGTTATAAGACGTAAATTAACAAATGTTTCTTGAGATGGTTTGGGCACGTAAAACAGAAACCGTATGTTAAAAATCCTGTAAAAAAACTGTACATCATACTATGGGATTAAAACACTTAAAAATTAAAGAAAAGTCCAATTATTGAGCTACTGACGGTGGGGTCCTGGTTCGATTCCCGGCCGCTCTTCGAGCAAAACGGAAATAGGACTGTATTAGTAATAGCGTAACTGAAACGCCACAGATCAGCGACAGGCACATATCAGCGACAGGCACCCATCAGCGACAGGCGTCATTACCTCCAATGGTGCGTGCATTACGGAGGTCTCTCTCCAACAACTGTGAACTGAAATAATATACTGTCGATGCTCGACGATGAGTGTACAAAGTATATTGAATACAGTGATAATAATTGTTCTTTGCAGTATGTACCGAAAAATAATATATATTTAAATCTTCTATAATGTGTACTCGAGAAATACAGAGAGAAATCATAATTGAAAATATTGAAGTTGAAGGTGTATAACAAAGAAAATAATTTATCATTGAAAATATGATTAATTAAAATAAAGAGAAATAATTGATAAAGTTTCAGATATTCATAATAAAAGTACAAGATAAGATTCGAATTCACCGACCTTCTAGCAAAGGACTCTCAAAGACTAGCAAAGGACTTTAGTCACATAGCCCGCCGGATACCGCCGGCAACCGGATAACATTGACAAGTTGTGGGCAAGGTGGAAGAAAAGAGTCACTAGTCTTTCTGAAACAACCGCCCTGAAGAGAGACGAAAACCGGACAAAGTGGAGGAAGGTCCTATCCAAAACCAGGAATGCCTTTCAAGGACACGACCTTCAGAAATGAAGAAGACGACCAAGAAGAGGTATACTATTAAATATTCTAATCTAAATTACGAAAATACTGAGCAGATTATATTCTCCATGATTTTATGATCAAAGCATTCATTATTTTTAGTTTATATGATGGTTATTTTAAATTAACTTAATTGAATGGGCTTCAATACACAGACATAAAACTATAAAGTTGTATCTCTCTACAATTTTTCGTACGGGCGTTCGAAAAATTGAAATTACCACTTGTAACGAGCGTCTCCAACGGAAATTGAAATAATTAAAATACTCAGTTAATTTAAAAAGAAAATAAAAGTGTTTCAAATTTAATCCCTGGTTCTATTTCATATCTTCAAATTTAATCTGGTCGTTTTCATGAAAAATAAAAAAGGAAACATTTTTAATATTTTTGATGAAAATATAATACAAAAAGAAAATAACAAGATACATATAGATAGAATATAGATATTTGAATTCTAAGATAGGTATTTTAAGGAACTGACTTAAGGTATATGAGCAAAAACTTGAACCGCTACGAAATCTTATCTTGATTTGACTGGTTTTAACAATTTGTGATTGTAAAGTGATCATTTAGCGCTTTCTGCAAATTCATTTTTTATTTTCTTTTTATGCCATATATATACTTACTTTACCATAGCAAATGTAACATGATTAAACGAACAATTTTCAACACAAATAGAAAAAAAAGTAAACTATCCCGTAGAGCATCATTTTTGTATACAAATTGCTTATTTGAACTTCTCTTTATAATATATGTACAGTAATTGCTGTAAAATTTGCTATAACATAGTATTGTATAGAAAATTTCTTTATTTTTAATTAATTTACAGACAAAATATATTAAGTAAGAACACAAATTAATTCAACTGTAAAACATTTAGATCCTTATAATTGTTAATATATATATACATATATATATATATATATATATATATATATATATATATATATATAAATATATATATATATAAATATATATATATATATATATATATATATATATATATATACATATATATATCACATATTTTGTGGATAATAAAAGAATAAATTATTATTAAAATCGATGTTTCATGTTTACTTCCCATTCTTTTAATCTGCTTCGATCAAACATTTAACTTTTATGATATTAAAGGTTTCTTCCAATAATTTAATTTTGATTCGTTTAAGCGCAAAAATTCTTTTTTCCCCGATTTTCCAACCTTTGAACTCCGGCCAAAACCTTTCTACTAAAAAATAGTATTTTCTTTCTTAATCTTAAAATTTTCCGGAAACAATTTTATTTTCATTAATTCAATGCGCAAAAATTCCGTTTTCCCCGTTTCCCCAACATTCGAACGCTGGCTTTAAACTTCGATCGCGAACATAACCTACGTAGCTGCGGGTACCTATTCACTAGCTCCTAGACGGTAAGCTTTCAAATGGGTGGTTTTTACATAAACCACCTAGGGGTGTCGCCCACCCCGCAGGGTGTTAGCTCCTTAGACTAGCTCCCCCTCAGTCTTACCCGGTCTTCTTAATATTAATATCGAGACGTAAGTAAGTGGGGTGAAAGAGGAGTGGGCGGTGGGCCGGACGGGGGTGTTTCTCGAGCGGGTTATTTTCACTTTAATGTCTTTCTGTTGGCTTGAGCTGGCGTAGATATAATGGCGCGCTTGTTATTATGTATTTATGCCCGTATATAGGCTTCCACCTTGGCTTATGTAAAGGCGACCGTTACGTACCACTGTGTCTAATTGTAGGTCGTAGCTATCGATATTTAAGCGAAATGTGGATATGTGTGGCGGAGTTTGTAAGTTATGAAGAAAGTTTAATGGCGCCGGTTAATTAGAATGCGCTGCGTAATGACATACAAGTGCGAGCTTTGCTTAAGTGATTGAACAGTTAATTATTGCGGCACGGTATACCCAAGAAGTACCTCGTGGAAATTGGCTTTTAATTCGCTTATTTAAATTTTTACACTATTAAAAAATCGAACAGGGTAAAATAGCAACTGTGCCGCATCTTCCAGCGTTTTATTAAAGTATATCAAATTGGAAACAGATGACGTTAATTTCCTAACATTTTTTTTTCTTTTTGCAATAGAACAACGTGTTAGCGTATAACATGAATAGATGGCGTTAGTATCTTACGACTCTGTGTCTTCACTAGGAAAAGAAGCTTATTGAAAAAAAATAATGAAAAAAAATTTCTTGCGCTTGTCAGAAATATTAAATGTGGTACACCTTTAATATTCATTTTTCGTCTCTCATTCATAAATTAAGTATAATGTCACTTCCATGGGGTGGTTATATAGTTAGGTTATTAGGTTACTTATATAGTTAATATCATATTAAATATTGCTTCCTAATGTCGTGTAGGTTTAAACTGAATTACTCTATTCAAATTACGAAATACTCGTGAGACGACGAACGTAATTAAACGGTAATCGGTAATTACGTTAATCGGTGCGACACTTGCATGTTTCGCTTTAACTGTCAAGCGCAATCTACGGTGTTCGATTGGAATTGTAATAGCGTATGAAACACAGAGTGATGGTAAGGATATCGTTGTATCGGCTCGTTTGTGTGACGAAGAAAGAACAGCTTTCGGTAGAAGCGACTACTCATTACAACGGTAGCATGTCAGTTTCCGATATTCGGTACCTGATTCTGATATTAGGGAAATTTTAAATACGAACAATTTTCGTATGCAAGATAGAATTGCATTTATCATTATTTAAATATACGAAAAAGGCCTTTTCATAAACACAAAATACATTCATCAGCGTTGCACTTGCCGTCTAGGGAATAAATAAAATTGACAAAGAAAATACGAACTTTAACAGTTGTTAATAGTCTCTATCTTTTTTATTTTCGAAATATATACAAAAGCTACAAAAACTAAATATAATGTCCAAAAACTAAATATAAGCCCTAGTACCATTGAGTTGAAATAACATTGATGAAATTTTATTTCTTTTCTAGTTGTCCGCGTGAAAAATAAACAGAATAAAAAGGATTCAATCAATCATAAAAATTAACAATTCGATTCTTAAAAACTATTTTTATAATGACTTGCAAAATTGTTATTTTATAAAGAAATATATTGTTGTTCATGAAGTAGATATTGTACATGTATACGTGTACGTATGAACCATAACATCGAAAATCCTATTTTTATAACGACTTGCAAAATTGTTATTTTATAAAGAAATATATTGTTGTTCATGAAGTAGATACTGTACATGTATACGTGTACGTATGAACCATAACATCGTAAATCCTATTTTTATAACGACTATTTTTACAACGACTTGCAAAATTGTTATATTATAAAGAAATATATTGTTGTTCATGAAGTAGATACTGTACGTGTATACGTATACGTATGAACCATAACATCGTAAATCCCGTAAATTAAAATCATAATATCAATCCCAATTCCTCGATAAATAACTTAAAAATCTGTCAAGCACAAGCAGAACTCGCACTACGAGGGTTCCGTACATATTTAGGCATTTACAAATATTCAATGGTACATAATATTACTATTAAAATATTTATAAAATTTATTTTTTTTAAAACGAGAATATATTGCCTACTCCATCTTTCACAGGCGCATATTTAAAAAATGTTTTTATGTGATATAACTACAAATTAACGTTTTTTTCTTTACTTGTGCTATGAGACCTTGCTTTTTGCCGAATGTCATAATTCTAGGTCAACGGAAGTACCCTATAGATTTTAATTTATTTACGAGGGTCAGAATATGCGGAATAAATAGCCGTATTTTTTATTGCGTTGATTTAAAAGCTTGATTTGTTTACAGCTCTAAAGAACCATAGACTTAAGTATTTGATATTAATTTCAACTGGATACCTCCACGCGTTACTCAGAAAAAGGGTCTTGACAGACCGAGAGAAGGACAACGGAGTGATATTATAAGGGTTCCTTTTTTCTTTTCGAAGTACAGACCCTTAAAAATTAAATTTTCTGAAAGTCATAATTGAAATCGATGTGTGAATAGAATATTCTACAATTTATAGCTGCGTCTAAAAAGTAATTTTTACAACATTTCTTGATCGAAAAATGTAACCTAAATATTGCTTACCTTTCAACGTGCGACCTGTGCCGGTTGTCTTCCGTTGCTACGGAAAATGATTAATTTCAATGTATTTTTACATTAGTGCAGACCCACAAGGGTGCGAAGGAAGTCACCGCCATCACATTGATGAATCCCCAGCAACGGCGCTTCGTTTCGCAATAGCGTTTATAATGCCGCCTAATTTGACACTTCCTATCCCAAATTGTATTCGTGGTAAATACCTGAATTCCGATACGACAATTCCGGAATTATAATTTTATGTAAATACCTGAATTCCAATACGACAATTCCGGAATTATAATTTTATGAAAAAAATAAAATCTTATTTATTCTCAGTGCTATTTCGTAGTAGTATCGAGACGCGTATTATAGAGGTGGACAGGCAGTATTACGATCGAATGATAAATGATGATATCGCGAAATAATATTAAACCCAAGACCGTAAGAAATGGCTCTGATGGAGGCCTTCACCTGACACCCCCCGTGTTGCATCAAAATATTTAATAAATATTCATAGTATTTTTAATTTATTGTGCAAGCTGTTTTGAAATTATTATTAATGAATTAAGGTTTAATTATCGTAATTGTAGTGCCACAAATAATCTATGGCATATTAATAATGAAACAAATATTGTTAAATGGAATTAAAACAAGATTAAATAACAAATAAAGACAAGTTATTTTAAATAATGCATGCTACACACATCGACGAATTAATATAAATAAGTATAAATATAAATAACAAAAGCTCTAATTAATTTTTCTCACAAGTAAAAAAAATCTTGTACTTTTATTTATTTATGATAAATCATTACGGATATATTTTTTCTACAAACGCTTGGCACTCGTATTTTATTCATAACACTGATATTACCTGCCATTGTCATTTTTTTTCAATATTATGTTTTTGATGAAAAAATATAAAAATTTAGGTACTTCCTAGGTAAACTTATAACAATATCTTACTTGTATTCTGCATGACTACGGCACCCCACACCGTGGCGTCCGCGAAAAATATATTTTCCAACCTCAAGTTTGATGTGTGAAAATAAACAATAAAATTTGTACTTTCATTTAATTTTTACGTGTTAGGGTATTTAATACAAGTGATCCTGTAAAATGTGCATGTTGATACTATAAGATCTGTCTTTCGGCTTCGGAATCATAAAAATGACTTGATTTATGTTTTTCATTTTGGAATTACGAAAAATTAATTTAATTATAAACATCAAATAACATTACTTACATATTACCTTCGCTTTACACATATTCCATTACTCGTTTGATGAGCAGTTGCTCCTATACAATACTGTTTATTTCGTCACTATTACTCAAACGAGCAAATACAACGCCATCCTTACCCCCACACCGTGTCTCGTATTACGACACGCTATTACGATTCCGATCACAAACACCGTAGATTGCGCTTGACAGTTAAAGTGACACATGTAAGTGTCGCACCGACGCTTAACGTCATTACCGATCACCGTTTAATTGCATTACATACGTTCGTCGTCTCGCGAGTATTTCGTAATTTGGATGGAATAATTCATTTTAAACCTACTCGACATTAGGAATCAATATTTAATGTGATATTATCTAAATAACTAATTCCACCCACGGAAGTGACATTATACTTCATAGCTAATGAGAGGCGAAAATGAAAGATGAGGAAATGAGAGGCGAAAATTAGTGAGGAATTCATATTTTTGACACAGTGCAATAACTTTTCTTACAAGCGTATACTTCCTTCCCAGTTTGTGGTTTTGATAGTTCTTGTATTTTTATTTTTTTTGACTCCAAAGTGAATAAAACCGGCCAAGTGCGAGTCGAACTCGCACACGAAGGATATCACCAAACAATGTCGTACTTATAGTTTGTATTTCTCAGACAATACAAATTATAAGTTATTGCTGCGATGTGTACCGATGTGTATACAACCAAAGTTATTGCTGCGATGTGTACCGAAAATATTCCATATTTCAAAAACTACACAAGATATCTTATTCTAGCCAATTTTCGTCGAGAGTTTATTTTAAATTCTACTATCTTAATTTTTTCAATTTAAAATTTTGTCCTAATTTTACACACGTTAGTTGAAAAACACAAACTTTTTACGATTTGAGAAGCGCATATCTCACCAACTTATTGACTTAAATAAAAAAGTTATTTTAGAAGCACTATATCAATTTTAAGATCTATCTAACTATCGATAGATCTCCATATGCCCATACGCCTATGTGCACTAGATTTTTTTTCATACCTCAGTTACATGTATGGAGTGCCATCCCTAATATTTTGTTCGTTGTATAGCGATTCATAGAAGCTACCTACCACCTAAATTTCATCCATATAGTGTCAATATTCTACGAGTAAAATGGCTGTGACACTCGGACAGACAGACGCACAGACGGACAGGACGAAATTATAAAAGTTACGTTTTTGCCATTTGGCTACGTAATCCTAAAAATTGATCAAATAATGCCGAAACAGATATAAATCGAAGGCTATAGTCGCCAAAATCTCTTGAAAGTTACTCAAGTAAATTGAAGGAAATTACAAATTGAAGAGTCGGGACATACTTTACACTATTTTCAAACTTAATATTTTGAAAAAAAGATTTAGAAATGAAAAAAAAATAAAATAGAGACTCTCGTTTTGGAAAAGCTATGCAATAAAATCCCACTTAAAAAAACGAGAAAAAAAATTCGCTCCATCTTTACACACATAAATAAATAGTTTGACCATTAGTGGAATTTACCATCCGAAACATATATTTAAGGAATTTGATACGCATAAATGTAAAAGTATGGAAACCGTGATGCTGTGGCAGGAGAACGAACGAACAGACTGACGAAGTTATAAGGGTTGCTTATTTCGAGTTAATTTTCAAAAGGACAAAAATATGACTTTTAAACTCAAATTCATTAAGTTTAATTTTTTTGGCAAATTCATCTGAAGATAAAAATAAACTTTTTTAATAAAATATTGACAGCTTTTTTAAACTTACTCGTTTATGGCCATACCTCTCATACATATATGTTAAACTTATTTAGATTAACTCTCCAGTCTTTTTCATTCGTAAGTGGATGCTTATATCTTATACTCTGCAATAAGATAATACTGCCATGTTTATCCACGACCTTAATTTCTCGTATCTCTCGATTCGTGAAACTTTAGTATTTGGGGCGAGTTTTTACGTCATGTGACAAATTTTTAGGGATTTATGACAAACAAATTAACGAATGATCATTTTAAATATATTGTTAATTTACAGATAAAATTAAATGCAGATTCCACTTCCTAACAGGTGGAATATATCAAAATAAAGCTTAAGCTAAATTTTGAATAATTGCATGTCCGTATGTGCATCAAAGGAACACAACAAAACTCCTCAAACAAAACTCGAAGTATCTAAACGGGTCGCTCTACACATACGTGCAAAGGAAGTTAATGTAATTGTTTGAAATACCTGCAGCTAAACACTACACTCTGCACTTAATATCGCATTCCAAATGAAAACCTATGAATGATATTGTCTGTCTAGCCTTTGTTATTACTCGTAGATGACTCCATTGTACAATTATATATAAACTATCTATGAAAATAAATGTAAATTTTATCTCAAATTTCATAAGTACTTAATATTATTACACAATCTGTCATAATCCTGCATTTCCATTTTGGAAAACGTATTCATGTATTAAAATTGATAAACTACCCGAATAGTAACTATTCAGACTGTTTATCAAATATGGAATTCATTATAATCTAAGTTACAGATGACAGTGAAAAAAAAATAATTGATGCAATTTTAAATTAAATTACGTTATTAGCTGTTAATTATTTCAAATAACCGTTAATAAATTCAACATGGGATAGTTTTTTGCTTAATAATATCCACTGGGTCACATGTAGGGTCCAGTTTTCGCATTGTAGAGTCCAGTTTGATCAAATGTCACTGGAATACTATTTTCTTGCAAGTGTCGAAAGGGACTATTATTAACTACGGATCGTGGCGAAACGTACAAGATATTAACTTGTTCATATCGATACTCTTCTAAATATTAAAAGCAGTTAACTAATAAAATAATACCTAAAATTTACTGGAAATTTAATGTTACTGATTTTAACTGTGCACCGAAACCAGCAGTTAATATTGTTTCATATTATTTACACATTTGCAAGTTACCGTGAACTAATCTATAGTATTTTACGCCGTTCCAGTTTCTCCACATTTGTATAAATATCACGCATAAATATCTATAATAAATATACTAAAAAAATCCCAGAACTCCACTAAATAAAAAAAACTGCCAAGCACGATTGGAACTCGCACTACTCCGTACATATTTCGGCATTTATAAACATTTAACGGTACGTAATATTCCTATTAAATTATTTACAAAATTTTAATTTTTTGGAACAAAATATATATATATATATATATGGCCTACTATATCTTTCAGAAAAAATAACTTTTTAAAAAAATATTTTTATGTGATTTATGTGACTACAAATTAACAATTTTCAAATTGTTTCCTTTACTTATGCTACGTGACCTTACTTCTTGCCAAAGTTCATGATTCTATGTCAACGGAAAATACCCCACAGGTTTTTATTTACTTGCGAGTGTCAAAATATGTGGCATAAATGGCTGCATTTTTTAATTGCTTTGTAGTCCGAAGTTTGATTAGCTCTGAGGGATCGTAGACCTAAGTATTTGATATTAATTTCAACTTGATAACTTCACACATTCCTGAGAAAAAGGGTCTTGACAGACAGACAAAGAGGCGGACAATGAAGTGATCCTATACGGGTTCATTTTGATGCATGGAACCCTAAAAATGAATTATTGGTCGAAAAATCATTTTATTCTTTAGTTTTCTACAAACACTTCGCCTTTCTCTATCGATGTCTTGGTACGATCCAAGAATTACCTTGGTATAATCGTAATCGTTGAAAACCTTTGAAAAAATTCCCTTTGAAAATTGTTTTTTAAATTTCAGTCATATTCATTTGGATGGTTTCTATGTCATCATATTGTTAATCTTGAAAAGGAAAAGATCGGCCAGGTCCAGATACAATAATCATAACGGATTCAAGAAACTGATTTTTTGGCTTTTATTCCGACAACAATCCACATGTTACAAATTTCTACTGCAGTTTCCTCTAACCAAGAATATTGTGTACGACAAAATGCTGCCAACACAAGTACCGGTCGTCTCGGATACGGTTCTGATGCGTAAACGACGATTGTCAACCATTAAAATGCAAATTTGATCGAAATTCTCGCCACTGACCCTTGTGGGGGCGCCCCTTACACTGAATCTCCTATAACATCTTTTTATAATACACCCACCACTCAATCCCTTGCTACGACTCAGACACTTATCACCGTATGATGTTCGCATCGTAGTGAATTGCTCGGTTGCAATTTTATCGCACAGGAGACGAAATTTATTTGCTACACACTGCTCCATTATTACAGATCGCACAACCAAAAATTACACCAATTTTAAATGCTTACTGAAGACAAAGTTATAAACGTATAGAATTGCGACAACTTTTTACGTATTGAATGAGGGTAAATAAAAGTAATTCTGTCCAGAATAGATCTAAAAGAGGTCTTATTTCCTTCGTATATCTACAATCCTGATTACTTTTGAGAGCACCGTGGATACGTGCAGATGTATACTTCGTTAAATATTGCTCAATGGAATTATGGAAAATGGTATGGAACGTACCAGATTCCTTTTATCACCAACTGACGCATGTAAAAATTCACATGCTTATAAAGGAGAAATCAAAAGTAGAATTAACTTCACATGTTTTGTGATTAATTTTATCCCCGTATCCTCTCTTATAATTTCAACAGTCACAAATCACATTTACCCTACTAAATATGTTAAAAGTATTTGTTGATAAAACAACTTTAAGCTGAATTCAACCACTCAGTACAATTTTCCCGTTTTTATTAACACCACATTTTTGAAGCTCATCGTCCACTATTACAAACCTAACAGGTTCTAACATAACATTTCAAATGCAAACTAGAACCTAAAGGACAAGTTCCAGCCCCCGAAGGTACTTTACTTGTAGGCTGACCCTTCTGGAAACAAGACGTCTTTTTATAATTAATATCGTCATTGAACCTGTTTTACTCGAATTTGGTTAGTTAAGGTCCTTTGTAGTGCATGTAAAATATTGTACAAGTGCATTTTAATATGTTGTAGAGTAATTTTATTCTCTTTACAATAAGTATATTTTTTATTTTTTTATTCATAATGGTGAGAAATGACATGGGTCTGTCGTCTTATACATCTTCTTTGCTTCGATGAACGTATTTTTAGATATTTTATAATAAATTCAAAGGAATTGAACTAAATAGAAACCATCCTCCTTAGTTCGCAATGAGATAATTCATCTGTATTATCCAGAGCTTCCAAAAATAATTGTCTTATCTTCAAAATAATTCAAAACCTTTTTTATATATTAAAACAACACTAAACCAATATATTAACATGTATTTAAAGAGAACCCATATAGGTAAACGAATACGTTCACACACAGATAAAAGGAAAAATGTCTTTGAAAATATAAAATTGTATAATTTATATATATATATACATATATATATATATATATATATATATATAAAACGTTCATTTCATTGAAATTATATAAATCTTATTTTATATGAAAAAATTAATTTTCTTACGTGTCAAAGAACTCTTTAAATCGTTGACCTATAATAAAAGTATAAACGAATATAACAAAAGACATAGGTAATCATTCTTTTTGGCAAGGATTTAATAAAATTGTGATTTTTCTTCAAGAACCAGTCGCATGGGATAATGCCGAAATTGTTATAAATCTTGTGAAGTAGATCACATATGGCTGTTTAATGAAATAACTTGAAAAAATTAATCACAGCTGTCTTTTTGTATTCTAACATAAAATGGAGAAAAATTTAGTCTAACAAAGTACCTAACAAAAATTCTCTCTGCACGAAAAACCTGTCCTTTTTCAGGATTTATTTGCATGTATTATATTTTTTCGTTCACTGTAATTGTAACAATGTCATAATGTGATATACAGTAAAAACATGTAAATAAAATGTAAAATGTGTATTTGTATTTGTATAACATATCAAATCAAAAAACGAGTTACGATACATTTTACATACATTACTAACTATTTTGACATTTCCGAAAAAAATAAATAGTTTTCAAATCACAAAAAAGGAAAAAACAAACAAATTTACGCCATTAACAAATAGTATAATTGCAGTCTATAAAAATATTTTCAATAATATAAGTAGATTCTTAATCAATATAATTACCAAACCACGTTTCTTACAAATATTCTGATACAATTTTTTTTTGCAACAGAAATTACAAAACAATTTCGTATACAATTTTACTCCTCACTTTAGTCATTTCATGCTCTTTCTAATTTTGAATTGCAAGTAAAAACAGCATTCGATGAAGTCAAAATTATACGGTAGTGCATAATGATTATTTGTTAACCAAACTATTAAATAAAAACAGGAAGTCAAATAATATACGCATATTTATATTTCTTTTTTTCTCTCAATTGTTTCCAAAGAATCTCATTGAAATAAATCACCAAAAAACTGTTGCAAACACTGAACATTTATTATTATCGCCTACATAACAACTAGCAACGAGCACAAACACTCATATTTAAACGTATATTTCAGCAGCTCCTAGCATCAAAGTGGGTGACCATAGCAATTACTGTGTCCTGAAAATACATGGGAAAGTTATGATAAGTTTTACATAGGAGGCATCTAAATCATATTCCTTTGTGTACAGTAGGTTACGGTGTGCAGACCTACATTATCATAAGCGCAGAATTTATTTTTGAATTGTTTAAAAAAAAAAATCTTACTCGCAGTTTCAATAACCTCGTTCATTTTAAGACCTGTGCCCCTTAATCTCAAAAAAAATTAACTTATTACTTATGAAATTTCACTTTATACAGGTTAAAATTTGCAAATACGCATTTACAAAAACAAATCAATTAATAAACCATGTATTTGCACTATACATCACAATAAGTAAGTATATTATGATGTATAGTGTGATAACAATAATACATGGATTTTTCAATACATGGTTTTTTCAAACATCAGGTGGATTGCTTAAAAATCTATACAGAATTGCATAAGTTCTACATTATAAAAAATATAAATTTAAAACTGTATTTACAAGACCGTGTAAAAGCGTGTCATATTTGACCATTTTTTTCTCGAAAACTTCTTATTATTCTCGGTACAGGTAAGATTCGTATTGCCATGTTGAAATTAGTTTGTTAAATACATATATTATCAAGCCGCTAATTATCTTAAACCGTGATTCTAAACCCTCTATGTGTGTCGACGTGATTCTAAACAAATATTCACACATGATTATATAATTTAAAAAACCAAGGTCAAATTCAGCTACCAGTACAACTGCATCTTCTTGCAATTAAATATTAATTGTAAGAAGACCCCAGTATCAACGGTAATCATTTAGATTATCTTAAATCTATTATAGACATTACAGCACCTATCATTTATCATATTCGTATGGAAAAAAGTGTTTTTCATTCACCTATCTAAAATCTGTTATCAAAACTCTTCGAGCTTATTTTATAATCCCAACTAGATAGTTTCCTAAGTTGTCATCAACTTTTGGATCATCTTTAGCCTGGTTTTCAAACAGAGAACTTTCATTTACTTGAACTGGTGTCATTAAGGCCACTGATGATGTACGTTTGACATGTACCATTATACTTGCCATTTTACTTGATTGTCTCTTCTTATCTTAATTTTTCTCAACTATCTTTAAATCGATTTCAATAGTATTTTTATGTTAAAACTTCTATTGTAGGTCTTGAGTGGACTGACTTGGTGGTCTTAGAATGTGACTGTTTAGTTACTGTTTTTTTAAATATTAAAAATATTGTTGTTAAAAATCTCCGTTCTTATCATTACTTGTATTCAGATGATCTATGCATATATGCAAATGATCTATACTTATACGCAAGTCATTTTTACCACTTTATTATTTCAACCGCCTGCCGTAATGTGAATGTGGATAACTATCTCATTTGTTTATATTTATGTCTTTTAAGAAATTTATCAATGGCTTTAAAAGTAAACAGTTGCCTAATTTATTAACTGATCTTGAATCTTTATAAAAAAATGGAATGATATAACTAAGTAAACCCTTTAATATTTAGAAAGTGATGAAAAAACTTACTTCTTGACTACATTAATTGCGATGACAAGTTTATTAACTTTTAATAGGCTGTAGTTATAAAATATTTTTTTACATAGTTACATCACATTCTTGTGAGAACATATAAAGTAGTAAAATCTTTTAAGTACATGCAAACTCTTGTAAGTTTTTCACCGATTCTAGATGATAATAATGTCTCTATTCAGTTAAATGTGCAATTTTAAATTTCTGATTTGATTCCGAAATTAAGACCAATAAGTAATTTCATTTTCTCAAAATTTAAGTTTTCTTTTCATTTTTTGAGTTTTTAAATCTAACAAATGTGATTTATATTTTTACGTAGTGCGTAGCTCCTACCTCGTTTAACTACCCATGTTAATATTATCAGACTGAATTGTCAGACTTTTTTTTAATTTAAACATTACCTAACTGTAGTATTCTAATCGACTATATGATATAACTTCTGTAAAAATTGGTTCACATGTTATTGTTTTTAGACAATAAAAAATCAATAAAACTCCAACAGTCGAAATTAAAATGTTTAATACGTATTAGAAAAAAACTCATTTCTAAAAACACCAACCCCAAACTGGTCCTCAGCCAGATCTGCAGATATCGCAGTGCTAATCTAACGTGGCCCTCAGGGTCAAATTACAGTGAGCCCCGCAGCCGCACAATGCCCCCTTTCCATCGCCGGCAAACTTTATATGAACTTGCCTTCGTCTTCGGGGTATCGTTCAAACTTACCACTGTGCGCGGCTTCTTTGTACCAGAGATTCGCTATTGCTTTTATTAATTACATTCTTGGGAGATCTGCGTGCTTTAATAACGTTGTATGGTTGGATTTGACCTTCTATATATCTACCGACATCAATGTATCTACCGCTTTCCATTGTTTCCAGCTCTACATCAGTCCGAATCGGCAATGGTGTAACAAGGGCACCCTATATCGCTAAGATATTCTAATCAATGGATCGTAGAAGAAAAAAACCTTTATTTTTTTCATTATTTAAACACTGTAATGTTTTCAGGATTCCGCAGCAGAGGTCTAGAAACGTAACCCAGACAGGGTTACGTCTCTATGAAAGTATCAAAACTATTGCAATTCAGGACCAGCTGTGATAATTTTTTACAAAACGACATTTATGTACATAATTAAAAATATATACATACAACGAAATCCAAAATAAACAATTTTTTTCTCATGAATTCTATTGAGTAGATATAATGTCCTTGAAAGGGTCTTGTAAAATGTAATTGAAAATATAAAGTAATATTTTTTGAATTTCTGATACGACATCCCTTTCGCAGAATGTTGTTTCCGAAATGTTTTGGCAAAACAAATCGTAATGACAGCATTTAATAATGACTTCATATCAAAATGGTTTCAGTTGATTTGCATTAATAACTCAAAGAGACGTTAATATGGTGAAAAGTAATATCGATGTTTATAAATAGTTTAATAATTATTATAGGGTACACACCCTTACGTATTTAAACTTTTAAATGTACTGAAATACATATGGAACTCACATAGTGTGAATTCTAAACGTGCTTAATATATTTAGTAATAGAATAAACAACGCCTACAAAAGCGACCACCTGGACACAGACGAATAAAGTAACGGAACGATCATCTGCATTGGTCAGTGACATAATGAATCGAATGCATTTTGCGCCATCTGGTGTTTGAAGTGTACTTTATACCTAGCAACATTATAAGTGAAACGAAACTGAAATCAGCTGATCGTTTTAAATTTGCAGCCACGGGTCGACCACGGGCCACACACCTGATTCATAACACGTACAAAACTTCATGACATGAATAGTTTATGAAGCAATAAATAGCAGACGCTGCTAGAATTAACATTTCTAGCAGTTCTTATAATCGTCTATCGAGTTTTAAGCATGCCTGGAAAATATTTACTCTTATTATGAGCCATTTACGAATTATTATATTGCTACGTGCCGAAATAACCTTTTCTCTTTGTTTAAGGACAATATACGTATATTATTTGTTATCGTCTAAAATATTAGTTGAACTGTTTAATTAAAATAATAATAAAATAAAGTTCTAACCGAAGTCGCGCACGAAAGGTTCCGTAGCACCAAATAATATTAAACTTATAAGTTATTTCTCAAAGACTGAAAAGCCAATTGCTGCAGTCGGGACAGAAAATATCCCATATCTTAAAAACTATGAAATAAAAATATCTTATTCAAACTAATTTTCGTTGAAATTTCGTTTTCAGATCTACTACCAAATTTTTTTCGAATGTTAAACACATCACTTGAAAAGACAGAAACACTTTTTAAGCCTTTGAAAACGCATATCTCACCAACTATTGACTTAAATAAAAATAGTTATTTTAGAACCTCCATATTATTTTTTAAAATCCATCTAACGACACCCCACACGATTTTTTTTCATCCCTCAGTTGCATGTACGGAGTACCACCTCCAATATTATTTTTTCATAAGTCCACTATTTCATTGTGTAGCGGTTCATAGAAGACACCTACCTACTATCTAAATTTCATATATATAGTGCCAATAGTCTCCGAGTAAAATGGGTGCGACATACAGACAGATAGACAGATAAAACGAAATTACAAGAGTTCTGTTTTTGCCATTTGGCTATGGATACCTAAAGAGTAAATAATTTGATAAGCAATTACAGCTATTGGCGGAGGATGGATTCCTTAAAGTACAGTGAAACAATGGAAAATATATGTCATCCAACTTTAAAATAATGAGGATTTAGCATGATTAAGCACGTGTGTTAAATTATTTATAATTAAAATGTTTTTGGCACGAAATAAAAAATAAACGTTAAAGTTAATTATATTTTAATAACAACATTATATTTACCTTAATGTATTTAATTAATAGAATTTGGAAGTATTTCTAACTATAAAAGATTTCTACGAACTACTTAATTTTTTTATTCTTGGAAGCAACTTCTGGTAAGTAAAATTTTGGTATTGTCCTTTTTTTGTTTTTCTCTAGTTCTAGTAAGGGTTGACGGCTGTAATTTTTCGGAAGTTTCCTCTACGTTGGCAATATATATAACGTAATATTTGTTAGCTATTTGCTTCAATAAACTATGCGCGTGGTCGTGAGTATGCATTAGTGTGTTTTAGTACTAACATGATCGATTTTTTGTAAATAAAATTGATAAAATTGCAAACTGTGAACAGCGCGGAAATAATGTATACAAACATTAACGTTGAAAGAAAATTCAATATTTCCATATTTTAAGCTATTTATCACCTACCCAATTTTATATAAAGACGAAATATTTTTATAAACGGATATACTAAAATATAGCGTATTTATATTTTTATTATGTTTATTTATCTCGTATATAATATTAGATGCAACATTGGCGATGTGGTGTGGAGTTGATTTTTACAGTAAAAATTACGAGAGACCACTTTATACCTTTGCATGCAAAGAGGGCTTTAATATAAATAAATAAGGGACTTACTTTCCAGTAATTTGTGTCATGTTAATATCGGGTTTCATATAAACTACGTAAACCCATCCTGTGTCATTCTTGGTACATTATTTTATCGTTTCTTTGTGACTTGATTGTTGTCAATGTTTTCATTTTTTTTATTGATTAAGAGATTGTATCTAATCACACTCGTGATGTAATTAAATACTGAAAATACAACAGGAATGTAAAACAGAACAAACGCAACGTTACATATTCCAATATTAACAAAAGAAAACAAACATTATGTATGTATGTATGTATATATATATATATATATATATATATATATATATATATATATATATATATATATAAATAGCGGCTAATAAAATGGTGACTCCTCCGTCTTAGAATATCCCGAAAAGACCGTTTCCCATCTTCAGAAAAGGACATATTTTTTTAGTATACTGTAAGCCAGAAGATTTGCCCATAGATTGGCTGTTGAGTATAACACCAAATGACCTCCTTCGTGAGTTGACCAGGAAACCAGATAGGTGAGAAACCAGATAGGTGAAGTTTGGCTTCGGTCCTTTATGAAACGTCGTTCTCTTTTTTCTTTAAGACTACCTCAACCGACAAGCATCGTTCGGGCTACAAGTTTTACCCGCACAAATGCAAAACCTTACTTTTTTTTGCAAAATCATCACTGTACTTGACAAATATAAGCTGCAAGGAAATGATATATGGAATACTGTCGAATCGGGCATCACTACTGTTCAAAAACCTGGCCGCATCATTGATAGACAAGGACAGAAACAAGTGAGTGCCGTGACATCATCGGAGAAGGGAACATTGGTTAGTGTAGCTCTGAAAATGCCCTTAGGAATCATATACCTCCAATTTGAGTAGATATAAGTATTTTAAAGAAACGACGACATAATTTAAAGGTATTTATTAAAATAAAACGTTCAAAGATGGAGCATAATATTTTTAACAATATTTTATAGAGAACTGAGGAAATCTTAATAGTTATAAATAGTTATTATAAATCTTAATAGTTATAAATAGTTATTATAAATCTTAAACAAATAATCATCTCTTTTTATTAAATACCACACATTGAACACTTAAGAAAAGAAATAGTATGATATGCAATCATAATTGACAAATATAACATTAATTAAAGCAGCAAGTTGAGAAAGAAAAATCAAGTTCTTGTAAAATTAAACTAAGAGACTTAATAATTATCAACTCTTAGTCATTTATAAGCACTGCAATCAGTCGTAATTTGTCTTTTTCAGAATTGTAAGTTTGTAACAACGATCTCACAAATTTCTATTATCGGGAAAAAAAGAGAATACAAATAATATGAAAATTAAAAATATTAATTAGATAAGCAATTGTGACAAACATAAGAAAGTTTGCCACCGCTGCAAGTTTCATGAGCCCAAGTTTTATATTCGAGACATTGGGCCCATTTTTCTTTGGTTTTGCTATTTAAGTAGAGTTCAAAACAACAAATGCAAAAGCATTCTATTCTTCTTAATTATTATTGTCTTTTTATCTTGGCAATTTTGGTCTTTTTTGTTTTAGTTTCTAGCTTGGGTCTTTTAATTGTTTTTTTTTCTTCGAAATTATGTTTATAACTTTCTTCCTTAACTATCCTAACTACTTCCATTGCATCTTATTTATCCTTTACAGGAATGTCAATTAAGATAACTGATTTCACCCTTCGTTAACTCGTTTGATTTCCTTTGTTTGGACGAACTTTTGGAAAGTGCCTAACAGTTTAAGATGAAAAAGACTAAAGTATCAAGTGATGTAGGTGCTGCAGGTACTGCACTAGATATAAAATATGTAGACTGAACAACTATTTCAGTGGTAGAGGATAGTATGGGAGTACCAAACGTTACCTCAGGCTTCACCAGATCAGGTGTGCTCTTATCAGGGAGTTTTACAAAATCGGGCTCAGCTATAATTTGAAAGCTGATTGGACTAGCTCTAGAAGGAGTAGCAGTTATGTTCAGGACAAATGTACTTAATGTACCAAAGTTGTTTAACGAATTGTCTCTGTTCGCAGGGATTAATGGTCGTTCATAACTGGTAGTCATTCGCATTCACAGGACTTGATGCGCGTTTTTACTTCCTGAATTTCCCCTAAGTTGGAGCTGAAAAGACTAGAGCTCTCGGTGCCAGAACTCTCGGAAATTAGCAAAGGTCGATCAGTAATTTGGCTTGGAAAGTAATCAGCGTCCTGGAATATTATGGTGTTAACTGGGCAAAGTCCGGTCGTGCTGAATCCGGAAGATATATTGCGCGGGGTGACTACTCTTCCAAACGACGTTGTCGCTATCCCAGAAACATAATAAACTTTTCCTGGATTATATCGCAACCAGTTTTCGTAAGTAGTGTTAACTGTTTTTTTACCAAAAATGTCTCTATCTATTGGCCGCAGCTAAAATAATTCTATTTTTTTGCAGAGTTCAATATTCTTACTACTTTTAATGCGTGGTTATCTAATACCAATAAAGCTTTATTTTTTTATGACCGAACTTAGTTTCTGGAGAATTCGGGAAAGGTGTGAAAGTCATTTTCTTGTATCCAACATGAACTTAAAGGATCAACCATTAACAGTTGATCCAGAGGATCCAGCCCGTAAAAAATGGACATTAAATGGTTTCCGCGATAAGATGAACATGGGAAGTATACATTGGGAATCACCCAAGAACGTTTTCAGCTAGAGCTATAGGAACCAATGTTTCCCTCCGCCGAAATCACGGCACTTACTTGTTTCTTTCTAGTAATGAAGCGGTCAGGTTTCTGAATAGTGGTGATGCCCAATTCGTCAGTATTACATATATCCTTTTCTTGCAGCTTGTATTAGTCAAGTACAGTGGTGATTTTGCAAAAAAAAGTAAATTTTTGCATTTGTGCGGTTAAAACTTGTCGATTGAGGTAGAACAGAATCACGTTTCATAAAAGTGTTTTAACTCACCTCAACTCTTATTTTACCTTTGTATGAGGGAAGTCGAAACGAAGTGAATTGTTACATTCAAGTCGATTTTTAGCCACAAAATTCACACTTACGCCAGAGTTCACACTCACGCTTTCTTTGTTTGGTATTTTGATTTGTGTTTATAGAATTTTGTGTATGAAGCAAATTGTCAAAACTACATATATATATATATATATATATAATATATATATATATATATATATATATATATATATATATATATATATGCATGACCGAGGGTAGTTTTGACATTTTGTTGTTACAAATACGTGATGAAATGTTGAACAGAATATCTACATAATATAACAATAGTTACGAAATTATGTGTTGGTGTATGTCATAGTTTTCATATTTTCTATAATATACTGATCTTTTACACTTAGATAGAAGAATATAATTTGTTTTATTTGAAGCCCTACCGAATGCACGCGTGGAACATATGTAAGCAGCCACGGTAGCGAATTCGATATTTTCAAAACGATTTACGCAGAAGTTTTAAGTTTATTGAGAAAATAACGGTATTCAACGTAACGATATTCAACGTAACGATATTCGATGTAACGATATTCGACGTGACGATATTCGACGTAACGATATTCGACGTAACGATATTCGACATGTATTCAACAAACGGTCTTTCAACTAACGTTGAAAATGGTGGTAGGCTATTTTTTATATTACCCTTGGTTACGAGATTTTTATTGCTTAGTAAGATAGTTAGAAAAAGGCTGTCATAATTGGACAACTACATAATACTAGACAAATTTAAGATTCATTTTAAGTTGTAGGATTTTAACATATGTTGTAAGAGATTTTAAATGGAATGACAAGTTTTGTTTTAAATGTAATTTATTCCCATTAAAAAACTATACCTTTACATTAAAAAGTTATTAGACTATACGATTTAGATTCCTCTGATCACGAAACGCATTTTTAGAATATTTTTAGATGTGCCGACTAGAGCCCTTCGGCCTCCTTTTCGGATGTCGATTATTCGGCGTACGAAGCACCGACTATTGCGTTGTCGACGAAATAAATAAAAATATATTAGAGGCCAATTTTATTTTTGTTATTTAATCTTTACTACCTTACTAGAGTGCAAAATATATCAAAATTTGACCAAGTATTTGAAATGTTTAAATACTCCAATTTCTTTCTTTTTTGGTTTATTAAAATTTTTTGTTTACTTCATGCATTAAACTTCTACGCAGCTAAAAGAAAAAAAATTGTTTATTAACCTTAAACTGGCTATACTTTGTAATCTAGAGGGACGAAGTCGCGGGATAACGCTAGTTCAAAATCCAACTGTTAAGTACGAATTGAACTTGCACTACGAAAGTTCCGTATACGCTTAGGCACATAAAAATTTAAGAGTCTTTCTATCAAACTATTTACATATATTAAAATATTTGTTTACAATAACAATATAAACATGTTGCCTAAGAAGAACATCGTGAATTTCTCAAGAAAACATTAGTTTGTTTACTCATAACTTTATGATGTTATATACTCTTTTTAGTACTTTTTGATAAATTTGAGAAATAGAGCATAATAACATCTTCATACACAATGGAATATTTCAGATAAACTAGTTAAACAAAATGGTTCTAAAAATGATCATATCAAATGATCATATGGTCCATGAAACATTGGTTTTCGAACTGATTTGATACACTCAAAGAAAGAAAAACTAATTTGTATGACAAATGCCTTTGCAAAAAAAATGTTTGTATCTAAAAATATTTGGGAACTTTCTCAAAATATAACTTAGTTATTTTAAATACAATAATATACAAATGTCAACAAAACACATGTGTAAATTTCAAGTCCCCATGTCATTTAGTTTAGAAGTAAGAGATGAAGGGCAGATGATATTAAATGATAATGGAGTACCATTAAGTTAATCCGGAACTATAAAACATTACAATTCTTAAAACGAAACTCTACCAAAAATAAAAATTGCTTGAAAAATTAAAGACGTCTTGTTCGAATTAAGAAGGTAAAATATTATTAAATAAACATAAATACAATTTCTGTGGTCCTCCTCCTATGTAAATATTTAAATCCAATAAGCATCTACGATTGAGAATATATGCTTTAATTGCAATGCTTTATGTAAGTATAATTTATAAAAATTCGAGAAATTTGGCATGATAACTCATTTCTCACTATATTCTCAAAATAAATTATCCTTTTTCGTTATTTACAACATTTTTTTATGTTTGGAAAGCTTAGACATTTTCACTAATGAACCCCAAACATACAATAGATATCACGGTGTTTTCGCGAATTAACAACTAATTGTTGTAATTTCATTTGCAACGACGATCATAACTTAAAAAATGGTTATAAAAAATATATTAACGACATATTCACAAAACACCGCAACTCGATAACTAGTCGTAAACTCACTAATACACGCGTCTTGTAAATGGGATACAACTTTAAAGCGCCTTATACTGATAATTTACATCATAACAAAAACAAAATATGTATTTTACATTTTCTGGTAACCAGTTTAATTTATTTTGTATTCTTAAAATTGCATAAATACAACAATCATAAATATTAGTGTTATTTGGATATTATCAATTGACAGTTTTAATTCGGATATTATCCATTGACCAAGCTAGTTAACCAGAATGGTTGTGTACAAATTATTTTACCTTTCACGTGTGGTTTTATGGATCGCATCGTAGCAGTAGCTAGTAACAGCACTGATTATATTCAACCACCGACAAAATAACAGATAAAATAATTGAAGAATCACAGACAAAATGCTCCTAAACTCATTTAAATCTTTCATACTATGAGCCGTAAGGAAACCACATACGACTGAAATCTGATCTTTTTCTTGACTTCCGTGTACAGATTTTCATCATATAAGAGGAAAACTAAAAAGCGAAAAAAGAGATATTATATGAAAGTGTGAACAAAAACATGTGATTATTAATTATTATAAATCACGAAAGACAGTAATTTATAACTATTTGACGATATCACGTCTCTTCGTGACGCTTTCCTTCCATACAATAACGTTTGCGATATTGTGTCCAACTCCCAAACGAGAAAATTCATAAATTTTCCATCATGAAAATCTATAATTAAAATCAAGTTTATCTATGAAAACATTATTTTCAAAAAGATTTTCTTTATAAAGTATAAAGAAAATCTTTTCGGTTTCTTTGTTATAATTAAAACTGTTTGATTAGTAATCACTTTAGTTAACTAAGTAACCATTAACATTTTTTTTCGCTTAAAAATATGGATTCCAAGAAATTTCCATAGACCCTGAATGTCTTGTCCTTAACATGACAAACTTTTATTCTGATCATCTTTAGTCGGTACCATGATCAGAGTTACACAAACTTCCAGACATAGTTAGAATATCGACATGACATAAAGCTTATGTTTAACTGTGTGAAACCACATGCCCACTTTCCTTTATGCGCACTTTCGTCTAACATTCCTCTGTTGCTTCTTAATCAAAGTTCCCATGGCAAATATCGCATGTGAGTGTAAATTTTTAATATAAGCCTATTCATTTTTCTTTCGTAATACGTATGCGAGAAGGCCGTAGTCCAAAATAAAAATTGCATCTTCTAATAATAAAAATTGTTTTAATAAATAATTAATGTGTACGGTTTATTTGACTTTTAATATGCACTTTAGTTGGTCTCACTGATTTCTGCCTGCAAAATTAAAAACTGTGCGTATAAATATATATCCATTACATTTTTAAATACGAATTTAAAATCAGCAATAAATATTTAATATTAAAAATTTAATCATTTTGAGGCCACTTGTTGTAAATTAACATTTCCTACGATACAAATGTGTCCTTCCGTGTCAGTAAGGCGACGTTGTTAGGGATGATAAATACTATATTCGTCGCTTTCATTCGTAAAAATTATCCAACAAAAATGTCTTTCAAATAATACGACAGCTTGTATGTAATATTAAGAAGCATCATTGTATTTTATTGATCAGTCCCAAACAATAAAACGTACCATACCGACTATCGTAAATCTCCTATTCCTCGTTTGCATGTGCTGTTGAGTCGCGACTCGTTAAACTTAAGGACCTGGACAAAACAAAGGGCATAACGATTTATTTCCTAACAAAACGGTTTTTTTTCAGACTTTTTGTGAACCAACTTTGAAGAAATTAGTGTTATTCTGGAATGCTTCTTTTGTTCGAAATTTAATAAGGAAAGCGGAACTCGTCATAGTGTTTCATTCATTTGCACACATTCGAAATTCAAATCAAATCTAACAAAATAAAAATTATTCGAATATTTTTAATAGTTCAGTTAATAAAATAACTTATGGGAATGAATGAAGTAAAGTGAATGGATTGAATAATCGAATAAGTGGAATAAAATCGAAACTAATTATAATAAGACCAGGAGACGATCAATTTGAATAACAATTACGTTAGATTGAATACGACAGTGACACTTAACAATTGAAACATGTACACGCATTCACATAAAATATGCAAAAAAAAATAACCAATAACACCTAACTTCCAATCTTGCCAATTTTGCATTTTTGTGAACGCGAACAAACGCTTTCTGGAATATGTAATTTGACGGGATACCGAAAATAAATAGAAAGAAAAATAATTTCAATCAACAAATTCTTAACATTAATAATTACGTCCGTATATATATATATATATATATATATATATATATGTGTGTGTGTGTGTGTGTGTTAATAAAATAACTAATGGGAATGAATGAAGTATCGATAATATACATAGTTTAAAAGCATCATAAAACAAAATATGGGTAATTTTTTTTACTTAGGCTTAAAAATGGTGTTAGGTATTTTGGCGAGGAATGAGTTGCAAAAACCAATTTTCATTCAAAAGATGTAAGAAACCAATAAAATTAAATGTAACAAAAATGTAGACGAAAGTTTTTTTTTTAAATTAAATTCAGTGTACTGCTTATTCTCAGAGTTTATAATAAACTTGGTAAAAGTGGAAGTTGTTAGTCAACAATGCAATTACGACCATAAGTACAGGCAAAAACTTGAACATTCAAGGTTGCATAATTACTATTAAATTATTATTAACACACATTTTTTATTATTCACTATATTATGTTACATTTCCGGGTATTTTTTCGCAAGCGTGAGAAAAATTATGAAGGGAAAGAGACCATTTCCCCTAAACGATATGATACAACAAAATGAATTTTATTTACCGTCATTAAGACTAAAATAGATTAATTAAAAAGATGTTTAAATATTTCTATTTCACATACTTTACAAAATAGGTATTAGGATGGCCTCAATTTTTATATATTTCATATTTCGGGTGCCACAAATTCAAATTAAAACAGAAAAATTAAAAAAATATATTTTCAAATTTGTTCAAATGTCTTTAGCTACAAGCATCACATATTTATATTTAAATGTTAGAATTACAGTTATTCTCGTTTAGCATGCGGGATGCTGCAAATAACTTGATAATTCGTTTAAAAAGAAGCAAGCTCAGCAAAACATAAAATAAAAGGTATAATTAAATATAAAATATGAAAGGAATAATCAAAGTAGCTTTTTGCCGCCATTTTGCACTACCCACTTATTCAAACCCTCTAAAATGTTTTGTAAAGCCTCTTAGACAAGAGTATCCTCATAATCTGTTTCCTCTAAAACAATTTCTCGGAATACTATTTGCTTTTTCAATTATTAAGAAATTATATTTATGTAATAAATAATTTGTTATAATAAAAAAAACTATTAGAGAGGAAAGACCACAAGTTGACGATAAAGGGCCGATATATATACAAATATATATATATATATATATATATATATATATATATATATATATATATATACATATATATATATATATATATATATATTAAGTTGGCTAGTAAGTTTTTAGCCACAACGTCGGAACTTTTCTAGAAAGATTCTCGAAATTTCTAGAAGGTTTTACTGTGGGGTATAAATAAGCCAAAGTGCAGTCAGTTAACAACAGTCAACGCCGAAACTTAAAGCGAATTACATAAAAAATAATGGATTTAAATCGGTATCATATACGGATTCCATTATTTTACAAATTTCGTCTGGGTTAAGATGCAAAGACTGACACAAATAATATATGTCATACGATGGGCAAGTCCACGGTGTCTTACGCAACGGCAAAGATTTTATTCAGAAAATTCAGGAATGACGACTACGATCTTCAGGACGAACCCCGTACCGGACGTCCTGTTGAATTGGACGTTCTACGATTACGACGCGTAATTGAGAAGGATCCTCGACTGATGACTCGTCAATTGGCAGATGAGCTACACTGCAGTCATGGCACTATTGAAACACATTTGCACGAAAAGTTTCAAAATACGGTGTGTGGACACCCCATGAGTTGTCATCATATCATTTCAGTGCAGAGTTGATACTTGTCAACAATTATTGACATTGAAACGTAACGTCGACTGGTTGAATCAGTTAGTAACTGGCAATGAGAAGTGGTAACAAATCATTGGTACTTAGTGGTACAAGTCTAAGTGTTAGAGAAACAGGAGTTTTAGTATCCAAACTTGAAGTAAGCGCCAAAAAGGTGATGCTCACTTGCTGGTGAAATGTCAAGGGCATTAATCATTAGGAGTTGCTTCCAAAGGGATCTACAATTAATGCAGATATTTACTGTGGACATTTGGACCCGTTAGCTAACAAATTGAATAGTCACCAAGATCGAGTTTATTTTCTACATGATAATGCTAGACCACATATTGCAAAATGTACTCGTGATAAATTAGAGGAGCTCGGCAGGGTTTTACTCACTCATCCACCATATTCGCCGGACATTGTGCCCTCTGATTGCCATTCTTTCAAGACTCTAAATAACCATTTACGAGAAAAAAAATTCGATGTTAAAGAATATCTCCAAAACGACCTCGCACAGTATTTTGAATCGATGTTTTGGGAATTTTACAAGAAAGGCGTATAGTCACTGTCAACTAGATGGTGACAAGTAGTAGATAATAATGGTGCATAAGTAAATTAAATTTAGTGTAATTGATAAATTGTTTAATACAAGTTGTTGACAGCAATTTAAAAGGGGTTAAAAACTTATTAGCCAATCAAAAAAAAAAAAAAATATATATATATATAGATATATATATATATATATATATATATATATATGTATATATATATATATATATATATATATATATATATAAAAGAGAAGTTTATACTATGAGGAGAAGGGGGTGGCGTGAGGTAACGCTGCTTCGTAGGAGAGCCACATCGCCGTCGAACTTAGATTAAATTCGAAATCGAAGACGCCTCCCACCCGCGAGACTATGCTTTGTGGACACCAGTAAATCGAGAACATAATGTCCTATAAGTTTGAGACACTGCGATGGACGAGCCATTGTGGTAGAAATGGTGTTATTAAGTTTTCGTATATTCGAACGCGAAAGAAATTTTCCTTTTCAACATTTTACCAAATTATTCCGATGTCTTCCAAATTGTCGTCCAGATTATTCCGATTTGCTTTCATCACACTAGAAACTTGGTATGAAAGTAAATGAACTGTTCAAAACGGCCATTAGCTCCGTCGCATACTTATGTTATAGTCCCTTTGTCAAAAAGGACAGTTATTGAAGGAATTTCCGATTCACGACGACAGAATTATGAACTTTAATCTACTGATGCTAAATAATTTCCTTCAAATTTCAATTTCACTATATTACAACTCAAACACAATTTTGTAATTGATTCTACTAAAATTTTGATCTGTAAAAAATTTCAATGTTTTCTGGCATATGTTGGGTTGATCAACAAGCCATATATGACCTTTGACGGCGCAGCGCCGCGGGGACCCGGATTCGATTCGCTGCCGCTCGTCGGGGAAGCTGTTCTGATATTCTGGTTGGCTATTTCTCTCGTAGCAATAAGTCCACGTTATGTATCAAGTGTGTACATTAATAAGTATGTAAATAAGCATATAAATAAAATAAATGATAAGACAATTTTGAAAGGAATGGAATTGAGAACCGTAACACTCGTAGGTTAATGGGTAAAGTGAAAGCAATAGAAATCAAGGTATATAATATACCGATATGTTATAAAAGCTCAATTGACTGGTCTGCAAAAATTTAGGCTGTCGTTTCATTTGGATGCTATTGTTACATATATCATTCTCTGTAAAGGAAGAATACATACCACCATCTATAGTGCATGTGATATAGGAGCAGTCCATTAAAATTCACCAGAAAACTTCATATCTATTTTTTATTAAAAATCCACCTTTTCACAAAATTTCGTTTTCTTGGACTGCTAGTATATAAATAACTTTGTTTGGATAAAAAGTAGAAAACAAAATCTTAAAAGCGAAGAACGACAAATTAAAACAAATTATAAAAGGAAACATAAACATAGTGACAAAATATGCATGATTGATCAATGATTTTGTGTAGCTTATGATGCGACTTGGAGCGTCACTGATTTCTTGAACAATGATGTTTGATTCACTGAAAGAAAATTGTTAAATTATTTTTGTTACTCATGTATTAAATTAAGGAAAGTGTCATAAAATTTTAAAAATGTGATAATTTATAATAAATGTGACGGTGAAAACTACAAACACTGTATCAAAAATTCCATTGTACTTTTGTAATGTTACAAAGTAGAATTTTTTCATGATTTTAACCAATTGCATAGTTACACTAGTCCGAAATTGTACATAATTCTCCTCTATTTTTATAAAATACTATAAAAATATAGATTAATCAAAAACCAATATTAAAAAAATTACAAAAAGTGATTAAAAATACCGAGTTATTAGTTTAGTGATGGGTGAAAATCATTATCATCATATTTGGCACGACAGCCCAGCGTGGGCCAAGGCCTTCTACTGGAGATTCTCCTAAGAGGTTCTACTCTTCTCCTGGGTTTTCCAATTCTTTATCTTGAGAATGTTAAAATCTTCTTCCACTGAATCAATCCATCGTAATTTTGGTCTACCTCTTCTACGAGTTGTTAGAGGTTTTGCGATGAAAACTTTCTTTACCGGGTTTTCATCTTTCATTCCAGATACGTGGGCAGCCCAGTTCATTCTTTTGAATTTGATGGCTTTTATGATATCAGGCTCACCAAACAACCTATAGATTTCTGAGTTAAGATGTCTTCGCCAAATACCATTTTCCTTGACACTCCCAAAAATTCTCCTCAGAACCCTTCTTTCAAAGGTTGCTATTTTATTCTCTCCAGTTCTATTCAAAGGCCAGGTTTCTGAACCATATGCTAGAACTGGCCTAATAAGAGTTTTATATACTAATAATTTTGTTTTTCTTGTAAGAAAAGAAGATTTAAGGATGGAGCTTAGTCCAAAAAATGCTTTATTGGCCGATGATATGCGATTCTGAATTTCAGAGATAGTGTCATTCTTATTGTTAACACAAGATCCAAGGTAAGTAAAGCAGTCAACCGTTTCAAATGTATGTGAGCCAATCTCCAAACGATTATGTGCATTATTTGGTGGATATTTTTGTATAGCCATTTACTTAGTCTTGGAGTCGTTTATTGCCAGACCCATTTGATTTCCAGCTATCTCCACGCAAAAAAGGCCTCTCTCAAGGCTGGTAGGTTTCTAGCAATTATATCAATATCATCAGCATAAGCCAGGATCTGAACTGATTTGTAAAAGATGATACCCCTATTGTGTTAATATCTAAATCCCGAATAGCTGTTTCTAATGCAATATTAACAAGCAGATACGAGAGTGAGTCGCCTTGTCGAACACCATTATTGACACTGAGATCTTCAGAAAGGGCACCATTGAATTTTATTTTACATTTTGTTGTCTCTATAAATCATATTATAAGTCTAATTAACTTGCTCGGAATTTTGAATTCATACATTGCATCTTTTAAATGCTTTCTACTAACACTGTCAAATGCTGATTTAAAGTCTACAAACAAGTGATGAGTATCAATATCATACTCAATTGATTTTTCAATAATTTGGCGCAAATAAAAAATTTGGTCAACAGTAGATTTTTCACTCCTAAATCCGCATTGATAGCTGCCAATTTCAAAATCAACGAATGGTTTTAGTCTCATAAACAAAATGTTGGATAGAATTTTATAGCTTGTGCATAGTAAGCTAATGCCTCTATAATTTTAGCAAATCATTGGGTCTCCTTTCTTATGAACAGGGCACAAAATACTAATGTTCCATTCAGAAGGAAGCTTCTCAGAGTTCCAAATATTCACAATTAACATTTGCAGGTGATCATATAGCCGAGGACATCCATTTTTTTTAAATGAAAATACAATAAGCATTACTAAATGACGTCACAACTCGGTATTGCCGTCCTTGTGCTCACTCCTCGTTAGCCTCTACCCTGAAATTAATAATTATGAACTAAAAACGGCATATAACCATTTGATTTTCGCCAGCAACCTAATATTTTTAATATTTTTTTTATTTCTTGAAATCACACTTAATGTTTCATATTTTAATTCTATTTCTAAACTCTAAGCGAAATAACAGAGAAAATGTTGTTTCAATCCCCTTAGGAATTATCACTTGAGACTATTAAAAACAAAAAAAGAATAGATATTATTATTAAATATTCTAACGTCATATCACAATAAAGCTATTTATTTTTCACAATCTCTTAGTAAAACAAACCTCCCCCTAAACTTATTCAGGAGTTTTACGTGATACATATCTGGACAAACGGATAACAATTCCAAATGTGACCTAATTCACCTCTACGCTTCAATCTTAATCACTTTTATCTCTTCACTCTTATAGAATTGATTGATTGGAACAACAGAAAAAAATGAGTACTTACAAAATCATTTAAATATCTTGTGTTCAATTACGGGTTTTGTTTACAAAATATAATATGTATATAAATGTTAAAACATTTACCTTACCTAAATAGAAAAAAAAACAGGCGATAATGATTGTTATTTGTTTAAAAAAGTAAAAGGTCCACAATTAAATGAAACTACGTGATGTAGTATTATTTCTACTTTCTTTAATTTCTTTACCACTACCTAGGTTTCGTTATATTACATCTTCAGGTGGGATATTAGCAAAGATAACCTGAAGATTTTGTAATACAACAAAACCTAGGTCGTGGTAAAGAACATAATGAAAGTAGAAATAATACTACATCATGTAGTTTCATTTAATTGTGAATAATGAATTTCTACAAAATTAACGCCAAATATATTCAATATTCAAAGCAAAAGGTTTTAAAAGTTAAAATGTTAACTCCATATCAAGTGCTTTTCGTTATAAATTATTTCCTTAGTAAATAAATTAATTTATTTTGACAAATCTGCAGACTATCAAATCACAATATAAATGAAAACTAAGGTAATATTTAAATTTGGTCGAAAAATATTGGCCGAATCGAGTCAGAAAAAAAAAAGAAATGTACTAAAAAAGCTATTTACAATTTTGGACTTTATTGTAACGAAACTTTTTGGATGCACATTCACCAATTTTAAATACTCGTCTTAAATATTCAGCCTACGGTACAACCAAATTGTCTGTGTTTTTTTTTACTTTCTTATGTGTCACTTAATTGGGTAGAAATTTATATTTTTGCCTGTTTAAGATCACCTTATTCCTATCAATAATCATGTTGGAATTACGACTTACATGTTTTAACTCGTCTTTATTAATGGCTTTTTCAGAGTTGCTTAATTGGAGAAAGTGGAATACTTTGATATTTCACAGAAAACAAATGGAGATGTTTTTACATGAGAATATGTCAAAAAAAAAGGAATGAATGAATGAGCATACGTTAGTAACTGAAAGTATTAATAAGGGTGAGAGTATTATCTGCAGAAAGAGTATAAATTAGGGGTAGCAATAAAGTTAAGATCACATCAGTAAACGAACTGACATCGATATCAAATAGGATTGCATATTCGTATACGTCAACTATCACATATTATGCGTAGTTTCTATTTAAAAAAGTTATATTATCGTAGAGAATCATTTTTCGCACCACTGTTTCCCATACTTTTATTCCATAATCCGGATGGTCAAATCACACAACTTTCCAAATAGGACACAGTCAAGCAATGTTGGGCGTTATCAGAAATATTCTGAATCAATTGATTAGTTTACTAAAATATGGTCATTACTTTATTTTATAATTTATTTATATATTGTTATTTATTTGTATAAATTCAATACATATGATGGACTTATTTTTACAAGAGCAATCTCTTGCATCAACCAGAACACCAATTCATCCCCGCTCGACTTGCGGCCGGGAATCGAAACTGGATCCTCGCGGTGCGTCGTACCACCAAAGGCCATATCGTACCGTATGACCAACCCAACACACCGCGGCGACGTCTTTTAATTATAATTAAAACAATGGCGATTAAAGAGAATAGGTGCAGCCTGATTCAAATGGAATAATTATTTTTCGTCGGTTTCTATTTTGACTAGAACAAACGGTATCACTCACGTGTTTGTCATTTCTATTTTACCCGATCCAATCAACTTCTGATCTTTCATTTAGTACCAATAAAACCTCATCTCTTTCTTTGGTTTAGATGTTTTTTTTCAAACAAAACCAAATGTAAGTCATTTAAAATTTTTGAAAAAATTACATGTTTTTTATGACTATGTTTAATATTTTGCAAATAAATGCAACCATAGTCTCTAAACATGTGGATGATTACAAATTTCACGGACATGGAAATTTCAATCAGAATTTTTAATGACTAATTGAAAATTAAAAGTAGTCATTAGTTATCGACAAGATTGAATCTAATTAAATCGTCACTCGTTGTTTGCAATTAATTGCTAGTTTTCGTTTTTAATCGTCATTCAAACTAAACTCTTGCCAACACCGCTTTCAAGTTATTCACAGGCTGCCTTGCACTTGCAACACGAGTTATATCGCTGCTAAGGCGCCGTGCCAAATTTAACTTAGATAATTATTACAGCATTGCCCTTTCCGAGCCCCGAGGGCAGACGAGGGATGCTGCCACCTGTGAATTATTTTGTAATTTTCATCAGAAACGTTTTCGTCATGCCTGGAGCGAGATAGCGCATGGTCTAATCATCCAGGTAATGATTGGGATCATGAATTCGAGAGAGAAAGTACACGTTTATGTTTTAGAATGCTCATGTTTCAGGACATATTCGAGTATTCTGGTCTCGGAGTTTTAAATCGACTTTTAGAAGCGAGATAATTAAAGTAAGGAAAATTTTCAGAGCGAATTCCAAAGGTCATGCGCGTATAGTCTAGGCTTATACGCACATACCCTTGGAATTCGCTCTGAAAATTTCCTTATTTATCCCCGAACATGTCACCTCCTTCTATGAATATTGCTCGACTGTTGTTGCTGTCAAAGTGTGGAACAAGTTGTCCTTGCCTTCCTCCCTTGCTCTTTATCCTCGCCTTTGTGTTTCTATTAATTACTAATTGACTTTTATTTTTAGCTTGCAATTTTATTTGTTATTGTTTACTGCTTTTTTATTGCATTTATGTTCACGAACTGCTGCAATCTTCCACTTTATATATCTTTTACTAGGTGTTTTGGTTGATTGAAAGAGATTGCTCCTGTAGTAAAAAGTCCGCCTTATATATTTACAGTAAATGGCTAATAAAATAAGTAAATAATCAATTAACAATCGATTCTTATACGACCAATACGTCTACACAAGGCTGCAAAGCTGATACTGATCAATGAATTATACATTTTCATTACCAAGTAATTATATACTTGTTTTTATTCTCTTACAATATTAAGAAAATATTGTTTTCTTTATGATAATAAATCCAAAACCCACGTTTCTTTTCGTATTTTCATAACTCAAAACTTTTGACGTTAGAATGCGGTATGTAATTATAACAAATTTTATGAATTAATCTTTGCTACAAAACAATTTATTAACAAACAAAAGTAACTTTTACGGCTGAAGGTGGCGAAGGAAGGAAATTTAGTAAAGGTACCATTTTTATATTCATTATTCCAAATTATTTAAAATTTACGTTCTTAATTCAAACAATCATTATTCATTTTGAACATTAACGTATTGCAATCGCATTGCATGTCTCATTCCAGTTCTTTATTACCTACCAGGCCAATAAAAAAACAACTTTTTCACTGGTTTCTTATTAAGAGGAACAAATTAGAATTCGGTTTTTACCTTTCTTAGAATTCCTATAATTTTCTTCAAATTAAAAAGCATTTAATTTCTCATCTTGCTTTTTAATCATGAATAGAACTCGTATTACAAGGATTTCTTATACGTTTACGTACTTATAAACGTTTAATGATACATAGTATCTAGATTAAATCATTTATAAATATTAATTTTTCACAATGTAAATGTATTACCTGTTATATCTTTCACAGGCATAAAAACATGGTGAATAGTTCAGAAATTATAATATCTAGGATAATTGCTTAAGTTTTCCTGTAAACTTCTGGTTACATTTTACCAACCCTGTATTTTTAATATTTTATTACGGAATACTTTCGCAAATAATGGGGGAGATGAAATGTCCTAGTGTCGTGTGTTTTTTTGGAATATGTTTTTAAATATGCAATTTAAAATCATGAAAAAAATCTTTTATAATTCACAATTTTACAATCCACATAACAAACAGATTCAAATGATATTCCACAAGACATATAAAATTTAAAAAAATTGGGTACCTCTTTAATTCATATAGGTATGCTTAATTGAAAAACAGCCAGTGCAAAATACATGCGTCATTAAGATGTATTATTATGTCAAATTTCTACGTCGCACGATTTCCGAGAAAATCGAATGTGACAGACGGACAGATAGACACGTGAGTTAACGTATAATGTTTCCGTAATCAGTACATAACGGGTACGGAAACCTAAAAATATAATATACGTTGATATTAATTAATTTGCAGGCAATAATTCCGAATGTAAATCCGTGAAACAAATCAAAATATGTCACTGGTTTTATTACATCTGCTGTACTGCGTCGCGTAGGACCCTCCTCGCCGCAACTTCTCAATTAAATCTGAGTTCCGAAATCGACACTGTCTCGCCGAGGGTAGGTTCGCGTCTGAGCCTTTGACCCTCCCTTACTCACTCGCCGTACGAAGGCAATACGCATACCGGACGTCCACACCCTACGTCTGATCATTATGGAGTGTAGTGTCGACTTGTCTGCATTCTAGTCGACACCGAATGTGGATATTTGCCCACTTACACACAAATCTGAGAGTCGAAGAGAGGAGGAGGTCCGTGTGAACGGGTGCTCTGAGTAGTGCAATGAACAACATTATCGGATTCTCAACTTACGTTTTGTTTCATGACTGACAAATATCAAGGGACGAAATACACAAATTACAAAATGTGCAAAAGAATTATTTTTTTACGTTTCAATACCTCAAAAGGAAAAAGGAAACCCTTATAGGATCGTTTCTTTGCACGTCTGTCGGTCTGTCGAGACCCTTTATCTTGGCAACGCGTAGAGGTATAAAGTTGAAATTTATATCAAATACTTAGATCTACCGTCCCTTGAAGCTGTAAAAAATCAAAGTCAATGCAATCAAGAAGAACCCTAAAAATACGGCCGTTTGTGCCGCATATTTTGACACTCACAAATAAATCAAAATCTGTAGGGTACTTCCCGTTGACATAGAATCATGAAATTTGGTAAGAAGAAAGAAAAAATCGTTAATTTGTAATTAGATCACATAATTTTTTTTTAAATATGCGCCTGTGAAAGGTTTAATAGGCAATATTTTTTCATTCTAAAAAATTAAATTTTTAATGTTTAATAGACATATTACGTGCCATTAAATATTTATAAATGCCTAAATGTGTACGGAACTATCGTAGTGCAAGTTCCACTCGTTTCTATTGTCGGTAATTGATCACTTTGAGTTCATAATAAACAATTTTGTGTAATGGTTTGCAGGAATATACAAATGTTGTTTTTTCTTTTAAATGAATTATTATTTAGTATTAGATACTAAACAAAAACTTTGAAATATGGGTAAAACTAGCACTACGAGGTTGTTGTATACATTTAGGTAAATATAAAAGTTGGCAAAATTTGGTTTAAGGTTTAAGGGTGCATAGTGGAACACTATGCACCCTTAAATTTTAAATCTAATTATAATAAAACTAATCATAATTATAATTAATATTAATTATTTTTACCGCGTACTTATATTGCCTAATATATCTTTCACATATGTGAAAATAAAATAAAAAAGGCTTATTTATCACCATTGGACCCAAATTTTAGTTTTTTTACTTTTATTTTCACATACTTATTCCATGTAGAAGTAGGAAAAAGAGCGAACTTGATCTTCGCAAATTTACAATGCCACGAACTAAAATTTCAATACAAAAATTTAAAAAAAAAACTTTCTTCCAGGTCTATTTCTCTAAACCCTCTTTTCAACGAAGTGTCGTATGCAAGTATTGTTAAAAAAAATTTCCTCATCGTTTTTGTTTGTACCAGAAACTCTTGAAAAAAAATGGCAAATTTGAGTGAGCTTTAGGTTATCGTTTTACATAAACTGTGCAATTTCTTTGCAAATACAATTTATAGTTAAAAATATGTGGGATGGTAAATGATAATTCATCCCGTCAGTAAAATCGCACGATAGGTCTGCATCACTTCTGTCCGATGATAACTGCTTACGGAAATGATGATATAGATACTGTTAAATTTAAAGGAAGGTCCTTAAAACAATGTACCAGTAGCACAACATATGTAATAGACCACAACATATGTAAAACTCCAAAATGTCACAAAGCCTGTCTTCTAATTTTGCGATTGAAAAATTATGGTCGTATTAAAAAAAACCAGCCAAGCGTGAGTATTATGAGCATACAAATGAGGTAAGAATTATAAGAAAATTGCAAATAATCAAGTTTTTGTTAAAAGAATTAGCTTCAGGCACGTGTATAATTTTTCCGGAAATTTTCGCTATTAATAATTTCCAATTTATTTGCATTCCAACTTCAAAGTACTTTTTTGGGTACGTTTTTGCTGATATATAAAAAAAGTCAAATGAAAATAGTTTTAGTGTTTACTAATAATGATGGTTCTATGTGCCGCTCGAGTCGCTTAAAGAAAATACAATTTTTCAATCCCTCGTTTTTGTCTCATCAATTTTAAAAAGAAGAAAAGAATATTTTCAAAATTTTAACTACAAGACTAGGCGGGGAAAAGCAGATGATATAACTATGCCAATCTCCAAGCATATCTAGTTTTCACCAAAAGCGCTCCTGCCCGTCACTGGTAAATTTAAATACGCTATTACAAATATCACTCAAGCTCCACTCTAAGAGCGGTCGGGAATCGATGAGGGAACCCTGCGGTGCACCGCTTCCTCAAAGATCATATCCCTGCAATATACGTAATAATCGATAACGGCGTCAGACATGCTGAGCACCAGTTTCAGCATAAATATTCCTTGTTTTAACATCTTTACGGAACCCTGAATATATTATAATTTAATATCTAAACAGAATGTGTTTCTACCCACGCATTGCTAGATCTATTTGCTTCTTTTTATGCCATTGTACTTTTTGGCTCCCTTTGCTCTTGTATTCCGTTCACTATTCAACTGTATACATTATAGGTGTCTGAATTCCATGTTATTTAATCCTGGTACTTTTCATATTCTATAAATAAATCTTCCGTTAATTTGGCAACTAATGAAACCATCACACTTTACCAGCGATTTCTGGCACGATATATAAACTTCTCAAACATATTTCTGACAGGGTATATATAGAGCGCTGCATTTGATATTATGTTTAATCAGCGACTAAGTTACGGCAAGTAAAAAAGCAATCAAAGTACGGAAATTTACGAAATGTAATAGAAGCAACAGACAACATTCGCAACAAGGAATGAAGGTGTACTCTCCTGACAAAGAAAACACGTTTGCTCGGGCCGAGTATAGACGTTATTCCCCGTCACAGCTGACCAAGCTATCTAATTATATGTCTTAGTCGCTAACAAACAGTTTCAATGATATTTGCAGTATCCTACGAATATCATTGAAACTGGAATTGTCCATTGGCGTAGAATGGAGGGTGAGGTTAGTGGGAACAGCGCAGAACAGCATTTGCCTTAGGAGCACCAAATTTGAAAATATCGTCTAGAAAACTGAGTAAAGACAAAAAAAAATTATATCAGTAAAATATTTTTTTTTATTTCAGATAAGTGCGTGGTTCCAGCGGCTTCGTAATTTTTGGAAGAACTTTTCTAAACTACTGAATATTAACCAACAATGCCCCTAGACCATACCATTAGACATAGAAGAATTCCAGTTTACGGGAGTGCGAGTTTTGCTAAAATAATAATACTATTAATAATGGTATAATAATAATATTATTTACTGCGGAATACAAATCTCTAAGTGTCTAAGTGCCCAGAAATCAAATCTACCCAGAATTTGATTTCTGGGCGGGTCCGAAAGTCTCTGTTATATAGATATGAAAATCGAAGCGAAGTACAATAATAATGCACAAGATACGTTATTAAAAGTCTTTCGGCTTCACTCACACTTTATCTGTTCATCATCTCTTTTCCTTCATGCCTCATCCTTTTCCTTTTTCTAATGTGCATGTCAGTTTAGCTCTTTTTTTGTTATTAATTACGATTAGTCTTATTGTTTTTCTAAGTTTATTTAAAAAATTATATTGTAGAAATTAAAATAATATAATTTCCTGCATTCCACAATTGTTGTACGATTGGAAAATGTAAATTTTATAGCAATAAATCTATACGTTAGTATAACATTAAAGGTAAAGTAAATAAGAATGATAATCGAAAACGGTCTATATAAATAGCATAATTAAAGACTTTTCTCTGAAGAAAACTAGATAGATACAATTTTAATTTTAAAATGATATAGTGGTTTTGGTGTAAGGTTATTTTTCTTTTGTTTTTAAGGTTTTTTTTGTTTTTAAAGTTATTTTTTATTTTTATTTTCGAAAAGACGGTTGCCAAATAAAATGTAAGGAAAATTAGTCGTGATTCTTAGTGAATTTATTTTAGAAAATAATCATTTGGACAGCGCCTTTTCAGTAAATTCATGAAAATATCGTGTATATAAGCAGAAACATAGCTGATTTCTCTGTCGTAATATTTTGACTTAGTAAAATCAGTACCTCAATCGTGAGTAGGTCATACTTACTACAGTAAAATACCATGTTAATGAGATATTATGATTGATAAAAAGATATTGAAAATCACGAAGGAAATGTGCTCTCATAAATCCTGTTATTAATAAATGATGAACTAATGACTAAAATGCCCGATGCCTCTCCAGTATTGCTAATAATTTGTAATGCAGTACATTAGGGAGAAATGTATTACTGCGTAGTTTTTTGCCTCTTCTATACAGCTTTAACTCCTTCCGAATTAGTAATAGAGTCCTTCAAACTTTCATCACGCTTGTGGTCAACTATTACTCAAATAAAATATTTTGATTTTGCTTGTTACTGTATTGATAATTCTGTCTTGCCACTTTTTTTACCTGCGTGGTATGAAAATATATGCAGTATTCTTGATTATTTTTTTTATTTATTATCATACAAGAGACTCGCTCCATTATTTGTTCACTTTAAGTAATCACTGAATCACATAATAAATTTGCAAAATCGTTTTTTTTTTCAAGCTAATACGAATGTTGCGAATAATAAATGTGTTAAATGGATTTTCAGTAGAATTTTGAAGATTATATAGTTCATATGGACGGCAAAGTTTGGGATCCGTACAAGGTGCTAGTAACGCACACTGCGCCACTGGCATTACTCCGACTATTTGGACTCGGCAGTGCAAGTAGACGTAACCAATCTACGTGTCAGGTGCTCCTGGCAAGGCGTGTCTTGTGCGAACTAATAATGTGAACGTCAGCACTCTGGGCGTGTATATATTATCTGAGCGTGTATATATTATAGGGCTGACCGTCTTACGAGCCTGCGAGGCTTATGCGACATTGATATTTACTTAAAAATATCACGTAATCATATAAGTTTCAGTGTGAATCAAATCAAATTTTCAATGCTTTATTATCTGCTACATGATATCTATACGTGGCAGACTTTTTACTTCACATCTTTTATTAACTATATTATAATACAATATTGTTCGAACCCAAGGTATTTCACGGTTACGCCTATTGTAAAAACAAAACATAAAGCAAATCGCTATGCCCATTTTCTTTGGCAGTATTTCAAAGTCCATAAACTAAAAAATCCTTCTTTAACCCTTATGTGAGTGATGAGAAAAACCTTCGTAATCATTATTTCTACTTTATTGGGTCAAAAATAGTCATTTTTCTTTTAGGCATCTTTCGAAAAATGTCAGAACCTCAATAATACATGGATAAAATTTAATGACTGGTATTTTCGAAGTTATTAGATCTTGAAAAACAAGCATGTCAAATATCGACGGCGCTCGAAAGGGACGCAGGGCAGCGCTTCGAATTCTGGACCCTTCGTTTTGTCAAAAGTCGTAGCAATTTTGACATGCATAATCAATTACACTGCGATATATAGTATGTTGATAGACCTTGACGGTAAAACACATTGTCTAGAGTCCATTTCGACAACTTTCTATATCTGTAACGCAGTGCGCTGTGGCTTGTATCTTTTTAAGACGTATTACAAATTACTATAGTACCATACTTCAAATAGAGGCGGTTAAAAGCTCTGGTTATAGCTGAAAAAAATGTGAAAGAGGGTATTTTTTGCCAATCATTCATAGGATATTAATTCATGTTTGAAAATCATTCAACGAATTATTTTTGTAGCATTTTTATTTGGAATTGGATTACAAAGGCATTCATTTATCTTATGATTTGTTCAACACCGCCAAAGAAGAACAATCTAATCCTTTTTTTATTATTTTGCACGAAAGCGCTACAAAGTTTCAAAACGTCGTATAAAAGTACTGAATTTTTACGTTATTTTATGTCCATTAAAATTATTAAAAAGCACTTACAGATAAGATGATTAAACAGTCACATAGGGAATGAAATGTGCAACAATATTATAATTGTAACTGGTAAATTCTAGCTAGTGGGCGACAATCCACAAAGTTCTAACTGCTTACCTGGTGCTGGTGTCATGTATAAATGGAGATAAATGGAAACAAATGGTTTTATTTCCCAGTGTTAAAACATAACATCATTTTAACCTCAGATCCATTTTTCGGCCTATTTATGAAGTTCAGTCATCAGAAGTTTTGTAGGAACAAAACCTTGGTGACCACATGCAAAATGTCATTAACAACTGCAATACTGTTCTTTGGAATTTTGTTACATAAAACATATTTCGGGCCACCAAAATGGCTTTTATATAGCGGCTATATTTAGACATTTTTATGTTTAATAAAGATTGTATGCCCCTGAATAGTAATCCGCCTACAGTACATAATAAGTCCATCCTACATTTTCCGTTTTTATGGTTCCGTAGCCAAAGTAGGAACTACCACATTTTTATTACGTCTGTCTGTATGTCGGAGTCGTTTTACTCGCACACTACTAGTGCCATAAAGCATAAGTTCAGAAGGTTATAAATACTTGTGCCACCTACAAAATTATGAAATTAAAACTTTTGAAACATTTTTTAGGATTCGCTCCTACGAGTAAAGCGCAAGTGATTTTTTTCGCATACCCCGTTATGTAATATATCGCTGAACAGGTCTTTCAAAATTATTGGGCGTATGTCATAAACACTTGTCCGATACAGTGATTCGTTTACGAAATAATAAGCTTTAAAATGATCGTTTTCATTACAGTTATACAAAAACGGTAATCCGATATTTTTAATAATCTCAAAAATGTTCACAATAGTATTATATATGACTAAATTAAAAGGAATGTTATGGCAGCTAAGTTGGCTTCAGTTTACGAATGGCAGTCGACCAGCTTATATAATTTACTTTGGAAAACTTCATAGACTCCATACAAGTAACTAAAATTCTTAAATTGTCTACAAAAATAACTTTGAATGCTATATTGTAACGGTAACTGTGTAATTTATGTCCTTAATTAAAATATTCATGCTATGTATATTTGAGTAGGTAACTTAAGATTCCTTGTAATTTGTAATGTTTTATAAAATATGTCAAATTTATTTATGATCAAAATATATAAAATTCTTACCAATTACCTGTTTTTCAGACTATCTGTCAATTTATAAATCAATTTTTAATTTATTACAATATGTTGCCCTGTGAGTCTGAATCGTGCTATATGGAAACAGCTGTACCCATATAAATATTGACTCGATATGAACCAAAGTTCAACAAAACGTCGCTGCAAATTGCGTTGTGGTAATTAATTAGCGGGAAGTAAAAGTATAATTCCTTTAAAATTACAACATGAAGATGTCCAAGGTTTATAAATGTTTTACTAAGATCGATGATTCCTAAGTTGTCCCAAAAAGATATCAATTAAGAACTCGAATACGAGTGGTTTATTCAAATATCTTGAATATATCCATAAGATTCCTATCAAGACTTCAAAAGAAACTAAGGCACGAATTGGCTATAACACTAGGTCTGCTTGTGATGAAAATGAACCAGAACAAAACCTATTAGACAACAGACGTTAAATTTTCTCAAAAAATCAGTTAATGAAATTGTTTCAGCCTTAACTGCAAAAGATAGTTAATCAATACTAAAACTATTATTAATATTTTTAGAATCTATGAAAAATAAGATTAATGTCAGACGAGAAATGTAAATTTTATTTATTTAACGAGTTTCCTTCACAACAGTTCCTCATTTTACAATTAAAAAAACTGTAACACACTATTTAGTACTGTTAAATTGTTTTGATTATCGGATAAAGCAAAAAAAAACTTTCTTATTTCTAAAATGATACGTTATTGAAAATAAATAGATAAGAAAAATAATAGATAATTACTTACTAACTGCAGCAATGTGAGTGTCTACGTGGTTAATATGCTGCTTTGATCTCGACGTCTGGTCAATAGAGCTTTTAATTATGTTAATTGGCTTAGCTTATATAAACAAGATCCGTCTAATTTTACTTTTATCAGGCTAGTAAAGGATTAGTTATTAATTGTACTAAAGAAATGTTTATTTATAAGACAGAATCATTTTGGTTATAAATAATGTTGAAATTATGTGTTAATAAAATAATAGTCTCGTTTTTGATATGCCGACGCAACTTCTTTCGTGTGGAATTTTGCATAAGAAAATTTACTTGGAATTTTCTGTTTTTTTCCTAATTTCTTCTCTGAAAACTCTATAAGCATACAATTTACTAAAACGCTAATAAATGTCATTGTCAGTACCAGTTTCGTAATTTTCATTAAGTCATGGTGTATTTTTTGTATCTGTAATATCAACTTAAGAAGATCCACTCACCAAATTTCATCAAAATCTGTACAGTAGATTTCGCGTAATTAGAGAACAAATTAACACAGACAATCCAAAATGCGGGATTTTTAAAACAGGTTTTCTGACTTCTGCTGTCATTCTCCAAACTTAATCAATCACCCTTTTTCAAATACTGTCCATGTATAGAATTCGCGCTGTTACTATTTTATTATATGTATATATATATATATATATATATATATATATATATATATATATATATATATATATATATATATATATATATAATATTACAATTCACAAAGTAAATAACTTAGTTTTTTTATATACAAAATTTACCTTCGGTATTTAAGCACCATCTACATCTAACACCTATATGCTTGCAGAAATAAAATTCCTTTTTTGTAGAATTATTTAGCTCTTTCACTGAAAATTTGGATAAGTCTTAAGATTATCTGCTCATTAAATTCTCGTCCGGAAAGTACGGTGGCTGAGGATGTACTGTCCGTCTAAATAAAAAGATTTTTCCACTCGTCGCTTTTACAACTCCGGGTGGAGCTATGACACCTAAGAAAAACATTAATTATACTCTTAGCCATAAGGAGTTCCCAGTAAATAACTACATTTATACGTTTTGGCTATTAAACAATTCAATTTTAGCTTTCAAGTATTTGGATGTAGTTACGTCCTTTTCTCCAGCTCCTAACAAACCTGGACCTACCCAAAATTAACATTTTCATCCACTTATCATTGTAAGTAATACAATACTTTAGACAATCATTAGGATGGAAACTTAGTAGGTACATGCGTCCATCGACCCTATTCTAAAGTTATAGATAGCGATATTAGCTCACGCGGTAGCCAAATGGTACTTCCACATCTTCCCCGAAGCATGAGATGAGCTCTGCCAGGTAACGGCAGAGCTCGTCATCATACGCGGATTTAACCGGACATCTAGTTCAAGGAGGCTTTATAATTCTTCCGCCCTGTATGAGGATTAATGGAGACAACAAAATTGCCTTCTTTGGATGATTATAACCAACGTTTTTTATCATACGAGAAAACGCTTTAAACTGCTTTTCGCCCTAAACTAAGTTCATAAAGCAAAGGCATTCCAGGTTCTCTTCGAGAAATTTTCATATTTTGTTTGTTCTGTACTCGCCGAAATTGAGCTGGAGACTAACGCTTGGAAAATTTTTCATTAACATTCTAGTAATCACCGGAAATAGTGGCGTGATTATTAAAAACTTAATTTTTAAATGACTTATTTCCATTTACGTATTTATTTATCTGTATATGCATATCGATGAGTAGTTATAAGTTCATTTAAACTGAACTGAACACTTTTAATGTAAACATTTTAAACTACCTAAATCTATTTCACTTCAGAAATAATTCCATTCGCTCTTTATTTGTGTATGTATAAAAAAAATCTGTAAAGTACGATTAAAAGCCGCATTACGGCGCTTCTTTACACGTTTAAGCACTTATAGACATTTAAAGGTGCATTAATTTTGCTCTTATAAGTATTAATAAGTACATTAAATTGACAAATTTATAAGCCTCCTTCGTGTCGAGAGTTCTTTTCAGACCAGGTAAATGTGGTTTAAGGGCAGCTACACTCAATATTAGTCACCCCTTCTTATCTGCACGAATTAATTCCGTTTACGAGTCCTTCGTTGTTAACGTATACCTGATTTAGTAAAAAACTATTACTGAACATTGACCTTTTGTTGTTATTTGAGTGAAAGCTCAGCTCGAAACTTTAATCATGTTTTTCACTATTTTTCAAAAAGCTATTTTGACAATATTTTTCGAATAGCGATATCTAAAAAAACTAATAAATATATTTCTTTCTAACTATGAATGTCTGTTTAGTTAAGATTCGTTAATACTTTCGTTGGTTGAAAGATTTTTTCTGCCTCACATTTTTTTCTCAACGATTTTTTTTAAATATAAATTTTAACTGTAAACGTTTCAAAATATGAATTTGACTGAAAATTCATATTTTGAAAAAAGCATCTCACCAACGACAAAAGAGTGTTACAATTTAAATAACGGAAGTTAGTCTCATTTTATTAGAGAATCATTTTATTACTGTTTTAAACGTTATTTGAGGTTAATGATTATTGAAGTGGAAACTCCTTTAGATGCACCGCGCGCACTTTTTCCAATCATCGAACGAAAGTGAGCTGTCACACTCGGGTTGGTGAAGCTGAAACGTGTAAGCTCGGCTCACTTCGACGTCGACCAAATGAATTACTTTTTTAGGCGCGTATAAATCAGCGTGCAAGTCCATGGCGAAGATTACTTTTTGGACCTTGCTAGAAATGTCAACCAGTTGAAAATAGTTGCTGTCGTATAAAGCACTCTTTATTTTTCGCAAAACGTGTTGTCCTTCGATTTCTTAGAAAATTAGCAAAACATGATCTAATTTCAGAAAAACTTTTTTTATGTACTAAATAAAATATTTTCCAGGAAACAAAATATTATGAAAATATTAACAACTGGACTAGATGCGGACTTAAGTTAAGAATTTAGTAAAAGTATTATTTAAATAAGTATTTTTAAATAAATAATTTATAAAACATTTTTTAATAATTATTTTAATGATTGCTAATAAGTAACACGGTAAAATTCCAATTTTTGATAACTTCTATAGCTCGTTACAACGTTCACCGAAGCTTCTTTCATGAAATAACTCACACTATGTAATGTAAATCTTCTTCGCCTAAATTTAGAAAAAAATCTAGCACTGTTAAACTGGTCTAACGTGCCTTTATATGATTTTATTGACAGTCCCGTGTAAAATTTCTAACAGCGCAAATGGTACACAAAATTCAAATTTAAACACAAAAAGTTAAATGCTTAATGATCGGGAGACATGTGCTGATACCTACATTTATACAAACAAATATATTTTGAAAGTTAACAAAAGGGACACAAGTGTGTCAGTTACATAGTGAAAATGAGAATCGAAGGTCTTTCGGAATTTAATAACGTTTTACACAGGTCAATCAAAATTCACATTGATTGTTTTTCAGATACAAGCATCCCACCGAAGGTATCTCCAAATATGCCATCCTGTATCGGCATCCAAAATCAAACAAAAATTCTTCAAGACTATTTTCTGACCAGATATTGCAAAGCTTATTTGCCTGAAAACATAAAATTGATACCAAAAGTCCAAGGAAATTTGTATCAATTTTATATTTCATTCCAAAATATATGAAAAAACCAAACAGTCGTAGAGATGTGATAACGGTGAGAATATGCCGAAAGGCTTTTTGCATTATACAATACATGTACCTTTTAAAAATAACAAAAATGTTTTTTTCTTGTAAACCAGGACGTACCATTGATTTTGTTAAGTAAGTAATTTCTCCACAATACGGGAATCCAATAAGTTCAAAAACCACCCGCGTTTATCAAATTCATTCATAAATCATTTCTTACGCAGGCGAAATCGCGGGTGACAGTTATTTAATAGATAAATTTGGAAAACCTATTTGTTTGATTATTGAATAACAGGGTTATAGTTGAATAATATACCTTATATTTATGACACAGAAAAGTACGATAGATAAACAGAAGATGCCGGTGGCGACCCCGCCCAGCTGAGGCGGTCCCTGAATCATTTTTTTTTAATAAATTATGTAGCGATGAAGAAATGTCTCTGGCCAGGAGAAATTTCTGACTCACGATCGTTAATTCTAGGCGTTCCGACTGACGTAACAGTATATAATAAACATATAGACCTTACATGCATTAAATAGTTGAAACGTAAAATAAATTAAGTTAGTTGTCGCGTGACAGTTAAGATATTGTTTTCCATCGCTCGACGCGTTTTTTAAATAAAATTAAGCGTGATGAAGTTGCTACTTTTCCTGTAATGTTAATTGTACAATTTTTGCGATATTTGCCAAAAACAAACGGTTTTTTTTCAAAATGTTAATACGATATCATTTTACATTGACTTAGTTTTTAAACAAATCGCTTGACGCGTTTTTTTTTAATAAAATGAAAAGTGTGGTGAGCTAAAATTTTATTCAATATCATAGTGAATAAAATTTCTATTATTCACTATAATAGTGAATAAAATTTAATTAGTTAGATATTTATATTTCAAATAATATATCAAAAATACGGCGAACTTCGTGTGCAATGCGTTTTACACACAGTACATATATAATGCGTTTTACACATAGTTCCATTTAACTCTTAAAATAATTCTGATTATAATCTTTGACCAGATTCTCAACATCTTTGATCCGAATTTCCACATTTATTTACCTCACATGACTTTGAATTTTATTTAACTAACATCTATATTTACCGTGCATTTAACTATTTTATTATTTGTTGGAATTAAAAAGTCTCTGTTCAAAAGGCATCTAAAATTAACCCTTGGTCAAGGCGTTGTAGAAAACCTCCAAGCCCCTCGATTCGAATTCCTCGCACTTACACTAGATAAAATGATTTTTTCTTGGGAACGATTCGACTTTTGTGGAAAAATTGGACGATCGTTTTCCGCAATAAAAAGAATAAAACTTTTCTTAGAACTTTCCAATATACACTTCCAATATACTGTCATATACATGACACATTCAATCCTCAGCGCCGTGGCGAACAAAAATCCTTTAGAATGGCTTTATAAAGATTTATTTATATTTGTCTTTTTATTAAGAGAGCGCCATTACATTTAATTTAAATTTATTTATTACATATTGCTTTATTATACTAATTACAATTATTATTATTATTATTATTATTATTATTATGATTATATTAAACAATTCACATTGATTAAACTTAAATATAAATAAAGAATTATTAAATTTTTTAAATAAAACAATCTCTTTTTGATAATGAAAATTTAATTAATATTTCAAAAATGTATAATATATATAAGATACATTTTAGCTATAATATCCTTTATTTATTTATTAATTGCTTTATTTGTTTCGTATGTTTAGCTTTTTATAGAGCAAATCATACTCGTACTTTATTTGGGTTTTCTTATTTATTCACTCGAAAACAAAAACATTTTGTCCACTTTCAAAACAAAATGATGGGTACGGTACGCGGCCACGAAGTATAAATTCTAAATGATATCTCGTACGTTTTTCGTCGTATGTTAGGGAAATCCATAAAAGAAGTATTTTACACGTTTCTAAACGACACGATAAATAATCCTGGAGTATATTAATTTGTTTACTTTTATCACGGGACATCGCAAAAAGTGCAATATTTATTTACTTATTCTAAATGTTACTTACGTAAGGGAAAAACAGATAGAAAAAATATACTTAAACATTTAAAAAGTGATGCAGGCCTAACGGTCTTGAAGAATGTTATAAAATGGTAATTTAAGTCATAAAAATAGACAAATAATGTCAACGTCTTTGTAAATATCCAATAACCGGCGTTGTTATCTACCGGATTCTTAAGTCACAAAATGCTTGTTAATGCCATCTATTAACTACTAGAATGAGCAAAGTAGTGTATTGTGAATGAAAGAGATGGCGCTGTCACTTAATGATTTTAATAGAAATAATTTTTGTATTACCATCAACAGTAACACTGAATATGTTAGTATATATTTTTATTACGTTTGGATTAAAATATTAAAGTTTTAGGTTAACGAATCATTACACATTTAAAATTACTTTCTCATAAAATTTTAAAATAATTATGTTTAATATATAATAGCAGAGGTAAAATGTAAGCATTAAAAGACATACAAGCAAAATTTGCTTTGTAACTAATTTTTTTCTATTGTTTTTAAAAGACAATTTTGGGTAATTCTAAATTGTTTAATTCAACGAGCTTACAACATTTAAAAAAGTTTAAAAATATGCTATTTCATTTGATTTATTAACCAGTGACTTATTTGAACGACAAAAAATAGTATGTAGTTGAGAAAATAGATGTCACTGTAATTTGAATGATGTAATTTTATAATTATGCTCTTTATATATAGATGGCGCATTATAATATCATATGTACATATATATTTTTTGTTTTCAAGTACCATCATCAAAAAAAAATGGCATTATAAGCAAATTCAATAAAAAGCAAATAGAATTTTAATAAATACATTACAGCCAAACTTACAAAGCAGACTTGCAACATAAGTCACAATAGAAATTCAATAGAGGCTTTTGATAAGTTATTTTATTGGTCGGTGATGAACACGAATGAGTAAAAATAACGCGGAATTCGTACTACGAGGGTTCCTACATATTTAGGTATTTACAAACATTTAATAGTGCATAATATTCCTATTAAACTATTTACAAAATTTCAATTTTTGGAACAAAAATATATTGTCTACTATATTTTTCACGGACACACATTTAGAAACAATTTTCGGATTTTTCCTTGCTTCTTGCCAAATTTTATTATTCTCGGGAAGTACCCTATAGGTTTCGATTTATTTTCGAGTGTCAAAATATGCGGCATTAAGGGCCATTTTTTTATTACGTTGACTTAGAAGCTTGATTTTATTATAGCTCTAAGGGACCGTAGATCTAAATATTTAATAATATTTTCAACTTGATACATTTAATATTATTTTCTACTTGATGCGTGTTGCTGGGAAAAAGGGCCTTGGCAGACAGACAAACGGACAACGAAGCGATCCTATAAGGGTTCTTTCTTTCATTTTCAGATACGGAACCCTAACAGTATGTCCTGGTTGTGGTTTTCATTTTCATAAACACGTCTTTTTTAAATGATCCCATGAGTACATTATTAGGGTAATTAAGTTAGAAAGCTACAATAATTGAGAAATTAATTTATTATGACTTACAAAGCTGTCTTGTAAATGTTAAGTTACAGAAACATTAAAATTTTAAATTTTGTCTTTAGTCTAATTTGCTTGGTTTAAACTAACGGGATGCATTACGATAACATGTAAGAGTAAACTGTACATATCAGAAAAGGTGTCGACTAGACAAAAAAACGGACAAATGACAAATAACCCTCACAGAAAATCTGGTGTCGCAAAAAATGTAAGTAACAAAACTTTATTAAACTTTTGTTTATGTACCTGATATAGGCAATACCTTCTTATACTTCACCAATTTTGCATAGCACCATTTAACTTTTTACGTATATTTCCTTCACCAACTGATTGTCATTCGTTCGTACATTTCTCGTTTCTAAACTGGCTTTCTTCATTTTCTTAGTAGCATTTCCGTTCGCTCCGCTTTCTCGTAGCTTCGTTTCTTATTTTGTCGCTCAGTGTGGAAAGCGTGTTAAAGCATTGCGGTATTCCGGGTTCTATTGTATCTTTAGGATTTCCCAGTGAAATTCCCGTAACCTCATAACTAATACAGTTATCGAGATTTGCGTACGAAAATGTGCCAATAGATGCTTCAGATAGAGATCGTATTGAAAGAAACAGTTGCTTTTAATGACAATTTTAACGAAGGAAGTGACGAAAAATTTCTTTTCGCCGCAGCGCATCTAAATGTCATTTGACAGATTTTTTCAAAATAAAATTCAGGTTTAATTTTCTATTTACAGTTCACAAATCCCGTTAGCAAAATATATAATTACAATATGAAATTCTATATATACACCCTGCCCTAATTTTCAGCATTTTCCAATTACGATTATTTTTGTTAATTTGCATCGATAATTTCAAAAGATCCCACAAAACCCTTCTTCGTACATATTCCGATACGTACGTACGTATTGGAAGCAATTTCATTTACATAACTTGTTAAATTTAATAAATTTATTTTTATTTAAAATTTAACATAACTAGTATTTGTATCGACCTATAAGAACAGTTTTTCGAATTAAAATTTATTGACCGAATTTTTCGAATTAAAATTTGTTGTATGGCTGCTCGTGTGCAACGTACGTATGGTAAAAATGATGGAAAGTCTGAGTTATTAATTTTAGAACGTACGAATTGAAATACTTATATTTAGTAAAAAATAATAGTAATACAACAATAATAATAAACGGGTTCTAAATAATATTTACCGCACGCCATATAAAATTGGTAGAACAATTCACTTTGGAAATCAGAGGTTTAACCGCTTTAAAATCTGTTAGTTTTAATCATCATCGTAATTAGTAGGCACATAATTGGCGCACTTTATTCTCGAGTTGAGATCACCGCGAGCGAGCGGTTACTTTCAATTCACTTAAATGCCACTTAACGCTCTCTTATTAGCGCGCGGTTGGCAGCGAGTACATTTCTCGTTTCATTCACAACTTTGTTGTCCGCCGAGTCGTTGACGTGTCTATATGAAAAATCTGATGACTCTGGACTGGCAGGGATCACTTTCGTACCCGACGAGTTTATGGAGAGCCACGTATAATTCCTACTTGGGCCTATGCCTCTTCTTTAAGATTTAAGAACATTACGTTCTTTTGGCTGCTTTTTTCCTCTTGGAAATTCCCGGTTTTTAAGGTCTTCTTTCACCTGAACTCTTCATCTGAATCTGGGTCTTCCTCTAGGCCTTGATCCACCTAAGTTTAATTCGTGTAAACTCTTAACTGACCCATTCCGGTCTTTCTTTCAACACGTCTTAGTCATTGGACTATTTGTCTTCTAACACTGTGACTACATCAGTTCCTTTACGTAACCCTGGACACGATGATTTTGCTAATATAATAAAATATATTCAGTTCATTCACTTCTGGAGCGGTTTTTTACTCTTTTATCACTTACTTTTTTACAGAGAATGGTACTCTTCGTTTTATGTTTACCATTTATCAGGATGTGGAACGAATGGCAATATTTGGCGAGTGTACAATTCGATTTTGATTCATCAAATCATTACGTTTAATTCGAAATTAAAAACGAAGTTTGCATAATCTTATTTAATATTAGGAAGCAAAGCAGATCGTTTTCGAAGACAATGACGAATCGAATGCACAAATATATATTCATTTAAATTACCGCTTCTAATTATCCGCATAAAATTAAAACATAACAAATACAAATATTTTATGCCAACACAAAGATTGGACTCTATCATTTTTTTGACGGATTATAAAACCATTCGGAAACTTTGTTGCACTACCTGCTGTATATCGTCACTAACCTCACCGACTAAACAAAAAAAATATTATAATAAATTAAATTAATTAAAAATAGAATAAAAGATATAAAAGTTGAATATAAAAAATGTGCGAGGAAGTAAAAGTGGAGATGGGAGAAATTGGACATGTTTGCTGGCTTCGTTAGTGTTCGTTAGTTTAATGAATCGCTAACGAATGCCAGAATATAAAAAAAATATTAGTGACTGATATGAAGTCGCGTCGAAAAATCCATAAAACGAAGCTGTACTCGACAGTAATCAATTATTTTTTTCCTATTCGAGGGAAAACGGTCTGCATAACGTTACTCTACCGTCAGTAGCATCTCCAGGAACGCCGCTAAATTATCAGTGCTCGAGACAAATGACTTTAATTTTTGTCTTTTAATATCAATGAGAAATGTAAAGTATTCTTTTTTTATTATAACACCACCATACACAACGGAAATTGCTACTAGAACATAAATGTACTAGTATCGACCTAGTAATAACAAAATTATAATTTCTAGTATTAACTATAAAAATAAATACAATTTAATCGTAGTGACGTTCGCGGATAAATTTTGTAAAGGTATTATTAATACAATATCTTCAACCAAAGACAACGTCGAAATTATGAATGAACTTTTGCTTTAACCAAATTAATTAGGGTTGCCACTTTAAAATAACATGTTTTGCGTTATTTTGGTTAAACGTACTTTATAATTTATGAACCCGTAAAGAATATTAAAATAGATTATCGACATGCGTACATTAACTTATTACATTTTCAACTGCGGGCGCTTTAAAAAAAACGGAACAAATCAATAATGAATAAGTTGAAATTTCCTAAGTTAACTCCGATGTAGAACATTTTATCGACGAACCGTAAAGTGCGGAACTAGAGCATGTAAACTATATCATTATTTATTAATAAACAGTCTCACGAAAAGTAATATTGTCTCTCTTAAATACTATTTTTCATGCTCAAAATTTCAAATTTATAATTTCTTTATTTAAAAAAAAACCTTGCCAATACTAAAACTAGTGTTTTATTAATTTTAATTAGAGTATATTTAACTTTTTTTTATATCGAATAGAAACAGTATGTACCCTTAAGCGTTTACACTTTTATATGTTCCTAAGTGTATACAGGGTCCTCGTTATACAAATTGTACTTACATTTAAAAGATTTTTCATGAGTAACCCAAAACCGGCAACGACTGTTTTTCTAGCGATGATATTCTCTTCAGTCCTCCGAACAAAAATCTAGCATAAAATGTGCTTTGATACAGGAAAAACGAGAAAACAGAAGGCAACAGTTTACGGCTATTGACGAAAAATTAAATCCAATGTGTACATTCGTTAATATCGGGAGTTAGTTTCCTAAAACTTTCGCACATGCAGAACTTTATAAGCTCGTAATGAAATTCGCTTCACATTATCTTATTTAGTGCGTTCTAACTGCAAAATAACGTACAATGTCTTACATTATGAGAACAGTCTAAGAACCGCAGTACGCCGACCGTTATAAATGAAACAATGAATTAAAATCACCTTATAACTTAAAAAATTTACGAAAATTTTCCCAAAAAAAATTACATTGTTTTAACCTTGAATTTCTACTTAAAGTATGACATTTTGTAGCAGAAAAAGGCAAACGGAAAAAATTATATATACTTTAACCATAATCTTACTATAATTCATGTCATGCGACTAATTAGTTTAACATGTGTCAAAATATTAAAAAATATATGTTTGTAATGTAAAGTGTAAATATATAAAGTGGAACAAAATTGTTTTTTTCGCTCGCCCCGTCGAGTGAGATATCTCTCATGAGAATAATTTATTTTTATTTAAAATAAAAGTTTCACTCACCAATTTCAATTGTTGGGTTTCATTCGAGAAATATTAGGATCCTAAAGTGAAGTGCAATTATTTAAACTACTTTTACGACTACGGATTTGAAAAATCCCAATAAATTTAAAATATCAGCATTTAATTAAAACTTCCAAAAAAATTATTACCTTTCTTTCAAACCGACGCTTTCAAGAGGTGCAACTACAAAACCGATTATGTGCCCGAATAAACTGCTGCTGGAAAAACTATAGCTACCATGTTAATCTGTTTAAAAGTGCATTGTTGTCTCAGACAAATAGACAGACATAAGAGTGTTACTACGAAAATTATATTATAATTGGAGTACGTAATCTTAAAAGCAACATGTATTATCAATTTAATATTCTTAATAATCTTTAAAATTTTGACAAACATTAATTCCTTTAATTATCTAAACCCTCATAGTAAACGTGGGCAGATGTTAAACCTACCGCGGCCATAATATTTTTTTTATAATATTCGCCATTAAAACTGTACTCTTCAAAGGCCGCCATAGCACAAAGGACTGCGTCCATCTATAGCCGAAATAACCCCTTCAGGTCCGCGCCAACCGGTCAGGGCAGTATGGTAATGCGCCATTGTGGAAGGCCGTAAAAGGGTTAGGTGTCCGTGTAGTCGAATTAAAAGATTTTAATATTTAAAAGCTAGACGTTAGCTAGAAATCGCTAAAAAAAATTGTTGAATGATTTTAATGAATTATTTTCTTATAAAATTAATAATTTATTTATGTTTTTTTTTAAATTCGATACAACGTTATGATCCAAACTTTAGGCACGTTGACACATTTACTAAATTAGTTATAAAAACTAACCATTATGAATATATTACTGATAATTAAAAATAATTTACTAGGCCTGAATCAGAATAGGTTCGAATCAATTTAAATGTAATTTGTATTATAAGTTATATTAATGTTTTGGTGCTTATTCACTTTCACTCGATCCCCTGCTTCTAATTAACAAGTGGTTGAATGTTAGTGTAATCACATCTTATTTGGAAGTAAGATTCTAAGGTACAGTATAAAGAAGTAAGATGGTTCCATACACATACAAACATTTAAGAGTACCTAGTATTTCTGTTAAATTATTGGCAAGTTATATTATTTGTCGTCAAGCAAATCTATTGTCTAACGGACAGTATACAGGCGTAAAAATGTTGCGAACTTCCCAAAAACTATAAGATTTCAATTAATTGCTATAGTTTTTCGACAACCCTAGAAAATATCATACATAGTTATGCAGATTTTTTCATTTTGACTGTAGCATTTTCAGAGTGAAGTGCATGCTTTTATGGACGTTTTCGACAATATATTCAGAACTGACTTACATGAAGTTCCGGGAAACATAAATTTAACCGATCATTTAATTAGCATTCTACACAACACAATAAATTGAAAAAAAATGTTGAGTGCATTATTAGCCGGCTCTAAAATTATGATAGAAACATATTGAAATTTATGCAAGTTTTACTTTTGTGTTTAATTGATTTAATGTTGTACCAAATATCAAGTTTCTGTCCCGAACGTGTTCTAAGAAAAACGTTTGTAACTGATAGACTTCTGGAGGGTATTTAATCTGAATATGAAAGTTCTGTTTTTTATTCTTTTGAGGTATCCGTGAAAATTTTATGTTAAAGCCTTATTTTATAATAAAAGTCTATTTCATCTCATATTCCATCGGATATTTTTGTTGATATCTATAACTTAAACTACCTGCAATGTAAATTTTCTTACTTTCCACATTGAAATCCAGAATTTCTTACTTTCCATATTGTATCCACTACATTCTTCTAAAATGCGATTTTTATACTAAAGGGTCAGAGCATACACCTGTCAGCTTCTCGAATATCTAAGTACATTTAAATAACATCCTCGTGTGTTAATAATGAAGTGATCCACAGCATAATGGCGTGCCGTGGTATGGCTGTAGATAAGCATGTAACTGAGTTAAATACGGTTTCCGGTGTATTTATTAACGCTATATGAAGGATATATATATATATATATATATATATATATATATATGTATGTATAAATATTATTTTTTTAACATTCCGCCTTGTATTTAATTACTACAGTAATTTATAGCATGCTTTCATGCTTTCACGGTGACCATGTGGTGCTTTTAAAACTTTTTCTTATTTTCTTTGAAATATTTATTAACCTACAAATGTTCAAGTAGCTCATAGCTTTGATTTGTAATAAAAAATACGACTGTAGCAATATATAGATCTGTTATTTATTAGCACTATAATTAATACACATCATTAATAAGATGTCGGCTGTAACTGTAATTAATTAAATATAAATACGTTGTCGTATTAAAAATATTTATTTAATTTAAAATATTTAAAATTCTATTATCTAGTGAAGAATTTTTTATATTTTAAATGAAATACATGGTGCCGTCCATGGGGGAATGACAATAGTATCATCCCCCAATGGACGTAATCACATCCCCCATGGACATAATCATAGGATTATGATGGTTGCTTAGAAAATAAATACATCGTTGCTATTAAATAATCAAGTAATAATCCATTAATTAAATTCTTAACCAATATTTTAAAAGTTTCTACTGCAGACTTCTGAACAAGCCATTAAGGTATAAAACAGCGAAGCTATATTAAAATCCGTCTAATATTTTTTGCTGGTGCCTCGGTACCATTTTATTAGACGTATAGATTTGTGCTATATACATATATATATATATATATATATATATATATATATATATATATATATATATATATATATATATATATATTGCCGAGGATGTTTTACGAGATGAACTTTACTCACATATTTTTGGAAAGTTACCTGAAACAATTACAACCGAAAATATTAACTTAAAAATTTAAGAATATCCGAGTCCTTCATAAAAACGGAGTAGTAATACACAATTAATCACACAATAATAAATATATGTATAAATATATATATATATATATATATATATATATAATATTACTAACTTATTAAAGAATTGCAGACTGAACAGAGTGTCTGTCTCAAATTATCAAATTAATTACTATAAATACTCCAATTAAACACAACACCCCCGATGAAACAAACGGCTTTAACAAAACTCGCGACATTTTACTCGCAATACACGCCGCTGTATTAACCCTTCGGCCGTGGCACTATCATGGGAACCGGTTAGGTCAGTTCCATGCAAATCGCAACAAAAGTGACGCCGAAAAAAGCGTAAGTTTCGTCCATTGGATACTCGCATAAAAGACGTGACCCGCTCAGCACAATGGCTCGCGGAACCGGTTTCTACCTGGACGAACCGCGTGCGCAATGTTATTCTTATTACGTCCTGCACGCAGTACGCCAGAGGGATGTATCTGAATCAATTTTAACTCTTCTGTTCTTCGTTTCCAATTGCATTTTTGTTATTTTACCAATATTGTTCACAGCCTTACGCAAAACCAAATTTAGTAATTAATTTGCCTTGTTTAACTGGTAAAAAATTGGCTTACAAAAGTGTACATAAAAACCCTTATACAAAAACCCTTACACCTTACACATTACACTTTGTATAGAATTTCAGTAGTCGGGCTGGGTAGCCAATGTGATTTTTAAATAGATAGAAATATGGTATACCTAACATTACGAGTCATTAAATTTGTAACGAACAAATCAATTCGGTTAATTGCGGAAATACATACTTGAAAAACTCTTCGGATGCAACTTACCGACAGTATTGAGAAACTCTCCAGAGTTGTGAAACCAACTAAAAAAGAAAAAGAAATTTCTAAAGAAAATAAATACCGAGGTTAATTCCAAATTTGTTTTTTATATATTTATTGAAAGTCTCACAAAACAAGTTACAGTCACGTAAGTATTATAATAAAAATAACAGAGTATAAAACTAGGCTATAAATCTGATTATACTCGTTTATGCACAAAATGGTTACAATATTTATGTATACATTTCAAATTTGTTGAAAAATTTATAGCGATACATAAAGGATAATATTCCAATTTGAAAATACACTATATCAGATAGAAACTAACACTTTACGTAGAGAAAAAACTTTGAGAAAATAAAACTAATATCGTTACGACAGTTTTTCCTAAATCAGCTTCGGAAGAATCTCACTTGAAAATATTTCGAAATAACTTAAAAAAGTTTGAATGTTTTCATGTAATTTGTACGCTTTGATTTAAATATTCACGTTCATCGTCGTCAATAAAAATTGCCTTTTTTCAAGAATTCGAACCTCAGAAGGAAACTCGAAATCTTTTGACCGCAGTCAACAAATTATCAAGACCGACTGTCAGTCAACAGAGTACTAAAACACTTGTCATATTTTTGTTGATAATACAAATTGGAACAGTTCTAATTATTTTAAAATTTTTACGCTAGTACAAAAAGTTTAAAATTTTAACATTTTTACGCTACTGTTAAAAATATTACGCACGTTTATTACTCTTCGTTTCATGAAACATAAGATATAGAACAACGAACGTCTGTATCCTCTAACATTAAATCTTTTAACGTAATATTTAATATATAATGTTTTTTATCATGAAAATTTTTCATCCATTCAATTTGAAGACAAATAAAAAAACTATATTAAAACGATGCGTTAGACTACTATATATCAGTTATATATTGCAATATAATATATATTAGTTAAGATATAAAACTATTGTTTGATTTTTAATGTATTAAAGGACGCTTCAGAATAGATGAAAAAACTTATGTTCATTTGAGATAGATATTACTGCAGAAATTTGTAACTTTAAAATATTGTAACATTTCGAAAAAAAATCGCGAAAAAGTTTACAATGCTACAATCAATACAAACTAAATACTTGCAAAAATATTTCATGATTAAAAACAATTAGGTCGTCCGTTTGTACAAGAAGAGCTATGAGGTACAACCTTTTGCATCCGCACCACCCCTGTACATTGATAACGCACATTGCACCGCGGTGCCGCGTAATTATTGTCCATCATCCCTTCGCGTCTCTCGCTCTTTGTTCGTCCGCTACTTCAATGGAAGCACCCTTCAAGTGAGAAAAGATAGCTCGCTAACCGGTAAGACAAGTTTTTTACCCTGAAGCCACTATTATTAATGCCCAAAGATAGCGAACGGTTTTAACATAACGGTATTTTAAATCAGTTTTGGGTTGACCAGCGACGGGTGAGGTGTTAAGTTTTGCAATTTTTATTATTTGATTGCATGGATCATGCCATCTTGACCATCAGTCTTTCAACTATGGACGTTTTTAGCTCGGACCAAACCATCGATTGACTCAACAAAATGGAACGGGAAACGTTATCGAGGTATTTATAAATATTGTAACGAGTTACTTTACTATGTTGATATAGAGTTCAATACCTGTATTGTGTTTTTAAGTTTATTGTTTCAATGGTAGTTTATATACCTGAATTAAAAAAACAAGATAGCTGTTTCTAGATTTTTGCCATTTATTATGTTTTATCCTCAGTCCTCACCATAATGTTATAATAGCCTAAAAATGAAACTAAATACTACAAGCAATGTTTAATTAAAAAGACGTGGTATTTCTTTTATCACAAAAACAAAACGTAATATTTTCGTCTTTACGGGAATATTTTACATATTAAAAAATACAATATTTAACAATATTGTATCAATTACATATCCATTACACTTCAAATAATAAAAATTATTACAATACATTGCTAATACTAAGGTTGTACGAGATTCCGAATCTTAATTAATTTTAATCATATTATTTGAAATTATGATTTGGTTTCTAATTGGCATTCCACTTTCTTTTTTAATGTTTTTGTGGCTTCACCTTTTGGTGACAAGCAAAATTCAATCTTTCTGTCATCACATCACGAACAAAATACATTATCTCCAATAAGTTCCTATTTACTTGCATCACAAATATGCGTCCTACTATTAAGATCATTTAAGTTATCTTCTACAAAAAATCTTAAATCGAATCCAAGTATATCGTGATAATTTTTCTATACATCTTTCTATTAATCGTTTCATGACAGTATATATTTTTCCTCAATAATTCGTTGTACACTCAACGCGGCCGACATCTTATCAATGTTTAATTCAGTGATTTTTTGTGAGATTCAATCCTGGTCCATTCATTCGTTGTACCGATGTCATCCCACACGTTCTCCTCCCACGCTAACGACAATCTGAATATTCTTGTTAGCAATAACAAGGATAATTCGACCTGATAACGGAGCACTTGTTAAAAGTATATACTCTAAGGCTTACGTCATATTCAGAAGGTACAAAATCGGTATGCTTGCACAAAATCTTTCCAATTTTATTTAAAAGAATGAAGCAAGGTGGCAACGATAACTAGCCATATTTAATAACACTATACGATCAGTCATCTGTATTGAACATTTAACCCAATACGGGATAGTTTTAGAATATAAATGGAACTATTTATTTAGTTCACCATCTAAATCTTGTTAGTAATAATAATTTTTATTTTTTAAGTTAATCTTAATTCAATGAATGCACGTGATATGAGTTGTCCGAACCCAAATTACAGATGTTTAAATCGCTTTTAATTATTACTTAAACTCAATTTAAAACAGGTTTAATATAGTACTTTCTAAGGAACAAAAAAAAACAAAAATTTAAAAAAAAATTGATAAATTGGATACATTTTTCAAATAATAATTATGAATAAGACGCCATTTTTAAACTTTACCGCCCCCAACTCGAAATCGGCGTCGCGAATTCAAAAAGCACACCCTCATTGGCCGCGCGGCTGCTGCTGTAAAAACTTCCCATTTTTTTCCAAATCTTCGCCTCCGAACCCCACCCCCGTATATCGCTCTACGCCCCATCCACCCTCGCTCTTTCTTCCCCTGCTCTGTTGTTTCGATTAGCATAATTATTGCTGATGGAACAGTTTAGCAAAACACTTACTTTTTTAATGCGTGTATAACTTTGCGCTGGTCTCATCTCGTTTTCTTCCAGATTTTTGTGATTCTTATATTTTTTGACTTCGAATTAAACCTTTTATGAACATTTCTCAATATAAATGTTACATATTGTTTTTACTTATAGTCAGTAGTAAAGGAATAAATAAATCGTTCATTCAAGAATAATACTAATGAAACATAAATACAACTTTTTAGAGATAAAAAACAAAGGTTTAATAATTTTAATTGTTTTTCAAACTTAATATAAAAAATTAATTTGAAATTATTTTTTTATCGGTAATCAAATAAAGCGTTTAAAACTAAACTGACAAATATTTGAATTAAATCATTTATATGGGAATACGGTACTTCGATTTGAGATTGTGAAAATATGCGCCTTTATAATTTTTTTAATTAACTTATTCTTCGTGATTATTTTTCAAATTAATAAATACAGGAATATTAATGCATATTTACATTACCTGTTGAGGATAATTATAACTGTATATGAATAATGATGTGTAAAAATCTTCCTAGATATCGCTAGTTATGGAAATTGCAGCAATAAATAGTTTAAAGCTTCTTTCAAAAAGTTCTCAAGCCAATATCTTCCCGTTTTTACTTTATACGACTTAAGTTTTGTGAAAACAGTGTCAAGAAATGTTTAAATCATCAAGACTTTATTAAATCCTGCCTCACAAACGCGATGTCCATAATATACAACTTCTTTCTTATATACCGCCTTCTATGTACACAATAAATTATATAAAATGCTGTAATACATAGATAAAGTATATAGTAAGCCGGAATGACGATAAAATGAGGGGAAAAATGAAGAGATTTTCTCTCGGAGCTCGGAAAATTGATTTTATTTGTCTCCTGTCACGATTTTTCCGAATGCTAAGGAGATTCTTGTGAAAAGTTTTGGAGAATTTTCAATCCGGTCCCTTTTCTTTGAGAATTATATTGTATTGTGTAGCGCCGGTCGCCTCGCGTTTCGCCGGGATGTTAAAAATGAGATTGAAGCGCGGCAACGGGCTTCGCAATGGAGTTGTAGAAATGTTTAATGGCTGTTGAAATGAATCCGTTGTGTTTCGTTTGCATATTGATAGATTCGGTTCTTTTTGCATAAGACATTATGATATAAATAATTGTATGTTTTACGGTTCTGGGTCTAAAAACTAAAGCACTGAAGCAAGATTATTATCTATCTGTCCGTCTATTGCAGCTTCCCATCTTTAAATCACTTCATATAAAACTAGAGTTTTAGACAAACCATGAGTTTTGCTAACCAGGGTATTTCTATAGTTTAGTACCAATTTTAAATTGGCTTTGTTTCTTTGTTTAAATGGTAAATAAATAAAAAAGGTATTAAAAACTCCATTCACGATTAATATTCTTTCTCTGAAGAAACTGATATAAATTAATTGTCAAATGTCAAATTTATAATCTTCTTTACCGCTATCTTTTTGATTATTTAAATTGTTGTATTTTTCAGTTTTGTTTTTGGTTACGTCAGTTCGTGTTTACGTATTTATTTTCTATATTTTTTTAATGTTACTGTGCATGACAAATGGGTCGAAAAATAATAACCAAGAGTTCTTTGCTAGAACGCACTTTGCGTAAAAACTGTTTTTCAAATCAATTTTTTATTACAAACTAATCGCCACATGAAAGTATTTTTGTGAAATGCTTTTAAAGTATTTTCAGTCGTGAAGTTTTCATTGGTGCTAAACTTCATTTGTTCTCTAAACCAGGCAATAGTGAGTTGCAGAAAGTTATTCACGTAAAGACAGCGAAAAGTGTGAAGGTTGAATCAAATAGTTTTAATAAACGTAGTTAACGTGGCATATTAATTACTGACGTTGTATATATTGAAATAACTTATTTAATTAAGAATGTGTTGAATAAAGTTGAATTGACTTGGAGAATTTTTTTCTAGATAATTAAATAACACACCGATCTAATAAAATCGATGCGCTGTTAATTGATTACTTAACAAAAAGAAGTTTGGGATTTTTTATCCTCTTGTACATCGACTAAACCCACAGAACAATAAAAACGGATTCTGACCTTTTTCGCGTAATAAATTGATACAAATATAGTAGATATTTTTCTTGAATAATTTATCATTTTATTTCTACGAAAATTACTTTAAATAAAGTTGTAAAATAAAAAGTTAATTCATTTTACTTTAGCGATTTATTTCCGTTTACGGCAAAGGACATATCGATTCGACACGTTACTTTTTTCCATTCAAAACTCTATTCAAAAACTTTTTTGAATATTTGTGTAGAATTTGGATTCAAACATTTCTTTTATAAATGTTTGAATCCAAATTCTAAATATGAATTTAAACATCTCTTTTATAAATTTATTTGAGTTTTTTTACGAAAAAAATTAATTTTTCCCGAAATATTGTGAAGTATTTGAAAATCGGGCGACAAATTGGTCTTTTCCAAATTTGACAATTTTTTTTTTCGTATTTCTTTAAATTTCTTTAAAAGCACGTAGGGGAATCGGTGTATTCTATCGTTAAACCAATCAATAAAATTGTTCATTAATTTCATTCTATCGTTAAACCAATCAATAAAATTGTTCATCATTGTTCAAACTATACATACAGGTGTATTATTCGATCATATTTTTCTCAATGTGAATCTCTGTTCAATGTTACCATTCGAATGGTGAAAAATTGTGTTATTGAATTTCTCTTAATCATTTTTTTTATTTCGCTTCCCAATGGAAAGGAGCTAATTTATGATGTGTTTTTTAGAAGAGGTTTTTCTTAAATTATTTGTTATTCACGTTATAAAATACATACACTTATCTTTTCATCTAGATAATTTTCACTTATCTTTTCATCTAGTTTAATTCTTAAATACTGCCCACTTTTTTGAATCCCAAAAATAAAACATTGCCGTATCATCGCAACAACCAATTTCTTTTTTTGGTTCCTAGTCTATTTTCTGAAATACCAAAAAGATGTTATTATAGTGAAGAATCCGAAAATATAAAGTGTTATTTAAAAAGCCCACATTTGCTTGATTAGTGTTTGTTATCATAAGTTATTTTTGTACATGATAATGTAATCGTCAAGACAAATATATGTATCCATGTGTAATTACTTTTGTTTTATATATTCTCAGCATTTATTTGTTATTCTCGTTATACTCATGTTGAGTCCCTATATTATTCGGGAAATTGTCATAACATTTGTCTTAACAGTTTTGCCTCAAGTAATAACTATACCATTAATTATTTGTGCGATCCTAATATTACTGAAGTATATGAATTACTGCAATAACTAGTCAGAATTTTATTTGCGTTATACAAAAAGTTGACATCTAAACCTTCCACTACAGCTAGTTTTATTTATATACGTTTAATAATACAACTGTTAAAACGTTTAAATTTGTAGCTTTCGATTTGTGAATTGTTATTAGATGCAGGTATTATTCACGATCATTTGGTTACTGATTTTTAGGCAAATAATCAAAACAAAATTTGCCAACAACCTTTTTTAAAATACAAGAAGGACTGTTTTGTGTGATCTAATGCTGATACAGAAAATATAGCAACAATTGTTAAAAAAGTAATTTTAAAAAATTATGTTATACATTTTCGGATTTGTGCTTTAATTTTATTTGATACGTTGAGCTGGAAATAAATATTTTTTTGGAATTTTCCTTAAACAACATTTTCTTACTTCTCTACCTTGCAAATCTACCCGGAACAGGAATTCCAACTTTTGTTATTTTACGTTTGTAATTGAACTACTACTTCCTGTAACTTCGACGAATTTTATTTTTGACACGTTCTTAGTAAGTCGACTTTTATGTAACTGTAATGGAATCAGTGAAATTAAATTCTATGGCATTTCTAATCGTTGTGTTGTCCTGAAACTTGATGATAATACAATAATTTCATCAAATTAAAAAAAAAATTAGTCTTAAGGCAAAAAAGGACTAAAAAATAATGAAATTTTTAAATTAGTTTTTTTTTTCAATTTCAAGGTGTCTGAATTATTTAAAATTTTGAAAATCAAAAACCGAGACGATACAATAATTTCATGAAATAATTTTTTTTAGTTTAATACAAAAAAGCTAAATAAATAACGGAATGTTTCAACTACATTTTCACCCATTGAGGTCCGGTTTATTTAAAATGTTGTATGTATATCAAGAACCGATAACAAAGCATTAATTGCATAAAATTAAAAAAAATAAGTTTAAAGCAAAAAAGACTAAACAAGAAATAACGGAATCATTCAATTCAATTTTCACCCACTTCCAGAATTCCGAATTATTTAAAATATTGCGCACATATCAAGAAGGGATGATAAAACAATAATTTTACGAAATTAGAAGAAAAATTACTTTTTCTTAAAAATAAATAATTTTACTTCTCGATTTAATATTAAGTAAATGAATTCTCTGAAAAGAAAAATATGTAACAGATGGACAGACGTGCAGTTATCGAGTAGATCTCGAAAGTGTTCCACTTTCATAATTTTAATACGGCACACAACAGACCTAAATTTAAAAAAAAAACTTTGTAATGAAGTCCAAGTTAGAAAAAATCAGTCAATAGGTAAACAATAAGTATACTGAATCACAACACAAATTAATTATACGAAAAACAGCACTTATCATACAACATCGCCCTGATTGTTTTTTTTTCAAGCATTGTTTTATATCACAGCACATCACAGATAAAGAGCATACTTAAAATTTCCTTCCTGAATTCCTAAATCAGAATCGACAACGCCCACAAAGCTGAGAGACATTGCAAATGAGAAACAAGTTAAAAAGTTAAATGAAAACAAGTTGTTATAACCTTCTGCATTTAATTTTCTTTGGTTACGCCTAATTTAGATTGTATCATTAATACGAAAAAGATCTATTTCACACGACAGAAAAAACAAATTTCTTAGACCATCAATGAACGTTCCTCCATAATATATTCTTTCCACTAAAATATCACCAGATAAAAAAATTACATGTAGAGTAAAACGATTACATAATCACAAACAAATCCGTCTTGATTTTATTAGACTTAAATTATAAAGGAACATTTGGTTTCGCTTCTGCTCGTAATTGTTTATGTATTAAACATTTTATTAAAGATGGGTAATGCGGATTGTTACTTGATTCAACGGAAAAGTTCGCGCATGCACTTCCGCATTCAACCTTGGAAACTTTAGTTGTAAGTAAATATACCACTTTTACCACTAATGCAATCTTCATACCGTCCTTGCGGGACTGAAGACTGGAAAGGGTGCAACAATATTGTACCCTTTCCAGTCTTCTAACTTCCAGTTTTCCGGTTTTCATAACATAACTTATGAAATATAATGTTCGAAATATCACGGACAATCTAAAAATCAATCTGCTTTTATGAATCCCTAATCATATGACACGCCATCAGCAGAAGCTCCATCCATTAGTTTCCCTTTCATTATTTTACGGAGGAAAATAGTCGCAAATGATACAGAATTTCCAGTTGCACATAGAAAATGATATGCACTTATTGTTTCGCTTTGCTCTCTTGAAAGAATTACTTAAGTTTGTCTTTTCCTTCAAAGACATAATTTCACGTGTAATTTTTGGGATCGTTTTATGCTATTTCATCCATATTCATCTTCTTGAATATTTATATTTGTCTTCATTCTTTTTAAATTAGCATAAATTTGTTTAACAAGGACTATATTAAATCAAATAACCCTTGTAATATTTGAACAGCTATCATAGTACCTTTATTATACCTACTAGTATAACAGAGATCAGTATGTTTATAAGTGTAATTAATCTTAAAACTAAATCAAAATGAAGTTTTACAATTTTACGTACCCAACATTTTCTAGTCGTTTTTGCGGCTTTATCAGAACTTTTGTCGGTTTAGCTGGTTTCTATGAATGAATGAAGAATTTTTCTCAGATTACTGAAAGTAAGGTTTTAATAGGTTTCAAGAGAGACAGGGATGAGATGGTGATTAGGAGTTAAAACAGCAAAAACATTTTAAGAATCTTTTTGAAAACGTAGAAAATGTTTAGAACAGAATGAAATACCGAAAGTTTGAGAGTTGGAGCGTATGCGGCGAGGAAATCCGTGTGTACACATAATAGTTTAAACATTCTGACAAAGTTTAAAATAAACTGTATTTTGCACAGAGACAAGATAAATAATTTTGTTGCTTATTTGATTTTTTTCAAATGTTGATATTTGAAAATAAAAAACAACATTTTTTTTGTTTAATTGGGTTTAATCAGGATCGATTTTAAACTTAAAGAATTATGATATTTTATCATACGAACGGACGAACGAATGTGACAAAATTATAAATCCATTTTTCCAATCTGCTAAGAAACTATAAAACCTAAATATGATATGTTTAGCTATAAATAATATATGTCCGGCTATAAGTAAATGTTGTATATTTGGCTAAAAGAATTATATGTTTTGCCATAAAAAGAGAAAAATGGAATTGAAAAGTTCGAAAAAATAATACACACAGCTCATCATATTTGTTTAATATACGTTGTAACCGCATTTTTTTAAATTTAATAATGCTGGTAATCGCTGAAAATAAAAAAATAATGGGACATACACTCCTTGTATTATAATTTTTTTTTATTTATAACCCCTAGATATTTCTGAAATAAAATGTATGTTGACTGGTACCACCCATGATAATATGTAAAATAAAACAAGTTTAGGCTTTACGCTCGTTGTACTGTTACATTTTTGCTGCGGATGATCTTAAGTGACATTCAGCTTTCACTTGATCATCTGCATAATGAAATACAATCCATTACATCCCAGAACGAGGGTGTTTTGCCTATAACCTTACTAACTTCGAATATTATATTTAAATGTGGTAAAACAATGTCGTAAACCAATTTTTCAATACTTTATACAAAGAAGCGATAGTTCACCACCATTTTTATCAGATTTTTCCTTTTAATAATATTTATAATACTTATGTTTAGATATAATTATGTGAACGGTTTTATTAATTGAGTTTTTATTTGTTATCATATTTCCACAAAAAGATATGTTTTTTTTTGTAATACACAAAAAATGGGTACCCAATGCAAATTCTCAGATCGTTACATTTTAAAGGAAAATTTCAATTTTTATGTCTCTAAATGCTTTCGTGGAAATATATGTAATCAAATTCTCATAATGCAATGGTTTCAAAATGTATATTATACGAGTAGGTCACTTTTCCAACGTAATTATTTTTAAATTACTTTTGGAAAATTTAAGTTCTCTTGACTCTTAATAAGCATATTATCTTAGTTGGACAAATTAAAGTTGTTTCAATTTACTTTTTATGAAGTGTTTCTATTACTTTATAATGCAAAACAAACGATAAGTAAAGTATATAATTTATATCGCACATGAAAACAAAAACTAACAAAGTTCAAAATAACCACGTATTGATTAGTAATGTTTATTGTAATTATTAAAATTAACATTACTTTTCCAATATATCTATCGTTACTATAAATTTAACTAATATTTAACCTTACAAATAACCACGCACCCCCTTTAAAACTAAAGATTAGACATATATGTGCTTACTTATTGTTTCGGGTAAATTCAATTTGTTCCTATTACCTTGGCGAATTCAAAAAATGAGGTTGAAGTTTGGTCTTATGTTGTTGTATGTTTACAATTTTCCAAAATACTGCTGATTTAACTGGTAAACCATAGAAAGGTCCTCACAGAAAACTATCCACGACATTTTGAAAAAATAAATTCGATAGTTTAAGTCGATAAATGAGATTAATAAAAAAAATAATTTGTTAAAAGAAAAATTACTCAATACCTTCTTGATGAGTTATAGCTCATTGCACGCGTAATGATTAATATTTTCTAATTAGCAACATAATAATTTTCCTGTTATTATGTTGTTAAGATCAAAAGTAACTCTGATAATCAAAGACTGAAAAAATCAAACTCTAGCTAAATGGAAATACAATACATAAATCCTCATAAATTTACTCTTAGAAATATTCCCGACGTTATGCGTGAATGAACTACATCTAATTAGACGCATATTAAAAAATTATCTTATCAATAATTTTTTTGTAATAAAATGTTATTCCGATGGTCAAAAACCAGAAAAAGGTAACAAAATTCTTAAAGGCGGTAATGTGAAATGAAACTACTGATAACTTCACTCCCATTAATTGCATATTAAACCAAATTACACTGCTGTGTTAATCGCAGTTATTATTTATATAAAATGTCTAGCTTCATTGCTAAGAAGACGCGAAGACTTTTCTAGGAGAAATGGGAATACCTACTTCCATTAGAAAAATTATCAGGAGAAACTCGAAGTCGATTCTTGGCCTAGTATAATCTGTAACTTTACAAATTTAATCAATCATGGGGATAGCGTAACATACCCTATGATAACTTAGAAAAAGGTAATCGCATTCTTATCAGAAGAATGCTTTAAAACAAAAAATGCTTCAAAACGGGGTTCTTAATAATCGGCGGCTTCCGACTGTGAAGTTATTTCGATATATCTGCCGACAATAAAAGCAAAGAAACGGTGAATGATTATATTTACTATTTCAAAAAAGTCTTTTCCCACCGTAAACATTGAGGAAATTGTCTCTTACAGCGCATATTGCATAATGATATCTCATAAATTAGCGTGTCCTAAGCCTCTTGCACAGCAGCAATTTCTTAGGACTTATAAAACAAATTTACTAATTTTTTTGGATATAGGAACTCTATTTCTTTGAATGTTAGATTTAAATGAACCATTATATTACCACATTATGAAAATGAACTACTACTGTTACTTACATGGAATATACATAGCTTTAAGAATATGAAAGATACATCTCAAAACATTTTTAATTTCTTAATATTTTTTCACACAGTTTAATTTTCTGCGCGTATTGGAATTTCGTCTTTTAGAATTTAAAAATATTATATATGTAAAAGGAACAATTTGATTATACCAATATATTATATAAAAGGAACAATTTTATTATACCAAAATATTGAAAAGACCCAAATAAGTAGAATATATAAACAACGCCGATTAAAGTGGCTTGAAGTAAACTTCAAGTCACATTATATGTAGCGCCTATAGTTAACTTCCAGTCACATTTTGTTAAGCCAAACGTAGAGCTGATGAAAAATATTGAAAGCGCCCCAATTTATTTCATAAAATGTATAAACTTGTCTTTTATATATTAAACCAATAAAAATCAGTCACATTTTTTTTCTGTTGGTTTTTACTTATTTTTCGCCATCTTATAAATCGCACCTTCCCCTCCAAACATTTCATACAAAGCGTCACCTCGGTGGAACGAAACGCAATATTCGTGCCAAATTCATTTCTTATATAATATTTTACCTTCATTTATTTACCCATCTACCCCGGTATTCCCTCCGATCCATATTCAATCACTCTCTCCCCGTACAAAGACGTCTAAAGACTGTAGGAGGAGGGGGTGGCTTGATATAAAAATAATGCAGAGATTTAAGCCGAAGGAACTTCCCGCTTCTGCCTACCCCGGCTCCCCTCAATCTTCTCCCTTATTTTTATCTCACTCTTTGGCTTATGCTTTTTTGTTCAGTAGCTAAGGGCTGAATCGGGGGAGTTCATGTATATTCATATAATTATACGCCTATGTATAGGGAAACAAAATAATGCCGAAAGTATGACTTATGAAACAAACATATTGAAATCTAAACGAATCGGAAAATTCGTCTGCTACCATAAAAACTATAAACATATATATAAAATAAATTTTACTATGTTGTCTTAGACAACAACTGTATTGATAAATAAAATCAAGAAGTACAGGTTAATGTATTAAGATTAGTTATGTAAAGATTTATGAAAAACATATTTTATGATTTTTAAATCAATCCACTAACGGCATAAAATGAACAAATAGTACAGAACGGTAAATAGCACTGATAGATAAAAACCGATCACGTGCAAGTCAAAACACGCATAAAGTGGGATTTCGTAATTATCTACGTTTCACAAAATTCTTGATGAAAGATAACATAAACAATTTTAATTGAAAATTTTATTCCTATTCCAGTATATCCTGAATTTTTACATCATTTTGGCACTTGCAAATTAAAAATGTTGCACAAAATCTGAATTTCATTTTAAATATAGGTCTATGATGATACTCCACTCGATAGAATGTGCAAAAAATACTAATTTTTTTACAACAATGTTTGTTAAATGTTTCACTACACATTAATTAATACATCCATATGAAGCATCTACTAACAATATTTCATGCACGTAGGTCTAAAAACATAGAAATTGTCAGACTATGACAGATGGACCGACGGACGTGACAAAACTATAAAATTTCCTTTGTTTCACCCTAAAACGAATTGAATAAGCTGGAAAACCATGCAAGATACATCGTGTACAATTTACTATATATATATATATATATATATATATATATATATATATATATATATATATATACGTATATATATATATATATATATATATATATACATATATATATACATATATATGTCCATACCTATGTTTGTATAAAGGTCGTAATTTTGCTGAGGACATATTTTAACAGGGCTGAATGTTTCACACAATCAAATTAAATTTTCAAAACTGTAATCAAATCCCTTTTTCAAAATTAAATATCACTAATACGATTAGCTGACCATTCGCAGTGCTCACGTGACTTTTCTTCCATAAATTTAATTATAGTTTTAGTCCGTCATATTGTTCTAAATGGGAAAATATAAAAAAGTTTACTGAAATATCTTTTTTAAAATACATATTTTGAAAAAAAACATGTAATACAAACTGGTACATGTAATAAGCAGTCTATAAAACACATATGTGTCAAGGTGATTACTATAAAGGGCGATTTCCACAAAAAATTACTTAAAAATATCGTACATTATTGGCTTTTATATTCGACTAATTAATTTCACCAACATTACTTCAATAATCGAATCCTAAACATCCAATAGAATGCGTCAATTTCAAATCTAAATGAGAAAAATTTTCCGTTTTCTTATTTTTTATTAGTTGGTTACTGCTTTCATTAGTCGGAAAAAACTTTTCCCAATTCATCCACTTCTCAAACCGTTTGAAAATCTGCGCACCCTCACGATTTCACCGCTCGACCCCTCGCCGCGTGCACCCCGCGCGCTAGCACCCCCTGTCCTTGCCCCCTCGCGACATCATCTTCGTTTTTATCTCGACGCCGCGGCGCAATCAATCCGCGGATATCCGCGACTATTTGCGTGTGAATCTACAATACTACAACATATATATATATATATATATATATATATATATATATATATATATATTTATATATATATATATATATATATATACATATACATATATAACGGGTTAATGTAAGGAAACTCTCTATAGGAAAAATTAAGAAAAGTAAAAACGTTCTTTAGAAAATTAAAATAGTATTTTTATATAACAAAAAAAATTGTGCGTGTACTTATGTACGCACGTTAGAAGTTATACTTCTTTAGCATAATACAGCCATAACTTAATTTAGCACGCAAATAATTAATGTAAATAAAATAATAAAAGGACTGGAACATGATTATAAGTACGGTTGGTAAAATCTAAATTCAAACAAATAATTACATTTTAAACAATTTATAATTTATGATGCAAATAAATACATAACTTAATCTCACTTAGAGAAATACACTTAAAATATATTTTAAAAAGCTTATAAGCACTATTCTCATCACGAATATTCACAATTTGTTTATTATATGGACACAAACGTCTTTTTATTATATGGACCACTATTAAATTTCAAATACTGAAAAAAAAGTATTGAAAAGCACAGATATAACTTAGATTTGTATGAATATAAAACATGTGTTGTGTATTTACAAACACCTCAATAACTATCAAGAATATAGTATCAGTCACTACACGCATGTTTAGTGAGGAACTTCACCCTGTCGATTTTTGTTTTGCACATTATTTTGAAAACAAATATTTTTTGCAAAAATAATTTTAAATTAAAAAAATTATAAAACGAACTTATATTTTAATTCAAAAGACATCCCATTCGATGGTGTACAGGAGAAACTATATCGCTCCCTCTCTCAATTTCGTATTAAACGTTTTTTGTCTCCTTATTTTTTGTCCATATTATCTCTATATGAGATATACGATTGTGAAATTTGTTACACATAGTTTTAAAATTGTAGAAATATAAACGGAACGGAAGAACGGGAGGACTTGCCGAAATTATATTACGACTATTTGTTCACGATCGCTTGACGGCGGAACTCAAAAATTAAAAATGTATCGGGTACGGTTATATTGGCACTACTCCGAAGAAAAATTAATGCATGACAAAAATTGAAAATGTTAACTAGTCGCGAATGCGAATGCAGTATAGTTTCTTTATTTGCTTGTCTCACTTTCGCACCTCAACTATATAAGTGTAGAACAAGGTGTGTGTTTTATCCCGAAACACATTTTAATGTTTTTATTATAATTAAAGAATCACCGCGTTAAATATAATGACATGAACAAACGAATATATTTATATTTACATAATCTGTGGATATTTTATCCACAGATTATGTAAATATAGTCTTAACCTAAGAAATAATCAAAAATATATTTTTTTCTTTTTCCACGCCGGAGAACCCGCGGTTCAAAGCTGATTAGTACGTTTATAAATAAAAGTATCCTTCATTATAATTATTTTTTGGGATAAAGCTTATTTATCAGACTCCACTGGCACTTCTACTTATGTTACCCTAGTTACCTTCACTCTCTTCGTCTGAACGGGTGTCAGTGTAACTACCCGCAATTAACACAGCGAATTATTTTATCATTCGCCATTTTATTATTTATCCAAATAAGCAACAGTGAACTAACATTTAGTTGTATTGAATCTGCTTATATAACAAAAATAAAGCAGAAAATTTTGCTGATTTTTTTAAACACGGCTATAATTGGCGATACAAGACGTCAAAGTGATGAAAATGTTTCACATGCAATATTTTCAATGTGACCTATTCGATATACTATCTTTTCTATTATCCTTACATGTCGGACATATTGTTCTACAGTGGCCTGATTCCCTTCAAAATTTAAATATTTAAGAAAATCAATCTAATTTTGAAAGATACTGAAAATAATATTGTGGGAAAAAGTAATGATAATGAAATCTTTATCAATGGTTACCTAATAAAATCCAATTATATTCTACATTGTAAAGTTTAAATAGATTACCATTAAATACTATCCAAAGTTTATTAATATAAAAAACGTGGTTGCATGTCGCGTCAACTGACACCAACAAAACCGAAATTAAGTAACGACCAAATTTTCAACAGAGTCAGAATCTTTGCAATACCAAAGATGTGGAATGTATTTATATGAAACTGGTCTTTATATCCTTTTGCGCGCACCGATAGGAATGCAACTGTATTCAAAATGTCGCTAAAAAGCTCATTATCCTGTCAAAGCCGTTATCTTAACCCTACACCATTGATGTCGTATCATTATGACCCGGAATATTTCCAATTTCAACTTTTTTTTTAACTCGTCATCGAACGTTGCAATATTTTTCAGTAGTTCGGATTACACCCCTCTCCTGAATGCGAAACAATTCACATAAGGTTAAACGCTTACAAAATGTATTCTACCTGAAAAACTATAATTATTTGATGCGACTGTGTATATAAAGAATGAGAAGTTTCATAAGCTATGACGTGTGATTATGTGAGACAGATTTATTTGCTTTATAATTTTAAAATTAATTCATAAAAATTCATTATTTCTATTAAAAGCTGAAAAAAGCTTTTGTATATTTCATTTAATATAGGAGGGACAAGCTCAACCTTGTTACATTTTTTATAGTCTTTACATTGTCTGACTATTATGGTGCAAAACGTCCCTTTCTCACATTTCGTGTTATTTAAATTTCAAAGTATACAAATTCCAAGGCTAACACAACATACACCGACAGTCTATTAAAAATTATCTCAACATCATTTTAACAATTTTACATCATAATAATACCAGGTTAATTTAATCCATTAAAGCCTTCCGTATGCAAATCGTTCTTAGTAAAAATGAAATATTTTGAAACAATCAAGTATTAGATGCATAGAAGGATTGAAAAAAACGAAAAGCTTAAAATTTCATTAATATCTTAAACTGAATAGTATCTGAAACGATCCGAGTTTAACGCTTCGGAACGTCAAAATCTTCATCCCAAACGTGCAAAACGTGACAGCATGCAAACTCGTCTCCATCAACGAATAAAACACAAAATAGTTAACTTAAAGAAGATAATTAAATCAAGCAACAGCCGAAACATGTCGCCTCGCCTGTGCCGATGCAAGCTATGCGCGTAGATAACGACGTTTCCTATACATTAAGCCACTTCCGCCTCCCGATGTGGCCGGCAGGAAGTAACATGTCGACATCCAGCGCCGTCGGTTTCTCCCGCAAAGAGCTCTCGACAGCTTTTTCAGCGCGGAAACTTTTAAATTGGCGCAATTTTTCACTATCGACGCGGCCGCATTCCTGAGACCTCTAACAAATGGAGGACTTTGACTACATTGTGGGTATTTGGCGGCGCCGAGTGCCGTGAGGTATGTCTGCCAGTTTTTCAATTTAAACTTTTAAAAGCTTATTGATGTGGGCTTTGCTGACGTCGTAAATTGGTGTCTAACTTCACTTCTAAAGTGAAAACTATGGGGGATTCGGTCAATGAACATCGCGCTTAATAAAGTGATTAAAATATAACATTTGTTGAGGGATTTAATTTAAATTTTATCGGCTACGATTTACAGTTTATTTCGTTGAAATGAATAATAGAACGTTTCTTCAAAATAATATCTAAACTAAATATTTGTGTGTGTGCGTGTATGTACGACTCGAATATGTTTTCTTGTTTGGTAAAATCCAAAATTTTAGGACTGACATAATTTATTTACATTTATTTACTGCTTTGGTATTTTGAAATAAAAATCAATATCGAGCAAAAATATGAAAACAATATATTTAACCCTAAAGACGGAGAAAAGCTGCACTGGAAAGTTGAATACCAATAGAAAACAGCGCGAAAAAAGTATAGAAAACAGCGCGTATTGTAGAGGTGCGCAAAATGTATCAGTGAAAAGAAAAGAGTGATATATATATATATATATATATATATATATGTATATATACATATATATATATATATATATATATATATATATATGTATATATATATATATATATATATATATATATATATCATTTGATTGGAAAGATATATATCACTCATTTATATCTCTAATTCAGTCCCTCAGTACTCCGACTTATTAACGAAATCATTTATTACGCATAACTTGAATCGTTGAACAATGGTCATACAACATGGTGATAAATACTAATGACTGATCATTACATACTTTGTTTGAAAATAAAAATAAATTCTGCAAGAGTATCCACTTTGCTTAATACTTTGCAGGTTTAGGATTTAGGACTGTCAACCTAGGTTCAAGTTATACATAAAATAACTTAAATGATAATTAAATAAATTGGAATATCTATTCCATCTGGGCGTGTTTATACAATTATAAATTAGAATTATGAAATGAAACAAAAAAAGTGTTTGTTTACGCAAATATTTTGAGCAAACTAAAGTATACTTTATAACAGCGTTCACACTCGATCGCGAATAGCTACGTTACTACAAAGATCCATTTGCATATTTGACTATACAGTTCGATCGTTTTCTATCTCTTTCACATAACGTCAAAATATATATTTTTATATCTGTCTTCACGACACGATTGATTTGGTGAAACGAAAAAGACGCCGATCATTCCTGAGCTAATGATATGGTGATGCATTTTGATTTTAAGTCAGTGACTGATATATATGATCGTAACATGTGAGCTATAACTTTTATATATCTCACTCATGAGTTACACAACTCTAATCTATTTAAAATTACGGTAATCAAATTAACACTGTGTTGTATTGACTCTATGCCGCCCAGTGACACCGCATTAATGTTACGTGAAAACTAAAAGATAAATACTGAAGTTTTACATTTACTTACAATACTTCATAATTTTCCGAAGAGTGGAGACAGAATTAAAATTTATCCACGATAGAATTTATAAGAGATATGTGCGTGTTAAAAAAAGAATCTTGATCGCGACTTTGATCGTCAAAGTGTTAATTGACTTTAAAAAAATTACTCTTCTTAATAATCGTTTCTTAATATAAAAATGAGAACAAGTCACAATACGTTAAAAAATTAAAAGAAATTAGAAGCCGTTTAGTAGTTTAATATTTCACAAACGGGACTTAAAATTTGAAAATTGTATATAAAATGTGAATTTTATTTTGAAAGTCTTTCCGATTAAATCTTAATAAACGTAATGCGTTTTGCTGTTTTTTTATGTATCTGTACATGTACCATACATTTTGTTTCATATAATTGATATTATGATGGCATCTGACTGCAAAATGCCATGGACATCATAAAAATGGTGTTTAAGTCTTTTTCCAGTTTCCAATCTTCAATTTTCATCAGCTCAAAAGTTTGTCGGTTCAAATGATATCGAGAATAGGTCAAAAAAACTTAAAATTAAATCGCTTTACATTTTTATTTGGACCGCAGCGACAAAAAATTTCAGCATGGACATTTTTTTGATATTATTCGCCAAAACTTTAACATATATGAAAAGTTTAAAAAGTTTACTACTTATCAACACTTAATATGATATCACTTTTTTAATTAAATGTAATTAAATTTAAAATTATAACCTATTTCGAAAAAGGTTATGGTTAAAGGCAATAGAAATTTGAACTTTAATCAGATTTTTTTATATTTGTGTATGGACCTCTGCGTTAAAATAACAAAAAAATGTAAACTAATAAATATATTCAAGAACGAATTTACACTAAATATATAAAGTTTAGATCAAAAGGAATCTTCTGAGTTGAAAAATACGCTTCGTCACTTGCGTACATAATGCATTACATATTCGACATACACTAACAGGTTCTTCATAATTTGAATACGTTTCGAGTCCCTCTAAATACTACTAATAAAATTGTAACAGAGTGAATTCTGTACATGTAAAATATTTTAAACAGAGTAATCGATTTCGCATAAAGAATGATAATAGAAGCCCGAAAACCTTTTTTTGGAATTCTCTGTCTGTATGTTAATTTTATCAATCGTGTGAAATTTACTGGACAGATTTTGTTGAAATTTGGTATGAAAATAGTTTATACGCGAGAGCAATATATAAGAGAGAAAAAAAGTTCTTAGAAAAAAAATTGTGATAACTTTTATATTCCGAATTTCACACCGTGGGGCACAGCTAATGAAATAATAAAAGTTATGGGCCTTACCTAAAATATATTTTTAAGTATATTCCCTATTTAAATATATTTTTGTACCGTGAGTAGAAAAATAAATGACTAGTGTTAAATTCCAGAAAACTTTATAAAACAATTGACAAAGTTAACGTCAATTAAGTTTAGAAGTTTAAATATGCAAAATAGATAAAAAAAAACTAGATTCTTTATTAATTAAAAATTAATTAGTATTACATGATTTACTTACCTCGTCTGAGCTTTTCACCGCCAGTTTAGCGCGTTAAAATTTTAACCGGAAAAGCTACGCACAGCTAGACAGAACGCTAGTTGGGCCGAGAGAAGTTAGTTTGTCTGGAAAAGTTCTGAAAACTCTTTCATTTCGCCACTTAATGTGTTGAGCTTCGGCAAAGTTGGCGAGGTTACGAAGGTGAGTTTGGGAATAGGCGATGTTAAAGTTGAAGTTTAAATATTGACGGAATTCAATTTCGTGCTTGTCTATTTGTTATTTTTAAATTAAGCTCGGCGGTTACTTAGTACAAACCGCAAAGGGCCGAGTAGCAACGGTGCTATACCATACTTTCGATCCCGAGGAGAGATTTCAGTACAATCTTCAATGCTTCAATTTTTGACCTTACAATTGTTTTCTCGCAAATAACTTTTATGTTTTTTCTGTGATTTTTCTCGGCGTCCCAAAACGAGCGATTATTATCTGCATATTCTTATTGTGCTGTACTTCATTCCATTCCAAAATAGAATGTTTGTAAACAAAGCAAAATGATAGTTCAGGTATTGTAAACCTTTTTCTTCTGTTCACATTAGTAATCAAATATAGACATTTAATATTTGTGATTAAAAAATATATTTCTTTATTGATATACACATTTACGTTGTGTAAATAATGTTTAATTTATTGTATTGAATATATATATATATATATATATATATATATATATATATGTATATTGCCAAAATGTGTATATGTTACATTCAAGTTTTTTTCTGATATTATTTTTTTTAAATAAATTTATTTAACGTTAAAATTATCATCATAAATACACAGCCAAATAAGAACAAAAGCTTAACTATTATAAAAAACACTACCGTATGCTGTCTGCATAACGTGTATTCTATATTGCAAAATGGTACTCAATCTTATTTAAAAATAAAATATGACCACTTTTCTTCGGCCGCATATACTATACCCTGTATAGAATGTATAAGAATATAAGAATACGTCCTATGGCATATATATCCACGTATAAGAATATTTGTCCTATAGAACCAATGCAAATATTTTGTCTCGTTTACAACTTATACCCGTACTTCGCCTAAGCATCACGTCAGAAAGACAGTTGAACACCGTCTATTTCAATAATAAACTGATCTGTTGCAGATAAATGATGTATAATAAATAGCAGATATGGATATGAATATTTTTCCAAAATGTTTTATATAGTGTGACTGACAGTTAGGGTGTCCATTTTCCTTCTCTTAATTTGACAATTCATATTAGATAATATCCGTGTAATATTGATTGATTTATAACATTATTTAGCATGATACTTTAATAAGTTAATACAGTGGATTGTAGTATATGGTTTAATAATAACATAGATGAATTGCAGTGAGTTTTATAAATAGTAGCCCACTGATTGAATTTATTGCTTTGCCAACCATATTTTAACTGTCAAATTAGTTTGTTTACAAACACTCTCTTTTGGTATGGATAATTGCGTATATGGTAGATAGATACAATAATAACTACAAATATTATAATTACATATATAATAAATAGATGCAATTATAACTGCAAATACAAATACAGTTTTTTATTTGCTTCGTAAGACAAGATGTTGTGTTGTCTTTTGCACGTTTGGCAATAATTTGACTTCATTATCGAACCCCTAGACTAAGATCGAACCCAATTCAAAATACAATCCAACCCAAGATTAATACCTATATACACATAATTCATTTTTATATAAATTATAACATACTTTTATATAAACATCCAGCGTTACAGGGTGGCAACCCGAAAACCGGGTGGGAGGCCCTTTCAAATTTAAATGCGCAGATATGAACCTATAGATCGCTGTGAGGCAAAAAACTGAAGCTTAAAGCTCGCTTTAGTCAATTTAGATTTATTTTTAAACCCCCTTAGTATTCTTTTGTAAAAGCTTCGGCCCTCTATTTTAAAAAGGCACCCGCCCTTATGAGTTGGGCGAAAGTTCGTAATGAGAGGAATAGGATCGGAGAAGGCTCCCTGCGCTCCGGGGCGCGGGCGGCGCGACCCTTCCTTATTTTTACCAGATGAAAATGAAATATATTTTTGTCTCCAATTTGTAAGCGTTTTGGGGTTTAAGTGTCGCGCCTTGTTTGTAATTAGTGAAGGTGCGGAGTAAAAATGTCGAGGGTAGTTCAGTTTAAGGACGTTTCGGGTGAACGGTCTGGTGCTTTCGACAGGCTGTTTAAATCAAAGTTCTAAATATGAACTTTAGTAATTCTTTGATTCAATGCAGTTTTTGATCTATTTTAAACGTTTACTTTCATGCGCCCAATATTTTTCGATAATATCAAACAATATACATAATGAATTATGACACTTATAGTTTTTAAGACTTAAGACTGACTAAAAATAATGATCGTTAATGTTCTTCATATAGGTCATCAAAATTACTAACTATAAACGAGATACTTTTTATTAACTTCCTTGAACTTTTAACAATAATGAAATACTTACCTGACAAGCAACATTCAACTAAGTCTGTCTTGAATCATGTACCATAATACCACACCAATTTGATAAAGAACTAAAAATCCTTTAAATATGACTATGACGGAAGACCGTAGGAATACGGCTTAGTTACCCTTACAGCCCTATTTCTAATTAGTTGGTATTAGTTGATAAATTTTCAATTTTGATACTCCATCTTAATAGTTTAAAAGTAATTTTGGTTAGAATTTTCATGATGTCTATTCTTAATGAAATGTTAAAACTCTTTACACATTAACTTCAACGGAATAGTTTAATCGTGGTAATGACTTGAAAAGTCAGGAATCGAGCAGAAAACATACTTAAAGACGAAGTGGCACTATTCAAAATGTTCAGCACGTCTGCAAAACTATATCTATAAACGCAGCATTTAAAGTGCAATATTGAATTATTATCTATATCCAAGACAAGCTTCAGCATCTTATTAATAATTATTTTTAAAAAAATGGTCAAACAGACTCAGATATCGTTAATATAAAAGTCAGATGAAGGATAAGTATCATCAAGATATAGTTATCATTAATGGCCTTTGTCGGTTCACTGCCAGACATAAGCCTCTCTCAACGCGTGCTTTGAGCCCAATCTTCAGTTCTTCTCATGTAGTTGCTTTGTGCAAATCTTCCCTCCATTTATCCGAAGCTCGTCGACATTCCGTTTGTCTAAACATGGTCTCAAATCGTCTACTATTGTTAACTAACTCCTTAAAAATCTCAAATTCGCGCGAGACAACAAAAATCAATTTGACAGTTTCATATAAAGGACTATTTTTCACTCGAGAGTGTTTTTTATTAATTACCTTTGATTAAGGCAGTAAGATTCACATATAGCTTTGTGGAAATTGAGAATCATAGAATTATTTGAAGATTCGTTATTTTTATTAAATATACTGTTAACTAAAAATGCTAAGCTTTTTTGAAAAAAATATGCTGTTATATGAGTTAATATTTAACTTGTATGCTTTGGATTAGGCTTTATCAAAGACATTTAGCTATTTAGGCATGATTGATTAACAAACATACAATCAAACTTTTTGAGGTGTAGATCATAAATCATAAGACATAAATACCTAATATATATTGCTCCGCCACACGATCTACACGCACGCCAATTTTGATAGCGGTTCGTTACTCGCTTACAGTGTTTTTTGGTAGTAAAGAAACTTACAAACAAATTTTATGATTTATAATGTTAGTAGGGTTATAAAAGAGCACACAGTCTTCCACAATATTTTAAAGTATCATATCATATAAGTGAACAGCAATGGCCTTAAAATAATCTTGTAAGTCGTCAATAGAACAATTCTGATATCAGTACGAAAACTGGGAAAGGTCACATTTTATTTTTCCCCATGGTGTAACGGAGAACGCATGTTGCGTTTAAAGCGACACTCGTGTGAAACAAACAAACACGTCTATCGCACCATAATATTGATCGTATGAGACTATTTTAACGGTGTTTTCAATGCTGTAAATATTTTCTTAAAAATAATATCGTAGATTCAATCTGTTTTCATATACAATCAGGATATACTTCGGAACTATAATTCACTTCCAAGGGATACTGCATTTCCATGGTCTCTTTGTATTTGCCATGAATACATAAACTTCTTTGTGGATTTTGATCATGCACATCGAGAGAAGTTTTCCAATCATTGAAATTTTTATTGCAGACCTCTCTACCAGTTTTTATTTTCATAATTTTCCATTCTATTCAAAGTTTTTTTAAGTCCCTTATCCCTTAAGCGTTTGTAAGATTCTTGACAATGAAAAATATTTGATCGCACAGTTCAGTTTTTAATACGAACGTAACGAATGGCCTACACCGATAATAACACGTCATGAGAAATATTATTTTATGTAGTAATAAATTATATTTTATTGAATAGCAAATCACTTCTTTCATTCTTTCACATTTGAATAGCAAATCACTTTTGATCCTTGCATGATGTTATTCTTCATTCTGTAAGTAAATAAATATCAAATCTTTCAGCTCAGATGGAAATTTACGTTTTTAGAAAAACTGTAAATGTCTGGTAACAAATAGTTACATAAGTTCAAAAATTGTAAGACCCAGACTTGAGCATGCAACAAACGTTACACGAGTCTAGATGAGAATTTAGAAACACGACCGAATACTTTGCCTGAAGTTTAAATTTTACCAGCGCCTTGCCCCCTGCCACCCCAAAATCGATTCGCCAACGACCCGGGGCGGCCAAAAATTAACATTTTTATTAAGAAGATCAAATGACGCCGCCCCCAAAAAGAGTGCTCGATCAAACCGGAGTCCGCTCATTGTCATTGATACCGATACCTCTCCCCCACTGCCGCCCCACCGCCGAGGGAGCTGCCCACCATCTACCCGAGGCACCCCCGCCCTCCGCACCACTCGTCACTGGCGCGGACCCAATTTACAAAAATGGCGTCGGAACCCGGTCACCCCCCCTACCCGACGCCGGTCTTGGCAGGACCAAAGGGGGAGGGGTGAATCCTTGGCGAGTGCGTTTGAAGAAATTGTTTCTTTTCGCCTCTCCTTATTTTCTCCCTCTTCTTCTTGCTGGGGCTTTTCGTAATTGTGTCGGATGAAGGCCGGGAACGATTAGAATATTTTTCCGAAGATTCGATTAAATTTCGACTGTATTCAATTATTTAGATCCGGTTATTCATTTAATATTATATTTTCCCTCGTTAAACAATATCACAAAACCCCAAAATGTATTGTCATTGAAAACAGCACATTCAATCATATTTACCATACTTTCAAATTCAAACCATTCAACAACGGCCACCGTACAGCAATAGACATATCCACAGTTCACACATATTTCAATGTCCAGCTTAAGAAACAAATTCTAATTATAATAAGTTACGAAGCACACACAGCACTGATTATCATAGTTTACAAATCGCCATATTTCGATCTAGCCTTAATAAAATTGAGTAGAAACAATAAACTTCATATTGGTCTAACGTATCGGTGCAGTATTTTGACATTTTATGAAAGTTATTTTAATTTAATAGAGTAGATCATCTGTCCAACCGACCTGGAAAGACCAGTTGCTTGGCGATTAAAAATATAATATAAATAAAATTCGTACAATATTCCACTGAGTCTGAGCCAACCTCAAACCTACGTATGCTTCCACGTCTCTACCATGTATAAGAAAATTAAACGTTAAAAAAACTGAAAATCTTTAAGGTGAATCTTAATGTTCGCAACAATATTAATGAAATATTAAAATAAACATAATATTGCGAGAAATTGCAATATTAATAGCATTAATAATAATATAATTTCCTTGTAATGAGATAACAAAGTCGTACAGGGATAAAAGTCGTACATAACTATTCTTATGGATGAACGTAAGAGTATAGTTGACAATCATTAAATATTAACTAAAATGGTAATACCAAATACGGCTAATGAGAAGTTTCAAATTATAATCGTTGACTGCCACGGCTTTAATTACTGGGCATGAATAAAAAAAATACGGAGGAGAAAGCGTTTACAACTGTATACACTACTGTAGAATGTAACAAATCTCACCTCGTTCCGAAGAGGACTCTGACTGAAGAAAATGACAAGTGACTTAATGATAAAAAATATATTTTTTTATAAATAAGTCGCTAGCCGTAATCGAGGTCCAAAACAAACCTTTCCCATTACTATTTTATTAATTTCTCATTAATACAACAGTTTTCATAATTTGTTTAATTAATCTTTTAATAATTTGAATACCACCACATCCCCTCCATCTCATTCTATCCCTCTCTCTCTCTCTCTTTATTACGGTGAGTTTTTGTAATGATTTTCAATTAATATTTTGTTATAGAAAAAGCGGATGCATGGTTGAAAAAATAGGGGAATAAATAAAGTGAGTTATGGGCATCCCCTTTATTCACTTTCCTTACTTCTATTTATCCCAATCCAACTCCGAACTGAAAATATAAGCCAATCAATGGGTTTATTTTGTCCATAAATATTTCTATTTTATATCGTATCTATACACGTTGGAACAGTTCCAGTGTGATTCAGTATGTGATAAAGTATATGACTAAACAGTATGTATGCATTGGTAAACAAGAGGACAATCCATATAAAAAGTTGCCGCAAGTGTGTATAAAAGTGAGCTGGGTCGAACACTAAATTGGCGATAAGAATCTTCTAATATTACGTAACGTTGTCTAAAGTTGTATATCACGAGACACACGAACTTACTAATAAAATGTAACCATTGCCTCAAGAATTATATGTTAATAAAACCTGGAAAGATCATTTCAATTTCTTACACCGAGAACTTTGAAACAACTATATTTATATGAATTAATCTTTAGAAACTTTATCCATTTATATCAATTTTTCAAGCTTTTGAAGTTTAAAAAAATAACGCCTATTTTTTTAGGAGTAAAGTTAAAATTTACTTCTAGATACATCAAGCACCCAATCCGCATCTCCATAATTGAAGCTACGCTCGTCTACGCCGGGGTCTACGCCACTACGCCGCTCCGCCGTCCAGTCGGTTAATTGTTTTAATTTTTCATTTGCGCCTCCTCGCCACCTCCTTGCGAACCAGCCCCCTCGCCGCCCCTTGGGGCCGGCAATTTGTCTTATTAATTATTTTTATATTTCATAACGTCGGAGCGGCTACCGACGCTTCAAGGAGTTCTGTTTGAATGTTACGTTACTTTATCGAGGAATCTTTAGCACGCTGTGCCATTATTTTTGTTTCATTTTCATAAATTACCAATTGCTTGCAGCTCTTTCTGCGTGTGCACATGCTTATTTGGATATACTTATATAAGTTTTGAAACAATTGTTAAAGTTTTATTTTAAGCTAGCTTTTACCCACGGGTTCAATATTTTATTTTTCTGGCTAATTTTTTTTTAAATAACATATCTAAGATTGAATTACAACTGCATCTTAGAAGTACCTTTGGCCGGGATAAAAGTATTTTATATGTTAGATTAAATTTTAAGCCGATTCGGCATAATAGTCTCAACAGTTTCCATTCGTCAGTTCAAAGCCCGGGTGCTTTGCCTTACTACTCGAGTACTAGCAATTGGACTTCAAGTTTTGAGGAAGATTTGACAAAAAGTACTTTAGATTTTAATGTGTGCCTTAAGCATTATCTCAACGAAATGTTATTTCAAATTGGTTTAATAATTTTCTAGTAATGCTAAAACAGACAAACAGATAAATAATCGAGCAGACAAAATGTCCTTTATCAAAAACTTGAAAGGCATAAAAGGTAGCATAGTTATTTTAAACCTTAAAGTAGTTCTTACATAATATTTTAGTAAACTGACAGAAGTCATTTGAAGTATTTTAGTAAACGGTAGACATAAATTTAAAAAAAAATGCTTTTAGATAAATAATACATGGGTAATTTTTTTTAAATATCCTTGATGTAGAGACATACCTACGTTATCGTTTTATAATAATATAAAATATAATTTATTTCAATTGCAAAACGCGCGACACTTCTCGCATCTTTGCACTAAATGATAATTGGAGACGTCACAAAGAGGATTTCTACGCTTTCTGTTTTTTTTTCAATTTGAAAATAAGCCATAGGTAATAGAATTGTTTATTTTTCACAGAAAATTATGTTTTTTCCATTGATATATAGACCGCTACGTTAATTGTATCAATTGTTTACCGAAAGTTGATATTTCTGTGGTATTTTAGAGCACAATGTTACTTTCAATGTAATTTTAGAGAACAAGATTAACTTTTTAGATTACTTATTTCCAGATATAATTTTTTCTATTGTCAAATGTCAAAAACGAAACCCTCACCATAATGTCCGTCTGTCCGTCCGCGGGTCACAAAATCGCTATTAAAGTTATTAAATTATCACTGTTAAAGTTTTAGATTTTAGTTTAAGAAATTTTACCAGAAATTGTTCAATTACACGAACACGTTTATTCTTTTATAAAAGGTATGTTATTAAGGAGATTTATAGTCCCACAAATATTCTTAATAACTTTTCCTTTTAATTTAAAAAAAACATTGACTTTATTTTAATACTACATTTCGCAGTTAATATTTTTGTTTAAATACCGGACTCCATTAAATTGGGTTTCGTTAAAGAGTTATTTTTTAATTCGGTATATGACATCTCCTTCGTGATATTTGATTTTCCTATGGGTTTCGCAGAGCCACCATATTCCTATTTTTTCGCAAAAGAATTTTCAGCAACTTAATTTGGTAATCTATTCTATATTGCCCCATAAATCGTTCAAAGGCGTAGCAGTATCGTGAACATCTCAAAAAATAAGAAATTTAGCATCATCCCTATAATAATTTAGTTACGCTTTAAAAGCTTTAAATAAAAATTTAGTTGCGCTATTTTTGTCATATTTGAACTTTTCTTAAGTTTCGAACATCGAGGAATCAACCTATTTAAAATTCAGAAAAAAATAGTTTTGGAATAGTAAATTGCTTTTTCAATTGATATACCACACAATGTTGAAATTAAAAAAAAATGTATTTGTAAATATTAAATTAAACTTTGTGAATATGCTATATAACTATGATAAATTTCAACTTCCTACTTCAAACAATTTTAGGAAAGACGCCTGTTGTAGATAGACGGACACTGAGTTATATTATAAGGGTTTCCGTTTTTTTTCCTTTTGAGGTTTCGAAACCAAAAACATTCAGAGATTCTATATTGAGCTATGAGTAAACATACCGAGTGACTAAAAGCAAATACGTATTTTATACAAAGGATGCCTACTCAAATATTAATTTGAAAATAGAATTTCGAATAACGTCGTTTTACTCGTAGATGTAAAACGACCTTACAGCAATTCAAAAAAATATAAATTGCCGTAATTTCTTAACTAGCCACTTTAACTTAAGACATTAAAAAACTATATTATATTTAAAAAAAAATATTTCCAATACTTTACAACTGATTTATTAATTTTGTGAGTAAACTAGTAGCAATATTCGAGAAGAGGATCCCGCAGGAGCAATGATCAAAGATAACTGTTATTTATCAATACTGTTATTTTACATGTGAGACGTAGATAAAGATCTGTAAAAATATACGGAGTGGTTTAGATATTGTTATGAGCTACGTATAAAAAGTCTACGGTTCAAAAATCTTTATAATATCTGAATATGCTACAATTTAAGCGAAATTCAAAAATAACGTCGCTTAGACCTGTTTATCACAATGTTAGAAAATTCAACAGGAAACCATCAGATAACATATTTAATATTAAAATACTGAGCTAAAGAAAGTTGAATATATTGTTATGTACCGGAAATGGAAAGACAATACGGGTTAATGAAAATACACTTTGTTCTTTTTTATGGGCTTCTTTCCGAATAGTTACTGACAAAAGAAAAGAAAGAACGAAATGGAAAAAAGGCAGTATCATCTTTGTTTAAAGAATTGGACTATTAGGTTATCCTTTTTAAAGAATAAAATAACAGTTACAGCAGACTGGTACGGGAATATTTTTTCAAGAAAATTCGTGATAAACTTTGTAATACTCTACTCACGAGTGCAAACATGTATAAGTCGACGAATCACAATGGCTTCCAAGAATAGGAAACTATAAAGATCGTAGCGAATACTATTTCAAAAAATAATCGAATAGTTACAAACTACAAACTTCAAAGTTAAGAACATTGTGTCTAGCATGCTTTTAGTTTTCAGTTTTACTCTCATATATGTAAATCGACTATCATAATGCATGCAAATGGGCCAACGCAATGTAAGTATGCATCACTATAGAATATTGCCGAAGGTGTGTGTAATTGTAAAATGACTAACGAAACTAGTTCATTATTCCGAAAAAAAAGTACAAAAAACTATGATTCGGAAACGAATAAAGATTTATTGTCCTTCGGCATCTTTAATTCCGGGTTTCCTTGAAATATTTAAATGAGTGCTGATAAAGTTTTAAAAGCGTTCATTTATAATATTGCTGACTTTATCAACTTCACTAGTTCATGAACAATCATAAGGTATTAGTAAAAGACAAAACATTAACCGGAAAGACAAACAAATACCCTATTCGTTTATTGGGTCCCTTTAATCAGTGACGATATCATCAGACATAACAAGTAAATATACCTAATCTGCCTGTGCTATGTTACTTGTGCTTTATCTAGTTAGTACCAGTAGCAATAAAAGAAAATGAACAATATTTATATGCCTTAATGGAAAATCGCTTAAAGCGTTGCGCCAATTTATTGAATAACTTTATAAAATACAACTCAAAACTAACCAAAACAAAAGGAATTAACGTTACACTCGATAACTAAATCATAAATTTTAAATGGATTCGTGGACCATACAACAAGTGCACGAACGCAATTTCGAAATTGCGTATAAGGCACTGTGCTCTATCAGCGACAACGCGACAACATGGTGATCGCAGAACTATATCGGTATGTATGTAACAAATACTTGAAATAGCATATGGCTTCTCGCATAATTATAATATCTTAAAACAAAAAAACAAAACCCATTTAAGAAGACTGGTTTGATGATATGACAAATAATTTATATTATAATAAAATTCAAGAAGAGGCACTCACGCCTCTTCTAGAGTTTTTCATGTATTTATCCAAAATGAAAGCCTGTTAAAACATCAACAGATACTATTCATAAACTGTATATTACCTAGGTTATGTCTATATATTGAATATTTTTAAATAAAACTAACGCCACCTACTAAAGACAAGCAACTAAGCCTAACAGTATATAGAATTTGTCTGTTTGTCTGTGCGCATCTTCATTGTGCATGCTGATCATAGCAACAGTTGAACCGATTTGGATGCAATTAGCTTGGACTAACATTTAATCTTTAGTTTACGTTCATTGGGCATGTTAATATTAGAACCAGCAGAACCAATTTGGCTGCTAACGCAATCTAATTAACCTTCTTAGTAAACTTTATGCTCGTAGAGTTCTGAGGAAAAAAAATTTAAAAAAACACAAAAGATTCCTAATAATATTTCTTACATAAATTTTTTATGCGAAGAAACTTGCGGGCACAGCTAGTATACAAAATAAGAAATAGAAAAGATAAACAAAATATTAGAAACAAAGAACATTAATGGATATAACAGTTAATCAGATGCTGAAATTAATATGCGCCATATAAACAAGTTAATTCGATGCTGAAATTAATATGCGCCATATAAACAAGTTAATTCGATGCTGAAATTAATATGCGCCATATAAACAAGTTAATTCGATGCTGAAATTAATATGCGCCATATAAACAAGTTAATTCGATGCTGAAATTAATATGCGCCTCGTGGAAAAGCAAACGACCATCCGTCATAATCAGCAAAGTACTATATAATACTATTCTTGTACAGGACTGTGCTAAACTTTCTTTTCACTATAGATTTCTAACACTAATCCGATAGATTTAAACAAAACGTTTCAATATTTAAAATGTAACATAATACATAAATAACGCTTTCCTTTTATATACTTGAACTTTAAAGAATGCTTAATGAAAATATAATACGTTTTAAATTTATTCAAGAAATATATTGATATATAACATGCTAACATCGTAATACATAGTATACTAATATGTAACTGATATACATAGTATACTAATATGTGACTGATATATAATATACTAATATATTATTGCTTAATCTAAAGTGTTCGGGTTAAAAATAACTGATACCTTAGCTTGAACTTAAAGTGGAATCGCTGTGCCAATCTCATCAGTTCTCAAGTCAGCGTGCTCGCTCCTCATCGCGTGAATGCGTTAATTTAATTTAAAATCCTTTATGACGCAGACAAAAAAATAGACATTTTAATCTAAACTTCAGGCATTATCGCAGTGAAAGAATTGCAGAAATGAATTATTACACCTTGTGCAATGCTCTCACAAAAAAAAACGATCATATAAACAGAAAATACAGTTTTTTTATTCTTTTTATATACAGCGAATATATTTTATGGAAATAAAAAAAAGTATTAATTCTGTAATTTACTTGACCAATGCGTAAATTACAACTTTGCATTCTTGCCATAAAAGATCGTTCTAAATACAAAATCTGTTTCAAGTTATAATATAAGTTATACAGCCATCATCTCCAATTTGAATTTCCGCTATAGTTCTGCATAGTCGGAATTATCAACTTGGCAATTTTAATGAGCATTCTCAAAATAAAGATCCTGAAGGACCGAATTAAAGTTTTTGTTTTTGCAAACTCATTTGAAAGTAGATACTAAACAATTATACAATGTCACAAGTCACCGAATTGGTGACTATGCACATAACATATTCTTATCATTAAGGAAATATTATTAATATATTTAACACCACCAACACCGTAATTATCACCATTTCATATACATTTCATACAATGTGCACGATGATCTCGCTTTTTGTTTGACGGGAAAGGAAATTGTGACGATATTATGTGTTAATTATAAAAATATAAAGAATATTATACCTTGTAACTTTGAAATTTTCTTTGGTAATTATTGGCAGGCGGTAACAAAATATTATCATAAACGTTTTGAAACCATTACTATTGAAGTGGGCAAAAAATATACTTAGAGAGTGAAATGAACTTGAAATGGAAGTATCCATTTTATTGAAATAAATGCTATAACTACAAAAGCATGGAACAATGCAATTAACTTAAATTAAAAAGAAATATTCAATAAATTATTCAATAACTTTGCAACTGCATTTTAAACAAAGAAAACACCAAAGTCTTCACATAAGATAGGAATAAATCTAAATCAGGTTGATGCTTGCATAAGCCATAACAATCATGACAACCGAGATTGGTTCTTTACGAATTGGTAATAGTGGTGGACCTAAAACACAATGATATAGACATTATTGTAGAAAAAAAAATTCTACTCTAAAAAAATATTCTCACTTTAATTTACATCACCTATTTATTTTCATTACAATTTCTGACGTCGGGAATTCAAACAAATTATATTGAAAAACTGCGGCGTACTAATACATCCATCTACGGCACCTACTGTCAACAAACTCTTATGTATCATGTATTTTTTTATTTCTGATTTCATTAAATATATTCTTGAATGAAATATCGTCCTTTCAAACAACCGATCAGCCTTAAAGTCTTGACCTAAAGTCGCCAACACTGAAACTGGTCTCATTAAATCCTGCTCGTGAAATTTGCCTATAGTCCTCACCAAAACTCATTATTTTCATCTCTCCTAATTAAAAAGCCAAAAAGCTGTCGTAATAATTGGAAAATTTTGATAAAACACCGAAGAATATTTAAAATATAATCGATCACCCGCTCTTCTCTCTTCTTCGTCTTAAACTCATCTGTCATCCTCCACTCGATTCGCGCGAAATTACGAATATTTTCTTTCAAGTGTCCCCTCCCCCGACGACCCACCCGCCCGGTGGGAAAGTGGGCTGGCCAAGCCCCGGCAGTGTCCCCCACCCCGTCTTCCCATCGAATCGAAAAGTAGGCAAAAAGAAAGCTAAGGGTAGAGGTCATTGCAAGCTGTTGAATGCAGGCGAATTCAGCACAATTAAAAACAGTAAGCAGTGTTTCCACACATATGTGTTCTTAAATAAACATTCCCAGGCAATGCTAACGATAATATCGATTATAGCGAACGTCTAGAATTTCTACTGTCATATCATCAGCAACGTTTTGACATAATTAATCATACAAATTAATTTGTCACATAGTTATGAAATGTACAGTTCCAAAAATAACATTTGACAAGATGCCAAAAATTGCAAGATTCTATGGTTTTGTACCAATTCCGAACTGCAAGAAACGTAGTTCTATGAAGCGTATATTGGTTCGATGATGCGTACACAATTATAATATTTTCGTTAGAATTGAAAATATATTAAAAATTAAAGTTTTTCATGATTTATAAACAGTTTATCTCACTACAAAATATGTATTGAAATTAAAAACTAGGTGGCAAAAATGAAATGAGTAAAATAATTTCATTATCTCAGATAAATTAAAATAGCTCACACAGTGTAACCAGAAAAAAATACAAAAAAATGAGTTTTCCTCGCGTGGATGGAATATACCCCCTCTATATAAAAATTTAATCATTAACTGGAGCGAATAAAATCCGGAAATTGAATAATATTTTAAAACGTCATTTTGGAGATCACTACCATTCACATATTTAATGCTTTAGTTCTTTCATAATTACCTTTTGAACATTTTATGTCGATTACTTTTATTAAATTTTCAGTTTTTATATCTTAAAGACTTGGTCAACATCTGGAATAGAGATAATTAAAATGTATACTCACCTCTGACACTGTTTAATTAATTAATAGATTATACTTAATAGACAGCGACATCTATTTCATTTTCAAACAATTATCATGTGTAGTTATATAATTCTCCACTAGATGACTCTGTATATTCTATCTTTAATCTTTTTATTTTTAAATTGAATAACGAACTTACATTTACTTACTAGTAATTACGGTTGATCACACTCTAATGTGTAATATAAAAAGCACAAATTTATTTTGCTAAAACTGAGAAAAATTTCTAATATCAAATTCCTCCTAATATCAAATTAATCATATTTCTTTTTCTCATTTTATAAACAAAAATCAATGGTCCCGCGTTGATTTTGACGGCTAGTAATTACGAGATTTTGTTTAGGCTATGAAATGGAACGGTATTGATTTTATTTAAATTGTACTTATCAAATATTCAGAGTTAAGGATTGATGGGCATGGCCATAAAAATATTATCATTAGTCTTTTGAAACCATCATTATCGCCATATTAAAAAAATATTTCTTGACGACAAATACACCATGCGTTATACCAGACGTACATTACCCGTACCAAAACTCACGAAGAACAGACGCACGGGAATATGGTTAGTTAGTAACATTGTCACAATAAGTATGTGAAATTAATTTGGATAAATGAAAACTACTGATAATATTGAAATGTTTGTTTGGGATTTTCGAATTTTCAGCTTTCGAATACTTTCATTTTTACATATTAGATTAATAAAATGAATGCAATATTTAAAAAAATGAATGCAATATTTACATATTAGATTAATAAAATGAATGCAATATTTAAAAAAGTTTTTATCTCGAAAATTACTGAACCTGTTAACTACTGAATCTATTGCCATTTTACAAGTCGATAATAATACTGTGACAAATTTAGTTTTTCTTTTATCGGGATACCTCAAACGGTTCCTATGTTATGACCCAATGGTGTTACAAACAAATTTGTGTTTATATAAGAACATAAACTAAATACATTAAGACCATGCGCATGCATTTCAAAATAGAGGTGGAGCAAATACAGTATATTCCGCATATACCTGCTACAAAACACGCTTGTGTTCTGTCTCTTTTCGTAATATTCAACTACAGTACGAGCAAAAGAAACAAAGCTATTGCGACGGGCGTGCACCTACCATCCCGTTCATTGTCCAAGTTCCCTCGTAAGAAAGAATGAAATGGAAAACGTTTCAAGTAATACGAGTAGGTTCATACTCGTAACGTGCCATATTCTTCGACAAACTAGTATTTCATATACTTGTACTTTTCGATGGTTTCAAACTATATATTCTCCTTTCTGTCTAAACTCCATTGCGTATCGACATTTGGTGCCCATATGTTCATTCACAGTTTCTGAAAACCCGTCACGAAGTGTTTTATTGTAACGGCACAGTTCATTCACAAAGATGACGGTTTGTTCTATTATTGTTTAGCGGTACAAATTACCATAAAAGTAACGGCATAGATAAATACAATTTTGTACTCTTCTGTGGGTGAATTTTTTAATTTACTTTGACTGCGTAAAGCATTTATTGTAATTCTGTGCGCAAGAGTTACTTCATTTTTACTGTTACATTCATGTATTTTTTTAACATTTTATTTTCCCTGTGTACATATCATTTTCATTCGTCGTAATGTTTTAGCTTCATATTTCATTTCGTACCAACCATTTATAACGTCGGGTACAAAAAATAGTGTTATGTGGGGCCATATTACGGATATATGCTCCTTGCAATATTTATAAAGTAAAATGTTCTTTTAAATCATCCGTATAAAAATTTAAAAGACATTTGAATAGAAAACATCTAACTGCATCATTGTTAGAAGTGCAATTGGAACCATTTAGTGCGAATAATGCAAGGACACCTGAAATTCGCCAACCGTCACATATGCCATCAGTATATTGTTTACTCATATCTTCACTTATATTTAAACTAAATCAAACAGGAGACTATAATATTTTTATAGCAAACTGTTCTAAGTCTGTATATATAAAGGAAAGTTTTCAATATCTTAAATAGTATAATTTTGTATAGTAACGGTGTCCGTTGGAAGTCGGTCCATAACACGCAAAAATATTGAATACTTGATGTAGAGTGTTTACATTGCACACTCCCAACCAAACATCCGACAAGAACGTATGTACATGTGCCGCGTACGGTCCATTTTTTTTTGTAACCGATATACGTTTTTTTGTAACAGATGTACGAGTATTTTTACATATAGAAAATAAGGTCACCTACTGCGAAAAAATACTGATTTCATACACCTCTATTTCGGAATTCCATGCGGACAAGTTTGCAAGGAACTGCTATTGTATTATTAAAACTGTTAAAACCGTTTTTTGAATAAGTAAACGCATTCTGATTATTCTGCATTATAAATGTTAACGAAAACTATTTGGTTTCGTCCACAAAAGCCACATTTTCAAACTAATTCGTCTGCAAATAACAGTTATTTGCACGTAACTGTATCGATATCGATATCGAACAGTCTTTTGATTAGGATCTGATTTTAAATTATATTACAACCATGCTAAGTTAACGTGACTCGAGGGAAATAAAACAATCACGTGAGCGATATATCGATAGAGGCTGTTATGGAACGAGTACACAGAACATGGTAAAAGCTGCGAGAAGCTAAATGTATGCACTATTGGCAATAATTGTAGAAACGTTTAAATTCAAAGTGACTAGGTTTTCTGTCGTAAAACAATCCTAAGTTTTAAGTATTAATAGCAATAAACATTATAGCAATAACAATACTGAAAACAAAACGAACTTCTCAAAATAACTTAATATTTTACGAATATTCGTGAGTTCCACAAACATCTATCTTAATTCTGAGCAAAAATGTAACCTTTGTTTCTATATTAAGGTATATTTCCACCTTTAACATTTCGCACCAAGTCCGTGATGATACATCCAGCTCCATCCCATCGTTTCGCTAACGACGCGACGTCGCTAAAGCGGCTGCCTTAGCAGCTCGAAACGGGCACTGCCCTTAACAAAGGGGGCAAACAGTGCGAGAGGGACAGAACGATACCGGATTGCGTTTAGCCTTGCGAAAAATTAAAATTCAAATTGTAAGAAAATTAAAATTCGCAAAGCAAGAAGATCTTATTCGAGATTGCCTCCCTCTCCCTCGTTTGTGTCGTCGTCTCGCTCGTGCCAGCAAGTTTTCTTTTCTAAACCTACGCAATAAAGAGACGGACAGCGAGGGAAATTCTGTGGAAAACGCCCTGTCGGATTATATTGAATTTTAAATAAAAAATAAACCTGTTTACGAGAAATTTGCCAGTCATTCGACTCAGTACTTGAAATATGCGCAATAGGCATCGACTCAAAGGTCGGCAACCCTGTCGGTCAACATTTTCTTTCGTATCGTTACTAATTTAAAACCATTAGTTTCAAAAGATAGTTTAACTAATTTACTGGTTACCGTAACAAATTTGTAGAAATATTTTTTTAACTTTGCTTCTACCTCGTTTCTCCTGAGAAAATATTTTTTTCAAAATATGCACCATTTAAAATAATTACCAAAACGTTTTGTTACTACTTTGCAAACGTTTTGCAATGACGAACGGAGAAACACATAGACAGCATACTTGGAAGTAGATCATCAGTAATATATTGCATAAAGATTCATGGAAAAGTGAAATATTTAGTGAGATACGCTTAAATTCATTTTAAAATTCCCTTAAGATGGACATCTTTACATTTTAAGATTCCTATAAGATTCCCATTTAAGATTCCCATAAGATAAGATTGATCATTCATCAAAAATATTGACAAAAGGTATTTGCGATTGCGTTTGACTCATTATATAACACACTCGCACTCGGCAACCATATTAATTTACAGAAGAGTGCTACTCAACATTAATAATAAAAAGATTTAGCATCATCGTATTTATAGTTGTGTGTTGGGTTGATCACAAGGCATACGGCCTTTGGCGGCGCGGTGCACCGCCGGGACCCCGGTTCGGTTCCTGATCGCCCGTCGATCGGAGCTGAACTGTTGTTCTGGTCGTATGAGATTGCTCTCGTAGCCATAAATTCTCCTTATATATCGATTAGATACATTAAAGTAGATATATAAATAAATAAATATTCTCTATAATAAATGTATGTCATTATGTACGTAATACATTTTTTTAAATATTTCCCGTTCTACAACGACTTTTCTTTCAAATTATATACACCACATGTACAATTGTATATACCACATTATATACACCACATTGTGTATTTGGACAACATGTTACATTAATAAATCCATTACTTCGCGAGATGTTTTGTTGTGCGGAGGAACAAGCTGTGGAGTAAGATTTAGAGAATGGAAAAAAACCTTTTTCCGAAAATATGTCAATTTTAGTAACGAAATATATTCATCGATTTTATCTATCGGTAATGAAACCATAAGACAAATGTTAGTTTGGTTACAGTCAATGAGCTATTGTTATACTTAAATTTAAACATCGTCACTTAGCATCAGCTCGACAAAAATAGGTTGATAATAATAAATCGAGAATGTATCACTGACAGCTTTCCCCTCAATTTAAAAAGCTAAAATACGCTAATCCCAGACAATAGCAACTGGAGCACTTAAAATGCTGATTTCAATATTATAGATACTCCAGTTTGAAGTTATAAAACATAAAAAAATATCTGGAACTAACACGATATGGTCCATTGATAAGCAGAATTTTGGACGAAACAGTTTGTTTTTCACGCATATTTGTATAAATACATGTTTTGGAGTTTCTATTTCTTCGCAGATTCCCAACACCTTAATGTATTTTAATGTCTATACATATAAAATAGTAAAAAACTGAGTCTACATTGAATATTTTTAAATAAAACTAAATGCTACCCACTAAAGACACGCTACTAAGGTTAAAACAACAATTTTTAGAATTTTTGTCGGTTTCTGTTAATTTGTCTGTTTGTCTGTATGCACCTTCGTTGTGCACGCTAATCTCAGCAACGGCTGAACCGTTTTAGATTAAATTTTCAGTGATGTATTTAGATTAACTTGGGCTAGCATTTAGGCTTGGTTTCATTTCAACCGGTTCACAAATAAAAAAGACACGTCAATCTTTCGTTATGCACTCTAATATCAAAACCAATAGAACTGCCAACAACGCCGTCTATTAGCATTTTTAATAAAATGTATGCTCGTTGAAATCTGAGGGAAAAAACACAACAAAATTCTTAAAAAAATCTCTTAATACGAATTCCACGCAAACGAAGTCTCAGTACAGCTAATATAATAATAAAATAATTGTACTGCCCTAAAACAAAAATTCAGATGAACAATCTTACCCAGATAATAATTTAAAAGGTAGAAATTTAAAGAGGTAGATTTTTTTAAAGATACAAATTAAAAGATCACGATCACTTAAAAAGTGACACTATATCGTTGTGTATTATGTGCGAGTTACAGCAATGTAATAAACTGTGTACAAAGCGTGTAATCACTATTTGTTGGTACGAATTTACACAACCAGCAAATTCTTAGTTATGAGTCGCTATAACCTAAAGTAACTTATTTCAAGTGACATATCACTTGAAATAAGTTACCACACAATTATGTATTAATGTGCGCTTTAGATATCTCCAAAAGATATTTCCAAATTTAGATCGCTTTGTACGCAGTTGAGTCTTTTAATTGACTTGTTATTTGATATCTTTATAGAAAATATAAAGAAAAGATCATAACAAGAACGATAATCTATCATTTTTAATCAAGATATACATGTCATCTCATTTTCCGGAATTAGCCAAGAATTGGGCCCTAAAATTTATTTATTTTGCACCCTAAAAATATAGTGTCACCATAAATACTGATTGCAAACTCAGATCCTAACCTCCCCTGGTTAGAGAAAAACGCTGTGACTCATTTTCATGATGAATTCCTTCCATGATATTAGTGGCTCTCGAATGGTTAAATGTTTTAATACATGCGAAAAAATATTGAGTTACTCGTATTGTGAAATTAAGTAAAGAGGTTGCAAATTTAAAGAAGAGAATTAAAGAAACTGTGGAAGTATTGTGTCTATTCACGCATGTCGGACGTCAATCCTGAATAATGTAATAAACAAATCTCACATTTGTACTACGGCCATAACGGTAACAAATCTACAATGATAGCTCGATATATCGAGTGTTACTCTTTAGAGTTACTACGAAAGTTTTGCTGGTTGGAATTACTACTCCATTCTAATGTTGCTTTTTGGAGTTACTACGAAAGCTCTGTATGGCTGATGTAGCTCGTAGAAGTTGCTACACCATTCTAGTGTTACTTTTTGGAGTTACTACGAAAGCTCTGTATCCCTAGTGTAACTCGTAGAAGTTGCTATACCATTCTAGTGTTGCTTTTTGGAGTTACTACGATAGCTCTGTATTTCTAGTGTCTCTTGTTGGAGTTGGAGTGAAAATGAAATACTGTTAATATTTGATGTTGATTTCTTATCGTAATTACTAAAATAATGAGAAATCTAATTGCCACACAATTTTCATATACTTTTCTTGCTGATCGGCAAAAAAATTATTAGGCATTTTTATTCATCAGTTGCTTAAAATAAAACGAACTGAAATATGTAAACTATAAATATTACATTAAGAACATTTAAAAAAAGAAGCGATCTTCACTTGTTTAAACGTATAAATAAACATCCACTGCCCGATATTTACGAAAGTTTATTAGCATATGCTAATAGAGATTAGTGTTATCCGTTGCAGTATAAAGACTCGCCAGCATTGGCGGTAAACAAAAACAATACTTTACCAAGTATCGGACAGAGAATTAAGCAAATACACCAACGAGTACGTTTGTACGTATTTACTTTCGTATTCATTACTTGAAAATAAAGTAGGACAATATTTAAATTAGTAAAATTGTATACGTACTCTTTGACATATCAATATTGCTGCAAGTTCATGACAGTATTAAAAAGTATAAGTTGTTCCCTTTTATATAAATCTAAAGCTCAACAGATAAAACCGAATACAAAGGTAAGACTCGAATCCTTGTTTATCTAACTACTAAGAGTCTGTGACATCTACGCTGGTGTAGAAGGAAAATTAAAATTTGGGAATTAGTTAGATTTTGATAGACATTCGAAAGACAGTTGTTAAAAATGGAAAGTTGTTATTAAAAATCTTAGGATGTAAGATTTTATTTGATTGGAAAAATATATTCGTCATCTAAATAAATATTGTATAACCTTCATTTCAAAAAATTTTCTGATATCATTGTGAACATCGAACGAGTCACGGTTTTTAAAATTCTCCTAAAAATGCCTACGTACAGCACCCCAAAAAACGTTCTCCTTACTGAAATTATGCAAGAAGAACTTTAGACGATTTCTTAAACAGTGGCATATATTGAATCTTTAAATATCTTAAATACGGTTTTTTATTTAAACCGCATCTTCACGAAAAATGGCCAAGTACACCATTAAAGTTTTGGAATTCACTTTTTTATAGATTTTTTTTTATTTTTGACTTTATTATATTTTTCTATTACTTAACTAACCTCAACATAAATTTTTATCATAAGCCACCATTATAAATGTATAGTTTTATGACACTCTGTTCTACATTTATTTCAGATCACAGTGGACAATGAAAAAGGGTCTTGCTGAAAAGAAAAAATAGAACTAAACATTCCAAAGAAGAGACAAAGAAAGTGTAGGAAGGTACATTTAAGGAGAAAACATCCTGGAATATATTTACGGCAGTTCAAATGATGTTGAATGTTGTTTATCTGCTGTTGGCCAACAAATTTTAAATTTAATTCTTAAAGTAATATTAGTTATAATACTACAATTAAAAATATAATTGCAGTCATATCTCTAAATACTACGATTTCATCGTAACTTTTGTATTTAATATGCTAAAAAACACAAGTTCGACCCTATGTAATCAAAATTATTTTACAACCACATAATCCAGACCAAAATGACATGCTTCTGATTTAAATTGCAATATATCGAAAATAATAGAAAAAAAAATTAAAAAAGTATTTTCCGAATGAATTAACATCAACAAATCACACCTAAATAAAATATGTAATACATTTTCTTAATATTTATATTTTTTTAAGTACAAAACTCATCAACGAAAAATACAACATAATGTTGAAAAAAAACTAAAATTAAATGACATTGTATAAAAATAATTATTATTTATAAAACAGTAATAATACGATCCAGAACAAAACAACATTGAAATTAGTTGAATAATTTGGAGCAGATTTCGACAATTTATCGACGTAAGAAGTCCAGTATGTGTATCTGGTTTCAACCCATTTCTCAAAATTAAAAATCCATTCAAATTTTTTTAAACATGCCAAAAGTTAAATTAGAACAAAAAATGTAATTAAATTGGTTAATGTAAAAAAATTAGAACAAATAATATAATTAAATGGGGATAACCCGATTAGCGTCTACATGAAATAGTAAGTTTAAAATCACTTATATCGCATTGAGTTTGTTAAATAAACGTAATTTTTTTTTTAAATACCACATTTAAAAATATATAAATTTTACAACCAATTTACGACAATAACGAAATTAAAGTTTTCATTGAATGCAAAAAATAAAGTTCTCTTTCATTTGTAACTCCGGCCATATGTGAATGTGAAAGAAATACCCGCGTCTTTAAAACAAAATTTTATCCATGCATAAAATTTTATCATTAAATGTTAAAGAATCATAATAAAGTAATAAACTGTATAAACCTTTATCAAGTTTATACTAGCAAGATTTCATAATTTTGTATGTTATTAACAAAGAGATACTCCTGCAATTTCCCTTAAATAATTAAAAATATTTTACGACCGTAGGAAACGAATAGGATTAATTAATATTTAATTTTGAATTAATATTTGTAGTTTTCGCTCATCTATTTTTGATACAAAAAATACCAATATCTTCTACACGACGCTTTTCCCTTCGATATGCGACTTTCAACGTAACCTTGTCACGTCAGTTGGTGACAAGCCTCACACCTTAATTTCATCAGTTAACGACGATTTGACAGGAATGGTAAACCGTCTTTTTGCTACCGCATACTGTTATCATGGCAATATCGATTGCAAATATTAACATTATTTACCAGTTCATGGTGATGTACTTGAGGAGTCTGTACTTTTACGACTACTCCAAATAACAATATAGACCATTGAGGCAATGTGGTTATTTTACCGGTCTAAAGTAGAATTCAAGCCTACGTGCTTGCATTTAGTAATTTATGTCACTAAGAAATATGGACTACTAAAACAGCTACGAATTGTCATTTTAAAAAAATCTTCATCGATGCTAACAGAAAAAAAATAACTAGACACAAATAGTTTAATTTGAAAGGTCTAGCAAGCAAATAAATATTCTTAAACACTTTATGTTGGAAAGAAATCAATAAACTAAGTTACATGTTTCTTAAGCTCAGCTCACAATGGTTTCATCTGACAACTTTGACGTTTACAAAAGCCTCCCTCCGCCGCCACTCTCAGCGACAAACGCGCTCGGACTGTCTACAAAATCTCATCGCAAATCTACCGACTCGTTCCCCATCGGGCGGCGGCGACACAGAGTGAGCTAACTCATAAATAACGAAACAAAAATGTGCGGAGAGGGCCCAAAAAGTGAAACGCGGCCCGCAATGCAAATGGCAGCCGACTACAACGGTCAGAGCGACGCTTCGCCGCGGCGCTTGTCGCAAGCGACGCCGAGAAGAAGCGGCATCTTCTTTTCCACTCCCCGGACTCCTCTAATGACCTGGGCAGGCTAGGCAAAACATTTCTAATTTAAATAATGATATTGGAATGTAAATTTTATACAAAATAGGCAACTAACGGGCCGGAGGGGGCGGCGGGAGGACTGCCCCGCCCGCCCCCCGCTCGTAGATCCTGCCGAGTACGCCGTCTAAGATGGGAATGTTTTTATTCCTGTTTCTTTTATTAGCTGCCCCGAGTTCGCGAAGGACTTGCTTCTTTTCTATCCTTTGCAAATTTTCGTTTATGAGTTCGCTAAAAACTTATTGTAGATGGCCACGAGCGCAACGAACGCATGGCTTCAGAGGTAATATGTCGTAGAAGAAACATAAAATGAATTCAGAGAGAAAAAAATTGTTTCTTTATGCTTTACCACGTACCTACCACTATCTACTTTCAAACTATATCCTACGCTGAAATAATAGATTTCTCATCATTTCTCATCCATATTTGTACTATCTAATGTACCTAAAGACAATATGTCATAAAAGAGATCCGCACAAGATAACGGAAATAACTTCATCTCGTGTGCGTGGTTGGATACGACGTGAAACTTTACATTAACAATACTTTTTTATTAACACTAACGAACAACCCATCCTGGCTTTATCTGGGTGAAAAGGGCCGTGACACTAGTCACTTTAAGCAATACTATTATGAAAGTTTCACGCCAATCGGTTACAACGCTCTCTTGTCAAACTCTGAACAACAAAGAAATCAATAAACAAAACGTTCCTCTTCATTAAGTCATATAACGAATAAATAGCTTAATTTAGTCGCCGACAATACTCATTACCGTTATCGTAAGAACTAGATATGTGTTCGATGTCAACTTAGACTAGGTAGATCAGATACACTCTTTATAAAACAATACCGAAATTTAAGTATGAATACTTAAAATCCTTTACTTTTTATAATATGTATGAATTAAAAGTTAATCTACCATACGACTGTAGATATATCAAATCCACCTCTATTTAATTGAAGATGCTAAGAAGTCTGACAAAACTGTTCGGTTTTCTAACCAGCCCCTACGAACCGGCGAAATCAGGATAAGTATTTAGACATAGCCTAGATAATACTGCCCTCATAAACAAATTGAGTTTGATGTATACATGTGTGACCAGGATTCCTTTGTCTAACGTCTGTAAAGCTCATATAGATCCAATACCTGTGGCAAGCGTCTTCCAAAAAATCGTTAAACATCGGGAAAACATGAAATTTTCAATATTTTTTTATTTTCTCCGCCTATTATCGCCAAATTACCTAAGAGATTCACCGTTAAGGGAAATATCGTAGGCATTTCATAAAAATCAGGTAATTTCATAATTTCATTACCGTACGCTTTATTCCTATTATCTTTTGAATTTTATCAGCAAGAAGAACTCTTTTTATGATTAAATAGCATTAATGACAAATATATGACACTTAATTTTGCATACGGGTACTTCAGTTTAAAATATATAAAAAAACATGTAGAATATAAAAAAATAAAGAAACAAATGAAAATTGTGCGTGTACAGTATGCGCGTTAGAAGTTATACTTCTTTGGCATAATACAAGAATAACTTTATTTAGCACGCAAATAATTAATGGAAATAGAATAATAAAACACTTGAACATGATTATAAATACGATTGGTAAAATCTAAATTCAAACAAATAATTAAATTTTAAGAATTAAAATTTATTTGACAGATGAGTATTCCGCCATTTTACTTTCTGCTGGCTTTTAATTGTAAGCCAATCATCTGCCAAACCGTTTTTCTAAACACGTGTTTATATTAAACTGAACGCCGAGTATTCATCACCCACTGTACCTACATATGTTTACTATCATTATTACAGGTATTGACTTTTTCTATTGTTCGGTTCTCGGCTTTAGAATTAATATCGTCGCGTGTTTCACAGCCCGTCCACTATTTTTTCAATTTTAAATTTGCTTCCTAAACATTATTTCTATGTCACCAGACTGTAAGTCGAGTAATAACTTTGTTAAGAAGAAAACCTAAAAAGAAGAGACGGGTTCTGATAAATCGAAACAAAATAGAGAAAAATATTATAAATTAATTGTATACGAATAAAAGTAAATATTTTTGTCGGTTATCCTAACTAATAGACAATATAATGGAATGGATATAACCCTACGATAATTTTATACGCTCTTCCAAAACAACAAAAATTGGAACCAGTCAAAATAGAACCCAAAAGCGTCACATCAATATCCTAGCTCCTCCGACCACTACCCCAAACATCTCGCAACAACTACTTAAAACAGAAGAATATTTTCCATCTCAAATAAAACGGTCCAGTACAATGACAAGGCTCCCCCCTCCCGTCGGCGCCACCGCCACCCTCTAACCCCCGGTTTCCGTTGCCATCCCCACTCCGGCCTCCATATCTTTTTGCGTGTATTTTCTTCTTATTTTTCCCTGAAAACAATTGGCAGAGATAAGGAAAAAGGGTAATAAACGAGCGAGTATTTCCTTGCCCGCTCGAGTCTCGCCCCGTTCTGGGAGTGGATTGTGTGTTTGTATATTTGCCGGGGGGCGAGGGGGGGCAAGGTAGTTAAGGGTTTAATTAATAGTTTTAGGTTTAGAGAACGAGTACAGGCGTCAGGATATCTCAAACAAAGATGATTTAAAAAATAGCCACCGGGAGCTTGGCTCTCTTATATATTATCATACACACCACAGACAACGTCCTAAAAATGGATGAACAAAGGAATTTTTAAGTTTCTAGTTGTTTGTCAATACTAATAAAGTTTATGAATATCACTACGAGTCCAATTACTATTTTCTTTATTTTTTATTGTTCTAAAAAATGTAGTTCTAAATGTTGGAAGTTTTAAAGTTGTTTATCAATATTAATAACCTTTTTAAATGTTACTACGAGCAAAATTACTTTTTTTTAATAATTTTTTATTGTTCTAAAGACAAATTTAATTGTTGAAAATGTTGAAGTTATTTATCAATACCAATAACGTTTATAAATATTACTACTAGTAAAATTACTTTTTTTCATTATTTGTTATTGTTCTATAGATACGAGTTCTAAATTTGAAGTTGTCAATAACGTTACTAAAATAAACGTTACTAACAACGTTTATGAATATTACTACGAGTATAATTACTTTTTTCCATAATTATTTTTGTTCTAAAGACACTTCTAAATGTTGAAATGTTGTTGTTGTGTTGCTGTTTATTAATATCAATAATGTTTACGTATATTGCTAGTAGTACAATTAATTTTTCACTATTTTTTGTTGTTCTAAATGTTGTCTAAATAGTATTAATTAGACAGCATTGGGAAATATACACTTGGAAATATTGTATGATTTTCGAAAACAGTTTTTGAGGCACAAAAAATCAAAAGTAATCCGTCATGTCATAGAAATGAATCTGATTTAAAACGTTTTAATAAATAGTACCGGTCAATACTTTAAGAAATAGTTTTATAAAATATTTTGTTCATTAAAATTAATTATTTGAAACTTGATTGTTTTTTTTAATTCTGATATGATTTTAAATCTATATCCGCACTTATAATAAAATTGTAGATTTAGCATGTCTTTACATTAAAGACATTTACGATAAAACGATTAAGAAGAATATTATGAAAAAAATAGGAAAAAAAATATTATTTTTAAACTTTTGTCTGCTTATCTGTTTGTCTGTGTGTATGTTTATTTGTTGTCACGCGAGAACCACTAAAGTTATCTTCGTAGGTTTTTCACTGGTTTAGCCAATATGACCTGAGGTAATAAACTGAAGCTTCGTTTTATTGCTATTAAAAAGAAGATATGGTAATTTGATATATTTCAATAAAAAGCGTACTAAATTTAAAAAAATTTTATATCGTAATAATTATAGATGGCGTTACGTTTGTCCTACAAGTTGTTTTCAAAAGGTGCACGTGAACGTAGTCACGGCCCCAGAGTGTTGTTAATAAATAATGGAATTAATCAGATATGAGTTATTATAATCATTAAAAAGTTTAAAACGTCAGTTAACACATTCAGTGCAGCAAGTAATTTGGGACATGTTATGCCACAGCGATATAATGGGACACTTTAACGTCGAATGTATCTTTTTTCTTCACTAAATTCCTTTATTTTTCTGTTGTCTATTTTTCATATAATTTTTTTCGGAGAGGATTCGATATCTGTCCGTAATTGTACATTTTCTATATTAATAACAACTCAACATGCGCATTGAACGTGTTAAGAGCACGAAATTACCGCTCTATCTGGAGAAATATTTTTTTTGTGTTTTAAACTCGTTTCATAATATAATTTTATATAATTACTATAGAACGTCTTCTAAGTGCGTTTAAAGAAACCTAATTAAAACTCGTAACATATTTTTATTTTAAAAAAAGTAAATCTTATATGCAATTTTATAAGAATTTCGGACGGCCACTTTAAATCTGACATATTGAATTTTGAAAATTAGTTTTGTACTACTTTCAAAATCCAATATGGCGGCTTTCTTGTAGAATAATATGTCTACCAACATTTATACAAAAAAAAATTATTCCCAAATGGGGGTCATTTAGCGTCATTCTTCTTAGAAATTGTACCCCAGTATACTCGGAATGTAAGTAATATTGATAATGCATCTATTATTAATCATTCGTCTGTCCGTCTGTCTATTTCTCAAAACCCATTGAATATTTCAAGCAAATCTCTATATAATTTTTATACAATTCGTTCTTTTTGCAATTTCTTAAAAATATTTATGTTATTTATGTTATATCATTTTTCATTAATATAATCTGCTTTCGATCTATTGTTTATTCTCAAAGACTGTGAGGTTGAATATCATTTTTACGTAATTTTACTATCCATAACATATTTTTCTATTAAAAAACTATTTTATTATAAAATTTATTTTTTCTTTTATTGTTATAGGTGCAATGTTTTATTATTTCAGAACTGAAAGGAACAACACCTACAGCATGCGCATAAACTAAAAAACTACGCCATAAAAAAAACAAAGAGACAAAAAAACAGATTTCGAACCACCTAATACGGCCCGCTCACCGGCCGCTCTGAGCAACAAATGCGGGGGAGAATGTCCAAGATAGAGGAATAAGAAACACCTCCCCTTCCCTTCGACCCTCCTTTTACCCAGCGCCGGCGAGCCACCCGCTGGCCCCGCCCCCACCCCGCTACGCCCCCCGCGCCAGTGGCGACTCGATATTTTTTTGTTCGGCTCTCTAAATACTAAGTTGTATGAATATAGGTAAATGTATTTCGTATTTTTATTGTGACTGTGTGTATCCGTGTTTGCGAATTTGTGTGTGTGCGTACTTGAATCAATGGGTGTAGGCAGAAATGTCTGGTTTACAAGTGTTGGTGTAAGAAGAGTTGAATAAGGTCCTAAAGGTCAGTGACGGCACGTTGCATAATTTTTTTATTTTATTTAATAATTAATTATGCTCATTTTTTGTTCCGTTAAAATATTTAATTGCAAAGAATTCATGCACAAATACATAAATAATTACGAAGTAATAGAAGAGCTATTAAATAAATTAAAATAAAAATGTGTGAAACCATGACTAATTTTTTTCGGAATTAAGTGCTACAAAAGGATTTTAAAGAGTTATTAAATCATAATAAAATGTAGAATGGAAGTGACATTATAAATGTAGAAAGAAAGTGTCTACTTAAATATATTCAGCAACATGTACGCGAGTAAGTATGTGTATACTTACTCACGTACATGTTTCTTTCCTATAGGTAAATGTTTCTAAGTTCCGTTAATAACATTGAATATATTTGGCGTTAATTTTGTAGAAATTAATTATTCACAATCAAATGAAACTACGTGATGTAGTATTATTTCTATTTTTTTTAAGTTCTTTACCACGACCTAGGTTTCGTTGTACTATAACATATTCAGGTGGTCTGCTTTGCTAATAGCCCGCCTGAAGATGTTGTAATACAACGAAACCTAGGTCGTGGTAAAGAACTTAAAGAAAGTAGAAATAATACTACATCACGTAGTTTCATTTAATCCGGCAATAACATTTAACTAGGAACAAAATAGGTGCCGATTAACAGGATTTAAGTCACAAAGGCTTACCTATTATTTCTAAATACAAGTAACTTATCAATCGCCTCTTTTTCATTTTTCAAACCAAATCAGAAGTTTATTTAGAAAAAGTAAGGAATTTCCTTTAGAAAAAGTAAGGAAATAATAGGAATAATACAAGTAACTTATCAATCGCCTCTTTTTCATTTTTCAAACCAAATCAGAATTTCATTTAGAAAAAGTAAAAAGGGAAATATCTTCTATATTTCCTTCAAAACTTATTTCAAATGTGGGAACAACAATCTATTTCACTGAAACCATAAATTATATCTTTTAAAGACAAACTGATGTGCGGTTATATTTTACCATATGCATTTTTATCTATAAGCTGGCCTGAACTGAACATTTTCCTTTCTGATTTATAAAATTTATTTTTCTAGATTAAATGACGGCAAATTATATCTGTCTTGTCAATGGCTGGTGTCAAAATCTATCACAGGAAAAGTAATAATGCAAACACTAGCTTTAAAGCCATTTCCATCGCTTCAATACCATCGCTTATATCGTTATTACACAACAGCGTAGCAAGAAGTGTTGTGTATTCAGGGTTCAAATGCGTAACTATGTGAGTTGCTATATTTCCTTGTAAGATCGAAACGACTCAACCCATTTTGATATACAGTGTACAGCTAAAATTTATCCCAAGTGCCATAGTATGTGTGAAAGTCACAATAAAATTTAAATAGCACCCGTAAAATTTAAATTTATAATACGATAAAATTTTTCCAGCAAAACCTAATTAAGACGTCAAGGCCTCGTTTGGAAGATCCAAAAATATATGTCAAAGTAAGTAAAAATTATTAGAGAACAGATAAGGAAAAATTATAAATAATGAACCACTTAATAACAAATATCCGTGGTCCTTTATGTTTTCAACCAAACAATTAGGCTTCAAAAATTATTGAAAATCATTGAAAGGATACAAGTAAACAATTAATTAAAAATATGAAAACATTATTAATTAAGAAATCTAACAGTAGACTGCTGTCAAGTTTCTATCTTTACATGTCATACTCTGAGCCGGGAAAATTATACTTTTTTTATTAAAAACCTGTCTGCAAACAGACTGGTTTAAATCTGAAGCATAACGTATCGTGCTCTAAACAGGTAAATATATTATTTAAAATTCCTTGGCGAATAGGAAGTTATGTCTTTAAAATTAATATAAGGGTCCATGATTGCAATGAAAATTTAATTAAAAACATGACTAGGTTATAATCTAGACTATTTGACGTATCATATATTTCAAACTTCTATGCATAAGATGAAATTTACTTTAAATTAAAATCTCATTGTAATATGACGTTTAGACCAAAATTTTAATAAAAATATTCATTCTCACAAATGACAAATGACCTAGCATTTATTTAGTAAAAAAATTTGAAAAGAAAACAAAATTGCATAAAATTGTGTAGCATAAAATAATTACTTCAAATTTTCATATCTCCAAACGTGTAATGGAGTGTGAAACTAACTGCTTTATACATACGTATTTTTTTTATTTTTAGGTTCCTTACCTCAAAAAGTAAAAATTTGATCCTTATATAATGACTCACATATCCTTATATCCGCCTAAGGTGAAAAGTTGGCACTTTATAGAGTTTATTAAATTCCATGTTTTGCAATAGCAAAGAACCTACAAAATATTTATTTGAGAATATTTGAGAGATGAGTTTGATAAAAAAATATTTCCCAATATTTTGTGGGCGATATCAATTGCTAGGATAAGTTGCAAGGATTCAAAAGCAATTTTTTTTAAATTTCATGTGAAATTATTCAGTATCCTGAAAACAACCACATCCTATTGCTGAAAACAACCACAAACAATATGAAACTGCTAAAATTAGGAAAAAACAAGAATGCTTGTTATTTACCTAAAATTTACAGCTAAACTATAATGGTTATCCTGTTTCTCACGGCTTTTGAGAAACTGTCCATATTTTGATATTTGTGAAATTTCTCCTAAACAATATATTTATGTAGTGAAAAATAATATAAATATTTTTCTAAATTGTAAATAGAAATACTACTGAGGAGAAAATGTTAAAGAACTATATGACAATTCTCAACCATTTCTGAAAAAAACTGCTGTCAAAGATGCGATTTCAAGTAAAAAACAATTATGTTTTGTTTACAAAAAATCAAATATAGTCAGTTTGATGCAAGGAATTATCTGCATAAAAGGTAGACGCGTTCTTTATAATTTGTATACCTATATTTAAAATATAATAAAAATGTACATGTCACTCGTACAAGTGATTCTGTATAGCAAACTGAATAGAAAATATTAGAAACTCTATGACCATTCTCAACCATTTCTGAAAAAATTACTCTCAAAATTGCGATGTTTAAAAAAAATTTATTTTTTACAAAAACTCTATTCAAACGTACTCAGTTTGATGCATATAATCACTTGTATGAATCGAAAATACGTTCTCTGGTACGCTTCTTTGTTTACTAAAAATAATACGTAATACTTACCTGTATACAAACCCCAAACGGAGCAAGCTCTACCCGTACTTAACAAATAATAAATTTTCGTAAATCTATTTATTCAATAGATTCCTTTAATTTGAAAAATTTTGTATTAAATATTTCTTAGAATACACGTTTAATACAGTAACATAATTTTATTTTCAATTATTTATAAATTAAGCGTAAATTTAACATCAAAATTTTCAAAATAAAAACCGATAAAGAATTAACCGCACGCCAATGCAACCTATGCTTGGACCCAGAATCTAACGCCGGCCCTCTCTCTCACCCATATTTCTTCGCTTTCCCCATCCCGCCTCCTCGTGCCTTTACCAGTAGAAGGGAGGCGTTTTTAGCGAATATTTAAATATCGAACGTCTTTCCGGGTAGGCGAGGTGGGGGAAGGAGAACGGGGCCGAACGAATAATAATAACAGTGAGCGGCAAAGCAAAGAAAGAACGGCGGAAAGAAAGAAGAACCGAAGAGAAAGGATAGAAAAATATACTTAGGTACGGGGCGTAATAAAAAAGGTTGTAGTGATGTTTGTGAACGGGCTGTGCTTTATACCTACGTAGGCATGAAACTAGGGTGTGAGCGACGAAGGACATATCTTTATAATTTTAAATGATCATTTGAAATAAAAATATAGCTTCGTCGTCATATGAAAGAAAAGTTATTGATAAATAATGAAATATTCTGAAATTGCTTTTTATCTCAACGTGTTAATTCTTTGTGTGCGACTTTTATTAATTATTTACGTTATTCACTACCATATATCCAACACAAGTTGCATTAAAAATGCATATATATTGATAGAAGTTCATGCATTTACATATGCATGTAGTTAAAAGTAAAAAAACTATTATTTTCAAATTAATAAAAGATCCTATTGGTTAGAAGAACCTTTGCTGAATATAATTTGTTTTACATATAAATATATTGAAGGATAATTGTAAAGTTTATATTGGGAGGAAGGGGCACCAAAAAATCGTTAAATATAATATTATTCATATATACTGCTATTATATATATTACGTATACTTTATACAAAAAATCTATAAAATCTTTGCAGCTAAACATAAACTAGATTCCGCGTACTTATATAGATTAAATGGCCAGTATACTCTATATATATATATATATATATATATATATATATATATATATATATGTGTATATATATATATATATATATGTGTATATATATATATATATATACATATATATATACATATATATATATATATATATATATATATATATATATATATATATATATATATATATATATATTGAAGTAACAGTAATAAGAGAATAAGAAGCTATATAAAATTATTTGGTGAATACTCCAAAAGAGCTCAGAATTAAAATAACGGTCGACGTACATAATTTCATTCTCTAAAAATTTCATGAATTCTCGTTCGATTTTATATTCTCCTGGGTTTGTCAAAATACTCCGAAAATGATGCATCACAAATGCGATGAATATAGGCTTTAGAAGTGAAACTTCTTTTTTCAGTGTTTAAGGTAGTAATTTCAAAAATAAGACCATAACCGAAAGTGAAATATATCGTTAGTACGGAGGATAAGCAATAGATGAATCCCCCTCTCCTGCTGCCCAAAGTACACCTAGCTTATTTCAGTTATCGTTACGCTTTCAGTCGTCGTAAAGGGTACAGTTGTTTTTGTCTATTAATAGTATTGAGATAATTGGTGTAAAAAAATATGTTAATATCGTATGCATTATTCTCTTCATTAAATGTGGACATTAAAAAAACTAAAATCATAATAATAATATTTAGGGGTTAGCAAGATTAAAACAATTAGCGTAAATCTTCGTTAGGTACCTAGTCACTTTAAAATAACATTATATATTCTCTACCAATATCTTTTTGGTTTTTATTTTACCATTACGTTAATATTTTCCTTCTTCATTTTCGAAATAACATTAAAAATGAAAAAAATAACATCAACCCGCGTGGCGTGACACACTTTTTTAGATTTCTTTATATTTTCTATATAAAAAACTCCTTGTGCTCATTAGAAAAACACATCCTGTGTTAAATTGCGCAGCGAAATATTGATTTTCTTACTCAGAAGTTACGCGATGAAAACAACATTGGCTTCGCATGTTGAACGTTTCATACGCTTTAAGAAATTGTTCCATCATTGAAAATAAATACTTGATAGCTTTATTCCCGTTTTTATTCAACGAGGATATAGCTCAGTGGTAGAGTATTCGACTGCAGATCGAGAGGACCCTGGTTCAAATCCGGGTGTAACCTTAACTTTTGAGAATATTTTTATTACCCATATTTAATTACGATTGTTACTTTGTTAGTAAATTTATTTGGTAGATTCATCTTTACGTACTTTTGGTCTAAATTTTGATAGCATACAGTCCAATTGCCTACCATTATCATAATAGCCCAGTAAGAATGTCCTTTTTTCATCAAGAGAATAGTGCAGTAAATTGTTATATGATTATTCGCACTAAACTTTTCTCTGTAATATTGTTAAGGGTTGCCTCTCGAGTAATATGCTCAGTTGCCGTGGTAGAAAGTATTCAGTAAGCTTTGCGAAAACATTAAACAAAAATAAAGAAAAAAAGGCAGAGCCCTTTTGTTAAATTTGTATTTTCAGAAAAACAGCGCGTCAAAGATTGTAAATGGTTTTGGTAAAATATCTCAAACTCTTTTTAATATTAATATTGTTCGAGATTTAGCAGCAGATGCATAGTACGTACGGTTCATGGGCCCTACAAATCAGCCTTTAAATTTTCCTTTGTAAAAATAAATTTCAAAATGATATTTGAAATCATCTTCCTCTTCATATCTGGGACATATAACAACGCCGCATCATCTTTACTGAAAAATGAATATTTTATCGGATTATCCACATTACGCGAAAAAGCTCTTAACAAGTGCTTTGTATACTTACAATGTTTTTCAAATGAACTGAAGGGTATTCATAGTTCTTTTACAGATATTACACGTAAAATCATATTATATTTAATATAAGTATGAAACAAATAAACACTAAAGAAAACAAAACAAAACATTCTACTAAACTGTTTTTTATATCATTCAATAGTCTTAAGCAAATTATTAACTTTATTCCTTACTTAAAGTCACCACCAGCAGCTAATTAGATAAGGAAATTATCAAGCATTTTAATTCTAAAATAGAAAAAAAATTACATTCGAAAGCAAATAAATATACGAAGTAAAACTTAACGGAATTCAATACATAACTAGAACAGAATATTATGGGTCCTATCAATAAACCCGTTAATATATTAGATATATCTCAGATACTACCCTCTGCCCGCGTTTCCTTTATAAATGTACCAATACTACTGCACCGGCTAAGCATAGGGTGGACCTGAATAATTTTATACTTTATTAATTATGCAATCGACGAAATGCTTTAAAACGGAACTGCGTAAATACATCTCGCTTTGTAGCTGGCTCGATTTGTAATAACTACCTTCTTAATTAATCGTGTCGATTTTTATGTATATAAATACTGTGCAACTATTTTGTCCGTTTGCTTCATTGTCAGTAAAGATATTAAAATACTTATGAAAGGGCAAGTGTAAAATCCGTGTTTAGATGCTTGTGTTGAACGTAATCGAATTAAAATGTAAATCATCGACTTTAGCCTATGCGCATTTTCTCTTAAGGTCCGGCATTATCTCTTTGATATGTTACTATCGCAACCTTTTGTACAAATTATAATATTTAACGCGTTGCCCCGAGAGAGGTGAGATCTAGTATTCACGTCCCGCCATCTACTGGCATGTGAGTAGTACTACAACTAAATTTATGTTATTGAAAACACCAACAGGGATTATGCTATTTCTCGAGTTAAAATTAGCCTTTATGTTAATTTGAAAACATTAAACTATTTTTCAATTATACAATTTTAATTACATACCATCTACACAAAGTTTCACAAAATTTTGTGTAAACACAAACTGTTTATGCGTGATTGAATAACAATCGTCCCGACTAGAGTCATTTCTTCATATATTTCCTTGATGCACTTTGCTTGTTCCGAAAATTATTAAACGTTTCCAATATATGATAACCTGATGCGATTTTCTAGACGACTTCATTATCTAATACAACAGGGAAAATAGAAATAATCAGCGCAAGCAATAGTCGAACTTAGTGGTCGTGGAGATAAATAAATTTGATATATTCGTCTGTAATTTTCTAATTTAGCTTTTATATATTTTTCCCGTTTACTAAAACGAATATTTAAAAAAATTGTCTATCTGTCTTTACGAACTGATTTAACTGACTAACTTCTAAAAACGATTGTATCTATCGGTTTTTATTAAAAATAGATAGTAATTCGATGACCAACCTTATTTTTGTCTTATCGTGATATCGTAATGATTCAGCAGTTGTGATGATGAAATTTCACATACAAAAATAAACAAAAACCTCCGCCAAAGATACGGTGCGCCACGTTACGGGAACACGTGGGAGCGGTCAGGGAAATAGAGGGAGGGAACGCAAACCGGTCCGCGCAGGATTTTGGAAGTCCGTGCGGACAAAGTCGCAAGGTACCGCGAGTTACCTATAAATTGTAAAGTGTTATATACACTTACAATATAGATTCGGTGTTTACATTTATATAGCTTAATGTGTAAAAACAAATGTGTACGGTAATCACCCTTTTTAGAATAAGAAGAAAGAATTAACACAACTATTACAATATTACAAAGAGAAAAGTTTTTTTTTTGAAAAAAATTTTGTTTACTTTTGCGGCGGGTAAAGGGAGAGTGGGTAGCGTCAACACTCTTACCCGATTGAAATGAAACTTTCATTATCAGAGGTACTTGTTAAAGTGTCTGCATAGACTTAAGTTATATAATATATTATTTAGCACTCGTGAAAAATGAGCAACAACGATTTATATAAAAATTCGGTTTGTAAACTATAACAACTACATTACAATAATATACGAAGAGATCTACAATACATGAGCATGAAAATTTAAAATAAGGTTCGACTGTGCATATGGCTAATTATTATAAATTGCATGATGATGACTCAATTTCTGTTGCAAAATTGAACCAAAATAGTAATACTGTGTTAAAGAAACTACAGTTACATCAAAATAATATACGAAAGAATTATATATCGTAATGAAATCTATGAAAAACTTCTAGTACGTACTAGTATATAGCTAATATTATACATAATTTGTTACAAGCGTATTGCTGTTACAATACTGGATCGTATAGTTCTGTACTTAAGTAAAGTACCGAGTATCGAGTAATTAAATCGTTGAGCAATATGGTGTAAAAAAGTGACAAAATACGAACTACACTCATGGTCCCGTTTTAACTGAGGAAAGTAGACAGGTAGTCAAATAACATTCATAATTTAGAGGTATATTTTAGAGCTATTATTATTTACTTCCCAAAAAGAGGTGTTCTCTTCCATTATTACGGCATCAAGTAAATTTTAAAATATGCGGGCGGAATATTACTGCTACCGGAAAATCACCCGGTAGACACCGACCGGCGATAGGAAAACGAGGCCTCCGCCAAAAGAAACTCCGACAGGGATACATCGAAAAGAAGGAAAGGGTCAGAATGATCGAAGACCGAGAAGGGAAAATTCGGGTGGCGGGGGTGACCGACATCTTCTAGCCGGAAGTACTCCTGGATAACATTTTTAAAACGATTTCGGTTGCGAATATATCGGTAAACAAACAATTTTTAAAAATAACGTAATAATACTTTTTAACACTGTAGAGCTCCATTCATTGAGCTACAATTTTCTAGTATCAATAAACATATTCACAATTGATTTAATTGAGATTAAAAACTTTTAAATTTATTTCCCGAAGAAAACTTTATTTCGACTTCCATATGTATTTTTTAAACGTAGTCAAGGACTATATTTAAATGATTTGTTCCATTTCTCTATTTAATAATTTTGCGTCAAAAAGAGAAATTGCAACGAATGTGTAATTTAAATTGCAACGAGTGTGTAATTTTAAATAATCCCGAAAAATGCCTCCTCCTCCATTTTATAAAATAATTAGTAATATGGTCAAGAATAGACAGTAGTGTTCGTCAATATTATGTACATAGATATGCAACCGATCGAACGATGTTGAAAAGGGTTAAATCTCACAACAAAAACAATATATTCTATGAAGATATTATACCTCATTTCAAAAAAGAATTCTTCAACGTTGAAAAGATATGTTCTCCGCTAGACTATAATTTCTATCGTCGTTCAGAGTCGACTCTCAAACATTAGTAAGTCTATGAAATACATTTTTTAACCACGACGCCGATAAAATATGATTAAAAAATACTCCTAGAAATATGATTAAAGATGTAAATAACCTGCTTTTCTTAGTAAAGGTTATGGTAGTCATAATTCAGAGCTTCGGTTGGATTTGTTTGTTGTTTAAAGACAGAAAAACCTGATATAATATTAAACAATCTTCTATATTTTGAAGATTTCGTACGTTTCGTGATATTCGGCAGAAACTTAATTATTTTCGCCATGCCTACATTTATAATAGATGTAATTAGGTAACTATGTAATAATATGTACACAATAATATATAAAGGAAAATATAATTCAATGTAAGCTGATTACCTGTATTCACAAAATATTATTGTATAGGTATTTTAATTATTTTTAAAGAAATGGGGACAGAGACGAACTGATTTCCTAAAATTCTTTTTTCTTGCAATATTTTAAATGTTTATACACCTAGCCTTGGAGGCGATTAACAAATTTTGAGAAAGATGAAAAAATGCACAAAAAAGTTTGAGATGCAAAATATTTTTCTTCTTGTTATTGATGGGATTTTTAACATCAACTAATGAAAATAAATTAAGGTCACTAAAATTAATTTGATTTCTTTCCGTTCAACGAAAATCCATTTATAATATATAATTAATTATTATCCTTTGTAAAAAAATTGAAAATCGATTGTACACTGACGTAGTTGACATATTGCCATATACGAAGAATTACGTATTACATAGTTACGTACGTAAAAGATTACGTAAAATTAGTGTCAAAACTTATTTTGATGCAAATTTTACGTAATCTTTAGATGATTTTTTTTGCGCACAAGTTATCAAGCCGATCTAAATTAATTACTTTCTGTTTTCAATTATTAAATATAAATAATTTAATAATATTTAACGCGAGCCTGTGTTCATCGAGAGAGCTTAAAGCACAGCAAAGCTAAATTGATCTCCACATACACTTGACCGAAATTGAGCTTAAACACTCCGCAGAAAGGTCGGCGAATGCGCGACACTTTCCCGCAAAAGTTCGCGAGTTCCGGGAAAGTTGGGGGTGGCGAAAGTGAATATCGGGGGCGGTTCATTGAATTTTTCGAAACATAACCGCTTTCGGCATTTAGGACTACCGCAGCCGAGCATCCCGCGTGGTGAAAAGTTGTTTTTTGTTTGGTTAAAAACGGTTTATTAGCCTACGTGTAATTTTATTTCCTTCTATATAATTACTTTCATGTATCTAAAATGATTTAACCGTCAACTAATATTTCGAAGATACATACTCTTTTATGTTTCTTCAAAGATGTAGTTTGTATTTTAAGCATATAAACAATAGGCTGGGGGTATTTACGTAACAACGAGGTCAATATTATTTTTGGATCAAATCTTTCAAGACTACACCTACTACGTGTTTATTTATAACACATTACACTAGTTTCGTGGTGACTTCTAAAATAAATAAATAAATAAAAAAACGAAATAAAAAAAATATTCTTACCGTTATCTTATTCGATTGACTTCCACGGTTCCTCAGAGTTAAAAAGATTTTTCCAATCTTGTTAACTCTACAAAATCAGATGCTTCTTCAGGCCAAAGTATCTCAATAGTTTCTTTCTCAAATACATTCCTTTTCTTTCTTGAAATTGGTCTCATGCTGGTTATGGCAAGATGATCATCTATAGGTGATGGCTTTCTAGAGGATAACTGAGTAACAATTTATTTATACATTAAATTTGCATGAACCTCTGCTAATTCTATCATAATTTTACCGATATAATTGTAAATGTCAATTGCTCATCTCACAATTAGCTGTCTCCTCCAAAATTATCTCAGTTGGCAGTAAAACTTTCCGTGTGAGTTTGAAGCTAAACACTTTGTGGCGAGTGGACGGAATTGAATGCATCAGTATAATACGACATATAATTGTGACGTATTGAAGTGCCAATTTTTCTATAATTTCCTTTATATATCCAACTGCACTCGACATGTGCTTCAAGATAATTTTATGTGGATGAGAAGACAAAACAACAGTTATTCGTATTTCCATAATTTTTACTATTTAAACTATCTTTAGGTACATCTATTAGCAAGCAGTATTTTTATCTTTAATCCTTTTCAATTTTCGTCTCATTTTCCTCCTAACTTGTTTTCCAGTTTCCATCCTCAGTTGTAGTTTCTTCAAAAAAATTTTTTTTGTATTGAGAATAGTGAAATTTTAAAGAATATTACTTTATTTCCGGTTGCCTAATTAATGTGTTAAATTATTTCGGTTGTTTAACTATTAAGTAAATAACAAACATTATAATATCACCAATATCGAAATGAAAATTATTTCAAACAATCTTATAAGTAAATATCATAAAATATTTTTTAAAAATTAAAAATTAAAATTGTAAGTAAACATCGTAAAATATTTTAAATATAGCCCACCTGAAGATGTTGTAATACAACGAAACTAGGGCGTGGTAAAGAACTTAAAGAAAGTAGAATTAATACTACATCATGTAGTTTCATTTAATTGCAAATAATTAATTTCTACAAAATTAACGCCAAATATATTGAAAAAATTGAAATACCAAACTTATTAGTTAGTCTTCTTAAAAATTTACTTAACGTATCATGTTCATATAATAGAGTAAATGCGTTAAAAGTTTTCGCGTGAAACAAGTACTATCGCATTTAAATAAGTTCTTAAACCGCTAAAATTGTTAGTGATAATATCGCAGGTAATATTAGTGAATTGGCTTTAAACTAAATTTAATCTAGATACCCCTACTGTTATCCGTTTTTTGGGATAGAGTCATTCACATTGATCATCAAACTATATAAAGTACCTCAATCAACATCATTTTGAGAGTATTTGTGATACATAAAAGTATTTCTGTAAATTAACCAGTTTTATTATTCACTAATGTAAGTCAATAGGATTAATACACAATAATTCGTATGTAAAAACAAAAGTGACTGATAGTTCACTTAAATAAATGAATAGTTTTTAAATAAGTCGCTAAATATTTTATTTGTACTGTTTATTCAGTAGTTTTAAGTTATATTTTCGGATTCAGGTATTTTACGCAATGAATATTCATTATGTTTAATATTTTCTATATTCAAAAATTTTTTGCTTGAATATTCATTATGTTTAATATTTTCTATATTCGAAAATTTTTTTTCTTTGAAAAGCGTTAACTATTTCTTTCGCCGTTCCGTTGTTTTCTATTGATGTTCGGAATTAACAGTCGTTTGAAAGTAAAGCATTATGAATTGAATTGTATATGACGGATAAAGAATTAACTCCATATCACATTCAACGACGTTCTCTGGATCTATAAAATAGCCAGATACTGAAGGGCTGAGTACTGAAGGGCTGAGTAACAATTTTATTGTTTTCCTGGAGATAAATTTTAAAATACTCTTTCGTATTTTCTAAAATCGAGATTATCTCAACGTACTATGACAATTTTCAATTTTTTCTCAGAAAAAATACGTAACCGATTGTCTTCTTATCTTTTAAACAACGTATCTGCTCCTTTTCGTCACCAAAAATATTAAAAACGATATTCAACTATAGATTTTGTATACATTTCTATCATCCATCCACTCATTTTACTTCTGCGTTTCACATAAATAGTATAGGATATCACCGAGCATCAAGGTTCTTCAATTCTAAATCTTTTAGCAAAATAAAATATACCAGTAATATCTTGAGTTTGTCTCATGCTATATATTGAACTTAGTCCATTTTAATAACAGATAGATTTATTTTGCCGCTTTGACAGTTCATTAATTTCCATAGCTAATTCATATTGCAAATTATACTTCATAGCAATAGACTTCATAGCAATAGTAAAACTTACACCTACATTACGTCAATGACCGGGGTCTCCCAAACGACGCAATATATTAAACTCCTATGAAAATGACTGCGAATTCTCTCGGAGTTTTGTCTCCACATTTATGTTATTAACGTAATATCGTAAATTGGCTTACACCACAAAGTAAATGATAAATAAAGACACAAAAATATTTTCATTTAGAACATTTTTAATATTACATGCAAATAAAATAGATGATGTTCTTAACTTCGTCTATATATGTATACTGTATCATACATTTTTATACTGTATCATAATTTAGTGTTTTATTTTAAATACCCATGCACGCATATATATATATATATATATATATATATATATATATATATATATATATATTTCTTTTTTTTTATTAGCTACTGGCGGTACCCACCAAATTCACACGGAAACCATTTGTTTTAATGCCCTAGAACCAGTATGATAACTATCGAAAATGTTTAGTCGATTATTCCAGTCGACTAAAATGCAATCTACAAACCAACATTTTACATGAACAACTTTAAAAAGCCATTTAGTTCATCCTTATTTACAATTGTACATTAATTTAAGCAAGTACCGCACGCTACTTTGACCGACAGAACCGCTTTTTACATCGTAATTGTGGTTCTTCTGTTAATTGCTGCTGTAAATAACGAAGTAGTATACGAAGCTGAAAAAATTGTACCAATTGATGTCACTGACTTTTCAAATTACCACAACATGAATTACGATCTGCTCCTCTCCTTCCCTAGCCAAGGTTACGTGTTGCCTTTATTTCAGTATTTATATAAAGTTAACAAATTTAAAGAGAGCAATTAGGGTATAAGGTAAGGAATGTCAAGTAATAACAGATTATGTAAGTATCAATTATTGCGTACGCTTCCCAAACCGTTGAAGAAATATTAATTTTGTCGTAGGAGAGAACCGTTGAGAAAAACCATTTCTATAAAGAAATTTCTAAACTGCGTATTACTACGAGCAGTCAAATCATAAGAGTAGCTTTTGGAAAAACAACTATATTTAACAGTTTATTTTCCAGTTTGTGGTGAAATTAAAAAAAACACGTTCAGGGTTTTTGTATGAAAAACTCCTATAAATAGCAATTAAAGTCTTTTGCCGTACATAAACAATTGAATATTTTTTTAAATATGCTTCACTAACTTAGAGTAAGCATCAAAAGTAGGTTTTAATGGCTTATAAACATAGAAACTACTAACAACTGTGCCTAATATATAATTAGTAGCTAATCACACGTCTTCAAATACAATAAATTTTTGTTATATATTAGATTAATGATACAGGTGTTGAGAATATAGAACAGTATATTTTATATCATTTTTATGCAGTTGCAATCACTGGTTCCTGCTTTACATAAATATATTTAATACTATTAGTATTGTATATTATAAGACAAGTAATCGATATGAAAGAAACATAAAAATATTAAGAAATAAGGTATGGTACACAAAATATAAATGCTTAAAGCTGATTTTTGACGTACGTCTATAAATGGACAAAGTTTTAGATATTAACAATTTTATTCTAATTTCGCAGAGAACTATAAACTTAAGAACTAATTATATTCTACTCCCCTATTCGATTAACATAAATATGTCATATTCTTATTTGAATTTGATGTGACCAAGTTCTACCAAACACTTAAACCACCCAATATTAGATAACAACATATAACGTCAAATATAAATTTAAAATAAAATTTAAGCAATGGGTATAAAATATAACGATATGAAAGAAATAAAATGAAAGGTCCTTAATAATTATCTGGAGAAATAAAAGTATTTGGCGAGGCTCTTGGAGCGCGAAGTTCCGCTCGGTAGAGTCCTTTATTTATATGACGGAACTGGGGAAGAATTTTAGCCAGGACTGTGCACCGATCCCGATTGTAATTCTGCTTTAAATTTAAATTCATTCATCATAACGTTTATTCCCTTTTTAAATTCATTCATCATTAAAGTTTATTCCCTTAAGTACCCATAACAGAAATAACAGATTTGACCGAATTAGATTATGTAGGAAACAAATAAACCAAAAAAAACGTTTTTATTTTTAATAGCCTAAAATACTCGTACAATTGCATTAAATACTAACTCAATCATTGCAGAGTTTCATATAACATTATCACTGATAAAGAATCTGTTACAAACGCTTATCGGTCTTAGGTCGTTTTGAAATAATATCGCTAAAAGAAAATTGATATTTTAATAAATTTTCGTATCAGCCGTCTAGCGGAAAACTTGTAATAGAAAAATTTTGTCAAAAGATATCATCCAATACTTCATTTATGGGAAAACTTCATTTGTTGGATGTTTACAAAGATCAAAAGAACCTAAAAATTAATGGACATCTATAAAAATTAATTATATTAAAAAAATATTGTAATCGATTCCACGAATCATATGCTTTTCATATTATTATATAATTTCTAGCCGTTTGAGATACTTTAAATAAAGATTATCATTTTTAAAATTATAATGAATTAATTGAAGTAGCGAAATTTCAAGCCATAACTAAATATGTAGTACATTGTCTCACCAAAATAATCACAAATAAAAGTTAACACACAAATTACCCTCCAACCTTACCAGAGGAACGCCAATAATGACAACCATTTTTCTATTGCACTCATGTGGATTTTATATTCCTTTGGGACCTAATCTTCCAGAGACGTTCAAATACATGAAAAAATGCGACTTTTTGGCCGGGCCTTTAACGATTTAAATAAAAAACAATTTGCCATCTATGCACCAAATACAGAGCCGGAGATTTATCCCGTTTGAATTCAACCTTTTCTTCTCAAATTTTTGTAAGATGGATTTGAAGTTTAAACTTCAAATCCACGCGACGAATTTTCCGAATCCGAAATCCTTGTCAATTTGCTGCCGAATACTATACAGCGAGAAAGTCTGAAGCTAAATGAAACTCACTTCAAATTTTAGAAGCTCTTAAAAGTGTACGTATGTACGTACAATTTTAAGAGCTTCTAATAAAGATAAAGAAAATATTTGCTGGAAGTTTAATTTGCTAAATGTGGAAATCTATCACGCCCAGAAAGAACATGTTCAATAACACAAGAATAGTAATCGTAACGCTTAACATAATATATGAATTTATTGAAAAATCTCTGGTATACGTTTAACCTTCCTATTTGTATTTATCGATTTCAGATATTTTAATCTGCTTCTCATTAGTATATTGTACAGTTTGAAAATCGTGGATCGAATCATGCTGTATTCTATTAAATATTGGCTATTCAATGAGGACAATAACTTTCCGCGTTTCCGATATTACAGCTAGCCCGATGTTATTTTAACATAATTATTTCTTAAACAAAAAGTTCCACCCTTAAACGTTCCAGCAATAGCAACAGCAATAGCGAATAGCAGTTTGACTTTTTGTACTTACATAAGTACGTTACGTACTTACATAAGTACGTTACGTACTTACATAAGTAAATTAAACTTCCATCAAATATTTTCTTTATCTTCATTAGATTAAAAAGACTATGATGTTTAGATTTTACCGAGCTACTGTCTTAACGAATTAGGACGGATGTGGAATTATGCGCATCCACAATATCTATGGTCTCAGAAAGAAAGTACTGAACGTGCATAGATGGATGATGTTTCGTTATCATATCTAAACAACCTGAACAGTATGGTTTAGCTTATTTCCATGCTTAAAGCCTGGAGCTCAACCAGAGCTAGATGCTTAATGCTTAATGCGCTTAGCTTATTTCCACATTTAATATTTTATATTACAATTGAATTTGATCAAGAGGGCCTTACATATTCTATGCTAAGGTGGTTTAAATTTTCAAAACAACTAAATCTTTAATCGTATTACATACGCACTTCTACTACACTCTAATACAGTAAAAGAGCGTCTTTAATGCGGAACAGCAACTTTCCCAAAATTGCAATAATATTGCTTCTAAAATGCAGTGCGCAAAATTGTCACTCAGAAAACGTATATCACCAAAATTATGGTGCAGTAATCAAAATGTATAATATATTTATATAGATTGCGGTTACGGTTTCACGATCCGATCCGATACATTCAAGTGCAGATACAACATCATATAATACTTCAATATTTTAGATCGATACAAACAAATGCGTTACGGGCTTGGATCTATAGAAACGCACTAGTATCCGACCGATGAATCGCATCAATGATATGATCAAATCGCATAGTTAATCGAACTAAATTGTGAAACTTGTTTATAATAAAGTATTTGTTGTACTTAGCGATTAGCCGTCGGTGCCGGCAGATTTTGTTTTATTTTTATACTTCCGTGCTGCTGTTTAGATCTTACAACTTAGACGATGGGGATATTATTTTTCGAAAGCCGAAAATTTTAAGACTGAAATTTTTAGTAATTTTTTTACTTAAAAACTTTTCCAGAAGTTACAAACAAAGAAAGCGTTAAATGCTCGATCCAAATATTGTTTTATTTTTCATTACTTACTACGTTTTTATCATATTCTTTTACATATGTATCGTGTATGTACGTTATTCTATTTTAACTAAATAATGAATGAATTGTTGCAAATGTTCAGATACTCTTGTATTCCGTAATCGATTGATCGATAAGATATTTTAAGGATCGGATCGTGACAATTCAATAGGATCACGGTATCGTATCTATCACATAGCTGCGATACGTCTCGATACAAGTTATCGATTCAAAGGATAATAAAGTGCATCTCTAATTGTGGTTACAACTATTTTACTTTTGAATACAACAGCCTTATAAAGTTTAATTAAGGTAGTTTATTATAAAACTTCTTATTAAAAGTTATTTTTTGTTTGTTTCCCAAACTGTTGATATAACATTATTTAAACAGATTGTAAGAAAAAAAATATTTTTGCATTTTTTATTGCATTATTGCATTTTGAAATACCTACTTTTCTTATAATGTTAATTGTACAATTTCTGGGAGTGATCTTACCCAAACTAAACGGTAAATATTTTCTTTTTGTTACAAAATTGTAATATATCATCATTTTACATTAACATAGTATTTTAAGTAAATCGCTCGATGCGTTTTTGAAAAAAAATTAAGTGTGGAAAATTACTGCTTTTGTATGTACCGGAAATGTTGATTTTACAAGTTTTGAGAGCGATTTTTATCAAAACTAAACTGTAAATATTTTTTTTTCTTTTCAAATTTTTAATATAACATCATTTTACATTGATATAGTTCGACGCGTTTTTTAAATAAAATTAAAAGCGTGGTGAAATTATTACTTTTCCTGTAATGTTAATTATACAATTTTGAGAGCGAACTCAAAGGTAAATAATTTTTAAATTTTAAAATATGTTAGATATTTATAGTTTGAATAATATATAAAAAATCAGTGAATTTCGTCGCCAGCGCTTTTTACACGGCAACTACCTATAATTTCAGACGATTTTATTAACGGTATTCATATGTTCTCACCTTTAAAACAACTTTGGTGTATAACAATATAGCATTCAGGGGAGACATCGATAATATCAATTGTCATGGACACATCTCTGAATTCTCTTTCCATAAACCAATTATAGCGGTAACTAGTAACAACGGTACTATGTCTTCCACTAATACTAACTGATAGTTTTTAACGATATATAGATTTTGAGTTATTTTTAAATAAACTCTTATTTCGTTTTGTGTCAACGCGACGTAATTCTGCATTGCGACCTAGTTGCTTCTGTGGAGAGCAAGTTTAGTAAAGATTTCCTTAAATAGGATACATTATTTGTCTCATCGTAGTTTACTTTTAAATCTAGTATCGTCGGTATTCACGCGCTTTATGTTTTATGTATTATTTTTATTAACTAGCCATATATTAAAGTTGAATACAAGCAATGACTTTCAACACACCGAAATCTTAAACGAAACAATATACCTCTACTGACATTTCTAAACGTCTTAGCAGTCAATACTTTTGTCAAATACTTGTTTTTTATGGAAGTTCTATTTACCTATAGATATTATATTTAAAAACTTGTAAGAACTTATGTGATAGAAGTAAATCTTTCAATATAATTAACTTTAATTTTCTAAATCCACGACAGAAATGTGTAAGTTCAACAATACAATTCGGAGTGACAGTTCGAGGGCTGTAGAATAAGAAAAGTAATAATAAGCACATGGCCCAAACGAACCTTTTGAAATCACTTCGTTCGTTCGTGATTCTTTTTGAAATATACTTCATAGATAATTATACGTATATAAATAAATTAGATATTAAAACAATATATCATTGACGTATCACAGTTGGGTAAATATGATAAATTCTACAACCTTTTTGCAGTTAGGTTAATGATCTTTTCTTGTAGATCATTAATAAATCTCCCTGCGCTAAATTATTATTACACGCATAGAAGATTCACTACTATATTTCACTTTTTATTCAAACATATGCTTTGGGCTTCACATTGTAAGTAGCAAACTTTCAAACAAAATAATATTTAAGAAAACTACAAAATATTGCTGCTATTTCGGCGCACAGTTCGGCTTGCGGTCGGGCGCATACATACTCTCACGGCCAAGACGCATGGCCACCCTAGCAGACACCGCGCCGCGAAAAACAGTATTAAACACGCCTCCATTACAGCCCGGCAGAGGCGGAGGCTTGTCTGTCTGTCTGGCCAACTTCATAGTTTTATTTTTAATTAAAAAAACAACAGTGGTATTGTTTCTAACATTTAAATGTACTTTTATCTATTACTATCTAAAACGAACGGGTAAGATAAAAAATTAACAATCAAATTAGAAAGTAATATTTGTGCGTTAAATATTCATAGGTATTAATAATATTAATTTAACTACTAAAATATTATTATCTCTACGTAAAGGTTACTTTCTATATAATTATTTTTTATTACTAAAAGTATTAGTAAATAAAAAAGTTTATTACTATTAAAATTTATTACTCTATTTTATTACTAAAAGTTTACTTTCAATATAATATAAGTACCTCGAGTATGAGGCACGTTATTCAGTAAGTTTCGTATCGTTTGACTCATACCTGATGAAAATCAAGATAAATTGGTATTCTCGTTTTCACCTTAGTATCAAAAGCGAAGGCTCGTTCTTCTCACCCCATTTTTCAGTTTCAGATTAAATGTTAAAGTTGATAAACGATATTAAAGAAATTTTGGAAGTCACCCATTTTCTTTTAATGTTTTTCGTTGAAATAATGACAACACACAAAACAAAAGTCGGTTTCTGACGTAGACATTAATATTTATATTTTAAAAGAAATTTTAAATATTTCTTATTAATATATATTACTAGTTTCTTTTTCTTCGTAAAATTTTATTCACGGCCAAAAATGTTATTCCATAGATGACATTTAACCAATGGTGTAAAGTATATCTTAAGATGCGACTAAAGTATATTTTAAGCTGCAATCAGAGACAATAGGAGCAATCTTGAAATGCTAAGAGTGTTCAGAAACACTCTTAGCATTATTGTAAACAGCATTTACTATTTTGATGTTGGGTGATGAAACATAGGAATTCCGTGCGCTGGATACTCATAGATGATTTGATGAAGAAATTGCTTACTTGGCAAAGCAGTAATAGCGCCATAAAAAACGTTTTCATCTTTTTTTAAAGAATTGTGTTTGTGTGTTTTTTTTTTAATTAACTATCCCATGTCCTTATTCATAATATATTATATTAGCATACTTAACATGGGTTGTCATCGCTTCTTTCCTTAAATAGCTATAAAATAATAAACAAACAAACCCTTTTGCATTTTGCAATATTAGTCAAGATTCTCATTCCGAGTCAAAATAATGTTACATTAATATAATTAATGCTTTCCTGTATAACACGCATGTGTAGAGTGATATCGACATATATCGCAGGAGACTTTTAAGCGTTTTTGTTATAGTAATTTGAGAAAGTGTAAAGTTTTGTTTGTATGTTTGTTTTTCGACTAATCCAATTTAAATGAAACCTGTGTAGCCTGAAAACAAATGTATGATACCCGAGTTTTATGCAAATTGGATAAGCGGTTTTCGTCTTGCATGAAGCTTGTCGTTCTGCAACCGTTTCTGATTTGTATGAAACTCGTCCATCATGGCATGAAGCTTATAATATTCAGATGAACATACTGTATATAATACATTTTTGGAAAGAGTTGGTAACGAGCTATAATGATTTAAAAACAGGTTTTTAAACTAAACTTTTAAACTGTCTCTAGATATAATAAAATAATGTATCAAAATAAAATAAAGACAATATAAAAATCTCTAAAAAAGATAAATAAAGAGAATTAAATGCACATATTGTCAATTATTATAGATCGGCTCTCTTGACTCATTTTCATTTATGAAATAAGACCGCAGAAGTACTTTTGAGTTAAACAAACTAAACTATAGTTACATCACAATATTATGATGGATATTATAATTTTTTTGTAGTAAGCGTTTATATATAACGAGAGCGGTATAGTTCTATACGAATATATATTGAATGAACAATATATTGAATTAACAATATATTGAATGAAACAAAGGTATAAGCCTCAGGCACATAAACTTCACTGATGAAGTAAGAATTGTTAACGGTTCATGTTAGTTAATAATTTATAATAATCACTATTATAGATTTAGAGATATTAGTTATTTTTTTCTTGCTGTTCTCGTTAAAACAGTGTGTAACAAATTTTTGCTAGAAGCTATTAAAGAAACGATAATATCACACGCACTTGTAATTTTGCTTTATAACATACACACAACTCGATGTGCCGATTCATTGAGAGTTTAGTTTTTTGAACCTTTCTGACATTCTCGACAGCCATGTTGTTAGCGTTCGGCTGATTCCGCTGCCGATTGGATGCGTTCGGCATTTATTTTCTAAAGGGTTACCCAATTTTAACGTGACTGAATAACTTGGTCATCGCTAAAGAAGTTTCACATCAAAGTTCAATAAATAACTAATTCATAGAAAATACCGCAAACGCATGAAATACCGCAAATATGTTAATACGAAATATAAAAATGTGACTAAAACTAAATGCAGTCATGGTTCTTTTTTTGCCTCGGCAAAGCCTGATAAAGACGTAGCCCAAATCTATTAATAAGTGATATAAAAACGTAACTAAAACTAAATGCAGTCGTGGTGCTTGTTTGCCTCGGCAAAGCCTGATAAAGACGTGGACGAAACAATTTTACTAAAAATAAAATTAATTGAGTCATGTTTATTACTTTTCCGAAGCGAAGAAATCTGCGATAATAGGGATCTGCATCCACACAAAATCACGTCTCAAGTTCGTATTGCGTTTCCAAAGAAATTTTAAATAAGGTATCTTTCTTACGATTCCGAATCAAAACGAAAAACTTTTATAATTTTCCCATGTCCGTCCTTCCGTTCATCTGTCACAGTCTCTCAATTTCAATAATTTAAAACCTACATGCACATAATTTCACATGAACGTAGAGCTGCTTGAGATCGGCATTTAGATTCATTGGTGGCAAATATTGAAGAAGTTACAGATTCAAAGTGTAAGCTAAAACATTTTTTTCCTGGATGTTTATCTAGTGGGCCACCCCACTTGTCGTAACGACGTACATATTTGTAAAATCTGAATAAATTCTATATATTTACCTAGTATTTAATTACAACTTTCACTTATAATAGTTCAGTTAACGTACATCATCAATTTCGCTATGCTTTATGAGTGTTCCGTGAAGCACTTGACCTACTTTTCAATTTTCTTCGGTTCCTTTCTTTGTTCGGTGACCATTTCAAGCTCTTTATCAGAGTTCTTAAACCCACAGATAAACCTTTGCAAACAATACTTGATCTGTATGTATCAGGAGCCAGGGATGTATATATGGCTTAGAACCGTTGTAAAGTACAAAGAAGCGTGAAATTAAAATCTTTGCTGAAAGAAACTTACAGACCTTAAGAAAGTGGAACCATTTTGAAAGCACCGTATACTCAATATATATATATATATATATATATATATATATATATATATATATATATATATATATATATATATAACATATAATAGATTTATCAGCTCATCGAGCTTTTAAGTAACTGCTAAAATTTATTTTCGATTTGCAAAAAAATTCCGAAGAAGATGCATTTGACAAATAAATATTTATTATGTAAATAATTTACGCATGGGCAAAATTTCGACAAAATCTATCTATCAGGAGCGTGAAATTGGTACGTCGAAAATAGACAGTGATTATTTGTATTTATCCATACGTTCCACGAGACGAAACCAAATAAAGGAAGCAACGAATCACAATAAATTATAAAGTTTAAAAATATTGTGTTCGACCGACAGACAGCAATGTATTTTTCTAAAGAAGTTTTACGCTCACGAAGTCTCGGAGAATTCAAAATTTTGTATACTTTAGTAAATCTATGTTAAAATTCAATCTAATATAACTGGAAATAAATGTTTTAGTTATGTCTGAAAGTGACCAGATCAACTGATTTATTACATGGGAAATTTAATGTAAAATTTATTGTTTAACTAAGTATAGATGAAAATGGAAAAAAAATATTCTCAGGTGATCTAATAAAAAAACAATCCATTTCGATAATTTATGGAGTAGAGACATGTTGCACGTTTAACACTCATATTACAATTATTTTTGTTTTAATTTCTTTATCAATGTGCCATATACTAATTAGCTTTTAAAAGATTGACGATAATAAGGCGGGCTTTTTCTTACTGAGTTTTACCTATTTATTAGTATACTAGATGTATCGACGCGACTTCATTCGCGCGGAATTCGCCATACAAAAATATCTATAATATCCAGATCGAAGGTATCCTATATGTTGCTCGAGGGTGCAAAACTATTACCATATCAAATTTCATCAAAATCCGTGCAGCATATTTTACGTGATCGAAGAACAAATTAACAAACAGATAGACAAAAATTTTCAAAACAGGTTTTCTGGCTTTTACTATCATTCTATACGCTAAATCAATCACTCGGTAAAATATTTTCCATGTACAGAATTCACCCTGTTAGAATGTTTTGTACGTATATATTTGTAAAACAGACAACCTAAATGAATTACCTCAAATAGTATCATATAAACATCTTCCATCATACTATATTCAAATGTCAAGAAACAAGTGTGAAATTATGCCTATCCAAATTAGTTTTTTTTACATACAAATTATTAAACCGTTATACTTAAGAAGTTATCAGAAACATAACGATTGAAATTCAGTAGTTTTCAATTTATAAAATTTCGGGTTCCGTAAACATGAGAATAAACGCCTAACATTACGTTTTGTTGTCACTGCGCGTGCATTCGTAAATTATTTAAAAATCGTGAAATACATATTATTATGTTATATGTTCCAATCGTAAAATACATGTGTTGTATGTTGCGATCGTGAAACACATATGTTATATGTTGCGATCATGAAATACACACGTTATATGTTGCGATCGTGAAACATATGTTTTATATTGCAATTATGAAGTACGTATATTATATGTTGCATTCGTGAAATACGTATGTTATATGTTGTAATATAGCAAACAAAAGATGCAAAGAAAAGGTGTTTCAACTTTCGTATAAAATAATTGATTAGAATAATAAACAAATACTAAATATTTAATGTTAGCTGGAATCATTTAACATTTTATAAATTTTTAAAGTACTTTTTTGTAGTTTTTTTTTTATTGAAAGTGGTCCTTCCTTCACTAAACAATTTTAACATCCCCTTGGAGACATAATTAATTATGGAGACATAATTAATATTCTAAATAAATTAGACGGCGACAAACTATACCACATTTTTGTGAGTATAATCCAATAAGGCAATGGTCCCTTTGTTTTTTTTCATAAACTAAGAGTATTTGAATAGAATAGTTGGCTGAATGTATAGACATGCGTAAGTATTTATTGGTTCACCGTAAACATAATCTCCGTACGTGATTCGGTGTGGTGCGTTTCTATGAGTGAATTTTAAAATGATTCATCGTGGAGTCTACGAAAATGAACTATTAATGAAGTAAATACCTTAAATTATTAAAATCGAAGATTAAAATATAATCCCAACATTAAACATTCAAGACGTTACAATAGTTCTACGAGGCGTCTCTCGCCGACTGCCTACCTACCTAGCTAAAACTCGGCCGGCACTCATAATTACAATATTTTCTACAAAGCATTTTAAAATCAAATATCCATCTTCCAACGCAATATTTAACATTTTACAGAGAAAATTTTCCATTACCCCCTCCCCTCGGCCGCCCGCCGCCACCTCGCCCGCTTCCACTTCCCGAAGACCCCGCTAAAAAGAAAAGCTCGAACGAACAAAATGAAAATAACTGGCGAGGAGAAAAATGGAAAGACGATGGTCGTCGAAAGAGGGGAGGCGAGGATGGAAATGGGGAGCGAAGCGGGCCGAGGGCGGTGGGCTGTATCTTTTCGCTGCGAAAGAAGAAGTATGGCCGGGACTAAGAAAGAAAAGTCGAAATTTTCAGGGGGGCGGACGGGCGCTGCCGGGGGTATCGCCACCACTCCCCCGGGTAAAACAGTATCGAATAAAAAGTGATGAAGACATCTCAGTCAAACCTTGGAAAGGGTTGTTGGAAAAATCTTTATTATAATTTTGTATCGCTGCGAAAATGAAAGAAGCTTTTAAAATTATTTTCGCAACTGGCACGGGAACAATGTCGCAGACAAATTGTGTTGGGTCGCGTGAAAGAGTTTCTGGTGTTTTAAACTTAGTTTTAGCGGCGCCGTGGCGGATCCTTTGTTCGTTTCCGAAGCGGCCAATGTACAATGCAATTTTATACACCGCTATAGCCTCGAATACGATTACATCAATTTAGTTTCGTTTAGTTGTATTAGGTTTTTACCGTACAATTTATATAATTTGCAAAAAGATTAAGAGACAGAAGACCAACTGTAATTAACGCTTATTAGTGATGAATAATTTAAAATTTATTTCATTTTCGTAATGGCATTTTTCTATTACTAATTCAAATATATTCCAAAGTTTTGAAATGAAAACTTCTTTAGACGCACCATAAGATTTTTTTCTGAGTAAACGAAACTGAACGCTCTGGTCGGTGAGACTGAATCGGGTAAACTCGGCTCTCTTAGACATCAGCCAAACGAGATCACTGTCTAACACGGAGTGCGTTGTTTCAAGACTCACGTTTTATTTTTGATTAATATTTTATTTAAGTATAATTTAATATAATACGCGTATATTATTGTTTATAATCGGTGTAATATTTCATATATACACAGTTAGTGGTTAATATTTTATTTAAGAATAGTTTAATATAATAGGCGTTATTGAATTTTTTTTTGTTTTAGTCATCTCACCTCTATCGTCTAAGCACATATCAATGTTTGTTTTTCTTCCTTTATTAGTAAGATCAGTTTTGCGATTTTTGATTTAAACATTTCCAGGATACCTTTCATTGTTACTTGGTTAAAAACCTCCATATGGAACGAAAAAAATAAAAACTTACATTATAAACAAAATGAAAATATAAATATAAAAGAGTTTAAGTAATATAAGATTATTTCTGTCGCCGTTCAGAGTTACTCAAATCAGTGTTTCTGAATGGTAGTCGCGTACAAAATCTACATCATGAGACTTCAGGAACATCACTAACACGTACATATTCAAACGAAAATGTTTGTCTGTAACAGATAAAATAGTGTGCCAAAATACGAGTATTTATTTGACTACATACTGACTTTTAGCATTAATTCATAACATAATTTGCCAGACCTGACTTTACCTTTGTGTGGTGCAGGGTGCCCAGCGCGATTTATACATTTGTAGTTTGGCCTGCTATGTAGTTTATAGAGCATATACGTTATGCACTAAGTCACCTTGAATGGAACCTGTGCCACTACTTTCAAAAGATGGAAAATGTGCCACTATTTTTAAAAGATGGAACATGTGCCACTATTTTCAAAAGATGGAACATGTGCCACTATTTTTAAAAGATGGAACATGTGCCATTACTTTTAAAAAATGGGACATATGGCATTATTTTTAAAAGATGGAACATGTTACTACTTTTTAAGAAATAGAACATATGCCACTACTTTTAAAAGATGGAATATGCGCCACTGCTCTCAAGAGATGGAACATGTGCCACTAGTTTTAAAACTTAAATTAATAGCAACGCATTCAGTTCCTCGTGCGAGGGTGATTTTTTTTTGCGTTTATATTCACTGTTCTGTTCCTTTAAATGACAGCGCAATTATATTAGAAGCTAGAATTATTAATCTAGGGTGCATGTTATTAACACACAAATTAATTGAAATCTATTAATCCGCTTAAGCGTAAAAGAAAGACAAACACATAAATTTCACGTATATCACGTTTAATACATTAATGCATTGCAATTAAAACACAGCCTGCCAATATGGGCTTATTCCGTGCAAACAAAGATCAGGACAGCATTTTGTTTTAATAGCTTTTAGCGTTCCGTCCCACAAAATGAAAAAAAATGGAAGCCTTATAGTATCACTTGCTTGTCCGTCCATCTGTCTGTCAAAGCCCATTTTCTTAGAAACGAATATTTCTAAATAGTTTAATTAGGAATACTACGCATCCGTAAACGTTTACAAGTCCATAAATTTGTTCAGAACTTTCGTATTGCGAGTTCTACTCGTGCTTGACAGGTTTTTTTAAATAAAAATTATTTTCGGTTATGTAATTAACGATATCTCGAATCGTTTTGTTATTGTCTACGGGTATACCCCACTTCATTCCAACAAAGAATGTTTTTAAACAAGCCAATTTGACACTTAAACTAGGGTTGGCACAAATATATACGCAATCAGTGGACGACAATTTATAAAACTTGTTATATTTTGCCCATGATAATTTAAAGCATGTCCTCTAACCACTATTTTAACTTAATAAACTGTGACTCTAAATTATTTTAAAAATATCAGCGTTACACCGTTATTTTACTACTGTGAATAGTGAAATATTGAAAAGAAAAATGATTGCCAGCAAGGTGTCCACCTTGCTGGCAATCATACAAAACTCAGAGGTATTAAAACATGTCGTTAAAATTTTCGAAATTGCGACAAGTACGGAGTCTATACCCGTGTACGTCATCCAGTACACATAGTATATTTTATAATGTGTTTGAGTGAAATATTTGCAATTTATCAATTTCAATTCGACATTCGACTGTCTTCCTATGTGACGCTTAAACAAGAGCATAAGGAGTAAACGAGACAGAATATGGTTGATATATATACACATATATACGTACTTCTATTTACACGTATACAGGTATTTCGCATAAGGATAGTGAATGTTTTGTGCAAAGATCTCTTATTTGACTGCATATTTTCGATGATTACTTTTAATGTTAGGTAGACATATTTGTATAAAAAATCACAAGAGAAAAACTATAATGATAAAGTTTGGACTTATTTATACCAACTTTGGCGTCATACAACGTAAAAATGTAAACCAATAAAAATGTATCACTAATACCAAATAAATCCATATCATATTGCAAACTTTAATACAAGAAAAGGGTTTAGAATACCTCAACTTTCATTATGCTTTCTTTACAAATATCCTCTTTTGGGGCGGAATGAAATATAGTTTGTCCGTCTGAAAATTGCTCTATAGTCCGATTTTGAAACAGATCATAATAATCTGTTAAGATTTGAAATATACACAGTTGACTTTTTTGTAGACTCTCTAAAAGTCTTAAGAATATCTTCATACATTATATTAATGTATCTTTGACTCTCTACAATTAAATATTTATCGGCCTTTACCCACACTTTCTAAAAAGACTAATTTACATGATTATTTTATATAATTATCAATATATTACAATTTATTTTGTTTTACGATATTACTGCAACATGAAATTTTAAACCGCAACAAATCATTATTTAATACATATTTATTAATATCATTCTTATAAAAAAATTCTACATCTCTCTGTAACATTCAAGACTGTAAACTGAACTCACTAAATTGTAAATAACACCACCACATAAATTATCATGAAACCAATTGCACACTTTAATGTAATAACAAAAAAATATATTTAAATGTTACATACCAGCAAACATTATTATATATAAAAACATAATACTAATTAAGATATTGAAATTGGTTCGTCAGAAATTAAGAATACCTAAGCAAAACGAACAATCGTGTAAATGCGTGTAAAACACGATAATGTTAGACACTAGACATTTATACTTTTAAACACGTGACGACAACAAATGTTCTGAAATAAACTGACAAAAATTTTAAATGACACCAAAACTAGCGTAATTGAAAAATGTTTTATATTGGTAGGTACACACCAGGCGTACAATATTCAAATTAAAAAAATCTAACAAATAAATTAACCCATTAATAAAATCTTCAGTAAATACGTATGCTGTGTTTGGCAAAGTAGATATCAGCACAGGGATTCGAACCAATAACCGCAAGCATAACTATAGAATATATACCTATCAGAAATTAGAACACAATATTCCAAAAGTGTATAAACTGAAAAATATTTTATTTGACATCGTTTACCCAAGAATGTCAAATAAAATATTGTTATTTTTATCACAGACCAAAAAATTAAATTAAGTGTGACGAATTAAGTTTAACGTTTTGCATGTAAGTAGGGTTTCTTATTTATACTTACTTTCAAACTATTTTTACGAAAATACATTAACTGCACATATTTAAATCCCCTGTGCCTAATTTTAATTCTCCTATCTTGTTGTTTGTAGTTTGTGTCTACCGTGCCACTTTGCCAACCTAAATCCTTTCCCAAAGTTCAATCAGAATACTTCATTTAATCCTTGAAAAACAATAAAGTAGATAGCTATATGTACACTGTAAAACATTGGTGTGCGAATCACACAACTTAACAATCAATTTCATAAATTTTAACCAAATCAATTAAACTGTTTAATCGATTTAGGATCGCGATATAAATACAATTCGGCTACACATTTTCTTAAACTACTACAATACAGCTTTGACATATCGGTAACATATCGTATTTACAAATTCGATGTTGTTACTCAACTAGACTCAAAAATAATTTGAAATTTTACAACAAATATATGAAAAGACAAAAATAAATAATGTAAACAAAAATGTAAAATGAAAGATAAATACAAACCAGGAAAAAAATGCTCTGAATCAAGGCAACTTAAGAATAAAAGAGGCCAGCTAAATGTCCAAAAACAGATCCTAAGCAAACCTAAAACCTTAGTCTTAAACAAATGAAAAACAAGTATGTGTTGACGCAACAATAAACAAAGTGAAATCACGTGAAGGAAGGCAATCTCATGAAAAGAAAAATTTAAAAATTTGAAGCAGAAACCGCAATTTTGCGCGGTAAAAATTCCGCTATATTTCAAATTCCTAGATTTGCCCTCCCTCTGGTGTATACCGAAAAGGATGCCTTAGAGACTGATAGCTGGCGATGATGATGTAATTACTGATATGTAAATATAAACGCGTTGTTAAATCATAAACCATTTATTTAAAACAAAATCAACACTGCCATCTGGTAAATACTACAAAATCACATGTATGTAATTGTGGCTTTTAAGACCAACAGATGTCGTTGTCAATTAATTAAGAGGTAATCTGTTAATTACAAGTTGAATATTGCACGTAACGATTTCATTTACCGATGGTGACAAAGCCTTTAAAGCATAAAACTACAAAGTTGCATTAAAATGGAAATTAATATTTTCATTAATGTAAACGAAAAAACTAATTAAACATTCTTGTGTTCGGCAGCAAAAGCTGAAAATCGATATAGAATGTATATATTTCAAAAAGCTTTGTGTTGAAAGTTTGGACGAACCAACATGCATAATTAATTAAAAACAATAACAATAAAGTTTTAAACACGTCAATAAAGTTTTGAATATATCGATTTTACATTATTAAATATAATGAAATGGTACTTAAGACGTTTATAATTTATCGCACTAAATAAATTTTGATTATATTATACATATATTTAATCTCATTTCGTTTCGCTGTTTCCATTATTTAGCAGATTAAGATGATATCCTAACTTAACACTACTTATTTATTTAACGGCGACATCTGTTTCTTTTGTATGTTACTATCATAATAGCAATGCTTTATGAAAAGCTAAATTATTTTTTTTTAAAAAAACCCTCGACGGATGTAGTCGTTGTAATTGAAAAACGTAACTGATATTGGGAACGGAAATGGCAATGGCAGCTCCGACGGATTTTCTTGATATTAATAGGTTCCTACTTTCTTTTAGGCGGGGGAATCTTCAAAAAAAATATTTAATCGTTTTTCAGTTACAACGACTACAACCATGGGTTTTTCAAAATATTTAATTTTGCTTTTTTTATACTTTTTTTTCGATTGGCACGTTTATGCATAAAACCGTGTCTAAATCGGTCAAACTATTTTGGAGATAAATGGGAACACTCATTTGTAACAAAATGTTGCAGGACCCCCTGGTGAGCTAACACCTGTTTAAGAAACATCACCGATTAGTCTCAAATATTTTGCAGAAAACAGTATTTAAATCGGTCAAACCGTTTGGGAGATAAATGGAAACATTCGTTTGCAACAAAATGTTTATTGCGGCGTCTGGTGAGTAATCACTGTAACGACTATCTAAGAATGTGATTCATTAACAATGAATCACAAACATTTTACAGAAAATCTTATCTAAATCGTTCAAACCGTTTTGGGGATAAATGGGAACATTGGATTGCACACAAACAAACAAACAAACCTCTCACCCTAAACGCACGTGCCTCCTCCGTTCCGTATATTTATTTTAATCGTCCAGTTAACTATTATCTTCTTACTCATGATCTATTTTATAATTTCACGGCGGTCGCCTTTTCTAACAAAAATTATGCTTTTGTAATAATCTAACAAACAAAACGCGACGTTTAGAAATTATGTATGTGATAAATTTAAAAACGGCCAAGTGTAAAGTCGAACTCGCGCGTCGAGTATTCCGCACCGTGAATAATTAATTAACAGAATTTATTTTACGTCTCTCCAGGAATAACTGTATCTGATATATAGATATTTGTCACTAGATTTCGATGGAAATAAAATTTTTGCTAAGAAAGAAGAAAAAATATTATGGAAATTTTAGTACCGTAGCAACATCTGACTATATAGCTATACCAATTTCTGACAATAGCATTATGTGCAAAAAAAATAGCTATGACACATAGAATAATTGATGAACAGACCTCTAAGTCTTACCATAAGACTTTTTTTTTGTAATTCCATACGGACCGAAAGGAACCCTGTTGTTGTGACAACGTTGTCTGTTCATCCGTCTGTCTGTCTGTTAAAGACGTATAACTTTATACGAAATAAGATACAAACTCGATATCCGCATAGTATTGTAGCAGTTTTATCCAAGATTAAAAGGAAAAAAAAACAACATTTTATCTGTTGCATAGGGCAAGTGGATTAAATAAAACTGTTTGAGTACAGTAAGCACAAATGGCGTTTTTAATATTTTTCACTGAAAAATAAAAATTCTGAAAAATACCGAAATTACGATCAAGTTTGCATTTTTAAATATAAATTGCAATACATATGAAGCTGTAATTTCTTATCTGGCTTCTTATTTATTTCTATCTTGGCTGTTATCTAATTTTAGATAACAGCCTGTATTTTAAAAATGAATACGGAAGAGAACTAAATATAATGTACACGATAACGTTATTAGTAATAAACCAAAACATTTTTGGGAAATTCATGATATTTTTATATCTTTGAAAGGCCTGCCAGGTAATACATTTTCACAGAAAAAATAATATTAATATTTGCAAACATTTTAATGAAAACAGTAAATTCCTTTAATGTTTAAGTGTTTATATGGATAAGTGTATAGGGAACCCATGTCGAAATTTGTCAAATACGAGTAGAACTCACACTTGACAGATTTATTATTTTACCATTTTGGTTCAAAACTCTAATTAAAACTACTAAAATATAAATGCTCAATTAAATCATCACACAAGGTAGAAGAATCATGGCGTTTAAAAAATATTACGTAATTGAACTAAAACGTTTGATTTAAACCTACACCTCCCAAAATAATTAAGTAGTCTTTATAATTTTGGAGAAAAAAATAAGCAAATTATAAGAGTTTGTAGTTACTAGGATACTATTACGATATACCATTGTCATTTCGTTCCGTCTGAACAATTTTAATTTCTCTATTAATTATAATTATTTATGTGCGCACATACAACACCCGCACTTTAAATAAATATCAGATTTCTTTAATGAATTCCGTTCACGTTTAAAAAAAAAGATCAACTAATTAGTTTCCCTTTATTAAAAATGTCCTATAAACATTTGAACAATTATTTTAAAGTATGTTTATAAAAAGTAATCCAGCTTAAACAGGAAATAATAATTAAAAATACGCAAACATTGCTTAAGAACGTTGTGAAGAGGAATTAATACCTACTAAATTAAATGTTATATTGCCGTAATATGTGCCTAAATAAAATATAAAAAGCACGTCCAATTTAACAGCATTTAAGTTTTTTTTTCAAATGTGTTTGTTTTTGCATTTTTTATAAAATTGAAATATATTTGTAAATGTATGTCAAGTGAAAACAAAACTATGTAGTATATCTTCTTTAAAATATCAATATGTACAAATAATAACTAAAAATCACTTCAAATTAAACATCAAAAAATTAATGATAAAAAATTATATGACCAATAAATAAAGTAAAACTACTTTTATCAGTCTCAAATATTTATTTACTATAATAATAGTAAACAAATTTTAATTGTTTATGCTTGAGAAAGAAATTTTATTAATTATCATATTTCAATAAAAATACAAACAAATGTATGATTAAAAGTAAAATTATTTATTTATATACAGAATGATTTTATGTTAATTTTAACGAAAATAAAAATACTTTATCTTATCAACCTAATATTAATTTTATTCTTTATACTAATCAATTTTTAAATACCATATTATTATTTTAATTGCACAACTTAACAAACTTATTTGTTTCATTATAAGAAAGTTACAAAAGTCGTAAAGGTTTACAGCAATAGTTTAAAACGTTTGCAATCAACGCCATAAAAAAATATATTTGACATTTGTCGATTGTCATTACTTTATAATCTGTGACCAGTTTTGTTGTTATTATTTGTGTGTAAACATTTTATGTCTGTATAATTTCATTTAACTTTAAAAATAATGACTTTGGAAGTATATTCTTTAATATATGCAATTATGTAAACGTATTAGAATTTCTTTTGTTCATATAACGTCGTATATGGGTGCCTATATTGTCTGCTTTATATTGTGTGCCTATATTGTTCATCCTTCTAAAGAATAAAAATGAAGTAAGAAATTAAATATTTTTTTAGTAAAATAACTTTGAATAAAGTTTAAAATCATTAGTTATTTCACGTTTGTATGAATTTACAGGAGAGTTCCAACATTTCCTCTTTTTTTTAAATCGAAGCTTTTTTAAAGTAGTGTGAACTTCCTTTTTTGGGTCATCTTAAAATAGCATCTTTAACTTATAAATAACGATAATATTGTGTTACTAATACCTTGATAAAAAGTATTTAAAATAGTTTCTAAAAAATTAGGACAGATACTAAATAAACAGGATTTGATTGCATGTTGGCTCTTGTACTGAAATTTTCTTCAAAAGCTTGTAACCCATGTTTTTCCTGTCATAAATTGTCAGATATATGATCTCACATTTCCCTTACAAATAATATATTATTTGTTTCATTTTATTTTCCATAAGAGATTTTATAAAAAAATCAAAATATCTCTTTCTTGTCATATAAAACTTATAAATAATATGCTGTCCAATATTACCATGCATTTATCATATGGTAGTGTTGTTTATAAAGTAACAATTAATGACAGTCTGCATTATGATCTTGTTAGCAGATTTTCCCATTTTTAATTTTTTAATGAAACTGGCGATATGATCTGTGTGAATCATACCAAAATACAACCATATAAAAACATAAATGATTTTTGCTCCAGGGGAAGGCGGGAGAGGAGTGCAAATTTTACACAGGAAGAAAAAATAAAACTCATGAAATGCATAGTGCCAGAAAAAGAAATTGTTTTTAACAGGAAAATAGATACGGATACAATTAAACTCAAAGAAGAGGCTTGGGATAGGGTAAGACTTTTTATGTTTTATAATTATATATTAATTACTAAAAAGAATTAAATTATCTACTTAGTCAGTTAAAGTGCTAGTTACTTAAATGTCAAGTAAGGATAACAAAATTGCTATTACTTACCAAAAAGTATGGAAATAAAAGGAGAATTGTGTTATCGGTATTGGTTGTTATTTGTTGGTTATAGTTTTGTAAGAAAACCTTTTAATTTTGTACCAAAATCTCTAATATATGCACATATTGTATTAAACGACAAATGAGACTTAAACTGAAATGGGCTCGTATCAAATAAACTGATTATAAGTGCCATTACACTTGTTTCCTTTAAAAATTAAAATCTTTATATAAAAATCAAGTCTAGATGGAACTCGCACGGTAAGAGTTTTGTATTTGTGCAATATTTAAGTGTATTCTATTAAACTATTTAAAAATATTAACTATTACTTATTGTGACATGTGAATATATTGCCTGCTATATCTTTTTAGGTAATGTGACTTTCTTAAACACTGTGAAATCTAGAATTATCGCAATATTTTTCCAGTATACTTCTAGTTACTCTCTTTTTCTATAATTTTAACTTTAGCACTTACCGATATGGGAGTGGGGAGAACCAGACTTGTTTTCTTGGAAATTTTTAGCAATGTCTCTTGAACTATTTTTATTGTCAATTTTCAAAAAATAAATATTGTATCCCTATAATTCACCTTTGAATGATTATACCATAAGATTGAAAGCAAAAACTGTTTTTTGAAACTAAACTTGCTCCCTCCAAAATTCTGGAAACAAATATTTTTTTATAAAAACTTGAAATAAACATTTTTTATAAACGAATATTTTCTTCCTATTCCCAAATATCAACTTTCTGATCGCAATGGATATAAGGATCCCGTTTTTAGGGTTCCGTATCTAGGAAAAAAGGAACTCTTATAAATCACTTGGTTGTCTGTCTATCCATATATTTGTCTATCTGTCAAGACTCTTTTTCTCAGGAATGCAAGAAGGTATCAAGTTGAAATTAATATTACATGCTTAGATCTCTTTGGAGATGTAAAAAAATCAAGCAATATAAAAAATCCTAAAAATGTAGCCATTTATGCCGTATTTTTTAATACTCGCAAATAAACCAAAACCTATAGTATAGGATGTTTTCCGTTGACCTAGACTTATGATATTTAGTAAAAGCAAGGCCTCACAGCACAAGTAAAGGAAAAAATCCGAAAATCTTTAATTTGTGGTTGTATCACATAAAAATATATTTCTTTTTTAATTATGCGCCTGTGAAAGATATGGTAAGCAATATATTTTCATTGCAGCAAACATATAGCATACTATATGTTTTGATGCTCGCAAATAAATCCAAACCCGTTGACTTGACTGAATTTGGCAATAATCCATGTCTCACAGCACAAGTAATGAAAAAAATCTGACAGTTGTTAATTTGTGGTTATATCATAGAAAAAAAATATTTTTCTTTAAATGTGCAGCTGTGAAAGATATATTAGGCAAAATATTTTTGTTCTAAAAAATTAAAATTTTATAAATAGTTTAATAAGAATATTATGTACCATTAAAAGTTTATAAATGCGTGAATGTGTATGGAACACTCTTAGTGCGAGTTCCACTCATGCTCGACAGGTTATTTCTTTATAGGAATGGAACATTAAAACATCAGCAATTGTAATAAGGAATCAGTAATTTGCTGATTCGAGTGCTAAACTCCAGATAATAAAAATACAATTTTTTTGTTGAAACTACATAAATTGCATTATAAATTTGCATGCCACACGAAATATAAATAACGAAGGAGATCACAGAATACATCTGTTTTTAATCTGAAAATATTTTGGAATGGCGAAAAAGTTAGAAAAAATGTATTTCTATCATATTATCATTAGCCTTTAACATCCACGTTGGACGTACGCGTTCATCAGATTCACCACCACATACAGTCCTCTGTCTTTTGTCCATCTATCTGGCTGGGAAGCATCACACACTGCACTTCGAGATTGGAGGTCTCGACACAAACTCACCTGCCCCATCGGTTGTTAGTTTTACTGCAAATATGACCTGCGCATTTACACGCCAGTTTGCTGATGTTAAGAGCTATATTGACCATTTTAGTTCTCCGTCAGATATCCTCATTTTGGATTAATTCCTTCAGAGACACTCTGAGCATAGCCCTTTCTATCGCTCGCTGAGCGACTTTAAAGTTATAAATCAGGTCGGCAATGTGTATCCAGTGTATCGAGTTTTCAGCGCTGTACACCTTTGTCTTTAGCAACTGTGGAATTAGCGATGTGAATATCTATTGCAATTTCTCAAACGCTGTCCAGCCCAAATGAATTCTTCTCTCAGTTTCTTTGTCAGAGTTGTTTCTGCCTAGTTGAATTGTTTGTCCCAGGTAGACATACCTTTGAACAGCCTTTGGTGCTTTCATTACTAATATTCACTGGTCCTTGTACAACCTTCTTTAGTCTCGGTTAGTTGTCGCCATGGTGTGCTGGGTTGATCACAAGGCATACGGCCTTTGACTATGCGGCGCACCACGGGCACCCGGGTTCGATTCCCGGCCATTCGTCGAATGGGACTGGACTGGTGTTCTTGTGAGAGATTGCTCTCTGCTGATACATTAAAATCTATAAATAAATACCAAGGCTCATTCATATGGAAGAATTAAGTCGTATTAACAACCTAAAAATCAAAATAATATGTCCGTATAATAATAAATTGTTATATTTCGTGAAAAAATATAATTGTAGATTTGCACTGCGTACAACAGTATAGCGAATGAGAAGCGCACCAAACAGAGCCTCAGATCCAAGTTTACAAACATGCGAAAGCTCGTACGACAAGCTAAAAGAGGTGAGCATACATTCACCGATGGATCAATTCACATGAAAGATGACTTCAGAAAGAGCACGAGTCCTGAATTAAAAGACGGAAATGAAGATGATGGATTTGATAAAGATGAAGATTTTCATTTTGAAGTTCCTAAATGTGAGAAGGATGTTTGCAGTAGTAAGTATAGTAAGAATTAGAATATTATAAAAAAATATGACAAATAAATGCATGTAAATAAAAAAACCAGTCTTTGGATTGAAAACAGGGATTAAAATTATATGTTTTAGAAAAACAGTAAAAAATAATACTTTGAAGAATATAGAAGCAAATTCAGATTCAAGAGTGGTATAAAATTTCTGTAAGGATGTTGTTTTAAAATATTAATTTTATGTATCAAAGTAGACAGAGCATATTTTTAAGATCTTTTAATGTTTTAAAATTCTAAGGGAACATTTAAAGACCCGACCCGTTACAAGACTTCCAAAATGATTAATTAGATTATAAAAAAATATCTGGTGTGTGGTTATGATCACACAATAGAAGTGAAAACTTCTAATTTTAAAATATATTTATATAATAATAATTATATTAATGTTAAGAGTATATGAATGATATAGGGTCGGCGAATCAAGAACAATGCGAAACTATATACACTTTAAGTAATATATTGATTATTTAAAATAATATATGCGTATTATATGAAATTATATTCATATAAAATATAAGTAAAAATTAAAACATAACTCTTGTAACGATGCACTCCGTGTTAGACAGTGAACTCACTTGGCCGAAGCTGAAGGAATGCCGAGTTTACCCATATGAATGAAACAATAGGTTGATGGAAACTGAAATACGAATTTACCCAAACCAGCTCACCGACCCAAGCATGACGGCTATTCAGCATCACCAACCCGAATGTGACGGCTCAATTTCATTCACTGCTCAGTAAGTGCGCACAGTGCGCTTAAAGAAGTTTTCACTTCAAAATGCTTAGCCTTTCTTGGGAGATTACATATTAATGTTGTTCATTAATAGATATGAGGGACAATTAAAAAACCATATTTTTAAAACCATGTTTTGACACATCTGGATTTTTACAAAAATTCATATTATTAATCAATAATCACGGAAAAATAAATTTATGAAACTCTTACAATTGCAAAAAATAGTGTATATTCCTACTAGAATATTCTTACTCATTTTACTGTTGTCACACCACATTTATCTGAGGGTATAATGTGCATAGAGTACTTGCATATATTAGAGGAGTATAACTTCCTCCACCTCATAAAAAATCACTTCACATTTGTAACTCATACAATTTTCCGATCTGGATTTAAATTTGTGTAACTTAACATGCTAAATATTTTGGAAAGTTCAACTCATTTGAATATTGGGTTATACACTATAGAAATGTCTCAGTTACTGCCAGGTTTGCCACCTGTATTTTAACATAAAGTATTGTATGCTATTTTAGGCAAGCATAATATTTACTTTATGAATGCAATAGATTAAATTAAAATTTTATTTACATACATTCATTAATTTATCTCATTTTCAATTGTAGTTGAAGTAGATAGAGTTTAACGTTTGTCCAAAACTAAAAAAACCGTATGCTCATTATGCTAGCCATTAACAAAAGCAATATTTGTTACAGGCCCACGATCAGAAAAAGAAACGGATGCAGTGTTCAATGTAAATTTTGTAGACAATAATGACGTGCTAATGGACAACAATATTACAGAGAAAACAGAGCAGGAGCTAAAAACGAGACTGCTGCAGTTACAAGTGTTGAAGCTCATTAAGGAAAATCGGTTATTAGACATTGAAATAGCGTTAAAGGAAAAACAGCTGGGCAGAAGTTAGTCAGGAGTGTTTACTAGGCTAGGTGTAAATGGACTTAAAATCTAGTGATCATTTTATATGATGACATTTACTTTTTAATGCGTTTTAGTTTTATGACAATAATATAACAGGATAAAAAATTAATTTTACTATTACCTCTAAAGATTTTTATTAAGTTTTTAGTAATGATATTAACTGATTAATTTATGTAACAAATATAAAATTAATTAATTTCTCTTTATTGCTAAAATTTACTCAATAGTCCTTGTTGGAATTATGAAATAAACACTTTTAATATGTATTTAAATTACCATTAAAGATGATCAAGAAAATATACTGATGCTGAACATGATATTGCAAGTATCTTACGTAACTAAATAAGAAATCAATTGTATGATTTAGTTTTATTTATTTGTTATATCGATAATATCATTCTATTTTAAAATGTAATGATTATTTTAAATTAAAAGAATAAGGAGTATTTGCCTTTCCTCTGCTGTGAATAAGCACCGCTGTAGACGGAGATCTGGCAAGTCATTTCTTCTACAGAATTTACATTGGTTATCAGAAATGTGTCTAATTACCAATAAAAAATAAATGTGGACTGCATTGTCATTTTATTGTCAAGTCACATATTTGTCACACAGTTTTTGTTTATACACATGACTATAAGAAGGATAATACAATGGGACAAGGTCATATAACAGGTAAATATAACTATAAGACAAGAAGCTTTCAATTGTCTTCTGAGATAGAAAACTGTGCTATGTACAAAAGGTAATATTGTCGGCCACCATCATGTTGTCCTAATGCGCACGAGCCAGAGACCAGAGATTTAAATAACAATTATCGAAGTGAAAATATAAAGAAATGCTGCCAAAATTTAATTCCAAATTAAATTCAAAGTTCGTCAGTATTTATAAAGAATATAAGCATGTATGGAAAATTGACAGTACGCTATATAGACAATGTTGCAATGGAGCAAAATGTTGCAAAAGAACAAATATTTTAGAAGGTATGGGTATGCTATACCTAAATTAAAGAAAGTAAAAGAAAGATCAACCTTCGAAAAACAATATTCTTATGTTAGAGTGTACAAAAAGTTATAGCACATCATGATGATTTGTTTAATTTCAAGATAAACTAATTGAATCAAAAGCACACAACAAATGGCTGTATTTCCTCAAGGAAACATCGTAGCGTACTTATACTACAGTTACAATCTTTACGTAGAAGATATTAATAACGTAATCATTATCATTTTTAAATATTTTTTTAAAATATTATTTTCCATTAAGTAAATGTATTTCCAAAAATAAACAAGAGCCGGGGATTATTTTTGAAAAAACTTTAATTTCTTTATATACTAAAAATTTCACATATTTATTTTATAACAGTCTTTTAGTAAACTTCCATTATGGCACCATTCTATGTAGGATTATGTCAAACTAGTTGTGCGACTTCATTTGTGTGTAAGTAGAAAATAATTTTTTTGTTTTTTTTTTCTCTTATATATCGCTCCTGGCTATATACCATTACCATGCCAAATTTCATCAAAATCCATCCAGTAGATTTTTTGTGATGCCCGCTCAAATTAACATAGACAGACGGGCAAAAATTATGAAAAAGTTTTTCTGGCGTCTATTATCATTCTATACAAATTTTTTTGAAATATTTACAATAAACAATTCACAGTGTTACAATTTTATTACATGTATAGATGATACTAGTGGAACTTTCTGAACTATTCTCAAATACTCCTTGACTTAAATTGTTTTTTATGTTGCACAACATTTTGGATATTTTTCAGTATTTTATGGATACACTATAAAGGAGGGCTATTATAAAAACACATTTGTGATTTTTTTTATATACAATTATGTACAGAAGTGTATTATTATTTCTTAAAAATTAATAATCTGTAACTCGTGTTTTTTTTTAGATGCATTTACTGAATAGAAAACTATATTTTAAGAGAACATTTAATGTTAATGATTACGTCATTAATACCTTTTATGTTAAAGTTGTAATTGTTGTGTAAGTCGTACGCTGTTGTGCAATGAAAGGCGTGTAAATTCAAAGTTCATTCAGATTGGAAATTTTTTGATACTTAACAATTTATGATACAGAAAAAAGAAAAATAGAGCATTGAAATTGTGAGATCCATCATATGTGGGATATACTATATATTTCTCTTTATCTGTAATAGAGAGTGGTCATCCTGAATATTATAAACTTCAGTGTCCCATAATTATCACATAATTATGGGAACTAAAGTGGACAAAACATTTTAACTATCTCTAATTATTTCTGCAGCTATTAAGACTGAATTTGTGTATTCTGTTAGTCTGTAAAGTTATTAATATACATTGTTACTACTTTTTAAAGTTTTTCACTGCATTATGAAAGAACATTACGGCATTTTCCTTAAGCGGCAATACTGTAGACATTATTAAATTATTTGTTTATTAATTAAATAATTGTTTTTAAATAATGCTCGTTTTATTTGCTTCATAAATTTATTTATTTTATATTGATAATTTACAGGTTACCATATTGTAGTCATAAAGAAACACTTAATAAAAATATGTACTAAAATTATATACTCACAAGTAGATAGTTTACACAATTTATGCCACAGTATAATAGAGTGTATAGGTTAATAGTACAAGTATGAAAATAGTACAATATGTTTTCCATACAAGTTTAATAATAAAAAAAATGTCGAACACAAGTAGAATTCGCACTACGATGGTTCTGTACACATTTAGGCATTTATAAACATTTAATGGTACATAATATTCCTATTAAACATAATTAACAGTTATGCAGCTTATAACCAGTATAACTGATATTAATTAAATAGCCTCGTCTACATCGTAACGATGATATTAAGAAACTAGCATGACCCGTGTGAAGTCTTCGCATTATTTATTCCATTATGAAGCTCAGATGACAGATCAAACAAATATTTTACTAAAATTGACATATAGAGGCGCAAGTATCAAAAGCATTGAGCTAAAGCGCCACTTTATTTATACGTGAGTGGATTTGAAATTAAACAAAAATTTTACTGACCGTCAATCATATTGACGTTGAGCCGGCAGATAGATGGCAGCATTGCTGTTTTGTGTATATAATTTTAATAATTAATTAATTTGCAAAAACAATAGCAATAATAAATTTTTTAGTTGTGGATGCCGGTAGAGCAAGCAATTATCTATAAAATTATATATAATTTATGTGGATTAGTTGTGAGGTTTTTTCTAAAAAGGGAGAGTAACATCTTAACCTTAGCGTATTAATATATCAATTAATTAATTTGCAAAAACAATAGCAATAATAAATTTTTTAGTTGTGGATGCCGGTAGAGCAAGCAATTATCTATAAAATGATATATAATTTATGTGGATTAGTTGTGAGGTTATTTCTAAAAAGAGAGAGTAACATCTTAACCTTAGCGTATTAATATATATGATGATGATACTATTTATATTTTACGTGAATGTCAACTATGGTGAAGTAACAGCCGTGATAGAGTTACATTGCTATTATATAGCACTTCACTTCGTAGATCATAAGCAGGACTTGGTATAAGAAGTAACTGCCATTCTATTACAATAAAATCACATTTATTTACCAACCTGATGTTGCAAACATATTTCATTCAAAAACAGTTTTCAAAATTTCATAAATGGCGGGCTTTCCACACCACATATTGACACAGGATGAATGATCAATGAAAAACTTTGATTCAGGTTTAAAAAAAGAATCCAAATCCTCCCAAAAACAATGATGTGAAAAATTGTGCGAGGTTCTTCTTGGTCGATGATCAGTCGACGATAAAAATATTTGATATCTAAAATTATGCGAAGTTCATTCTCAGTTCTAAGTTTGTAATTAAAAATATTACATGGGCAAAGTAAATTATGTTTTCAATTTAATCCTGAGATTTGAACCTGACAAAGTCTTACAAAAAACATTGCCTTCATCAGATCACTCACATGTCTGTCTGTCAATTCGTTATAGCCAATTTTTTCAGACCCTACGCGCTGTAGAAATTCAAAATTTGGCATAGTAATATGAGATGTATTACTATGCCAAATTAACCCACATATTTTACATTAGCTAATTTCTTAAAAATATTCATATGAGAATTTAATGGGGTTAAATAAAGAACTTTTGAAAGGGTTTGTTACAAGGAATACAATAATATTTATAATTTTAAATTGCATATTTAAAAAGGTATTCTAATAAATATGCAGAAATAGAATATTCCCCGACTCTCCCTTATTTCCGAAGCTACTGAACCAAAAATCATGCAAAAAATAGGATTGGTCAAATCTGGCCAGAAGGTTATAGAAAAACCATAACGATTATCCTAGATCTTGTAATTTTTTAAACTTACACCACATCTTTATGCCTGTGAGAGATATAGTAGACTATATTTTTACATTGTGAAAAATTTGCGTTTATAAATAGTATGACAGAAATGCTATGCACATTTAAATGTGTACATGCGCCTAAATTTATACGGAACTCTTGTAGTGTAAGTTATACTCGTACTTGACAGCTTTTTTTAGTAATTAGGAAAGTAAATTGAGGAGCGAACTTGTTTTTAGGAATCTACAATTTTAAAATATTATCATATTAAATACAACCTTTATAATATTATAAAACAAACCAAGAAAAGTGGCTTCAAGTAACACTTGTGACGTAGAGTGTAAAGAAAGCATCATCGAAACCATGTATATATATATATATATATATATATATATATATATATATATATATATATATATATATATATACATATACACACACACATATATATAAAAGAGATAAGTATAGTGAAAGTAAGGCAATTTATTGGTCTTTATCACTTTTAGAGCTAATGATATGTCCAATATAATGCCTATGGTCCTATGGTTTAACACTACCTAGTAATGACTTTTATTAGACATATTATTTTAAAGCTCTAAGCAAAGCCATCAAAAAACAAGTAGATTGTCTTATCTTTGCTTAGCTTTCCGTATATTTCAATTAGTGAACCATTGCATGTAACTGCTTGCCATCACTGCATTGTTATATTTAAATATGTATGAAAATGCTCTCCTGCATTAGAAGAGAGTCTTTTAAGTATGCGGGTACACCTAGTATAGTAATCTTTACAATGTCAGTACCTATTATTTGAATAATAGCAAATTGTGTAGAAGGCTAGAGTGATTTTTGTTATATAATGTAAATTTGTCAAAACTGCTTTCTTATTAATTTTTCAACAACTTGCTCCGTAAAATCTAGACCTCCGCAGAACCGTGTTTTCACGGCATAAAGTAACAGTATGTGTAAAAATATCTGACATAGTTTTAAGAAAAACTACAGAAAGTAATATTTGCAGCTCATAAGGAAACTTGGCAACGCATGACAATAGTGTAATTTGTGGAGTGTGTTGATTATTATTGTTTTATAGAAAAATATTCAGAAAATTTGAAGTGATACGCAAATATAGTTTCTCGTGTAATTGTTTTAAAAATATCCTATAAAATTGGTTCTATATCTGAAGTTTGTGGGTGTAATAACAGTGAGATTTAATAAAAGAAATTAATTTTAGTTGTATAAATAGTTGGTTAACTACAATTGAGATTTTAAAATTGTTTCGCAAAGGATAACTACAAATTTCTATTTTTTATTTACCCACATTATTAAACTACATCATTTTTATTTATTAACTCAAAATTGAAAATATATTCTCTATCGTCAGATCAAAAGGTGGTAATAATATTACCTCACAGAGTGTAAAATTTAGATGCAATCTAAAATCAATTCTGACTAATCAACTGCTTCAATCACCACCTAACTATAATAGTAAAGTAGAATTTAGCCAATTTCTGTTAGCAAAATATGAAATATTGAAATATTCAATTCATGTAAGCATTGGTTCCCCTTCTAAAATTTTAGAAAGTAATGAAAGCGTATACTATAGTTTAACTATAGAAACTTTAAACTAGAATTATAATAATAATAATTTGGCCAAAAAAATGCAGAGTATGTATTAGGTAACGTAATTATGTCATAAATTACCCATTGACCTCTATTATATTAGTATACTAGTATTATAGAAGTCACTGAAATCACCGCATCAGTAATGTCAGAATGTACAAATTACCAGACGAGTAATGTCTTTAGATAGGTAACAATTATTATCTTTTTAATCCTCACAAAGGCTTCAAAAGTGTTTTGAGTATTCTAGGCATTATTTTCTTAATGAAAATGCCAATTTGCTGATATAGCAACCAATCATTTTAAAAATATAGAAATTTTGTAAAAATATCAACTTCAGTTATACAAAAAGTGTATTTATATAACATTTCCAAATAAGTATTTTATCATGTTATTAAAGGCTTATACTAATAAAGTAATTAATACAAATAAGGAATAACTAGTAAAAAAGTGAAAGAAAGGAATTAAACAAAATGTGTGTATGTTGACTACAACAGCATTGTTAATTTGTAACTATAATATTTTTATATGTATATATATATATATATGTATATATATATATATATATATATATATATATATATATATATATATATATATATATATATATATATATATATATATATATATATAAACATTTAAATAGTCTTTACACTATGTACCTATTCATTATGCATTCCTTTAAAATTGTTACTCCTTGATAGCTAATCTACCAACAATTTGACTACTACATCTATCCACTACAGAATTTGCTTACAGCCAGTAGTAGAATAACAGTGTCAGGAGAAATCTCACATAATGGAGCTTGTTGGTTAATAAATATTCCTTTCAAATCTTCTTCTTTCAAATATATTATTTTTGTTTAAAATTCTCGTTTTGTCTTTAGAATTTCTGCAACTTGTCTTTGTCATTGCCCAACATTTTTTATAAACTTAGTACTTTTTTAATTTATGTGGGAAAAACTGAAAAAATTTACAAAAATAACCCTTTTGAAAACTCAAACGAATTTTATTTACATATTTCAAGTTGTTCATAAAAAACATCTTTAAATTTGTTACATTTATAAAAATTGTATTTACAATACATTTCTTTAGTAAAATATATATATTGATATTTATAAATAGTTTTACAGAAAAACTGTTTAATCATATATGTTTAAACATTTGTGCAGATATAGCACCAATGTGTACATTCTGAACACAATATAACTTATTGCACGATCATGGATCCTATTCATATTTAATAGGTATATTTAACTGCCATGTTTATTACGTAAACGAGCCATTATATTATTATGACTGATAAACTAGTTCATTCATTCTAGACAGTAGTGGAATTTTTATATAGATGAAAGCTTTTAACACACTATTATACTTTTTGTAATAATTATAGTTTTTATGAGTGTTATTCTTAAAAGTTGTATTCTTAAAAAAATAAGTTGATAAGTTGACGTAGATCTTATATATTGATGTAATAGATAAGTTTTATCAAGGCCATAGCTAAATGGGTGAGAATTTGAGCCCATCGATTAATATGAGAATGAACAAATTATAAGTAGCATTAAATATGATTTGTTACATTAACAAAAAAAATTAGGCCTGGGCTCAGTTGTTTGTATTTCTGTACGTATCTAATGTTTCTATAAAATATTTAATCTATTCACGAAAAAGTAAGATTTACATAAATAATATATATATTAAGAAATAATAAGACATATAAATATTAACACAGCATATTTTATTAGAATTTCTCTCGTACTCACTTATAATAGTCAGACAGCTAGCAGAAAATTTGGTGGAGGTACTATATAAAAGTTGAAAGTTTTTAATATAGTACCTTTTCTTTATCTGAGTACAGGCAAATGGGGATTTACAACTTACGAATTTTCGAAGTTGCAAATTTTTTCTATGTAAAAGATAAAAGCCTTTATTAAGAATTTATATATAGTTCAATATGTATCTTAACGTAAAAAAAAATGACAGGCAATTGTGCAGGTTCTAAATAGGTGGTAGGTTTAAAGTTTTTTTTTTAAAAATGCAGAAAGAAATAAATTGAAATTTATACACTTCCTTTCTTACACTTAATATTGTGTATTATTGCAATGGCAGGCGAATAAGGCGATCCAAATTACCTGACAGGTAAAGAAAAAGACTTTGCATGAGTGCGAGTGAGAAATTGCACTGCAGTGGCTTGAGTGTGTGAGAGATAGTCTATTGGGTGAGAGTTTAGGTTTATAAATAAATATTGTCTAATTTGATTACAATATAATGAAATGATTATAATAAACAAGTCATAATAGGCCCTATTACGAGAACAATCTGATTAAGTAAGTTATTGTATTCACTCCAACTTTTTATAAGTATATTCTTAATCTTGAGGTCTCATTTAAATTACCTTGGAATAAAATGAGACAATATATAGACTTTCCAAAAACACATATTCACACATTTTAAAATTAAATACAGTAAAATATATTGTTTTTTATTAATAAATACTGGCAAATTGCACGTCGGATCACATGCAATGTAGGATTCCATAGTCAGTATGGCTATACGCTTTCCTAGATATTTTAGTCAAGACTTAAAAACATGTCTTTAAAGGATGAAGATAACTAAAAAAAGAATGTTATAATCCTACTTTATAAAGAAAATTTGGAATAAGGGCAAGCCACAGTCCAAAATCTAAACTGTTATCGACTGTACCTATTTACTAAATTATTCTTATTTTTTTCTCTTTCATGCATATTTACACAATGTATGATGCATTGTCTTCTTTGCGTTAAAATATAAATATACATTTTAAAATACAAGTTAATTGTGCAATTAATTTAATTCATTTGTATAGAGCGTTTATGAACTTTTGACAGACCCAACCACATGTCATAAAACGATCCACCGTTATTCGTAAATAAGTAGAGCCTACTTAGCTGGTATAATTATTCTTTTAATTTGTTTGTGTTTACTACAGTATCGTGAATACTTTTCAGATATTCAAAAATAGGTTGTGACACGTAACTTTAACAAAAGTGGTTGTTTTAAAACTTAATATTTCACAAACCAATCCCTGTATTGACGAAGTGTTCATGACATATCCCCAATACTTTTGAAAGATCTGTTTAATGATATCCTACAAAATGGGGTAACAAATAAGAAAAATTCACACTTAATTTATATCCCCAATTTACCCGAAACATTTCTTTTTTATTTTGTAATTTTGTAGGTGTTACGAATATAAATAACCATGCCAAAATGATGTATTTTTAGCAGTAATAGACTGAAAGTAAAATGGCTGAGATATACAGATGGACAAACAGACAGACGTGGTGAACTTATAAGGATTCTTAATCCCTATGAAACCCTAAAAACGGATATTAAATATTTTTCATTTTCATCATCAATCTCTCGTTTATCACTTTCTGCTAGATCATTGTAAATGTAATCGGCCATTGCTTTGCGTTTTCTTTTGACCGCTGAAACCATATTATTAGATTTTCTAAAAGTTATTGCTCAAAAATGCAGTATATTGTTGTAATAAAAGAATTGTTTGCTAGTTATTATTTCTATTTCTGTACATGGTTGAATTACTCTACCCATTACTGAAGAGGGAAATTTGACATCTTCAAACTAGTTAAAATAATATTTACCTTAATTTCTATTCATCGATTATTATTTCGTATTAGACAATTTGGATACTTAAAATGTGCATTATGTTATTTATTTGTTATAAATTGAGTCCTCAAAAGATCGACAACTCTAACTTTAATAATATTGTTTTTAGAGGAGAAAGGTTAAACTGAAGAAACTGACAATTACATCCATGATGAGGTTCGGAGAGTGATGAAGGATGAAAAATTTATATGTATTTTTTATTAATAAAAAATGAAATGTTTATTTCTAAATTTAATTTTAAGATATGTGTATTTTATTTTCATACCTTATTTACTAATCAAAGTATATTATTTTCTAATTTTGTTACATGTTAATATTTTTGGGGAAATCTAATAAATGTTCTATAATATGATTACAATATAATCAAATGAATATAGTAAACAAGCCGTGATAAGTGTGACCCTTATTATAAGAACTTCCTGATTAAGAAGGTTATTGTCTTAGAATATAGAGTAATTCAGAAGGCGTGCGAAGCCAAAAATCGGTGGAGGGGGCACCGCGCTCCGCCTACTAGCACCAGCAGAATAAATTTACCCACGGACTTCAGGAAATCGACGCATATAAATATATTTGCTTGCAGCAGTAGGATTCAGATTTAATACTTCATATAATCCAAGCCATGACCTTCTATATGGTCATGGCTTGGATTATATGAAGTATTTTTAAGGCCGCCATGTTAAATTTGGAAATGCTTATTCTGACCACAACCAATGGCCAAAATATTTAGATTAAAATTATTTAAAAACTATCACATTTTACTATTTTATTCATCACTTAACACTTTTAATACAAAAAGAAAACAATTATCTTAGTGTCTTAAAGTAAAAAGAAAAGTGAAAAAACCCATAATAAAAGTTTGAAAATATTCGATCTCATGCTGAAGAAATTCAAAATAGGACGAAACAATTATTTATATTAATTAGCATTCAATGTCGTGATAAAATTTCTCATATTTGAAACAATATCAGTTCATATTTTTCAAGAAATTAAAGAAGACGGCGGAAATGAATGAATGTAACATGTGTTTCTTGTCGTAATCCTACATATAGTGATTATATATGCAATACATAAAATATTCTAAAATTTAATATGATAACGGAAATTCAAACGTTATACCAAATTCTCCAACGATATATAATTTTTCTACAAATATAATTTTACATTTTTCAATATCGAGCAATTAAGATGTTTTAATTTGGGTAAACAATTTTTAAGAGGTGAAACACCAATAAAATGGGGCGCTTCTGTTAATAATAATCTACTTCGACATTTTAAAATTGCATAGTTAATTGAAAATGATATTAAGTAATAGTTTTTATGTATGAAAAGTAATCCCCATTTGTTTCTTTTTCAGTTCACTGATATTTTTGCAGGTGGGAATAGCACAAGCCGGCATTTTAAGCTATATTGTCACGTAGAAAGCGCATAACCTTTCATAGCTGTGACTTAAATTGCGCTGACAGCCGTGTTTTGAAACTATTGCATTTTATGCGTAGTTTTTTGGACACACTTTCGCGCGTGTTCTCGCCTTCTGGTGTACTCTTTATTCTAAGGTTATTATATTCACTCCCAACATTTTATAAGAATATTTTGAAACTTATTTATAATTACGATAGCTATTATCATTTAAATGAATTTGGAATAAAATATATTGGCTCGATGGCAGGTCTACAATTTCGTACAAAGGTAAGATAGAGGCATAATATTGAAACTTTCAACTTTTACCAGCTTTTATCAATTTAAGAAATTTTGTTTTTATATATGCTTCTTTTCATTCTATCTCTTTCTTCGGTCTATGTTATTCTTTATTTGAATTTGCTAATATCAATAGTTTGGTCGGAAGACAGGAAAAGTGTCGTAAATGTTATAAATAAGTCTATAAGGGCATCATTTTGTATGAATAAAGAAAAAAACCTTATTAGCGTAGTTTGAAAGTTTCTCGCTAATAATTTTTTCTTTATTGTTTTTTAATAGACTACAGATAAAAAATAATAAATAATGCCTTAATTTTTTGGTAAGTATACCAGTATTTTTAAAACTGAGTTTTATTGTCACAATCCTTTTATCTAATTTTATACATTTTCATAACATTTAAAAATAATAAATTTTACTCGATATGGTTCAGTTTTGAAGTTTTTATCATTAAAATGTTACATTTACTTTCATAAATTTATAAAAAAATTATATTGTTCAACAGTAATAAAAATTAAATTGTCACTTAATATATAACTTAACAACAGATATAGACAACGATTACGTTCACATAAACGATCCCATTGTCTTTCTAGTTAAATGACTGAAAGAAAGGACTGAAAAAAAATAAAAATATCTTTGACGTCTAGTTGTCAAATGTCAATTGTATACATGGCATATTCATTTTCTTGTTAAACATTTCCTTAATAATTAATAGTACGATGTAAAGTGTTTTATATTTCTATTATTAATTTACTAACACAAGACACGTTCCTAAAATGGCTTTTGTTAGTGCGGTGACCGGTGACGACTGCACCAAGAAATTCATGGAAGTTTTACAAAATGATTTTAGAACGCTGAGTTTAGAAACTAAAAAGAAGTATCCTCAGATAAGAGAAGTGAGTTATCGGTCACATTTTTTAATCCTCAATCTTGGTATCTTTGCAAAATTGATGAACTACTTTAATTAATTACCGACTGCATGATTACCGTTAAATTTCAAAGCTCCCCGATACACCTTTCGGATAACAAAATATCGACAAATCGGGTTTTATATTGTTAATTGAATTAATTGACCAGTCAGCTGTATTCCAACTTCACCAGTCTCGTTCAAATTTAACGCTTACATAGATCGTGACATGGTAATCAAAAGTAATATGATTTCATAACCTACTCCATTATTCCATTGTGAATATATTTAAGAGGGGTTTAGTTGTAACTAAATCTAATAAGAATTTGGTGTCTCGTATGCAATTTAGCAAGGATACTATAATATGAAGTATCTAGGGATACTGAATACAAGGATATTAAACTATATTGAATATTTACATATATTAATTTTTTTCTTAGTTTACCAAATTTAATATATTCACATATCGTTTTAGTAACAAAATTATTTTCTATTCTTACTGTGTGCACTATTGTCATATAAAGCAGTACCTACACATACATAATCTCCATTTCATTGTTCATAATAATTCTTTTAATCTATACTCTCATTTATCAGTAGCGACATATGACATTTTATTTATTTCATTAAGGTATTTAAAATATTGATTTATGGTTTAGCCCTTGGCCCTCATATAAAAAACTCGAAAGCATGTATGGTTTCATATTACTATTCAACTGTACTAAAATGAAGAAACATAATCTATAAATACCACACTTATGTATAATAATTATAGGGAACGAGACACCAACCATTTGATTATTGTTGTGTCCCAAAAGAAGCGGGAAAGTTGATCACCCTCCACGCTTTTATGGAGCAAAACAAAGCCTTTATAAAATGCTCAACTGTTGTTAATTGCTGTTATCTAATATGTAATAAAATATGATAGACCATGAAGAGTATAATAAACACTGACTTTTCATTCGGTTTTAACACTCCAATAGTTATAAAACGAACTAATTTTGGAAGTCAGTAGAAGAAAACTAAATTGTAATGCAGGATTTAATTATTTATTTCAAGCATAAAATAAAAATTGTACAGATCTTTCACTTCATATTTTACATGATTGACATATGAACCATACTTGCACGTGCAAATTTTGGCAATTGTTTTAAATTAGAAAATAAACAATTTAAAGGCTCGATTCTGAATCTTTATTTATTACTAGCTGTACCCCATGGTTTCGCTCACATAAAATTTGGAATAAGAAAATTTTTATTTTTCCTGTCATATGTAGCTCTCGGTTATTCATCCAGCAGATTTTATGTGATTGACGCACAAAATAACATACAGATAGACAAAAATTCTAAAAAAAGGTTTTATGGCTTCTATTATAATTCTTTTTATATTTTCCATCTACACAATTTACTCTGATACAATTTTATTATATGGATAGATTTTAAGTTTCAATTGTTTATATTGAAACGATTACAAAACTCAGTAAATTATTTGGTATGTCTCTTATGCTCTCGTCAGCCCCCTGTTTTTAACATTCATATCCATTATTGATAGTTTTTATTTTGATTTTTATACAAGCAATCATACTTACATTACACTAAAAGTTGTTCATGTTATTTGATTAAATGTATATTATTAACTGTGGTTTAATTAATAATATTTAGATTCAAAATAACATATTTACTTGTTTTTTGTCAGTCAACAGTTATCTCAACATATGTTACATCTTATCAGAAAAGATTCAATGTTTGATTGATCGCATATCAAATAGAATAATAAGACTGAGAAACTAGACGCAGAGTTTTTTGGGTTCAAACTTAATGTCATTTTATTTCAATACGACATATAGTATCGCTTGTTCTAATTCAACATACACAGTGTGTGGATGTATTTTTTCCTTCTATTGGTATAAAAGCTTTCAGACAAGTTAGTGTCAAGGACTAGTCTTCCAAAATATATTTGGTGTCTTGTTTTAGTTTGTCTCCGTGTATAATTGACAATTGGTGCCCCCCCTTACCTTCTTTTGAGTCCATAGGTTTTAATTCATTTTCTTTGTTTAAAATTTTGAGCTTAATGTACTTTTGTGAAACATAAAATCACAGCTCAGCAATTCAAACTTTTATTTAGGAACTGCTTAATTCACATTTCATACAGTTTTAGCTTGAAGAAGCACGTTTCATTTAAAACTTTTCATTGATGATATTAGAGATGGAAAATAAATATTTTGCGAATATGGGTTTTGATATAAAAAACGATAAATGAAATAATTTTAAAAGTCTTATCTGATTATAAGACTGAGAATGAATGATTAATGCGAACAATTTTTTTACGTTATATATATATTATATTTTCCTATATATTCATTTCATTCATTTGCTATATAACACTGAAACTTTTGGAATTACAAGGGTGTTACAAGAGAGTGATAGACAGACGGTTGGATATGAAGAAACTCTAGGGGTTTAGTTTTTGCCATTTGTCTACCAAACTCTAAAAAACATTTAACAATTTTCATATTGTACTTTTATGTTACTATTTTACTGTTGAAATCTAGTTTTAACAGATAATGTCTACAGTTGTTATTGCAAAAATTAGAGCAAACAGACCTGTAATTACTAATTAATAACAATATTTGTAAAGTTTATTTACTTTTCATTAAAATTAAAACATTTGTGTGATTTAATATGTTGCATAGTCTTTAAAAGGGTTAGTGAGTCATATTTCAATGGCATTGAGAAATGTTTACATTTTGCTGATCTATTGAGGGCAGGAAACAATTAATTGATCTAAGCAGCCTGAAGAATAGACGTTGACTAAACAGGATGTAATAAAATTAATCTCGCACAAATGAAGTAATTGAGGATTATTGGGATACAGTACAATTCACTACACCAAATGCAATTTAAAAAATGTAATTAAAGTTGTATAAGTATTTACTTTGAATGTAAACAAAAATGTGTGATGGTAAAAATAATAACAAATCTTATTCTTTATTAAGTTTTATTTATAGATCACATTTTTACTAGAATGATATTTTTCATGCATTTAATTAAATTTTTATCAAAAAATTATTTTATTAATGATTTTATAAAGAAAACAATTTTCATTATCATTCATTGATAATATATTTTCAAGGTATTAAACATATTTCTGCAATACTCAATTTTCATGATAAATAAAGAGGAAAACAATGTGAAGATATCATTTATCTTACTCATTGATGTTATTACATAAAACATTATCCAAGTTTTGATTTAATGGAGTGACTCCTTTTCTTTCTGTTGAATTTTTGTTACATAATATGTCTGCCAACAACCATGAAGTTTTGGAGTATAAAAGTTTCCAAATTAATGTTAATGGCTTTACATTTGTTTATTTTTTTCTCTCTTAGCGGACTTCTTGTGAAAATTGTATTTAAATTGCCTTGTTTAAATTTTCCTGTATGTATTTTATGTAAAAAAGAAATATGAAAATAGATTGAGGACAAAAGATGTATCTTTTTACTGTTTAATTAAAAGTTTTTAAGCTATTTGGTTCAAAGAAAATAAATGTGAATCACAGGTCAGAGGAATATATAAAAAATATATAAAAATTTAACTGTTTAAACAATGGGCTTAGAATAATCTTGGATGAAGAAAGAATGTTATCTTTGCTTAGAATTAAATTGGGAGATTTAAAAATTTGGAGATATACTTTTGCTTGTTATTATTTTGTTTTATAATCTTTTTATTACTAGAACATACAGAAATATAGAGGTTTATGTTAGTCGATAAATTGTGTTCTTTTTTTTAGTCTTGCGATGAGGCCATTGAAAAGTTGTCATTGGCCGCGAATAATCCCCAAGCATCATTGTATGGAGTGGTCAACCAAATATTGTACCCCCTCGTTCAGGGATGTGAATCCAAGGATATTAAAATTATTAAGGTAATTCATGTTTCCTCATTTATTCTATTCAAATTTTTATTTGATGGGAATAGGGTTAAGTATTTATGTGACATCAGCTAATAAAAAATGTAGTTCTTTAGTAATAAATTGTTTACAAATTTTAATATGTATATTGTTGTTTGTTTGTACAAGAAAATACTTTAGTGTTTTTTTATTGGAATTATTTGTTTTTACGTTACTTATATTAAGATTGCTTTAGTATTCAGTACCGTCTTATTCTGCATATGTAAGATATGTCAATATGAAAAATGAAATATTATGTACTTTTTAAGTAAAGTTATAGCTTTTTTTAGATTACATTTAAAAAATATATAAACGAAATTGATATTTTTATTATAATCTAAACTGTCTAAAAAATCTTGGCTCCAGGAAACTAGGAAGTTTAAGAAATGCTTCCCAACTAATTTAAAAGAATAAAAAGTTTTTAAAAATTAATAACTTTTCACACTGACTAGGGAAACTTAGGGCTGCGTAAACATGCCAATTATTCCTTCAGATATTTTCATTAATTTAATAAAATATTTCACATTTTATATGAAACTATTTTAGTTTAGGGAAACAGAAGACATCAATGTTTTTCACTTTCGCAATGTAAGATGCTCTGTTGGTTTCTTTCATTAATGGAGATTTGGAGCTGCGGAACTTTGCAGATTTATTTTTTTTGGCTTAGGACTAATCTTTGCCATGAGTTAAAGAAAGTTATAAGAAAACAGCTGTATAAACCTGTATTTGCGAACAAAGTATTTGTAATGAAATTCTTTATCGCACATTACACACTTGGTGAATGAGAGCTAGTCGAAAAAAGTGTAAGATTTTGTCCGATACTTTTGTGACAGTATAAAAGTGTAAGATTTCATCTGACACTTTGCTACAGTATAAGTATTTGTGTGTATACAACCATATGTTAATGTATAGGTATATTCAGCGCGCACATCAGCTGTATTCGTTTAAGCGTTTGTGTTTAGTAATCCATACGCACCATAATACTCATAACTTCTCTTCACTATTTTGAAACTCGTGTTATTGTTATCAATAAAGAAGGAATTGTGAAAGTGACTCAGTCGAAGTTGCGGATGGTGAGGATGAAGTCATTGTTAAAGTGGAAATAAGTGGATGATTATTTTAAACTTAAATTTTGGTATCAACTTTTATTTGCATCAACGAATGTTTCACACATATGTTAACTGATATCAAAATTAAATCATGCAATACTGTTCTTCTTCTTCGTGTCTTTTACTGTTGTACTTCTTTGCCATTATTATTTTTTCATTTCAATTATCGATGAGTCTAAATCCATTCATGTCACATTTGCATTGCTACGAACTAAAAGCAATCTACACACTTGTCTTCATCGAATTCAAGTCCCGCAAGCAGATACAGCAAAATATCTCAGACTCCATCTGGATAGTAGGCTTAATTGGAAACACCCCGTCAAAGTAAAAACTGAGCAAATCAGGTTGAAACAACGACAAATGTTGTGGTCAGTTGGACGTCATTACAAGCTTAACCTCTATCATAAGCGACTAATTTACCTTTCTATTGTCAAACCGATTTGGATGCATGGTATCCAGCTTTGGGGATATACCAAGCAGTAAAATCATAATGTAATCTAACGAGGCCAAAACAAGTTCTTGCATATAATTTTATATCGCTATATAACCAATCAAGGAATTCACAACGACTTAGACATAAAATGGATTAACGAAGTTATCTAAGAATATACTATTAAACACGAAAAACGACTCCTCAACCATACCAACGTAGAAGCTATTCGACTTTTGGATATTACCTGTGAACTGAGAAGGTTAAAACGTATTAAACCTTATGAATTAACTTCATGAATAAACTTAATTTATCCGGGAGCTGAACATTAGTACAGTAAACCCGCACACAACTTACTTGAAAGTAAAATCTAGTACATGTCATCAATAATAATTAATTGTGTATTAACTTCGTCCAATAGAGATGTTTTAAAAAAAATTCCTTCATATATACAAGTAATAATTTCTCAAAAAAACATACCCAATTATTATGAAAATGAAAAAGTATGGATTAATAGAGTGATAAATCGTTTATTTTAACATGTTATGTATAGGTCGTTCTTCTGTTCAAACATTCTATTCAGTACAAAAGCATACCAGTTTTATGCTTAACATGCACTGCTTTCTAAATTGACAGTACTGTTATTTAGTCAAAAGCAATTATTTTGTAGTACAATTTATACAAATTGCCCTTTGCAGTTTTGCCTTGGTACAATTCAGAGACTTGTTGCACAGCAAGGCATTGATGCTAAGGGTGCACGCCACATTGTGGATTGCCTCACGAATTTGGGTCAGTCTGGAGTGTTAGAATTGAAGTTACTCCAAACAGCTGCACTACTGATGACCACTTCTGATCTCGTGCATGGAGACACATTGGCGAGGGTGAGTGTAAATCTAGATAGTTAAATTAATCCGTTACTGTTAAAGTTCATAGTTATCGTTGATTTGCATAAATTCACTTGTTCCTTCACTCGATTTATAATAATGGATGTCTATGCTACTAAAGACTGACTTGCTCGTTATGAAGTTTGCATACGCCAAAACATCCGTGACTCAACTTTGTATATGAAAATGAAGAATGCTAAGGTTTCATCGGGGGAATTTTGGACTTTTTCTGGATATTTCGATTTCCTCAAATGTTGGCAAGTTGGGTCATTGTTGCTTTATTCAACTGAATTATGTAAATAATTTTTTTTTAAGAACTTTTTGTGAAAGTGTCTAACTGCCCTTGTAACTGCCCTTAAAGACACAGACAATTTTAAGGAGCAGCAAGGTTGCGACACATTATCCATATATCCATTTCTTGAATGGCTATCATTTGGTTGTGGCATATAGTTTTCGAATGGCTTTTTAAACACCTCAATGTTCTGGAATTTCTATCTTCATGAGTATTCAAATATACTGTTCTGTATTACACAGTCAAAGATCATGGTAGATGTCCAATAAAGTGTAGTAGCATGGTATGCGACTCGTCAACTGATTTATGTTCAGAGTTTTCACTTCAATTTTTTTCCCAGTCAGAGTTACCTTGTTCACTGGTTGTGTATGACTTATTTAGAATGCGTTACATGTGAATATTTTCATCTTGTTATATAATTTATCTAAATCGCTTATCAATTTGTCACATATTTCATCTGCTTCTGTGCCATGTGCTTGTCTTTATTTGATACTAGAAGTGACTCGTAGAGGTGCTCACTTTTATTTTTGCTGACAGTGTTCACTTCAACTCTTACAGTATTTATTTTGCCTGCTTGCGCACATATTTCTTATTATAATCCTAACGCTTGAGTCATACAAGAGATGTACTCTCATCAGTAGCATTACGTTCACTGACACTCAACAAGAGTATTTTACATATTACAATTCACCAGGTGACTGGCTCACCAATTTTGGAGTAGGACATTTAGATTTTAGTTAATTCATACAATGTATGTATTCTACACTGTGTTTTCACCATACTAAATTTCATGAACAAGTAGTCTAAAGGATTCTACACTTAGTCTGCATGACATTTAAGAATAATGTCGCAGACATTATTACTTATTATAAACATTGGTGCCTTTTTATATGAATTTTTTCCCAGGATTACAATGCTCTAAACTACCTTCATTGTAGGCGGTCTCCTTCAGAAGTTCCATTCTGCAAAAATAATTCACTGCTGTTGAGTTCCTTCATATTAATTCATACATAATTTCAGGCTAGGTTTTTGATACCCTATCTCAATTGAAGGCCCCAATGAGAATTACCAAGCAAGCTTAAAGAGTTTGTGCCACTCCAGTCAGATTAATAATTCTGTTTGAAGCTAAAGTTTACAGTGATTAACGGACATTAAAAGTATGAGTACCGTACAATAATGTATAAATTTAATTCTTAAAGTATTTAAAAACAATGTGAAAGTACTATAAAATATTTGTTCACCTTATTAAAAGGTGTATGTATTGAGATCCATGTAAAATAATAGTAATATGAATCGTAATATTTTCAATTGTTAATTAAGTTTAGTTTATATAACTTGTTCATAACATAATGTGTTCCGTAAATTAGATTTAATACATAAATTATTATCCAAATAACATTTAATTTCATAACTTTATATGTATACATAGTTATAAACATTATAAGGTGCTTAAGCAGTTTGTGAAAGTTAATCCTAAATATTATCATTATATCGTTAGTTTTAAGGTCAAGTAACAGGTTGAGTTTATTTCTAAATAGCAAGGCAGCATAAACTTTGCAGTTTTAAAAAATTTGACTATTTTCTTGCGAGGGTAAGGGCGTAGCCAGTTTTCAGGTTTTTTACGGCCTTGAAAAATATGATTTTTCTTTGTTAAAAAAATGATTATTTATTGCTTAATTCAATTATATTCATTGTTGGAGAGTGGCTCCGCGAAGGTTTTGCTTTATGCTTGGAAACAGATAGTAGTCACTGAGGTTAAGTCAGAGGTGTAAGGTAACAAAATTCCACTCAAAAGCCCTGGCAATTTGCGAGGTTTGCACATATTTGCATTGTTATGAAGAAGTAAGCCTTTGGTGACTTTTCTCCACCTTTTTTCCCTAGTTGCTTCTCTTAAATGATGTAGTATGGTGGTTTAAGATGGCCTACTGAAGGATTCACCTTTCATTTTGTATTTGATTAGTGAAATTGTTTTAGAAACCTAAAAAATAGTGATTATCATTTTCCCAGCGTGGATTAAATGTATGTTTTGTTTTATTTTCAGGATTGTTTTGTCGATCAAATTGTCATGAAGAATAACGATTATAACATACCGTACCGACAGACAGGCCATTCCTGCTAACATTTTTATTCTTATTCAAGCTTTTTCCAACATTTTTATTTGTTAATCTATTCTACATTTTCTTGTGTAGTGGCTCCATCTGGCTTGCCTGGATATTTTTCCTGTCTTGTTTAAATACACCAGACCATTTTTGAACAGTTGATAATGATAGGGCAGAGTTTTAATAAAAGGCCACCATCTCCGTGGATACTTTTGTGAGCTTTTCTTTGGTTGGTGATAAATTTAATCACAATTAATGATAAATTTATGGTAAAATTGTCGATTCACTAGTTATAGTTATTTGTTAATAATGATTATGACTAATGACAGTAAGTAGCTAAATCTTTTGTATTCATACTCTTAAATGAATGTTATAAAACTAATTGCATTATGAAATTACCTTATGTTGTTAGCAACTAAGAAATTATTTAACGCAATTAATGAATGTTTTTTTGTAAGATTTTTTAATTTCGTATTCAGTAGATAATTTTCAGTACCAATGAAAAAATCCATTAGATAATTTTATCCCAATGGATAATTTTACTTATCCATTCCAAGTTCTTTTATTTTTATAAGGATATTAATTATGTAAATGAAGTAAAATGAAAAGTTGAAAGAATGTGCAGTAAATGAAAATATACTAGGATTAATAAATGTTGCAAGAACCCGAATTTTTTACATTTTTCCACAAAAATATTTTTATATAACCGTGAATTAGAAATCTCGAAATTATTTTATGTTTTTCATCTTAGTAGCACATTGTTGGTGATTTTTAACCGCTTTTCAAAATCTAATTAGTAATATGATTAAACTCATTGGAATTTTTGTTTTTTTTTACTTTTACTGTGAGCATTAACTTTTTTAGATTATTTTATTTTTAAAAATTTAATGGTATTTATGGTTAGGAGTAAAACTTGGTTGTGATCGTTATTTTACATGTTTATGTTTAATTTTTTTAAATAATATAAGGCATTAAAATACATTTTTATACATATATAATTGAAAAAAAATTAGTCAGCTAAATAATTTTTTAAATTTTTTTGTTCAGACGTTGGTTCTCTGCTTGCGCATGCAAACAGCAAGTGAAACTCGCGACGCAAGCACGAGGCATGCTGCGGCAGCTACTGTGAGGCAACTGGTCGCACTGGTGTTTGAAAGAGCTGTCCTGGAGACACAAGGTGTTTGGTGGTGCCCTTTTATTGCACATAATTATTATAATTTTTTTATTTATTGGTGTATATTTGATATATATTTTAATGTATATATGTGTTGGATGGACTCTTTCCCGGGATGTATGGATTTTTTGTACACTAATGCTATCGGTATGTGAATTTGGGCTTAAATATATGTATATGTTTTCATCTCGCTCAGACTAGGAAATACTTTCTATCTTACATGTAATAATAAAATTACTGATAACCATATTACAATTTTCATACGTACATGAAATTCTAATGAAACTCTCTAATATGATTGGTACCTCCAATCTATATGTCTAACCGAGCAAACAAATTTATTTTTATCCATTCGTTGTTAAATGATGAAATTGAAATTAGAGTCAACTAGTCACATCTTAATTAGGAGTAGTGGAGTCGGAGTGCAATTTTCATAAATATAATAAAGTATTTGAAGCAATCTATTACATAGCATACTAATATAAGTTAACTGTTTGAGTGCCGACGAGCGCCATCGCGGTCGTGCGCGTACTAACTAAATTTGCCACGAGCGCGATGGAGCTCGCGAAATCAGTTGCTGTTTGTCTGTTGCTGTTGTAATTTTTTATCTTTCTACATGTTATATAAAGTTCAAATTATAATATTATTAGTAATTACAATATAAAAAGTATCCAGGAAAACAACATTTTTAACCCATAATGTCGGAATACGAAAATAATTCAAGTGAAAATGATTGTTTTTCAAGTTGTGAAGAAAGTGATAGTGGGAGTGACATTTGGCGTAATGCAAATTTTGAGTGATAGTGATAATAGTGACGATAACAATTATTTTGCTGATACGGAGGATGTACCGGACTGCGAAAATACGATGTGACCTTGATTTCAGTTTTTGTTATAATTTTTGTTCACAATATATATTTCCATAATTTTCTTTGTATTTTATTATCCTTGTACAAGTTTTTATTAAGAAAACACCGAAAAAATTATTAAAATTGGATAATTGTTTGAAGAGATACAGTTTTTTTCGAGACAAGGGTAAATGATATCAAAAACAAAAGATTTCTTTGGCATTTTTAAGTATATATGAGTAAAAAACCATGGCATTAAAACGGTTAAAGTAAAAATATAACTAATTTCTTTATTTCTACTAATTTTAATTGGAATATCAGATAATACACAAATAATTTTACATGAAGTTGAAAAAGTAAACAATGTAAAAAGAGAGGTTATAGAGAGTGTGTTTTTATGAGATGTTTCATTTTTTCAGATAACTTTTATTATATAAAAACCAAAAGCTTCATTACATCATTGTCATATTAATGAACTTCAACTCATTCATCTTCATTTTCACAATCATGAATCTTAGGAGTCAATCTCCTACGCTATCGACCACTTTGTTAATTTCTGTAGTGATTTTTCAATGCATAAAAGAACAATTTTTGTTACATCAGCATTATGTTCGGTAAACATTAAGTGGGGTAAGTCGTACAAAAATGAGGAGTTCTTTTCTGAAAATATGTCCCTTTTTTCTTTTGAAATAATTACCACTTTATCTGTAGATAAAAGAAAGAATAAAAGAATTAAAACTTGATGAAGTCGGAAAGCTATTTAAAATTTAATAGAAATGAAAAAAAATAATTGAACAGTTAAAGGAAAAATCACATTTCTTTAAAAAAAAAAGATTGTTTAATGCGCCTTAAAATCTAATTGCAATGTGAATTATGACAAAACTATTTTAAAACTATCAAGGGAAAATGTTGCTGTTAATTTTGGAAGTAACTGTTTAATTACAGATCATTTGAAAATCTTTGCAAAATAAGGCTAAGAATAAACTGAGGAGGATTAATTATTTCAAGGTTTTCTTGAATTAATAATGATTACTAGTGTTTGGAATTATTTTGGAATTCTCAGTGGATATTACAATTGAAGAGTAACACAGTAGTCCACTCCCATACAAGTAGTTGTTTGAAATTATGTAAGTGAGCAAAACCAATTCTAATGGTATTAGCAATGAATACTGAAAAATGATTGTGCCATTAATAATCGTCATCTTAAATTACCGGCCGCTTAATTTTATTCCATATTTGTCAGATTCGACTTTATCAATTTTCATAGGGTGCATATTTATTTTAGTCATCCGTCTTTTTTATTAACTGATTTAACTTATTTGATTTTATTTTTTTAGTTTAATTTTTTTTTTAGTTTTATTTCTTACTTTTTAGGTCATTTTTACTTTTCAATTCGAACTGTATTTTACTTTTCACTCTTAAGTCAAGCAAATGTTGACTATATAATAATTACATTGATTGAAGTTTAACTTAAAATTGCAGGAGATGTAAAAGCCAATCCAGCTGACAGCAGACCACATCAGCCAGTGAATAGCAAGGCACCGAAGGAGCTAAGTCCTTGTGCTGCTGATGCCTACTTAATATTTCAAGTAACATTTCTGTTTTTATATGAAGAAAATCATAATTTTTAAAAAATTAGCTGAAGAGCTTTCTCTTTTAGAATCAATTCATATTTGTCTTCGAGTTAAAAGAACAGGGATCTAATTGAAACTCATAAAATCTTGCCTGACGTGTATGTTTGTATGTTTAGTAGAAACAATAGAAATCTTTTTAATCATACTTATAAACGAAGCATATCTGGGTACAAATTTTCTATATTGTTCTATGCCAGTATAATATTTTAGTTCATTTTTTATATCTTATTCTTTGAAAATTTATGTTGGTAATTTATTTTACTTCACTTTCTTCTAACTCGTCAAGTTCACTCAGTAGTCAAGAAGATTCAGGTAATCTATTATGTTTGAATTTGATATTTGGAAAACATATGTAATTATCTACATTGTTAACCCGAGTTTATGTTAACGTCTTCATTCTGTTGCTATCAACTTTAATTGCATGGGTCAAGTGCAGTATTATTCTGGAAGTAAGTAAAATTTCTGAAATTAAATCTCGTAAACTACTTCAGGCACACAGGTACTTTTATTGCATCCTTCTTGTAGATGTAGCTTATTTATTTTTATGTTTGCCTGCATTCTTTCATCTTTTGAAAATAAACCATAATCACTGTTTAAAATTTTACTGTATTTCATCTACTTACTTTTCAATATGACTGTAAGATAAGATTAGGACTAATGTTAGGTATATATCCAATCTAACCTGGTTTTATCTAAACCATATCTTTAGGCAAAACCATATGTAATTTATGCACAATTTAATATACTTTAAAATTGAGTTGCTACTCAAGTGTAATTTACACACATCATATTTACACTCATAGTGTAATTAAAACTTTTTTTATGTTGAGTAGATTTGTTGCAATAAAAATTTAGTGACTTGTTATTTAAACTATAAAATTGCAAATAAATATCAAAATAAATATAATGGATTACAACCCTGTTTGTCATCGTGATATTACTACTACCGTGGATATTGTTATACTTTTAGAAACAAGTGATATGTTCTTTTAATTAAAACTGTGTTTTGGAAGAACGTAGAACCTTGCACCTATACAGTTTCAACCATGAATATGTTATAAAAGATGAGTGGGAAATGGTACGATAAATCCTGATAATGTCATTTGTTCCCTCACCATGTGGCAATTATATTAATATAAACAAAGGCTATAGCAAAAATAAAATGATAAATTTTGACTTTGTAGGACATAATACTACTGATCAACGGGGACCAGGCACATTGCTTGGCAGGGATAACAGAAATATCAAAGACTTTCGGCTTGGAACTTCTCGAGACAGTCCTTACAGATTTTTCGACTATATTTTTCAAGGTATGTACTAATCTTAATAAGAGGAGTTATGTGTGAAAATTTTGTAATATAAAGATTTTTTTGAAAAATAAAAACTAAATGAAAAATGTGAATGAAAAACTTTAAATTTAGAAATTTATTTTTATTTTATGTTTGCCTGCATTCTTGCAAAAATAATAAAATTATACATAGGTGAAAAATTATGTTTGTGAATATTTATACTGTCATCTACATACAAAATATGTATGTGGATGACAATATAAAACAGAAATGGGTCTTTTTTAGGTCTATGTTGATGGTGCAGTAGTTACTAGGGGAGGATATGTTGGTAGGCCTCAGTGTTCTTATGTGAAAATGTTGGTAAAGATTTTATCCAATTTTCAAAATCAGTGTGAAGAATTCGATAGGTTCGATATCAGTAGGCCTGAAGTACTGTGTGTAATATTGTTTTGCTGATTGAAATTGTTTTGAAATATATCAAAATTAGAAGACTGTGCGTCAAATGTATTGAAAATTCTTGTAGAAATCTATGTTTCTCACAAAATGAACATTAAAAGGAATTCATATATGTTACTTAGTTAAATATGAATGAAAGTTTAACACTTGGTAAGTAAATTTAAAAATTGGTTGGTACATTTCATTTTTTAACTAAATTAAATTGGTGCCTATTATATTCAATATATAGTACGTAAGGAATGTTCCCTTTGAGCCAAGACCTTATGTCAAATGTATTGAAAATTCTAGAAAAAACTGTTTCTCACAAAATAATGACATAAAATGAATTTATACATGTTAGTTATTTAAATATTAATGAAAGTTTAACACTTGGTAAGTAAATTTAAAAATTAGTAAATTTCATTTTTTAAATAAATTGAATTGGTGCCTACTATATTCACTATGTAGTACATAATGTATGTTCCATTTGAACCAAAAGTTATGAAATATCAATTTATTATTAAAAAAGGAAAAGCTGCCATAGAACTAGAATTGAAATTAATTTTAAAATAGAATAGAAATTGGTATACTTTTCAATCTCAGTTCTATTATTGTGAAGTATGCTAATATAGTAAAGGACTTGGATTCTTTGTCAAATCAATATTTTTGTTGGGACTCTATTGTGTTACACTTTCTATAACTCTATGTTTCCATGTAGATTATACAGAGTTGTTCTCGTTACTGCTTGTAATAAACTTTATGTGTATTTTCCCTTGGAGCCAATTTATGTAGTCAATGCTAGCATGTATTTTTATCATACATCAGTTGCCAGCATGTATTTTTTATTAACTCTATTTGCCCCTGACCCAATGAAACTATCACCACCTATCTCTATTAATAATATTAGATTTCACCATATTCACTAAAAATATACAGGTTTTGTCCTCTCTCGACATGCACCGTCACATGCACGTCACCAGTCAATTTAATGAACATGTTGTGTCATTTATTGACATGTTGTATTGTAAAATCTTCATCATTGAGGGATAATACTGAGTTTAATTGAACAGGAATTAAAATATTGTAACCCATATGTTAATATGAATAATGTACTATATCTATACTTTCATTAACGTATATTTTCATATATAAAACTCATGAAAATTTGTCCAGCCATTTAGGTGTGATTGAGTAACAAACATCACTTTTCTTAGCTTTAATCTCCTATGGCATACCACCACTTGAGTAAAATTACAGGTAAATAGTCTATGTTCCTACTGCTCTGTACTGCGATCTATATGCAATTTTTATTGCTAGTATTTGTTGCTTGATTGCAGAGTGACTAGGTAACAAAAAAGTGGCAAACGAGATAGTTTTTAGATTTATAGTATTGTAGTAGTGATATGTAACATAACATACGTTGATTAGGTCCTTCGTTAAAATAAAATTTTTACAACCATTTAGAGTTGACATAATAATAAAAATCTGTTAAAACCTATTAAAATTGAGTTGGTATGCATTTAAAGGGTACATATATTATTGGATATTACCAGATATGACCAGTAACATCTGTATACAAAATATATACAATAATATACAATAATATAATAATACAGATATTACTGGTCAGCTTATTATATCACTAATAGTGTTGAAATTTGTAATATTTCTTACAATATTGTGAGCAAATTTCATCGCTATTATAATTTCACTAACACACTGTAAATTGTAATACCACTATTAATATTGTTAGTAGCCATTGTGTGGGGACAAGGTGGAGAGTGACGGATCGCTATTATCGGCTAGCTTAAAATTTGTAATAATGCATCATTCCCTAATACCTACGTAAGGAGTATTGTAATTTAATTATTTAATTACTTAAGTTATTCCCTTCCCATTTTAACATTTTTTTTTATTTTGTAACACAAATATTAACATACGAAAGACATTTTTGTCATTTTTTAAGGATCTCTGGGACATTTATCAAGTGTAATTGTTGTGTTTATTGTTTTTGATACATTTAAATATTTGTAATATAAGGTAAAGAGATAAATAAGATAATAATTTATGGAAAGCATTTATTAATCAACAAAGTTAGATGTAATGAAATAAACGTCAAAAATCAACTAAGAAAACTTTTAACTGTAGGAAATTTTCTTTTGATTTTATAATAACAGGACTTTTTTCATACAATGTAACTCACATTTTCAGCTAAGCACAAATTTAGTAAATTTTCAACAGTTATTGCAGGTTGGTTTTGAATAAAACTGATGTGTAATTTTGGAACACTAATATTGATATACAGATGACATTCATGTGTGTTTTTAGCCTGGTTAATAAAGTGTCACAATGAAATGCTACCATTAGAGGGATTGTTATGAACCAATATGTAGGAGGCAAAGGTGAAAAAAAAAAAAGAAACTATATATATATATAAATATAATATATATATATATATATATATATATATATATATATATATATATATATATATATATATGTATATATATATATATATGTATATATTAATATAATTTAAAACTGTTTGTCGCTGTAGTGTATAACGTTGATGACAAGGCATAAAACTTTTAATGGCGCAGCACATCTTACTAACACTGACTCTGCACCAACATTGACCATGTGAAACCGTATACATCAGGTTGTCGAATTCACATGCTTAGATGCTCCCATGTCACTGGTGGCTAGGAAGTTACCAAATTCAAGGATTAGGAGCAAATCAAAGTTATGGACGAAAATTTGGCTACATATCACATTTGTACGTTAGCAATGAAGGGTTTTCAACCCTTCACTGCTGATGTACAAATGTAGTAGGTCACCGAATTCATTGATATTATAATTTTTAACCTAAACAAACTGTATTCTTCTCTTAACTCTCTGATTCTAACGACCCTCTGACAATTACAACGCTCTGATAATTAGACCCACCAGGTTTACTTTTAAAATATTCATTAGTATTGTTAAAACCCATGGCGTTCAATAATTTCTCTCTAGTGGTATTATAATAATACTAAAATTTATTTGCAATATTTTCAGAAATTGTATCATTTGACAATAACTTTTTTATAATTTCACTACAATTATTATAATAAAACAGTTTTTATATCATCGCTGCTGTATATACACGAAAATAGCTTCAATTATTTTTGATGCTCACTACAACATTCTCATTAATCTTCATTCTAGCTCAAAGAATTCCGCTTCCTCCTGAAAGAGCATGTGTGTGCTCTTATTATTCGCTTATTCTCACCAAACGTCAAGTACCGAGCTACCCTGGCAGCTCCTCATATACCAGGAGCCCCCGCCGCTGGTGCACAAAGTCCTGCTCCTGATCGTCCACACTTTGCTGTTAGCATGAGACTGCTGAGGCTCGTATCGGTGATCGTGCATAAGTACCATGGTGTGCTGGTGAGTCGGTTGGATTCTGTTTACAATTATCACAAACTATCATATATCTATTTATATTTCAACCTGTAGTTAAGGTAAATTATGCTATAATATAACAACAATGTAACAAAGTATAAAGATTTTTGTTTAATATTTATTTCATATAAAATATCTAAACAGTATATTTAAATATTAGGTACCAAATTACAAGACTAGAAAAAAATGATAATAGTAGCACCAGTCAGCTCATAATAATTTAAAGAGTAATATCAGTGTATTTGTAAGAAAATGAAAGTAAAAGATTTCAGATATCTGATATAGAGGCATTCCTTCATCATGAGTGGGACGTTTGCTTAGTAAATTGTCTTTCTTGTTTTCAAACTTCAGCTGTGAAGATAGGTTTTATTAATAATATTTATTTCTAAATCACTAATTATATCTTCGATTCATATAATTTGATAGCACAACATAAAACCTACATTTAATTTGGGAATAATATTGAAATAATTCTTTTATTTAAAATACTTACTTTTCTTCTCACATAATCACGCTTGTTTAACGACAGACACTTTGCAGTATTTATTTTTCACAATAAAATTAAAAAAGAAAACGCAAAAAGGATTTTGCAGACCTACCAACATTACCGATGCTATGTTGATTGCATGAAGGTTCTTGTAAAGGAGTTTGAAAAATAGAATGAAAATTGTAATTTAAAAAAGTTGTATCTATTCTTGTATCTTCTATTAAATTTACAGGTTTCAAAATGTGATTTATCAAATAATACCATAATTATTTTAAACTTTTTTGAAGTTATACTTCTTTAGGCACGTTATGAAAAAATGATGAGAGTGAAATTTTAAGATTCGTCACACAAAAGTTACAGTATGAAGTTGCAGCGGTTGCAGTTATTGAGACTATATATTAATACCAATATTTTGTACGAAATTTACGTTGGGGGCGTAGCTCAGATGGTAGAGCGCTCGCTTAGCATGTGGCAGGTACCGAGATCGATACCCGGCGCCTCCAAGACAAGTTTTTTATTTTTAGATTCTGCATTTTATTTGTCTTTCGAATAATTTAAAAATGTTTTAATGTCATTAATTGTGATTCTTTATTTATATTACTAATAAATCTAATATCCAAGTTTCACAGATAAATACTTATACAGAGAGGCAGATGATATTTAAAAACAATATTACCATTTGATGCAGATTTATTTGATGATGATTTTAATTTATGTAGATAATAGATAAAAACAATATTACCATAAGGCATTTAGCTTTATGGTAATATTGTTTTTATCTTTATTTTGTATTCACTTTTCATACAGAATTAAAATATCAATTAGTTTATAATTTCCTTACATCAGCGCAGCGCCATCTTTTGATAGATATGATTATTAATTTCACGTAACAAAAATACTTCAAGTACATAGTATTGACGCAGTGAGCCGCTTTTTCATTTGAATTTATTGGATAAAAAAATATAAGTACGATTTATATATGTGCTGGTAAATTATATTCAGTAGTGATTTAAATTCAATATTTTGATTAATATATTTACTATTCGTAAATATTAGTGAAAAAATTGTGTTTACAGACTTTTTCAAGTGCTCCAATATAATTGAGGTTATCTATCCGTATGTATTATTTAATGATGCCAAAGAAGTATAACTTCTCACGCGCGTACATAAGTACACGCACCCATTTTTTATTATTTGACCTGAACATACAGTTTCCCATGGAAAGATTTCAGATATCTAATATATTTTTATTTAGGGTTTATCTATTGAGCGTGAAACATTTTGTATTTTGTTTTTAAGAGCGTAGTATAAAATAGGTAATAATTTTTTTAATTCAAATTTTGTTCATCGCTGACACTGCAATGCCGAAAGTATATCAAATACATTTTTTATCTCTGAAACATAAACCCTTTATTAAAATTTTTATAACATTTTTATTATTGTTTAAAATAAATACTGAGGAATATAAAACTTGTAACTCATTTAGCCTATAAACAAACTGACACTGTAATCAGACTAATTGGTTAAATTTGAATCCTTTCGATATGGAACTCAAAAATGAAATTGGTATCAAACATAATATCTATTCCAACTAGGTGACAGAATGCGAGATATTCCTGTCTTTGACTATAAAGTTTCTGGATCCAGATAAACCGCTGTGGCAACGGGCATTAGCGCTGGAAGTTCTCCATAAAATGACAATTAGACCAGGTAATATTTTTATAATATTTCTAGCTATCAATTATGAATGTGCATTGAATACTATATCTATAAATGCTATTATGGACGGTACCTTGTAGTTTACCATCATTGATTTTTTTTGTTCTCGCATATATGTATGTATTTAAGGACCAGAGTGCTATAAAAGTTTAAAAATTGATAAAACGTGAAAATTTCATATTTATTTATTGTCTTTAATGTATATTTTTATAAACTGTACAGTACTGTACTTCATGATTTTATCATATTCAGACAGACAGATATAGAAGAAAAAATAAAGATAATCCATTTTTATTCCCCTTGATACATCTTAATTTTTCAGTCTGAAATATCATATCTCTCATGTTCTTCTTCATAAAAAAGTTCATGATCTTCTTTCCTATGAGTATATTTATGCAATTTCAAAGAATTTTGTAATACTGGCTATTTTAATCTTTTCTTGAATTTTTTTTAGTAAAAATTTATGTGATGAGATATTATCATTTGACAATCACTTTCATTTCATTTGTCAAAATTTCTTTGCAAGTTTATTGTCAATATTTTAAAAAAAAATGACGTTTATAGAATGAAATACATCAAGTTTCAATTTTGTTTTCTTCTCTGTTGATAGTTGTCAGATGATTTGAGGTATTAATACTTTCTTTAAAATAAAATCACATTGTAAGTTTTGAATTAGGTGTTTAAAAAGGAATTTAAAACTCAAACAGATAGTAATGAGCACAGAGAATCCTATCAAATAAGCAATGGAGTAAAAGATTAATGTTTATGAAACAAAAATTGTAACCTAAGCTAAGTTTTTATATGTCTTTGTCATATAAAAACTTAGCAAAAGCTAAGTTTTTATGTCTTTCTCAATATTTTTATACCGAGATTTGAGATTGAAAGTTATTCTAATAAATTTAAATAATTATTACAACATTATTAGAAAGAGCGATACAATCATTTAATCAACAGTTCTGTTGTCAAGATATGAAATTTTGGTTTAGTTCTTTTCAAGTGCTTTTTAAGTTTGTAATTTTAGTAGTAACAGTTTATACATTTTTGAAACAGAATTACTGACGTCATTCTGTGAATGCTACGACTTGAAGCCCCACGCTACAAATATCTTCCAGGATATAGTGAATGCGCTTGGTGCCTATGTGCAGAGTTTGTTCGTTGCTTCGCAGGTCAACACTCCAGCTGGTGAGTTTTGCATACTTAAGCAACAAAATAATTTTGTAGACTATAGCCTGTTCTAACTTTAAACACTAATTTTTGGGGTTCCATACCCCAAAAGGAAAAATGAATCCTTGTAGATCGTTTCGGTGTCCATCTGTCTTTCTGTCTATCTTTTTCTCAGCAATGCATGGAGGTATCAAGTTTAAATTAATGTAAAACACTTGGGCCTACGGGTCCATGGAGCTGTAAAGAAATCAAGCTTGTAAATCAACGCAATAAAGAAATATGGCCATTTAAGTCACATATTTTGACACTCGCAAATAAATCAAAACATATAGGGTACTGTTCGTTGACCTAGAATCAAGAAGCAAGGTCACACAGCACAAATAAAGGAAAAAATCTGAATATCATTAATTTATAGTTATATCACATAAAAAAAAATTCTTTTTGTATATGCGCCTATGAAATATATAGTCGGCAATATATTTTTGTTCTAAAAAATTAAAATTTTCTAAATAGTTTACTAGGAATATTATGTACCATTAAATTTTTAAAAATGCCTAAATGTGTAGTTTTTCTTTATCATCAAGCTTTTTTCGATAAGAGCAGTGTAGATTCACAACGACAATATATTATGGCACAGTATAGCAGCTGCAGGAAATAAATCGCTTAAACCTTGTAATAAAAGTTTGAGACGTACATAAGTATTAGGTGTGCACAAAAGCTCCACCCGTTTTTGGCAGTACGTAAGGAATAAAATTATGAAGTAAAAATAGGGGTTTATTATCTGTATCAGGATTTCCCAACCAGTGGCACGTGCCCCCCCCCCACCCCAGGGGACGTAAAGAGATCATAAGGGGGGTTCAATGTGTTCGGACATTCTACAGAAAAAATATTTTGAAGTCTTAAATTAACTCAACAATTCATTTGGTCGCATGCAGGCGCAAACATCGCTTTAATAAAATTTTATTATTTAATTACGCTTAATTATTTTTAGGAATATTAATAAGAAATGTTACATAAATGATGTGTTTTTTATTGTATCGATGAAAAAAAATTAAAAGAAGCACCAATACATTTTTTATAATCAGGGGGAGGAAAAATTGGGAACCTATGATTTATATAATTATCGTCATTATTAATAATGTCTTGCAATGTTTTTGTCAATAAAATGATTGCACTTTTGTTTCTAGTGCTCTTTAAGATTCCTTTGAATTCATCAATATTTTTCTGAGCTAAATTGTTTTGTAACGATTGAAAAATATCTTAGACTATAAGGGCCTGGTAGAGAGGATATAGATAACAGGGTAAGATTTCTCTTACAAGTCAAGTTATCTACTTAATGACAAAATTTTTGTCTTTAAGTAGATAAAGCTGTAAGTCTAGTGTAAACGTGGCCGTAAATAATACCTTTATGGTCGACTAATATCAGATGCACAACACATCAGCATTGATCATTTGAGTAGGAGTAGCAACTCCTAAGGATTAATCTTTGGATATTCCACCATACTTAATACATTTTCTTGTCTTGTTTTGGAATTGATGAATTCAATTCTCCTCTTTGGCAATACAGATTTTCATCCCTCTTATCAACCATCACTAATCTTTCAAAAAAAAAAGATCCATTTCTCTAATGTGCTAGTAAAGAAGTACAAATTCTGACAATTTGTGTGGTAATGCTTTCTCCAGTTTTGTCATAAAATTTAAGCTCAAGTGTCTGTCTTACTACTGTATTTCTGTGTAACACTTTTCTGGCAATTTTTCAATATTCATAATCAACGAAATGTGCTTTTATTTATAGCGTCCTTCTTGTGAACTCCATAAATACTTAGACTGGTTCAGTTGCACTGTCACCTTTATTAAACTCACAAAGTAAACAATGTCCAATATGATTCTTATTGCACAACATGCCAACTTGCTATGCACTTTGCTATTTATAACTTACATCATGCAGAATATTATTGCATTATGTCATCCATTTATTATGTAAATTTTTTTTATAAACTGGGGTTAAGAAAGACATAAATTTTTGGCACACATCTGAAACATATACATATGGTTAATAACATTATTTTTTATTCCTTGGCACAATGTAATTATAGGGAATAAATATAGATGAGATCTAAAGTACAATTTATCAATAAATCACTCAAAATTAACATGCAATAAAGAAATGCAAAATGACCCAGTTATATAAGGTCAGGGTTGGTAAAACTGGCATACTTTATAAATAATTTGATTTCGTTAATAATTTATGGGTGCCCTTTAAGTTTAATCACATTTTTTGGAAGTGATAATTTTTTGGAACTTCTACCAATAATAATCTCACTGGCTACGTCACGATTTGAAACAGGTTTTTTAAAAAGTGTCACGCATATGAGCTTTCCTAAACTTTCCGAGGAAGTCCATAATCACTCTTTTTTATTGTTATTTTTATACGTATTAAAGTTCAGAGGTAAGGTAAAGATATGAAAATTAATGTTACTCGAATATATGCCTTAAAGTCCCAATTATTAGACTCTAATTGCAATGAATTAGGGTAAAATAATGAACTGGTGTATGTCTGGCATAACTCCAGGATAAGTATTGAATATATTTGGCGTTAATTTGGCAGGAATTCAGTATTATTTCTATTTTCTTTAAGTTTTTTACCACAACCTATGTTTCGTTGTATTACAACATCGTTAGGTGGGAATTTAATATCAATAAAAAAATTAAATGAATTACATATGAAGCCTAGACGTGGTGTTGCTAAATCATTTTAAATGCAGTTTTACTAAAATTTTATTAAATTAATTATGATTAAATTATAATTATTTGTATTTTTATTATAAAAAAGTGTACATAAATCATTTTCATAGTTTTATGTGTCATTCTACTGCAGTAAAATTAATTCAAAAACAATTTGACAAAATTTTTGAATGTAACAGAAATAACCTATGTACTTAAAACAAATAATTATAATTATACATTGTATGTTAAGTGCACACTTACGGTCTGGTATGTATTCAAATTTAAATGAATAAGTATATTCAAACAAAATTTAAATCTTGAACTTGTATATGTCGACATTAGGAACTCTTATTAATACCATAAATATTTTAATAATTTTTGTAATTACGCTTAGGTTCAAATTGAAATTTTAAAGTGTACTACTATAGTATCTTTAATCAACATCTAATTTAAAAGCATGTTACATCATTTTCATTAAATAGTATAACTTCTCAGGATTTTAACGGAACTTGCACTAATTAAATTTCTTTCAAAACCAAAATTTCCGGAACCTTATTACCATCCATCTTTGTCATTTAAAACACTGGACTTTAATAGAGTAATACTCTTCATTTTTTGTTACAATATTTTCAAAAATTCCTATATAGTAAGTCCGTTTGCATTCATCTCGGCTAACATTACAAAACATTAATTGATAACCTTACAAAACATAAATTTCTTAAAAAACTCATAAAATTTTAACTAAACGTTCAACACCTCCCACTCATGTTTGAACTTGACAAGTATAATGAAAAGATTGTTAAGGTTAGGAGTAAACAATTTTGCGGCTTGACATTTTACCCACGTAGCGGTTAAAGATCAGGTCAAACATTAAGGTGTATAGCGTTTCCTCACTGACGGTCTTCTTCACCTTGACCTTACCTATTATTTCATAACTCTCAATCATTACGTAACTTATTATTCAATCAAGTTAAAACAAAAAAAAATGGGTGGGGTGAGTTGGTTCAAATGTGCTGTTTTTAAGCCATCTTTAAATTTTTATTAATATATCACGTTATCTTCCACTAAACTGGAATAGATGCTAGTGATGAGACCTTACATTAGTTGTTTATATTTGTAAAATAATTCATTATCGGTAACAGGAGTAATACATTGATGTCTGCATGTGTGACCAAAATACTTTTGTGTGGCCCTAGAAGATCTTGCATAAAAATCTTAGTAGAAATTGAGAATGGCACTAGTTTTGTAATACTGTCCACCGCCATTATATCCTGTTCCTCATTAAGTGTGTTTTCGGGTCATCATTATTAGTGAAAGTTTTGCAGTATTCGAAATCTTTAATTTTTTGAATTTTGGCATTGTATGGTGCGTTGAAAATTTATAATTTTATAAATATATTTTGGTATCAGTTGTTTATAAAACTGCTACTAAAAAGCACTTTGTTAACCAAACCTCGTTGGTTCATAGTTAGGATATGATACCAGAAGAATGCCATCAGTACCTGAAAATTGATGAAAAGTGGTCTTTTGCATCTGTAAGACTGGATGTGTCTGAGTCACATCCAGTCACATGTGGATATAGGCATAGCAGTTTAGGTCGCTATGTAGCTTGCATACAATTCAAAGGAGTATGTTGCTTGTACACGTCACCAACAATCAATATCTACAGATAACGTCAATGAAGGCATTTGGAGAAAATGTTTAATTTTTCATTTATGCAATAAAATTGATTTGTTAATAATTTGTTTGCTTTATACTATTTCTAAAAAATACTTCTTTTTTACAATAAAATCGTAATATTTTGTTATTTTTATTGATTTTAAACTTAATTTTTAGTATTTATTTCTTTCAAAAATAGACATTTTTGACAATTTGTAAAACTTAAATGGCCTCAAAAACTCAATAAAAGAAATTATGAAAAAATGTTCAGTATAACTGTTCTGAGGTTTTTAATTTAATTGGTCTTATTACACATGAATATTTGCTAAATATAAAGTTTTACATCTTCTTTCAAAGACAAAACAAATATCTATGTGTCAATGGAAAGAACTGTAAAAATATGAAAATAAATTTTTTAAATCGGCTATAAATTAACGTCAAACATATTCTTGTTTTCTTCATCATTATTCATCTCATAAAGGAAGCTCTGCGTATCCTTAGTAAGGCCTATTAGGTTGGTAATTGTATCACGAGTGATGGTTTTGTTGGATATGTGATATGCGATGAGGGAGGTTATCGGCTGGCAGGTTATGGTGCACTGCTCGTATGAGTTGAAACGGTTCTGAGTGTTAGTTGTTACAGGGCAGCCCATACGTTCTCTGGATAATGTGAATATTTTACTTTATAAACATTGAGAACCAGCAGTCTTATTGGTAATGATACATATATATTATGTCATAGGACAATGGCAAGACTTAAATCTTTGTAATAATCCTAGGAAGATTATAAGTATGTACTCTAGTATGTACGATTATCATTCGGCCAAGTAAATCACAATCATTATTGTGATTACTTGTTTCTGAACGATTGCAAATGCCAGATTTATTGCAATCGTTGATTAGCTAATATTTGCTAGTGTTCACAATCCTGAATATGATGGGTTATTTTTCTCCACACTTAGTCATCTGTCATGGCTGCCACGCATTATTTATTACTATAATCTCGAATAAAAATTTAATTTATTTAATGAAGATGAACGGAAAAATACTATGTGAAAATAGTAATAACGGGAGGGTGAGCTGGAAACAAATAGATGTGGCATTCAAGATAAACAAAATGCTTCAGGGTATAAAGTGAAATCAGAGCAACAAATAAAAGAGCAGCAAATAATTTTGACAGAAGTAAGAAAAGAACAGGAAAAGTCAGATTATAAAATAGAAAAGGAAAGTATTCAGCAAGAAGGATCCAATTATAATTATTACTATATTTACTGTATTTCACACAAAACTATATTTCTATATTCAAAGTGCAAACAGCTGATTCACGAAATGTGTGGTATGTGGTATAATGAAGATATTATTTTAATCATTTTGCTGGTGGGAGTTTTTGATAGAAGAAGAAGGAACAAAATCAAGAGAAAATTTATGAATAAAAAATGCCCGTGATTTCAGCTAAAATATTTAAGAATATTGATATAGTTCTAGTATCTATATAGTTCTAGTTAGAGTTCCAAAGTATGACCGTGCGCTTGTAGACAACAAGAACATTATTGGGAGAGTCACCTGCAAGAAAAAAGATTTGTATCATATTGGAACTTAGACTTGGACAATATATAATAAAGGTTTTGCTCCCAAGAAACACTATTCAATGCTGTTCAACGTTCAATGATAACATACTAGATGTTATTTTACCAATAAGGGGAACCTCATCAAAAATGTTATTTGGAATTAAGGCTACAAGCAATGTAATTGTAGAAAGTGAAAAATACAGTGTCAATAAAAAAATGTATCTGTAAAAAACAAGGGATTAATTGCAGTTATAAATGTCACAGCTCTTCTGCTTGTGTTAATAAATAAGTAATTTGTCTTTTTTACAATTTATTTTTGTACTACGAGCTTAAATATTTTTCTTATGACACACACTTAATAATAATTGTTTCATACATATTTTATATTTTGTTTTGCAATTTAAAGGAAAACTATGAATATTTTATATACGTAATTGTTAATAACTACGTGAAATGTAATAAAGAATTAAAATAATTATCTTGTGTTATCTGTGATATATTCAGTGTTTTTAAAATGACCAATCAGAGTTAAGTATCCGAGGTCACAAACAGAACAATTAAATTAGTCAATTAGTGATCGTCATTTGCAATCGTTTAGAAACAAGGCCGGAAGATTATAATTGTCCTAAAAAGTCAAGGATGATTGTGATTTACTTGGTCGAATGACAATGGTACGTACATTTAGAATCTTCCTCGGATCATTATAAAGATCCTACTCTTACAATTATACCAACATAAATTGTAATCTTACAGTATACAAATTGTAAACCTCACACATATACAAATTGTAAATCTTACAGTATTTTAAATGGTTGAGTTGAATGAATGAATTTTACTCAAATTTACTTACATAATTCAATAAAGCCAAAATTGAATGACACCACACAATGTTATTGAATTATTAGATCTGTCATTTATTGAAATGCTTATATTTTATCGCAACATTTAAAGTTTTTGGTGAATTTAAGTTCATAATAAAGCACCTTTTTCATGACTATCAGATTTGTACCAGTGACTTATGCTTTAAAGCGTGGGCTAGAGACATTTGCAGTAATATTGATGAAAAGAAATACTTTTCAAAAGCTGAAAGTCATGTAAAATATAACTTGAAAACTTTTGTTTTTGTTACTTGTATAGTTTAAAGCAGAGGTACAGAAACTTTTTTGTCTTGTTGACCATTTGCTATGTTTTTCGATTTTAGGTTGACTCCCTTCTGACCTTTTGTTTTAGACATAAAAATTCTGAGATTATTCTATTCATGGAACTTTTTTATCTCATAGATCATATGCCCTGTTTTTTATCTCATAGATCATATGCCCTGTTTTTTATCTCATAGATCATATGCCCTGTTTTTTGGTTTTGGGTAGACACCCCATTGACCTTTTTTTTTAGATATAAAAACTCTTTGGTGAGATTATTCCATTAATGGAACTTTTTTGCCTCATGGACCACTTATGTTTTTTTATTTTGAGTGAACCACCTGCTGACCTTTTTTATTAGACATTTGCTGAGATTATTTCTCTTGATTATTTATTTTAAATGAAATATTTTTTGCCCAAATCATTTTGTGTATGACAAAATATTTCTAACGTAAAGAGCATTTTAAGGAGAGCCAGAATATATTTTTCTTCAATTTTTCTATTGTTTGAGCTTGTAGCACCCAAGAATATGTGAAGTCATCCCTCTTTATTCTGAAGCACTAGAATTTAATTAGTCTTAAAATGGACTGATATCAAGCATATCCTTTTTAACGTGAAACATCTAATGGTGCGTTTGGCTGGAAGGTGCCTTGCCATATGGCCAGTTTCGAGTATTGTCGGCTCTTTTCGGTTTAATTCGGCCAGCTTCGTGTCTTGTCTACCATTTGACTTAATTCAGCCAGCTCATTGATATTGGTGTATTGCATTAAACTGTCATAAAACGTTAAAAGCATTACATAAGCATAGTTGTGCTCATCCGGGATTTGAACCCGGAACTTCTACACCCTAAGCGAAATTAAAACCCTAGACCAAACCATTTTTGTGGTTGTTGAAATTTTGATGTACATTGTTAAGTTATTTTTATAAATAAAACTATTTTAAATATAAAATACTTTTGGCACAATTTTCATTTAAAATTTTATGAAATTATTAAATAATTGACTGACCAAAACACAGCGCTACGCTTTATCGGAATGTTATAGTGCATATAATATTTCGATAGGTGTCACTATACTGATTGCATGATTCAAAATTATGTTAGCGCTACAGTTTATCAGAATGTTATAGTGCATATAATATTTCGATAGGTGTCACTATACTGATTGCATGATTCAAAACTATGTTAGCACTACAGTTTATCAGAATGTTATAGTGCATATAATATTTCGATAGGTGTCACTATACTGATTGCATGATTCAAAACTATGTTAGCACTACAGTTTATCAGAATGTTATAGTGCATATAATATTTCGATAGGTGTCACTATACTGATTGCATGATTCAAAACTATGTTTGCGCTACAGTTTATCAGAATGTTATAGTGCATATAATACGTATGGCATTCTAATACTATGGTCAATATCTTACTTGCAATTTTGTTGGGACACACTGTACGTGTAGACAGATGTGACAGCATTGTTAGGGCAGTAACCCACCGTATAGCGCCGTGTGCATTTTGTTTTCCAAAATTTATCACGCAACAGAGGTTTAATTGCTGAAAGTTGAAAAATTCAATTAGCATTCAAAAGTTACAAAAACCTGAAAAAAGTTACAAAATGAAAAAAAAAATGATGTGCTAGAGACATACGTGCAAAAGGATGTGATTGTTTAAATTGAGGTGAAATAATTGGAACGCTAGTGGTGTTTATTAAACACAACAATAACTTCTTACTACTGCAATGGCATTTATATATAAAAAGATAAAAAAGTTATTTTAGTATCATGTGATTTATAGTTATCATGTGATTTATAGTTAATAAACAGTGAAGAACTTTGTTTATCGTTACAACACTTACTCGTTAGTGTAACCCCAGATATGATGAAAACCGTAGCTAACATTATGCATGTTATCAACTCTATTTTCACTAAAAGCATAATGTCGTACTATTTATCGTCTACCTTTCGTGACTCACCATCTAGTAAGTTAAAGTAGTTTTGCGATCGTCTATTTATTGTCTTTTTGGTATAACTTGTTTACAAGCATTGTTATGTTCAGGTGATTGTAAACACATTGGTATTGGGAATTCTGGAAGGACTCCTGCGATTTGAAAGGACATGTTTCATGAAAATAGTTTTTCCTTGATTGTATCTCCCGCTTCTGGTTTATTCTCTATAGATAATGATTATGGGATGGATTTTTTTGTAACCTTCCTTCCTTTCTGTGTTCTTGTAGCCCATTATTGCTAGCCTGATAGCATATATTCGAAGTATTTAAGGATATATTAGAGACATATTACCGACAGCCTGCTCCTCGGCAGGAAATGTGAAATTTATAATTTGAGCTACTTGGGAACACCTTATTTCAATTCTTTGTTCAGCAACCATAGCATATTCTGAGACAAATGAAGGTGATATATTATTAGGTTATTGCGATAATTGACGGTTGAAAGTTTATGGCATAGCACAAGCTGTCTAGCTCCTCCACCATCTCACCAGAATGAAAAGTTTAGTATTGGTTGCTTCCTCAAATATTCAGACTAGTGTAAATGATTAATCACAGTTTGAATTTAGGTGATTTAGTGCGCAAAGACACAAAACTTTCATTGTTAAAATTCGGAATATCATTGTATGAGAAGATGTAATAACTCAAAAAAAAATAAATTGTTAGTACAAGTATGGCCATGCCTTTTTACATGTTGCAAGGCAGCTTAGATACCGCAGTATAATACCGTAGTGAGCTGATTGACGTTGAAAATTCCGATGGTATGGAATTGGATAAGTTGCTTCTGATCTTTCGACTGCTGGTTTTATTTTATTCCAACCTTATATAACACTTTGAATACTGATGTCTTCCTGTCCGTATCTCAAACAACTTTTATTATGCCATCTGTAGCACTTCATTATTGTTTCCATTCTAGAATATGCTGCACAAATGTTAAGTCAGTTTTTATACAAAAAGAACCTTCCAGGAGTAGCATCCTATTTGACTATGAGAACTGCATCAAATCCATCCAATAAAACCAAAGTTGTAAGTGAGCAGATAGAAATATAGATAAATGGTACGTACATAGAGATTGTATATCTTCATCTTATACAAAATAAAACTAACAAGTCCTCTTCCCACTTATATTGTCTATCTTTTTTTCCAAGTTTCAATACAGCACTGATTCAATGAAACAGAACCTAGAACGAGGAAGTTAGACACTGAACTCATAATGAAATAAGGTATCCTAATCGTTGTTGGACTTCTAATTGTTGTATATCATGAAACTTGGCAGTTGTGTGTAGTTCTGATAACAGTACAATAAAATGGTACCATTGGACTGATTCCATAAAATAGAACCGGAAGTTAGACACAGAACTCGATAACGAAACAACGTATCCTAATCGTGTTCGATAAAGTAGAACTGGAAATCGTATTCAATAAAATAGATTGCAATTCTTATATTGTTCAAAGCCTACCACAGAAACGCCTTGCAATACTTATGCATTGGTAGAGATGGAGATAATATACACTGAGTCACCAACAGACACAGAATCAAAAAGAGACATCTCATTCTAATCAACTATGCTGCTCTGTTAATTTGAATTCTTTGGAAGTTTTTGTATATACAGTGTAAAATTAGTTCTAAATATAATATATAAAGCAGATTGAAAACAATATTCTCTCCTTTAATATAGGACTAAAAAAAGTAAAATTGATGTGTTTTTTCTTCTATAGTGGTCATATAAAAAAAATCAAACATATAAAAATTATTTATTTACAAGGAAAAGTAATAACTTAGCTCAATTAAATAGCTTAGCTCAAATTAACTGTGGTGTATGAGATGTTACTTAATAAACTTGTAACTAGTCTCACTTACTTTTCATTATCGTGAATGCAAGGTATCACAATTTTATTGGTCTATTATCTGCTTGTTAGCACTTTTGTGTAATATGCCATTGAATGGAACTGTTTACAAGAAACCCGCTATTAATGGTTTATCTGTAACAGTTTATTGTAGAGTTATTAGTAATGTTATCACATTATGCCTTGTTATAATCACTATCAGATACATTAAACATGTCACTAAGTTACTTTGGTGATTTGTATTTGTGTATTTGTATACATGTTTATATTATGGTTTTATCAACAGTTGATCTCAATTTCGTATTATGTTAAATATTACAAAAAATAAAAGAAAAATAGAATCACTTGGAATGTGATATCTTATATAATAGTATATTGTATTGCAAAGTTTACGTCAAAAAATTAATAAGGAATATTACCATTCTTTATATTTTCTTAAGTTATTATAATTTACCAGCAACCAATTATTGACAAAGTCTGAAAAAGATTGTAACCATAATTTTAATAAATGAAGTTATATTTATTAAATAAACTTAGATATAGTAAGAAGACATTAGTAATATAGAATATTAGTTATTAGTCAATATTATCACTGTTTAATTAGGAACATTTGTTTGACATGAACAACTTTTGGTGTTAATGTAATATTATTATTTTTGAAAATATTTCAGCTTAAAATGTTATCATATGAAATAATATTAAATTGTTAATCTAGTTTGAACTCTCACAAAGCATTCTTAAATTTAAAATCGAAGCAACATCTGTATTAAACAGATATTTCCACTACGTCAACCCTTAACAATTGTGGATGTCAGAAATCTCCTTAAAATATTTGATTTCTTCTGCTATATCTGTAGCGAGTTGCATCACCAGTCAGGAAAAATACTGGAATTGAATGTACCAATATTCTTGTATTTTTTCCTAAATGAGGACATATTAATATTTACAGTAGTATGTGATACTTTATGTATCTAATTGATACATGTTTTGGATTTGATTAATCTGTATGTTTAATGTAATTTTATTTCAAGACAATACATATATCGAAGAATGTTACTGATATTTTAGAAAATATAAAAATTTCCATGTTTTTTAGAATATCATTTCTACTGTGATTTCAGTAAATCTAATTTGTTGTTCCATTATTGTTTATCGGCTGTATAAATCAGTATCTATCTTGAATTTCTTTACACCTGTTTTAGTGTTCCTTACTTCAAAAGGAAAAAAGGAACCCTTATAGGATTACTTCGTTGTCTGTCTGTTGGTCTGTCAAAACCCTTTTTCTCAGGAATACGTGGAGATATTAAGTTAAAATTAATATCAAATACTTAGGTCTACGGTCCCTTGGAGCTGTAAATAAATCAAGCTTCTAAATTAACACAATCAAGAAGAACCCAAAAAATTCCCTATGTACAAGAAAAGTAATAAGAACTGTGGTGTTTTGGTCGATCACAAGGCATAGTGTCGTTGCTGTGGTGTATTGAGTTGATTACAAGGCATACAGTCATGATATTGTGGCAAACGGTAGGCACCCAGGTTCGATGCCCGGCAGCACGTCGAGCAGGGTTGGACTCGTGTTCTGGTTGACTGTAAGAGATTGCTCTCATAGCAATAAGTTTGCTACATGTATCAATTAGGTACATTAAAGTACATAAATAAATAAATAAAAATATGTCAATTTATGCCGCATATTTTGATACTCGCAAATAAATCAAAATCTATAGGGTAGGTTCCCGTTGAACTAGAATCATAAAATTTGGCAAGAAGCAAGGTCAACCATTAATTTGGAAAACCATTAATTTGTAGTTATATCACTTAAAAAAGAATATTTTTTTAAATTGCGCCTGGGAAAGATATAGTAAGCAATATATTTTCGTTCTAAAAAATAAACATTTTTTAAATTGTTTAATAGGAATATTATGTACCATTAAATGTTTATAAATGCCTAAATGTGTAAGATTGAAATTGTGAATTGAATTCCTTTATACCCTGCAAACGAGTATAGGAATCCATGGAGCATACTGATAAATTCAGCATAATGATTCCCACGCTCTAATTAACTGATAAGAGTGGGTATTGTGATGACATGATCTTAAATTACGCTTTGACATCAAACTTCGTGAGTTTTAAGAATTGTGTCACATTGCGCTTCTTAATATTTTGTGTTGCAAATTCGCTTGCCAGTGTTTGCAAAGCAGTGACAAGAAGCGATGATGCTATTTCAGTGTGATTTGTTAGAAAGGTCTCTTGAATTTTTTTCATCCATAATCGGGATTATGATTTATGCTATCTTCTTATGTTTGTTGGCATAATAGGCCAAAACTTTTTTGAGTCATAATTGGAATGTTGAATTTTTATAGTATCTCATATTGAATTTCCATTTACAAAATGCCTCATGGCTATAACAAATTTTCTTACTATAGCTTTTTAACATTTATTGGTTATATTCTCTCAGAACTATCTACAGTATCAAAAATATCTAAGATTGTTAAAGGTCTTCTCTCAAGTACACAATCAAGTCACATTTTTGAAGTTATAATTGTTTAGGCGCATTAGGTAAAAATAATGGGAATTAAGTTTTACGATGCGCATGCACAGTGCAACAAAAATGGACAGAGTGAAGTTGCTCGCTAAACATATATCTACATGCGTGTAGTAACTGATACCATATTATGATATTTATTGGGGTATTTGTAAATATGCAACATATGTTTTATATTCATTACAAATCTTAGAATAACATTTTTTAGTAATTGAAGTTTAATAGTTGTCCATATAAAAAAAAAACAATTATTTATTGTGAATATTCGTGATAGAAATAGTGTTTATAAGCTTTTTAAAATATATTGGAAGTGTATTTCTCTAAGTTAAGTTTCGGTATATATTTATTTACATTATAAATTATTACTTTATAATTTATTAAATACTCAAAATGAATAAATTACAATACATTTTCGGCATATTCATTTATTTTCATCACTAATTAAATTTGATTTAAATTGTTTTAGTAAATTTAATAATTCATTACATACACATGTTATATTAAATTTAATGCTGAGTATTCATTTAAATTTTTTCATTATTAAATTAATTATTTGTTTTAAAATGTAATTATTTGTTTTTACCAATTGTATTAATAATCACACGCCAGTCCTTTTATTATTTTGTTTCCATTAATTATTTGCTTGCTAAATAAAGTTATTGTATTATGGCAAAGAAGTACCGATAGCGTCTAACATGTGTACATAAGTACACGCACAATTTTTTTTTATAATTGTTTTGTTGACATATATCATTTAATATCTACAAATACTAACTGAAAAAAATAACTTTAGATAATACACAATAATTTCTTAATAAAAAAATTATTTCCGCACTGAAATGCAAAAACAAAATTAAAGAAAAACAAAATCAAAAAATAAAGGACTGGCAAAATAATATTTGAGGTTCCCAATTTGCAGTAAATAATTGTGAGATACCTGCTGAATATGGCTAGAAAATTACTGTGATTGTGGAAATAATAACTATGCACTAAGTGTCCCAAAGGATTGTTCCCATATGCTTGCGGCAAGTTAAGCATAATTTATGATAAGTGATACTAGCTTACGTAAAGTTTCTTTAATAACAACTTCTCATAATGTCTCATCAAAATGTTCTTTTTATAAGACCATTATGATGTTAGTTTGACTAATTTCAATTTATTTTCCATTTACAAAGCACATATGTTTTAGTCCGTAGAAATTATTTAGGGTGTGTATTCATAATTGAAGAACATTATTTATTTTGGTGTGTGAAGTATCAGTGGTTTATTCACCTGTTATGCTAGAATATCTTACGCATACTAAATTCACAAGTAAAGTGAAACTTTAAGTACTATTAAACATGTATATAATGTATGAATGATGGAAAAATTTGTATAAGGAAGATATCTTCAAGTGCTAAAGTTAATGTTACGAGGGGAGGTTCAAAAGTCCACAGAATGAAGGAGAAGGGGGGTGGGGGGTTATTCTTTCTTGGGACCCTACTAATTAAGAACTCTTTCGAGGTATATAAGTCAAATGTCAAGTCCCGAATGTCATTCGTTAATGAATAATTGTCCTTTAAAGAAGTAAATCTTGAAGTGAAGCATCACTAAGCAAGGAAAATCTCCTCAAACCATCGTGAGTGAGATGGGAGTTGTTTATGGAGATCGTTGGCCTGGTAAAACCATTGTTTCCAAGTGGTATGGCCTATTTAAACAAGGTTGAGTCTCGATTGAATACGACCTCCGTCTGGAACGGCTTGTATTGGAAGATGCTCGACTGAACAAGAAACAATTTTCTGCTTTAGTTGGTGTATCAGATACAACAGAATTTTGAGAATTCTAAACAACCATCTTGGGTTGCTAAAGTCAGTGCAAGATGGGTCCTGAGAATGTTTACTTCGTCGCAAAACCAACAACGAGTCGAGGCGTGTAAGGACTTTGTGAAACTGTGTGCTGACGAATCTACGTCGATTTTGGAGAAAATTGTGACTGGAGATGAAACTTGGGTTCAACACTTGGGTTCAGTCTGAGTCGAAGCAAGAGTCAATGCAATGACATAAAATGGACACTCCATCTCCCCTAAGAAATTTAAGGTCTTGGAATCAGCTGGAAAATTCCGTTTTTGGGATTGGGAAGGGATTTTATTGATGGACTATAAAGAAAAAGGAACCACTATCACTGGAGAGTACTATGCTACCATATTGGATAAACTGAAGAAAGCTATCAAGGAAAAGAGGCGTGGAAAACTGGTTGGGGGTGGTGTTGCTTTTGCAAGATGACCCATCGATTCACAAAAGCAAAGTTGCGATAGATGCTGTTCACAAATTTGGTTTCGAATCGCTGATTCGTCCACCCTATTAAGTCAGGGGACTTAGTTCTCAGCGATTTTTACTTGTTCCCAAATCTGAAAAAAAAGCTCCGAGGAAGAAAATTAAGGATGACAATGAGGTGCAGGAGGCAATTTCAGCTCTTTTTTAGGGTAAAGACATAAAATATATTTTTCATGCTTTATAAAAAATGTATTTCAAGATTTAATAATTGGATTGAGTTTAAGGGAGTTTATATTGAAAAAGAAAAATAGTTTCATTATTTTATTTAGCTTGCAACCCTTCTGTTGTGTGGACTTTTTGATCTCCCCTCGTATTATTAACAGAATGACCAATAATTAATGGTTCCTCCCCAAATTTTAAAAAGGATTGGTTAAGAAATTGGAAAATTTTATTAATTGAATGATACTATAATATCTTGGTCGACATTGTCTTAAGGGGATATTTAGAATTGAAACTGTAGATTACTAATGTTATGTTTCTTTTTTAATACAAATGTTTATTTTCATTGTCTGCATGATATCAAAAAATATTAATCAATTTAATATCATTAAATGCTACTCATAGTCTATTATTATTAAGTTAATAAAGAAAATAATTACAACACGAAATAACATGTATCTAAGTTAGCTAAGGTAAATAATTTTTTATTTATTTTTAAATGAAATGTGTTTCTATTGTTATTTCAGGTATAGCAGGAGTACCACAGCAGTCAGGTTTCTATTGGAAAGGAGTTTGGCTGCCACTCTGCGTCACATTTGAACCAGGCACTGCTAAATCTACATAGTAAGAATATCAAATTTTGTCACAGAACTATTCTTTTATTATAAATCATCAGATTGTTATGTTTAAATTCGTTACATGAAAAACTGTGCTACTGTAGAGATTTGTAAGACAATTAAAAATACTTGTTCATTCTAACTAATTAAATGATAGATAACATTTGTGAGATTTTCAAACAAGACAAAAGTTAAAAGAGTAAGAATCTGTTTATAAATGGATTGGCTGTATTGATGTAGGAAGTATTAAAATGGTCCTTAGAACTGTAGGAAACATTACTTCCTTTTTATTAGGTGATAAATGTAATCAGTGTTACTTGCTGATAAAACATTTTTCCATAGCTACTGTGGAAAAAAGTGCATTATGTGCTTATATTAAGTATATGTTTCTATGTAGTATTGTATAACGTTTTTGGTATTTAACATGGTTCATAATATGAACCCCGTGACATTCATTAGCGTATTGAACAATCATTAATTCTCACCCTGTTTCAGTTTGGAAATGTTGGACCGCACCGAGGCGCCAACCATCGCAGATGGATACGGTATATCGGTGGCATATGCCTGCCTTCTTGAGGTGATACGTTCCATCGCTGTGACAGTGGAGGGTCCCGATTATGTGAGGCTTTATGAAGGCGAGCTGGATGAGAGTGGAGAGGTGAATTGCAATAAGGTTAATGGTGAGTTGGATTTTCTGAAGTAAAACTTGTTATTTCTTAGTGCTAAAAGTTTGCATGCTAAGAAATAAGGACATAATAAAATTAAAACTAAGCTAAATAAAAACAAAATGAGTATTTTATAATTACTATTGTGAGTATAGTGTAATATGCAGTGTGGATTTGACTGTTCTACATTAAATTATTCCTTATATACTGGTGGTGTTCCTCAACCGCACACCAAAAATTAAATTAAAAAATTGAGTAGTATCATCACAGGGATAGTTTTAAGTAGTTTGCAATTTCTAATGCAATGTATTTTCACCAAGAATTCTCTATATCCATTTGCCACATCGACACCTTTCCATAAAGTTATTTTATTTCTTAATTATAGGCAAACAGTAAAATAATTCTTAGCCTGTGTCGCACCACGCATGTTAATGTATGTTTAGTGAGCAACTTCATAGTGCCTATTTTTGTTGCCTCATGCCTGCGGAGCAACCTCATACTGTCAATTTTTATTGCATTGTGCACATCGTGATCAACTTCATCCTGTTGATTTTTGTTGCATCGTGCATGTGCATGCGTGCATCGTAAAAATTCACTCTCATAATTTTTTACTAACACGCCTAAGGAAATATAACTGCAAAAAAGGTTTTCTAAACAAATTAAATAGCATTTTAATATAAACAAAACGCAAACACTATTAGCAACTTTTCTATTACTGACACGGTGCGGGCATGCGGTTTTTGTTTGTAGTGGTTCCCTTTGTCGCACCGATAGCAAAGTTGCGCGGCGTGTTTGAAATTATAAACCACTTAAAACTATTCCTGTGACTAAACTACTTAATTTTGTTAATCGATTTTTAGGTATGCTTGAGGAACACCATATGGCATATGAGAATTCATTTAATGTCGAATGGTCAAATCCACATTGTGTATTGCAGATTTATTTGTTGTTGGTTGAATTTTTCAAAATAATTAACTATAATTATACTAATAATTAAATCTAACAAGGAAAGTAAAGAAAATTAAACTAAAACTTACTAAAAAAATTAAACTAAAACTAAACTAAAAATTTAAACTGGGATTATATTAAAAATTGTATATAGATGTTATCACGGAATATCTATATACAATTTTTAATATCTATATATAATTTCAGTTACTTTCTTCAGCACGTACTGAAATGATATATAGATATTATCATAAAAGTAGAAAAAGGCATAGGAAGTGACACGGAAGAAGGTAAGGGACCACTTATTTTTGTCGTAAACTTTAGGAGATGAGAATTTACAAAAATCATAGTATTTTTCATTGCCTATTTATGTAAAAACAATGATGCTTATATAATGTTGTAATTTGGAAATGGGTATCTACTTTTATTCTTTTTATGATCAGTGATCAGTACTATAATTGCAAATGTACAGATTAGAAGTCCTTTGAGTAGCGTTTGATATGCATTAATATTATACGTTCCAGGTGAAGTAGAAGGTAAAATCGATCATTCGGTACAGAGTAAAGGAAAGTCTGATCATAACTCCAACAACCAGCAACAAGCCGCAATAACAGAACAACAAGATACACTCAACATGCATGTGGGTATATGAATTATTTTGTAAGTTAAAAAAATAAGTCGATACTAAACTTTGATAAAAATTATAATAAATAAAAAAATTTGTTTATTTTACAAAAATTAAATAGTTTTTTTATACTATTTCAAGTAAGATTAATCTCTGTATATAAATGTTATGTTATATTCATATTCAGATTTATGGAATGTAATATTGCATATTAAAAATATTAATAGAACGTGAGTGAAAACACTCTTGTATTACAAAGATGAATTTAAGAAATTTATATTTTAACAATGAATCAAAATGGTAAAATTCAAATTTCACCTTCTTTATCTTTGCACTTTACCCATTCATTTGGGGTTGGTTTACTTTGTCCTCTTGTGCCAGGACTGGACATTTAGTTAGACTTTTAGTCTTAGATACAGTGGTCTGCTATTTAGCCTATGGGAAATTCTCTCCATTGCAGAGAGAGTGCTTTCAATGTCTCTATATAGATCTCATCAAACGACTACTATCGGTCTTGTCTATGCCAAATCGGAATCCATTATTTTCAAAAATTAGGTTCCATTATTGTCGAGTGAGTGTCAGCCATAGTTTGCTACGTCATCGGATAGAAATCACAGTTTCTATGAAATGTATGAAATCATATTTGTTTGCCTTCCGTATAAGACATTAGTTCGTAGTAAGATGAAGGTGTCACACATTAAATGGAGCCCTCGAAAATGTAAGTGCTGTTTTGTGCTGGAAAAAGTTAAAAATTGTTTAATCTACTTGCACAGAAGATACTACACCTATTTTGCTTTTGTCTTCTTTGCTTCTTCTGTATGGTATTATTACGTAGAAAAATTTCCTGGCTCATAATTTCCTTTTTTGTCTCCGATAAATATATGAGAGTTACAAGTATAAATTTTCGCAGTACTTCTGTTCCGCTAGTGGAAATAAGTAAAGGCTTATATCCAATATTAGACTATCACAAGTTGATGGTGATATTTTGATTGAAAAAAGAAACAATTTATTTTGTGATTAATACCAATTATATAACAGCAAGGTTCACGCAGGCTATCAGAATAGTTATTCTTGAAATATGAATATTTTTTCAGCTTATGAAATCTAGCTGGTGTGGTTTGGTATGGGGGTTGTCAGTGCTGGCAGAAGCAAGTGTTGGCGAGCTGGAGAACATACTGAAAGGCATACAGACACTTGCTAGAATAAGTGGGAAGGTGAGTATTCGGGAATGAAGAGATACTGACAATATTTTGACACCTATTTAAGTTTTATTTTGAATGATGTATGTGATTTATAAAAAGGAAATAAATGGAAAAGATTGTATTTTAACAGAGGATTATAACTTTATCTTCATTTTAATCATATTCTTCTATATTGTTCTGTCTTCATTTGTAATGTAACTTAATATTCATATAGATAAAGTAATTTGTCACGATAATATTGGTTGATTATTGTTTGATATTGTTATGATTTCTGTTTTGGTTGATATTGTTATGATTTCTGATAATATTATAAAGAAAAATTACATTTACAATAAGTTATTGCTATTGGCATAATGGAATACAATTATTTTGTTTCTATTTGGTGCATATAAGAAGAAACATGAAAATTAATATACTGCAGTCCGACTTTATGTTAGCAACACCAAAGTGGTCTCTCAATGTAACGGTGAGATTAATAATTTCATGAGCAAATAGATGATGATGGATGATTGATTAGAATCATGAAAGGCCTACCGACAAGAGGACCCGCTCCCTGTCTACCATTATAAAATGAGATTCTAAAAAACATTGCTGGCTATTAGACTATGGGCATGCAGACATCAAATTTACAAAAATGAAAAGCATAGAGCTTTTTTCTTCTTTCCATTTTTGTGAATTTTACTATTTAGCTATCTGTTGTAATGTTTTACTATGTAGCTATCTTTGTTATTAGCGCTTATAAATAATTTGTTTGTATACCTTAGTATCATTTGTAATTCAAACATGACATCTCCAATAGGCTTTTTGACTTGAATTTTTAAATTGTTTTAAATTGTTCGATTTTGTATTATAAGCACACTACATTTACATTTCTAGGATACATGCCGTATTTTTTACATAAACCACTTTTAAAGTTTGAATTTTCGAATTCGCGCTAAAACGAAATTTCTGTAATGGCGGTTAATATGACGTCCCACACAATGTAAACAGTCCTGCCCGCTGAAGGGGATTATTATTTATTTTCTTATTAAATGGTGTGTAGTGACACAATGTACAAATACATCTATAAAAAGTTGACACAAAGTGTTCGTTTCAGTGCTAACAAATCTTAAAAGACAAAAAAAGTGACTGCAATTAGCCCAAAGAGATCCAAACAGCATTGTAGCTCACCCAAATGTTTTTATGTTTGAAGATCATTTCGATATAAGTAACATTTGTGTTTTAAACATTATTATCGATATCAATGCCTATAAACCAAAAGAATAAGAATATTAAATTTTGGTATGAATGCGTTTTAGTATCAATGATATTTTGACAATACGGTAGTTGACTCATTTAATTTTGATATTTTTAGTACAATATTGTGAAATATAAGTAGTATTGTGAAAAATAAGCCAGTTATAGGCTTCTAAATTTGAAGATACGGATAGGGTTGGGTATATCCCTGTCTCTTTTCCTCTTGTAAGAATATAATGTGCAATATTAAAAATAATCTCACATAATGTAAGTATTCCCGTTCACAGTATTCCCGTCCTTATCTAAAGATTAAGTTTAAACTTTTATAACTCAGTCAGTTTTTAAGATATTTAAAAAATTTTTTCACTCTTCATCAGCTTCTACCTTGAAATTGTGATTAATGGAATAAAAAAATTTAGTCAAATACCCAATTGTTAATATTTATCTAAATTAAAATTTTTGTTATGATATGAAAGAATATTTTTTCATTTCATTCAAAACGATATGTTTAAAAAATTCTGCAGCAGTCGATTATTTATTATAAAAAATTAATTTAAAAAATTTCATACCTGATGACTTTTGTTTGCGAGGGAATATGTTATAACCTTTTTTCCAGTTAGTTCACTTTATCTTTTATCGCTAATCACTTATTATACAATTAAAAATATAATTCTTAGAAATTGTTAAGTATTTATAATATAAATATAGTAAATTTAATTATCCAACTCGAATATTTACTTAATCTGTAAATTTTAACAATAACATCTTGTTTAGCCAACAACATTCAGGAAAAGTCTATTTGTCTATGATTTATGTTTGGAATAAAATTATAATGCTGATATATACATTATCATATGTATTTCACGGGAATTAAACATTTTTTTATACATTAATTATGACCGGAACTTATTTTAATTAAATATATCATTTGTAATATATTTTTTTTTATATAATATAATACGTAATGAATAACATACGTAATGAATTCATATTATAAAAAAATTTATATTAAATGCAAAAGGTGATAGTTATAAATTATAAAAAAAAGAAAAAAGGACCATAATTTAAAGATTTAAAAACTTGTCTGTGATGTCATCTGACTTTTAACCAATAACAGATAAAAAAATATTGCGATTTCTTTTCCTTTTTTTTAATATTATGTAAGCTTATTCTCCCGAAAATTAAAAGCAATACGCTTATTTACATTATAATTTAACAGGATGACCCCGAATTGTGGTATATTTTCGATGTTTTCAAATAGCCTATTACGTGTGCTGTAATCAATCATTATTAGTACAGTTTTGTATTAAGATAATATATTATAGAAAAACTTTGAAAATCTGCCATCTCTAATTAAATGTCACTTTTACAGGTGCGACACACCAATGGCCGTGACGCTTGCATCGCGGCTCTATGCCGTGCCGCTTTACCTGCGCATTACTGCCTTCCCGCACTAGCCGCATTGCCCTGTCCGTGGCGGCGTGATGCTGCTCCTGCACCCGAGCCAGATTATCGGCATCAAGTGGTGGCTGTGGGTACACCGCTGCCGACAGCAGCTGGAGGGGCTGGTATGTATAAATTTGTAGTCTTGGACATTTTATTATTACATTTAAAATACAAAAGAAAAAAATATATTTATAAAAATTATCATATATTATTTCTATACGTAGACAATAAGAAACAAAATGAAGCCAATCATTACATTTAAAGGTGGTGCTGAAATAATCCAACTTTATTTCTATCTCTCTGTCTTTCTTATATATTAAAATTTTTATTCATTACCTGAGGCCTCACTAAATATTCTGCTTCGAAAGAAAAATGTCTGTAAAATATATGATGATAGCACATGATACACTTTTCAAATATTTTTGCAGTTGCAAACTGAATACAAACGGCAGAGAAATTATGTTCAACCAGAGGTCTTTTTGTAAAAGAATTAAAATTATCCAATAAAGCTTGGCACATATAAAAATTTTGGAATACGGTATGTTACGACGGCGCCATCTATAATAAACTGTGCGTATTATTACGAACGTACCGGCAATCTGTCATTGCGTTTTGATATATACTCTTTGACATAAAAATGTACATGTAATTATGAATGTGAAATTCTAATACGAAATAAAACAATTAATGTTATTATTCAAGTACGATATTTATTGGTGCATTTCTCATTAAATACATAACAAATCTGGCGACGAGGAAGAAAAATGTCGGAACAGCAATTGACGCAAGTTCTTGCGCAGATGTTGGAAACCATGCGTGGAATGCAAATACAACAAGCCAATCTCCAAATGGCTTTACAAAACCAAGGAAATCAAGTAAAACCTGTAAGCGGCATTCAATTACAACCGTATGATGAAATAAATGAATCGTTCTCGAGCTATTTACAAAGGTTGCAAAATTATGTAACCTTAAAAGGCGTGAATGATACAAGAGTAAAGATCCAGATATTTTTAAACTGCATCGGACCTAAGTACTATCAGGTACTAAAGAACATTACAGCACCAAATACCCCCGAATCCAAATCTTTCGAAGAGCTTATTAAAATACTGGGAGACCACATATCACCGGAGCCAGGGGAAGTGGCACAACAACATAAATTCTGTCTCAGGCAGCAGCATGAACACGAAAGTATTGCTAATTACATGGTTGGGTTGAAGGAAATAGGAGGAAAATGCAACTTTATATGTAACCACTGTAAACAAACAACATTCGATACTCACCTGAGAGTGCAATTTATACGAGGGCTGCGGAACACTGAAATCAAAGAACGATTACTACAAGAGCCACCTACTACAAAATTTGATGATATTGTGAAAATTGCTATGGCCATAGAAACATCCAAATGTGAAACAAAAGAAATGGGCCAAGAATTTACTACAAACATAAATAAAATTTCAATAAATAAGAAGAATAAAGCTACATCAAATTCATACACTACGAATAAAGGTGATAATACTACACATACATACAATAGAAGAGAGAGGAAAATCAACTGTTTCCGATGTGGAAGAGAAAACCATTTAGCAAGTCAATGTCAACTGAAAGATAAATTGTTTTGTAAGAAGTGTAAGAAGCGAGGGCACGTGCAATCAGTATGTTTCATGGACCACAAACAATTAGAAATTGAAAGTGAATTGTCATCGGATGAAGGAGTAGAGGAAATATATGAAATACATAGAATATACCAAGATAATACTACGCTACATGATAAGTACAACTTAGCATTACAAATAAACGGAAGAGTACATACATTAGAGCTGGATACAGGAGCAGCTGTTACTACTTGTTCTGCAGAGTATTTTAGAAATAATTTCAATAAGGTGAAAATGCAAGCAACACACATACGGCTACGTACATACACAGGAGAAATAATACAGCCATTGGGAACTTGTAATCTAAAAATAAAATACAAAAACAAGGAAATAGAAGGACGAATATTCATAATAAACAAAAATGTGGATCCAATTGTAGGAAGAGAATGGTTAAAGAAGCTAAATTTAACGTTTGAAATAAATTCAATAAGTAGAGAAGAAAATGACATGACAGAAAAAGAATTTAAAGAGAAACTGCAGAACCTGTTAGAAGAATACAAAGAACTATTTTCTGAGGAAATTGGCTTGATCAAAAATTATGAAGCAGCATTTAAACTAAAAGAAGATGTATTGCCTGTATTTTTGAAACCCAGACCTGTTCCATTTGCACTCAAAAATCAAGTGGAAGCAGAGCTGGATAGATTGGAACGTGAGAACATAATAGAAAAAGTCACATACTCACAATGGGGAACGCCCATTGTTCCGGTAATAAAACCAAATGGTAAAGTACGTCTATGCGCTGATTACAGATCAACTTTAAACAAAAATTTAGAAAATGAGTACTACCCAATACCTCGCATAGAAGAGATTTTTGCTAAGCTGAGCGGTGGAAAGTACTTCTGCACTCTAGACATAAATCAAGCTTATTTACATATGAAGACAAATGAAGATTCGGCCAAAATGCAAGCTATTAGCACCTGCAAAGGTACATATAAGGTGAACAGAATGATGTTTGGAGTGAAAATAGCACCAAATATTTGGCAGCGATTCATGGATCAAACCCTACAGGGAATAGATGGAACAGCATGTTTCTTTGATGATATTGCTATACAAGGGCATACACTCGTACAACTTTTACAAAGAATAAAAAAAGTATGTGAGAAATTACAGCAATGTGGGCTGCATTTAAATAAAAAGAAATGCCAATTCTTTCAAGAATCTATTACATACCTATGACACACAATTAATGAGAAGGGTTTACATCCAACCAAAGAAAAAGTGAACGATATCAAACGAAGCCCAAGACCAACGGATGTATCGTCATTACGTACATTTTTGGGATTAATTAACTACTATCAGCAGTTTATTCCAAACCTATCATCGAAGCTGCATCCAATGTATAACTTATTACAAAAAGGAATTCAATTTGCATGGTCTAAAGAGTGTGAAATGGCATTCCAGCAACTGAAAGAAGAGATCTGCGGGGAGAAAATACTTACACCATTTCATGAAAATTTACCAGTTACACTAGCTACGGATGCCTCACCTACTGGTTTTGGTGCGGTTTTGTCACATGTGATGTCGGATAAGACGGAAAGACCTATAGCTTTCGCTCCACGATCACTTACAAAGGCAGAAAAAGGATACAGCCAGCTTGATAAGGAAGCGGCAGCATTGATTTGGGGGCTAAAGAAGTTTTTCCAATACTGCTATGGGAGGAGAATCACTCTGATCATTGACAATCAACCACTAGCGAGAATCCTACACCCAGAAAAAACAATCCCTACCACTACGGCTATGAGACTGGTACATTATGCAAACTTTTTGGCTGGATTCAACTATGAAATTAAACTCAGAAAAACAACAGAACACGCAAATGCAGACTATTTATCAAGAAATAGTATCCCTACTCATGCAACTTTAGAGAAACTCACTGATGATGATGCATTCTACATAAATCAGATTACAGAGATGCCAGTGACACGGCAGGAAATAAAGAAAGCTACAGTGAAGGACCCAGAACTACAAAAATTGTATATTGATATTCAATCAGGCAAGGAAGATTTCAAAACAATACATGAGTATTCACTACAGGACGGATGCATTTTTTATGGCATTAGGATTGTCATACCAAAAACTCTACAATCTAAAATATGCATATACTAAGTGGTTAGAAGTAATACCTACTCCATCTATTACAGCTACAGCAACAATTAATATTTTAAAGAAGATATACTCAACATTTGGCTTACCGATAACTCAAGTCTCAGATAATGGCAGACAATTCAAATCAGAGGAAATGCAGATATTTTTAAAAGAAAATGGAATCCAAGCAAAATTCACTGCACCGTTTCATCCATCAACAAATGGCCAAGCAGAAAGATATGTACAGACACTCAAAAATAAATTAAAAGCAATGGCTAAGGAAGAAGGAACAATACAAGAAAAATTACAGAAATTTTTAACTATGTACAGGAAAACGCCAAACAGTACCACAGGAATTAGTCCAGCTGAGATGATGTTTAAGAGAATATACAGGACACGGATTGATTTAGTTAAGAGAAAAACAGAGATTGGTGGAATAGAAGCTAATGGAAGAAAGCATCACCGACATGTGGATCAAATAATTAGTACAGCAGGGTCGACAGCAGTTCAGGACATCACTAATGTCCTGATACCACAGGTGAAAGAGGCGAACTCCACAACTTGCCCTACTAAGACAGCAGAGGCACAGGTGACTGGCAATGACCAGGGAGCAGAAGAAAGGAAGGAGGTGATGCCTGTCCTAGAAACTATACCAGTCTTTGTTGTTGATACCAGTCGAGCGGAAACCCAAGAACTACAACCGACAGAGCAACGATCACCACCACCATCGATACCGGCACAACCTGTGGTGCCCCGTAGAAGCACAAGGATTGGAAGACCACCAAATAGGTTGAACTTGTAATTTAATAACTCGGTAGAGAGTGTTACGACGGCGCCATCTATAATAAACTGTGCGTATTATTACGAACGTACCGGCAATCTGTCATTGCGTTTTGATATATACTCTTTGACATAAAAATGTACATGTAATTATGAATGTGAAATTCTAATACGAAATAAAACAATTAATATTATTATTCAAGTACGATATTTATTGGTGCATTTCTCATTAAATACATAACACGGTACAATAAAGCTTGGCACATATAAAAATTTTGGAATACGGTACTTTCATACTAAATACAGGTAATTATTAACCCTAATGTCAAATTATATAATGACTTCTCTGTAAATAATGATAATTTTTACAAAAAATATTGCTTTAATCCTTATTGACTAGTTACAATATTTTTTTTTTTTTTTTTTTTTTTATCTCCTTTAGACCTGCAATCTGCCTCGTCAGGGCATTTAGCTGGTGGTTATGCATTTCATGTAGCTTGCATGGTATTCGCCCAGTGGCAAATCCATATATAGGATATGATATTACGTATTATGGGAGGAGGTCCTGGGGAGCTCTCCTTTTTAAACGCTTAAATTTGCAATTGGACTGCATCAGATTTTGAGCGAGCTCGTTGGGATGACTCTCAATACGACGAGAGTATGACTCTAGCTTTTTTATAATTTCCTCCTTTACTGCAGGTATCTTTAGATCTCGGTGGAGCTGAGAGTTCGTGATGAACCATGGAGCGTTCGTTATCATTCGGAGCATTTTAGATTGAAAACGTTGGAAAATTTTTAAATTTGAATTTGCGGCGGTTCCCCATAGTTCCGCTCCATAAGACCAAATTGGTTTTATAATAACTTTGTACAGTAGAAGTTTGTTGTCCAGGGAGAGTTTAGATTTCCGTGCCAGAAGCCAGTAGAGTTTGCGGAGATGTATAACCAGGGCTTTTCTTTTGGTGAGTATATGCTTCTTCCACGTAAGGCGTCTGTCCAAGTATATACCCAAGTAACGCACGTCTTCAGACTGGGGTATTGGTATGTTGTTAAGTTCGACTGCGGGACACGTATCGTGTCTAAGGGTGAATGTTACGTGCACCGACTTAGTTTCGTTTGCCTTTATGCGCCAGTCTTTGAGCCAGATTGAGACTTCATTTAGACTTTTCTGCAACATGTCCGATGCGGTCACTGGATTTTCATGACTTGCAATCAGAGCAGTATCGTCAGCAAATGTTCCTATGAGAACCTCTTCTGTAGTTGGTAGGTCGAAGGTATATATTAAATACAGTATCGGGCCCATTACACTGCCCTGAGGAACACCTGCCTCAATCTCATAGAGACCCGTTCTGTCTTCTCCGTGCTTTACATAAAAATGCCGTTGTTGGAGATATGATTTTAAGATCAGGTAATAGTTTATAGGTAGAGCTTGCAGGATCTTATAGAGTAGACCTTCATGCCACACACGATCAAACGCTTGTGATATATCTAAAAATGCTGCCGAGCAATATCTCCTGTGTTCGTATGAGTCATTGATCTTCTCAACCAGACGGTGGACCTGTTCAATAGTTCCATGAGCTTCGCGGAAGCCAAACTGATGATTTGGGACTATTTTAGATTTAGTGAGTTCTGGAGTCAAGCGTTTCAGAATCAGGATTTCCAAGATCTTGGAGGCAACAGGCAGTAAACTAATAGGGCGGTAGGACGAGACACTTTCTGGATTCTTGCCAGGTTTAGGTATTAGGATAATTTCAGCTACTTTCCATTGGGGAGGCACAAATTCTCGTCGCAGAATAGCGTTATAGATCGCTGTTAGGAGTGCAATTGCTGCGTAGGGAAGCTCTTTCATGACTTTCGCTGTAATTAGGTCGTAACCAGGTGCCTTGTTTACACAAAGTTTTCGGATTGTGGAGCAAACTTCTCCAATAGTGAACTTTTTAATTGGAGGGGAAAGCTGGTGAGGTGCAGAGAGAGCCTCCATCACTTGGTCTATCTTGGTCGAGCCAGAAGCAGAGTTTGGAGTAAACACTCGGAACAGATGCCCAGCGAACAGTAGAGATTTTTCAGTGTCACTTTTTGCCCAAGTCCCGTCATTCCGGCGTAGTGGTGGTTGAAGTGCAATTGGTCTTTTCAGGGATTTGGTTATTTTCCACAGGGAGTAATCCGTTGCAGATGTTGCATCCAAGCTAGATAAGTGATTTCCTATTTCAGTGTTTCTTAGATTATTGAGAATGCCCTTGACATGCTTGGCAAGTTTGTTGAACTGTTTTCTATGTTCGGGGAGTCGGGTAAGTTGCCACTGCTTTCTGGCTTGTCGCTTTTTTTGTATTAAATTAGTTGCGATTTGTGGATACATAGGCATTATTTCGGTAGCCCTATGATGGGGTGTTGCGCCCCAGGCAGCCGACTGAATGCAACTGTTAAAGGTTTCGATAGCTGTGGTGATGTCATCATTAGATTTGAGCACAATATGCCTGTCCAGTGTATTTTCCATAATTTCGCGAAAGTATTCCCAATTCGTTTTTTTCGAATGGATTTTACAGGGTTTGATCACTTCTACGAATTTGTTATGCAGTTCGGCTACAACGGGTGAGTGGTCTGAGGATAGATCATAGCTAGATTGACAGTATAAAGCCGATATTGGAATGCCTTTAGTGACGAAGAAGTCCACCAGATCTGGGTTTTTTTTTGGATCGGTTGGCCAGTAGGTCGGTTTCCCAGTGGAGTTCACAGTGAGGTTAAGCTCCTGGACGGTTTTCAAGAGTTCGCGGCCCTTGGTAGAAGTGGTTCTCGAGGCCCAGTTCGTATGTTTGGCGTTGTAGTCTCCTCCAGCAATAAATTTGTTGCCGAATTGTTTAAAGAACGACGTGTATTGCTCAGTCTTCAAGTTGTGCTTGGGGGTATATAAAGGGCTACAATCTGTATTGGACCATTTGAGCTTTCAATAGATATGATAGTGGCCTGAATTTCATTACTACTGTGCGGATTGTGGACGTAATGTTTGATGTTCTTTCTTATCAGTATGGCAGATCCTCCATGTGCTGCACCGTCAGGATGATTTGTGTAGTAGACATTGTACTTCGGCACTTCAAAATTACTTCTGACGGTGAAGTGCGTTTCGGAAATCAACATAAGATCCACTTTATGTGCATGCAGGAATGATATCATTTCTTGAGTATGGTTTGACAGCCCATTTGATTCCACAAGGCGAGGATTACGGGTTTAAATGGACTGAGTCGCGGGGGGGCAAGGTGGGCTGCCGCCTGCCTCCCGCTTGGATAAAATCCTGACTACTCCCATGATGAACTGACTGCGAGCGTAGTTCAGTCATTACATTTAATAAAAGGTTTGTCATGGTATTCATCTGTTGCATCATTTGCTTAAACATGTCCATTAGTTCCTTGAATTCATTAGCTCTTTCGACAGACTTTTCACTTTGTTGAATTTGAGTATTAACGAGATTTGATTCTAGTTGTGGTGATGTTTGTCTTGTTTCCTCTACTTTCTGTAGCACAGAAGGTATTTGGTTTGCTTTGTTCTGCTTCAGGCTGTTGCGAACGACATCGGCATAGGGTAAACTTTGTATATGGGGTAGGGCTTGATTTGTCGTCTCAGGAACAATAACGGCATGATTTGATTTCATTGTTTTGTTGCGAAGCGGTGGGTATTTTTGCTTTTGCAGCTCCTTATACACAGAACATCCTTTATAATTTGCTGGGTGATTCCCATCGCATAGGGCGCATTTGACGTCATCGGATCGTTCCTTTCGCAAGCAGACAGAGGATGCGTGATTGCCAGCACATTTGATGCATCTTGGGTTTCGGCGACAGTAAGACTTTGTGTGTCCATAGGTTTGGCAATTAGCACATTGAGGGATTGTGCGTTTTGGTTTTGGAGGCTCAAATTTCACGCGACAATGTAAAAGGTTTTGAATATTGTAAATTTCTTTGTTGTTAGCGCTTGATTGGAGTTCAACTATGAACATGTGCAGTGGGATTTTGGTTGATGCTTGTTTCATATTCCATATGTTATGAGCAACATGTCCTAACTTAGCCAGATCTGTTCTAATTTCATCAGTGTCGGTTGATGGATGCATATTTTTAAGAATAACTTTAAAGTTCCTCTCTTGCTTGGGTTTATATGTGAAATATTCTGTACCTTTAGCGTCCAATTCTTTAACTATAGTTCAGTAGGGGTCACTTGTTTTAGGCTGGATTTTGACCTGGTCCTTAGGTAGAACTTTTATTTCGAAAAGATCTTGAACGGTTACATCAAGTAATGTAATTAAGGGACGAATATTTGTAACTTTGTCGATGAATATAGGAGGAGGTTTTGGAGTTTTTTCTGCTGGCAGAGTTTGATGATCCTCTTTCCCCTCTTCGTTCTCAAGCACTGAGAAAGAGTTTGAAGTGGGTGTTGGCTGGCTTAACCAGTATGTACTAAGCTTGGATTGCTTCTGGCTTCTTTCCGCTTCAGGACTGTTTCTTTGCCTCTTACGGTTTTGAACCTCAGTCCAGTTTGAGACTTCAGAATTTGGATTAGCGGAAGTTACCGTTGGAGCGTCGGAGCTGTCCTCAATAGTTATAATTTGGCTACAATCAGTGAGCGACTGTGACCTCGGTCTTTTAAACAGGCTGGGGTGAAAAATTTGTTGTGTAAGCGTTTTGTTTTTTGTTTGAGTAAAAGAAGGGTCCATTTTGATTCCCACGAGTAGGGCAGATAAAAATATCACACAACCGGGTTACTCCCTTTCCGGCAGTGAAGGCTAAATACTTCAACGTTCGCCAGGTGCGTTGAAGTTGGCGCTAGAGACTGTGCTTCCCAACAGCCATGCATCTTATTGACGCGTTTCTCATCGTAGGATTTGGGGTTATTTATTAGAGAGGATTTCTTCCTCGTGGCCCAGGCGATAAAGCCAAGGCCACCGTTCTCATAAAACATGACCATGAGGTCATTTCCTACCTTCACTGCGCAGACTGGTTAGGCCTGGATTGGTCTGGATAATTGACCGCCGCCAGAAACTCGGCGTTGTTGTCGCTCGTTTTGCACCACCCGGGGGACACGTGTAGGGTGAGCCTAGGATAAGGTGGTAAATCCTACGGACGTGAGCGACATACATCCCCCAAAAGTTACAATATTTGAATTAGTACTCGAAATATAGCTTTATATTTGGAAACATTATTTTCTTAAATGATAAAACTCAACTGCCACTTTACTTTCTATACATATATTTTTATTATCGAATAACAAAAGGATCAAGAAATTACTGTAATTGTTAAAACAATCAAAGTTGAGATTTTCATGGAAATTTATTCTAAAGCACTATTTAAAAGCCCCCGATCCCGAATAACAAATTTTTCTAAATTTGTTATTCGGGAGTGTCCCACAAGAAAATAATCAAAACTAGCTCGATCGATTTTCTTCAAACTTTTCACATTGTTAGTATTTTTTAACTCAAGCAATATGCTTCCACACTAAATAAAATAACTAAAATAATCTCGTAAATAGATTATGAGGAATCTAATTAGGATATGTGTTATACAAAATAAAAAATTGCGGCTATTCGTACAGCAAGGTATGGGTGAATGATAAGGTCATTATGTGTCCAACAATAAAATAAAACAGTACGATTTTACTGTAACATCACAAAAGATATATGTACTATTTTGTTTCTTTCCTAAAAAAGTACTTAATGTTAATTGAATTGTATAGTGAGACCGATATCGGTTCAAAATACAGACTGATGCAGTATTGCAGACCAACTGATATCGGTTTTGAAAGTGAAGGTTATGTGTGCCAATGTTTCAAATGACAATAAACAATAAATATAAACATCTTTTAACCTTTATTGCTTGTTATTAAACAGTTATAGTACCATATTAGTACCATATTAGTCCATTGGACACTGTTTTGTGATGCCAAAGAAGTAAAAATAAATAATTGAAATCAGTCGACCATTACATGAAACTGTGCGGTTTGTTTCGTGAGATCTCCGTAGAAAACGTAACATTTAGCGTGGTAAGTTTTTGCAACACATGCCTTATTATATATCAAAGTAATCTGAATTTATTGTAGATTGTAATTGTTTACTTTGTGTTTTTTTAATACCTAACAATTCATTTGATTTACAGACATAAAATTCACACGTACTTGGGTGTGCGATTCCGAAGTAATTATGATTATAATATAACATATTCACAGCAATAACTTTTCTACAATTAGTATATTACGTATTTTATAATAAAGTAATAAAAATATATATCTCCAACCAAAAATTGTTAGATATTTGATGTTTTCCCTAATCAATAAATTGTGCGTTTGTGACGACTTCTCATGTTTACTATAATTAGTTTATTTTGTTTTGCAATAATTGTGATGTTTTTATGTGTAGTAATAATTGTAAACATATTATAACTATTTTAATCATAACTTAAAAACATGTTTCAGTTATAAAGAAATAAAAATGTTTTGTGCTTAGGTATGAAGAAAGTTATACTTTACATTTTGGAAAAAGACATAATTTTGATAAAAATGGGTTATATTTTTATAAGTATTCTTCTTCAAAATTTTATTAGCTAAAATTTTATGTAATATGTGTAATATGTAATACACTGTGATTTCTGAGTAATTTGCATGCACATATGTGTATAACATCGAAAACTGAGAATCATTCGTCACAGGATATTATAAATACAGTAAAACCCGCTTAATACGATTTCTCGAATAATACACGTTTTTTTACGTCAGTCGCTTCAACTCGAGGCATGTATTCATACATTCTTTCATGCTTAATACGATTCGTCATCCCGTTTAATATGCCATTCCACTGTGTATGCGCACATGTATTATTTCACGTGGCAATGGCCAGCTGAACTAACTGAATGGGGGATTGCCGGCCGTAAGCTGGCAATCCCCCATTCCAAAGCCGGCGCTGTTCCCCCCGTGTCGTCATGGGCCTTGCCACCTGCAATCCTTTTCTAGATTCATTTGTTGACTTACGTGTTGTGTCATGTACCCTGCATTCGTTTTCTATAATTTGCTTACTTACGTATTGTATCTGCGTTAGTTAAAACTGACTACAATTAAGTGAAAAGCATTGTCACTTCAAAAAAATGAAGATATTGAAAGTTTTTGATTAAAAATCACAAACAAAAAATCAAACACAGCTGCTGAGCTTGATTTACCAGTTTCTACTTTACGTACCATTTTAAAGAATAAAAAAGAAATTGAAGCAAAATACAGATTGGGAGGTGTGAAGAGAAAAAAGCAAAAGGTAGGAAAGTTTGATAAATTAGAGAAACCAACAGTTAACGATTTAAGGCACTATGTAGCAATAATTGAAAATGGGAAATCGATTGAATCGATTAAAAATTTGATAACATTTTCTGTCTTATATATTTGTAAATAAAAAAATTATTTCAACATTTTGGAAATTTCCTAACAATTTTGGAAAATTTATTGTTGCATATAGTTTTCATTGAAACAATTTCCACAGCTAATTAAATTTTGGCGGCACACCTGTCGCGAATTTCATTTGTTCCTGGCCTCATGCATCGCTTTGCTAATTAGCACCCGGGCCTCATAGGGGTTAACATGGAAATTATTTGACCAATTTTCGTCACTTTTAAATCCGTCACGAAAATGCTGTGTTCCAGGTCAGCAGCAGTCATTTGTAATGGTGACAGCGAGGCATGTGGCTGCAATGAAGGCCCTACTTTGGACTGCGCAGCGTGATGGAGATACTATCCAACAGGCATGGCTGCCTGTCCTTACTACACTACAGCATTTGGTGAGTAGTAAATGAAATAAGTTTAACAATCTAATTGTTTTTATACATGTATTATACAAGTAATATAATAATGTTTTATACATACTTGTTTTATACAAGTGATACTATAATGATAATTCTATAGATATAGATTTCTTTTAGTTTTCCCCTTTGCTTTACATTCCTTTACTTGGTTTATATCTTCTTGATGCCATTCTATCTTGAACAGTAAAAAGTTACTTTCAATAAATTTTGCTTTATAAAATCTTTTCTATTTCTTGGTAAAAGGAATTTCTTTGAAAATTAAAAATATTATTGGAATAAGGAATTGAAATGATTTTAATATTTTTCTAAGATCGCTATAGTTATTGTCTGCTTTGTCTATATTTCTTTTAGGTCAGGACTTTGAATATGATAGTGTTTTCTTAAGTAAATTATTGCAAAGTTTTGAATTTGTTTCTAATACACTGTTTTATAGGGTCTTCCATGTGTATCTTTGTCAGTTTTTTGATGCCTAATAATTTTTTTGGCATTTGTTTTTCTATAATGGCTCTTTCTGTTTTTTTAATTTTCCTCTATGTCAATTGAAATTAACATTGAAAATTTAACAAATCAGTTCCAAAACTGTTCAAATGGCTATAGAGAAAAGTGTTCTATGTGTTCTGGTTTTTAATATTATATCTTTTGTTTGAAAATAAAGTGTTATCTAATTTCATGACATCATAACAGGTCTGGATACTAGGTTTAAAGCCTTCAACCGGTGGAAGTCTGAAGGCGAGCCGGGGTAGCACTGATGCCAATGCTGTCATGAGCACCTCAGCAGTAATGGCAGATTTACCTAGTGAGTTGAAATTATTTTTATTAAATTTTATACTAGTTCACACTATGTCCATTCTGATATTTTCTTCTTCCTCCAATGTTGACTGACTGGCTCAAGAATGAAACATCATTCCAATGAATCAGTTTATTTTATATATATTTTTTGACCTTACTTGACCGAAATCGAATTGTATCTTGCTGTATTTTAACTAATGGTGGCAAGCCCTTAGAAATACTTAAGCATGTTTTTTTATTGTGTACAATAGATGATATTGTGTGATGGGGAATTGAAAGCCAAAGTGCATAAATCCTGAAATTAGTTGCCTGTTTTGGGAGAAGAAAATGTATTTTAGTAAATTGATCTAACGTTTAAGTTTCCAGGTTTCCATCAACAACCTGAAATCCAAGGAGAGTACATCTGTTCCTCTGTGTTTCCGTCTGTCTAATGAACTATAATTATAGAATAGACCCCAAAATTTTAACTTATATGTAAAATTAATTTCTATATTTAGAAAATGTTAATTTTTTTGTATTTATTTAAATAAAGTATTAAACAGGCCAGCTAGTGAGACTGATTTGAAATTTGCGTATACTATTAGTAAAAAAAGCAATGTTGACGTAGAAATTTTTGCAAATTACTGACAAATATTTTAATATTATATTTAAAATACTTAATAAAATAGTAAATGTATTTTCATTTCTGAGGGTGATTCAAACTTAAAATTTTTTTCAAAATGAGCTGGATTGATATACTTATACTGTTTGTAGACAATCACACTGAAATTAGAATTATTGATCAAAATAGAAAGTTTTAACTAGGAATTAAAAATTATATTTCAGTAAAGGATGTTAGAGGTTTCTATTTACGCATTTACGTTTTCTTTTCATAAGGCATATATTTCCTACACAACAATATATTTCACTTCGGTCCTTTTGTGACATTGTGTAGGGTATATTAGGTGCCAATAGTTAATTTTGTTTAAATCACTTTTTTATTTAATTATTTAGGGATAATATTAATGGTATTGTCATTGATCTAGTTATTTATTCTGTTGTTTAGCATTGAACTATATGGTTTATTGTGTAACATAGAAATGCTTAAAATAAGTGATCTGTTACAATTAGTGATCTGTTGACATAAATCAGGAAATTTGAGTGACAATAAATCAGGAAATTTTTTTGTAAATTTCGTTATCACACTTTTAAGCAGTATACCCTGTAGTGGTTCAGTTTGTTTTGACTCAAAAATATTTTCATGGTCTGAAAGCAATCCATAACAGGAAATCTAAAAATTAGCAACATTTTTTTGTTGCATGTAATAACTTCATACATTATTTTAAGGTGACTCAAATTATTTAAGAGTCCAACTCAAAGTTGTGTTCAACGCACATAAGATCCTTTCACTTAAATCGTTATTGCACATTACCTAAATATTCTAAAAAGATATTATGTACTCTATGTCAGTTTGGAAAGTATAAATTATATGATTATGAATATATCATGTCAAGTGTATTTGCAAAACCGTAAAATACAAATATGCAAAATTTTACTCTTTATAAAGGATGAATATATATTATAAAAGATAAATCGCATCATTTGATTAAAAATTTCATTGTTTTGTGTTTCTGTTATTGTTACAAATTTTATAAATATCAATTAATTTAATTATGGTATTTAATATACCATAACTAACGTATAAATTTTATTTTTAAAGTTTTATAGTGAAATAAGGAATCCTTAAAATTTTGTCATATCTGTCCATCTGTCTGTCAGTCTTACAATTTCTGTGGTTTTAGACAAATGTGCATAAAATTAAATGCAACACATGGAAGTAGATGTTGAATATTAAAAAAAAGAGACCTCATTTAACGAGTAGTAAAATATTAAAAAAAATGGATTTAATGTGCATTCTCACATATATAAAGCAGGGATGAAAATTTTTTTATTCCCACATCACACGGAGTGAAATATCATAAGACAGTTGTATTATAGTTTTTTATTTTTTTAGTTTCATTAGAGAATTATTAAGCTACAAGGCTAAGGGCAAGGTTGCTGCCCCTTTCCGAACCCGTGGTTAAAAAATGTGGAAAAATGTTAAAGGTCTGATGAAAAATTTCAATAAAAATAATTTAAGTTAACTAGCATAAACAATTGTAATAGATAAAGACAACAACTAAGCCCTACTTCGCATGTTTTTATATGCATTTGGCCACCTTTTGGGCCAGGTTTTGGTTGATTTATATGTGTGGTTAATTTTATATGTCATTATATATTTATTCTTACATAGACTGATTCTTTTACAACATTAAACATATAAAAAAAACTCCTCTTCCCTGCAGTGCTGTCAAGCATGCTGAGCAAGGTGTTTGAGTGCTCCTCACGGCTGGACGACACAGCTCTTCATCACTTGGTGCATGCGCTTTGTAAGCTCTCCAACGAAGCCATGGAGCTGGCTTACTCTAACCGGGTATGAAAGACTTTGAGTCTTCTTTAAATTTTAATATTTACCACCTCTCGTACTTGCTTTCACTTTAATAAGATCTGCTTATTGTCTTTTTTTCAATTGCCCCGTTCATAATATTTCATAATGATAAACAATATGTTTACTAGTATGATGGAGAATTGAAACAAAAATCCATTTAGTATTACATGCATATTAAATGTACTGAATACATCAATTCCACATTTTAATGCCCACACGTCTGACCAATATTTTTTTGTCTGGTGGTAATAGGTAGATTCTACCACCTGTCACCAACATTTTTCCAGAGATCATAAAATATGTTAGTAAAATCTGTGTCACAGGTCATGTGTGACTACACAACACTGCTATTACATAGTGTTATGTGTGACTAGATACTATTACATTATTACAAATAAATATATTTTTCTAATGCGATTACAAACTGTGTATTTTCCATTTTTCTTTCAAGTAGGACTGTTAAAGTCTCTTTTGACTATTAATTATGAGCAAATATCCTTATTACATCCACAAACAATCAATAAGTCCCTCTTAATGAGGGACAGAATGTGCATTTTACCCTATAATGGCCTCCATACACTCTTATCTTTAACATAATCCCTGATGCTATAATAAGCCTTTGAAATAAGCATGTGTTTAATATGCATTTAAAATTTTGCTATGGGAAGGTTTATTATATCCTTAGGTATCCTGTTAAAAAAAACGAATTCCTTCGCCCAGAAAAGATTTATTAGTAATTTGTAATCTAAATTTTATTTTTATTTCTTTAGGGTCTGATATCCGTACTCCTAATGAGTACGGATATCAGACCCTTTAACAAAGAAATTTAAGTTCTTTTTAACATACAATAGGTTTTCATAGATATATAACGATGGCAAGGTCAGAATATTTGCCTCTTTAAATATATCTTTTACAGATTCTCGGGATTTCATATTATACATGGCTCGGACTGCTCTCTTTTGCAGAATAAAAATAGTTTTAATATCTGCAGTGTGCCCCACAGCATAGTACCATATGCCATAATGCTGTGGAAATAAGCAAAATAAACTAACCTGGCCGTCGCTGCATCAGTCAGCTGCCTAATTTTTCTAACTGCATACGCAGCTAAGCTTAACTTAATAGTTACTGAATGTATATGAGCAGCCCATTGTAACTTATGATCTAGAGTTATACTATTGTATATACTGTTACTGTAATGGTATATATTCCAAAAACATATTTTTGATAGTGGCATCTTCGTATTCCAACATGTTAAATTCTCATTTTTAATGACAATATATATATATATATATATAAATATGTGTGTGTGTGTGTGTGTGTTTATGTATGTATATATATTAATATTTGTGGCATTTCTGAAACTCATGCAATAATGAAAACATTTTTGAAAATTATTTCTTAAAGTGAAATTTTATGCCATAGCTGACTTTGTAAATGAATCGAAAATATTTCTTTAACAATTCGGAAAAATAACATTTATCCTTAATTGATTATTTACTGTTAAAAAAGATTTGGTACTTTACAATACCCATTACTTGAAATACAACTTTTATTTTAAAATAATAATATTATTTATCAAACAAATAGTGTTACTTTTTTTTGGATATTCAAATGGAGTTGATTATGGAGTAGTCAAAAATCTAAGTTACAAGATTAAAAAAATATTCTGTATGTTTATTTAATCATCAATCAGCTAACTATATATTTTTATCCCACACCTAATAGGGTCATAAATGTGTTTATGGTTTAATAGGTGTTTTATAGTCGTAATATCTGCATTTTCATTTTCTCCATTGATATTTACTTGTGATTAAATATAAATATGGCTGTTCACCGTTAACAGCAAGCATTTCTAACTAATATTTAAATTTGTCGTTTGAAGTTCTTTTCAAACGACAAATTTCTCAAATTTTCAAACGAAAAACCTCTAATATCAAATTTATTTTTCATTGTTGTTGCCACATTGGGTGTTAATATATTTATAAAATAGATGAAGTAACTTTAGGAAGAGGCTGAATTGAACTTTGATGATGTTTTGTTTCAGGAACCTTCGCTATTTGCTGTGGCCAAATTGTTAGAAACGGGCTTGGCGAACCTACATCGAGTTGATGTTGTTTGGAGGCCTATCACCAATCACTTATTAGAAGTAAAGAGGATACATATTTAGAAGTAGATTTAGTGTGAAAATTAAAGCTGGTTTCAGAGCATCGCGTTTTGCTAGCACCAGTGGCCGGCATGCAATTGTCTGGATACTATTTGAACAGTATCGTTTCAGAGCAACGCGTGCGGCCTGCGCCGGCGGTAGTCTGCGTATGCGCAGTGCGCTCGATGTTGGCTGGAGCTCCACTCTATCAACGCTCCACAGTCATGCCGGTCACATGTGTGTATCTGTACTGTCGCTGCCAAAAATGAACACAATATTCATTGATATGGGAAGAATGATAGATGAAGTTCGCTATGTATTGGGTCCGGCCAAAGAACTAGTGTATTGGGTCTGACCGGCCACAACTGTACGAGACTACAGCTCGCGTGTCAAACGCACGCTGATAAAACTCGTTTTACAAACATGCGTGTATGACATACGGCGCCAGCCGCTAGAGCTGGCGAAACACAATGCTCTGAAATCAGCCTAAAAGAAGAATTGGAATTCTTCACCATTTGTTGATTACATTCTTTAAGAATTCAACAAAGTACGGTATATATTATTTTTTCTCCTTAATAAATCTGTCTAATAAGTGTTTACAAATTATCTTTGTATTATCCTAATTGTAGTATAACAAATATAATAACATTTTCCTGAGCAGGTGTGTCAGCATCCGCACATCCGTATGCGCGAGTGGGGCGTAGAAGCCATCACATACCTGGTACAAGCTGCTCTACAACATCACCACAAGCACCCAGAGCAAGTCGATGAGGTAAGCTCCATTTGTTCGGAAGACAATCAAAGCTGCATCTGAACAAAAATGAAAAGTTTTGACTAAAATATTTCTTGGTCATTATATAAATTTTATAAAGAAGCTGGCACGAAAGAGGCTTTTTCCATTGACGTGAAAAGTTCAACATTATATAGTTTATAATATCCAGATAGTTATGTAATCTTTTTGAAACATACGGATGAAAATTTGCTGAATGCATTTTTGAGTTTAACTTTTAAACCGTTATAGCTCTGTGAAAATTATTTTATAAATATTGTTATTATTACAGATAGTCTATTATGACCTAATTTCTATTGAAAAATGAACCATAGGGGAATTTTTGAGTTAAACAAACTAATCTGTTTCGGCAACATCAAAATAATGTTTTGAAACAATCGTAAATGTTAGTGAAATCTATAAAAAAATTCCAAATGTATATAGTCAATTATACAAATTGCTTACTATAAGTATTTTTATGTTACAATATTTGGCATTACAGTTCTGTACTCGACTAATGCACAGAATAAATAACTAAACTTTTGATAGTGCTGTTAATTAATTAACCGTAAATAATAATTCAACAAAATAGTCATTAAAATAGTCATAGTCCCTTTTTCCTCAGGCAAAACATTAAAATAATGCTTAAGCAATCTATAATATTTAGTTACGTATATCTTAAAATTTTTTTGTAGATTTCATTATACAACGATCAAACATCAATATGTTTTAAATAAATTTACACGACAATGAAACTTACAAAAAAGTTCCAGTACTTTTATGCCTAATTAGTTGTACTGAGTGTTTTTATGTTACAAGATTGTGAAATTTTATATTTCATTAAAGTACAGAATAAATAGTTAAACCGTTGAAAATACTGTTAAAATAAAACCTGTCAAGCATAAGTCGATCTCACACTACGAGTGGTCTGTACACATTTAGGCATTTATAAACATTTAATGGTACATAATATTCTTATTAAACTATTTACAAAATTTTAATTTTTTCGAACAAAAATGTATTTTTATTTGATATAACTACAAATTAATGTTTTGCGGATTTTTTCCTTTACTTCTGCTGTGAGATCTTGCTTCTAGCCAAATTTCATGATTCTATGTCAACGGTAAGTACCATATAGGTTTTAATTTATTTGTGAGTATCAAAATATGCAGCATTAAAGGCCCTATTTTTAGAGTGCTTCTTGATTGCGTTGATTTAGAAGCTTGATTTTTTATCTAAATATTTGATATTAATTTCAACTTGATATCTCCAAGCATTCCTGAGAAAAAGAGTCCTGACAAAACGGCCAACGAAATAATCCTATAAGGGTTCCTTTTTTCCTTTTATCTCAAGAAGATCCCTAAAAAGACTTACCTCAAATAGAACCCTAAAAAGGAATTATATATTTATAATTCCTTTTTAGGGTAAATTTTTTACACTATAATTATTATTATAGTGTAAAAAATTTAATAACACAAATGGCAATTCAAGATTCAAAATTGTAAACAAGAACCTTTTGCGCCTGATGGTGAACTCGGCTCAGAACTACAAAAAAGTAATCGACCTAATCAGACAGAAAGGGTTGATAGGTCACACCTTTACAAGAAAAGAAACTAAGCCCTATAGGATTGTCATCCAAAACTTGCACTATACTACACCTCATGATGCAATAGTGGAGGAAATAGAAAAGACGGGAAATATAGTTCGTGGCGAGATTATCAATGCACGATTTGGTGCAGATAAGAAACCCACAAACACATTCTTCGTCAATTTGGAACCCAATGTCAACAATAAAGTCATTAAAGATATGCAATATATTTTCCACCAACGAGTCAAAATTGAAGATCCTCACAAGCCAAAATCAATTGTTCAGTGCCAACGATGTCAACAGTATGGCCACTCCAAAAACAATTGTATGAGACCATACCGTTGTGTCAAATGTGGAGAAGGACATAAAACATCAGATTGTCCCAAAAAAGACAGGAACACGCCAGCAAAATGTGCCTTGTGTGCTAGTGATCACCCTGCAAACTACAAGGGCTGTCAAGTTTATAAGGAGATCTTGGCTAGAAAAATCAAACGAAGCAGTCCCAAAACAAAAAACGTGACCATCACCAAATCTTATACAGAAAGCTCAAAAGCCTACAACCCTTTACCCAAGACTTCTTCTAACAAACTCAATAAAACCTATGCAGAAGCTACTAAAATTCCTAGAAACCATGATGTAACAAAGAAAGCAAGTGATAGCAATCATAGTCAACAAACTACCACAGTTGAACAAATACTTATCAAGCAATCAGAGAAGATAGACATACTTCTACAGCAAATTAACACACTGCTTGGCCTCCTCACAGCTTTAATTCCTAAACTTACCAAATGATGGCGTCACTTCGGGTTGCAGCATGGAATATAAATGGACTATCCTCTAAAATAAACGAATTCGAAGCTATGATTACTTCCAACAAGCTGGATACAGTTCTTATTTCCGAGTCGCACTCTACCAGCAGAAGTTCCTACCGTCTAAAAGGGTTTCAAATATACTGTACCCTCATCCTGATGGTGGCACCCATGCTGGATCTGCCTTAGCGATAAGATCAAGTCTAAAACATTGCCTTCGTGAAGCTTACTCAACTGAACATCTACAAGCCACAAACAAGGTACCAGACTTACTAGACTTCTTTGTGACCAAAGGTATTAGCGATCTCTATACTGGAATTGAGTCAAGCCTAGATGAATCATCCGACCATACTGCATTAATATTAACAGTGAGCACATCAATAGTGGTACGAGAAGAACCAGTGACACTGCATAACGGGAAAACCGACTGGGAGGGCCTTTGTTCATATCTTAATGAACACATAAACCTGAGGATCCCACTAAAATCAACTGACGACGTTGATAAGGCCTGCAAACATATTACGAACATTATCCAGGTGGCCGCATGGAGAAACACCCCGTCAGTAAACAAAACCTTTGATCCTATAATAACCCAACCGATAGAAATCAAAAATAAAATAGCTGAGAAAAGGCGCCTGAGACGAATCTGGCAGCTGTCACGACATCAAGTAGATAAGAGCAATCTTAACAGAGCAATAAAGGACTTAAGATCAACCCTTAAAGAACAAAAAAATAACTGTCTGCGGAAAACCCTTGAGCTAATGTCACCATTTGCCCGTGGAGAACATTCTTTGTGGAAGGCTACTAAACACCTCAATAAACCCCAGCAATCATTCCCTCCAATAAGATGCCAGTCATCTTGGCCACGGACTGACATAGACAAATGTGAGACTTTTACAGCGCATCTGGCCCAAGTATTTAAACCAAATGAGGGCGACCAGGAGGAGGCTGATCTGGATGCTATATTTAACCAAGACATTCAACTGTGCCTACCCACCAAGTCAACATCACCGAGAGAAATAGCGTTTGAAATCAAATGTCTTAACCCCAAAAAGGCACCGGGTTTTGACCTAATCACTCCGCGAATCCTCAAAGAATTACCGAAAAAATGTGTTACGTACCTAGCCTGTTTATTCAACGCCATCTTCAGACTCGCTTACTTCCCAAATATGTGGAAAGTCTCAGAGATAGTCATGATCCATAAAGACGGAAAACTGCCCCACGAGTGTTCCTCATACCGACCCATAAGCCTCACTCCTGTTTTATCGAAGTCTGGCATAAAGGCCTGCTGTGTAAAATCAAAGAGAAATTGCCACACTCAGTATTCCACATCTTAGAGTCCTATTTAACTGGCAGACTATTTCAAGTCAAACATGGGGAGGCTAGATCTACCCTGTACCCCATCGAAGCTGGTGTGCCTCAAGGCTCAGTTCTTGGGCCGGTGCTATATAATATATACACATCGGATCTGTCAACTTCAGATGATGTCTCAGTTGCTACCTATGCTGATGATATTGCCTTTCTGGCGGTAGACGATGACCCTAGGACAGCAAGTGAAAAGCTACAGCAATTACTTGACTCTACCTCAGATTGGCTCCAAAAATGGCGAATACGAGCCAGTGCTCAGAAATCCAGCCACATAACGTTCACCTTGAGAAGAGAAGACTGTCCCCCCGTTCACCTGGGAAATAATATCTTGCCCGCAACTGACTGTGTGAAATACCTTGGTTTTCACCTAGATAGACGCTTGACCTGGAAACATCATATAAAAATGAAAAGAGACCAAATAAACCACAAATTTAAAAGCCTGTATTGGTTGATGGGTAGAAATTCTGTGCTCTCCCTGGACAACAAACTGCTGCTGTATAACGCCATTCTGAAACCTATATGGATTTACGGAATCCAGTTATGGGGAGGCGCAAGCAAAAGTAATGTTATGTGCTTACAAAGGGTGCAAAACAATATACTCCGAACAATTGTAAATGCCCCATGGTTCACAAAGAACACTGAAATCCATGAATATCTCAACATTGCAACTGTGGTCTCAGCCATCATCCCAATCCACTCGCTTCTGGATTACTTGATGATGCCAAGGTAGTTAAGCGACTAAAAAGAAACCACATATTTTGAATATGCTAAGAGACGCTGGTCTCCTGCTCTATAAACGTCACTGTATCACTTAACAAATCTGATTAAAGTCTGACGACTGATTGCAGATTTAAAAAAAAAAAAACAAATGGCAATTGTGATCCTATTTTTGAATGGTCTACTAGGTTCCCAACATAGAAATAGCATTAATTTTTTTCCTATAATAATTGAAGATTCAAAAGTTTATTTTCAAAAATTAATATAGTAGTTTAAGATCTGTCAAAATATCAGTTTATGTTATGCAATTCTAAAAAATTGAATAATAATTTTCGAATTGATTGAATAATAATTTTTTTAATATATGTTTGCACTCAAGCCCACAAAACATACAATCATGCTAGGCTAATCGAAATTTCTGAAAATATGCAGTTTGTGTTCAGATAATTATTGAATTTAAATGTGATAACTATGCTTTCTTTACTTTTATTAAAATAATTTACTACTAACAAATGCACTATCTTAGTTCTTTAGTGTCAGCTCATGTGGTAGCTAAACAGAATATTTCCATTTCTGCTTCTAAGCGTAAAGTTGGCTTTGCAATATAAGAGTAGGAGCATATCTCTTTTTAATTTTCCTAAATTTAATAGGAGAGTATTGAATATATTTGGCATTAATTTTGTAGAAATTCATTATTCACAATTAAATGAAACTATGTGATGTAGTATTATTTCTTGAAATGTAGTATTTATGGAATGTAGTAGTCTAGTAATGCTAGACTTACTACATTCCATAAAATTTATTACTGTTTATGGAATATAGAAGACTAGTTATTGGTCTTCTTTTACTGAACTTGTATCCAAAAGCTTACATCTTTCTTCGACAGACTGCGTTCCTTTACTACAGTTATTATTCTTTCGACATGTTCAGCACTTTCAATCTCATCCAGGTTTCCAGACCGTATATTTCATTTAAGCAACTTGTGTTTAGTGCACAAAGTCAACACGAATGTGCACAGCAACTAGAGAGCAATTTCTCTTGTCTCAAAAATATTCTCTTGAGAAAACTTTTGAAGATCATCACAACGTCAGTGCTGTTTTTGTGAAACATTGTTATACTTTGTATTTCTAGGACCATCTTCCTTCGCAAAAAGATTTTTGGTACATATTTTTGGCAAAGCAGGTATTTTAAAAAAAATTATTACATGTTTAATGTAGATCATTCAGTTGCCCATTTCAGGAGTCTTATTTATCTTTGCTAATATCCCACCTGAAGATGTTGTAATACAACGAAACCTAGGTCGTGGTAAAGAAATTAAAGAAAGTGGAAATAATACTACATCACATAGTTTCATTTAATTGTTAATAGGAGAGGTAAAATTTCCTTTATCGAATGTTTAAAATAAATTTTGTAGGAGAATATAGCTTCATCCATTCTTGTGTATATATTGTGCATTGCATCGGTCGGATTTCGCCCTAGACGTAATACATGAGACAAGATGACTCCGTTCTTTATTTTTGAGAAAATAAAGAACGGTTAGTTTTGAGAAATTTCTGTATCTTGTTTGTTCTTTTTTCACAAAACTCTGGGGCTAACTGAGCAGATGATTAAAGGAAGCGTACTTTATATATTCTACCAGAGATTTTCGTGAGATTTTCGTTCTATAATATTCCAGAAATTGCTGGAAAAACTGGAAGTTTGATTAATTGTTAATCCAATATGAAAACATGTGTTTTTCTTTAAATTTACCGAGAGACAATAATTGTTTCTTGATTAATTTTTTTTCATAACCCAGTTGGGGATTACTTTCTTAAATTTTTTTATGAAAATCTTTTCTCGTTTGAAGTGTAATTTAACCTTTATCTGCTAAAACCTTTAAAGAGAGCATAACATTGGAGTTTCAATTATCTATTTCTTCATGATGTTTGAATCCTATCAGTTATACTGGGATTATCCTTTCAAATCTGAAGTTCCTCTAAGTAATCATCAGTAAGTTGCAGACAGCTCATTTGTATTTATTGCGTCATATGTTTAGTTAAAAATATGTGAAAATATTCATAGGTAATTGTAAATTATGAAAATATTTATAATTTTCCAATAAAATACTTAATTGAAATTCTCCAGGCACGCCAAAGGCTAGTCCTGGAACCATTGGCAGAGTTAAGTGGCGTGCGGCACGCTGATGTCAGGAGCCGACAGCTTGAATGTGTTGCTAGACTACTACATTCCAGACCCGACCAGCTGGGAGCTGCTTGGCCTTTGGTTATAAATATTATAGCTGCTATTGCTGATCATCATAGGTTGGTTGTATTTTGCTCTGTAATTAGTTGTTTTGATGGAAAATTGTTTGATCAATTTTAAAATTTTTCAGTCTTGTCTATAAATTGTAACCCATAAATGATATTTAGTCCTAAAATAAAATGAACCAATGAGTGGAGTGCACTATATTCTGCGCAATATTTTATGTGGATGGTGTAAATTGAAATGGTTGCCCATAATGGCATTTATCATTTTATAAAGATATCTTTTTAAGGATCTAAATTTTTATGTTGATTTTGAATAGTTTTAAGTATTATAGTCTCTTAGGGCACTATCACACTAGTGATTTGTTAATGTGTTTTGAGCAAGGCTATCGGTCAATGTGGACGCTGCGGGTACGTAGCGTGCTTTCTGTCAGTGCGCAGTGTATTTGTCGCAAGTGTGAATTGAATAGTCAGTAATAGAATGGATCCGACGAGGAAACGCTGCTGTTGACTTTGTTACTTAGTTTACATAGGAAACGAAAACACACACATCAACGGATTTGGGAGGATCCATTATCAACTTATCGAGTGACAGAGCGCGACTACTTTGTGCTTTTATTTACAAAATAGCTACACCATCGACCAGGTCAGGGTCTGATGATAAGTTCTGGAGATGAACAATGTAATTCCTTTACCGATGGGAGTAATTCAACCATGATTCAAGATATTTGTTATTGGTAGTTGTTACTTTGCAAAATAACTACACCATTAACCACATAGTACCTGTCGCAATGGCCAAAGAATTTACTTCAACCGTGTGTAAATGTTATTCGCATTAAAAAGCTGAATTTTTTTTTTTTTTTTTCTCTATTATAATCTGCAATCAGCATTTGCTTTTAGCGGATGTTTTGTGGGCGATAGGTCAGGTAGAGTGTACCCTCCAATGAGAGCATCTACTCGTAATCAGGAGATTAGGACATCCTTTCTTTTGAGGCGCTTCTGATAACTACGAGTAAGTAGTTCAGTTGCAAGTTTGTTTGGGTGGCGTTCCAGCCTCTCTTTGTATCTTTCTGTCATTTGTGTAAACTCCGATTTCACAGTGTTCATACCCAACTGTTCATGTATTTCCATGTTACTGATGTACCATGGGACATTCGAGATTGAGCGCGGTATCATATTTTGCATTCGTTGGAGTATGGCAATGTTTTAGTTACTGGCATTTCCCCATAACTGAACGCCATGTAGCCAAACTGGTTTTAAGATGGCTTTGTAGATGAGTAGCTCGTTGTTTAGAGATAGTTTATTATGCCTTCCTAGGAGCCATAAAAGGTTGTTGTATCTTATCTTAAGCTCATCTCTCTTTGTTTTTATGTGTTGGCGCCAGGTTAAACGTCGGTCAAGGTGTAGGCCAAGGTATTTTACGCTGTCTCGTTGGGAAAGTGCGTTGTTCTCCAGTTTCACAGCTGGACAGTTGCCCTTCCGCAAAGTGAAGGTGACATGGACGGACTTAGCAGCGCTTGCCTTGATGCGCCATTTGTGGAGCCAATTTGTGATTTTGTCAAGGCCAGTTTGCAACATTTCTGAGGCTTCATTAGCATTCTTACTGCTTGCCAGAATCGCCGTGTCATCAGCAAATGTCGCAGTTATTGTGCCCTCTGTGCTCGGTAGGTCACACATATACAAGGTATACAATAAAGGTCCCAAGACTGATCCTTGGGGAACACCCATTTTGACTTCATAGAACTCGGAAGTGGCTTCAGCCTCTTTCACTTGGTACCAGCGTTCTGTCAGGTAGGAGTGTAGTAGTGGATAGAGGCTGTGTGACAAGTATCTTTTTATTTTAAATAGTAATCCCTTATGCCACACTCGATCGAAGGCTTGTTGGATGTCGAGAAAAACTGAGGAACAATACTCTTTGTTTTCCAGGGATTTCCTTATTTTCTCAGTAATATGTTTATAGAGAAACTTGCTCCGTAGTGGAATGATGTGATCTGAATCCAAACTGGTGGTTAGGAATTATTTGTTCTTTTTCAAGTATGGGAAGTATTCTGTTTAGGAGAAGTTTCTCGAAGACTTTCGACAAAATAGGTAATAGGCTAATTGGCCTATATGAGGTTACATTGTTGGGTGGTTTTCCTGGTTTATGAATCATCAGAATTTGTGACATTTTCCATTGTTGTGGGATGTGTTGCACTCTAAGGATACCATTGAATAACGTCGTAAGAAATATCACTGCCTTTTTTGGAAGCTGCTTCAATATCTCCTTCGTAATTAAGTCAAAGCCAGGCGATTTTTTGTCTTTAAGGTTTTTGATAACCCTACAGACCTCTGAAAATGTTATGGGAGCAGGTGGTAGTGACATCTGATGAGCTTGACTTAAATTTTGGTCGATATGGTCTTCAAATTGTTGGTCGTTCTTGTCGTTAGGACAGAAAATTCTTGACAGGTGTTCGGCAAAAGCGTCTGCCTTTTCTTGGGGTGTTCTGGCCCACTTCGAGTTCATAGTTAGGGGTGGTTTAGCTATCTGAGGTCTATCGTAGTTCTTAGTGAATTTCCATAGTGAGTAATTAGTGTCCTCATAAGCAGTCAATGATTCAAGCTGTGTCTGCAGAGTATCATCACGCCAAGCCTGTAGCATTTCCTTTAGGGTTTTACAAGCACTATTTAAATTCTTCTTGTCTTCTGTTAGTCTGCTTTGATGCCAGATTCTACGAAGACGTCTCTTGTGTAGGCCTGCGCTTTTTATTTGTATGGGATAGTTCGTTGGTATAACTTGGGGGTCGAGTGGAGGAGTATTAATCCAACATGCTTCTTGTATCAGTGTTGTAATATGTGTTGTAGCATATTCCACTTCCTCTGGTGTTTTTAGAGCTACTTTTAGCAGTAGATGTTCTTCAACGTAGTCCCTAAATGATTCCCAGTCAGTTTTTTTGTTGTACAATGTTTCTGGCCTTGTGACTTCTATTAACTTCGAGCTTATGGTTAACATGACAGGTGTGTGGTCTGAGGAGCTGTCATAGCATGATTCTGCCTTGATGTTGTATTTTGGAAGTCCTTTAGCCACAAAAAAATTCAGTAGGTCAGGAATTTTATTCGGGTCATTCGGCCAGTATGTTGGCTCGGCTGTTGTGACAGTAGTCAAGTTATTACTGGTAATACTTGATTTGAGTTGCCGGCCTCGAGTTGTTGTTAGTCTTGAGGCCCAGCACGTGTGTTTAGCGTTCCAGTCGCCGACCACTACAAAACGGTTACCAAGTGTACTGAAAAAATGAGAGAACATTGCTTCGCTTACTTTGTGTTTTGGTGGACAGTATATTGCCGAGACAATCAAGTACCCATGTTTATCTTCGACCGCTATTGTGGTTGCCTGGAGGTAATCATGTCTGTAGCTAGGAAGTAGATGATGTTTAATAGATTTTTTTACTATTACTGCAGTTCCAGCATGGCTAGTTCCATCGGGGTGGGAAGTATGGTAACAATTGTGGTTTGCGAACTTAATACATGATGCAGGTGTACAGTGTTCTTCTGAAATTAGCAATACATCAAGCTTGTTTTCCGTCATTAGAATCTCTGCATCACTTTTGTTTGGAGCTAAACCATTTATGTTCCAAGCAGCTATATGTAGAGTTGTACCTATTTTGATAGTTTATCTACAAGTTTGACTATGAGACTCATTAGAGTGCCCATTTGTTGGAGTATGATATCAAACTTCTCAGTTTGTTTTAAGAGTATTTCTTCTAAAGCGAGTGACTCTTTTGTGTTGTGTGTGAATTGCGTGCTACTGATGGAGTTAGCATTTGTCGTTTGTAGTACTTTAGCATATGACTTTTTAGTAGTCTTTTTGTCGTTTCCAGGTTCAATGTTGTTGATATTCAAGTTGTTTGGTGTTTGAGCTTTTCTGTCCATAAAGTTACTTTTAGGTACGATCTTCCGAGTACGTCTAAGTAGTATTTCTTTGTATACCTCACATCCCTTATAATTAGCAGGGTGGGGACCGTTACAAAGGGCACACTGGGCTGGGGTATTACGATCGCGTTTAGTACACTCCGATGTTTTGTGCGACTTTCCACATTTCACACATCTGTATGGGCGCAGGCAATAGTTTTTGGAGTGTCCATATTGCTGGCATCTCTGGCATTGCACTACAGATTTTTTCTTCTTTGGGTCTTCCATTACGATGGATTGGTGGTATATATACTTAAGGCTCTTGGCCGCAATGTTATTAGATCCGGAGATTAGGTTGACAAAGAAGGTTGAAGTAGGAATTTCATCAGGACCATATTTAGCGTTAATAATTTCGCCTGTGATTTGGTGACCAGTGCCTTCTATTTCTTCTTTTATGGCGGTTATTGGTGTTGACGGGTGAAGATTCCTGATGACGAGCCTATAGCATCTATCATCTTTCCTGTTAAAGGTGTGACCAATTAGTCCATTTTCCCTTACCAGAGCAATGAGTTTTTTGTAAACCTCTATATCTTTGCTAGTTATTCTCAGCTGATTTCTAGTCACTATTCTGTATGTAAATTGACCTCTATTCGCAGCAGTTTCCAGTATTGTTGTGAGCTTATTAATATCTTCTACTCCATAGAGAATAATTGGAGGAGGTTTATTGGGTTTCGTTGGTAAGGAACCCGGTTCATCTTCTGTCAAATCAACAGCTAAACCGCTGAATCTGTTGGTAGTTTTAGTAGGCTCTGGTGATGGGCTGCCAGCGGCTTTCCTTTTTTTTGTGGGATTTTTTAATTTCGGGACCCTTTGCCACGATGGTGGAGCAGGTGGGTTTTTTCTGAGAGGGAGTTTCATTTTCAGTGTTCATTCCAGAGTGGAGATTGGTTAGATCACTCACTGAAGCAGATCTTGGTCTGCCAATGAAGAGGCTAGAATGAAATGCCTGCTGAATATATTTTTTATTGCTGCCAGTAGCATTCACTAACACAGGAGCCTGGTTGCCTACTCCCATGGTGGTATTGGTATTTGTATTTAGATCATTCATATTGGTCCCACGAGTGGGGTCGATAAAAGCTGTCGCTCCTGGGGTGACGCCCATTCCCACGGAGAAGCCAGTTATACAACGACAGTTCGCCTAGGCTGTCAAGGTTGGTCGCTAGCGGCTGGCCACCTGCCAGTCACACATCCTTTTGGCGCGCCCCGCACCGTAGGATTAGGGGATTTTTGAAGAGGTTACCTTCCTCGTAGTCCAAGTGGCGAAGCTCAGACTCCCGTTCTTGCAAAACATGACCACAGGTTTACGGTGCTGGGGCAACCCTTTCGGGCTGCACACTGGTTTTTTTGTCAGGGTTGTCTCCCTTAGCTAGATTTATCGGTTTTAAGGCACCGATGACTCGCCTTCGCCCTTCTTAGTTTGCTATCAAGGTCACGAGGTAGATGTGTTGTGCAAGACTCGTTGTTGACCAGGACATTGCCCGGGGAATGGGACGACTCATATCAGTGAGTCCACTACCAGACTGCGGCGGCAGTTTGACAGTGGCGAGGACGTGTAAGATAGGACTTTATGATGCGCGTCTGATAGCCTAATCTTGCACATTTAGGCGTACGTTACTGGCTCTAACTCAGCTTTTTCTAGGTACATACCTACTAGCATAACTATGCACCACCGAGGCCTAGCACCATTTCCCCCCCCCCAAAAAGCTGAATTGGATAGTTTTTCTTTCATCTTTAAGTTCATTTCGTAATTTAACTCAAATTATTAAGTATAATTATATTCCTAGTTCATTAAAGAAAAGTAATTAGAACTAATTTTCAATATTCAGATGTTTCTTTAAGAAGGGGGTAGAAGTGGATTCAACTGTAGGAGCATAAATAAAATTACTTATTTAAAAAAATGTGTCCATTTGTACAAAAATGTCAAGTTTGATGTTTTCAGCAAATGTGTTAATTATTTTCTTCATAAAAAATCACCCACGTTTTCAACTAAATGACTTTTTTATAAAGTTTGAGCGCCGTGAGTCTTTCAAAAGGTCTTCAATCATCGTTGACCTCACTAAGTCTCGAAATACCTGAGTGCTGAAGGACATTTCTAAAGCAGCGGTAGTATATGGTAATACCATGCCGAGAGATACCAATAGAATCCGATGGGCTTTATTTATCTTTGTATAAAATTAATCTGCTTAGTAAATTATTTTTATTAAATCTAAATACAAGTTTTCCTTACTTGACCACATGATACGCCACAGCTCTACTTCTGCTTGAAGATCTTTTTCAAGCCAAATTTTAAATTGTCACCTTCAATTTTAACCTCTCGTGAAGAATGAAATGACATTAAGGCAAAAACTAGTTATTGGCCTTCTTTTACTGAACTTGTATCCAAAAGCTTACATCTTTCTTCGACAGACTGTCTGCGTTCCTTAACTACAGTTATTATTCTTTCGACATGTTCAGCACTTTCAATCTCATCCAGTTTTACAGACCGTATATTTCATTTAAGCAACTTGTGTTTAGTGCACAAAGCCAACACGATGTGCACAGCAACTAGAGAGCAACTTCTCTTGTCTCAAAAATATTCTCTTGAGAAAACTTTTGAAGATCAGCTTTTGAAGACCGTCACAATGTCTGGCTATTTTTGTGAAACATTGTTATACTTTGTATTTCTAGGACCATCTTCCTTCGCAAAAAGATTTTTGGTCCATATTTTTGGCAAAGCAGGTATTTTAAAAAAAATTATTACATGTTTACTGTAGATCACTCAGTTGCCCATTTCAGGAGTCTTATTTAATCATTTACAAGTAAAATTAGTTTGTAGTTTGCACAGTGAAAATATTGAGGGACATCTATGAGGAAGGTTTATCTCTTCTTATATATTTAATTTAATATTTTATGGACACTACCGTTGGTCTTTTCCCCATAGTTACACACCCCTGGAAGCTCTGTCATACGCTTTTATTTGCATCAAGGTTCAATTTATTAATTAAGTTAGTAATTTCTTTGGCATTGCTTGGACTTCTAGCTTGATAAAACTAAAAATTGTTTATTAGCATTTTTTTTCTTGCTAAAACAAATTTTGCTTATTTGTAAAATCTAAGACTTTGTTTTTTTCCAAACATGTCAGTCGATTATATTTATCATAAATAATGTTAAATTTAGCAACAGCAGAAAAATTATAATATTTTTTGGAGATTCAGCATTGTTGGAAAATTCCCATTCGGGGTGTGATTGTCATTATAGAGGATCTCTGGATATCATTTTCGTGACGTGAAAGTGCCGGAATGTTGTTCAAGTTTGCAATATTTTCTTCTAGTACAGGATGGATTCATCAGTTTCCTTTGCACTAGTTTCACTACCACTTGAATTGTTGTGGTGTTCAAGGATTCATGTATTACATCATTACACGTGAACCATAGGCCATTTGCGATGTTTCTCAGTATGTTGTTTTGAACCCTTTGCAAGCATACGACATTACTCTTGCTGGTAACTATATTAAAATTTAAATAATATTTTGATGTGACTTTAACACTATAAACTCCTTCAAAGCATGTCTATTTTTTATGCAATAACAGTTGTTAAATTTTTATGCAATAATAGTTATTAAATATATAATGGAATAGCATATAATCGAATGATGCAATTTAGTTCTAAAGAAAAGTATACTACATTTAACCAATATCGTAATAAAGTAAGTATCCAAAATCAAAACCAAACCATGGCTGCCATGTGACACATGCCCACCCGCATCCTTGAGTTTGTGCGTGAAATATTAAAAATATTAATTACTTTCTTTGTAATTTTTAATACTGAAATAAATGTTTATTCCTTTTTAGCTTTAGAACAATGTGAAATCACCTGTTGTTTTCAGAAATAGAGATTACACAATAAAAATATTTACACTGTTTTAAAATATTTTTATTGTGTAATCTTTATTTATTTGGCCATTTTTTTTAAAAATAGTCAAACTCAATTTGGATCAAGAAATTTTATTCTCTTCGTAAAATAAATCCACTATGGAACAATTCTGTCAAATTTAAATAGTGATTGTTGAATATTTAAGTCCCTTTTGCATAAAAAATTATAATTAATAATTAAAAATTATAATATATTTACACTTTCCAACTTAGCACTCAAAGTTTGTCGCTGACCATAATATTTACATTGAGCACAAAATGGAAATGGAAAAAAATTATTTTTTTCCAGTGAAATACACACCTCTGTTAGGTGGAATTTGTACCTGACGGAAGAACTTCCCTCCTTCTTTTCCCTCTCCACTCCTCCCAGTGACCGTGAAATTTTACTATTATTTTTGTTCCAATCAAGGATACCTTTGATACCAAAATATGAAGAAAAATGTCACCGCAAAAATAAAAAATATGCGTGAGCGAAGCTGAAGGCTAGTTGTAAATTATAAATTAAAAACGGTCATGAAAAAATGATATTAATTTATTTTTGCAAAAGAAATAAATTAATTTATTATTCCATTTTCTCAACTCAGCGAGCAGCTCATACGCTCAGCATTCCAGTGCGTCCAGTTAGTCGGTGCCGATCTGCTCGGGGCAGCCGGTCCTCGTTGTCTCCGGCGTGTATTGGCTGCTGCAGCAGCTTTTGCCCGGCAAACACAGGATTTGAATATCTCACTTACAGCTGTTGGGCTTGTGGTAGGTTGATGATATTTTATGATATCTTTTATTTAATCCAATTTGTATAAATCTTTTATTCGTGTAGGGCACTAAGTATAAAAACTCATTGCTTGTGTGTATTTTTGTTTTCAATCATCCAATGAGTTTCGATCACTAAGATGTTTTGATCGCCTGTTGAGTATTCCAGTTATATGGAAAATAATTCACATATCTATGAATTAGTTTGTTTTTAGTATAATATTGCCTCCAAGTAAAGTGGAATGAATGAGAATAACTGGAGCTACATTAACTACTCAAGCGCCCGAGGGCCTGATATTGCACTCAATACAAATTAATGCAAATTGCCCGAGGGCTCGATATCGGGGGAAATCTTGGTTGGGGTGTTCTGCATTAATTCGCTAGTTTACACTCAGACGTTTGAGGGAAAACTGGTTTTAGGAAAACTCATTCTTCTACAGAATTTCATGCATGCTTATTCTTGTTCTGTTATTCCGGTAATATCCATATCTGATTTAAACATTTTCCAACTCCTGTTACCAGCCAATAAATGTTCTTGTTATACTTGTTTCAAAGTCTACATAATTCTTTACAAATAGTTTTAAATAATGTAACATTCTTAATTTATGCTAGATGTAAATGAGAAGTCTTCAGCCTAACTTGCATGGAGATTCTGTTATTTTGTAAATGAATTGTACAATTTCAAAATCCTCTTTGCAGGACCAAAAAAAATTGGACAGACATTAAGTTACATTTTTTTGACTTCATTTTTTGACGTGAAACAAATTATACATTTCAGAGTGATGTTTTACATGGATATAGAGAATTTAAAAAAAAAAATATGGTGTCAGCCGGTTTCAAAATTAGATGACTAATGGAATATTTGAATTTTGTTTAGTGTAAGTAATGGGATTGTGTAATGTGCAGACAAATGTGTGATAAATAAATAATAAAATTTGCAGTGGAACATATCAGACTACTTGTACCATAACCGGGACAAGTTAAGCACGGCGCTGGCTGACGAGCCGGGCGTTTTTCCTGAGTTGCCACACCATAGCCACCTGCCACATCTTGACAAGTTATGGATGTGTCTCTACGTCAGACTAAGTAAGTAGTGATTTAGGTTTGTGTCTTATTGAATTTATATATTTAGTAGAACAAGTATAATTTTGTGACAGCTAGGGTGTTGTGATCACATTCTTGACAGGTATGACAAGTTAGCTTAGGTTCATCATTTAAAATGTCTTCTCTTGAAGGTTTGATTCAGGAAATTACAACTTATTCAGTGTTAGAATTTCCACATATTTATGACGGTGTACGTAGTATGTGATGCTATAATTAGATAAATAAGTATGTACTTATTTATCATAAATAAGTATGTACTTTTACATATTAAATGCGTAGCTTAAAATTGTAATTGTAAGGCAAAATGATGATTATTTGTTTTTATCTGCAACTGAATAAGTATTAAAGTTATATTCTTAAGGGTCGGATGTATGCTATGAAATATTTGGTTTTCTACTACTACACACGCGCATGCGCTGGCCCCGGCCTTGCTGTGTGACTCTTAGTAGTGTGCGTTACACAAACGCACTCGGCACAATGGGATCGATTGAGACGCTTTTTAGACTAATTATTAAAGTAAATCTGAGCTTGATTTCTGTGTTATAATTTCTTTGTAAATCTCTTGATACGGAATACGATTTAACCTTGGATATGATTTAGGTCGGTTTTTGACTGAATTTGGGGAATTCCAAAATTAACAAAATGTTGCACATATTTTGTGTAACTATTTTTTATGTATAATCTTTTTGTAAATTAGTATGGCAAGCGTAGACTAAGATAAGAATAAAATCCCTAAAAAACTTTGTGCAAATTATGATAAAATAATTGCACTATCACATTTTTAAAGGAGTGACTAATTTACCGTATAGAATGATAATAGCAGTAAAAAAACTTTTTTTAGGATTTTTGTGCTAATATTGTATACCCACGAGCTATGTCTAAAGGAAAGAAATCATAATTACACGCAAACGAAGTCTTAGGGACATCTAATATAAATTAATGTTATACAATATGAAGTAATGTTAAAATAATAAAACTACGTATAAAAGAAAACTTAAAGAAAATTTATTTGTAAATAAGAAAAAAAATTAAAACCCGTAAAGGTTTAAAATAAATATACTTTATAAAATTATTAAAAATGAAAAAGTCTATATAATGTCTCCATTACGATGTTCCGTGAATCAGTTGGATAACAAACGTCTTAATATGTTATAATTGATTAAAATATTATTTCAGTAATTTTTCAATTTTACCCAATGTAAGTTTGTTAAATCTAAAATATTTTATAATTACATCCCATATGTATATCATATCTATGTTTCAACATTTAAACTTTATATTTAGATACTTTTAATAATACCATATGTCCTAAATTTTCTAAAACATTTAATTAATTTCAGAAATTTACATAAATTAAAGAAGAAAAAACTGGCAAGAAAAAACAAGGTTTAATATGTTTCTTATCTTGGCTTTCACTGACAAGCGGTTAATTTTTTTAAGCTACGAATAATAATACGAAATCAAATCCAACATTATAAATATTTTTAATTTAAGATTTACGAATACGTGGTTTCTTGAAAATTCACTAGGAAACGCAACATTGCTTCCAGAATACCAAAAAAATTAACGAACAATTTATAGCTATAAGACAATTTTAGATCAAAATTAATGTACATTAATGTTTTATAGCCTACATGTACAATTATAATTCTAATCGTAATTTAAATTTTTGAAATTAGCAATAATATAAAAGACCTATTTTATTATTTGGTTCAAAAAAATAAGAAAAACAATTTAAAAATATAACATTATAAAAATAATACAGTGACCAAGATCGTAAGCACTTATTAAAATAAGATATGTATGAACATCCTTCTATGCAAGTCGCATGGTTATCATTCATTATTCTGAATAATTTTTTATCTATCCAGCAATAATGATTCCAGTCCGGTACACACACACACACACACACATATATATATATATATATATATATATATATATATATATATATATATATATATGCAAACCCAAACCGTTATCATAGATAAAAAATAACGCAGAATACAATCAAAGACATCTAACAAGAACTTAAACTATCATCAGTCGGCCTCATCTAACATGTTTGTTTACTCTTTTCTTCCATAGCACGTAAGATATATGGAGGATTCCGAATATCCATAGACCTTGGGATGCGCGGATCTACCAATTCTGGAAGTAAACAATTATTATAAAATTCGATCAGCTTTTGTTCCATTTTATCTTTCCAAAATTGGTCGTCTCTTTCAATCCGATAGACTTTAAGTGGTGTCCTCTCGCCAATCCAGACGGCAAACAGGCAAATGTGACTTTTGGTAATATGCAACTGTCCTTGAATTTGAAAATACCAGTCATGGTTTTTATTAATTATGAAATTGTTTTCTTTATCTAATTTCCAAAAAGAGTGTTTTTTCATGGCATCAACTACCTCAAGTTTGGAAAAAATGAAAGGACATTTAACCTCCACAATTCCTTCTGCGTATTTACCGTCTGGCGATGCTCCCAGAAAATAATATGTGTCATCTATGAACAAACCGCACTTCTTGATTATTTTATCTTCTTGGACACTTAGTTGTCTAAATGCGATTTGTTCGTTATCTTTACCATACCTTATGGATGGAATATTATTCAAACATTTGCCATAAAGTATGGATTTGACTAGAGGCGCACAACTGGTAGCCTTTCTTCTCTTACAAACCTTCCCGAACCACGAAGACGTTAAAAGCTTTCTACGTATGCTCAACCAGTCACCACTACTACTCTGCAAAATCGTATTTCTCTTTAGTTGCTGGCGCTGGAGATCTGTAAACGACAATTTAGCCATAAAATCTTCGCCTGTTCAAAACATTCAGAGCTCAAGTCAGGTTGTTGGCATTGTGGCCCATAGTGGGGATCGTTAGATACAGAGGTAGTGTGAGTAAATTTCTTCTTTTTAATATTTTTGTCAACTTTGTGTAATCTAGATTTCTCCACTCGCGATATTAAAGAATTGGCTTTTATGCCGAATATAACTTCATGAGTAACGGAATGAAGTGCTCCCGTATTAAAAGACACAAGACCACCAGCACATCGCCCGCCATAAGAACGTCGAAGAGAATAATTTATTCTTTTACCTCCTACGAATTTGGCAACCTGAGAATTATAGCTTTCTACTATATTACTCGTTACATTATAAATTAAACTTCGAGATTGTCGAGACAATTTACTACTTAAATCTTCTAATTTTGTTAGTACACCTGATACTTTCAAGTTATTAACTAAATTTACTTCATTAACGCGTCTACTTTCTTGTGAACAAAAATAAGAGGCACAATTTACATAGTTACCAAATACGTGATGTGGACCGTTCAGGATATCTTCAGCAAGTTGTGAAATTTTTTCGTGAAGTTGTAAATTTTGCTCACCCCAATATCTGATTGCACATTCTACACCCTTTCTTAAACGTAAATACTGATCTTTTACAAATTTACGTAGTTCACTAGGATATTGCGTATCGGTTGAAATATTTAATAATGCCTTACAGTAATTTCGTAATAGATGGTTTTTACATTCAATTTTTTCAACAATAAAATCACCATATGGTCACGAATCAAGAATTTTTTTATATGTACTGGAATCTCCGTCAGCTATTATTTTTTCATATATGAGACCGTATTCTTTAAGAGAACTTTTAAACCCCTCCAAAATTATAGTAGATTCCATCGCGGTAGATGAACCTGAATAGTTTTTATAGCAAAAATGCTCTGGAGGCTCCACATTCTTATTAGCAGAACGAGCGCAAATCATGCAATATTTATTTTTTATTCCTAAATATAAAACCTTTCCAAATTTATGACCTACAATAACAGCTGCACCGGATAAAGCGGAATAGTTGGTTCGATATGACCTTTTTGACCAACATCCGTCAGCAACTACTGTGATCATAGGTGTTCCATGCTTATTAACATTACCAATAGATATTGCATAATTCGCTTCTTGCTTGGCAGCTTCTGACATACAATGTGCCCCGTTCTTCTCCCACCACTCACACACAGTGTCGTGTACAGATACATACAATTTTGCACATATAGCTGGAATTTCTAAAGCAGCAGTAATAGTTTGTAGATGAGCATGACCAGAACCTACCGACATAATACTAGATACAGCAGCGTGATTTATGTCTATACTAATACCTTTCATTTCATCCGTACTCAAAATTAATTTCTCTCCACACATGCGACATATCAAAACGAAATTTGAAATTAGTCCAACACGACTTTCTGAAATGATTTGAATATAACCTATATTACAATCCATATTTCCGTGTGTAGAAATGTTTTTCATAAGATTGAAAAAATGCATAAAATTAACTATTCTCCTGCCTTCAATCACAATACCATTTCCTGCTGTTTCCTCTTCCATTTCAAGAATGAGATTTAAAGGTATCTGCAAATTAATTGTAAAGTTACTTGTGAGAAATCTCTAAGTTTACGCACGAAAAAATTGTGATTAGGTGTGCAATCAATAGCTCAGTTAATAATTTTTAAAATAGTTGAATTTAAATGTTACGAATTTCAACATTGTCGAATTGAAATAGACACGTTACAAACAGAGTTGGAATTACGGCCAAAATACCAAACCGGAAACAGCACACATACACACACGCATATATATATATATATATATATGTATATATATATATATATATATATTTGTAAATTAATACATAAGATTATACTTTGGTTCATTATATGCTTAGTCCTGGAACTATCATGTGGAATTAATAGGTTTAATCAGATTGGTGGAAAACATTTTCAGTTACCTCGGGAATATTATATCAGACTTACATTTTCTGCCCTAGTACATACCCCTTCTCTTTCAATGTTGCCCCCTGCAACATTATTTTCAATTTCGTCTACAGTATGGTTCCTGCAACAATTACGACGATTATTTTCTTTTAATGATAGAATAGAATTGCATCCGAAAAATTTGCAACTCAATGTCAATAATAAAAAACTAATAAAAAATTACAAAATTAGAAATAGAATAATTTTCTAGTGGTCAAATAATAATTTCTCGACGTTTAAACAAAAATTTGCAATTTTTTCAAAAATATTAATATTTTTGAACCCCTATTTTACCGACATTCATTTTATATCCCACATAATGAGTACGATAAAAACCCCATAAATTGCCCCCTCTCTCTTATCAACCTGAATTATAGTTTTATGTTTTACGTCTGCGTTTACCAGAAGCTATAAACATGTCAAATTTTATATCATCTTTCTAAATCAGCGTTCCCACGATAAATGGCTGTAAAATGCACACAAACAAACACAGAGTAGCAAGTATTTTGTTTTTAAAATGTTGATAAAATACTAAAAGAGAATCATTACAATATTCAATAAAATACGATATTGAACGCACAGATACATCTAAAAAACTTAAACCTTTAATATTTAAAAAAAATATACATCTTTACGTATACAATGAAATTATAAAATGTATCTCCCTAATATAATACTCAGTAAAGTCCAAATACCGATTTATTACTTCTAAAATACGAGTATATTTAATAATTCTTTATAATTCTCTATTATAAAATTTCTACAAACCTTTTGTTTAGGGCACGTAATAAATTTTTTTTTTTTCATTTTTGCTCCCAATACCGGACGCCTGTAGGAAATTTTACGTTTTCCCATTAATATCTGAAAATATACAGAATATAAACAAATATATCCACTAATTTACAAAACATTATGCATTTAAAATGTATCATAGAAGTATTATGTAATAATCATTTATACGTAATTTGCATTTTATCGTAACATACAACATAAAACTTACACTGTGTACAGCCGTGTACGCGTTATAAATCTTTGGCACAGGTTGACGAAGAGCGACCGGATCACACGTCCTAACTGTTTGCAAGCGCAAACGGTACTGAATTCAAAATATGCGTGAGCGCCGTAGATAATAATCGTTTTTGTTTTCATAGAAGCTAGTATGGAAAATTCGCGCGCGGAGTGCCGTAAAAATTCGGCAAATTTGACCTAATACCAAAGGGTTCATATTTATGTCATAGTTAAATCCATATACAAGAACGTAGCTACATTAATTAAAACTAGACACAGTGAACTGAAAATCGATGTATTTTTATAATATTATTTGAATATGCGAAACAGCGAAGAGCCTTTTTGGTAAACGAGGTTAATTTGAGATTATTTTTTTTTAAGTTTGAAACATAATTTAAAAAAAATGTCGCACAGTAACATAGTACAAAGGCCATTCTATGCCCTGGTATTTTAATATAACGTCTACCTTTGGTAGTTATTGAGTATTTTGCGAAACCAAACACCAATTTTCGCCTATTTGCGAAATCCGCCCCTTAAATTGTTCTCGGCTATAGGCGAGCTCTGTTGCGAAGCACGTGCACCTGTTCGCCGAGCTGCCAGTCAGACGCTGTTCAGCTGTGTTGGCGCTCATGGTGGCTTACTGGCTCCAGCTGCGTGGACTGCATTGTTGCATCATGTGTTATTTCCCATGCTGTTAAAGGTTTGTCATCATCGCCTTACATAATTTCAGAATATTTGCTAGGAATAGTTAATAAATTGCTTCCAGAATAGTTACTAAATTATAGTTATACTGAGTGTGTTAAAGATGCACTAAAGCTTCACATTCTCTAATATCATTCCCTAGCGTTACAATATAGGAAAGAAGGTACAGTTAGTGCATAATGAATGTCAAGATCTCGAAAACAACAACATGTTGAAGTGTCGAAAGTCATATTTGGACTTGTGTGAAAAAAATAGGTTCTTATTTTGGAGTGAATTGTGACCAGAATTAAAACTTGAGTACATTACCTTGATTCTGAGGCAAATGGGCAAAGGGTATATTGAAGGCTCTAAAAAGAAATTGTTTTTTTTCTCAGTTTTTTCTCATATAAAAATTTAAATATGTTATAAGTTTTAATTTGTTTTCTTTAAATGGACGTTGAATGTATTTTATAGTATTAATTAAAGATAAATTACGAAATAAAAAAAAAAAATATATCCAGATTGTGTGAATTGCATGATGCATCATTTCTATGCTCAACTGTAGAGTTTTTTGAGATTAATGTCTCCATTCCAACATAAGATTTAACCCATAATTCAAATAAATGTTTTTGAAATACAAAATAGGCATAAAGCCGGTTTATGGGGTTACTCTTTTGTAAATAAATCATTATCATCTTATATCTATCTACTACTTGGCATAGGCCTTTCTCAAAGTGCACACCACACATGGTCCTCCTCAAATTGATCATTGCCACTTCAGTCTCCTGCTTCTAAGTGTTATGTCGACTACTTTGGTTCTTCATTTTATCCTTCAGAGGAGGATTTTATCCTTGGAGGATTCCAAGTGTAGGTCTTTACATTGCTCACTGAGCAACTTTAAATTTGTAGACCAGGACAGCCATAAGTATCCAAGTTTTATGCTGTAGATCATTATGGGAAGAACACATTCATTACCTTCGTTTATGACCTTCATCTTTAGATACTACGGAATTGGCGATGTGAAGATCTGACACTACTTCTCACGTGTTGCCCAGTTCGAATGAATTTTTCCGTTAACTTCTTTGTTGAAGTTTCCGTTACTTCTTATTTATCCCAGGTGGACATAATCTTGAACAACATTGATGTTAACATTACCATCATTCTCAGTTTTGGTACGATTTGAAAGTTGGACACGACTTTACTTAGATTCATATCGAGGCTCATACGTCTGAAAGAATTGTCTAAGTGAGTCACCATCTTCCCTAACTCCTGCCTGTTTGGCAGAATCATAATGTTGTCAGCAAACTTCAGTTGTGAGAGGAATGCGCCATTTATACTGATACTCCATCTTTTCCAATCTAAGTAATGTAATGATAATAATTCAAATAAAAATTAAATTATTAAAATAAATACTAATTATAAATAAATACTTCCATAAAATGTAAATCATTGCCTATTCATAATTGCCCTGTAGTATTCCTGGATGTATCACCGGCTTTCGACTGAGTATGGCACAAAGTTCTCGTTCATAAAATAATCACATTGGTACCGGCGAACTATTGTCAATTACTTAAGTCCTATCTATCTGATAGAAGATGTAGAGTGTCGCATGGGAAAGCGTATTCGGGTTTCTATCCAATCCAGGTAGGTGACTGCAAGGAAGTGTCTTAGGACCTCTTCTCTATCTACTGTACACCGCTGATATTCCCACTACAGAAAAAACCCAGAGTAGTAATGGCAACTGCTGACACGTAAAGTCAAATCACCAAAAATTTACAAGAAGTACTTGACAAAATCAACAGATGGACCGTTGGTTGAAAAATGAAACTCGACGAGTCTAAATCTGTTCATGTGACATTTGCACTGAGATGAACAAACAGCAATCTATACACTCGTCTTAATGGAATTCAAGCCCCGCAAGCAGATTCAGCAAAATACCTTGGACTCCATCTTGATAGTAGGTTTAATTGGAAACACCATGTCAAAGTAAAAGCGGAGCAAATCAGGTTGAAATAACGACAAATGTTGTGGTTGGTTGGACATCATACCAAGCTTAACCTTTATTATAAGCAACTAATTTACCTTTCTATCGTCAAACCAATTTGGATGTTTACTATTCAGCTTTGGGGATATGCTAAACTGTCAAATTGTAATTTAACGAAGCCAAAACAAGTTATTGCGTATGATTACCAATGCATATCATTATGTAACCAATCAAGAAGTTCACAACAACTTAGACATAAACTGGTTTAACAAAGTTATTCAAGAATATGCTATTAAACACGAAAAACGACTCCCCCATCATACCAACATAGAGCCTAGTAGATTTCTGAATATTACCCACGAACTGAGAAGGTTAAAATGTATTAAACCTTATGAATTAACTTCTTGAATAAACTTTATTTATCTGGGAGCTGAACATTGGTGCAGTAAACCCGCATACTTGAATATCCAATAAAGGATGTTTTTAAATAGAAAAATTTCTAATTGCTTTATTTTGAAATTGCAGGTGCAGACATTATCAAATGTAGCTAGTTCGGAAAAGGTGGATACAGGTGACCACATACTGATTCACCACTCGAGAAATACAGCCCAGAAACAATGGGCTGAAACGCAGGTATGTACAAATAGTTAAACCTATTATATATCTTTATAAACACGCAGTGACAATCCTGGAAACCATTATGTGAGTTAACTTATGAAATCTATTGGAGCGAATTTCAGAGAGCTCGAAAACCACATTGTTTTCCATGGTGACATCCCTTAGTATATTATTTCTTTATGTGGAATAACGACAAGAATGATGATCAGATTTTTGTACAGTTTACATATATTATTTGATATATTTATGACTTTATTGAAAAAACTCCCAGCTGACTGGGAAGACGACCGTGGGCACTTAAGATAAAACTTAACACTTCCATTTTAGATTAAAAATGCAACAATCTACTTTTTTTTAATACCTTATAGCTAAATGCCAAATATAATGTGATAGTATGAATGTTTTAGGTATTGACATTGTCTGGTGTCAGTCGTGTGTTCCACTCCAGATATCAACTGTTACTATCAATTGGAGATTTTCCTAGTGCTTGGAATGCTCTGTTGGAATTCATAACGGATTTTGCATTGCGGAAAAGTCATGAGGTGAGTTTCATTAATACTATAATATTATTTCTTATAAAAAATTCAATATTTCTGTTAATAACTGGCAGACCTCTGTGTCAGTGAAGGAATGTGTTAGCACATGATGATTTTGTGTTTAATTTACTGTCTTCCTCACTATGGTCAGCTATAGCATGACATTGTAAATATTAGGGTGGCAATTAATAAACATGCCACTTTTTTAGCTATTTTTGGAATGTTACCGAGACTCCTGGAACATCCCTATTGGGGTATATAAAAAGAATGCATTTAATCCTCTATACAATTAGCAACTGAGATAAGGCCAGTAAAGAACAAACAAAATATGGGAATTTGTCGAAGAGGTCTTAGAGTGCTGTTCTTTCATGTATTCTGTTTAGGGTGAAAAGTCAGAGAAGCAACATGCAATAAATCCATGATGATAGTTGATGGTTTACTCTTCTATGACATAGGTAAGCATCGGTTTTAAATATCAAATAGGTCTGCCTAATTATCTTAATCCAGGGCTTACTGCTTAGGTTAATTTAAGAAAAATTAAAAACTGTTTTTGTGAAAGTTTGCCAGCCTAAGAACACAGACAGAGCTACTCTCATGTTCTCGTATTGCGATAGAAGAACAAGTGGAAATATTCTATTTGCTTATCACCCAATAACCTTCACTAAGAACCCTTCAACTTCTGAAAAAGGCAGACATACACTTGGAGCTACCGAGTTTCATCCGTGATGTGTGAAAAAATAATTTGATTTGAATGGACTGTACTTCTTCACCTACCTCTGGATTTCTCTTCCTCTGAATATAATTTTTTTCTTACCATATAATTATTCACGTGATAAACAATTTAAAGATGCAGACCATCTTAAGTTTGAACTAAAAAAGGAAGGAACTTTATCTCTGCACACACAGTAGTGACAAGTATGGTATTTATATAATTGGAGATATGATGATACTTATATAACTGGAGATTGATTGGCGATAATGATGGCAGATAGCTGGAAATTGATTTTATTGATGCATATAAGAAATAAAGTATTTGCGATTGACCTTTATGATTAGACAAAAACTGTGAATATGTGAAGCAAACAAATTGATTTTTACTGAGATGGGGAATCTGTGGATAAAAGCGAATGTAGTAAATTATTCCTGTGGTAAAATATTATGCATAGTGTCTTAAAATAATGACATTAAAAACTAGGATTAAAGAAATTCAGGGAAAAGTATTGGGAATTAATTTTGAATACAAAGGTTATTAAAATCTTGCCTTTGGATAAAATTATCAATGATAATTAGACTATCGGGTCACAATATATCTACGTAATGAAGGACATTTATAAATTAAAAATAAATTTTTTGTTAATTATTTATATTCCTTGTTATATATAATTAATCCATTACCTAGAAATAATTTAGAATCCCTACAAATAAAAAAATTCATGAAGCATAAACGCCGGATGAACGAATGGAACAAATTGTCCTGTCATACTGACATTTACAGATGCAAGTATTACCATTATTTAAAATTTTAATAGATTGTCGTATTGATTCTATCCAAAAGTATATTTGCAGTTATGAAACCTTTTGGCTTATTATACTCTAGGAAATGTAATCATTTTTCATGTCCTCTTTACTACAAGAAGAAATTAAATTTTTTTATTATTCAATTTTGTTTTTTTAGGTTATCATTTAAATTAATTCACTTATTTCAGTATCAATTTTTCAAGAGCTTATATTTATTATTGCAATCCACAAAGGTAAAATTAATACTGCCTTGGCTCACTGACTCTGTCCCTTTCAAACACCTTATTTCATTTTATGTAGTTAAAATCTTTACTTAGGTTATGTTTTGTTGATGAAAGTTGACATTGTTATGTCGGCGTAATTTGGGCCTGAAATTGGAGTTATACATTTCGTAGATAGTTTTCTTGCAGTTATACATTTCTACTATATAATGGATGAACACAAATGGCAACCTTTTTATGAATGCAAAGCAAGTTTACTATTGTTATAAAATTTTTTGGAAATACGTCAGCCACTTATATACACATGTGTACATTAAAAAAATCATCTATATCCTTCAGGTATCGTTAGCCTCCCTCAAGTCGTTTCAGGAAGTGTTATCTGCAGCAAGTCGAGCGGCAGATGCTGACGGGGTCCCTCCCAGTGGTACGGTATCGCGGCAGGTTTGGGGTGCAGCTTGGAACACATGGGCCAAGATAGCTCAGGGTGCTACTGAGTGTGGCAAGGAAAAGGAAGGTATTGTTAATATTTTGGAAAATTGGACTTTTTTCGTATTCTGGGTGAAACTAGAAAACAGATGTTTTTGTATCCCTCTAGTGTTATAGCATTAATGTAAAATAACAGCCTTAAATAACCTTCATACTTAAAATATTCTTCTATATTTGTACCATAGCCAATCTATCTAAGCTATTAAATATTTTTTGTTTTTGACATTTTATCTCCAACGAACTAATTATCCAAACACAAAAATTTAGCTATTTGGTCCATATTTTAATATCACACCTTTCTTCAAAACTTTTGAAAATTAGATTACATTTTTCCATTCCTGTATACTCACCATTCCATTTTACTCACATACTACTAATGCTGTAAATCTGAAATTAGGCTTGCTTATACATTTTATGTTACCTATAAAGTTTTAGTAATGCTACAAAGTTTTAGCAATCTACAAAGTTTATGTTACCTGCAAAGTTTTAGCCTTTTAAAAAAAGTGTTAGAGTACTTCTCCTACATACAAAGTGAGGTAATTTCCTTTTTGCCTACTCCTTTGTAAAAGTACCGAGGAATAGGTCTTTCAAAAATATTAAGAGTATGCCATGAACACTTTTTGGATACAGGGATCCGTTTATAAAATATTAAGCATTATTATTTAAGTGGTAATTTTTGTTAGTTACGTGTCCCCACTCCCTACCAGCTAAACCGATATTTTTGAATATTTCAAAAGTAAACACGATACTAGTAGATATAACGAAATAAAAAGAAAAATTATCACAGCTACCTAGCCTTTACTATAGAAAGTCAACTGAAGTGCAAAAACGACTAAACAAATTTTAATGAGGTTTTTGCTATTTAAATGATTAAGGTTAAATTTAAAACTTGCAGTATGTTTCAATATGCTTCGTTTTGGGATTTATTTTTTTGCAGTTTATTTTTACAGAATTATGTTTTTGTTTTCAATCTCTCTCCCAGTGGAAAAAGTGCGAGTATATTTCATACATACCTCCTGTTTTATCTGCTATGTAAACAAAGTTGTGGGGAGCTAGTTATACGTAAAAAATAAAGATTAATAGTTAAATACGTAGAAGTGAATACTCCATATTATATTTTGGAATAATTCTACCAATGTATTCATTTATTTTATATAATTCAATCAATAGAGTGAAATAATTTCCCTGCTATTTAGTTATCCTCGGGCAACTATACTTATGTGATATCTTTTTAAAATCTTTCACTACTATTGGATGAATATCTTTTTAAAACAATAATTATTACAAATCTTTCTAAACAAATGTAAAAAATTAATACTGTATTGTCCGCATGACCAAGTGAGATTCCTGAAAAGATTGAGCAAAAGTTTCTTTTGCTTGCTGCTACTCGGCTCCGTCCTACCAGCTGTATCCGTCATTTTTCTAGAGGTTATAAAAACGTTAAAATCTCGATATTACTTATAATACTTTCCTAAATTTTTGCCAAATTTCATCAATATCTACACATATAATAAAATTGTAACAGAATTAATTCTGTACATGGAAAATATTTTAAAAAGAGTGAATGATTTAGCGTGTAGAGTTATAAAAGAAGCTGGAAAATCTGTTTTTAGAATTTTTGTCTATCTGTGTGTTAATTTGTTTTTCAATCAGGGGAATTCTACTGCACGGATTTTGATGAAATTTAGTAGGGTAATAGTTTAGACCCCCGAGCAACATAAGAGTTATTTTTATCTAGATATTACAGGTATAAAAAAAACTTTGACTTTAAATTTTATGATATTGGTACTGCCAACTCCATGTAACGCCGTCTTTAGTAAACTTTATGCGTAGAGAGTTCTGAGGGAAAAAATGAAAAAAAAACAAGCAAATTCCTAATCATTTTTCTTATACCGAATTCCATGTGAATGAAGTCGCGCTAGCACAGTTAATAGGTAAATAAATTGCAAGATTTTTTATTATTTTCTGACGTTACCATCAATTATTCGATAGGTTTCATATTAACAATGCAGTGTCAATCATATTTGTCTGATATTTCTCATATGTCACTAAGATGGATGGTCATATAGTGCTAATATTTTTTTTGAATATTTTTTGGTTGAGTATCAAATATCTTTCTCATACCAAATATTTTTTGGTTGAATATCAAAGTCTTTTTCCTTATTGATGAGAATATTTTATAGATTTTAATAAATAAGAATATTTTATATATTGTAAGATAATATTTAGTTAATATTTTAGAAATATCTAAAGTTTTACTTAATTACATATTTATGGTCAGAGTATACATTGCTGCTTCTAGTCCTAATAAATTTATTGCCTTAATTTGGATTAGATGGATGCAACGATGCGACAATGATGTTGACCATTGCCATCATGTATTAGTAATTTTTGCAACATAATCGAAATAACTCTTAATATTTCAGTTAATGAAGTGGAACATTCTACAGAAGCCTATGTACCATCTCAACCCTTCCTAGCTGCTCTTCTCCAGATCTTCCCTGTTATATTCCAGCACGTACGCACTACGTAAGTTTACAAACTTTTGTACAAATAGTCACATATAAAACTTTGAAAATGGATATTTTATTTCACAAAGTGTAATATGAAGTTTATTTTAATCTTCATTGCTAAAGCTTCATTTAAAATTATTTACCCATTAGGACCTGTTATAAAATTACATGTTGAATTGTAAACTTGTAGCCAGTCACTTTTAGGTATGACGATAATGTGAACGAATAATGAATAATGAATGAATAAACGAATAATGTGAACACTACAGCTGTCTCATGTGAAAATATACTATAAAGGATTTCAATAAATTATTTATTCAAATGCGACTAAACCTAGAGATTCATAAATGGTTACAGTTTTAGAGGAGTTACCAGTCATAATAAATGGTTGCAGTTTGAGAGGAGTTAATTTGCTAGGAAAATTACAAATTTAAGTTTTTAAGGATCATTTAAGGGCCCGTCACATGCGTGGTGTAATTTATTTCAACGGAAATGCCACCAATGGATGGCGTGAAAACTTGAGTGTCCGCAACGCTGCCGTCACAATCTATATCTTTATGGTACTGCCAAAGTCATTACAATGTTGACAAACAAGATGTTGATTCATAGTAACAATTAGTTTGTTCATTAATAATTTTATATGCGAGATTTATCTATATATCCGAAAAAAGATATGGCTATTAGTAATATGTCGGATATCCATATTGCTATATAATCTGGATTAACCGCCAAAACTAAATATTAGTTATGTACCCGCTGCTTTAAATACAGATCTTGGTTAGATATCATACAGATGATATCTAACCCAGATCTGTATTTAAAGCAGCGGGATTGTCCAAATGAATTAATTTAAAGCGTTTGTTTCACCAAAAACAGTAAATTTAGTTAGTAATGACTAAATGTATATGTAATCCTTATAGTGTGAGTTTCATTCGTACTAGACAGATTTTTTTATTACTTTTAATTCATTAAGATATTAAGATAATTGTGGTATGAATAAGTAGTAGATAAAAATACAGAATTTATTTCAGAAATTAAGTGAACGGATACAGTAGTTTCTGCCAATAAGGCCGGTTTGCAATAATCTGTTTTCAATATAATTTAAAATTCAGCAATATTTGGCACCATTAATGACGCTGAATCCTATAAATATCCATAATCCTTTATCTATGTGAATCATGTCAAATTCTCATAAGATTGAAAAGATGTAAAGCGAAATTGATTTTTGAATCTCTAGATGAAAATCCTCCCTCACCGCAATGCTCACCGCAATGGTATTCCAGGTTCACCACACGTGACATAGCAGTACTTGGTGCGTGCGTGTCGGGGGTGTGCGGTGGAGCTGGTCGTGCAAGTGGCGCGTGGGGTTCGTTGGTGGTATGCGGAGACGCTTTTGCCACTGCTCCACCTCACCAACTGGCACTTCATTGTTTGGAGCTGCTGCAGAAGGTTAGCTACCATTGTTGATTCGTTAATGTTCCAGTGCGAGATAATAATATTTATTTTAGTTAAGAGATATTTGAATGTTTTGAAATATAGTGAGATGTGAGCTTGCAGATTAAGAATAAAGAGTCATCATGAAAAGTTAGCCAAAACTGTTGGGAAATTATGAGGAAAGTCAGCCAAACAAAATTCTTTAACTTCCAGTAACTACCTATACACATGTAAAGTGCAATACGACAGGGCCATAGAAAGATCTTTGATTTCCTAAAGTCAATAATAAAAACCGTTTTTTGACATCGGCATAGTGAAAGAGTTACGACTGTTTAAAAAATTTAAATAAAATCGTTTTCCACCTGAGGAGGGTTAATGACGTTAATCATTACCTCATTTGTAAAATATACGATGATGATATACGTTTCGTGAATGGTATACGTTTCGTTTTAATTGCACTCGACATACCTTTTACCTGTATTGCATAAAACAATATTACACCCAATGGGTTTTGAATGAAATCAATTTAATACGCTTTTCTAATGGGGCGATGCAAATTTCATCCAAAATATATTTGATGTATTTTTACTTGTATAAAAAAAATTTTGATTTTTTACTTATAATATTGAATTACATTTTATGAGAATGTAAAATGCTGAAAATATGGCAGTAATTTTGCAAAATATTTCAACTTTGAACTTGAATAATTCTGGAAGTACTTTGAATTTTGAAAAATGGTTTTCACTATTCCCCTCAGGGAAGACCTTTCTCTAGTTTTGTCTTATTCACTTAAAATAGATAATACACTAATAAAATATTTTAGAATGGAAATAACAGCATTTATCATTTACTATATGATGTTCCTCTAAATTTTTTTTACTGGGTTTGCTTTCCCTTTTTATTCATACCCGTATTGCAATGAAATAAATGTGTTATTTATTATTTTAAAATTATAATAAATAAAACATTTAACTATTATTATAAAATTAAAATTATTAAACAATAATATAACTCAACATCATTTTATTATAATATTGCCTCTATGCTTTGGGCACAGAGCTAATATTATAAAAAATAGTTTAATCTTCATCACTATCTTTTTTTTTTTTATTATTTCGTAATTTTGTTACTTTTATTTATATTATTTCAGGAAGCCCTAGTCCGCCAAGAACTTTTAGCACCAACGTTCACAGCTCTACTGCAGTTGTCTTCTGCTGTACGGGGGGAGGAGGCAGATGCTCGCAGTCGTTGTCTTGGTGCAGCGGCACGGCTTTACAGGAGTTGTGCTCATGAGGAAGTGGTTGCAAAAGCTGGCGTGTTAGCCGATTTGGTAAAGGTGGGATGATCATTTCACATCTCACCATCAAATATTTTTTATAAGATCTTGAAAAGTGACCGCTCTACTCTTTCCGTCGCAATTGAACTTATTAAGTAACTGACGGCAATAATGTTGTGTAATGATTGAATAAAGATGTGTCAATTAATTACAAATGATACAGTTGACTGAACATTTTTCCGTGTTTCTTTATATTGTTGGTAAAAACTGTCCTAAATAACATGCTGTATTTTTGGGCTATTCATATATATATATATATATATATGTATGTGTATATATATATGTGTATGTGTATATATATATGTATATATATATATATATATATATGTATGTATATATATATATATATATATATGTATGTATACATATAATGTCCATATATGTAAATATATGTATATAAATATACGTATCAATGATTAGACAATTTATGGATTTTATTTTTTAAACATCAATTTCGAGTATTACAAAATTACTTAAATCCTACATTTCAGACATTGCACGATGCCGTGAAGGAAAGCAAGAAGGAGGCTGCAGCAGAAAAGAACTTGTTGGAGAACAGGCGAAAGAGTGCCAACTCGGAGCAGAATGGTGCTGGAGATGAGACTTCTCAAATTGCTGCATTGTTATTGCAAGTGAGTTAATTGGGATACTTAACATAAAATATACATAACATAAAAATTAAACGCTGAAACATGTGCATTTTTTAATTATAACACATGAAAAGTGATTGTTGAACAATGCTAGTTTAAAAAAAACAAATGGCAACCTTGTGGAACTTTATTTCAAAAACATCTACAATTCACACAGATTCCTCTATCACTGACATTTTGTGGGTCCACTCCTTACGGGACACCTGCGTAAAAAGATTCTTTATAATAATTTCTTGTATGATATGCACAGGTATTGGCCACTGGTATTCCGCTGGCTAGAGCGCAACCCTCGCAGTACAGCAGTTTTTGGGAACAACTTCCAGAAGTCTTTGAGAGTTTTATGTTTAACGTCCCGTAAGTATATACTTTTTTGAATATATACTTTTATATGGAGAAAGCTTACTTACAAGTTAAATGAAACTGTTGCAGAATCACTTCTTTCGTACATCCACTTGTCTGTTAACGGGTCATAATATTCTAACAGTTTACGGTACATTTATGAAATTTGATATAGTAGTAGATTTTGTTTAACTGCAAAAAGTGACAAATGAATGGGGTAAGTTGAATATTTTTTTTACATGAATGTGACATAGAATTTATTTTAAAACCGGTTCGAGCCAATGCTGTCTATTTTTTCTATTGAATTTTATTAAAACTCAAGGCTATATACAAATAAATATCTCCCTCTTTATCATGATCAAGGTCAAAAAATTTAAGAATATTCTTAAGATGAACAACAATTGGAGGATAACTTTAGCAGATTTTCAAAATTGAGTTCTTTTTGTTGTGGTTGCATAAGTTTGTATGGTGAGAATTAAGACCTTGACAAAAAGTGTAACAAGTAGCTGGCAGCCAGTAAAGTAAATCTAACTTGTTTTTATTTTTAAATAGGAAGGGTCTCTAAGGGAGTTCTCTCTAAATAAGATTTTCTTGGTTTTATCACACAATTATTTATTTAGCAAAAAACCCCTTATCCAACCTACAGGTTTCCCTAAAGCACCAGATATGTGCAAACACTAAAAGTACAAAAATTTACATTACATTTAATAACATAAATAATAATTAGTAAAACAAGAAAACACACTTTATTTCACATTGAACATAAAACTAAATAATTGTCATACAACTATAGCAACTCTATAATCCCATTCCTAAAGTGGTCAATGGAGCAGAAAAAGAATATTAAGGTTTGGCGCCTCTCGTAATACATTGTTGATTAATATAAGCAAATGAAAAACTGGTGGACTTTGCAGGATATTTGTGCGCATTCTAGGTAGATGAAATAAACTATGACTCTGTCCTCTCACGTAACAGTTAAGAACATAAAGCATTACCAAACCTAAGACTGAAGGGTTGTCAACACAATTTTTTAATAATTTAAAAAAATTCATGGTCAAAAGCAATTCCCTTCAGAGTTGAAGTGAATTACATCCTACTATGCTCATTATAAAATCTGAAGGAAACAAATGAGGATAGTACCCGTACATTTCTATTACATAAAAATCCATTAAACATTTTTAATTCTTTCTCCAACATACATTTATTTATGTACTTTAGTGTATACAATATAAGTTGTTTCATGTGGAGACCAGATGGCTGCACTGGTTTCAAGGAAACTGTGGGCTAAAGAATTAAACCAGGACAATTCACTCTCGGTCTTGGACATTATGGGGATGTCACATAACAAATTCTAGCACTCTGTAGGCTTTTTGACTGGTTTCAATGGTATGATCGTGAAATGTTAGATGCTTATCCATAATTACACCGAGATTGCGCACGGATGATACCCGTTCCTTTCGAGCGCTGTCGCTGTGCGCTCAATGAGCCATTTAACTTGTAATTCTGTTGGGTATATGTTGGTAGGAATATGTCAACATTGTGCATTAAATTGCAGCTTATTGCTCAGACTTCATTGAAATACTGAGTCAATATCACTTTGATATAGCTTATAATCAGATAGCTTTTCTACCCTGAGAATAGTTTCAAATTACAGGCAAAACAAAGGCTACCTAATTATATTCAGAATACATAATGTTATTATAAATACATAAAGTTATTCGAATTTGAATAACATATATGAACCACTTACACATCCTTTGTGTATATATAAATACATATATATTAAACATGAGAATTTTCACTTCCATTGTGTGGTCATAGGCACACATCAGATTTTTTAAAATTTTATCTCTGTACGGGTGATTGTATTAATTTAGCTAATTAAGGTGCAATATACAATTGGGATGACACAGGTGCAACCACTTTTATCAGATTTCGGAGGTTAGTCACATTTTTTTTTATTTACCGGATGCTCTCCATAATAGGTCTAATTAGTAGAGATGCACTGATTGACCTCTAGAACGTTATATACCATCATGGAAAGCAAAAATTCGCTTTTCAGAATTTTTTTTCCATCGTATATTTTTCTTTATATTTAATTTCATGTTCATAAATGCAGAGCACGTGGCAGCCGAGAGTTGGTGTTGCTGGTACGAGCAGAGGTGTTGGGCGGTGGCACAGGCGTACCACGGGCGACAGCCGCTAGCACCCTGGCCCTATTACGCCGAGCTGCCTTACACACGCATACGGGTGAGTCATTGTACTGTTATTAAATGGAAGTAGGTAAAAATTTATGTGGTGATTTGATTTCTATATTAAGTAAGCTTTAATATTAAGTTAGAGAAAATATATTTCTTATTTACTTTTTAGGATCCCGAGGTGAAAATCCTGAGTTGACAAGACCCCTCATAATTTTGTCTTGTCCATCCATCTGCCTGCCTTTTATTTTCTACAATTTTAGATATTTTCAATTATGGTCTCAATTAAAAAGAAAAAAGAAAATTTTAGTGAACTTTGGCATACATGTATAGCCAGGCCAAAAAATTGTCTATTTGTGTAATCTTTTGAATGGGGTGTCATGGAACAAGGTCTTTGAAAATGAAATTAAGGTTCAATTTTATATTTTTTCATTTTTGAAACTCTTTTGTAAAAAATGTTTTAATCACTTAAAAAAAGCATGACTGAATAATTAAAAATAATGAAAGTATTTTAGTAAACATTTCTTTGAAAAATAGTTCCATTTTTTCGATGTTATCGTCAGTGGTAGACATTGAAGGCCATCCGAGACAGGGCAAATCTTGAACTATTTCACGCCCTCTTTGAAGGAATTGTACCACTCATGTGCCTGCGTTTCTGATATAGTCGAGTCATCATAGCATTTTTAACGATTCGGCGAATTTCATTTGAAACACAAAATTTAAGGAAACACGAATTTTTCTTTGTTCATCTAATTTATCCATAACAAAATTTTTACAGCAAATTTGATGTCGACTTACTACTTATCACTTTGAGGTCGACTTATTAAACACACTAGTTCACAGATTGCACTCAATTAACACTACCAATTAAACAAAAAAAAGTTTAGCAATTTCTTTTAAGAGGAGCATTTTTTTAAATATGAACCGCGTAAAATAAATCGGTGTCATTTATGTACAGAAGAGAGAATAAGATATATAACTAAATATTTTTTATATAGAATAATTTTTAATACAGAACGTGCAATACAAGGGTTGCACGTTATACTTGTACTTAATAGGTTTTATTTTTACTGGCTTCTTTCAAGTTATATTTAACTTAAATTTAAGATATGAAAATTTTAATAAAGAGGTCATTTTTACAAGAGCAATTTATTTAAATTGTAATTATAAATAGATTATCTATGTTCTAAGATAAATATATCAACGACTAATACAAAAATGTTTGTAAGTTTTTCACATAATTAATTGTAAACTCTTTAAATAGTATGTTTCATCTCTATCATAGCAAGCAGTTTGTTTAAAAAAATTTAATTGGTATGTATTAGCGTTGGCAATTAATCGTGGGTATATTATATCAATTATTACTGTTATTCGTCTATGCTCTAGATTTTCGTAAATACTTTGATACAAACTAGTAAAAATATTGTATGTTAATAAATTTACAAAGTGAAATGATTGGTTTCCAGAAAACGGTGACAATTCAAAAGGTCGTGAGGAATTTGCAAGGACTTGCTTCGAAACACTACTTCAGTTCTCCATGTTGGAAAGCATCGATGGGCTTACCGATGCAGACGGTTAGAAACTCACTAAGTCCTATAATATTTTTTATATAATAATTTCATTTACTATTGGCAATTTGGATAGTTAAAATTCTAAAATTTTATGACTGTACATCACTAGACAATTGTTAATACTAGAGTTGCCAAAAATATTCGACAATTGTGTTATATTTAATGACATTTTTAGTATTCAGTCGAATCTCTAATTTTTAGTAGTCAGAAGAGAGGGCAAAAAAAAAATTACACATAACTCTTTTTAATACACCTGACACCGCTAACGCATGCACACTAACTCACACTAGCCATACGCAACCACTACATATACCCTTTTATTCAATGTACCGAACAGCTGATATTGTTATTTTACTATATCCACGCCATTACGTACCTAAATATGGAATTTAATTTATTTGTTAAATGACATGAAACATGACTATTCAAAACATAATAAATTAATGACTAATGTACTCACTCATGTAGTAGTTATGCGGAAATCACTTATCACTTGACTTACATAGTTTGTAAAATATTGCACAGAAAAAATATTTCAATTAAATTTTGTTCACTTAACATACACTGAAAAATTACCTCACTTTAATGTTTGATTAGCCCCAAATATGTAATATTAACCGTCTTATTGTTAACACAATCGCACTCTCCTAATTATTGTGTTAATCACTTTATCAATTATTTGAGTATTTTTATTAATCGTATTAAAATTTTGCTAATCCTTTCGCTTAAAGCCTCTTCATAGGTCGATCGATAGATACAATAAAATTAAAGTCTGAACTATAAAACAAGTAAAAATATTTATCTCCAATTAACTTCTCGCCTATACAAAAGTAAACTATATCATCGACAAAACAATAATTTCAAATTCATTTAAATAGTGTAACAGACGAAGGTATTAAATTTTTACATTTTAGTTCTGCAGTTTATTTTAATAATGAAAAGGTTTTCGTACGTCAAGTATGACAAGCACACATGTGCTTTCAGCAATGTCCTGCATATTTACTGAGAGAAGTCTACTTTCAAAAGTGGCATGATATAAAAGGGTGGGGCATTATAATACCGGTAATTCTTTCTATTAGCTAGTAGTCTACATGGACTAGATTGGATTGGCTAACATTGGTATGGCTATCTTTCGATATGCCAACCAAATAGGAACGATTCCTTGTCTTAAAATGCAAAACCGCAAAACAAAAATAGCCAGATGTTGCAAAGCTGTGTTACATTATTTATTTTTTTATCAATAGTTCGCATTTTGAGTATTGTGTAGAAATACCTTAGATTGGATATATTAAATAAGCATGTATGCATAAGAGGATTCTTATATCAATATAAGATATCAATGATTATACCAGATTCGGAAGGAATCCTACAAAGATAAGATTTAGAAATGATAATTCTTTAATAAGTTTACTTATTACCTATACGAAATGTAGATTTAAACGGTACATAAAACAATTGTAAGAAGCTGTCTTCATACTGTGCAACATTTAGTTCGTAAAATTATGAAGTATCTCGTCAATTTCAAGAAAAAATGTAAAGTAAATTTTTAAAGAAGAATTTTATCTTTGTTTTGTCTTTGCTAATAGAAGCATTTTTTGCAAATCAAAATCGTAATCGATAATTATACATCGGTTTTTGGATTATACGTTAAATTAACCGTGTATTGAATTATTTTTATTTTACTTTATATATTTTACAATTGTGGCCAAAGTAAAATTTTTTTTAAAATACTTTTGATTTACTAACAGAACACACGACAGTGGCGGCATACAAATTTCGTGAAGTATACATTTTTTTCTCTTAAACAGGTGTTTAGTATTATATTCTAATGTTCTATTTCTACCTTATTAACTACACATAATATTTTGAAAAATAATTAATTTAATTGAAAATAAAGCAACAAATATTATAGCTTAACAAATAACAGCTGTATTTGGTAAAAACAAAATTCTAGCTACAAATTTAGCCATTCATCTGACAAAACAATAAGCAGTGTAAACCATTTTTTCTCAACCATGTTTATGTTGCGAGCCATGAAAAAAAACCAAAAGTTAAGTACAAAGCCTTACAACCTCTTTATTATACTATAAAATTAAAATAAAATATAAATTCACTTAACGTTAATAATTTTAAGGAAATTAAGGCTTAATTAATAAATTATAAGTTTATTTTTTCGTGTTGTTATTACCTGTTAATATTCAATTTTGTAACACTTCATTCATAAACATTTTCATAAACGAATGTGTTGTTGTATGCAGGTCTTATTTTTTAATAATAAATGTGACCCCCAGGTTGAGAAAGGATGGTGTTTGGCGCAGATATTAGTTTTATAACAACAGTCAGTCAATCGCCGCACTTTGAATGTATCGTGTCATTTTCAAATTTACATTCAACGTATTTCGATTTTCTGGAGTATTAGCATTTATTTTCGTTAATCATTGTTTTGATATATAATAATGTCTACTGTGCGCTATTCCAATTCTGAATATTGTGACATAATGATGTGTTTAGGCGTATGCGATATATAAGAGAAATGCTCAAATGGTAAATAATGTTACTAATTCAATTATAGGGAGAATGCGATTGTGGGTAGAACAAAACGGAAACCATTTTGAATATCTCCTTTAAGACTTCTTAAACAAATAAGTGAATTAATTTTATATGAATATTAAATTAATTAAATTTTTTGTGGGTAATACTTTATAAGCGTGAAGAAAGTCATAGATTGAGTGGTTTCTGGAAAATAACAATATGAGTTAGTACATTAATAATATTATTTATTAAGTTTGTAATACTTATATTTCATGTTATTTGCCCAAATCAGTTAAACAAAATACTCGCTAAATAAAATTACTTATTTATCGTATACAATGTCTCACGCCATAGGTTCGTGGTCATTACTCCAAGCAGTACTGATTGAAGTGTGCAAGTATTGTGTGTATGAAAAAAGTGACAAATACCTATGAATATTATTTTGAATTTCCTGGGAAAAAAGTGATCTTTTAAATTTTATTTTAATGACACTCAACTATTTTTCAGTCAACGAATAACAAATGTGTGATTGTGTGTCTGTGGGACTGTGTGTCAGTGTGACTGTGTCTGTGCGACTGTGTGTCTGTGCGACTGTGTGTCAGTGCGACTGTGTATCTGTGTGACTGTGTGTGTCTGCGTGACTGTATGTCTGTGTGTCTGTGTGTCTGTGTGACTGTGTGACTGTGTGTCTGTGTGACTGTGTGACTGTGTCTGTGTGTCTGTGTGACTGTGACTGTGACTGTGTGTCTGTGTGTCTGTGTGTGCCTGTGTGTCTGTGTGGCTGTGTGTGCGCGTCTGTGTGACTGTGTGTGCGCGTCTGTATGACTGTGTGACTGTGTGTCTGTGTGACTGTGTGTCTATGTGACTGTGTGATTGTGTGTCTGTGGGACTGTGTGTCAATGTGACTGTGTGTCTGTGTGTCTGTGTGTCTGTGTCTGTGTGTGACTGTGTGTCTGTGTGACTGTGTGTCTTTGTGACTGTGTGTCTCTGTAACTGTGTGGCTGTGTGACTGTATCTGTGTGACTGTGTGTCTGTGTGACTGTGTATCTTTTTTTTTTTTTTTTTTAAAGAGGTGCGGAAAAAAAAAAATCTTCGAAAGACACCGCCAATGTTAATACTCTGCCGCCCATCTTACGGCAGATAACAGTGACGGTAGTGTGGGATTCCTACCAGACCTGGCAGACCTAGCAGACCTACCCACTAAAAAAACACTCCTCTTCCCCTCTCCCCGTAGATGGTACGGGGAGGACTGAATTGGAACCGCGTTAGCATTACTTCAATCCAGTCCGTGCTGCGTCACGCGACGCCTACTCCTGGTTACTGGTCCCTTTCAGCAATTTTGCTTTCCAAAAGGCGCCGTGCATAAGCTGCAACAGCTGACCAGTTTGCTTCTTGCTCGATCATATGGGCTACCAGGCTTGAGGGGGAGAGCCTGGTGCCTATGATCTCTTCGGTGCTGCCTCTGCAGTCCTTCCACCGAACACACTCGAAGAACGTGTGTTCGGCGTCGTCAATTTTGTCTGGACAATACTTACATGCCGCCGTGCAGTGCAGACCCATCTTGTGGAGATAGGCGTTGAACTGTCCGTGCCCTGTCAGAAGCTGCGTCAGAAAGAAGTCCGTGTCTCCATGTTTCCGGGTGAGCCAGGCATTAATGTTTGGAATCAGGCGCTCCGTCCATCTGCCTGTCTTTCCCGTCGTCCATTGTTTCTGCCACTCCTGTAGCGTCTCCTTCTTAATTGTCGTTCTTGCCTCATTAGAGTTGTCACTATTTCCTTTAGCGTCGTAGAGTTTTGCTCTCTCAATCGCCAAAAGGTCGATAGGTGCAGCTCCTGCAATGACCAATACAGCCGCTTCAGAAACCGTGCGGTAGGCACAGGCTACCCTGAGAGCTCCTCGTCGTTGTACCGCTGCTATTTTCCGTCGGTATGTCTTTTGCTTTAAGATATCTGCCCATATTTCTGCTCCGTAAAGCAGTACAGAGTGAACTACCTCTAGCAGGACTCGTCTTTTCCTGGTTCGTGGTCCTATCGAGTTGGCCAAGATCCTTGATAGGTTGGATACGGTCTTGCTGGCTTTCTTGCATGCACTATCGAGGTGTTCACGGTAAGATAGATTCTCGTCAATCATTACCCCCAGATAGCTCAGAGCCCTTGTTGACGTCAGAGTTGTCCCTCCCATTTCTATGGTGAATGGTTTAGGGAACCATTTTTGTCTAGTCAGTACGACCATCTCAGTCTTCTGTTTGGCGAGTTTCAGGTGGTGTTTTTCAAGCCATATTTCTATGGCATCCGTGGTCTCCCGAATTAAAACCTCTGCTTCCTCGGCACTATCTACCACTATCGTTGCCGCAACGTCATCCGCAAAGCCTGTGAGCTGTACTTGCTTCGGCAACGGGATTCGCAAGAGCTCATCGTAGTCAGCGTTCCAGCGTGTGTGACTGTGTCTGTGTGATTGTGTGACTGTGTGTGTCTGTGTGACTGAGTGTGTCTGTGTGACTGTGTGTATGTGTGTCTGTGTGTGTGTGTGACTGTGTGTCTGTGTGTACGTCTGTGTGTGTGTGTGCGTCTGTGTGTGTGTGACTGTGTGTCTGTGTGACTGTGTGTCTGTGTGACTGCGTGTGTGACTGTGTCTGTGTGACTGTGTATCTGTGTGACGGTGTGTCTGTGTGACTGTGTGTCTGTGTGACTGTGTGTCTGTGTGATTGTATGTGTCTGTGTGATTATATGTGTCTGTGTGACTGTGTATCTGTGTGACTGTGTGTCTGTGTGACTGTGTGTCTGTGTGACTGTGTGTCTGTGTGATTGTATGTGTCTGTGTGATTATATGTGGCTGTGTGACTGAGTGTGTGTGTGTGACTGTGTGTCTGTGTGACTGTGTGTGTGACTGTGTGTGTGACTGTGTGTGTGTGTGACTGTGTGTCTGTGTGACTGCGTGTGTGACTGTGTCTGTGTGACTGTGTATCTGTGTGACGGTGTGTCTCTGTGACTGTGTGATTGTGTGTCTGTGTGATTGTATGTGTCTGTGTGATTATATGTGTCTGTGTGACTGCGTGTGTGACTGTGTCTGTGTGACTGTGTATCTGTGTGACGTTGTGTCTGTGTGACTGTGTGTCTGTGTGACTGTGTGTCTGTGTGACTGTGTGTCTGTGTGATTGTATGTGTCTGTGTGATTATATGTGTCTGTGTGACTGAGTGTGTCTGTGTGACTGTTTGTCTGTGTGACTGTTTGTCTGTGTGACTGTGTGTGTGTGACTGTGTGTGTGTTAGTGTGTGCCTGTGTGACTGAGTGTGTCTGTGTGACTGTTTGTCTGTGTGACTGTTTGTCTGTGTGACTGTGTGTGTGTGACTGTGTGTGTGTTAGTGTGTGCCTGTGTGTGCGTCTGTGTGTCTGTGTCTGACTGTTTGTTTGTGTGACTGTGTGTCTTTGTGACTGCGTGTCTGTGTGATTGTGTGACTGTGTGTCTATGTGACTGTGTGTCTCTTTGACTGTGTGTCTATGTGACTGTGTATCTGTGTGTCTGTTTGACTGTGTCTGTGTGTATGTGTGACTGTATGTCTGGGTGACTGTGTGACTGTGTGTGTGTGACTGTGTGACTGTGTATCTGTGTACCTGTTTGACTGTGTGTGCGTCTGTGTGTGTGACCGTGTGTCTGTGTGACTGTGTGTACGTCTGTGTGTTTGTGTGTGCGTCTGTGTGTGTGACTGTGTGTCTGTGTGACTGTGCGTCTGTGTGACTGTGTGTCTGTGTCGACTGTGTCTGTGTGACTATGTGTGCGTGATTGTGTGTCTGTGTGATTGTGTGTCTGTGTGATTGTGTGTCTGTGTGACTGTGTGTCTGTGTGACTGTGTGTCTGTGTGACTATGTATGTGTGTGTGACTGTGTGTCTGTGTGTGTGTCTGTGTGTATGTCTGTGTGTCTGTTGTGTGCGTCTGTGTGTGTGTCTGTGTGACTGCGTGTGTGACTGTGCTGTGTGACTGTGTATCTGTGTGACGGTGTGTCTGTGTGTCTTTGTTACTGTGTGTCTGTGTGATTGTGTGACTGCATGTGTCTGTGTGACTGAGTGTATCTGAGTGACTGTGTGTCTGTGTGACTTTGTGTCTGCGTGACTGTGTGACTGTGTGTGTGTGTGTGTGTGACTGTGTCTGTGTGTGTGTGTGACTGTGTGTCTGTGTGTCTGTGTGACTGCGTGTGTGACTGTGCCTGTGTGACTGTGTATATGTGTGACGGTGTGTCTGTGTGACTGTGTGTCTGTGTGATTGTGTGACTGTATGTGTCTGTGTGACTGAGTGTGTCTGTGTGACTGTGTGTCTGTGTGGCTGTGTGTGTGTGACTGTGTGTGTGTTAGTGTGTGCCTGTGTGTGCGTCTGTGTGTCTGTGTCTGACTGTTTGTTTGTGTGACTGTGTGTCTTTGTGACTGCGTGTCTGTGTGATTGTGTGACTGTGTGTCTATGTGACTGTGTGTCTCTTTGACTGTGTGTCTATGTGACTGTGTATCTGTGTGTCTGTTTGACTGTGTGTCTGTGTGTATGTGTGACTGTATGTCTGGGTGACTGTGTGACTGTGTGTGTGTGACTGTGTGTGCGTCTGTGTGTGTGACCGTGTGTCTGTGTGACTGTGTGTGTGACCGTGTGTCTGTGTGACTGTGTGTACGTCTGTGTGTTTGTGTGTGCGTCTGTGTGTGTGACTGTGTGTCTGTGTGACTGTGCGTCTGTGTGACTGTGTGTCTATGTCGACTGTGTCTGTGTGACTATGTGTGCGTGATTGTGTGTCTGTGTGATTGTGTGTCTGTGTGACTGTGTGTCTGTGTGACTGTGTGTCTGTGTGACTGTGTGTCTGTGTGACTATGTATGTGTGTGTGACTGTGTGTCTGTGTGTGTGTCTGTGTGTATGTCTGTGTGTCTGTTGTGTGCGTCTGTGTGTGTGTCTGTGTGACTGCGTGTGTGACTGTGTATCTGTGTGACGGTGTGTCTGTGTGTCTTTGTTACTGTGTGTCTGTGTGATTGTGTGACTGTATGTGTCTGTGTGACTGAGTGTATCTGAGTGACTGTGTGTCTGTGTGACTTTGTGTCTGCGTGACTGTGTGACTGTGTGTGTGTGTGTGTGTGACTGTGTCTGTGTGTGTGTGTGACTGTGTGTCTGTGTGACTGCGTGTGTGACTGTGCCTGTGTGACTGTGTATATGTGTGACGGTGTGTCTGTGTGACTGTGTGTCTGTGTTATTGTGTGACTGTATGTGTCTGTGTGACTGAGTGTGACTGTGTGTCTGTGTGGCTGTGTGTGTGTGACTGTGTGTGTGTGTGACTGTGTGCCTGTGTGTGCGTCTGTGTGTCTGTGTGTGACTGTATGTTTGTGTGACTGTGTGTCTTTGTGACTGCATGTCTGTGTGATTGTGTGACTGTGTGTCTATGTTACTGTGTGTCTCTTTGACTGTGTGTATGTGTGACTGTATGTCTGTGTGATTGTGTGTGTGTGACTGTGTATCTGTGTGTCTGTTTGACTGTGTGTCTGTGTGACTGTGTGTCTGTGTGATTGTGTGACTGTATGTGTCTGTGTGACTGAGTGAGTGTGTCTGTGTGACTGTGTGTCTGTGACTGTGTATCTGTGTGGCTGTGTGTGTGTGACTATGTGTGTGTGACTGTGTGACTGTGTGCCTGTGTGTGCGTCTGTGTGTGACTGTATGTTTGTGTGTCTTTGTGACTGCATGTCTGTGTGATTGTGTGACTGTGTGTCTATGTTACTGTGTGTCTCTTTGACTGTGTGTATGTGTGACTGTATGTCTGTGTGACTGTGTGTCTGTGTGACTGTCTGTACATCTGTGTGTCTGTGTGTGCGTTTGTGTGAATGTCTGTACGTCTGTGTGTCTGTGTGTGCGTCTGTGTGTCTGTGTGACTGTGTGACTGTGTGTCTGTGCGTCTGTGTGACTGTGTCTTTGTGACTGTGTCTGTGTGACTGCGTGTTTGACTGTGTCTGTGTATCTGTGTGACGGTGTGTCTGTGTGACGGTGTGTCTGTGTGACGGTGTGTCTGTGTGACGGTGTGTCTGTGTGACGGTGTGTCTGTGTGACGGTGTGTCTGTGTGACTGTGTGTGTGTGACTGTGTGTCTGTGTGACTGCGTCTGTGTGACTGTGTGTCTCTCTGACTGTTTGTCTCTGTGACTGTGTGTCGGTGTGACTTTGACTGTATGTCTATATGACTGTGTGACTTTGACTGTATGTCTATATGACTGTGTGTCTGTGTGACTGTGTGTCTGTGCGACTGTGTGTCTGTGTGACTGTGTGTCTGTGTGACTGTATGACTGTGTGTCTGTGTGACTGTGTGTCTTTGTGACTATGTATATGTGTCTGTGTGTCTGTGTGACTGTGTGTCTTTGTGACTATGTATATGTGTCTGTGTGTCTGTGTGACTGTGTGTGACTGTGTGTCTATGTGACTGTGTGTCTGTGTGACTGTGCATCTGTGTGACTGTGTGTGTGTGCGTCTGTGTGTGTGTGTGTGTGCGTCTGTGTGTGTTTGTGTGCGTCTGTGTGTGTGTGCGTCTGTATGTCTGTGTGACTGTGCGTCTGTGTGACGGTGTGTGTGTGCGTCTGTGTGACTGTGTGTCTGTGTGTGCGTCTGTCTGTCTGTATGTGCGTCTGTGTGTGCGTCTGTGTGTCTGTGTGTGCGTCTGTGTGTGTGTGTGTGTACGACTTCGTTTCTGTGTGACTGTGTTTTTGTGTGTCTACATATACATAACATATACATATACATATACATGTACATGTACATGTAGATATAGATATAGATATACATATACATATACATATACATATACATATACATATACATATACATATACATATACATATACATATACATATACATATAGATATAGATATAGATATAGATATAGATATAGATATACATAGGCGTAGGCGTAGGCCTAGGCGTATGCGTATACATATACATATACATATCAATATGCATATGCATACGAATATGCATATTGATATATATATATATATATATATTTATATATATATAGATGAGAACATTGTTTTCCTATTTATTACTAAAATTTGATTATTTAGTCTTCACTCTACATATATTACATACGTCAATATTTGGAATTTTTTGATACGGAAAATTTGGTCACCTATAATTGCAGTCAATTAATTATTCAATGTTACTTGTGTTGTTATGAATATTTCATATTTTATTTTTGCCCATAGAAAATATTTAGCTATGTGTCAACACTGTTTACTGTGGTTTTATTAGGTAATTGTATAAATAAATCGATGAAAACTTGATAAGCTTTATATCGATGATTTTGTTGATTTATTTTGTCACACTGTCCGTCTCTAATGTTAGTTGTATGGGTTCTCATTACAGTAGACGTTCACTGTCAGCGCCAAAATGTCAAATTGCCTCATGAACGTCGTGTGTAGCCAGTGCAGCGTACTAGTATAATAGAGGTCAGTGCTTAGCAGTGATGCCACTAAGAGGCACGAATAATTTGGGCTCTTCGGTTATCTTCTGTTTGATCCAAACTAGGACGAACCTACACTATTGTCACTGTTTGTTTTATGCCATTATGTGAAATGCGTTGGTGGATTTTTTTTCTTTACGAAAAATGTTTATCATCATCAATTTATAAAAAATGTTGCTTTAACCCATGCTGCATGGTTAGATCAAAAGCTTTAAATTGTTTGTAACATCTGATGTATTGGTCTTGTTATAGTACCGCTTTATAGTGGAATATACTCTGATAGGAATAAAGGCGCTAAATTTCTCTAGTTTTGTCGAATATTCAGCTGTTCAACCAGGATCATGGCCAAAAATTTACAATATAAATTGGCCAAATTTGTAAATTTGTATTGATACTAAACATACTTTTCATCAAATTTAGATATTACCTCATTGACAATTATTATGTATTATAAACCCTGTCGGGTGGAAGCCCTGAGACTGTAGATACGGGTTACTATTAGCGTATTTTTGAAGGTCCCTTCTCTTTTATGAGGTGGTCGTTACGGTTCCCAGGAGGGGCCCTGAGGTAACTCTGGTGGAAATACCGTGAAAAGTATTGACAGGTATTATGTATACAGTACATACTATGATACATTATGTGTCACAACAATAATGAAGAAGATGGTTAGAACTCATACTGCATTAAAATGAATTCCTTGCCTGATTATACAGGATACAGGAGAAATACAGAAGATTACCGTTGCTATCTATTCTCATTGACGTAGATGTGTATTGACCATGATAGATCTGTATGAATTTCACTAATGTAAATATGTAAGCAGTTCATATGAATATGCATTGACAGATGAATCTGGACCACTGGCCGTGGTTGCACTGCTCGATCGCTTCCAGGAGGTGGTGCAGAAGTACAACGAAACCGCAGCCAATTCTAACAATACTCAACTCAATAGGTGAGTAGTAATTATGTGACATTAATAAAGTGAATATTAAACAAATATCAATAGAAAAAAGCCTGGAGCATACAAAATAATCTATCTACAAATAGTATTCCATTTATAACTTCCAGTTATTTTGATAATCACTCAATACACTATAATCAATTCAGAAAGTATCTTATCAACATTTTTTGTTATTCGTGAACTCTGGCGACTGTAGAATTTTCAAGTTATGAAGGGTAATTTCTGCAATCCACTGTGTTAAGCTCTGCGGTTTAAAATGGGCTAAGAAATGAACGTTTATCAAAGTTATCGTTTATATTATTAAGTGATGTTATCCTCAGTACATTATAACCATTATTAATGACAAAACTTAGAATTTTCTTTGAGTAGCATACATTATATAACTAATGTGATATTTCTGATGGGCATATTACGTGATATTTAAAGAAAAGCCCCAATATCATAGATATGCCCAATAGCACCACAAGTTAATTTCTAAAAATCAGCTTATTCTCTGTGTTCTATTCTTTATTTAATAGTATATTAAATAAAGTTCTCTTCAGTTTTCTTCACTTCATAGCGGAATTGATTCAGCAAATTCCAAGGTCTTTGACTTTATTGGTTGTTTCTGATGACAACTCGGAACCATTTAAGAAAGTCGGGTCATAATAATAGTCACGATGTTACTAATACAGTATATAATATATATAGAGTTTGGGATCTTTTAATAATTTTAATAATTGGCCTATTACGCCCTAAAACGTTATTTTTTGTTTTCCGGTCATGAAACTTTAATTAAATCCAGAATGTAAACGTAATATTTTTTAATCATGAGAAGTATACTAAAGATTCAAATTTTTTAATGTCTTTTTTTTCAATATGAGCGAAATTTACACAATTTTTTTCTTTTTTCCATGGTGGGCTCATTTTTAGTATACTCCTTTACAATGACTGTAATTAAGAGAAGCCCTTAATAGTTGCTGCGTTACTAGTGTCTTCGTGCCATGTGGATTGTTAGCAACTTTCTTTAGTCTATGCTTTTGCGTAGATATATAACAATCTTTTCAACTATAGTGTCTTGCAATTTATCTGGATGAAATCAAGACAACGTTATTTTTTCTATGTTGCTATATCCTATAACTCTGATAAATAATATTTAAGATTGTACAGTAAACAAACCATTTTCATACCTATAACTCACTTATCAATTTATCATTCAATTCATTGTGAATTTTGCTAAGCACTTCTTGTTCTTCTAATTGAATTCTATGTAATCTATTACATTCAATTGCTAATTTTTATGTTTATTCACAATATTAACGTTACACCTACAATAATTGTTATTGAAATTTCCATCTCTCTGGTCGGGCTCTTAGGATCTCGTGGGATAATACTAGTATTTGGCTTCCGACCTTATAGGTTGGAGGCATTTTAGATTCAACTCGAGTGTTTGTTAGATGTTAAGTAAAAAAATGCTATGAAATTTGGTAAATATATATTTGTGTTGAACGTTGTGATAAGATCTGATGGTTGTATATTCAATTTAAAAAGATGAAAATAAATTTAATTGCAAAATTAAAAACCAAATGAGAAATTTTAAAAGTATAAAAGTACATGGTATTTTCATTTTGTTAATTCCCCGCTGCTCCTGGTTTGTCTAAACATTTTTGAAGTAAAACTTCCTAAATCATGACTTGAGAGTAACTTAGACTTCTTTTCAGACGGAAATAACGTTCAGTAATGTCTATAGTTAGCTTACACAGTTTCCCGTATTTGAAAGCATCGACTGACTATAGAATTTCATGAGTATATAATGTGTTATATACACATATATACTTGAATTTATTTCTATTGTATTTTTATAAAGTTTAATACTAATAATTACTTTGTTTGAAAGTGTATACTAGGTGGTCCCTTATAAATATGGTGATTTTTTGATGATGAGATTCCGAAATGAACTGATTAATGGATGTGGGTGGTACACCCATTAATTAGTTCATTTCGGAAATAATAATATATAAACTGGGATTCAAGATAATTCCTACTGGTAGTTGTTACTTGCAAGATAACTTCAACATCAACTAGGTCACGGTCTGATGATGAGTTCTGTAGATGAATAATGTAATTCCTTAACAGATGAGAGTAAAAGTCAACCGTGATTCAAGATATTTGCTATCGGTAGTTGTTACTTGCAAAATAACTTCAACATCAACTAGGTCACGGTCTGATGATGAGTTCTGTAGATGAATAATGTAATTCCTTAACAGATGAGAGTAAGTCAACCGTGATTCAAGATATTTGCTATCGGTGGTTGTTACTTGCAAAATAACTTCAACATCAACTAGGTCACGGTCTGATGATGAGTTCTGTAGATGAATAATGTAATTCCTTAACAGATGAGAGTAAGTTAACCATGATTCAAGATATTTGCTATCGGTAGTTGTTACTTGCAAAATAACTTCAACATCAGCTAGGTCACGGTCTGATGATGAGTTCTGTAGATGAATAATGTAATTCCTTAACAGATGAGAGTAAGTCAACCGTAATTCAAGATATTTGCTATCGGTAGTTGTTACTTGCAAAATAACTTCAACATCAACTAGGTCACGGTGATGAGTTCTGTAGATGAATAATGTAATTCCTTAACAGATGAGAGTAAGTCAACCGTGATTCAAGATATTTGCTATCGATAGTTGTTACTTGCAAAATAACTTCAACATCAACTAGGTCACGGTCTGATGATGAGTTCTGTAGATGAATAATGTAATTCCTTAACAGATGAGAGTAAGTCAACTGTGATTCAAGATATTTGCTATTGTTAATTGTTACTTTGCAAAATAACTACACCATGGACTACAACCGTGCATAAAGGTTATTTCTTTTTTTATTGTCCTCCTGGTTAAAAATGTTTTTGCATTATGGGTTTTTAAAATTCATAATTGGCTTTAATGGAATTTTTCAATTGTTTTTATTTTTTTATTTATTGTAATTTATATAAATACTTTAAATTGCCATCTTGTATATGACATTATCTTAAAGAAGTGTACTTTCAGCTTTTTAAATGTCCATGTAATTAAACAAAATAATTGTGAAATTTACCAGACCACACTCCTCAGAAGTTTCCTTCGTACTAAAGGCAATAGCAACTCTCGCAGACTCAATGAAAAAGGCACCACCTGGAAAAGTGGACTCGGTGGCATGGGAGAAGCTTATAGGTATATCCAGAAAGTTTTTCTGTTCTATTTTCTATATCTATGAATTGTATTATATTAAACTAGTATTTTACTAGCATTTTACTGATACTGGGACATTTACAAGCTCATAATTTATAAACTTGTTCAAAAAAAAAATGAATATAACTAAACCATAAAATAATTAAAGTTTCAATTTTGTATGAAATCATAATTATGTATAAATTAGCACACTGTGCCAATAGCACTAATGGCCAGTTTGGCAATGTGTAATATATTGTCAATTGCCAAATGTCAGATAAATTGTCAATATGAAAAAAGTAAAAACATGTGCGCTTAATTTGATACATTCTGCTTCCTTTTATAATTTATTTATTTTCTAAGTACACATTTTATTACAAAATTCGTTTGGTGTCTGTAAACTGTCATTTAGAAAACAATAAGTATCCCTTCAAAAAGATTCAAATGTTTATAACCAATCAGAATGGTTGTAGACGTTTGTGAGGGTTGCCATATTAAATAATAAATAAACCATGAAGATTTATTTTGAAATCGCAATTAAAATTAGAGTCATATTATTAATAAGAAGCAAATAATAATTTATCTAAATGTTAAGTGAAAAAATATTGTATTAATATTTATTCTAAAAAGTTTATTTTAAAACTCTATAGTATTTTCTATAATTTTAGATATTTGGGCAAATTATGGAAGTTGAAAGAGTTTCAATTGGCAATAATTTTGATTTACGAATTGTAAACAACTTCGATCTTGAAATTTAATTTTGTTATCCTTTTCTTTTTTCTAACCTTCTTTGTAAAACTATGTAAATAAAAGGGATAGTTTGATAAGTCAAATACACCATCAATTGCTAAGAAGGGTATTTATGCAGTATTGACACATTTCTTATGTTTATCGAAAAAGAAGTTGTAGGTTGATGCATTTCCATGTTAATGACTTATGACAATTTTTAAAAGACATCACCCACTCTTCATACAATTTTGGGCTATTTTTTTGTCGATCATTAAAAAGTATATTATTATTATTATAATAGAGAATATTATAAACATTTTTAATTCAGACATCTAAGCTCTAAATCAATTCTGTGATATGATATTTAACTATAAAGTATTTTATTGACATGAACGTAAAAATGGTAAACACAGCAGAATTATTTTCTGAAACAATGTTATTATCTTTAGTGTCTTATTGTTATATTTTATGGTTTTTAACATACTTTTTGTCATTTTGTTGTGAGTTGTTGTTGTTTGAATATATTTCATTTATTTTTAACTTTTGAAAATAAATACGAAACTCCGTTTATTCCAAGCTTCTTTCTTAAACAAATTATGATTACAATTGACCTCATCTCACAATAATGTCTTCTAAACCTTCGCCAGGAATGTATGACAGGCTCATGCCTTGTGTACCCCATGTATCATATAATGCACATTATATGTGAACAGCATCCAATGGTTCTACTGCCAATATTGCAGGTGCAATAATAGTGTGCAATAGCTTGTCAAACTCCGACAGCCCTATATATGCTAATATATACATTATAGGCTTGTAAATGGACATGTTGGGATGAAATTCGACATCGCAGCATGTAAAGGTCTCTCCATTCTAGCTCTTGAATATGCTCACCAGGTATCTGACATCTGAGTTTGATCAGAAACACACCTCCTGCTAATATGTACTCCACATAATAAACACTGGCCTATTTGTTTTGATAATACCATGGGCAAACAGAATTAATAAATCTTCTGTCGACAAAGGGAATGTGTCGACATATTCTTAGGCATATTCGCTTTCATTGGCTGAAATTGAACATGTATTCTGTTGTAGTGGTACCTGTTTACAAGATCCCTTAATGTATTTGGTACGTTAATTCTCTCGAGAACTATTTCTAAAAATGTTGGGGACCGCATATTATGCATAATTATTTGATGGTAAGCATTAGTAATGGCTGCAGCGATTTTAAAATATTCCATCATTTGGCACAAGGCATGATTGTTAAAAACGATTCTGAGTAATCGAATATCTTTTTTAAATCATCCATTTATCACTTCTACAATCCAGCCGCACATAGTTACAAGTCTTGATTTATTGGTTTGATTATTTGTTCCGTTATAAGTTGCAGTTCATTGGCATTTCTTGTTCATTCATGACATTGTAGGGGAAGTACTGCATCTCTGAAACCGCAATCAAGAATAAATATATACTCTGGTCTTAAAAACCAGTCAAATTCACTGTCCTCATTGTCAATATAATCATTCATAATTGCTGCATCAGAAGTTCTTGCAGCATGCGGCCCGGACACCTCAATAATATGTCCATCACAGCATACGAACAAAAAAGGCTTTGTCAGATATCTGTATTTATGACTGGCGCTGTATGAAATTCTTTGGGAAAAGTAGTTAGAGCTTTTTTGGTTGTATATATATGTACCGTACTTTCTTCTAAAGGACTCCCCACATTGCCAAATAGTGTTTCGGGTACTAATAAGTTTCTTTGAGCCACTTCTCGATTCATGTAGTCAAACACTACATGCAACGGAATAAAATCATCCATTAGTGCATTCTGCCCTGAAGTTAACATCCGTTGAAAATGGGATTCACTTGTTCTGAAAGTCAACGCAAGTCTGGCATTCGAATTTCCTGTTCGAAGTTTTGCCAATACAGCTGCCAGTACAGTCTTTTTGTCGGTTGTTGTTTAGACTTGAAGCGTTTTCGAGTAAATCGGAAAACTGTTTGTGAGTAAGTGATATGCCTCAAAATTTAGAATGTTTGTTGTGATATGATTTCTAATCATAGTCAGAGCAGTATTTCACTATTCAGAATCTGCAAAATCTTCAATGAGATTATTTTGTACCTTACATATGAGATAGCTATAGAATCTTCTCCCTCACAGTTACGAAAATCAACATACCTAGCATAATGACATGTGCTCTTTTGTGATGCACATAATGCATTACCACTTTATATTAGGACGTTTCTGCCTCGTTTTGATATTTTAAGTTTAAGTCAATAGAAAATTTAGAATTTGAATATCATTTCGGATAATTGACTTAGAGCTTTAATGTCATAATGGGAAATGTTAATATTGGTTTGTTCTATAAAAATAAAAAGTTTTTTTGTTGACTGGCAAACAAATTAGCCCAATATGGGTTATGTCCTTTCAGAAAAAAAGTGGTATGATCTTGAAAAAAAATAGGTGTACTGCAATTTTATCCATGATGCACTATTATGGATTGAAGTGGTGCTTTTTAGTGATGATACATACTGTATATCAATTCATCAGACTACAACGGCTTAACTGGTGCAAGTGTTGGCAAGAGAATTCGAATCTCGAAAATAAAATTTATTTTGTTAGACTCATTCTTCTATACAAAATGAACATCTTTCTAGTACTGTTTTGCAATGACAGTGAACAAAAGCCAAGGACAGTCGTTGAAATCAGTTGTTACATATCTTTCAAAGCCAGTGTTTTCTCACACCTTCATGAGTCGCTCAAAACCATTCTACATGACTTTGAGCGACTCATGAAGGTGTAAATATATTTACGGAACAGTCTTAATGATCATAGAATCCCAGAAAATTTTGAAGGATTCATTACTTCAAATATAATTTATAATGTAATTTGTTATCTAATAGTAATTAAATGTTGCGGCAGTGATAATATGCCACATGGGTTTACCAGATTAATACAATACAAATGTAATCCTATAGAGATAGAAACATTTTCTTAGACTGCAAAAAATATTTTTGATCTCTGAGAGGCGAAAAAAAGCAAACTGCCAATTTTTTAAGAATAAATTTATAGAATATTTAACTTATATGTTTTATTTAAATTTAATTTATTTTGATTGAAGTATTGATGTTAATTATGTGTAAAATGTAATAACGTCCTCCACCTCATTTTCTTTATGAACTTATTCTCTTTTACAGTACAAGTTATTTTGCAAAATTTAATTATTTTAGGCATGGCATCTGATCTAGAAAGAACTATAAAATATAAAGAAGTTAAACAGCCCTTTTGCTATAAACCAAATAGGTACAATTACTTAACACCGTTTTCGCTTCTACTATATTTAGTTAATTATAAAACTTAAATATTATTTAAACAAATCTTTCTTTTTAAGGCCTTTATCCCCACCTGGTATGCTGTGGATCCCACGGCGGTGCTGACGTCAGGGAAGCTCTTCTTCACTATGCAGATCTCCTCCGACCCCCGCAGACCTAGACCTTATTAATTCTGGACATAATTTTAGTCTTACATTCCCCCACCATCCTAGATGCGTGCCATTCAGTGGTTTGTAGGTAGACATTATGGAAAATTACAATGTAGTACGCCTAGGTGGAACACGTTTTAGGACATTGTAATCGGTTCAGGCGGCGAACCACACTTTAGGCTTTCAATCAGGAACATGTGAAATTTTGACGAGAATATCATGGAAATTTGAGAAATATTATGAATACGAACTCATTCATGTGGAAAGTTGTCAAGTTATGACAAATACCCAGTGCTTAAGTTATAGATTTGTCATTAAATTTTTTTATTTTAAGAGGCATTGCATTAATAATTAAATTGTCAAATTATTCCAAACTGTGAAATCAAAATATGTTTTAATTACAAATACTCCATAATCACAGTTTGGGACTCCTATTAATATAGTATTAGTTGAAATCAGGAATAAGGTAAAATTTCATTCGGCAAATCAGTTAAATTCATTCAATGAATCAAAATTTATTTCCATCTTGTTAGTATTTCTTTAAATTAATTCTATTGTTTCGCTTAATAACTTATTGTAATAACAATATCTTAAAAATAGCATTTATGTGTTTCAAACCCTTTTTTAGCTTTTATGATTTAGTCGTAACTAATTTGACAAATTTTATATTGAAACTTGTTATATTCAACAAATAATTTAACCAATTATCTTACAATCAGCCTTTAAGTAGAGATTATTGAAAGATAATATGACAAAAAATTTTGATGTTATTTTAAGTAAAAATTCTGATGAAACAATGTTTAAAAACACAAAGTTATTTGGTTATTCAGCTATTACAAATTGTGTAGAAGATTTCTACTGATGATTTCTACTGAAGATTTCTACTGATGATTTTAATCATGATTTTAATCATCAGTAGAAATCTTCTACACAATTTGTAATAGCTGAATAACCAAATAACTTTGTGTTTTTAAACATTGTTTCATCAGAATTTTTACTTAAAATAACATCAACATTTTTTGTCATATTATCTTTCAATAATCTCTACTTAAAGGCTGAAAAAAAATAAATATTTATAATTATGAAAAAAATATATATTTACAAGAGTGTCAATAAAATACACAGTTTAAGTGTAAAAATTTGTTATTTAATAGATACCATTTTCTCAAATGAACTGACTTCTAATTATTATCTAGCCTTACTCAAATTGAATTTGAAATAAAACATCTGATTTATACTAAAATTAATATAATTTTAATTCAAAAATGGTGAAAATAATAGATATTTTAATTCATATTTTCTTTTTGTATGTCTACTTACAGGCAATATTTTGGGTTTCAAAATAATAACCTAGTTTCAATGCGTTTAATAATGGCGATATTGGTTAACCTGATGGGATCATTTAAGGGCAACGAAACTGTTAATTTGTTTGAGTTTTAAATAACAACATTAAACGGCTTAAAGCTTTAATAAGTTGACCTTTTTTGAATATATGAAATATGACATAATATAAATGAAAACCTTTATTTTGCTCAAAGGTGTGAGCAATTATGTTTCATAATATAAATATATTATAGAGATGGTAACAATGCTAACCAAATGGAGTTACACTTTAACAGTTCTTTTGTTTTATTGAAAAAATATACCAATGACATCAACGAGGTCACATGTGACCCTTCCAAATATATGAGTGAGGCTTCCATGTAGAGTCAAGTCTAATGAAGTTCGTAAAACAAAAAGAGGGAAATATCTGATTAGACTTGAGTTATTGATGTTCTTAGTGGAACGTTACCATTATTTACATTGTGCACCGAGTGGATATATTATTGATGCATCTGTGGGTTAATTATCCTTAATGTGATTCTATTATTTCGGGAGATATTCGGAGTCCCGAGAGCTTTAAATAGATATGATTTCTTTTAATTAGATTAGAAATAGACACAGGTGCGATATTTAATTATCTCTATAATTAAATATCTATTGAAATTTGTGGACCGATATATTTATGTAGAGAAAGAATGATATAAAGCAATGGTGTTATGTTGAATAGACACATTATACTCATAAATCGAACGGAATAAGTGTCTCACATGTGGATTGTACAGAGTTGAATACAATAAAGACATGGAGAGGTGATGAGGACAGTTGAATCTGTTTTTCGACATTTGTGGGGGTTATTATTTAATGTTTTTATTTAATTAATTATTTGTTATTATTTAATTATATGTGGAGGTTCAATGTTGAAAATATTTGCAAAATTATTATCATATTTTTCGCATTTTTCATTCTCATGTTATGAAATATCATCAATAAATAATGTTATTTTTTTCTATGAGACCGAGACATTTTAAGGTTTAAAACAAAATGTATATTTTTTTTATTTCATAGATCAGTTGATGATAATGTAATGAACCCTAAAGCAAACAAATTATTATTTTTAAATTAATGAAAGTGTCATAAATTTTTCCATGTGCAGAATTTCAAAAAAATATTTTCATAGTTCTTTTGGAGATATTGAAGATAATTACTTCTATGTGGCTTTGTTATATTAATCTTTACACCTCTAGATATCAAGATTGAGAATCAAATAAAGCATATATGTGTAAAAAAGGGATAGCTGTAATTAAGATAAGCCAATTAATTAAGACAATTTTTAAGAGAGTTTTTTGAAGTCCACTTTCAGTGTCGATGCATGTCTATTTAATGTAACGTCTTTGCGTATATTGCAATTTTATTTAAATTATAATTTTCAAATTTGGCTTCGCGAGTATATAATTTTTTACAATGCTAGGAGCATTATTTGAAAGATAACTTTATAATAATATTCTACACAGTTAATAAAAAGATTTATGTTGATACCTTTAACGGCTATTAAACTAGAAGATGGCTAAAACGTAGCAATTTGACATGTGACGTAATGTAATGGATGTTACATTCTCTGCCTTAAATTCAATATTATATCTATATACATTATTACCTTTTCATGTTTTATTTCGAAAGCCTGGCTGTTTGTTTCCAATTTTGTCTACAGCTGATTACATATATTTATATACATTATATATATAGAATTTCAACATTTTTTAAAAATTTATCTGCCGTACAATGAATTTGCCTAGGATGTTCTATTGTGCTTCTATAAATACATTTTTACATTGAAATGAACATATTTATGTTTTGTTAAAGTTACAAAAGGGTTAACTAGAACTGTCATATGTAAAATATTTAGTGCCAAAATCAATACATGAGTATGTAATCATTACGTGCGGTCTGAAAGTCTGTTATAATAACCACGCTCAACCATATTGAAGGTTATAAATGGCTTAATGATGAACAGTTCTAGTTAATTCAACTTTGGTATGAACCTGATGCTTTGAAAAATGAAGTGCGATTGGATTCGATACCTGATTTGTTTTATATTAATTTTGTATATAAAATGAGTATTAATTATAATCTTTACTGTGCTATATTGTATGTCATACATGAATAAAGTAAATAATAATGGACAGAGTGTTAGAGAGTGTTATTTATTTTATATAATAATGAACTTTTAACCTGCAACTGCAACAGAGGTTTTACTGTACCGTATCACTTTGACTCTGCCTTACTTGTCTCTGGTAAAATTGTCATTTTAAACTAGTAAAATGGTACTGTTACGGTACCATATTTCAGAAAGACAAAACGGAATCAGGAATCGTAAAACAAGACTCTTTTTCTCAGGGACTGCCAAAGGTATCAAGTTAAAAGTAATATAATAAAAAAATCTATGGCTCCACAGACCTGTAAAAAGTTAAGCTTCTAACTCAGTATAATAAAAAGACATTCAATTATCACATATTTTGATATTGGCTCACTGATGCACTCATGGAAATCTATAGGGTACTCGGTTCATTTGTCTGTCTTTTTTTGTCGTAGCAATAGTTCACGAGATATTTTACTTAGAAGTTTTCTCAAAGATTGAGAATTTAGCATAATTTCTCAGAGTGAGCCAAGAATTTCTACTGGACCATGTACTGACTGTATTGGGTTGGTTCATAACTAGTGAGCGGTCAATAAAGTTACAATTTTTTAATATATTTCCATTTTAAAATTAATTATTTATTGTCTATATAATAATCACTACCGTTTTGCACTACATGTCTCCAATGTACTGGCAGGGAGTGGATAGCATCTGGATAAGATTCAGGTGGCTTCGAATGAAAAAATCGGCCTATGTACTGTTGTAGGTGGTCTTAACCATCACAGTTTTTTTGAGTAAAGCGTTGCTGAGCCATTTAAACAAACGATAATCAGTGGGTGCAAGCTCTGGGAATATGAAGTGTGGTGGATCTGTGTTCAATCAAAATCCAAAACTTTAAGCCAGGTCTGTTTGGCTACATGAGAACCAGGCTAAATTTATGTGGTACCCAACCATATTTCAAGCTTTTTCCCAAGCGGTGTAAATTATTCTCTACAGTTCCGTGGGAGCACTTGAGCTTAGTTGCTAGCCAGAGTGTTCTTAATTGGCTATCTTCTTCAATTAACTATTTTAACCTGTCGCTATCCAATTCCACCAGAGCGTTCTTGATCACTTAGGGAATAATCGCCACCGCAAACCTGTTGAAACCATAGTTTTGCAGCAACTTCAGATATTTCTTCAGAAGCTACACATTAGCATATGTCACATATAGTTTTGGCAGTACAGTGACCAGATTGGTACTTGTAGAGTAGAAAGTGTCTCACATGCGTTTTAATGTCGTCCATATTTTATGTGTGTTAAAAGTGCAGAATCTTAGTTATTACTGAATCAGTGAGAGCGTGCCGCTCTTAATATGTCTTCAATCATGGAAGCTTCTAGAACTTTCCCATATTTTCTAAATAATTTTGAAAAAATGTTGATTACTTTATAGCCAACTCAATATAACTGAATGTGAAAATGTTACAAAATTCATGCAAGTAAATTAGATGTCTACGAATATTAAAATATTTTTCTTTCAAATATAGTTATTAAAAATGACTAAGGAACTAGTCCAAGTTAGGTTCAATATTGCATTGAAGTTTTAATCAATGTAACAGATGTGAAGTGCATCAGAAGAATTGAATGGTCCGTAATCAACAATACATGATAATTCCTTGGATTAACGATAATTTAAGAAATGTTTAGTTGCACTTTTGATGTCGTTACATATTTTACGAGGCTCCATCCCTCTTACAACTCGAGGTGAGACGGATGATGTCCATATGATTCAACTTTACACCTTTATATGTAGTATAAAAGTGTAAAGTATCATTTATTGATATTGGAACATATTTAGACCATATTACTTTCACAGCAGGTATCATTTATATGCAGATGATCTCCGATTATACATACATCCTGATCCCAGTAATATTTGTAATGCTGTTAATTCCTTAAACGTGGATCTAAGTTTGGTAGGTCAATGAGCTCATAACTTGGGTTTCCATGTCAATTCAACTAAGTTCCAGGTTATTGTTATTGGTAGAAGGAAACTTCATTCTAGGATTAGTATAACTGATCTACCATAACTGTTACTAAACAATGCAGTTATTATAAGACTTGGGTCTATTGATCAATTTCTTAATTGGCAGCCCCATTTTAATGATGTCGGTTGTCATGTCTTCAGTGGAATATACACTCTTAAACATCTTCAAGATTTTATTCCCCCTGAAACTAAAATTCATGTGTGTTAAACAAGACAACAGCGATGGCTGTTGCTTCCAATAGATTATGGAGATGTGTGCTATCCAGACATTTCAGAACAATTGCTTAACAAACTACGCCTTCAACATTTATGTATTCGCTACATTTTCAGTCTCGGAAAATCTATTCACCTTTCTGATCTTAGGACTTGGCTCAAATGGATGGAGATTCATGACCGGTTCAATCTTTACATTTTTCACTGCTTTATAATATTTTAAATACTATTTCTCTTATTTTCTTCCAAAATTCACAACCCTTTCTAGCCATTGCCTGTGTTTACGTTCTGACAAATTTTTAACGCTCCTTATCCTCAAAAATTCTACTTCTTTCTAAGAATATTTGTTCACTGTTAATCCTGCCAAGTTATGGAACAAATTTAATTCTGACATCACACTTTCACCGTCCCTTCTAGCATTCAAAAGCCGTCTAAAAAAATCATACCTCCCCTAAATTTAATTTAAAAATTCTATTTCCTTACACATCTCACTTCCATAATCTGTTTCCTTACTTATCCTACCCCTCAATCCAGAGTCAAAACCTTACCCAACATATTAAATTAGCTTATTTTTGTGTTTTTTTTTGTTTTCTTTGTCTCTTGTCGTTTCCCAATATTTTACTTTTTACATATTGTTATTATGTGTGGCTATTTGTCTATCCTATTATCGTGTAAGAGACTAAAATACTACTAATGTACTAAGTGTAAGAGAGTGCTATTATAGCAATAAGTTCGCCAGATGATTGTTCATAGAAGTTTTAAATAAATAAATATGATCAGTATATAATTGAATTGCTTTCCAAATCTTATGAGCAGTATACTTGTTATAGTATTTTATTCAATATAAATTTTATTGGGCAAAGTAGGTAAATGATACTAAAGCGTTTATTTTATTGCGACAATTATTTATTAAATTGTATATAATAAATATATATAAATTAATCATAAATATATATAAATATAATCATAAGGATATAATCATAAGTATATATAAATTGTATATACATTTTTACCAAATTGAAACAATTTGAGAAAACCAGAGATAACGAAACTCATATTTCTTTAAAATTTATTTTTAGCTAATTATGTACTTTAAATTCTCTTAGATTTTCACGCTCATCATGAATTCTTCCCATGTCATCGGTAAAAAAGCTTTTTAAAAAATTTTCAAATATCACCTTCATACAGGACATATGGATTGATAAGTAATGTCTCATTATTGCGCAATAGATATAATCAAATAAATTTACCTATCCTAAGATATATTCATGACAAATATAATATAGGTTCTCTGTTAATTGGGCACAGCAAACATTTTCTTTGTCGGTTTTTTTCGTCTCGAACATACAAGACGAAAATAATTTATAACAATTTTTTACCATGGCCATTATTATATAATATTTTGTTGTTACTGATAACTATTTTACAGGGAAATAATTTTTTATTTTCAGTATTTTCCCAATCATAATTACAATTAAATGCTTTATTATTATAGACACAACCTTCATTAAAAAACTTAAGAAATACGCTAATTTCCTGCTAAAATTAAACATTATTTTTGTGAAATATTATGTATTATTCAAGGCTAAATAAGGAGTTCGGTGCGGCGCGTCCTATATCGTGCGGCGCCCAGTATGTGTTCACTGTAGGGTGCTTAATTCTTGCATAATCGTGTAAATAATGTATCCCAAAAACAAATATAAAAAGAAATTAATGATTATAATTGTCTCCCAAATTACTAATTAATAAACATCACCTATATAGGTAAAGGTATAAGGGTTCAAGAAGTTAAGATTATTTTGCTTGTTGTCCAAAAATGTTAAAATCTACTTAAGAATTAAATTCACATTAATTATAAAAAGCATGTTCTACATAATGTCTCGTCTTTACCAGTCTTACTTTTTTATATTTCGCCTATATTTATCGGTTGAAAAGCTTATTTGGCAATTTTATCAATTTCTTAAAACAAAAATATTGTACTCACATTGGCAAATAACAACTGACCTCGTTTATACTAATACGCTAATAGAGGTCAGCGCGATTAACAAAGAAATAATCCTCATTTCCGTAAACTGAGGTGCAGTAGACGTTTTTAGTAACTCCCATTTCCCTTGGACGTTTCTTTTAACGACCACATGAAATATATGGATTGATAATACATACAAGACACCTTCCTATTTTAAATTCTATTTTACTCACCTTGAGGAGAAATCCTTGCGAAGTAATAAAATCAAAGGAATTGGGCGATAACGAAAGCGGTAAATAATAAGTACTCAATAACTTCAGCGCATATGTTCTTTGGAGAAACTTAAAATTAGAGAACCAACAGAAACTTGAACATGAACTTTACATATTCTGATGCGGATGTCCCGTAAATAATGGTCTAAAATGAAATTAGTGACTTACATCTGGTCGCCTAAAACTTATCGGTTTTCAAGTTATTACTAGTTTTTGTAATTTTAGAAATTTACATCTTTAATCAAACTGTAGGTATGCAGACGAGTTGAGGTTTTGGCGATCGAATGACCTAAATGAGACCAAAATAACTGAACTGAGGCAGACTAACTAAAGACGACTGACTGAGGTTGACTGAGTTGAAGCGGATTTACTAAGGCCGATTGACTAATGGCTGAAGCAGACTGACGGAAGACAACTGAGTTGAAGTCGCCTGATTGAGATTGACGGACTGTGGCCCACTGACTAAGGTCGATTGTTCAGGACAACTGAAACTGACTGACTGATTGAGGTCAATTGCACGAGGCCGATTGATTGAAAGCGACTGAGCCTTGAGGACTAATTGGGACGGTCTAAATGAGCCTGTCTGACTGAGGACAACTGGCTGAAGTTGTCCCGCATCGTGTAAGAAATATTCACAGAAATAATAGTAAAAATAGTCATATCGAGCTCATCCCGTATTACCTAACCTGCTTGATGCATTATATGCTCATATTTCCCCTTCCAGAGTAGGTTTCAGAAGCAATAAATAGCATCGGAACAGGTTATCTTCTTACCATAGCGGTTTAATAAGCCTCCGGGTATTTTGTCAGAGAAAACTCGCGTTTTGATACTTACCACTCTCACAAAGATGATGCCAGAAGGCTCATAATATTATAATTATACAGAAATATAACAGTTTTTACTATAACAAAACAAATAAATTCAATATCATTACAATACATTACGATGGCACTTAAGAAGTTTATTCTCTCTCATCACAAAGATATCTTACACTCTGGTGCAACCACGATCAGGTAGTTGAGCAATTGTATACGGGGAAAGTGAATACTTTGTATATAACTCGATTCTGGATGCCGGATATAGCAAAAGACGGTGACTACGCGAGCGCTGGTAGTTAACTGGTACGAAGAGCGAGAGTTTTCCAATAAATTAGGCAAATGTATGTAACCATATTATCTCATTAACAAAAATGGAAAGTACGTTTTTTGGACACGTTTAATTGTCAAGGTATATTTAGTTTCACGTGTATCCGAATAGTAGAGCTGGCTTCTAACTTGCTCCGCACTAAAATAATTTTACTCTCTGTTCTGTGGTCATATCTCTATTTTAATACCTGAAGAGAAAACTTTGTGCCCCTTTTTAAGCAAATTGCGCGCACGGAAGAATGTGACATTTGGCACAGTTAAATTTATATAGAGTAGGGCAGAAAGTTAAAATTTATATATGTGTAATACATTAAATACTAAATTATAAACACATTAAAAGATTAATTGTTTACGTTTATACTGTCAATGTCAAACACACAATAGTCTGTGGTCAACTTAGAATATAAAGTAATTTATTCTAAGGTCGCCAACAATTTATAAATGTCAGTTTGACAGATTGAGTTTGGACTTGTGAATTTTGTGTGATGTTACTAATATATAAATTAAGGCACACAACACACGCTAATGACGTATTTGTACACGCTCTCAGCTGACGTAATAGCAAAAAATAAAAAAAAACAAACAAAAACAATATATATATATATATGTATATATATATATATATATATATATATATACATATATATATATATATATATATATATATATATATATCCAATGATTATAGAAGTATACTCTTTGTCAAAAAAACTCGGTAACATTCAAACTTAAAAAATTAATAAATCACGGTCGAATTTCGATCACTATTATATATTCGGATAATATTATAATTAAGCAAACATATTGGAAGTCTCTAGCATAACTCAACAGAAATCAAAGCCTTCTGAATAATTTTTTCATTAAATCTGACCCCAGAAATGTTTTTGTACTTTTAAAGCGATTCTGTAAAATGCTAAGAAAGTCGTAACTGTGTGTTTAGTTGAATCACCCACGAGAACAAAATGTTCTCATCTGGAATTGTAAAAATCGACAGCTATTTGTGTAGCCATTCCTTTCCTTTTTAATTTTTGTCACAGGTTTTTACATTTTTTTTGGACAATACGATCCTTAACCTTTTTTGTACTCTGAATAAATAATGATCATAAATAAAAAAAAAAGAAATGAGTACGAGTAACCTTTACGTGCGCTTGAAGTAAAACTCCTTTGATGGTTGTGGTATATATTATCTGATCGATTTTGTAGTTATTTTGTGAAGTAACATCTACCATAGCAAATATCTTGGAATCACGTTTAATTTACTCCATCTGTTAAGAAATTACACTGTTCATCTCCAGAACTCATCATCAGACTGACCTGGTCAATGGTGTAGTTATCTGGCAAATTATCTATACCTTGAATTACGGCTGATTTACGACCATCCATTAAGGAGATATATTGTTTATTTCCAGAACCCATCATCAGAATCTGTCCTGGTCGTTGGTAATTATTTTGGAAAGTAATAACTACTCGTAGCAAATATCTTGAATAACGGTTGATTTACTGCTATCCGTTAAGGAGTTACATTGTTAACCTCCAGAACTCTCATCAGACCTTGACCTGGTCGATGGTGTAGTGATTTTTAAATGAAAAAACTACCAGTAATCAATATTTTGAAACATGGTGTATTTACTACCATCCGTTAAGGAATTCCAATCTTCATCTCCAGAATTCATAATCAGACCCTCACCTGGTCGACGGGGAAGTTATTTTACAAAGTAACAACTAACAGTAGTAAATATGGCAAATAACGGTTGATTTACAACCATCCTTTAAGGAGTTCCATTGTTCATCTCCAAAACTCATTATCAGACAATGACCTGGTCGATGGTGAAATTATTTTGCGAAGTAACAACTATCGATAGCAAATATCTTGAATCACGGTTGATTTACTACAATCCGTTAAGGAGTTTCATTGTTTATTTCCAAAACACATCATCAGATCTGTATCACCTGGTCGATGGTGTAGTTATTTTGGAAAGTAATAACGATCAGTAGAACTATCTTAAATCACAGTTGATTTACTACCATCCACTAAGCAATTCTAATTTTCATTTAATAATCTCATCATCAGATCATTACCATATTTAAAAGGGACCACCTCGCTAGTATACACTTTCAAACAAAATAATTATTAATATTAAACTTTATAAAAATAGAAAAGAAATAAATTCAAGTATATATATGTACATAACATATATACTCATGAAATGTCAGTCATTCTACGCTTTCAAATAGAAAAAAAACTGCGTAAGCAAACTATAAACTTTATTGAACATTATTTCCGTCCGAAAAAATCTGAGTTATAAAATTATTAATTGCAAAAAACGTTCAATTATGATATTTATATTAGATAACGCGATCCGGTTAACACCATGTGTAAACGTTTAAAAAATCATAGTTTTTTTATATCGATAGGTTGATAATACAAATCTATAAAAAATACTATTGCTAAAAATATTTATATTTTGGCGGTTCATTTTTACACAACCTATAAATTTTTATGTATACCTTACATTGGCGCCAAAATTTCAAATGCATCCTCTGCATTTCCCTCACAATGATTAAAGTTGGCTCCAATCAATAAGTCACAACGATCGTTTAGCTTAAGGATTAAATGTATAGGGGGGGGGGGGGGGGCGATTTAAAACCTGAATTTTATTTTCTTGGCTCATTCGTTATTTTGATTCTATTCGTTCTAATCTATCTACAAGGTCATATATTTGAATATCCCGACTAATAAGAAGTATAGTTGCCATTTTAATAATTTTCAAATGTAGCCCACGTGAAAAATACGATTTTGAATTATTTATTTGAAGATTAGACGAGAATAAATGTTTTTAATTAGTTTTTATTACTTTCTACATTAGTAATGTTAGAAATTTCGTTATTATATTTAAAAATCACAGATTTTTCTCGTAATCGTAATCTACTATTATATCATTTGGGGCGTCGTACATTTCATTTCGGAATACTTTATATATACTATTCATATGTTTTATTCTTAAAATATGACAGCTCCAAATCGACGTAAAAAGTGGAGTGGAAAAACATTTTTTTTAAAATGAAAACGTTTATTGGTGTACTTTTTTGAGCAGTGATCGGAACTAAACCGTCAGGTTCGGGTCGGTGACGCTGAACCGGGTAAATTTGGCACAGGTCAAGAGAGTTCAAGAGAGGTCAAAAGAGAGAGAGAGAAAGAGAGAAATAAAAATGATGAAACGTGATCATTTGAACATGCATTGCATTGTTCAGGTACTCTCGGCTCCCTTCGGCATCAGCCGAGCGAGTTCACTGTTTAACACGGAGTGCATCCTTACAAGAATTACGTTCTAGTTTTGAATATTTTATTTGGTTATAATTTAATAAAATATGCATGTAATTTTTGTTTTTTAATTTTCGCGTTGAAAATTTCCAATATACACAGTACGGTTTTATTATTTGCCAAAGTTTTCGTTTCTTCATTGTGCTTTTAAACACAACAATTTTATTTATTATCATGATGGAATACATACAAAGATTCGTCCTATAGATGCATTTAATAACCGAAAAAATATTTTTGGTCTACTTTTATATTTGGAAGTGCCGCTGGTGTAATGTGGTGACCCCGTGAGGATATTAAATAACTGCAAGTAAGGGATGAATCATTACACATTTTGGCGTGCATATATTTTACAGAGCAGAGTAATATATAAACTATGTATTAACCGTGGATTGGCACACGTAGAATTTAATACTACGAAAAATACGTTTGTAAGTTTTTTACTCAATCACGCTTAAACCATAGGACAGATTTTCACCTAAATAAAAAAATTGATCAAAAATACTCTCTGTTATTAAATGAGTTTTATGGTTTTATGGGATGTCAAATGAGATTTATGCGGCTTCGCTTCGATTTATGTTAAATAGTAATAAAAAGTTTGTTTATTTATGTTGAATGAGTTTTTGCGGCTTCTGTTTTTTTATTTATGTTAAATGAGTTTTATACGGCTATGGGTTTTCACTGTGTCTGAATTATTACATGCCCGTATATCCCATCGAAAATGTAAAGATTAGGGTAAGCTTTCTCTAGATTATGGTTATGTTCTCTCTATATATGATTAGCTGAAATCAAAATAACCGTCAAGTTCCAAATAGTTCCTTCATGTAGAATTGGCATAAAGTTTCAACTGAAAAGGTGCCCATAAACATTTTTAACCATTTTTATATTCAACTCAGCGTAACTTTTATATTTTTATATTTAAAATCAATAATATTTTAAAATCATAAACATTTAAAATGAAAAAAACCATGCTATAGGAACAAAAAGGACATTTTCAAAACAAAAATAAGATTTTCACAGCAAAAAATGTTTGCAACATCCATGAAAATTATATTTTTTACTAAATTCGACTCAGTGATAAAGAAAATATCGTTAGATACTTTTTAATGCGTACTGTTTTACAGATAGATTTAGAATATTAGTAAAAATTACAAATAAGAAATCGTTTTTTATTTCTAAATGTATGCTACACAAATATGAAGTGAAATCATATATTTGAGAAATAAATAGTGTATAAAAGCGAAACTGGATAAAATAAAATTTAAGGAGTAAATTTAAAATTTCATATAAAACATCTTGTGAGCACGTTTTCCTCTCACAATTTGAAGGATCCTCTTCTCGCTATAAAAACCAGCAGCAGTCTGCTAATATTTTTGCACTAACATTATTCTAACCTAAACCTCTAGTGTGTTGATGAAAAACATCAAGGTCATTTTATTCATCAAATACCGATCAAAGATTTGAGCGAAAAAACCAAATTGGAAAGGACAGTGGTGGACAGTAGCGATTTTATTAGGGATGGTTGTTTTCGTTATTTTATTTTATGAAAAACAATTTTCGGAAGTAAGGGATATAAGGGTTTCCTAACCATTATCCAATATTAATTTCACTTGCTATCGGGTTCGAAAAGAGTTTTTAGCGTTATTATTAACGCTAAAAACTCCGTAAGTAAGTCCGTAGTAAACCGTATCAAAAAAGTATACATTGTAATTAATTTTCTCAAAAAACTATATAGCTCCGTGGCGGGATTATGGTACAGTTAGAATAGTAAAATAACTCCCATTTCCCCTGCTTCCTATTCTGGTAGTATGTTTATAAACCCAACTCGTTTTGTGTTTATATATATATATATATATATATATATATATATACATTCTATGTATGTAATGACACTAATGTGTCATTACATACATATAATGTTCATTATATAATTATAATGAATTCATATTACAACAATAAATTACTATAATTATACTAATTCAAATTTTATATTAAATGAAAAAGGTGACAGTTATTCATTTTCAAAAAAGAAAACGTATCATAAATGAAAGATAGCGAAACATGTTTTAAGCTGTTATGATTGATAATTTTTAATTTTGACAATATTAAAAGCCTCATAATTTGTTATTTTTTAATACATTCTAAAAATTTATTTCTAATTTAATTAATTTACGTTTATTCTAAGGATAAATTTATTGGAAAACTAATGAAAAGTAAGGAACAAATAAAGTATAGATAAGATATTTATCATTAGTCTTTATATATTAATTTATATACGACTGAGGTAGAAAATAATCAAAAACACACAATCAAAATAGTACCTTAAATGTACATTTGTATAATCTTACAGGTGTATTCTTATATTAACAATCCGTAAAATTATAATAAAAATCCTAAATATAAAAATAAGTCATAAGGCAGTATTTATTAATCAGATTTCTGAATGAAATTGTCTGTGTTGAAAAGTCGTTGGAACTAACATAGCTTTGATATTCTGAAATTTGGTCTATACCTCAATTCGTTATCATATCTTTTAATAAGAAACTTCACATCAAGATGTGAAGTTTCTTATTAAATATCTTTAATTGTAGAGTATTAATTTTTTTATGAATTTCTTAAACCTTTTTCGGGGAAAACGTTTAAAATGTGTTGCCCCATACCCTTGTTACTAAAAGAACCGCTCAGAAAAAAAAACAGTGTGCCGTCACGGGACGCCTGGCAGATGTGAAACATCGTGTTCGTACAAGTAATATGCATAAAAGACAAGATTATTACAGGAACTAAATATAACATAATGAAAAAATAAAGTATTAGGAATTTCTTACAGAAAATGGTGACTTTATTTAATAAACATTTATTTACAATTAATACAAAAATAATAAAGCACAGGTTATGGGTACCGTAGTAAACAACAGCGTCGAACTGAGTGAGGAGGGGGTCGCGTAGTCGGTTGCGCATGGCGACACGTCGCACGTACACTCTACTACATATAGACTATATATATACCTCAGTATAGCGTGGCGACCCATCGCCACGGCAAGCGTCGCCACGCCACAGATCCGGTTTATACCTGCGCCTATAGATGTTTCACATCAAAATCTGAAAAAATCTTAAACATTGAGAATTAGGTACCTACAGATTGAACCAAAATTATCGGCACTGAAAAATTCTAACGTGATTAATTGTTATATATAATTTAATTGTTTATTTTCTTATAACTGCGGAATTATTGGTTTGAGAAAAAAGTTTTTTGACAAAAAATATTTCTTAGGATGTAAGGAAAAACTTTTTCTTTACACGTCTGTAAATTACATTATAATTTGGAGAAAAAGCCAGTCCTCCTGGCGAATGCAAATTATGCCTTGTATACATTTATTAAAATGTGCAGTATTTGAAGGGTTAGATATTATTACGAAATTCGACGCGGGACTTGTGATGAATTTCGTAAAAGATAAGAGAAAATAAAAACTAAAATTATTCTTAAAATTGAAAGGACACTCGAAATCCATTAAAACATTATGTTGTATATCGGTTAAAAAAATAAATACCGACACAGAAATAAGTGGAAAGAAAATAATAGAAAATAAATACATTATATCTTCTTTTTTATTTGACTATAAAACATTAATTTAATTGATAACACTTTATTCATTACAGTAATTAATGATTTGTTTATAACAAAGAACAAAAAGAAGCTTTCCATATATAGTTAACTCGACTTTGTAGACTGATACCCCTTCTATATGAATGTATATATATATATATATATATATATATATATATATATATATATATAAATAAATAAATATATATATATATATATAAATAAATAAATAAATAAATATATATATATATATATATATATATATATATATATATATATATATGTATAATTACATATATTTCTAAAGGTTCCTTGCAAAATATCAGAAAATTAATTTTACTGTCCTTTTCCCGTTAAGCAAAAATAGATTATAACGGTTTGCACTGCGCAGATTAAAATGTTTCGGTTCTTTTCCAAATTTCTCCACAAAAAATAAATTATGTGTTTCTAAGAATAATCACCATATTTTTATTTAAGATGTTATCACTCAACTCGTAGTTACTTAGTGAAAAAGAACCCTTATATTTCGTCCATCTATCTGTCACAGCTTCTCATTTTTCTTTGGGAAAGTTTTTCAAAATGAAATTGAGGTTTTATTTGGTATTAAGCATTTTTCACTTCAAGCCCCGTATGTGAAATATTATGCTTCAAATTGATATGCTGTATACCCCCCTTCCCCAGTATTTCAATTGTGAATTTAAAAAAAAAATAATATGCTAGCATTTTATTGTAAGTTTTGATTAACACTAGTTTCGTTATTTATATCAATAATATCAACTGCTATAAATACCGACGAAACATTACTTAAGCGTCTTCCGACACGCACTTGGCTTGTTTGTAATAAACTCAACAAAGGTTTCGGGGAGCTTGGGTGGAGATCATTTCAAAGTAACCTCTGGTATTTTAGTTGAAAGATATCTATTTCAAGCAACCCACAGTTGTCATGCGCGCTGTATTTTCAAAATAAACCCTATATTTTAACAAACCTTTATTTATTAATGGAATGGCCCCTTCTATTAATCTTGGAATTTTCGAGACTTTTCGCAACGTTCTTATATCGTGTTAATTTTGTTCATGTTTTTTACAGATTACATAAGTACCTAAATTTCTTACATATTGGAATGTTATTGTTCTTTGCCAAGTGAATTTATTTTTTGTCCTCAACGGCATTTATTGATCCATCGCATGTTTTTGTCTCGTAAAATTACAGTGTTTAGTAAAATTACAAAGTGATTCGAAAAAAGTAAAGTCTCTTATGATTACAGAAAAAATGAGGGTCGATTAGTAAATCTGCTACTTTTTAAATTTCTCACGTTGCCACATAAAAAGCAACACTTCTCCCGTCGATTAAAATATTTCACTAGACTACTTTAAAATGTTTAGCAAGCTGCTTCATTTATTTTTGCGTCTGACAGCCGCTGAAAGCAGACGTCCTCGATGACTTTGGTAAAAAATGGAAAAAATAAATGTTTTTGTGTAAATCAAGTATTATTTTTGCGCGAAAAAACTATCACTCAAACCAAGGATAAGCTTGATAAATATTATCAAGCTTCTTCTTAGTTTGCGTGATGGTTTTTAAAAAAAGTGATTTATTGATTTTTTTTGTAGTTGTATAAGCACGAGTGACGCCAAACGTTTTGTAAACCCAATTTAGGTGACCTCAACAAAAACAATTTAAATTTACACTAGAAACAATTGAAAAAATCTGATGTAAATATGGTGCTAGCCAATTGGAAATTAAAAGTGCGCGTAATTGTGGAAGACATAAACATATCACACAACTCAGTAGCTTCGATTTTGAATGATAACTTGCTATCCGCATTTGTTCACAATTGAACACAAACGTAATTGCGTGACAACTTTGAAAGAATGTTTGACGTTGTTCAATCGCAATCAGTACATGCTTTGGTGACATTTCATAACCGTAGATGAAACCAGAGATTAAACAGCAGTCGAAACAGTGGCTTTCGTTACGTAAATCGGCGCTGATCGGCGCTGATCTTTGCCAATAAGGTCACGGCGATAGTTTTTTGTGATGCAATCCACATTGAATATCTACTAAAAGAAAAAGTAATACATTGCAAAAATTATGCCAAATTATTGAACCGGTTAAATGACTATTTAAAGACAAAACAGCCACACAATAATAAAGTGCTCCTTCATAAGGATAACGCAGGGTGCACATTTATGTAGTCGCCATGGCGAGTTTTCATGAATTGGGTTACGAATTGCTTCCTTATCCACCTTAGTCTCCGGATTCAGCCTCCGGTGACTATTTTCTGTTTTCAAACGTGAAGAAATGGTTCATCGCAAAAAAGATTTAGCTCCAACGATGAAATCATTGCTCAAAAAAACTCCCATTTTGAGGTCTTCGACTAATCTTATTATTTGGAAGGGACAAAAAAATTAGAGAAGCATTGAACGAAGTATATCAAGCTCAAAGGACCTATGTTGAGAAGTATATGGCTATGTTGAGAAATAAAATATTTTTTTTGCCCAAAATATATCTTTTATTAAAAAAGTCACCGACTTATTGATCCGTCCCCCTACATATATATTCACGTCGTTGTAGACAAGTTTTTTTCTTTAAGTTAGATTTAGTGAAAACATGTTTGTGAATAGTGTACTTATATTATTTTTGTAACGTTTTTTTTACTCATTGTTAACCTCTAGGGCAGAGATTGAAAGCTGACAAAATCATTAAGCATCATTTGCATCCCAATGCAGTGTTAATAGAGAGATAAAAGCGATACGTTTGCTATTCTCAAAACTTCTTTTAATACAAGTGGTAACTCACGAGTTTAGCAGCAGCACGCAGCTGGTACGAATGTAAGTCGATTCTCGGCCCAGCCATCATAACTGAGTCGAGTGTTTCGTCGCGGCCCCAATTAGGCTGCGGCGGAGCGAGTGCGGGGCGCAGACGGCGCGGCGGGCGCGCGATGCTGCGGGCCCGAGACGAGCGGGTGGACCGAGAGGGGATGAGGGCGTAGGCTCGTCGAGATGCGGTCGGCGATTATGTCGATGTCGATGTGTGTACGTTGGCCGTGTGTCGCTGAACTGTATTCTGATTTGATTGAAAAACATGTTTGATTAATGAACCCCAAACACATACTCCACTTATATTTGTAGTAGCTAACGTTGGTGTTTGTACAATTGTTGAGGTTCATTTTGTACAAGACTAAAAAAAATATACGTAAAAGCGAGTGGCAAAGGTAAAAAAAAAACACAAGATATAAGGGCAGCTCACATATATGTGAGAGAAACTAATATAAATACAAAATAGAAGCATATAAATGCAAAATGGGGAGTGCAGCGTGTCGTTAATGATCATTTTATCCGATTCCTGTCTTGTTTTCTTTACATACTACTGTTTTCTGTTTAAGTAGTTGAAATTATATTAAAAATGACATGCAATTATAAACCTCCAATTGTGCAGCTCATATTACTAGTGTTATTAAAACACATCTATTGACATATCTCTGATCCAAACCTGAGGACTGAAGGGATAGGGAGATAAAAATACGCATACAGGTTACATGTACTTTTGAATACCGCCGCGGTCGGATAAAAATATGTATTTTGTCTCACCTTCTACAATGGTACTGATGGCACCGACTGCATTACTTGCCTATTGACATGATTTTTTAAAAGTTTTAGCTGTAGCAGAGCCGTAGCAGAGATAGCCAGGGTCGTAGCTGGCATACTTTCCAATCGTAACTTTATTCGCTTCTTTTAATTCTCAGTTCACTTTTCATCCTGTCGTATTTTACAAAATTAATTTTTTATTGTATTCTTTAATATGTAACATTGTCATGCGACGTGTTTAAAGTATATCTTTCCATGTTTCTGTTTTATAGTTTATTATGGAATTTACTGCACGGTATCTTGAATTTCTTGCTCGTTTCTAACTAAGAAATATTTTTCTTGATACGGTCTGTAAATTTATTTACATACATATTATTAAAACTTTCTTTATGTATATAGTGTCATTATTGAGTGTTATCACTATATATCACATACACAATAAAGCAATGTCTGTCTGTCTACCTGTCAAATATTGCTCTCATTTTTGACCTAATTTAATTTTATAACGGCTTAAATTTAAATATGTATATTTAAAAAAATAAACTTAATTAAATAATTTTTTTATGACAACTACTTTATTAAGATATTATTAAAAAGAATACTATGTGACGTTTGCCGTGTAAATCCTGAACTTACATCGACATTTCTATAAAATGTAATCAATCTTTAGTACGGAAAATATATCATAACAGAGGGTGGCATCGCATAATTCGAAGTGTTTCTTGTAAACGATACGTATTCTTGGTTTTGTACTTCAGAAACAGCTTCTGTTTGTTTTTATAAGTTGTGATATTGCTAGCAATACAATTAGTATGTTTAATTCCTCGTAATCAAAAAATGCGAACATATTGATTATCCAATCATGAATAGATTTATTTTAGGCTACTGCGTCCTGGAAAATTATATTTCAAGCATATTTTTACACTGGTGATAAAATCGAGTTGTTTTATACAGCACATACGAACTAAAATCCCCAATTTTCACAAAAATACACTATTGCATATTTTTAACAATATTGTAATTATAAATTAGATTAGTTCCAAAAAAAGAAGTGTCGATAAAAAGTAATTTTCGTAAAATATCGTTATAACAGGTTTTTGTATTATTAATGGAAACCTTATGGAAAAATCAGCTTTATCACGTGAGTCACTCTGCCACCTATACCGGGTACGCCGGGAGAGAGCAATATTGCTTGCGAGAACTGAACTATGAGACTGACTGTAATTAATACCAATATACCGGTTACATTTTAAATATTAATAATGATGAAAAGCTTAGATGATTAGATTCTTCTTTCTCATACATATTGCGTATTCATAACACGTTATTATTTTTTTTCCATTAAGTTATATATTAAAATTTTTAAAGATAATATATAACTGATAAATACGTTTCTGGCAGCTAAATAGAAGTTTGTGACTGTTCGAGAATTTTGTTGAAAATTCCATTAAACGATAATTACGTTGAGTACTCTCGGAGTCATTGTCGAGTTCCAAGCAAAAATGGTATATAAAGTAAATAAGTGCGTGATAGAACCATGGTTGTCGTCTTAAGGTTAGTGTTTTGCATTAAAATATCATTACAAAATGAAATTGTCGATATCACGTAGACATAAATTCCATCGATATCATAGTAACACTAAATCTGAGAGCGAGATAGGGTATACATAAGAAAAGAGACGGCAAGAGTCTAAATTATTGCATCATACATACAAGCAAACGCGGTTTGTTATATTAAAACCATGTATAGAACTAACGAAGTGACCTAGAGCGGGATGATGCTATAAGCTTTTCCGTGTGGGGCAAGCGAGAAAGCAATTGGTGATTTACAGATTTGGGACTTTGGTATGCGGGTAGGACACACGCAGACGATGGCTCGGTAAAATGCTGTAAGCTGGGTGATAAATTATATTATTAATTTTTTAAATATATTTTTAATCAATTTACTTTTAATATTACGACATTCGTATATAAAATTAAAGAAAGGTGAGAAATATGGAACAACGATCACGTCCTCAAAAATATCAAAGTTAAAAAAACATTCCAGCATTATTTTTCTGTTTTAAAAAAAAAATTGTTCCTTTTTATTCTATACTGGTTCCAGTAATTTATTATTAGCAGATGTTCGTACTATACAATTGTTTTTCGGGTCTCCGATATTGTTTTTTCCACTTTCGTTTCCCTTTCATATGATGTTCTTGAACATGATAATAGTTATAATATTGAAGTAAAACCTGTTTCAAGCAACATCACACCTATGAGTGATGAAAGTCCCATAGCGGAAGAGGTGAGAGCATGTCTCTTAGAGCGTCTGCGTATCAGCTTACCATATTTCACTTTGGTGGCGCATAACATTAAAAATTGGATAATTTTGTATCTTTGCTTCAATCTTATTTACTATCGAAGTATATAAATACGATTGAGTATATTTAAGTAATACACATACAGTATATACGGTTCATTATTATGGCAAGTTACATGGAATAGTATAAATAATCTACAATACTTTTTTTATTTAATTCTTTTCTGAGGGAGGAATAATACATTATTCGATAAAAATATTAATTAAAAAAGTGGTAAATTAATCACAGAAAAATGGCGAGATAACATATATAGTTACAGAAGATATAGTCACAGAAGTACCTAAACTGGTGAAAATGGAATCCTAAAGATGTCTCGATTTCTCATCTATATTTACCTTCATTTAACAGAGCTCATAACTTCTAATCTGGGTAAAGCTTTCGCTATAAAATTTATAATAGTGATAGCACGCATAAGTTATAAGTATCCCCAATAAGATATTTGGGTCAATAATTGAGAAATGCAGTATAATAACGAGACATATGCTATTACTACTTCAATATCTGAAATTAATATAAAAATATATCGGAATATAGCCAGAGTTAGTAAAGTTGAACGTAGTAAAGTTGAAGAAACAATAGGTGTGTTGAAAAAAATTATCATTTTAAGTTAAATGTTTTATCATGACACAAACAAAACTCGTTAACTTACCTTAACTTTATAATAATTATATTATTATTGTTAATAAAGATTGATTATTTATGAAAATATTTATATAAGAAATAAAGTAAAGTTACGCAGATTGTGAGTTACTAAAATTAAATAATTTAAATACGTTATTAACAACTCTAGAATTTTTACTACGTTATAAACCTTCATGCATCATAAGTTCTGAATTTATCTATGATTTACTTTATTTAAACACATGTGGTGTCATACATTTTTTTACTAAGTACTATTTCACTAAAGTTTTGTTTTAAATCATAGTAATTGTATAAAGAGAATATTTTTCTTTGCATGTTTTTAAGGTTTGGCATGAATATAGTTTATCCGATTGACGTGAAACATCTGCCCGTGTTTAGTTTATATTGTCATTTTCTGGTACATTGAGTAATGAACAATAATGGTTCATCTAAAGTATCCCGAAGAGTACAGAACGTATTTTTTAATTAAACTTTTAAACCATTGTACCGTTAAATTAATGTACATTAATTAACCGTTAAATTAATGTATGAATACATTGTAGGCAACATAAAAATCTGCAAAAAAGTTCACCACTGGGTATTACACATTATTTATTATATTTTGTCTGTTATGACCCAGTATCGTTTGTGAAAGAACTTTTGAGTTAAAGAAAATATACCGTTATGTATACAGTTATTATATATTAAAATAATAGTATACGATAGCGCAATCCACAAAATAGTTCCATGGTACAAATTATATTAAAGATTGCTCGAAATAACATTTTTAATAGCACAGATTGCGTGATATAGTTCTGCACTCCACTAAAGCACAGAATAAATAATTAAAACGTTAGGAATATGGCTAACAAATTAGTAATATAATACGTGTACAAAGAAAATCTGCGAAGCACGAGTGCAACTCGCACTACGAGGGTTCTGTACACGTTCAGGTGTTTATAAACATTTAATGGTACATAATATTCCTATTAAACTATTTACAAAATTTTAGATGTTTAGAACGAAGCTATATTGCGTACTAACTATATCTTTCACGAGCGCAATTTAAAGAAAAATATGTTTATGTGATATAACTATAAATTAACGATTTTCGTTTTTCGAATTTTTTCTTTTAGTTGTGCTGTGAAACCTTAATTCTTGCCAAATTTCACGATTACAGGTCAACAGGATAAGTACCCTATGGGTTTTTATTTATTTGCAAGTGACAAAATATGTGGGAGAAATGGTCGTATTTTTTTTATTGAGTTGATTTGGAAGCTTGATTGTTTTATTTTTTTTACAGCTCCAATGGATCGTGGACATAAGTATTTGATGCCTCCACGCGTTTCTGAGAAAAAGGGGCTCGATGCACAGATAGATGGAAAACGCAGTGATGCTATAAGGTTCCTTTTTTTCCTTTTAAGGTACGAAAAACTAAAAAGGGGATTAAAATAACACGGGTATAGTAAGTATTATTTAAATATCGATAATATAAAATATCCTTTATTACCTTCTATTTAAAGTTTCATATATTGTTTTTTTTTATAAGCCATAATTCTGCTTAGATTATTCTGCTGCGTCCCTCACGACTGCGAGACAGGCCGACAGTCGCGAAGGAAAAGCGGGCTGTCCGGGCAGAGCTGCCCCACTAGCCCCGCCGCACCCCTCCCCGCCTCGCCCCGCTTGTCTCCGAGAGCGGCTCTAAATAAATAAATTATTTAAAATTGTCGGCCATTACGCCTTATAAATTGTGTCGACAAGAGTCGAATGCCATTGTGCATTTGTATTTTACTTTTTTGTTTGCTGCGATAGTCGTCCTCGGGGCTGTAAATGGGCTCGGTGGAGCATTCTCGATGTTCGCATACTTATTACCCGCTTGTGTTTCTTGGATTTATTACGTCTAAAATACTTATATGACTTGTCTGATAGATCTACTACCAAGAGACCGTGTCGTCCGATATAAATTTTAATAGCTCTTTTTTTCCTTTCATATTTTTTGTTTCACTAACAAAAGAAATAGTTTCTTTAGTAGATAAAATTGAAATGGAATAAATTACCAATTTTGATATTAATAAAAAATTAAGATAAGGTTTAGTAGTTTTAAGATAGCGGATTTTCTGTATAGACTCCGAGTCCCGTCTGTGATCGAAATGAAAAACGGCGCATCTTATACAATTACGAAAAAAAAAATGTTAAAAAAATACTGTCAATTAATATGAGTTGCCCTGTACACATTTTAGTAATTAAAAACATTTATATGCACACAGTATTTCTATTAAACTATTTACAAATATTGGTGCATATTTAAATAGCATTATTCCTTAATACGTAAAAATACAAATATATTGCCTAAATACCTTTTATATACGTAATAAACATACGTTTTAAAATATAAACATATTTTTCAGTTGATTTAAGTCACGTGTATAAAATTTCCATGAACTTTTACAGAAAAAGTTGGGCGACTGTTACTCGTAACGTAGTAGAGTCGATAAAGCTGTGATAATTTTCATTTTAATTTCGTTATATATATATATATATATATATACATATATATATATATATATATATATATTTATATATATATATATATATATATGTATATATGTATATATATATATATATATATATATATATATATATATATATATATATATATATAGTCCGACAAAAATGCCCATATTCGTAAACGGATCTCTGTATGAATAAAGTATTCATTACATATCCCTAATATTTTTGAAAGACCTCTTCTGCGATACTATACACAACGGGGCACGGAAAAAATTTCATCCAATTTACATGTAGGGTAGGTGCTCTAAAATTATTTTTTTTAATACTTCATTTCATAAATTTATATGTGTTTTAATATGTGTAATCATCCCTAATTTCACCTTCATAACACTGATAATCTACAATTAAGACTGTGTGATACGGATGGACAGACAGAGAGACGTGGCGAAAATGTAAGGGATCCTAGTTTGGTTAGGAACCTTACAAGATTGGAAATTTGCGATGATGTGGGTCATTACGTAAATAAAATTACGATAATCATTTTTTCTGCATTTTTAAAATCATCGAAAACATATTCCCTTAACAGAGTGCTTAAAAGCGTGTATGAAATCTACTCAAGTTTTGTGAAAGAAAGCTCCACTATGTTCGTCTGCTCGCGCTGTGTGCGCTTATCTCGAGTATTACAAAGCCGATTGGGATGCAAATTTTGTTGTGCCGTAAATCATTTTTTAAGAAAAGTTGAGATGCATGAATACAAATTTACAACGTATCTTTGGAGAGCCAACTAATATACTGACTCGGGAAAAAATTGCGTTGCAGCAAAATAGCACGAGATACATCAAAACGATGTATAAGAGAAAAGTATTTATTAAAAAAAATCGAGATACTCGAGAGTAACTCACAAAATGTTTTGTATATTCTACTTTACGTTAGCTCGAAAGAGATTGTTTGGTATTATCTCTCCGTAAACACAAAGTAAATGTGTCTAAAAAGAATACTTGCTGTAAAGAGAGAAGATACGACATGATGCCAAGCAACGCTATTACCAGTGGTTATATCTCTACTTATATATTATTATGTCAACGAAGTCGTGTAATGAACCCCTTTTTAAGGTTCGGTAGTTAAAACAAGACAACCCTGTAATTTCGTCATATCCGTCTGTCCGTTTTTACAAGGTCTTAGTGATTATTGAAGTTATGTGAATAAAATTTGTTTTAATAGTAATGTGTTTTCTGCTATCTAATGTTTTCCACCGTGTTAAATCTGTCCATTAATTCTATTTTCCATTTGTGTTCCGACAGGCATTTGGCTGTTTTTGAAGGTTCCGAAGCCAAATGGAAAAAATGGAATATTTATAATTTTTTCTGTTGGTCTGTACGTCCGTCTGTATATTACAGCCATTTTACTCGGAAATTATTTACTGTATATAGATGAAACTTGAATGGTAGGTGTCTTCTATGAACCGATACACAATGAAATGGTGGATTTAAAAAAATATTAACACTCCATACATATAACTGTGTAATGAATAAAATTTGCGATATAGGATATTTTCGGTACCGACCTCAGCAATAGGTTTGTTTTGCACTGAGACTTTGTGAAATACAAACCTATAAGTTTAATATTGTTTGGTGCTACGGAACCCTTCGTGCGCGAGTCCGACTCATACTTTGCCGGTTTATTTTGTGTCGTGTTGTGCGTTGATAGTGCATTAAGCGATATGAGTAAAAAGTCTACTTCAAAATTACATTGGGGTCCGACGGAGTTTCCGCTTATACTCGGGGAAGAGTAGGAGAGAGAAATAAGGGTTAAGGAAAATAAATATTGATAAAGGTCACTCTCGGGTTGGGATCGGAAAATAGAACATTAATGTACCAACATTGCTATCCGACTGCACTTTAACGTGTATCGTATGGCTTTCCTATTAAGTGAGGGGCTTTCACCTTAAAATCTAACTATAGGATAGTTTGGTAATTCATATTTTGTAACATGTATCAATATATAAAGTACCAATATTATATATATATATATATATATATATATATATATATATATATATATATATATATATATAAAGTACCAATATTAAATATATATATGTACCAATATTAATAACCTGTTAAGTACGAATAGAATCCTGCATGACATTTTTCTTCCTATGGTATCCACTCAACATTCATTTTATATTGGGAGTCATATTTATGGACTAAGTGGCAAGCCCATACTCATTTAAGTTTAGTTATTCCCTTGACATCGGTGATTTTGCTTTGCCGTCTTACTGTCGGGTAGCAAATTGTATTACTCCTGCTAGTTATGATGAATTTCACTTTCACAACTGGCAGGATATACGGGCTAATAAAAATTCAAGGCTGGAATAGGCGGCCCATGCGGCCGTGTCAGTTTCGTTGATATCTCCTCCTCTGTCGATCAAATTTTTACTCAGGTTTTCTATTTATGACCATTAGTATTACTTTTTATTTTGTAAATAGTGTTGCCTAGTGTATTTGTCGTAGGCGCAAAAATATGATCCATTTCTCAGAAACTATGAGATTTTAAATTGCTGCTAACGCTATTTTTTATTTCATAATTTTTATTTCAGCCGTTTCAGAGTTTTTAACTGTGTTGATATTTCCAATAAAATATGTGAAACTATTTTACGTATCTGAAAAAAACGTATTTAAAAAAATAGTCTCAAAATCCTCATAACTTGTCTATTCCCGTGACACGCGAAATTAAAAAAAAATGAAACTTGATTTGACCACTAAAATATTTCCATCTAAATATTTTTATTAAGATGTATGACGGTTTATACAGATTACGTACGACTATGCCAAATTTCGAGTATCTACGTCAAACTGTTTTAAAAAATGATAGGCATAGACAAACAGACGAATACGTGAGTGATCTTAGAAGGGTTTCGTTTTTGTCTTTTGAGTTTTGATTCCCTATAAATCAAAATGTTTTTAGCACGATTTTATTAGCTTCACTTACATTATGTAAAACAATTTATCAAGTCGATTTTAAGCCGTTTCGAATTGTGGTATATATTTGAAACTTTCTATATTTTATACTTGAAACTTTTATGCGATTCTGATGACAATACAATAATATAAGCTCTATATTCCTTAGAGCCGATATAATTATGGTGAAAGGAGGTGATCATAGAAACTTCTCAATACAGTTTGGGGTCGTTTGACTTGGTTCAATGATTTTTTTGGTTATATATTACAGCCGCGTGGATCTGATGATGGAAGTGGAAGGTAGTTATGAAAACTTTTTATATGAACCTGCTCACATATTATATACATTATTTTTAACCAGATGACCTGTCGTCATTTTAAGGTTCTTGACGTAAACGAGATTCAAAATTAATATTATAAAAAAAACTCTCTGGTATCTAGCAACACGCGTTGAAATTTATATTTTACACGCAGTCATATTTGAATATATTCAAAAAACTTACATAAGCGAATAATCTTGCTACGCACCAACCGCTTACGTAAAAAAAGAAATATATTCTAGGATTAGTCATATAGAATTAACATGATTGCTCATAGTCTACAAATCGTTTCTCGAGGCTTTTATCTCTGTGTCATGGTCGTAATTAATTTGAAAGCTTTAAGCTACGCGCTTAGCTTTTTTCTTTTTTTTTTGTAACAAGTTTTGAAGTGACATGTAAAACCAGGCCCCTTTTGGTTGAGGAGTTGATTTCACAAATTTTTAAATAATTCATTTATCGCTAAGATTTTTTGATCATTCAGATTTCATTAAAAAAACAATAATAAACACTTCTAACATGACATCTTGGAGAATCATCCCGTAACAGCAAAAATTGTAGTTTTAAACACTATTTTCACGTTTAAACACTATTTTCTCTTGGTCCCAACACTACAATACAAAGTCAGTATAAATTTATTTAACAACACTATTTTCGCTTGTAGTTTTAAATACTATTTTCTCTTGGTTCAACAGGGATCGTGCAGATATAGAGGTCACACGACAGAAATAAAAACTTTGGTTACATTTTTTTTAGATTGAAGTATTTCGTCGACAGAAAATGGTAAATGTCATCAAATGTAATCAGAATTAAATGAAACTACGTGATGTAGTATTATTTCTACTTTCTTTAAGTTCTTTACCACGACCTAGGTTTCGTTGTATTACAACGAATTTTCGTTGTATTACGACGTAGTTTCATTTAATTGTGAATAATGAATTTCTACAAAATTAACGCCAAATATATTCAATATTTAGAATATTATTAATAAGTCAAACTAAGAGCAGACCAGAAGAAAGACGTATAATTTCGTGATGTTTATCGGTCCTCCGATTTGTCACAGTCTTACAAGTTCTACTGTTTTAGTAAACATAATAAAAATATTAATGTAACTTCGCATTCTTGTATAATTAATAGGGACACAGAAGCAATTCTTCCGAAGCATTGCTTTGAGTGATACATCATGGGATAGGTTTCGTAAAGTTAAATTGAGGTTATACAATTGAGGTAACAGCCGTTTTTCATGTTTGAACTCCTTTCAATAAAAGTTTTTGATTAGAAAAAATGTTTGATTAGAAGTTTCAAATGAAGTTATTTCGGTTAACTTGCATCAACAATTACAGAACATGTAATCAACTACGAATCTCTACTATGTACGTATTTCTTCATGCATTTGGTCTTTTTATTATCATATGGCCATCAAGTGGTTTTTCCAAGTATACAACTCGGGTTATATCGTATAATCCCAAGTTCGTTATACATATATTTATTAGAAATGTTAAATAAAAGTTGGAGTTAGTAATAGTCTGTGTATTTTAGTCATATACAATAAATGGTACAAAGTTCAGCATAAGGTTATTTAACAATTAAAATTTACTTATGAAACTTAGTTTTATTCCCGTAATGTAGTAACATAGTGTCTATTTTAGGCATACATAATAGATGGTACAAAGTCAGCATAAATTTATTGAACAATTAAAATTTGCTTATGAAACTTAGTTATATTTCCATAATGTAGTAATAATATTTTCGTTTTAAACATGTATTATAAATGGTACAAAGTCAGCATAAAATTATTTAACAATAAAAATTTGATAATGAATCTTAGTTATATTCTCGTAATGTAGTGTAGTACAATCTGTGTGTTTTAGTAGATCACAATAAATAGTACAAAAGTCACAATAGACTTATTTGACAATAAAAGAGTTTTTAATAAAACTTAGTTATATTTCAGTACTGTAATATCTATTTTAGAGATACACAATAAATAGTGCTACGTTAGAATAAATTTACTTAGCAATTAAACATTTTGATTATGCAACTTAGTTACATTTCTGTATCGATATAATAATGTTTGTTTTATATTTACACAGTAAAAGGTTCAAAGTTAGTATACAATTATTTAAGAATTAGAATTGACTTATGAAATTCAGTTATATTTCCGTATCGTAATAATCATCTGTTAATTTTAAACATTCAAAACAAATAGAACAAAGTCAAAGTAAACTTAAAATGTTTAACGGAAGTTATATTTTCGCTTCTTTAAAGATAAAAACAAAACCGATTGGCGATAGTTCGTTTTTCAATGTCAGTTTGTTTATAATCTTGTTTTTTCAATAATTTGCCCAAGAATAAACAAGTTACGGATGAAACTTAATTAAAAAAACAATAGAGAGATTGAAATATATGGCTAATCAAATGTTAGTATATAAACCTTTTTTTCACTAATATGAGTTGGATATAAAATTGTAAATAATTTTCTTTTAGAAAATATATAATTTTATCGTATTAGATTTTGAAGATTTTGAAAAAAGTCGAGAAACTGTTTAAAAATGGATGTTTAAAGACTACCCGTAGCATTAACACTAAATACGAAAATGGATACGAAAAGACTACCCGTAGCATTAACACTAAAAACGAAAAAGAATAAATCAAAGGCTTTGAATAAAAAATATAGCCAAGGTCCGAATTTCAACCGTCTTAAAAAATTTAGCTCAAAAGATACCTAATATATTAATATATTAAATCTTGGAGAGCTTTGAGATTCGAGTCTTTATTAAGCTGTTATAGTTGGCACCGAATTAGTAATCAGTGCTGAACACTTCTGTATCTTTAGTTTCGAAGCACAGAAACGATATCTTTGATCTGAGTATTGAATTTTACTTTTGATCCTAAAAACTTGGTATATGTATACACACATACATATATATATATATATATATATATATATATATATATATATATATGTGAGTGTGTGTATATATATATATATATATATATATATATATATATATATATATCTAAATATATACAAATATAATTGGCATGGCAGCCATTTCTATACGTTTATATATACTCTAATATCGGCTGTATATCTCGGATCTCGTTGAGGAATAAAACTCTGAAGCGGTTTAAGAACTAAAATGAATCACTTCTATCCTTTATATCATACATATTACTCACATTCTTCATATTAAACTGCTATCGTTTTACTTAATACAATTGCAGAATATGGTTTCATAAGTTCTATATCATCTTCAACTGACAGCTTAAATTGCTAAGTACATTGCACCTTCAAAATGAAAAAGTCCTAACTCAGAAAATGGGAAACTGAATTTATTGAGTTGGAAGTTTCAGAAAAAGAACCTGTAGATTATAAAATTTATGGAACACGGATGATAAAACTTTAAACGCTTTTCAAGTTATGGTTTTTGAATTGGGTCACTTTCCTTCTGGAAGTGCGATATATATATATATATATATATATATATATATATATATATATAGATGTGTGTGTGTGTGTGTGTGTGTGTGAATATATATATACAGATGTTTTTCTTACAGACCGCTTCACGTAGAAACTTGAAATGTAGCTTAGTAATAACTTAGTAAAACCCGCACATCGCAATAGTAACACTCAAAAAATATTTATATAGTTTTTGGAATTTTTTCATAATTTGAGGTAGTATATTTTTAGATCTACATTGAAAAATTTGAAAAGAAGTATGTCTTTCCGTTTTAGAAATAAACTACTTAACTTGAATTATGAAAAGAAATAAGAAACAGTCTAGAACAAGTACAACATGCACCACGAGGGCTCTATAAACATTTAGGAACCTGTAAGCAATTAAGAACATAGTATTTCTGTTAAACTATTTACAAATATTAAGTTTTCACAATGAAAATATATCGACTACTTTACTTTTCACAGGCATAAAGACACGGTGCACGTTTCAAAAATTATATGATCTATAATCCCTAAAGTTTTCCTACGACCTTTATGTAGGCTTTTAAAATCCATATTTCCTATAATTTTGGTTCCAGTAGTTTCAGAAATAAGAGGCGGGGGACATATTTTTTTAATATTTTTCAGTATACCTTTCAAAATATATTATTTAAAGTTAGGAAAAAATATATCAAGACGGTTATTATTAGCCCTTTACGTGCATGTCTTAATGTGTATGTACTTATGTATGCGAGTTAGAAGTTATATTTCTTTGGCACAATACAAGAATAACTTTATTTAGTACGCATATAATTATTAGAAATAAAATAATAACAGGACTAGTGCGTGATGATAAAAACGGTTGGTAAAATCTGAATTCCATCAAATAATTGAATTTTAAATAATTTGTAATTTATAATGCAAATAAAAACATACGGAATTGTCGTTTTGTTGCATAGTGCGCCCGCATCGTAAAATTTCACTCCCAATATTTTATCATAACGCGCCTAAAGAATTATAACTTCAAAAATTGTGTACTTCATTTGCCCCTGAAATTTACATATAAAAATATTTTTGAGTGTTTGCTATTGAGATATGTGTGGTTTAATATGTTTTATTACTGGGTCAAGTTTAAGTTTATGTAAATGTGTCGTAAAATATGTCATAGTTTTTGACGTATTTACGATAATATATATATATATATATATATATATATATATATATATATATATATATATACATATTTATATATATATATATATACATATTTATATATATATATATATATATATATATATATATATATCCCCTGTATCTAATTATATTAGATAAACTCACATTTTGTCGGTTTTTTTGTTTAATACTTCTTCTGACAGCGAAATCGTAGAACTTCAAAGATGCTTACTGGCACTTTTCGTAGCTTCATCTGCTTTCAATAGTTAGGCCGCAAAAATATTGAATGTTTTGGAGAGACGAGAATACACAGTATATTCTCTCTCGTGGAGGCAGTTTGCAACCTAATAATGTTATAGTAAATGTAAATACAAATATTAAAATTATATTGCATACCTTCCGCAACAACGTTTTGACCGAAAATTATTCGTTACCTTCGACTTAAACTAATGATTTGGTATGCTGAAGAGTTATAAGTACAAACTATTTTAGAATAAAACATATTTTACGTACTTCAGGACGCATCGTCAAAGTCCTGTTAGATATAAATTACACTGTATCCTTTGAAATACGTTTACTGGGCAATTTAATGAAGTTACTTAATTTACACTTTTTACTTTTTAGCGTTGTAGCATTCATTAATCTTTACAGTTATGTTTATTTTTTTAAAGAAGATAGCGATTTTTACGCATTCTTTATTTCGTAATCCTACTTGATTATGTCAATGTTATCTATTGGCTTTTAGATTAGCGTAACCTGTAATCTGCAGAAGCCTGTAATCTTTTTTTTTCTAAACCGGATAAAATTAACGACTGAACTAAACCATTAATGTTAGCTCCTCAAAACGTAATTTATCTATTCGTTGTCACGGATTATTTTCTAGAAATCTCATAGTCTGTTTATTCTTAAATGTAATAATACTTTTTATGGTTGTATATCATAAAAAGTATTATTACGGAAACTTTGTCAGACCACATATGTCCATCCGTCTGTATGTCATAGCCATTTTTCTTAGAAACCGTTAAGCTATGAATGTTGGAATTTGGCCTGGTTATAAAATATATTAATTCTCATATATCTCAGAAGTTAACATTAAAACTATTTATATAGAAATATTCAAGTGTTGGATATTCTTTATGAATATTTTTCATCACCAAATTAAAAAAAAAAATTTGAAACCTTTATGGTTTTTAAATTGTTTTTTTTCTTTTATGTATCATGTGAGCAAGTTATAAGGGTTCTAAAACTATTAGAATTTTATGTAAGATAATTTTGAGATATTTCTGAGAACATTTACAAAAGCATTTTATATCCTTTTTCTCCCCATCTTATAAACGGCCAACGTTAAAATTATGAAAGAATAATATTATTAGAGGAAAACTACAGCAATGATTTTAAATCAAATCGTTTTACAGAAATTCCGAAAGGTTTGCAATATTAACCTCTTTTTCGTTTATATCAATGTGCAATTGAAAGAAAGACAAGTACAAGATTCAATTTTTTAAAGGAAGGTGAGGTGTGTATAAAGTGAATTAGACACTAGTAGGTGGTTGCTAGTCTCCGTGTAAATAAATGCATCCCACGGTGGAGCATCTTTTAAAACAATTTCTGAAAATTATATTAAAGAAAGGAAACTTATTTTCATAATATTTTTGTGGAGGAAGTTCAACATTGGTGAGCACAGTAGACAGAGGAACACTTCTGGGCACGTGTACTCGGTGAATACATCGCAACAAATTTATTATCTACAGATAAAAATTATGTACAATTACAAAGAGGTTCATATTATGTTAAACGGATACTTGGAATATCGCCTAAGATATAGTTAGTCCATACTCAGGAAAGTATAGTAACATATAGAGGATACAGTTAGTCATGTACAGAATAAGATAAGGTCAGAAGTTTTCTAAACAAGTCAGCGCGTGTCAGGAATTGTTTTGCTGGAGCATCAGAGCAATGGCCTATTATCAGTATTAATCGTTTGCCTCATACTCCGTGTTAGTTTATTAATCAAAACAATATCGCTAATAAAGTATGGCGCTCGCGCATACAAAATAACGATTAAAATTTCCCAAGCACTGAGTCATACTGCTTTTTTTAAATCACTACACTGTGCGAATGAGTTTTGGCAGGAACTCGACTAATTATCGTCGGATTGCTGTTATCGTCTGTTACAGTATATTGCCTGCCCGTTAAACAGTGGGCTAATAACTGGATAATGGGGTCATGTCGAATTTGCCGTCTCGAAAGAGTTCATCGGCCCGCACTCGGTTAAATTAACGCGCACCCACGTAGACATGTGTCTGCGTCCTGGAAACGTAGTTTATCTCTGTTACAGGGGAAGGTTTTTGATTGCATGTCAGACTAACTCTTTTTCGTCTCGACGTAGTGGTAGAACACTTCGAAGCATATTTTTTAATGGGAAATGGAATCCACTGTTTAGGTAGTGATATAGCATTTGGCTAGGTTAGAAACAATATATTAATAGTTAAAAAATGGTATATATAATAATTAAATACAATGTTACAAACATAAACATTTTTTGTGTGTTTTTTACTAAATCGATTTTCAACAAATAAATAAATAACAATTTTGTTAATTTATGGAATGTGTCACCGACTAATATATTGAAGTTATTGTTTCAACAACATACGTGTATCAATAAAAAAAACCTTCTTAGGGCACAGTCATTTGGAGTCCGCGCGAAACCAAATACAGCTTGATGATTGAACGTCTGCAAAGTATATTCCTACGATATCTCTACATGAGACACTATGGTTACTTTCCTTATTTATTTTCTTCTTGGTATGTTAGGTTTCCAGTCTTTGTAACTCAGATGAGATATTGTACTTATAAAATGTTATCCTTCATAGCTATTAGAAGGAAATCATTTTCCAACTGTTAGAAGGAAAAATTTTATCTCCCGTATTATAGTGAATTATAGTGGAGCTCTCTAATATATTTAAACTGCTCAACCGCTTGATCGGCGATCGCATCAAGGTGTGAATTGTTTATGAGTGAAAGTAAATTTGTTGTAATGTGTCGTTATTATATTTTACAATTTCTATATAATTATTTACAAAATTAAATTTTGTTAACCCGTAGTGTATAGATCTAAGTGTGTGGCAAATAAAGAAATAAATCAATACGTAGTTCTGCTGCTGCTGCTGTACGAAAGAAGTTGTGTAAAATATTTGAAAAATATATGCTCTTTACAACAATCGTTTATCATACAGCCTACGGACAATTTGGATTACTTTTGTTTACTTGCTCAACTAAGAGGTAACGATATAGTGTAGGGCACGTCTAATCACTTAATAATCCACCCGAGTTGTAGAACACATAACGTCGTTAAAGCGGATATGCGAGGAAGAAACAGATTAACCGTTCCAGCTTTATTTTTACGACTGTTTTAATCTGTAAGCTAATTTGAACATTAAATTCTATTTTCCACCTGTCATGATTGGACAAAATAACTAGTCAAAATATGTTTTCCCAGGACTTTATATAGAAATAATGAGTAAACAAATACGTTTATATATCTAGATATATGATGGGAAAAAGAAAGTATTTTTATTTTTGTAAAGAACTGAGCAATCAAAGAAGTTTTTTTTGTTATATTATATCATACTGATTTCATAAAGAAAATACTTATCCTACTGACACGAAACCTTCATCATCCTATAGTATATAGTGTCCAGTTATACATTGGGAGTATAGTACACTTTTGAAATATGTTGGTAAAAGCCATAATGGTTTAAGTGAAAGAAGTCGGAGTGTCTCGGGTGCTTTTTTTAGTTAAACTTTTAAACCATTAAAATAACGTTCGATAATATTGAATACAACGCAAAAATCTGTAAAAAAATTACCATTGTATATTGTTATTTTTAACAAAATGTTTATTATGACCCGTTTTCCGTCACACAATCGGACCATAGAAGTATTTTTCAGCTGGACAAACTACAACGTTATGGCTACACCAAAATAACTTTTGAAAAGTATGAAAGTTACAAAAAATTAAATATACACCTGTATATGGATAATTATTATAAATAGCATATAATAATAATTTTTTGTTATAAGATTGTGCTGAACGGTTCCGTACTCGATAAAGGTACAAAATAAATAACCGAAGCTTTGAGAATATTGCTAACGAATTAATAATATAAACAACTATACAAGGAAAGGGATTAAAACAAAATGAAGTCACAGTCTCTTTTTTGCTTGATCAAAGTTAAGACAGGCACTAATTTGTTAATGGTTAGTTCAGCCATAACAAAACTAATAATATTTCACGGATTGCAATTTAAGCTCAACTTAAAGCTATTAAATAATAATGAGAAAATCGCATTACAAAAAAATGCGTAAAAAACGTTATTTTATTTAAAAAAAAACTTGATAAATACGAGTAGAATGACAATGAAGGTTTCACACATTTCGGACATACTTTTCAGTATAAGTTTGAAGATATATTACCTGAAATTTTGAAAAAAATATAAAATTTATTGATTTGCCCATCGCATGGAATTTTAAAATGTTTTTTTAAGTATTTCATTTTTATCTCCAAAAATTTTCATATGAATATTTTTGAGTTTTGTAAAGGTTTCATTTTTCCTAACGAAGCATAGAATGCTAAATGTATATTGCAATATTTAATGTGTATTTAATTAACTTATCTACTCGCGAGTCCCCAATTACTAAAGGCTGACACGTAATACTGATAGATACCTGTAAATTGTACGCTATCCAGATTTAATAACTCAGCTTAGTCATGAACGAAAAGGATGACCCTAAAAACCATCGTTTTAAAGGTTTAAAAAAATATTTATTTAAATTGTGGTTTCAATTTTACCTTAAGGTTAGACTTTAATCTTGTAAAACTTTGAATTGGGCATAGCAATTTTTTTCAGCGATATGTAAAATCAATATAATCCAGAAGTTTTTGATAGAAATGTTACAGTTAATATTATAATCTAGAAGTTTTACATAGAAATGTTACATTATCTCAAACCACTAATTTAAACATTGTTTTTGTATCTAGAATTTTAAAAATGTTTAACAATTCTCAAAATTGACGACACGATTAACTGATATTTCCCGAAATTGTCATACATCGAAGGAATCCCCTAATTTTACTACCAGCATGGTATATAATCTTACCACTACTGTTACCAATTCATCAGTGTCTTATTGCCTCTACAAAGGATGTCATAGCAATTAGTAAAGATATGAGAGACATATATATATATATACATATATATATATATATATATATATATATATATATATATATATATTTGGTTGAAGATAAGTATTAATTCAGTATAAATTTTTGTACTAGAATACATCACATTGTTCTATGTGGTACTGGTGACAAACGCTGTTGATGTCTCGGACGGTCCATCGGATCAACGAATACATTATGAAAGAAATCCTTAGATTCTTTGACCGTATTATTAAAAAACACTGAGAACGTAGGGCGAGGCATTTTGTTGGGAAGGATCGGGAGGATAAGACCTCACGGTAGAAGGCCGGCAAGTTGTACCGACAAGGTTACAAACGCCCCACAAATTTCTGTCCATGATAACGTAATATTGGTGGAAGAACCCAAGTCTTGACACCGACCAATTTATTTTAAGACGGCACCTATCGTTGGGTATCACGATCTTCAGTAATGGGAGAAAGATTTAAAAAAATCATCTCAAGAAAAAAAGGTAAAGCAAATATTAGCGCATGTAATTTTTAGTTCCATAGAATATGTCACATTCGCATGGAAATTGTTTTCGTACATTAGAATTGTTTTTCATTTTCGAATATAAGACTTGAAAAAGATAAGTATGAGATGTTTATAGTAAAAGTTATCGTGGGAATCTCATAAGACCTTAAGTGATCATACTCAGAAATCATTAAAATCCATAAAGTATAAAATAAAGAAATTTGTGGAAAGGCTCCTATTACGGAAAAGATAGCTGGTTGGATTTTTTATTGCAATCCATTCCTGCGTGATGTTCGCTTTTACAACTGTTTTCACTACATTGATTCTATGTACTGTATTCATTATATTGACTCTGATTGTATTTTATTAGAGAAATATGATAAAACCAATGACTGAAATATAAAACCAGTGATGAAAATTTTGTAGCATTTTTGATTACCTATACTTTATATAAAGGAAAAATGATAATGTAAAACAGTATATGGGGAAGAAAAAAATTGCGGGTGACTGATACAAGTACTTATGTACAGCGGTGGTCAACCCTTTGGAATATTATTTTTGATTTTTTAATATTTTTATACGAGTGTTGGGAAAAATTCAAGGAAAAGGATTCGAAATATTTTAAAAGTTCTTTTCAATAACTTACAATTTATGTACCTCAGATAATACGTAAGATGAATTTTGACGATTTTTTTAAAACTTTTGAACTGACACCATCTTGAAACTACAAGACTAGTTTGGCCTGTCTATGGTCTTAGACTAGATTTAGACCTACGCTATTTTTAAGTTTCAACATGATTGAATAAGAAATATGATATTCAGTGGACCTAAAAATATTAAACGAAACCCCAATAAGTGTATCTTCTCAACCCACGGATTCGCTTACCTAAATGCCATCCGACAATAAAATATTCCATTCACACGTACAAAATTTATTAACCCTCTTTCTGGCAAAGGAAGATCGTAATTGTAAAATATTATGTGTAATTTTTACCGCGGGTGAGCGTGCGCGCTAACGAGTACGTGCCAGCACCGTGAAAGTATGCAAGTGCAGCCGGAGAGGCCGAAATTAGGTACGTGTATATTCTCAAACTTCTCGTCTTCTAACACATTATCCGCTTTTGCCAACATTTGTGCATTTGGGCGCTCCGGTTCCGGAAAAGAACATGACTGAAATGAAAGACATTTTTCATTTCTTTCAAATAATCATGCGCCTTTTCGTTTAAATCGAACTTCTAATGTAGGTTCTCATGTCTAGCACTTCCGTTGTTCTAACTTCTAACGTAGCTTCTGATACATAGCACTTCCATTGTCCTAACATCCGGTATTTCCATTGTAGATCCTGACATTTAGCACTTCCATTGTAGCCCCTAACATTTGGTACTTCTATTGTAGCTCCTAATCTCTAAGTCATGGAATATTTATTATTTTAGGATTCCGTAGTGAACCGGGGACGACGATTCTTCCATGTGAGAAAGCTTCAGAGTTTCTGCACATTTAGATTTACGTGCATGAAAATGTGCAAGTCTGTTTAGATGCTGTAGGTACCTCTCCGTATATCAAAACCAGGGAAAACTTTTTTCACACCCCATGGAGTAAAACGTCGTCGGATAGAGCTTTTAAAATAATATTGCGGTTCCATTTATCATTTTTAGGGTTCACTAACTCAAAAGGAAAAACGGAACCTTGTAAGATCATTCACGTGCTATTTTTCTCAGAAACCGATTGACGTAGAAATTTGGCACAACAATAGAACACATTAACTCTGACTATGACTATATCTCAAAAATGTGGGTATCGTCTGATAGTGTTAATAATAAGGTCAACAAAAATATATATATTTTTTATTTCAGGTAGAATATCTTTACTGAAAAGTATGTTCTGCTTCTTATTTTCAAAACTACTGAATCTAACGTTATGAAAAATGTAGGGTTATTAAATTTACATTGCGAAAAATAAACATCCGTAAACATTATGTAAATTTTTATAAACGTCTAAATATCTATAGAAGCTCGTATTGTGAGTTCTAACCTTGCTTGACAGACAATTAACTTTTGGCTGGTTTTGGCGTCGTTTGCGAAACATCAAGTTTAAAATGAAATGCATTGTGAGCCCTCTTTATTTTCTCAACCATGCATAGATTTGGGAAATGCGAAAAATCTTAATTTGATTTGAAACTAAAAAAATTTTTGGTTAATTTACGTCAACAATTAAAGGATATATATATATATATATATATATATATATATATATATACATATATACATACATATATATATATATATATATATATATATATATATAATTGCTAAAAAAATTTCTTTGAAATGTAAGTTACTTACTTATCTTAATCGTATGATTATTGATGTAATTAAAATGGAAAATAAATAAGTTTGTATAAAAATAATTCATAATTATGAAATTAACATAAAAATTAACCTTTTTCATAAAGTTAATATGTTTCATTGTGTTATCACGTGCGATTGTAATGTTTCCCATTATAAAAGAAAAAAAGAGTAAGATAAGACTGCATACAAAATTTTTATTTGCTAATAATATAAACTGATAGTCAAAAACTTAACAAGGTTATTTTTTACTAATACATGAAACATAAAACGAAAAATAATACCCAATTTAAGTAAGTTTTGCAATTTTTCTAATCCTGCTATACGCATGACAAAAATATATATTTAAAAACTTCTCCGAAATATTTCGCATGCTATGTATCTGTAATATTTAAATAAAATATTAAATGAAAGAAAACGGAAAATGGAATAATTTTCATGTTGCAAAATGCAAGTTTACAGAGTGACAAACTTTAAACTAAGCACACATCGAGGCATATCGCATAAAAAATAAAGCGAACTAAAAGGCTCGCGCCCGAAAGGCTGCGAGAGGCAAAAGGAGTCGGCCCACCCCACCGCGCCTGCCGGCCGACAGCGGTATCCATTCTATCTATACAAAATACAGATAAAATTCGACTGGCAACTTGAAGGCGAGCTTTCAAAAGCTGCGCAACGCGCCTGTCCAAAGCTCAGTCCCTCATAAGCCTTCGCTCAGTGTCAAAGTGTGGTGCGTGCGTCCACTCGCATTCCAGTGCCTCGACCCTCCATATGAACCACTCCAGACATGGCCGCGTGCAAAATATGTGCCGGAGTGTAGTAAATCAATATAAATTAAATTAATATAATAATATTAAATCAATTATTTAATTAAATATACTACATTTAACCTACATATCGCACCGATATCAAGAAAATACGCAGAGCTAAAGAAGAAAGCTATTTCCTGAAATAAGGTACGGACTTTTCATATATGTTATCTGCAAATTTAAGTTAATGTAACTGTCTTTTTTATTTTTGAGCTTGCGAATTTAAATCAGTTATCGGAATTGGAAGGTATCACAAACAGTTTCATCAAGATATTTTATTGCGTATGTTACATTGCGTGTTCATTATTGCCAAATTGAGTAGTAATTGAATAAATATGTAATATTTTAAATTATGTATATATTTAAACATTTTGATCATTGGTATATAATATTTTTAGCGACGTTTTTTTCAGTAGACTATGGTTTTTAGGTTCGATTTCTTTAAAGCAAGTATTTCGTTTGATTATGGTCGAAATTGTTATCGTCACGGAATTAAGAAGACTTATTACTATATAGATTGAGGTAAAAATAATGATAATTATGGAGAGTACATATTTTGAAAATAAAATGTTACCAAAGTTAAACTTTAAAGTACCTATGTACTTTGCCAAATACTGTCGATAATAATTATTACACAGATCCATTTCTGCATTTATTATTCCGATCTACATAATTCTTGTATCTTATACATATTCGTACTTCATTACGCCGAGTATTTCTTTAATTTCATTTGTATGTGAAATACTTTCAATATTTAAGTATTTTATATTTTTCTATTGACCAAAAAAATAATACACTTGTAGACAATTTTAAGAGTTGTAGAAAATTTGCATGCGACGCTAAAGTACGGAAATATTCGATAAAACGTATTTTATTAAAATGTATAATATATGCATTTATGTTTATATAAAAAAGCAGAACGAAAATAATACGTGATTCAATTATAAACACACGTGTGTTTTGTTATCTGTTTTTATTTTAATTTAATTTCAAAATCGTTTTTGTTCTTTTCAAGTCGTTTAAATTAGTTATATACTCAGAGAATTAGGTTTCTTTAAGTAAGACGAGTGTGTGTAGTCGGTTCGAATTCGTTGGAGAGTTTTCCGTCTACGTTACATAAGGTAATCATTATTTTGGCTGTCTGGAAAACTTGAGAATGCGTGTGCGCTCATCTCTTCTACTTAGCCGCATTGAATTACATTGTATCTAAACGTCTACGTCCAGATACGTATTTTAATATGAAATAATATTCTATATCATGCAAGTTTTGGTAAACGAGTCGTTGACTTTATAGGTTTTTGTGCTTTTTCGCATAATTTTTTCGAGCAGGAATTTAAAAAGTAAGGTTCTTTATAATTTGATAATGTTTTTTTTTTAAAAATGCAAGTATGTAAAATTTATACATGAAATTGAAAAAATACAAATTGGCTTACTCCTTAACCATATATATTTAATTGAAATCAAATGAATGTCTTAAAATATAGAATCTTGCTTTCAAAACGCATAAAATAATGTTTTCCAGAGCAATTACACTTTAATCACCTTTATCATCGTTCCTATTTCTATAGGTTTGTAAATCCTATATAAGATCAAAAAATGTTGAAAAATCTATTTCATTCTTAATTGTTATGTCTCAAATTGTTAAAAGTGGTAAGAATGAAAGTTTTTTGGTTACAATTATGTAAAGTTTAATTAAGTGTGAATTAATGAATACAATTCATTTAGGTTTTAAATCTACAAAAATAGGGCATAAAACAAAAATTTATAATAATTATAAGTACTCGTATATGAAGTGGCGCACACATTTCTATATATATCTACATTTCTATACACAATAGCTTAGTAGCTTTGCGGACATATATGTGGTTCGTATTTAGAATATTTTATACCCTAGACAATATAAATACGGCATACTACTTCGATTTTTATTGCATACATTACTTGCGTCCATTATATATCGTGGAGTTTATTTTACGACACCATCCAAAGCAAAAATCCGATCTTCGAAACTCATATGTAATTACGTAGCATCATCATCAGCCTGTAACTATCCACTACTGGACATAGACCTTTCAATATATACTTATTTTGTCCTAATATATTTTTTCCTTAAAATATACACGCCATAATAATTTGTTAATCATCATCATGATGTTGATGATTACAAAATATTCTATCGACTTAAAATTTGAAACGATTATTTCAAAAGTTTTAGAAATACATATTTTGTTTTTATAAAATATGCAATAATAAAACAAAATGCCGAAAAGCGAATATATTTGTTTTTATTGCACGACACGTTTTTATTGAAGGTAAGGAAAATTAATTTATGAAAAAGTGGCAATGTGTCAAATCATGAATTCATGAAAAAAGTGCAGTTAACAAACATATGTTTTTGTGATATCATGCTCTCTATTTGCTTTTTTTTTTTCTCGATGGATAATAATAGAATTATAAATAACATGTAATAAATATGACGAAACATTAATCTCAAAAAATTTCAAATTGAGTTATGGTTTCAGCGATCAAAGAGTCGATATTATATGTTCGATAAAGAGTCGATATAGTGAGATAAGTATTATTTGGATAAGCAAAGATTTATGAACAAATGCTTCTGGTATTTCTAATTTTAAAATCGATATTAAAATTGTATTTGGTGTCTCACGCTTTAAACATTTTGAACAATTTTCATAATTCAATATGTTGGATCTAATCTCGTCGTTCGAAATTGGTACAAAATTGAGCATTTGTCTTTTTCTCGTCTAAAAATTAGAAATATATTTTAAGCTTTAATTATCTTTCTTAGTGTAAATTGTGCTCAGTATAAGTTTTATAAAAATGATTTAGCACGTTGCGAGATGAGTTAGAGCAATAACGTAAATTTATATCCCAAAAGATAATTTGTAAACATAGTCACGTCGTAAATTTTCCTTTATTGCTTGGGCCGTTAAGTTCAGTACAGACTACCAGTAAGAATTACAGTAGTAGTAGTAGTTGGTACAGACTAATAGAACCCATGACCAATAAAAACATATACGATGTGTTAGGCGGTAATTTCCCTTCCTCCCCATTTTTAAAAAAATCTATGGCTATAAACCTGTCAAATTTAAATTTCGACACTTGAATAAGTTTCGGTTTATTTTATTAAAGTCAATTTAGTTGAATTTAACTTTCAAAGAAAGCTTTATCGTGTGGCGTCACAGATGAAAAAATTAAATTAGATAAATAATCACAATATATTCTCAGATCCACTTAAATGAAAAAAAAACTGTTAAATACGAATTATTTAGGATTCTGTTTTCGTTTGCGAACAAAAGTTAGAACAATTTGCAGAATGAAAAGTGTGTATTCTGAATTAATTTTATGCGTGACTTATATGTTACAAATTTTTAAAGAAAATGCTTTTTAAAAAAGAAATTGTAGAAAAATGGCATTAATTTGTCAAAAATAAGACAATTTATTATAAAGTTTAGACTGCGCATATATGGAATGCAGTCGTTTAAATTTTTAAATCTCAACCATAAAATATAGTCTATGTATGTTTAATAAAATTGTGACGAGGACGTGTCAGTGGGCACATCACGGAAAAACTATTGCACAGATTTTAATGAGTATTTAACTCTAAAACGATATTTTTTAAATTTAAAAGCGCATTTATTTTTAATATACATTTTATTAATTTTACAGTTCTAATGATACTGTTATCATCATTATCTATCAGACACCAGGGCACTCTTTTGCGAGCACTTTAGAGAGAAATGTTAGAAGATTTGGAAATATATAATTTAGTAAACTTATTCTCGAAGAAAGAGGACAAATATAAAAACGTGTCAAGTATAAGTGGAATTCGCACTATGAGGGTTCCGCACACGTTTAAGCATTTACAAACATTTAAGTGTACATTATATTCTTATTAAACTATTTACAAAATTTTTTAATTTTTTAAAACGAAAATATAATGGCTACTATATCTTTCACAGGCGTGTATTTAAAAAATATTATTCATATGTGACAGAGATTTTAATTTATTTGGGTATGTTAACATGTGCGGCATAAATGGATTTATTTTTAGGCTTTTTTCTTGATCGCGTTGACTTACAAGCTTCATTTTGCTAAAGTTTCGAGGGACCGTACACGCATGTATTTAGTATTTATACTTGATACCTCAGCCGGTAACTGAGAAAAAGGGTCTCAATAGAACGATAGATTTCCGTTTTAGATACGGGACCCTGAAAACGAATATAATAATCGAATGTGTAATCGATTTTTTAGCAAATGGCCAACCACAATAATACGGTTCTAAATGTTTTATTATAATCTAAGGATTTGGAAATAATTCTTTTCCAAAAGAGAAAAGAAATTAATAATCCCCTTTCTATTTGGGAATACCAATATCATCTTAATTTGAATAATACCAGGCGTTACGAGCTCGGAAGCGTGCATATAATTTTGTAATAAAACGATAAGATCCAGCCGTACGAGCCCGATTGGGACACAGATAAAACGTGTGAAATATGGCCGTGGAAGTCGACGAGTCTAGTTTAGATTTATTCCAGCGTCTTCTTTTTTTGTATTCCACGGGAAGTGCAGAAAAATTGTTTAGTGAACGATCTTGGAGAAAAGTAATCGGCGATACAACCTGGTTTGACGGGGACTGTTGCCTTACCTGTTTAAATGTTAACGAAAATTTTCGTAGAAAATCGCTCAAAACGTAAAAGAAATAATAAAGGTAGATTTTAAAATAGGTTACATTTTTTATTAATACACTGGAATAATTTTTATTAACACCTTGGAACACCACGGTTCGTATCTCCTTTTTTACATTGGCTAATCTACTTCTTTTACACGTATAATAATTTTATCGGTTAATATTTTATAACAGTAACAACATTTAATTTTACAATTTCGTAGCTTAATAGAATTCATTAATATATGTAATACTGCTATTAGGATGAATAATTATTTAGATTTTTTAAAAATTTGCTTTTATGTGGGTACGAAATCCAGGACTCATTCATAATTTAGATATCAGTTTCATAGGGTTTTGTAAATTACATAGTCATAACAGCTTTTACATTTATAACTTCAAAGGAAAAGAAACGAAATCCTTATTAGACCACTCAAGTGTTCATCCGTCCATCTGTCTCAGCTGTTTTTCTTCAGAAAGAATGTGAGGTCGAAAGTTGAGATTTGACGTAGTTATAAAGTAATCTTAATAACAATAAAAAATATAGCAATTTTAGAGGACGAAAATTAAATATCCTATTTTTTTTAATTTCATATGTTGTGCGCATACAAATTGAAAGGATTCAAACGTATGTTTCTGAATTTTACGTGAGGTAAATTCACTTTTATTCTAAAGATAATTAATTCTAAAAATATTTCTGAAACTGTCTATGAAAAATATGTTGCCCGCTCTCATCTTCAGAACTGTTAAGTCGAAATTATGAAAAAGATATAATTATTAGAAGTTTTCTTAAAGTTTGCTAGAATAACATAGCAAAAATATTTTTGAGAATTAAACAATATTTTGTCGCCTGTAAAAGATACCTTGGACAACATGATAAATAATAATATAAATATTTTCATTCAAGCTGTAGTGATCTTGAATGTCTATACGTGCCCGAGCGTATAAAAAAACCCCGTAGTGTGAGTTCCACTCGAATTTAACAGCTTTTTTATTAAATATAGTAAAGAATTCCATAGATTTACATTTGATCATAGTGAGATTGCAACATTGAACTATGTTGCAATCTCACTATGTATTACACCAACTTTGTATGTTATAAAATTAAATATTAATGCAAAGTTAGATATTACATTAAAACTAGAAATTTTGTAAGTTAATAACGTCTGTGTTGTAAAAATTGAAATAATTAAATATTCCAATGTACTCTAATGCATGTGAGGAACGCCAGAATACCAGGAGAATTAATACTTTATAATGCCTTTTTGTCTCTATAAATATTGCATTTAGACCGACGGTCCTGGATACCGCATCCTTCATGAGGGTCATATGACGTGTGACGTTCTGTCACTGCTGGTTATATTGTCTGGGTGGGAGGTATATATCGAAAGTAAATAGAGTTTGACAGAGAGAATTACAGTTTCAGTATATTTTATGGCAAACAAAATAACCCAAAACTGTAAGACATACTTTAATTAAAACAAATTCAACTTTTTCTGTTACCGCTACTTGCCTCACCCTGCATACTTCAAATATGGTCAGTTCTATATTCTTGTTGGCTTCATCTTAAGCTTTTTAAGGTGCCTGATGGATCCAAATTTGATTTGCCAACTGAGCGAGATTATTCGTTTCTTCGTTACCGCCAAATCTATAAATGTTGTATACGCATAATATTTGCAAAGATTATGTAAAATTGTAACTCAAAACCGAACCCAAATTCAATTTTGGAAAATGAAAAATCCTAGGGGCTCTAATATAGGTAAAAGTGGTAATGATAAAATCATGTGATATGTCTTTGAAAAGAGCGTTTAGCTAGATTTCCGTAGGTAGGTAGCGCGGGAACTTAGTATAAATTACCAATTTCTCTTTTGCAATTTGATTAATTTTCTGTGTTTCTTTCATCTCTACCTTCAATTGTTCCTCTCTTCTGAATGAAATGAGCAAAAAATGAAGAAATATGTATAGTAACCCCTTCTGTAAAGAAATATGTATAGTAACCCCTTCCGTAAAGAAATATGTATAGTAACCCCTTCTGTAAAGAAATTTGTATAGTAACCCCTTCTGTAAAGAAATATGTATAGTAACCCCTTCTGTAACGAAATATTACAATTTAGAAAATAATTTAATTTTTATGTTTCATGTCGTTTAGGATAAATCGTTTTCCAACTGCCTGTCGTAGTGAGAAATATATTTACATGATGAAGAATAATAATTAATATTTTGTAAATAGTATAATTAAAATACTTTGTAGTATAATTAAATACTATGTACCCTCAAATATATAAAATTGTATTGCTCTAATTTAATAGTTTTTTCCATTGTATTGTACTTATAACACAATAAAAAAAAACCCTTTAGTACCACTCTATCAAGCTACCACGTTTTGTAATAACGAATTTGCCTTATCTATGTATAGAATAAATAAGTATACATATCGATTTTGCGTAGATCCTTTCTCCTGTCGCGTTTTTCAATAGATCATAAAACTGTCGGGGTTTTTTTGATAGATTATAAAACATTTCAGCAAAGTATGGAAATCTCTATAGCTCCAATTACTTTCCCCGCATTTTCGCAAAATTTCCAGGATATGTGTAAATACATGTCTATTTTTTATGCCTATCTGATACAGTGGTACTTGTTTCAATGCTTTACGTGACAGTAACGTGTTATCACCGGACAGTGTTAGGATGATAGGCTATTTGACTACATTGTGCCTCATTTTACTAAAATATATACGTCGTAATATTCTGCAAATGGTAAATATACACATAAATAACAAAACTAGCGAGTTCTGAAACGACGAAGATCTGAAATATGGTAAATATAAATATAAGTAAGTTGTAAAATACCACACGACCGTATTTTACTCCATATTTATTGATTTTAGTATTCAATAGTTTCACGGTTATTCGAAAATATGAAGCCTTTGTGAATAGTAGTAAATTCTCGTAACTGTTACCAAAAATATCTATTATAGTAATGGGGATTGTGCTGAGATTATTACCAGTTACCTTTACTCATAGACATGTTTTTATATATCATACGAGTATTTGTAACATATCTGCTTGGAATATTTATTTATCTACTGCCTTTTACTCGCAGCTTTGCTCGCGTGGTTATAGTTACAAACTTATAAGGCGCAATTAAAACACGCAGCACCATCTAGAATTATTAAGAGAAATTGAGTACTAAGTTTTTATTTTCATGATTTTATGATACTTTCAACAGACAATGAAAATAAAAGTATTTCATTCTAAATTAGGGATTAAAGGGAGCGATTCTGTTGCTTCGTTACATTGTGTGCGTTTTAAAACATCACGTTGGCTTGTTGCTAATGACATTGCCTCATTACTCCGTTTGTGTATTTTTTAGTTTCAAATAAGAATTTTTTCAAACAATCAAGATTTTCCGATATAAAGAGTAGACTATATTATTTTTCAAACCACTAACTATCTCTTTACAAACATTTTCTAGATATGCTGCTTTCTTGCAAGGTGAAAGAATGACAAACAAATACATTTTTACATTTATATTAGGATAAGATTTCATCAGATTAAATGTAGCCTATATTATTTTTCTGTCCACTAAATATTTCTGTGCAAAAGATTTATGTCGAACCGTTGCTTCTTTGAGATATAGAAGAAGGAAAAATGAACTCAGTTTTGCACATATAATATTGATTGGGTTAAAAATCTGTTAAGTATGAGTAAAAATTGCGCTATGGCGGGTTTCCCATACACATAGAAATTTAAACATTTTTGGGTACGTAGTAAGTTATTTAAAGTATTATAAATATTTATAATAATTTTTAGCCATTTAGATGTATAACCCAATATTTCTTTCGCAGTCATAAAAATTTGATTTAAAAAAACAAAAAGTTTGAAACCCGATTTGTCCTTTCGCAAATTACCTTGAATCTCTTAATTATTGCAAACTATAAAGGTCAATACACTCTAGTACCATACAAAGTTTTCTATATTAAACGTACTTTGAGAAAAAAACGGATACGACGGGTGGACAGGCGGACGGACACACGACAAACGCTACGTTTCGTTTTTTATAGTTCTGTTTTTTCCTCTTAAGGTGCGGAACCTGAAAAATTATAAAACCACTTGCAAATGTTATAAAATCTTTATTAAAAGACGCGAGTATTTTATACAAAATTTTCTCAATCTTCTAAAAATTTGGATTTTGCCCACTTAGCATTTTAATAATATCATAAAAGTTACCTATCGATTTAACTGAGATCAACAAATAATAAAAGTTTATCTAATTTAATAAACAAGTTGTGTAGTTACAAAAGTAAGAACACAGCGAAGTTGAGATAAAATTAACATTTTAAACTAACTTAAGCCGTAAATCAACTGGATATCATAACCTAAAATTGTAAATTCAATATAGTGATAAATCAATCAACTAGACCTATCCTAAAGCGGCTTAGATAAACTAAAATATGTGAAATATTGAGTCAATTAAGTTTAAAAATTGCTAAAGTTTTCAATTAGTTACAGGCTTTATAGTAAAGTAATTGTTACTACAGTTGTAATTTACTTAATGTTATGTATAGTGAGGTTATTTTACGTTTAGTTACAGTAGAATTTAGCTAAAGTTGTAAATAAACGCGTAAAAGCGTGCGCAGGTTATTAAGGTTGTAAATAAACAAAGACGATTAAATAAAGAAGACATTTAGTGTTGTAAATTAAGGGGAGTTACTGATACGTAGTCTTATTGTATAATATATTAGAAATAGTGGTTAACTATAAGTACCACTAAACTCGTCAATAAAATGGTGAACTTATTGGAAGGTTCGTATACCGAGAGAGATTTTTAAAGATACTTGGGACACTTACTTTGGAACGAAATTGTTTAAATAAATTTAGGCTTTCTCATTATTCGTGTATAGAAACAAAAATTATAAATATTATATTACTTACAATGCAGTAACTTTGTATTATATTTTTTAAGAAATTTTTAAAACAATTCGGCTTATTTGCAATGAAAACATGCAAAAACTTTATTTTTTTAATGCTATTTTTATTATATTTACATCGATTTATATTAATTTATGTACTTGTCTTGTATCAAGTTTTTTTATAGCATGTCAAATACGAAACGAACTCGCAGCACGAGTCGAACTGATTCCATACACATTTAGGGATTTATAAACAGTTAAGGGTACATAGTATTCCTATTTAACTATTCATAAAAAAATATTTTCAATAATGTTAATATATCTCCTACTACATCTTTCACAGGTGCAAAACATATAATATATTTAAAAAATTAATAGATCTAGGATAATCATTATAAGTTTTCTACGATCTTGTAGTCAGATTTCACCAATTTTATTTTTCATGATTTTTTCTCTAGTGCTCGATTTCGGCATATGTTCCAGAATATTTTTTTAAATATGCAATTTCAAATTAATGAAAATATTTTTGGATTCCTCATAATAAGCCTTTTCAAATGATACCCCACATATAAAATTTAAAAGAAACTTTGAAGGAAAATATTTATTCCCTCTTTAATTCTTATATAAATATTTTTAAAGCGTAAGTGTAGTGTAAAATATGTGGGTTAGTAGGATATATAATATGCCAAATTTCACGTTTCTATGCCGCATAATTTCTGAGGTAATGGACTGTGATTGACAGACAGACAGACAAATTAGTGACTTCAGAAGGTTTATCCGTTTTACGTTTGAAGTGGGCAACTCAAAAAGTGTTTAATAGACTTAATCTCGCGTTTAGCGCAAAGCATTATTAAAGTTATTCCTGGCCTTAAATATAGATGTACAAATATTCGAAACGTATAATTGTTGAAGATTACATTATCGACGACTCTAAGAGACTCTACCATGAAAACAGTTACAAAGTTCAGATTTTTTCACTTTATCTTATTTTAGAGAATGTCGAGATAATCCGTGAAAAATAAATGGGACGTAATTTTTTTAAGTAAGCACAGAGTCTAGAAGACGTCCAGACATGCTTACATAACACTCTGGACTGGCGAAGGCCGCCCAGTAGACGATCCAGTGGATGTTTCGTGGAAGCCCTCAATTAAATAGAGACGTAGAGTGGTCCAGGGCGGGAGGCTGGGCGTCGATCGATCGAGGCGTCTCAGACTAGACACGTGCGCCTTTGGCGAGATGGCGTGATCGCCTTTCTGTATCTGGGGTTTTTCTCAGAGAATTGTAGTTGAAAAATTATAGGTTTATTAATGGACAAGATTTATAAAGAGGGATTTATGTTAGATTACTAAGAAAGTTTTTGAAACATATTGAAAAGTGGAAGTTACGATTAGAGATCATAGGTCAAGGGAACTTGTAAGGATATTTTCCTTATAGGTTTTCTAGCAGAGTAGTATGTTTTATTTCAACAAAAACTGGTATAGAACTATATAAATTGTATTTCGTGTATAATATAAATGATATTTTAGGTGAAAGGTAATTCTCGTGTTTCAACACGTGATATATGTTAAGAAAAGCCGATAGTTCTGTGGGGGTACGGTACATACGTTAAGTGACGAGAAATTTATGGACATTATGTTAGGTTTTTATCGAAGTTAGCATTATATACTTTCAGGAAAGCAATTAAAAGCAATAAAAAAAAATGATTATCTATATAAGATATCTTTTCATAAATGCTTAATATTGGTAGTATAATAGTAAAAGTTATTCACAATTCGAAAACATTTTTTCCTTATTTTGTCTTCTTTGATCAGTCAAAATTATTTTCAAAAATTTATTTTTGTTATTTTCAAGAAAATATTTTTAAAATAATTTTGTTATTTTCAAGAAAATATTGAGGTTATCAAAGTTCGATTTTCTGTCCTGTATGGAAATAAGATTTCTAGGATGCAGCGATGTAATTAAAGATTGCAACTGAAAACCATTCGACTATTTTAAACAATGTTAGAAACATCTTTAAGCTCTCTTCACAAGTATATTACTCGGGCTTTACTGAACTTAAACAAAAATATGCTAAAATGGGAACTTGAGTACATTTACGTATATATTAAAAAATATATAAGGTTGAGTTGAAATACATTTAAAAAAAAGACTGAATAAACACTTCGATAATAAAGGACAGATAAAAAAATTAAAAAAAGTTTTTATTATTGTCAGACTTACATATTTGCGCCGAATAAAATATGAGAAGCTGTGTATGTGATTAGTAAATTAAATTAAACTTAACATGTAAAAGTGTATTTTTTTATTAATATAAATTAATTTCTCAACGATTTGTCATAGAAAATTTGATCATTATTTTAGAAATTTTCGTATAAGACCGTCTTTTGCTCTTGGATGTAACAGAGCTTAATTTAATTAATATTGAACTCTCATACCGGAACCGATTTCTTTACTAACAGCTTCTCTGGTTTAAACCTTTATTTATGGTATAGTTGTACATGTATATGTAATTTCGCACGATATTTAAGACCAACCTTGTAGATATTTCTTTGGAGAAATTTACTTTACATTCATTCATTTATCTCATAAAGGAAACAAAGGTGTGACTCTTGAAATGTTGCATTTATGGAGCATTTCGTTTCGTTTATTATATTATAGAAACTTACGTAGTGCATAGAGATATATCTATCGCGAGACCCCATTTCATTAAACATCAGTGACAAAATGCCCTTAGTAAGCTACCCTTTACGAACTATCTCCACTGATCTTCACGAATGATTTTTTACGTAACACGTATAGAATTAAATTTGATATGTAATACATTAAATTATATTTGAATACTAAATTTCAACGCATGTATGTTGTTTTATGCACCGTGGTGTGTTGAGTTGATCACTGGCCCACGGCTTTTGAGAGCGTGCAGCATCGTATGATCCCGAGTTCGATTCCCTGTCACCCATCGAGAGTGACTGGATTGATGTTCCATAAAATACCTATAATACTTTAATTGTACTTTAATTTAACATCTATTCCATTCAGTCCGGTTTCAAATTTTAATAAGAAAGCTATTCCACATCGACCTAGCTCCATGCTATGCCGACCAGCAGCTGGTTTGATGGAAAATTATGGTCAAGACAGAATTTGGAAAAGCGAGCTCGCTTAAAAAGAATTGCAACAAAACTATTTACATTCTAGTTTCTGGACCTCTTAAAATCAGAGTTTTAAGTACATCTAAAACAATCTGTTAATTATATCGTTAATTTTCATCTTACTGCGTTTAAGTGAATAAATTATTTAAATGACATTTAAGTGTACGAAAGTACTAATGAACTGATTTTGGTAAAGTTATATTTACGAGTTGTATCTGTCGTGAGTCTATAAGTTATGATAATTGAATGAAGTGGTAACGAATTGTATATACAATATTAAAAGTCGTTTTCATAACTACAAACATTTTCAGTGCATTAAATGGGCCAGTTGAATGTCAAACAAATTCTCAATGTTTGAAATTTTTAATTTAAATTATGTAAAGCTGTAATTTTTTTTCTCTTCACTTATTAAAAAGAAGATACATCTTAAGATACTTCTTAGCACTTCTTACTTAGATTTTTTTAGACTTTTTATCATTTCAAAATAATTAAAAATAGCTAATCGTCTATATCGTATTCTAACTGGATTCATATTATTCCAAATCGAATCTTTTAATCATGTAAATATTTAGATTTTGCCTAATATAATATTTTAGTCTATCATATTTACAATACATTTTTTCCTCAGTAGATTGCATACGTCACGCTTGTCTGCTTCAAAGGTTACTAACGTATAATTGTATCGATTTGAGTCTTTCGATAATTTGATACACGATAACAATAATATTGTCTGGTCTTGATACTGACAGTTGATTATAAATTGCTCACCATATTTTCGAGTAGCCTATTCCTTTTTTCCCAATTAATTGGGGTATATATTTCAGTCTGTCTGGCCCCAAACCCTCTTCAGTGAGTACGCATCCCAACGGTTACGCGATACAATAAATAAATCGATCCCAACCGCTGGAGGGCAATTACATACAGCTAACACAAATATACATTCGTCTGGGCCAGTCCCTATTCACCATTCAAATTAATCATACGAACCAGAGGAGTGGCGGGCATGCAAAGCACGAAGGTTCCACCCCGCCGCTCACCCCACCCTCCCCTTTTGTCTGATGCCAAGTATCGTCTTCGAGCTCACATTGTGATGCTGTGTGTGGATAGCTTAGTACTTACGTAGCGAGATATAAAAATACGCACATTATGCGGGGACTTCAAAGTTTGCAAAGTACATAGAGAGCTTTTAAAAAGCTTTTATGTAAATGGCAGATTCTTAAATCGTGTAATGAAACTTATGATCGTATTTTATTTCGATGTCTATTCGGATTTTAGAGATACAAAGATTTTAAATTTAGGTAACTAAATGTTTTATATGTTATAGAGAAATATAAATACACAGGTAAAGCTAATTAAAGATGTGAACTCCATTACGACTGATTTTTGGCAATTGATTTCAGTCACATTTTAGAAATTGAAATTAATTTCAATATGTCTCTCAAAGGACTGTTCATTTCTTCCAGAAGGTTTATTTTAGTTTAAAAAATGAAATTTAAATTATTTTCATAAAATTTTTAATGAAATGTGTTTTTTTTTAATTTAAGGAATGATGCTGATATTTTAATGTGGAAGTAAAAGAGACTTTACCAACGTCATATGAAAAGTAGTTGTGTAAACTCATATTTATTAATGATACGCAATAAATTTATTAATTGATAGTAACCCATGGTACGTAAATATTCAGTATCGTACCAATAAAATACGTTCTTCTATCATTAATGACCCACGGTACATAAACATTCAGTATAGTAGCTGCTGCCCGCAGCTTGCCTTAGATTTCGATTAAGGCGACGGGACTATTTGTTCCTGTGACTTCGTTCGTGTGGAAACTTTAGAAATATTATTATGTTAATTGTATTATTAATATAAGTAACACCATCTGTTAAAATAAGCGTAAAATAAACTTCGTTACGTAAAGTGGGTTTGCATAGCATATCAAATTACCATATCTTCTTTTTAGTTGGTCGCTTGTGATGAAATATGGCCCCGTGTTACCACAGTCCAACAGAATTTATCAGTAAAAATTGTAATGAAATTCCTTTACCTTACCATCTGTGATAAGCGAACAAATAAATTTCCAAAACAATATTTTTGTTTTCTATTACTTTTGTTATGTTCCCTTAAATAATTCCTTTTGTACCTCTAATGTACAGACAGATCAATTCTACAGTTTTATTATATAACATATACACAGATATAGATAATAAAGTATGTAGTAACCAAATGTATGCAGCTACGTAAATCAACCCAATTATTTAAATTACAAATATTGACGACAAATTGAAATTTTAGACGAATTCGGGAAAGGAATTGAACTTACATCGAATAAAACAAAATATCGAAAAATTTTACACGTGGAGATGAACAACGACATCTGCCCTCATGCGTCTGCTCACAATTTGGTTGCTTGTTGAACCACCTATCGCTTCCGCGCCACTCCAAACTTCACCTCTGGCCGTGAGTAATTCACCAATTAAGTCCCGAGTTTCCAACTTCATTACGCGATTTAAAATAAATTACACTTAATTTTTATATTATTATACATAGTTACTATACATTGAATATATAGGTATTTGATATGATAGATATTTGAATGCGATATTTAAATTTTATTTATTAAATTTTAAATTGGTATATCTTTCGATTGTGTGAACCCAACGTGATGAAATATAGATTAAATATTACCTCACATTGGTTCCTCATCTTTTATAAAAATATACCGCTAGAACTGAGTTATTGGTTTTTACGCGATGGGTGCAAAAACAAACATCCAAATATGCAAACAGACAAAAATAAAAAGAAATTTATCCATTCCATTACTTATTTTTTTTCTTTATGAAATCATATTTGTTTTAGTTTTTTCTACTCAGAATAATGTGAACTATTTAGAGCAACGAGTCAAATTATGGACAAAATGTCATGTCAACACTAGCTCTTCTTATTAGTGGTATTTAATTTTAAAAATTGGATTTACGATAATTTTTAAGGTTTTTTTTAGGAGCAGTAATATATGAGGTAATATATGTATTGAAGCGTTTTTAAAGCAGAACTGATTTTTTTAAATGTTTAAATTTGAAAGCGATTATTTCGGAACCAATTCGTTTTTTTCACATTCATCAAAAATATTTAACGGTCATAATAATGGGAGGTTTCAGACATTTGAAGTCATGTTGCAAGTTAACATACAGGCTGTACGAAAGATTTATAAAATTTTCTTAAAGGCACTTGAAAAGTTCTTAATCTAAATATAAATAATTATACTTAATTTGTGTGCAGAAATATGTGTCAGAAAATCAGAGTCGACAACTCTTTTTGTAGATCGTCGATGATATGCTACGGTTATCCGCCATTGGCTATATGTTGTAAGTAATCCATCTGAAACACGCTATATTTATGTCAAAAAGTTCCGTTTTCCAAAGTGGTATTGACTTTATTCTACAGCTGGTTAGCGTGATAAAATCAATGGTAAATTTAACAATGGAACCTTGAAAATGATAAATTGAATTTCGCATTCAAACTCTTCATTTTGACAAAAACCAAATTATTATCATAACTTCTTCAGCTCTACCACTCTTCACGACCCTCGGTTTGCTGTGCGATTTGTTCATGGATGGACTCTTTTGCCTTTTACATTACTTTTGATTGCTTTCATATCATCCAGAATCTCATCCCATCATTTCTTTTAATCCTTTGATATTTCAATATGTCCCAGTCATAACCAGCGCTGAGACTTGATAAACGTCTCCATTTTTTCAATTAGTTCATATTATTCACCGTTTGCTTTAATCCTTCATTCATCATTGAGCCGTACATTTTTCGTAAAATATCTCAAACAGTTTTCGTTCAAAGATAATAACTTCTATGATTATTAGCCAGTGTCGTATTTGTTTAATTTGCCCTATGTTGTCCGTTGTTAGTTTCACATTTTGTAGCTTTTATTTTACTAAATAAATAAATCAAATATAGGTGGCTGATGTAATAAATAATAGCTACGACAGTTGAATAATAGTTCCGAATTTGTCTGCACAAAAAAAAAGAAAAAGACCATGACCGTAATTGGTTTTAATACTTTTACATAATCATTATTCACGGTTATTGATTGGTTAGTTCATTGGCGATATTACTAATACGTAAGTTATTTATCAACTTAGCACATAGTAATAGTCACATGTGGCTACAATGGTTTAGTTTGTTTATCTCAAAACTTGTCATTACAATATATAATTATTACCTGCATATTCTCTTAATTTACTCTCTGTTTTCTACATTTTCATGTTATCTACAATAGTTTTGTATATTATTTCAATGTAGTTATAATATTTAAAATGTGTCCGAACATTTGGAGTCGCTTCATTTAAATCGTTATTGTTTATTACTGTTATATCCTTAAATTTTGGTAAGAACACTATGCTATATGTTATGATAAATGTTGTGTGTCAATTGTATAAGTCATTTTTGTGTCAAACCTCAAAATTGGTTTCATCGCCGTATGAATCTATTTGTTTTGGTGTGACGTGTTGGAATGAAATAAAACAACAGCTTCAATGTAGCCGCACATAAAAAAATTAGTTTTCATTGCAGTCATAAATTTAAATAAAAATTCAACATAAATTTAAGCAGCGGTATCGATTAATTTCAACTCTCTTAATATAAGCAACATTGAAACAGAACAATCCATAAATATCGTGACGGCTGCTGACATAGATGTTAAGTTAACTACGAATCGCTAAAAGCGATTTGAACTTAAAACTTTGTCGTCGTGTTTATATGACCGCCTTACATAAGATTATTTTACGGAAAATCTCCTCTGACAAAATCGCGTCATCGCAATAAAAGTTTTGTACTTGAGCTTTTGAAGAATTGTCTTATGAAATTTGATTCGGAAAGTCTTCAATTTGAGTTTTCGGAAAGATTGATTGATATGGCTATTGGTTTTGTTTTCTATTTGAATCTAAGATATAGATTATGTTGGATAATATACATTTTAATCGCGGCTTATTCTTATAAAAAACTATTCTTATTAAAAATTTATAAGTCACAAGAAAATCATACTACATATCTTTATCCATTTATCGTCACCTGAAAGGTATCGACTCTGTACCTTTGGTGTAAAATTTGGTGATCTAGATTAAAAAAAAATACAACGTCTCTTTGAAGGTTTCTTATATTTCCCTTAGAGCTCTGAGTATGGGATAACCAGACAACGCAATGTTGGGTGTATAAGGTGGATGGACGCTTAGAATCCAGTTCAACCCTTGTTATTATTGAAGAGTTTATTTTCCGGTATGTGGTCTAGCGTTATCATGAAGAAAACAAACTCGGTCCTTTTAAATGCTAAGTTTGTTAGCTGGTTGTTCTAACTGCTGACAGTAAATTTCTGAATTCACCGTAAATCCTTCTGGAAGCAACTTTCAATAAACATTGACTTTGATATTTGACTTGGAGCTTTAATTCAATATAACAAAATAATCATTAAACAATTATTGTGAAGTTTTATTTATAAATAACCATTATTATGGTTTATTATAAAATAAACACTGCACATGCTTTTTTAATAATTATATAGAATTATAACATGAAAAAATCATACATATACAGGATAAATTAAAAGAACAGTATAGCTCTATACTATTTTCATAAATAGAGTAGGTACTTATACTAAGATATCTTTGCTTCGAAAGATGCCGTTACGTTTTATGATGCCCCGGCAGTATTTTAAAGAATGTTTGAGACCATTATTATATTGAAAAACGAACTCACTGCAATAACCAATCTGTAGATTATTTAACGTTGGCACCATGAAATCCTGCAACACATGTTTTTTAGCATTTTTTCGAGCATAAACGCGACGTATTATTCGAACAGTTCAAACTTGGATTTATCAAAGAATTAAATGAAACTACGTGATGTAGTATTATTTCTACTTTCTTTAAGTTTCTAGAGATGTTGTAATACAACGATACCTAGGTCGTGGTAAAGAACTTAAAGAAAGTAGAAATAGTACTACATCACGTAGTTTAATTTAATTATCACTAACCAGGGATATTTAAAGCTGACTTTTTCTTATTTTGTGACGAATTTTCTAAAGAAAGTGAATTGAAACTATAACGTCTTAATAAAATTAAAAAGTATATATACTAAACTATCTTTCGTTAAAAGTAATTAAATTTTTTTTTATATTATATTAAGTATCGTGGTATTATAGTGTTATTCATGTCTCAAAATATAACTTGCACGAAGGTAACAGAAGACGTTGAATTTTATAATTTTCAACGAATGTGTATCTTGTACGATTTTTACAAAAACATTGACATAAGAAAAGTTTACTTACAATTTCTTGGAATATTTTATAGGGTTCATAGAAAAACACAATATATATATATATATATATATAGAAAAGAGTAAATGTATTAAGACTATACATTTATACCTTATGGTTTCCATGGTTTTATAGCTACATCCGTGCATGAAAGCTCACACGGAGATTCTTCAATTAATATAATATACGATATATTTATAAAAATAAATTTGATATATTCACTAAAATAACAAGAGAATTCAGTATCTTATACAAAGCAATAGAGAAACAAATTGTAAAAACTTGTTAAAATATTAACGAATAATGAGATCCCTAATATTATTTGTATGAAAGAGCAGGGAGCTATCTCAATCATTCTCATAGAATATAATTAGCATTACTAAAGTGATATCACAATACAGTTTTGCCCTCGTCGTCTAAACGTCATTATTAAACGTTTATAAATGAGTCAATATTTAAGATTAGTCTTTAAAGTTTTAATTCCTTGTCAGCCTAAAAAAATAATTGAAGTGCCTATACAAATGCAATGGTATACAACAAAACTAAAAATATATGTGGTAAAAGTGAAACAAAATTGTCTAAAAATTATGAGTATTTTTGGCGTGCAAATGTTAAGAACTTTATTTGTATTTGATCATAGACGTAAAAATATTGCTGTAAATGGCGTACGTCTAATATTTTTTATCTATACCACATATACTTTAAAAATATTACAATCTACAAAGATTATTTATGGGTTGCCTTCTTTAAGTCGTTAAAAAGTTATATCTAACCAAAATGCATGAACACAAGGAAAAGTAAATATACATAAATGTATGAATATCTTCTATTATCTAAAATAAAAGTTAATCAAAATAAGCTCAGAAAGATTAGCACATATGACGTAAACACCCGAATCACGTCAAGTGCTTACATATATATAGACATAACTTATCGATTATTCTTTCAGTTGCCATAATTAGGTCCGTATATAAATTATAGAAACCACAGTAGTTATATAAATTATAGAAATACGAACAGTGTCTGTCTGTCTGGTATATATGTGGAATCGTTTAATCTTGATCGTCTGGATCAGACGGTTAAAATTACTTGTTTCGTTACATCATGTTACGCGTAGGGTTGAATGATCACGAAGGTCAAAGACAGTATTTATATAAAGTTATATAAATACGGACACTGTCTGTCTGTCTAGGTATATATGTCGAATCATTTACCCTATCGTCTAGACCAGAGGGTCAAGATTACTTGTCTTGTTACATCATGTTACGCGTAGGATTTAATGATCATGAAGAACAAAGTTCTCTGTTGGATAAAAATCGCGAGATCGATTATTCTTTCATTTGCTATAATTATACCCATATGCTTAGACATACTTGCATAAAGGCTATAGAAATACGGACTCTATCTGTCTGTTTATATAGGTCGAATCGTCTACTCCACCGTCTGGACTAGAGAGTCGAGTACTTATCTCGTTACGTCATGTTAACCCTATGGTTTAATGATCATGAAGGTCAAATTACTCTATTGGATAACAATTGTATAAATTGTAGGAGTTGATAAAGTTCCGTTAAATGTGTAGGATAACTTTGAATAACTAGGATTGAAATACGTTTTTTTATATTCAATTAATCCAGTTTTAAAACTATTTTTTTTAAAGATAATGGACAAAGTAACAATAGGAAAGTTTTGATCCATTGAAAAATTCAATTGATTTTAATAAAAAGAATTCGTTTTAATTCGGAAATCAATTCAAGAAAGTTACTCCAGAGGTTTAAAGTATATAACTTTAAATAAATTTAATTATAGTTCAAGTATTTTAATTTTAGAAAACAAACAAAAAGAACATTGCTTTTACATAGATATAACTGAAAATAAATTGGGTCTTAATGACATTAAGGGTAACTTTGGAAAAAAAAAAGATAATCCAAAGCATCCTTCAAGAAGCGTTTCGATATATTTTCTTTCCGAGCTGATCAGGTTATTCTGGTCTTTCGTGCTCTTATTTTGTAATTATTATTTCACAAGAATATTTCTCCTGTGTTTACAAGTTCGGAGCAGCCAAATTTCTCTAAAACTAAATTTCAAAACAAAACCTGTTGAATTTGTGTGAAACTGACGTGTAGTAAATACGTTTAAAAATTGTGGAATGTATATTAATTTAAAAGTCAATAAATAACTAGTCTATTCGATATGTTTATCCTCATTTCATTTACAATAGTTTCGTGTTATTACCGATTAGTTCATTATTATAATTGAAAATGTTTTTCATTTTGTTTTCCAGACATTCTAGACCGGTATCTGTTTATATTAGTCTAGCAATGCCACAGTAACAGAAGTATGCTTTAAATGTTTATTGTCATACGTTAAATCTAAAAGTAAAGAAACTGCGTTACTACTATATATCTTCTGTAATATTTAGATCCGTTACTTTTAGGAGTCAGGTTGAAATGAAATATATTTTCAAGCAGTTTTTCTTGAAGCATTTTGATATGAAGGTTGCGCAGATAACGGTTTCGTTTCATCTTTGAAATATTCAATATTCATGGAGTTTTTTGTTTACCTGGATTGTTTATGTTGTTAAGGAAAATGTAATAATGAGAAATAATGTATGCCGAACAACATTTTTGTATGTAACTTATTCAATAATTTATTTTTGAAAAATTCATTATCATTAAAAAATTACAATTTTATATAGTAAGAAAATGTGTAAAATAATTACGTTGCTGCTAGAAAATGGCGCTGTATTATTTTTGCGAAATGATTTCTGCAAAATAATACAGCGCCATTTTCTAGCAGAAACATAATTAGTGAGTAATTCTGTGGTATAACGTTATCCCTATGCTAGTTTAGATAGTATACCTACTTTCGCCACGTGAGAAAAAATAAATAAAAATTAATTAGTTCTCTGTAAAAGGCGAACTTAATTTGAATAAGAAATGTTCGTTAATAATTGCATGGAAATATAGATTTGAATGTGGATATTTCTCCAATAAATACTTATCAAATTATTCCTTCCAGGATTTGTTAATATTTTTTTATGTATGAATGTACCGCAAATATTATGGGGCTGAAAAAGCTATTGAAATAAAATTCATATAATTTTAAAAGTTCTTTTGAATGATGTAGAATTTGTTTACTCTCGTTGTATGGTTAATTTATGCAGTATTTTATTATACTTTGATCCCTGCTATTTTGAAGTTATTAAACCAAATTTAGATTTTATATTAAGCTATTTTTGTACCGAGATTTGATTTTGGTGTTTAGGAACCATGATGGAGATAAATTGAATTAATTGTGTTAAAAAAATATGAAAATTATCCAATGACCCCATTAATAGTTTCACATAGATATAAATTATTATTTAATAACAAAAATTTATTTTCCAATATTTTTTAATTATTCAATAATCAAAAACTTAATCAAAATAGTTTATCTCTAGCTTTGGACTAATCTTGCATAATGATTTAATATATTGACATTATGTATCGATTTAGTTAAATATAAGAAATAATATAAATTTTATATATATTTTTAGGTATTTTTTGGTTTTGAAATTTTTATTTTCATTTAAATAAATTTATTCATGCGAAAACAAAAATAACACGTAGACGTAGAAACAACTAATCATTAAAATTCACTTCAAATCCACTTTGTATCGATATAAAAGATTTATTTACGGTACGAGTTTCAACAATTTTAAATCTAAAATAAAAATTGAAAATTTCCAACAAAATTATGCTTGTTCAAAATTTCGTGTCTTAAAATATATAAAACTGAAAAAAAATTAATACAAAGACTAGAGTTCTCATTGTAAAGATAACGAGAGGACATTTTCAGATACCGTCCCAAAAAGTGGGCCCATCTTAATGTAAGGATTTTATCACGACAGTCTAAGAGCCTTATAAGAGTTCGTATAAAGTCCAAATAAAAGGAAGATGTTAACTGGAATTCACAGTACACTTGAAATATTCGTAGCAGTGCAGCAGCATTCTCGTAGCAGTGTAGAACTTAAGATCAAGCTTAAGCACAACTAGTTAGAATAGGCACTCAACACTAACTCCATCTACCGCTGTTTATTTCTCCGTCGTCTGTATGTCTCAGTAAGTAGGTCATCTCGTCTGCCACGCCAGACGCTCACTGCCTAACTGCCTGTCATTAGTGGGTGATGATGTCATCATTTTAATATGCGAGTCTGCTCTGAGCAGAGATTGGGTTAAATGGCTGAATAAATTCATATTATGCTATTGTTGTAATATATATATAGGTCCAACGTGTATGTGAAATATGTTGATTATATTTTTTTTGGATATTTAGCTACATTGATACAATTATTCAGATTTTTTTACTCACAGGGGATGATTAGACAAAAATATCTAATGTAATCTAGAATACAATATACAGACATATGTTAACAGAAAATGACTACCATAGAAAAACTATAATGATTTCAAACGTTATTTATTTATAAATGGCTAGTTAGAGCTATTTGCCTCAAAAGGAAAAAATATCCCTTATAATATCACTCAGGTATCCGTCCGTCTGTATGTCTGCCCCTCTGTTACAGCTGTTTTTTTAAACACCGATTGAGATAGAAATTCAAAATGTGACGTAGTGATAAAACGTATTGACCCATATATAATTTAATAGCATATATTTCTAATGTATGCGAATGTTTATATAAACATTTTAGAGGGGACAAATAAAGCAATCGAATTCTTTTCTATTTCATATATCTTATATCGATGAAGAGCAAACGTTATAGCGATTTCATTATTATTTTTCAGAATCTTACGTAAGATAAATTTAGACATATTGCTGAAAATATCCCTTCCCTCACTAATTTTAACTCATTCTCATATATTGGTATTGGATATAAACTATTACCATAAAAATCCGTCCAGTAGATTTTGCGTGATTAACGAACAAATTAACGTACAGATATACAGGTAAAAAATCCGAAAACAGGTTTTCTGGCTTCTCTTATCATTCTTTACACTAAGTCATTCACACTTTTTAACATCTCCCATAAATAGTAATGATTCTCTCATAGTTTTTGAGAAATTCACAATATATTTACGCATATAAAAGAAATAATAGCTAACGTATTTAAATTCTGCATTATAATATTAATATTTGTAACAGTAGTTTAATGGGAATATCCTGTACATTTAGTGTACATAATATTTCTTTTAAACTATATACCTTTCGTACGTAATTAGTTTTATTTTTTACTTCTTTTTCTATTGTTATAATTACAAATCCGGATGCAATAATGCAGTATCGAAGCGAATCGTGTGAGCCATACTCGTTTCGTTACTCCAATCGTTGTGATATTCTTATCAATACGAAATCCTACGCGTAACATGATGTAAAAATTTGTACCCTATTTGAGAAAAAGACAGCAATAGGGCCTTGAGTAAAATTACGTGTTTGATGGATTATTTTTATAAACTTTTGTTAAGTAAAAGATGCCGCCGTAAATAAGGAAAAAAAACTATATTTTTAAACGTTTAAAAAAAGTACTGTGTTCAAAGTATTTTGATAGGCAGCCGAAAATCTTTTCAAAAAATGTTACAAATGGTATTTCCCATACCTAATGTATCACTCCTTAGGAAATTCAAAAGTCTGAGTTGTACGCGAATATGGTAGTGTATTATTTGGTTTTCGTGGAATTTATGAACGTATCGGATTAGTATCCAGGAAGGTGAAGAATGATTCAGTGGAAGTAAGAGAAAAAGGGTGTCTTACAGGAAATATGAGTAGGTAAACGTACGTATGTATGTGTGATTTAAAAATCTTATAAAATCTGAAGTGTGCTTCCTATAAAAACAGATAGAGAGAAACTAGGAGTCAGAAGACTATAGAAAACCTGTTAAGCACGAGTGGAACTCGCTCTACGACGTTTCCGTACACACTTAGGCATTTACAAACATTTAATAGCACATAATATTGCCATTAAACTATTTACAAAATTTAAATTTTTTAGACCGAAAATATATTTTTATAGCACATTTTTTACAGGCGCATATTTAAAAAAAATATTTTGTTTGTGTTATAACTACAAATTAACGACTTTCGGATTTTTCCTTTTACTTTTATGAGATCTTGCTTCTCGTAAAATTTCATGGATCTAGAGCTACGGGAAGGGTTTTGATTTATTTGCGAGTATCAAAATATGCAGCATAAATGGCCGTATTTTAGGTTTATTCTTGGTTGTGTTGACTTAGAAGTTTGATTGTTTTACAGCTCCAAAGGACTGTAGATCTAAGTATTTGATGTTAATTGCTTAGACCTAGGTATTTGATATTAATCAACTTGATACTTCCACGCGTTCTTAAGAAAAAGGGTCTCGATAGACAGACAGACCGATAGACAGACATCGAAATGATCATATAAAGGTTCCTTTTTTCCTAAAATCCATTTTTCCTTTAACCTTTTTTATAAGGTTAGACAAGTCATTGATATTAATTTATAAAGGTTTCTGTAAGTTCTTAAAAAGCCCTATAAAAGATATTTTGGACTAACATATAGGACAACTTATATATATATATATATATATATATATATATATATATATATATATATATATGTATATATATATATATATATATATATATATATATATATATATATATATAAATACGTACATTCTTAAGGATATGCTGAATGGCGTTTCTGCTGTTTGACTTTAGTATATAACCTTTTATGAAATCGTCAAATTATAGTAAACTTGTAAATGCGAAAGTGAGTATGTCTGTAAATCGGCGTGCTACATCTTATCGGCTCAATCACTAAAACCGATTTTATATAAATGTGGCAGAAATATAAAATTTGTCATGCGATGAAGGTTCCTTATAAGCTATGTCACCATAAATTCAATATGGCAAATGCATCAAAATGGCCGAGATATTTTTATTAATGACGTGCGATGTCATTAATAAAAATATCCTCCCTTCGTCCGCACTTCGTATGGATATTGAATGAAAGGGATAGACGAACAGAATACAAAAATGTATTATTTACTCGACTGTGAATAAAAACACAATAATCGTTAGTGCATACATTTCCAATTTTTAATATCGTTAAAATGACTTAAATCTTTTTATTCTTACCACACGATTTTATAATTTAAAAATATTCTATATAATATATCTATTCTTACTACACGATTTTATAATTACGGAATATAAAAACCGCTGGTAAGCGCTAATTAATTTTAATCTGTAAATATTGGTTATATGATAAAATACTCAGAGGCTTTTTTCCTCTGCGACTAAGAAATAGCAAGAATAGGTCCAATACTTATTGTAAGAATATTCAACACAGGAAATGGTAAACATTTTTCACTTACGGAATTACAAATCCTATCATAAATAATTTTTTACGCACATGAAGTTGAGGGTACCACCTAGTATGTTTATATATTTCCAGGACCGAACATTTACACCTTATCTTTTAATCATGACTACTTCTCTACAATGAGTATAACTAACATGTCAAAACAAGTAATAAAAATAGTGTTCTCTCTCTCTCCCCATGACTTACTCGGCGGCGGTTACGGCGCAACTGGTCACAATTAGCGCAATCCCCCTCTCTACCGTGGGTCACGAAGGTCATGCGGTGGGGGTGCGGGAGGTAGAGTAGGCGATGGGAGCGGGTGGCAATATTGTCTCCCTACTCACCCGGCCACGTGTGCTGCACGTGAATCTCAGCGCACCGGTGCGTGGAGGTGTTGATGTTTCATTAGCGGGGAAAACATATTTTGGGAAAGGCGAGGTTCAATTTTCGCGGAATGTATTTTAGTTCATTACGGCATATGTAATAATTTGTCTCGCACTTATAAAAAAATCTATTCAACATTGCAGGAATTTTTTCTACGAAATCACTGATACTGTTACATTAAAATGTATTACGTACACTAATTTTGAATTAATATTATGTTCTTTCCGATAGGTTATATTTTTCCCCTTCGCTTTTAACATTTATTTTTTTTAATAGTGACAGACAAAAATAACTACTTGACAGATAATCTCTACATAGTATATAACAAAGTCTCTATCTATTAGTCTGTCTGTACGCGAGAATCTCAAAAACTATTACACGGATTTTCATGTGGTTTTCACCAATAGATAGAGTAATTCACGAAGAAGGTTTACGTGTATAATTTATGCAGCTTTGAAAAAAAACTGTAGTACATTTGTTTTGTACGACAGTTTTTTTTTGTAATTATTTTTTGGTGATTGGCAATTGAAATGATAATAAATAAAGGACTGGTATTGGTTGCGTAAATCTGGTATGAGCTGGGACTTGAGTGGTATGGGCTGCGTAAATCATTAGAATATCGGTGGTCGCATATTTGTTTTGTATGACAGTGTCGTCTGTCATTTCTTTTGCGGTTAACATTTGGAATGACAATAAATAAAGCACAGGGACAGAATTTAAACATTGCCGGAATTGACCTCAGTGTTCAACGTTTTTCACACGGCCGATTGTACATTATCCTGCCACGCGCGACATCAAAACATAATACATATGTTTGTTTTTGCACCTAATCTGGCGGAAGTAATAAATGTTGTATATAAAGAAATATTTTCGGTTTGGATACAAAGATCTTTTGATTGTTACTTCTCTTGAAATTATTTTATAATTAGCATTATAATACATTTCACTAAAATTAGAGTTAAAATTTAGTAATCATTATGTTAATTTATAAAAATAATAAAAACAGTCAGAAAAAACTTCGCACCAGTCGTGTTTTGATTCAACCTACAAGCTCTACGCAACAGTTAGATAGATAACTTATTACTTCATTATGCCAGACAATCGGTGATGGAAAGGAAAATACATCTAAAAATTGTCCTTTCCATCACCGACCCGTGTGAAGTCGAGCTGAGTTGCAGGTGCCTATATAAATATTAGTATTTGTCTGCAGCGTCGACCGTTTCTCAACTTAAATTATTTCAAGTTATGTAATATTTTCAAACTTTTATTTTAGAAACTTAGTAAATTTCATTTTAGAAACTTAGGAAGTCAAACAACAAAGTACTTATTTTAGACCATCCAACAATAACGTTATTTTATATTTTTTATTTTTAATCGGCGGTAAATTTGTTGTTGATTATTTCAGAAAGGACAAGAATGATAATTCCATTCAAATAATCTAGACAGTAAAATGATAAAGTGCAGTAGCTTATTTCAGGCAGTGCGACAACAAATTAGGTAACATTTTCAAATCTTGATTGCTGTAAATGTTTTTTTACTGGCAAAGTTGTTATCCATATCTTTAAACAGTCCCGCAATACAAATTTCGTTCAAATAGTTTAGCGATTTTTCAACAGGAATGTAGGAATATTTTGGAACTACTACTTTTTGGTGAGCCTGGCGTTATTGTTTATGACGTGAACATGAATGATTAATTTGTTTAATGTATGATAGGAGATCCCCGAACTAGAACATGGGACGAAATATTTTTTGCGCACTCGATCGATTGGGGTGTCATTAGATAGGGGTTTCAAAATAAAATTGGTTTTCTGAAATATTAACATTCAAATAGATGTACAATGTCCCCACGACCCTACAAATTTCCCATTATGAATTACAAAAAAATAATTGTTTCCGTTAACTTGATTAGTACTTTCAAGATGTCGATAACGAAGAAACTTGGCCTGTTTTTATGCTTTATACTAAAAACATTTATTGTCTATTAAACGAAGTTGGTCTTCATCAAGTTGTTCGCACAAGTCGTGCATTCTTGTCAATCTTGTAAATGGTTATAAGTATATTTGTTAAAAAAATTTGAAAAATATGCAATCCAACATCACTAATTGTTATCTCTCTCGCACTAATGGAATATACGTGAGAAACAACACACAATATAGATAACGATAGTGCAATATATGATGTATAGAAAGTGTTCTCAGGGATCTGTTGGTGTGTATACACTTGCAGCTAATGAACGTACAGTTACTTGCAAATATTATATACCGAATTTGTTTAGTACGATCGCGAGATTTAGTATTATTAAAAATTAAGTGGGTATAATGCAATAAAGTATTAACCTATGTAATTGCTACAGTAATGTATTGATTAGGATAAATGGAATATCTCACCCTAATATTGTAAAATGTCCATAATATGTGATATAAAGAAAACGGAATAGATAAAGGATGATAAAATAGAACTTAAGTATGAGTTTTACAAAAAATAATAAAATTATTAAAAAATCAATTTTTGTTTGCGCAGCTGTTATATATCATAAACTCAAAACAGAATTGTTGTATATCTATATACAACATATATATAAATATATATATATATATATATATATATATATATATATATATATATATATATATATATATATATATATATATATATATATATGTATATATATAATATGTACTCAAAATCATTAATTGTTAATGCTCTTGTTTGTTTCTTGTAACATTTAAATAGGGTTCATTTGATAAAATTTTATTCAATTTTAGTCAACTAGTTATTAAGGCGATTTCGTACGTACATATCACTAAAACATACCAATGCCATTTTTTCCATCCACCTTTCATATGTTCATATGTCTGGGTGGATAACTTGATTGCGCGATTTAAAATAAACGTAGCGCCATTTATTAATATGGACGTATATTTATTCATAGGATATTGCTTATTTGTGCAATTACTACGCATCGAGTAATTAGGCACTTGTTGTTATGCTAATGCAATGAAATTATTTTTGAAATCATTTCATTCGCAAATATAACCAACTGTCATATTACCTCTAATAAGCTATTACATTTCTAAGAAAATTTATTGATTATCTTTAGTAACTTTTACGTGATGCTTGGCACAAACAAACACTTGAACAAACAAACACTTGCACAAACAAACACTTGCACAAACAAAAAACTCAAAAATAATCTTAATTTTAATAATCATTTATCTTTCATCTTTCAATTATTTCTTTGTAAATATTCTCAATGTACAAGTACGCAAAGTCTACATTTTTATTATATGTACAGATTGTGTCAGCACATTCCTTAATTAAAATCATGGTTAGACTAATATTTTGTTCGAAATTCGTCTCACATATTTCTCCTATTCTGTCCTCTTTTCATTCCGTCGTTTCATATGGCTGTTTTAATTTATAGCGTACGTGAGTTATTTTTAACAAGAAACTTCATGGTGTCCGTAACAATTATTGGGAGTAGGGTTCATCTTCGCCTTCCGTTATGTATCTTTAGTAGCTGTTAAAATTAATATTTATACAATAATGAATCGTAACAAATTATGGAATTTTCTATTTATTGATTACCTTGTCGATAAATAGGGAATAATAGTAAATATATACCAATGAATGACGAAATGGTATGAAGTCATAAAATCATCTTTTATTGAACTATGTGTTATAATGATGGAACCGCCTTATTACTTCACAAGGGCCGCACTGTTGTAAATTAGGCCATAGATGTTGGTCAGCCTACTGCTCTTCATAGGTTCTGCTTTCCTTTTTATCTGCTGCTTTTAGGTAAATTATTTAAATACATTCATCTTATTTTCGGTATCTGATCGTGATTCACATAAATCAAAGCTATAAATAGTAGTACATAATATTTTTACTGATGTCTTTGGAAACTACGTTTATGATTATGGTTTACGATTCTTTGATCTATTTTAATAGGAAGTCGGAAAACTTTCATTTTATACTTGAAAATTTTTTAAGAAGCACATAATTTCCGTTAAATTACATCATAGACTTCGCCATGGTCAATAAATGTGCTTAATGTGCGCGTTTAACGACGCTAGTTGTTCAACTGAAACTTGTTCAAATTTCATTTTGCCAACTTAAGACATTAGTTCTGTAACTTCTGTAATCGATAAATAAAAATTTGTCATAAATGTATCGGATACAAATGTACATTTTATCGAGGTAAAGTGAAGAAGATGAAAATATGAGATATGGTCGTCAGTTTCAAAATTAATTATTAATACAGATTTTGGAATAAAAGTGTTTTTTTATATCATTGAATATAACTACGCAATATCTACTACATTATTGTTACCACGTAATATCTATCAAAACACTACATCCCTCTGTTTCTCTGTATGTCTGTTCGCTTAACTTAACTTTAATTAAACGAATTTGGCGCGGTTTATAATGTTTTTAATTTTGAAAGAAATTAGTGCACATAATATTAAAATAAGTTGTAAAGTTATTGAGATTTATTATCTTTAGATTGCAATGTACTTTGGCTCTTGCTGAGGTATAATTAATGCACGATCAAAAATATGAATTTGAAAAAAGTTTCTAAATGTTCCTTTTAGATCGTCGTGTTAGCTGAAAAAAGGGTTGATATCAAAATAACCGGCAAGTTCCAAGTAGTTCCATGTTAAATTTGTATAAAGTAACTATACATTAGAACTCGGCAGATTTTTAAAATTAAGTAATATAGGTCGCAGGAATAAGGTCAATCACACATTAAGTTTTAACACATCACTACAAATATGTAGCTCTTGAATTAGAGGCACGTGGAAATGGCTCGAAATTCTTAATGCGCGTTGCGATCTTTCCTGTCGCGCGCTTGGTAGATTGAGTTATAGGTCTTATAAACCATTACAAGAAATCTTCAGTAAAAATAGTTATCTTTCATCATTTGTAAATAAATAAATCACAATAATTCTTTTTTTCAATTCACAGCAAAATGAGGAAATGTATTATTTTTAATCTTTATTATTTTTTTTGAACGGTAGCCAAGTTATAAATACGTATTCAATACTCATCAAATAAATTCTTATTTTTGAGTATCGAATACGTATAATACGAAATAATTCTTATTTCATATTAATATCGAATATTAAAAAGATGCGCAAGTACGATACGATGTAGCGGGACGTGAGTCCAATGTAGGTATTAAGAACTTAAGTCGTTAAGTGTTGTTTCAACAATTTGAACATCAATAAATAATTAAAACCTCAGACTAACAATTAAAAAGCTAATACCACAATTTTCACGGCTAGGGGAACATATAGATCATATGAATCGCTCACTAGTATGGCCTTTATATTATGTTCTAATAAGCAGGAAGATTGTGGAAAATTAGATACATCCCACTAGCTGATAACACTCAGCAGCGAAATAACTTATGCTATTTCGTTACTGCGTGCGGGTTTAAAATAATTCTGTATTTATAGGTTTAAATCTGTTAAAATTCAGAAGATGCCCTTTCTGAATAATTTCCCAAACACACCGATTTCGATTTTAAAATACAAACGTATTGCATTGATAACTAAACTGAAATAATTATTTAAATGTTAAGATGGAGGTAAAACTTTGAAATAAGTGAGGTGCCTTTTCAACTTACCAATTTAAATTGTATTTAATTTTTTATTGTACATTTATTAAACTATGAACTAACAAGTAAGAAACATTGATTCATTCAAGGTTACGCATAAAAGAAATCAATTCCGTACTCAGATCTATTTATTCCCGGTGCAATGTCGCCTCTACTTATTACGCTGAATTATGCTCCTCGATGATAATTTCTGTTCTCTCTGTTATGTCACTCTGTTATGTACTGTATTACACTCGTACGTATTTTAAATGTGTGCGAATGCATCTAGCATCTAGCTAGCAGATCTAGCGTCTAGCGAATGCTAGATGTCAAGTATTATTACCTAATATACTGCGAAAAATGTTAAATATAACGATTCAAGAAGCCCGACCAAGCCCGACTGTTGTATATTGTATTTATTTGTTCGCCGCCGCGCACCAGATCGATAGTACCTAAAGTACAATATGGAGTTTGCAATAGACTGCAATAACGAAGTCAGAATTGGCAGCATTCGCGTACTTCGAACTATTTGTATGGAAATTCTATGGCCTTTTTTTATTGTACGTTTTAAACTGAATGGCAGTAAGCGGCCGTTCAGAGTCTGGTAGTTGAAGTTGGTCTAAAATTATTTTTGATTTTATTTTCGGCGCTTTATATTTTAGACGAAGTCATTTTATTGTCGCCAATTTGCATAAAAAGCCTATTAAGTTTGGTCGGAGCGAAGGCATGTCTGGCAGTACGCGAATATTGGCCGGGTGCTCTATGTGGTGGTGAAGAATGCATTTCAGAGACCGCAACTAATATAAATGTACATTTAGCACGGCAAATACAGAACAAAGATTAGTCATGTTTCAAATCTATTAAATATTAATATATATATATATATATATATATATATATATATATATATATATATATATATATATATATATATATATATATATTATCCATTAAATATTAATATAAATGTATCTATTGAATAAATTTCGCGTTAATTTTGTAGAAATTCATTATTCACAATTAAATGAAACTACGTGATGTAGTATTATTTCTACTTTCTTTAATTTCTTTTGTACGACCTAGGTTTCTTTGTATTACAACATCTTCAGGTGGGATATTAGCAAAGATCTATAATATATTTACTAATATCCCACTTGAAGATGTTGTAATACAACGAAACCTAGGTCGTGGTAAAGAAATAAAAGAAAGTAGAAATAATACTGCATCGCGTAGTTTCATTTAATTGTGATAAATGTATCTCCTTTGAAAAGTTCACGGCCTGCATATAAAACTAAACACAGATGTTCACCAAATTATTTTCGTTTCTCAACATAGTTACCACCTAGCTTGACCATTTTCTTTCTTCTAATTTCTAAAACTTTTACACCACATTTCCTCAAGGTTTTTCCTCAAGGCCCTTAAAATTAGGTTGTTTGCTGCTTCGGCTTCTTCATTTGATTTAAACTGTTCACCTATATGTTTTCTTTACATTAGGAAAGGGATAAAACTCAAAGAGTACCAGATTAGGTGTACAAGGGTGGTTTTAAAAACAATTGAAGCCGCAATTATGGATTTCACCCATGGTTTCTAGGGATGTGTGGACGTGAGTTTTGTCCTGATAAAATAAATTATCTTACTGGCCGTTTTTCTCTTATTTCATCACACAATTGACGTAAACGGATGTAGTAGCCAGTGGCGATTGTAGTAGTATCCTTTAGTAGGTAATTAACCTCTATGACTCCCTTCGAGTTTGACTGATACTATTATTTCATTTGACGTCAGAACCACTCTGGCTTTTTTGGGGCTGAGGATCGCGGTTGTCTACATTGACTGCGTTTTGACTCTGAAGTATAGCGATGGACCAAAGTTTTATTTGTACAGATTTGTAAAATTTATTCAAAAATGCTTGTGAATTAGCTTCAAACTATTCCAGTCGCGTGAAATAGTGAGTCTGTTGCGTTTTCGTTCAACCATCCATCCATACATCTTGAAGTCATCTTAGAAAATTCTAGTTCATTTTGAAAAATGTTTTGAGTTCGCTCGTAGAAGATGTTTATAATCTCAGATGTATCTTTAATTTTCAATCCGCGGGCTCCCATGAACGCATCACAAATTTTTCTTCAGTAATTACAATTGATGGTCATCTAGTGCGAGGGTATTTTTCAGTTCCCTGTTGACCACCTCTAAATTTAGCTGATCACTTTCTGATAATTGTATACGACGAAGAAAATTCTTTTTTTTTCATTACCACCACATTCTCATCGCTCTGCTTCGGTTTTAACCCTTTTTCAAGAGGTTGTTAACAACGGAACAATATTCTGCTCGAACAATAATGAATAAACACCTCATTTGTTACCGATTAAATTTGTATGAATTTTGAATCAAAAACAACACAACCTTGAAACTTTGAATAATGACAATTAAAGGATTGTTCAATATGAAGACAATAGTACGATAACAATATTATAATTATTTCTGGTGAACCTGCGAACTTTTTAATCCACTCTCGTCTCATAAGTACGTTCGAATAAATATATTATAATTATGTTTTATTATTGCATTATTTCATCAACACATGATTTGTTTTATATTATCAACATTAAATATAACCATGAAACTTTGCACAGTGGTAATTAAAGGATTGGTTAATGTGAAGAGATCAATACGACGATAACATTATAATTATTTCTGGTGAAGCTGCGACCTTTTTAATCCACCTTCATATCTCCATTAAGTACGTTCAAATAAAAATATTTATAATTATGTATAATTATGTATATCAAGTACAAGATGCCATATCTATACATACAATGATAACTACGCAATGTATCACCGAAAAAAAACTGGCCAGACAGGTTATAATGAACTTTAAAGCAGTGATTGTCAATTTCTTATACCATCATGTGAAACACAAATCAGACTTTTAATTCTTAACTGCTAAGTATGTGATTTGTATAGAATTATATCTCAGAATGGTAAACTAATAAAAATTAGGAAAGTTTTTAGAAATTTTTGCTACTTTTTTAAATAAAAAATCAGACATTCTGTGACGTTAAAACTCATCGATTTGCTTATATGTTTTTTAATATTATTGTTACTGTACACATCTCTTATTGTTACTGTGCACAAATTAGTTTCTCGAGTCGAGGGAAAAGGAAATGTGTGGTAAAATTCTTTTGTATTATAACACATAAAATATTTGTATTTTATGTCATAACTATCTACCAGATTCTATCAGAACTCGGGCCTGTACTGGAGGGGGTTCTTTCCTATCTGGGTTGGTTTCAAGATTTAGAAATGTGTAACATGGAACTTTTCACACGTGAAGAGAGGGAAAAATTGCTGGAATGTAAAATTTAACTAATGTCCATTATAGAAAAACAATTATTTCCTTCGAATTTCTAATTAATTTTTCGGTGCTTGAGAAATGCATTATGAAAACACTATTCTCGTTATAATAATCTGAAGAATGCTTTTTGGAAGAAAATAACGATGAATAATAAAAATAATTAATTATGAAGTGTTTTAAAAATTTGGAATTTATAAAAAAAATTACTTTTTTTTCATAAAAGCATCAGTATTATTACCTATTACGATAATAAATTTTTACATAACACGAAATATGTTCCAACACCATTTTTAGGGTTCCGTCACAAAATAGCAAAAAAACCTTATAAGTTCGTAATGTCTATCTGTCCGTCCTATGTCACAGCGTTATAGTTAGTTCTTTATAAGATTTTATTGTTATGAAATTTTACAGAAAGACGTTGTTAAATTACTTCAATATAAAGAGAAAATATTTTTAAAAAATTTTAAAATATATCGCCACCAACTTATGGAATCGAATATTTTTTTTCCGACGAACTTTTTGGATGGAACATCTTTAAAAATGTCCTTTAAAATTAAATTACAGAAGAGTTAGTATTAGCACTATTTTTTAAGTGTCATCTCTATCCGTGAGATACGACTCCAAACCTTATTACATTATCTTATCCCCATCTTCTTACTAACTGCAATCACGTATGCCGTACGTTCTATAAAAGATATTAATGTAACTGTATGTAGAAAATATTTCAATTTTAAATTTTGGTCAAGTTAAATGAATAAATTGAAAGGATTTAGCCAGCCAAGTTATTTGTCTTAGAAGTAACTTGGTTGGCTAAATCCTAACGATATACAAATACTAGGAAATCTATTTGCATTATCATCAGCCTGAAGACGTCCACTAATGAATACAAGTCTCCCCTATGAATTCCTACAAAGATCGATCCTATGCCGTTTGAATCAGACGACTTCCCGCGATCTTTAATAGTTCATCTGTTCACCTAGCCGGTCTTCCCCCTTTTCGTCTTCCAGTACGTGGTCGCCATTAGATAATTTCCTAGCGGTCATCGTTTCTGGACGCTATGTGGCCTGTCCATTCCACTTCAACCTGCTAATTATACGAACAATGTCAGAAACATCAGTTCTACTACCGTTCTGCTCATTACAGATCCTATCTTGTGGAAAGCTGCTCAGCTGAGTCGGATTCTCCGATTGACCTATTTCTAGGTGTTGGATTTACCTGAATATGTATAGTGATAAGTAACTTCAAGAGTAGCATTCTCAACATCTACCTACCTATATAGGTGCGACGTGAAAGTTACATGTAATTTTTTGCGTGTCATTTACGTATTAAAAAATAAAATAATTAAGTATACATTTTGATTGTAACCCATATTTATAAATATTTTGAAAAAAAAAACCCTATGAATCCTTAACGTAACACTAGTTTTTTCTGTTCATACACATAGGTTTTCTTTTAAATTATTCTTGTTATATCATTCCATTGTTAACATTCAGTTTATTCCGAAATCTTTGTATTTAACAGGTGTTTAAAATAAGTGGAATTATTTCAAAACGTGGGCAACATCGCTTCATTGCGATTTTGAGTCAACATTTCAACAAGATTTGAGTAACCGTTCACATTTTAATACTAGTAAGTGCGCTATGATGACGTAATCACGTACTTGCCGGCTAATAAAGTGCGTAGCTAGAGTATGTGTCCTCGAGTACGTTTCAGCACTTCTTGACCTTGACCTCCGGTTATGGATGGTCCATTTACAATCCATGACCAAACTAAATATTTAGTGAACAGCACACAACATTATACGGTCTGCTCTTCAACTACGGTCATGATTTTAATGGTTCATCGTTTCGCTGCGGAGTAAATAGAATAAAGAAATAAGTAGTGTGGAGTAGGGTTAAACAACTTGGGTAATATTGAAAAATTGAGAAAATAAATTCACACATTTCTTTTTTTTTAAAGCGTAGCTTCCGTCCCGTAATTCAACAACGTTAGGAAGTAATCCTCTACTATATTTCACTCGTAGGAGCTTACTAAATAATTGCATTTATATTTAATAAAAACGAGCCCTGCCATAAAAACGAACTGCCGCCCATAGATCAGAGAATACTGGATCGACTCGTAAGTGGATTGGATTGGCCATGCCGACGCTCTCTTTCAGTGAGGAACAGTGCGGAGATGTAGATGAATGGAAAGATACCTTTTTCATTTTAAGATTGATGTTGTTTTCCATCTTTGTCATTGTAAAAAGAGACGTTACATTATTTGGTCAATGCATATGTTGAGCAAATTAAATATCGTAAAAGATTTATGTAATACTAGTGCCTAATGGTCACATATTCATTTGTAAAAGGAACTGTGATTATTTGAAACGTTTTATTTTTTACGAAAAATTTAGAGAAATAAAATCAGTCATCAATATATTATGCAGTTAAACACTAGCCACTGATCTCGTATTTCATTTTATATCGAAACTAATTACCCATCCCTTCTTTGACCGGGCAAAAAAGCGCACCAGGACTGTAGAATACGGACCTGATTAAATTAATGGACGAATGAAATTTTCGATTGGCTTAGACAGGCTATTTAAAAAAAATTGAACTCAGCGCATTTGAGCGCAGAACTTACACCATGAGTCTTTTATATACATTCAGATATGTTTAACCAGTTAATGATACAAAATATTTCTATGAAACGTTTATATATATTATATATATATATATATATATATATATATATATATATATATATATATATATTAATCAATTCTTGATTAATATATGACACATATTAATCAATTCTTGATTAATATATGACACATATTAATCAAGGATTCCGTTCATACACCTTAGCCTGCCCCCGATAGTATTTCATCGAAAAAGCTTTGGGTAATAAAATGTTCTGTTATTGCACCATAGATTGTACCCTGTAAAAGATGTAGATATCGTCTAAATTATACAGATAGTGATCAAGAAATAAAGTATTTACATGGATCCATGCAGGAAGATTTCTAGATTCCACTATATTTGAATGTATGTTAGACCTGTATTAGGCATACAATATAAGACAAAGTGTACTTGTAGGTACCACAGCCTCAAAAATACGAACGCATAGATATGTTTCATGGAATACAATCCCAATATCATCACAATTTGAGATAACATGATGAAAAAAAAATTGGTCCCATCCATGGTTACTGTCTATATTCTGTGTAAAATTCATGTCAAAAACTTACCTTGTTTTCGAGTCAGATCCGTTCATACAGACAGACACATATATAGATAGATAATTTTCAATATTAAATTCGTTTTAGTAATTGACAAATGGCACAAATATTTAAAAACTGAAAATTCGAAGTTCACAGACAAACACTTCAGTTTTATTTATCTGTATTGGTTATTAACGGGTAATTTATTCTCCAAAATATACATATTAATTTTCAACATTCAATTCGTTTTAGTAATCGAATAAGCTATCGGAAAAAGTGTAACCTATTTAAAAGTTGAAAATTCAAAAATCACACGCAAGTCCTTCAACTGTATTTATCTGTATTGATGATTACGGGTAATTTATTTACAGTAATATAAATATCAATTCTCAACATTAAATTCGCTTCATTAATCAAATAAGCAAACAGAAAAAAGTGTTCAAAAGCTGAAAATTCTGATACCACAAACACTTCAATTTTATTTATCAGAATCGATTATTAGCGGGCAATTTATTACAATAATGTACATAAATAAACTGTTAGGAACGTTGCTATTCTTAACGGTTTAGTCATTTATTCGGTGTTTTAGTCCGGTATAGAATTCTGTAATCAGATTTTGTTACATAAGAACACTTATAAGAAAACAATTAGCCATAAAAGCGTCGACATTGTTTGTACATTTAATTATAGTATACAATTATCTTAAACATCATTTTGACGTAGCTATAACAATTTAGTTTATTTAACTCTGTAATAATTAGAAATATACAACGTCGGTTAAACTTTTTGTAAATCTTCACGTTGTCTCCAATATCTCTATACATTATTTCAATATAACTGTAATGGATCGATCAATCGAAAATCGAATCAATCTTTGCTAATAACCCACCTGAAGATGTTGTAATACAACGAAATCTTGGTCGTGGTAAAGAACTTAAAGAAAGTAGAAATAACATACAATAGGTGTAATGGTTTAAAAGTTTATATCATAGATTCACCTGGCACACTTCGACCCACTTAGCAAAAATAATTGTTATGTCCGTCTGGATATTATAAGTCATAGGATGGCGAAAGTTGCATACCAGTAGGATAAGTCCTTGTTACGTCAAATCCTAAAAAAATAAGGAATACTTATTTCATTTTAAAATTAGTTCGATAAATTAGTGATGTATCAGTTTAATTTTATTCATTAAAAGGAATTATAATGTATATTACGTTATGATTTTGGGTAACTAAAATCTAAATTTAACGGTGATTTCTCATTAAATAACGTATATTCTAATATAGGAAAAAAGAAAAATAACGAAATGTTTAAACACAACTGGCACGTAAGCGTTGAAAGCACTTTCTTATTAATTACAGTTTTTACAAATATAAGCTATAATATATAACAATACGGATATTGCGGACGCAGGCTTTGTCTAATACGCGTATCATGTTCTATATTTAAAGTAACGTAATCATTAATCAATCGCAATGAGGGTGTTTCCATGAAAGGACAATGCCCATTTTATTATGGCGATTGGTAGTTTTATAAAAGCTAACGCCAGATAATGCCACTCAACCCTAGTTCGGGCACGTGTACGCGATCTTTTTATATTACGCGAAATCTGTAATCAGTAGGGCTGCGAGATAATCGGTTTTGTTATTTGATATATTTATATTTATTGGTTCGCTATTTGAAATGGTTTAATTTAAAAAGAAATATATAAAGTTATAACAGCCTGTGGAATTAATGTACAATTTAGCTCCTAATAAGTTCTGACGGGGTGATTAGTTCTACCGTCTAGCCATATCGCTACTTAAAAAGGATACAAGTACGATATTGACCTGTATCTAAATACTTGTATATATTATTTCATACTACATGTTATAACAATTACTTATGGAGATATTAAAAAATATGGCAGATTAAATTGGACAGATTAAATTTATTAACGAGGCAGATTTAATACATTATATACTATGACGCTTATGTCTTAAAACTACCATGAATTACAGCCTCCCTACCGTTCAAATTAAATTGTTTAATACGAGTAGAACTCATATCTGCAAGTATTTAAGAGTATTTCTAGTATTTCATAGTATTTCCATTAAGTTGTTTGCAAATATTCATATTATTCACCATGAAATTAATTGCTCAGTATAACTTTTATAAAAATATTGTGAATTCCTCAAGAACTATGTAATTGTTATATTTTTACTTACTTACACTAAACTTTCCGTAATCATCTTAGTAGCGCTGTTTTTTTTTGTATGTTTTGTAACAGTTTTGGAAAATCGGGTAGAGAGAGAACACATTTTTGAGTACTTGTAATACTTCTAGAACTAGGTCACATGAAATTTTGAAAAACATTTTGGAATAACTTTCTTTTGCAATTGATATCCCACATGACAGATGAAATAAAAATATATATATATTATTTCATTTGCCCCTCTAAATTTTTACACAAATGTTTTTGAGCGTTAACTTCTGAAATATACTCGGGTTATGCTTTATCATTGCCAAATTGCAAGTATCAAAATAAAATAGATTCTTAGAAAAAGAACGTAATCATTTTCCAATAGGGAATATCAGCAGATATTGATAATTGTCTAATAGCAATACCAGCAGATATTGCTAAAAATGTCTATTAAATTACATTAAATTATTTTTAAAATATTGTTAAACGAGTTAAAGTTGCACGAAAATTTAATTTGCTGAGTTTTGTTTATTAATTTTGAAGCTTGAAGGCGTGGAATAGAAATAATAATTTAAAAACAAATGCAATCCCGTACAATGATACACCATATTATGTACTAAGACCTGAATAAAGCTTGTAACCTTGAAAATTGCGATATGTGATTTTGATATTGTCACTGCACTGCCAGTGCTACTTTATTCATTATAAAAGAAAAATAAGTATATTTTTGACTAAATCAAATTGACCAAATTTTTTTGCACATCTACTGATAGACGGCATTTACTAGGATTATATGTCAAAGTGACGCCCGACATGTGAACGTCGAAATGGAAACGCGCGTTGTAGAAATATTGTTGGCTGGCAAGTAATGAAAGAAAATTTTAAAACTACGCAGGTCTATTTTTCAAGAATCATACGATTACGTTCAACTGTCTAGATGCACAATTTGTAAATACAAGTTTTAGTATAAAATGTATCTGATATACAAGAAGAGTTATATCAAATAATAGTGTCCCAAAAACACAGCAAGGGCTGATCATGACTAAGCAGTAAAATACCAATATATTTCTGTTTAAAGCGAACTTGAACAGCGAAAATGAACATTTGTTAAGGTAATGGCCAGTTTTACTTATTATATTTTTTTCATGACCAATCAATACAATACTAATACATTTATTTATAAAGCGAAAAATTGTGAATGTTAAAAATTATACTAAATGAATATTTTTTAAGATAATAGGCCATATGAAATAGGGGAACCTATTTAATTTTTTTATAGAATAAATGGTCAAATTTTGATGATGTAACTTTGAAAGCCATAAAAAATGCAAAAAAAAAACCATTTTTTATTAGAAATCTGTAAATGTAATGAAACATATTTTATTACGTTTGATAGCAAAATTTAGCAAAAAACAGAATCAACAAAAATTGTAGTTATGGTAGCCGAAATGATGACTTAAGGTAAATTATTTCACGAATTTCAAGAAGTTCTAATATGATATTTTTATTAGTGGGATTCAGATATTTGGGCTCGTTATGAGCTAGTCCCATTAGTCCCCGCACATCTGGCGCTGTTTTTTTGGGATATATGTTTACGGCTTTCACACCTTTCATTTCGTTTATTAAAATTCCGTATCGGAAGAAGGTATCCTGATGATTCCACCATGTTTTTCTGTCCGCCACCCATTGTCCCTAAAGTTTTAGACCTATGTGTAGGGAATTTTGACCGTCATCCATCAAACTAACCGTTGGAGATTCGCTCAATAAATCAAACCAGCCATTGTGGACGTTATTTTTATGGGTTTAGCCTCGTTTGCTTAAACGTTTCTGCTTTCTTCACTCAAAATAGCTTCAAAATGATATATCTTTTCTATTAATTTGTCTATCATCTACTTCAAAATTATAAAAAATACTTTGAGTTCAACATTTGGTAAGAATTTTTCCATTAAAATAATTTCGGTTAAATTGTATAAATAATTTCAAGAAATAATTTAACACGACAAATGAATTAAAAAAAAAAGATTTCTTGTATATCTATGTGCAAGTTTAATCAGGATAATATGCTTTATAATTACGCCAAATTTGAAGTTCCAACGTCAGACCGTTTCGAAGAAAAATGTCAACTCTTAACATAAAAACGTTTGGAAAATCTTTTCTAGAATTAAATAAAAATTGTCGTTATTGTCAATCTCACTAATTTTTTTTAGTTCAATTCTTACTTATGTTCTTATTTATACATATATTTTATTGTACATGGCGTCTCTAGTTATGAAACACCTTCTAGGACCTTTTGTTAATTTTTTGATATTAATGGTTGTAATTATTGCTTGCGAGTAAGGATTTAAATTATTTTTAAAATTAATTATTATTACTAACTAAAACAAGACCTGGTTTATATAGACTAGTTATCTATCAAAAAGGGGCGAAATAAAAAATAAATATTTTCTAATTGATGTATACGGAAAGATAGAGTAAATAATTGCAATTATAATTAACATCATAAACAGTTCTTCGCTTTTGATGACATCCGATGCAGTAGTTTTTTTTAGTTATTTAGGAAAGAAAAACAAATTCAATATTTCAATTCTGCAATTCTCTAAGTTTTTGTACAAGCTATAATATAAATGGAACTTATTTGAATTTTGGCAGTAGTTGATTTAAATGTCAACTTTAAAATAGTTACAGAGCGCGTACATAGCATAAAGATTCATATGATACCTCGCAGGGATTAGAGATTTGTTTTCAAATCCTTCTTTTTTATGTTACCTGCATGAAGGAGCTATTTTCAATTTTTATATTCATAAATATTTCTTTGCAAAATTTTATTATGAAAGGTAGAAAATATCGTATTAGGCAATTGTTGCAAAAACGGAACTTCAAGAACTGAATATATTAAAAAAACTAGTGTCTCAAAAGTATCCTTTTGACAGTACTGCATAACTTTTGACAATCCTATTGACACAACTATTGGTATATAGTAGCTGGATAAAAAGGTGAGTGTCACTTTGCAGCCCAAATTGCACGTAAAATATCTAGCCACTGATTTTTTAGCGAATATTTGGTGGATGCAATGGAAAAGCTATTCTAGCTATATACGACATAGCCCTTTGTTTAATTTTCAATATGTGCCGTTAATGCGAAAAGGGCTAGAAATGAGGACAGATACTTGAAGCTTACGCGAGGCTAATTACAATCTGGCGATTGAATGTGTTCTAGCAACGACATTTAAATATTTGTGCATGTATCGCTATAGTTACTCATGTAACATAGTTCACTTTTAGGAAAGTGATCGTATAAAAACTTGTCAAGTCGCAGTACGAGGTTTTCGTACACATTTAGACACTTATAAATATTTACTGGTAGCTAATATTTCTATTAAACTATTCACAAGTATTAATTTTTCACAACGTAAGTATATAACCTGCTATGTCTTTCATAGGTGTAAAAGCATGGTGCATATTTCAATAATTATAAGAGCTGGAGTAATCGTTACATTTTCCTTCTAGTCAAGTTTTACCAACCCTGTTATTTCATGATTTTGTTTCAATAATTTCGTAAGTAATGTGCGGAAATCTCCTATTTTCGTATATTTTTTAGAATGTATTTTTAAATGTGCAATGTTTGAAGGAAATATTTTTGTATTCCTCATAATAAGCCGTTTCAAATGATATTCCATGTTATATACAGTTAGTAAAATAATTTTGTGTGTACTTATGTAAGCGCGTTAGAAGTTATTCTTCTTTGGCATAATACAAGAATAACTTTATTTAATACGCAAATATTAATGGAAATAAAATAATAAAAGGACTGGAGTTTGATTATAAATACGGTTGGTAAAACCTAAATTCAATTAAGTAATTAAATTTTAAAAAATAAAATATGTTTTTTCATGTGTGGTATTGAAAAATTTGATCTTTTTATCTAGAATTAAAAAAATGTCTTGCAGTTTATTAACTAAGTATTTAATAAATTATAAAGTAGTAATATATAATTTATAATGCAAAGAAATACTGAAGCTTAACCTCACTTAGAGAAATACACTTAAAATATATTTAAAAAAAGTTGTTAGCACTGTTTATGTTTCTGCCACGAATATTCACAATAAATAAATGTTTTTTTTTATTTTATAGGCTAATTTTAAATTTAAGTTACTAAAATATTATTTAAGAGCACGATTAAAACATTATTTAAAAGAAAGATATAAATTAGATTTGTATGAATATAAAACACGTGTTGTGTACTTACAAATACCTCAATAACTATTACGAATATAGTATCAGTCACTACACGCATGTGTACATTATATGTTTAGCTAGCAACTTCACCCTGTCGATTTTTGTTACTTCGTGCATGCGCATAGTGAAATTTCACTCTCACCATTTCTTCATAACGCGCCTGAAGAAGTATAACTTGAAAATTTAGAATTAGTACTTTTCTACTTCCTATTTAATTCTTATACAAATATTTAAAAAGAGGTATATATTCAGTGCGATGTCAAATTTCAAGTTTCTAAGAAATTATTTATGAATAATGTATTATTTTTATGCAATAACTTAATAGCTAAGGTTTAAAAACATAATTAAAATAATTCTTGTCAAAAATATTAAATGAAGTAGCAGTCTGCATTTCCCATATAAATACATATTTTAAGCGGATTTCAATCGGTGAAATATCGAGGTAACCCAGAACAGATGAAAGAGTTTACAATCTAATAAATATTAGTACCTACATTCTTGTGCAACCCCTCTCACGTAATGGAGTTTCTATTCGAACACTTGTATATTGCGTGTCTAACGTTTAAATCGTAAAATAAAATTAAAACGAACTTTCGTCAGAAAAAGAGATGTGTTTGGACTGCAATACGCTTTCTAAATTTTATAATATTTCATCAAACATTGAACACTTAGTGAACGTTTTCTCATAAATGCACCAAAAAATTAATATTTCCCTTTATAACCTTTAATCCTATTTACTACTAACATTATGAATCTTAAAGTTGATTTACTTCAGTTTATTGGAATGTTTTTTTATTTAATAACTCTGCAGCCAAATAACAATTCAATACTGGCATGCATTTAATTCGTGTGGCGGGCTATTGTACGCGGTTTTGCTGTCGTGTAATAATACTACAATGAACAGTGTGTGTTCGACCTTAGGTACTCAATCCCGAGTAAACGACTGAAGAGATTTTTATGAAATTTAGTATAGACATAGTACATGCTCTTCATTAAATTTCATGCTACTTTTTAATCCAAGAAATACTAGAATCTTTTTACACAATAATAATAATAATTTAGTATTACAACTTGTCAATAAATGATACAAGTATATATTAAAGCTCACACATCGAGAGTCGAAAATTTTCATGTAAATTTCTCTGTCTGAAGTTAGTTGTTGGGTGACAGTAAGGTCCAAAACTTATTACAAAATTTTTTAATGAAATTATTTTTTTTCAAAATGTTAGTATAATATAATTTTATATTGACTTAGTTTTTTAGACGACTTGCTCAAAGCATTTTAAAAAACAATCCAGTGTGGTGAAATTATTATATAATGTTAATTGTACAATTTTACTAAACTGAACGGTAAATTTTTTTTTCTAAATGTTAACAAAACATCATTTTATATTGACTTAGCGATCGATTTTTTCTGTCGCGATTTTTTATAAAAATCACTCGACACGTTTTTATGTAAAATGAAAGGTGTGATGAAATTACTACTTTTGTATGTACCTGTATTGTTGTTTGTACAATTTTTGGGAGCGATTTTTACCAAAACAAAATGGTAAACAATTTTTAAATTTTAAAATAAGTTAGATATTTATAGTTTGAATAACATATTACAAATTCAGCGAATTTTGGCGGCAACGCGTTTTACACGACAATTATCTTAATCGAAAATTCACGTGAACAAAGCCCCGATCAAAAGTTAGTATTCTTATAAATACCACCCATGTTAATGATTTCCAATCTATCTGAAATTCACAGAAAATTGTATATGTAGTAACATTGTAGCAGCTCGAACTAAATAAAAAGCATTGACCCACCATAAAATCCTTATCCAAGCTTCTGATCTCACTAGTTTTTCTCTTCTTACAAATTTTTGGTCACCCTTGCCAATATTCTAGATACGCGCACGTATCCGTAATCTCCTGGCACGGGACCAAGTGTCATCCTGACATACTTCTCATTTTAATTATCGATTTCCATCCGCTGATACTGAAAACGCCTGTGAAAATCGAGAAAAGTGAAGGCGAAGCAAGTTCTTAAGGTATTCGAGAATAGCTTTTTTTAGGGAAAAAAATATAAGTTGCGAGTATATTTAAGCAGATAGAAATACCGATTTATTTAAATTTCATCACATTAATACGACAGTTGAAAACATTAGCGATATTTCAGCAAGCATATACTCACGCAATATAAATATATATCATGATATAGTGAAACTGCCAATCAACAATTTATTACCGAAAACAAATTGAAAGTTTTGGTCTTCTAGATGTTGGTATAGAAGAATAATGAACTACGATTACGTGAGCACAGCAAGTTATCAAGCTTGACATATCAGGGTGCTATGAATAATAGAGAATATTTTTATGTAATAATAGAGGAATAAATTGTATGATAAATATATCTCCACTCGTTTGATGAGAATGGAAATTTAGCAGGAAAGTAACCATATTAGTTCGCGTACAGATACTGAGAGAACATCTTTAGAATACGTTGAATTACAGGATTGTAATTTGCCTCGCATAAGCTTCGACTGACTGACCTGGCTTTTGACCTATTCCGCATTAATGATGTGTGTAGAAAGTGAAACAAACCACAGTCGAGCCTACCTAGAATTATTTATTCGCCAAATGCTTAATAAACCACTGACTGGATATTATAAAAGTTTTGCGTGATACGGGATATCGGTAACGCGTATATTTCTATCCAATTGCTATTAAACAAAGAACTTGGCACTAGGGTTACCAAAAAGCATAAGTATTGTTCAGACTAGTTTCCTTTGGAAATTCTTTTCATTGGATCCCGTATTTTGTAATATTTCCAATCATTAATAAAATAATTTCGCTGCATTTCATAATGAACAAAAATTAAAATTGCTAATCGAATATACGTAAAAGAGGTTTTAAAAGGAGATATTAACCTAATCGTGCAAGGTACACTTGACAATGTCATACGACCTAATTTTTATTTAAATTTATGTATTCAAGTTTTTATTTATTTTTTTGACAATCTATGACTATTTCAATGCTGCAAACTTTAAATTAAGTAAATTATTAATTCGAGTCTGTAATTGGTTCAATGTATCTTCGTAATTATCGATTATCACGTACGTATAAATGATATTACGCAGATACATCATAATTACGATGTATCTTCGTAATATCATTTAGACGTATAATCAAATTGTAACAGAGTGAATTATGTACATGGAAAATATATTAAAATGGGTGATTTATTTAGCGTATAGAATGATAGTCGAAGCCAGAGAACCGGTTTTAAGAAATTTTGCCCGTCAGTGTATAATTTATACTTCATTCACGCAAAATTTATTGCACGGATTTTAATGAACTTTTATATGTTAATTGCTTATATCCTCGAGCAACATATAGGATATTTTTTATCTGAATATTACAGATATTTTTTAAAATGAATTCCACGCGAACGAAGTCGCGTCGGCACAGCTAGTACTAAATAATTGTATACAAAATGTTAACATAAAACACTTAACCAAAATTATATTGGTATTTTTACACAACTGATTTGGCTTTGGCCAGTTTGATACTCATGAACTAAAGTTACTCCAATAAAGGATTACGCATCTATTTGGGAATCCAAAAATATTTAATTGAATTGTTATCTGTATACTACCTTTAATGAGACATTGATATCAGAAAAGTTAAGTAAAACATCGTAATGGATTTTTGAGATACGACCGCTTTAAATGGTCGTAATAATTTGTAAATTAAATTATTGTTAAAAAGTTCAACCTGGAAGCGCGAGCTAACGTTACAAAACCACCGCACAAGCTGGACAGATGTTTTATTTAACATTTTAACCTTGTTTCGCTATTTAAACTGTTAATTTAGAATATATTCCAAATGCTTTTAAAGAAAACTAACTATAATTTATATTTCTATTTATAGGTGAGGACAGAAATTATGACCAGTTTCATGTCAAATTTGAACGGCCGTATTGAATTTTTAAAATTCATCAACATTTTTAAAATTCGAAATTGGAAATATGAGGAACATTTGTTTATTTGTTTGCATTGCTGTCAACATTTCTCTACTCAAATAGAAAATGTGAGATTATTATCTAATAATAAGGTGACATTTAGACAATAATTTAATTAAAAACATTTGTTGCGAAATTTTTTTAGGGTCTCCCTTTACATAATTTTTATTTTGATGAGGTCACACTTTTAAACTCGTTATGTCACCGTACTCAGTGATAAGGAAGGTTAGTTGACGATCCGCTGTTAGGTGTTTAATTTAAAAATAAAGCCATCAAATGTGAGCCGAATTGTCATGTCTAATACATCATTACTTAAAATTACATCATCTCATAACTGAATCGATTCGATTATAATAAAAACACTTTATGCTTCATTACGTTAAACAATTTAGCATTATGGTGAGTGGATTGCAGTTAGCAAAATATTTAATGATTGTTTAGGCCGACATAAAAAAAATACCTACGCAAATCAAAATTATAATTTTCCTGAAAATTTAAAACAACGTCCCATATACACCGCAATTTTCAAATGTTATATAAGTTTAATGTTGACGAAATAATGGACAAAATAGGTTTATTTCGAGCATTGAAGTTCGGTTTTTTTAAGATGTAGTTCACATAAAAATATAATGTATGTCTTATAGTAGGAAAATGACACTAAAGCGGCTGCCAGATTTCCAAATTTTATTTATTGCGCCATTTTTTCTCCAAATTGGACCACAAGTCAAAATTAATTTAAGTTTAACGATTTCGAGCAGACGGAAATTGGCGATTTTACGCTAAAAATATAATGAGGTACATGAGCCTGTCTCTTAAATTGTTATATAAAATTTGTGCTTGGAAAAAACTTAAATGTGGTCAAATAGATATTTCCAAGGTTGAAAACTAATAAAATTTGATCTGTACTCACATAATAACCCTAGAACGCTTTAATTATTACCGACGAGTAATACATTTTGGATTGGAGTAGTAAAACAGGAAACCCTTATTAATTCGTCGTATCCGTCTGTTAAATGGTCCGTCCATCCACCTGTCGCGGCTTCACAGCTCGTATAGTTTTTGACCCTTGTATGAAATAGAGTGTGAACTTTCGTAAATAGATGACTCAAAAAGGAATCTGACTTGATATATCGAAATAGGTAAACATAATTATATTTTCTCCTCATATTTACACGTAAAATGAAGGCAAAAAACTTTTTCTGTTGACGTCTCCTATCGAGTGAGGTATTAGATAGGTCTTTGTGAAATCAATGTTCTGTTTATCCTTTATAAAACCGACGTGAAACGTGTCCTCCATGTCTCTTATTTTTTAATTTTTTTGTCAATTAGACAAAGATATGAAAAATTGTAAATATTTAATTAGAACTGTCCAATGAAATTACTTCAGTTCGATTTAATCAATGATTTCAAGAGGTACAGAGAACTACGGCACTCAACTTTGTGCGTGTTCTGATAAACACTTGGGCAGGTTTTTTTCTTTCTTCACTTGCACTTTTATTTTATACCATTATTTTATTTAGTCGTAATTATGATATAGTCAGTTTCTAAATATTGAATATTTTTCTTTCTAAAAGACTACCTATTTTGAAAACTTTTAGAGTTTCGCATAATCCGCTAATAGTTGTCGCATAATCCTTTGCCAGTTTTTGTCGACCAAGTGATGGAGTTTTCCAGGATATTGATCCATATAAAATAAATGTTGAAAATTTGAAACAAAAAAACAATAGCGCCAATATTGAAATTTGAATATACGATTTTGCCAACGATTTAAATTAACTATTTCATAAGTTGTAATTTCCTTTTAATTGTGAATATACTTATAATCTTATTTCTCCACACAAAATTCCCAAAGATTTTTCTTTCTATAAAAAACCTGACAATTTTTGTTAGATAATAGTTCGAATTATAAAAATTTAATAATCCGTTGAATTATTGTAATACATAATATGCAAACACATAAATACAGCTTCATCACTTCAAATGTGCATCTTTTTTATTTTACCGTAAGCAAATAAAAATTACCTAGTATTTCCAAAAAAAAATTAATAGAAATCAATATACGCGTTGTGAAATTACAAAACATTAATAATAAAATTTGGTAGATGAAGTTGCTCCCCGATATTACGCGAACTTGTATTCAAAATATTATAACATACCTCCAATAAATCGCTTCATTCATATTTATTTGCTTTGGAGATACGAGATAAATACAACCAAGAGTTCTGATAAGGGCAAACAAAAGTTCTCTCGATATCTTGAAGATAAAGAGAAATCTTAAAAGGTTGGATTATGCAAAATTACTTTTTTTGCGGTCTAATAATGTATATTTAGTCGAATATTCTTTTTGTTTTTTGTTACCAAATTTGACAGCTTAAGTTACTTCGCGACAATTTTAGGGTAACAAAACCAGCAAAACTTTATGTTTTAACTAATATGAACAAATTTATGTTTGAACTAATATAAAATCCACTTTATACTTAAAATTAATGAACATTAAAACTTAAATTAAGGATGTTAAACATTTTAAGTTATAAGGTTAAGGCAAAAGAAATTTGTCACAACCATTTGATACGGCGCACTGTAGTCGGTGATTTATTTCGCAACGACGTGATTGTATAAGTAAATAAATAATAACAAACAGCGTGAAGCAAAATCGTCTTCAGAGAACAAGTTGAACTAGCACTTATGTGGTATGACACAACTAAAACGAGTTCATAATCTATACAACCTTCAGATTTAACCTCAACCTACCAGAACAAGTTCTACAACTATATAGTACAGCGCTACTGTTGCTACGTACTATGTACACACTATGTAATACCCAACGAACTCTCATGATCGTTGCCTACCCGGCCAGACAGCCCGGCGGCTTATGTAAGATCCAGACGCGCACCATCCGAGCGTAAACACAGTGCCGAATAACAATTTTTTACACGACACAGCACTATTGTCAGATGCTCGCCGCGTCCTCTATTACATCTAGACTTGACTAGACGTACCACATAAGACTCCGCTAGACATGCCACATAACACTGTACTAGACAAGCCACACAGGACTATACCAGACAAGCCACACCGCTCTCAATTCACGTTATTAAAGATGATCCTCGTTATCTGTCGGCCAAAGACGTCTTATGTAACAAGAAATGGAGAGAGTGACGTCGAGTTTAAGGGTTATTGTACAATATTTTAACACGTCTTGAATTTTTATCGGGTTGCTGTCTTATACAAAATTTCTCCGAAGAAATAGACGCGCTGCTTAGGTATATTCACAACACATAACGTTTCGTCCAATGAACTGAATAACTCGTAGGGTATTATTGAAGATTATGAGAGAGTTTTTTTTATTTGAGCCACAAATAAGGTAAATATTTCGTTTATGATTTGAGCGAAAAGTGTATTAAACAAGATGAATAGAAAATATATTTATTCATACTATTATTTTATAATGGCAAGTCGTCCAAAGTTGACTTTCTGTCATTCCATTCTGTTCTGATATATTACGCCCGTATCTACGGCTCACACCTAATTCTTATTTTAGTTATTAAAACTTTTTATGACTTAGTTCGTCTGTCATAATTTCATGGTTTCTACAGTTGGGAAATCATTATGAAGTTCTTTTATAATGAAATATTTTTAAACTATAGTTTGATAAATCTGATAAAATTATAAATAATAACTAGTATCTGATTTAACGTTTTCAATTAAAATTTTTCAGCTAACTTATATCTTAACTACAAATCCTTACGGATATTATAAATCCAAAATCTGATTTGTCACTTTGCTTGTAAAATTTAAACCAAGTAAAGAATCGTTAACACAGCAACCAAACAAAAAATCGTTAACTCTGCAATCAAGTGAAGAATGGTCAACTCTACAACCAAGCAAAACATCGTTAACTCTGGAAATAAACAAATAATCGTTAACATTGAAAATGAGCAAAGTATGGTTGACTTCGCAACTAAGCAAAGAATCATTAACTCTGCATCTAAGCAAATAATCGTTAACATTGCATGTTAGCAAAGAATCATTAACACTGAAACTAAGCAAAGAATCATTAACTCTGCAAATAAGCAAAGAATCGTTAACACTAAAACTAAGCAAAAAATTGTCAACTCCGCAACCAAGCAAAGAATAGTTAACACCGAAACTAAGAAAATATTGTTTAAATCTGCATCTAAGTAAAGAATCGTTAACACCTAGTCTAAGAAAAAAAATGTAAACTGCAATTAAGCAAATAATCGTTAACACTTCATCTAAGCAAAGAATTGTTAACACTGAAACTAAGCAAAGAATTGTTACCTCTGCAACCAAGCAAAGAATCGTTACTAAATTTGGCAAGCGCATAACTCGTGGTACCACGAAGTATGCGCTTGCCAAAGTTGCAAAGTCGTCTGTATCACGAATTATGGGCTATATTCCACGAAAATTTTGTTTGGTTTTTGTCATTCCATTACGCCTAAACGGCTGGATGGATTTTAATAAACATTCACTACTGACAAAGTTCATAATTCTAATTAATTTACAAGGCTACGTTTCAACACTAGATATAACGTAATTCCCGTATAATGCAAGTCAATATTTTTATTTAATAATTAAAATGTGATACTTTAACTTGTCAATATATGGTGTAGCATGCGTATTAAATATATTACTTAAGTGTCTCGAGACGTCTTAAAGCTGCACGTAAATCGTAACGTCTTGTTCCCTGCCGGCAAATTTGCGGGCAACAAATTGTTGTATGCAAAAATATAAAATATGTCGAATCAAACGTACAAAGGCCAGAAGAATACTGTAGAAGACGGAGAATACTCTTTTAATTTAAGTTCTATTGTAGGGAAATGTTACAGGAATACGTAGATTAATTATACCAATACATGAAAATAGGAGAAATTAAATTTTTTACCCTTTTATAAACCAACCTTTCGGGGAAGATGGGGAGGTTTGCTTTGGAAAATGTTTTTTCGCGCAACCCATCGAGTGGGGTGTCTTCTATCAAAAAGGTCTTTTAAAATGTAATCGAAAATGTCATATTCGTTTTTCCATTCGTGAGATGAGTCTGTAAAATTACAAAATTTTGTTATTTAACCCTTCATTATTTTTTTAATATTCACGGAATAATATGTAAAAATCACGATAGCGTATTTAATAACACGGCAAAGGAAAATATTGTCTTGTTCAACTTGCTTCATTGTATGTTAAATAAAGAGGTTAATTTTTTTAGAACTGTGAAATATATTCAATATAATTACACAGTGAAAATTAAAATCATTATGCGAAAATAGTTTAATAAAAATATTAGGTACACTTTTTGTCTAAACTTTTATATGTACCTGAATGGGTACACAAAACACCATTAATGTGAGTTCTGCTCAATCCCACTGGACTATTTCCGCTTTTGTACGATTCTCTTCTATCTATTTTGTCCCTTGTAAGTCATGACGTCTTTACAATTAAAAAAAAATATTATTTGTGTTCATTGGCTTTTGGTCACTTATTATTGTTATTATTTTGCAATGTTACTGCCACCTTTCATACATCATCCAATTGTTCAATAGAGTAAGACATTTATTTATTTACCCACATACGATTATCGATACACTGCAGGTAGCCTTTTCGTAACGATAAGCAATTAATGGTTTAACAAATTAGACTGAAAGATGGTATGTTCTAATAAAATAATAAACATGAATACAAAATACACAATAACTGCAAAAGGTAACGACGACACATTTCGCAATTTACTTTCACTCATAATAAACAAATTACGCACTGGTGCGACTGCTATCAGGTGGTTGGGCGATGGAATACCGCTGGATAGAGTAGAATTCCGATATAATGCGAAATGGAACCAGCTAAATTGTATTATTATTAATTTTGCATCATTTATCATTATTAAAACGTCTTATCTCTAAAATTACCAGCTAATGGGTTAGTGCACGTAAATTAATATAATATTATGAAAGCTATGCCAAATTTGACTTGTTTACATATATCTCATAAATTTAAATAGTTCTGTACATACGACCTTGTCCTGGTAATTAATTTAGCCTTAGAGTCTTTCTCGGTAAAACATTTCGTGAACGATACATATGGAAAAAGCGTAATTTTAACAAAATACATAAGATTCATTATTACACACAAAAACATTTTAAAGAAATGTTTATTTTATATATTAAAGTACGCATGATTTTAAATTCAGTTATTTGTGTGTTGAACGTAATAAAGTATTTGTTTAAATTGAAGAAATACTTAAATACTAGTACCTGCTATGCCGGAATAGAACTTGCAATACAAGTGTTCCGTACACGCTTTTTTGTACCTTTTTAGTTACCGAATTATACCACCAAGAAGAATATTCTCTTAACCTATTAATTATAAGATAGACTTATATAATCTGGTCTCTTTTACACTAACCACCTTTTGCGCCAATTGTTTACAGACCATGCTGAATGTTAAAATTTTAAACGCCGTTTTCTAGACGTTGTGATTTTTTATTTGAGCTTTTTGGTTCGCTCTGTAGGTACGATTTAATTGCTTTTTAATGAGATTGTAGCCTATCAATTTTATATGGCATATAATCCTTAATAATTACTTTTGTTTCCCAAAAAAAGATAAAACGAGCGCGTCGAATAAAGCTGAGTTTAAATTTAAATTTGGATAAATTCGGTCTTTGACAAAAAAACGAGCGAACTATATTTTTCACAAGAGCTGTATCAACAATAACGATCATGGTATAAATAATAATAGTTCAGCAATAAATGTTTCTTACCTTTATCTCCCGAAATACTTCACCGATTATAGCTAAAGTAGTAGGTACCATCTATGCACTGATAAAATGTTTGTTGTTTATCCAGTTACGGTACAGTTAGTTTTTCTTTGGCTTCTGTAGGATATACGTTTAAATTTTTAGTGGCATATAATTAAGTACGGAACAGATTTCTGAGCTCGGAAACTTATTGTTTTATTCATTCCGCTGAACATTATGAAATGAAAAAATTCTGCTTTCAATTGGATATTCTCATCTGATTATATAAGCCTACATGTATAGATAGGTACATAAATACAAGCGTGCGTGCATATATACATACGTACACAAATATGTAGACAAAAACTGTGATATGATTTCTGTTTATTCAGCGATCTTCCCTTTGAATAAACCCTTCTTCTCTTTCTTTGATTAACTCGTTTCTGGACTAACGCAATACTTTCATCATTTTGATGAAAGTAGTAATAAATTGGAAGAAAATAGTTTAATATTTTTCTATAATAATTCCGAAGAACAATTTAATACAGTACATACACATACATTAGAGAGTAATAAGTCAGAGGGGTAACTACAGTATTAAATAGATACAGTAGTAACACGAACTGTGCAAACGGTAATAGTCACATTTTGTACAGAATTAAATAACAGTCAGTTATCCCATTATTGCTTTTACTTATATAACTATCGGCGATCAAGTTACGATAGTATATATTTAAAATAATCGAGGGCCCTAACGACGCCAATTAAATTAGATAAATCGAGAAATTGCAAAAAGACACACCTTTTAACCCTTTAAGGATGTTTATATCCAAACTTACCCTAGATAATAATATAACTTACCCTAATATCTAAGCTAACATGGATTGACTAGCGATTGTAATTAGATATTGTCCGTAGGTAAATCTAGTTGTTTGAATGCTACATTTTTTGGAAAAATATATATATTCATATGTAAGTTTATTAACATATTATGTCTAAAAATGTCAGCAAAATGTAAATATATTGTGACAAATAAAATGCTGATGTAAAACTATTAGTTACTTTAAACTTATCATTATTATTATCTAGTGAATTAAGAGACATCCATATTCCAGCGCCTTCCTTTAGCCTTTTAAACAGGTAATTTTGATTTTTGCAATGGAGTCCAATTTTTTGTTTCCAAAAGGATTTTGAAATTAATATCAATGGAATATTTTCATCCTGTTTTAGGTCTGTCTTTCTCATATTTTACAATGGGTTTGGCTGGAAGTATTTTTAAAATAGTTTGTTAACAGTTTTATACGTACTGGACGTTCCATGTTTCCGTTTTCTAGTTTGTTTCCAAGAAATCCGGGTGGATACTAGACGAAAAGGAAAACTCTGGAATAGGGTTCCTTATCAGTTTGGAATTGTTTTTATTGGTATGGGGTGTGTTTGTTTCATGCATTTTTTTTTATTTCTTTTTCTATCGTACGATTTTTTCGCGTCAGCGATCACTATTCAGACCCGTCCTGGTGTACCATTTATTTTATTACGTTTTAAAACAATCAAAGGATCCAAGTGCATGGTTTTAAAAATTAGTTCAGTAAGAGCTAAAATTAGTATTTAAATACAACAAAATAAATTTACATTTTTTTGTAAACATTACGGCATACTTTTCTAGTCATTATGACAGAACAGAAATTTTTCGAATGCTACATAACATCTATATAAAATTTATCATCGACAGATTACAATGATTACCTTAGTGGAGCATGGAATACATGGAATAAAAGAAAGCTATCTACCATTGTTTCAAAATTCTATTTGCAAAAAACGTGGCATGCAAGTAATTGTACAAGACATTATGCTTTGGCATTTTACTCATTTTTTAAAACTTATAACTTACGTAGATTGGAAAAATACTGAGGTCTTATTATATATATTTTGTTTTTCATTTACTTCTTCAGAAAAATTAAAGTTTCTTACAGTCCAAAAATAACGTTAATAATTTTGTTATGGGGCGTCCTAATCTAAAGTCTTTATATCTTAATTACGTACATGTAACTTCTCCGTTGTAAAAAGTAAATGAAGAGCAATTTGTTTGGCAAACTAAAATATTCTTGAAACTGTATATTTTTTGTTTTTACAACCAAATATTTCTTGACCACGACACGTAATAATACACCATTATTTGTTATTTTGATTTTTTCTTTAATTTCAGATAACTTTCTCTTAAGCGTCATTTGAGTGATATTCACTATGCTTCGGTCATTTTAACATGATGAATAATTTACACTTAAAATTCGACTTATTTATTTAAGTTAATGTTAACGGTTAAATTAAATGAGAGTTCACAGAAAGGCCTTTCAAATTATTTGTTAGCTATATTTTTTTTCTACAAATACACACGCTTCCAAAAGATCAAGAATTTACCTTTATTGAATCATTTCTCATGTATATAAATCATATGCGATTACGTATATATCGTAGTGATATATATAGTTATTGTAGCCATCAACGTGTAAATAGATTTTACATTAATCCTTTTTTATTATCTTTTTCTGAAAGCATTTAAGAAAGAAAATCAGTCGTGTATGTTTCACATGTTCAATGATTTTTTCTGCCATTGACAATATGTAAATGACGTTCTAATTAGGATTTAAAAGAAATGAACGCGCACTCTGTTACACTAATCATGTAATATGTGTATTATAATGAATTGTTTTAAATTTACCAGCGCAATAACCGTCAGTTTATTAATTTTCTTAATAAATTTTTGAACGCTTATACGAAGTTACGTTATCATTTTTAACATATTATTTAGGTTCGACTACAATACATGTATTAACAAACTATTGTAACATACAAATGTGTAAACAATATATAAAATCATATTATATCCTTCGAGCCGATGTTTGTTTTTTTTGTCCTTAATTTCTCTTAAGCGATGCTAGTTTCCAAGTTACATATACCAGTTTCTTATACGTCAATATTAGTTACAATATTAAGGGATTCCAGTTTCTCAAACGACAGTAAACATATATAATGTTTCAAATTTGTCATCTAAACAAGGGACAGAACAATTTGTGGTTTTGTTTAAATATTTCCCATGTTTGAGTTCATAGTACTCTTTGATTTTTTCATTTGTTACATAAAATAAATATGAAAGATGCGCTCAATGCGACTAGACTCTGTTTTCTTCAAATTCGATCTTTGTTTTTTCTTATCGATGTTCGCTAAATACTACCTGCTTTGCTCGATCACAAATGAGATCATAAATAAATTTCATTTTCATTTTAATAATAATTTTTAGGGTCCGTAGCCAAATAGCAAAAACGGAACCCTTATAATTTCCTCACATTCGTATGTATGTCTGTCCAACTGTCTTTTTATATGTCACCGCCGTTTCACCTGGATACTTTTGGCGCTATATAGCTTAAATTTGGACGGTGGGTGTCTCGTAAGAAGTACTATACGATGATAGAATTATGAAAAAAATAACATTAGGAGGTAGCTCCCCCCCTCTAACTTTTCAACTAACGTGTGTAAAATACTGAAAAAATTAATATAGTAGAACTTAAAATAAACTTCCAAAGAAAATTGATTTGAATAGGATATGTCGTGTAGTTTTTGGGATATCGGATATTTTCGGTACCGACCGAAGCAATAATTTTGTTTTTCACAGTATCTTTGAGAAATATAAACTTATAAGTTTAATATTGTTTGGTGCTACGGAACCATTCGTGCGCGAGTCCGACTCGCACTTGGCCAGTTCTTTTTATTACAGTTATTAATAGAATTCTGTACTTTAATCTAGAACAGCATTATAGGGTCCAATTTTGTATACTAATACTTCTTACAACAAACGATCCGTAATAATTAATCATATAAATATTGAGATTTTTTTATATCGCGTACGATTTTTTTAATTACTTTGATGTTTGCTATAAAGGTTTGAAAGTTTAACTAAAATGCATCGGTCATTCTTTGACTTCCGATTGACTACCGTTATATCTGGCTGCCTTATTAGTGTATTGTGCTGGCCTTATTAGTGTATTTTCGCATCGACATCTTATTTCACGTGATATTCTAAAGTGATTCAATTTTCTAGGTGTCCAAGTGTCCAGACAGTTTAATATAATAGTAGTGTTTTTTCCTATAAGGGTTAAATATTTGTATGTCTCGATATAAAAAAAATGTTCATTATTTGCAAAATATTAAAAATGCAAATATATATCCAAACAAGTAAACTGGCAAACAAAACAAATTTAATGTATTTTTTGTCAGCTTATTTGTTTGACTATCTCCTGGCACATTTTAAACTAAAAAAAAGTACTAAATAATTTGTGGTTCCAAGTTTAACTCTGATTAAATTCTGAATTTACCACAGATTATGTTTTATTAATTATTATTTACTTTGTGTGTGCTGTAACTGTTGTACTTTTACTGTTTGCACATATCCAGCACTTTGGGGAACCTGTAAATGGGATATGGGGCGTTTTATTATATCTTAAATAGTTGGGGAGTTATAGAGTTCGATGTATGCAAAGTTACCATTTTTTCCCTATTCATGTATGGAACAGAAGGCCAGATTTGGGAGGAGAATTGGGAAAGGAAGTTTCTAAGTTTTAATCACCGCTAAAGTATAGATTGATATAATAATTCTAATTTAAATAGTATAGTTATCAGTATGCGCATAAGCTTTCTTTAAAGGTAAACTAATAAGTTTGGAACTATGCGTATGCATAAAATAATTAATACTGATAACGACAACGAGTCTAAATATGAGCACAGTTTTATGAAAATAGAGATGTGCATAAGCAGACTTCAAAAGTCTCATAATTTAAAATTAACTGCAAATTTTACGTCCGGTCATATATACGTTACCAAAACCGGAGTACAGTACATAAAATTCGTCTTCGCTTTTGTATGTTGGTTTTTATTATAATGCATAGACCTTTGGCGGCACGGCACAATACGGGAAACCGGGTTCGATTCCCCGCCCCTCGTCTAGCGGGGTTGGACTCGGCGTTCTGGTTGGTTGTATTGCTCTCATAGCAATAAGTCCGCTATATGTATCGTTTAGGTACATTAAAGTACACAATAAACAAATAAATAAATAAAATTAGAAAACCCAGCCGAAAATTATACGTATAGTTACCTAGTACCGTCACACAGCACAGTAGTCACACAGTACCGCTCGCACTACCCTCGGTACGGCACTCGTACGCAATGAAGAACCTACGCATATTGCGCTTGCAGTGTTCCGGAATCTGCAGCTGCTACAAAGCATAAACACACTTTCAATCAAGTTAAGCCGGACGATTGCCAGGATCAAATAATCGACACAGTAATATATTTATGACAGTGTTAAGATTGTCAATATCGACATTTGCATTGACCGCACATTTTGCAAAATTACATAGAGGGAGTGGTTTTTGCTAAAAAAAAATTTGAAATAACTTCAGTAAATTTTGAGCTAAGTCTATTTATCATGTTATGACATCAGATATGCCGTATGATCATTAGTAGTCATCACGATTCTCTCACGGCTCAGCTTTATCTTAAGCCGACATTTCTCGCTGTAGAACCATTTATTTGTATAATTTTTTATAATACATACTATATACACACACACATACACATACATATATATATATATATATATATATATATATATATATATACATATATGCACACACTTCGTAGTAGACAGTCGATATACATAATGAGAACTCCAATGCCGTCTGGCTCTTCGCGAGACGGCGGTACGGGGACGGCGAAGGGGAGGAGGTTAGGGGGTGGGTCGTGAGAGAGGCTGTGACCTTGTCTGGCACGGCGTCGGCTCGTCTGAGTCGCGACCGCGCCTCCTTTGATGTAGCCGCAAACGCCGCGGGCGGCGTGTCGGTGTGAGCGTGTGTCTGAGCAGCTTAGAGGATTGGGTGTAATCTAGATTAGGAGAAAAAGGGCTCTGTTTTTAGGGTGAAATTTAAGACGAGTTTTCATGGCAAAAAGAGTTCAAAATGTATAAGGGATGATTAAGTTTTGATACATATTGGTTTAACACGTTGGATATTGGTTTAACACGCGAAAATGAAAAGCGAACCATTTACTAAAAACTAATCCTTCCGTCGCAGTCTTGTACCTTATGTACGATTTAAGTAGAGGGGTGATATTTATAATAGTCACTTGATACCGTCAAGGAGAAATTAAATATGGTTAGTACTGAAAGCCAAATGAAATTTGATAAAGTACTTATTTAGCTTTGTTAACTCGATAACATTTTGGTAGAAACATTTAAAATTAATATTTCTTTTTTAATCGATGTTCTCGGACAGTATATCTTTGAACTGCGTCTAGGATTTGGAAAAAATAGGACATGCATTTACAAATATAATTAATAATGTCCACAAAGTATTCATACTAGTTGTAAATAGAATAATATTAAAAGGAAAGTTTTCAAGGATACTTTAAAATATAAAACTTGTCCAGAACAAATTGAACTCGTCCTGTTCTATAGGGGTTTAGGCACTTATAAACATTGGACGGTCCGTAGCATTTCTATTAAGTATTTTAAAATTGTTTGTCATATATTCAAAGAAAAATTTTTCGTAACGTATATATATTGCCTACTATATCGTTTGTATCCTTTGCAGGTCTAAAAGCATAATGCATATTTAAACAGTATTATTTACCATCATCTAAACAAATAAATATATTGCGTAGTATATCTTTTAGAGATATAGTAAAACTAAATTTTAAAATACAAAGTTGTTTTTGCAATAGTTTAAAGTCACTTGTTCGGTTGTAGTTTCAATTAACTTTTTACAGAGCCAATTACATGTCGTAAGTTGGTCAACTGTTAATCGTAAACTAGTGCGGCTTGCTTAGCCGTGAAGGTAAAATTATTGGATAAAGATTTTCCTTTTAATTTCGTTACATGTACTAATATTATGAATACTTTCCAGCTTTTAAAAAATATCAGTTTAGCTAGCAGGGGTGGATACGTAACTCCAATAAAATTACCCCTTTAAAGCTTAATATTTGGTAAAATGATCTTTGTACGAAAAAGGGTTGACGACACCCCGAATATTTTTGAAAAACATCTTCTATAATACCTACATAATGGGGTATGCGAAAAAAACCACTTGAATGTATGCACCCATTATGCAATACAGAAATTGTTTGAACGATCATTTCATATATATCTTTGTAGGTGTTGTAAAAATGTAAAAAACACGCCAGATTTTAGTTTTATAAATATTATTTAGCAGCAAAGAAAATGGTTATGATATACAGACGAACACAGTAAAACTATAAAGGTCCCCAGTTTGGATACGGAACCATAAAAATAGAAATAATTATCGTAATCACGGCGGTACTACGCTAATGGTCCTATGGAACGCCCGATCTTGACTCGTTAAACTATTTAAAGGGAAAACACTTGACCATTGTGGATTTTGCAAAATATTTTCTGTCACACAACATTCATTTTAACTTTAATGTAAACATATATATATATATATATATATATATATATATATATATATATATATATATATATATATATATATATAAATGTACATTTATCTAGCTGTTTACGTGTAATTGGATAGTAAACATTGAAAAACACTTCTATTTATATTAGTATTCAACACTAAGGTAACCGGAGTTTACTCTATTACATAAACTATTTTATTTTTATTTATTTTATCCTTTTTATATCCTTACATTCTTAAGGTGTTACATTAAATTTCCATCTTGTGTTATTTATTACTTCGATAAGGTTAGTATTTATAGAAAAATTGTATTAAAAGGATTATATGGCGTTAGTTCTTTATTTAGGGTAAGCGTAAAGACCATCTAAAGCGATATAAGCCTTCTCCAATGTTTTTCAGTTTTTCTGTTGCTAGTCTGGGCCACATTTTTCTGTTTATTTTTTTTGTCCATAGAGGATTTAAAAGATATGAGAAGTCCAAAGTAGACATAGGTATCCACATATTCCAAAGAAGTTATTTGGATTGTGATTGACGTTTTATGTGTATTCGGCATGAATTTTGTTTTATCCTATTTTATTTGTAGCCCCACTCATCTTCTCTATAATCTGCCAATCTTCAATGAGAGATATATTTATTATTTAGGTTTAATCCCATTCCTTCTCAGTTTCATTCCGAGATTGCGATGAACAATTTCAGTGAGAACGAGTCACCCTGCTTTACTCCTCGCTCTATAGGAAATGATGGCCTTCTTGTCTCTAAGCGTTCTCGCGATGTGCTGTTATTGTACACAAACTATACGCACGCCAAATTTGGCTAAGGTTCTTTGTTTGATTGTAGTGTAATTAGGTAATAAATAAATCGATTTTACCTTCCCCATATCCACCGTTTAAGAACCAGTTATAAAGTTAAAGATTTGGATGTAATTCAATTGGATTACATTGGTGGTGGCATTACATAATTTACAATTATAGAAATTAGTAAATTATGTAATGCCACCAGGTATACACGAGTGTATTGCCTAAAGAAGAGCTTTACTTTCTAAGAAAGACGTACAAGCTGTGTACTTCATAGTAGCTTCTTATTTTTCTCTACCTTTAAGAAACGATTAAAAAATAATATACCTTTCCGTACATGTAAAATGGAGGCGATGTTTTTCATACTTCGTTGATAATTGGATAGGTCATAATTATCAACAAGATATGCAAAAGAAGGTCCTAAAATCAATTTTTATCCAATTATTAACATGGTATGTAGCAGAAGATTTTAAATTAAAGACCTATCTATCAACGACAAATCCAAATAGGTCATTTTACTCTTGTTGTTCCTAGTTCCGTAATTCGGAACGCTCATATTTTGGTCATGTTCGTTTGCCTTTTTGCCTGTCCGTCTGTATGTCACTGCCGTTTTAATTGCATACTGCTAGTACAATATAAAGCTGAAATATGACATGGTTATATATTAAATGTCTAAAAAGTTTTTAGGGTACCTCTCCTGAGTGGGGCTAATTTTTTCACTTACTCCTCTTTGTAGGATCTTCGCGATTCAATTTTTTGTTTTGGTATGAAATAGTAACTATTGGAACATTCAGCCTGACGTATAGAGGTGGGACCCCTGGTATTAAACAAGTTGACGTGTCCCCTGGAAACATATGCATATAAGGGCATGTCTATATAAAATAGCATGAATACGGACAGACGGTCCTTCAAACATTGATCGTTCGGTACCAGTACCATGGCTTGTCTCCTCGAACCTAAGTAATACAAAGTAAAGATACCACATCTTTGACTACTATGTCGCTATAGGTTCTGACCGATTCTCGATGCTCTTAATAATGTTTTCTTATGTTTTATTATTTCAGGTTACCGTTTTGGAATCGATAACATTGAATCGGAAGCTTTTAAGGTTTCCCTCGATTGGTTTATCTCAGCTATTTTTGAAGCCGATGGCCAGATTTCCCATTGCGTGATAATCTGTAGCAGCCATTTACACAGAATGAAAAAGCAAAACCGCATCGAGATTTTCTAAAAGTGTAATACTTTGACAAATATTTAAAAATGATTTTAAAAAAAACTGGCCTATAGGTTAAATTGAATGTTGAACTATGTCTTACAAATCTACATTGTAAATATATCTTGCCGTTTAGGTGTGATTAGGCGGAAGGCATACGATCTTTGACTACGCACCGCGCACCGCGGGGACCCGGGTTCGATTTTCTGCCGCTCATCGAGCGGAGCTAGACTGGTGTTCAGGTTAGCCATAAAACATTTCTCTCGAACCAATATGTCCGTCCTGTGTATCAATTAGACACATCAAAATATATAAATAAATAAAATATTTTTACCATCATCATCAGATTATTTGTAGCTAAGGTAGAGGAAGACCATTCATTTGCTATCTGTACTCATATTGAACTTACGTGTCCACGTAAATGCATTCGTTTCTTGTCATAATTTTTAACGTTAACCGTTAGACTATCGTTGAACAGATCTATCAAAAACATTAGGGGTATAACATGAAAACATTTTCGATACAGGGATCTGTTTATGAAATATTACACTTTAAAATGGTAATTTTTGTTAGAGTTAAGTGTCGCCATCTCCGACCAGCTAAAACGCTTTTTTGAATATTTGTGAAATGTTCACAATATTAGTAGATATATCGAAATTAAAAGGAAAATTATTACGGCTAAGTAAACCGCATTAGTTTACGATTAACAGTCGACCAACTTATGATATGTAGTTGGGTTTGTAAAAAGTTCGTAGAAACTACATGCCAGTGACTTAAATCAACTGCAAATATAATTTTGTATTTTAAAAGTAAATTTACTAGGTTTGAAAGATTTACTATGTAATATATTGATATGATTGGAAGGAAATACTATATCTACTTAAATGTTTACGAGCGCCTAAATATGTACAGAATCCTCGCAGTGTGAGTTCTGTTTGTAATTTATAGGTATGCTTTTTTTTCAAATATTTTGCTAAATATTAATTAAGGTTCTCATATAAAGTATCTATGTGCAATATATGTATATATATATATAGTGTGTGTGTGTGTTTGTGTTTGTGTATGTATGTGTGAGTGCGTGTGTATTTTATGCACGTAGGCTTATAAGTATGGAAACTGAAAGATTATTCACAAACAACAATCCCAGTTGCCTTAAGACTTCTCCAGGGATTCCTAACCATTGTCATGCCACAAAAACGTGCACAGACTTTCGAAGGTCTTCAAGAGTATTCCATATCTACCGTCAAGAGCTGCCATCCAATGGGGTTAGAGGCAGCCCGTATTCAATACACCATTCAGCAGCACACCATTTTTTTCAGAACTCAATTTGCAAACGCCCTAAATGACTCAAAGATCGTAAGCAACGTTCAACAGTTTTGCATAAAATCTTTTCGTCTGTTACGATGTACGCTTTAAAAATATCACGCTGTTTATTTAAGAAATCAACCCCGTGCAATAGAGTAAATTCGACACCCATTTCATTCCAGTTCTTGTTAGTTGGTGAAATAAGGAAATTACGATTTTCCCTTACAGTCCAGTTTGTACTTGTATGAAGCTCTGTTGAGTTTTACGTCAACTTGACATTGGTACGGAAATACTGAATGTACTCCATTATACTTATGATTCCCAATTACCTAACGTGTTCCGTAGCGCTAGTGCTTTACGATGCTGTAAAGTTTGACATAGTTAAATCTCCTTTTCCCTAGCCAACACATACGTACCAAAAAAGCTCAAAATCACCGCCATATTTTATGTCTGACAGCAGCGCGTCTGAAAGCCTTTTGGCAGCCGCGGCGACCTACTTCTGGGCGGCGGAGGGAATGCGAACCAATTTTGAAGACGAATAGAATTAATTACATCGCAGTTTGCATCGTTCCTCGTTAGTTTAAATCATTCTCTCCGGCCGGCTGCTTGGTTCGCTTTATAGTGGGCGGTAACGGAAGACGCAATAAAGATTTTGTCGTAATAATATCAGTGTTGATGTGACGAGGGAGTACCGATAATTTATTTATTTAAGTAAATATGATTTCCTGCAGGGAATCTCCCAATGGTTACCCCATTAGGAGGTTTTAGTATAGTGGTAGTTTGTTAGAGGTTTGCTATTAAAATAAATTTAAAAAAATGGGAAAATGTCATGTAAGAAAAAAAAACTAAACCTAAAATGGAACCGAAAAATAAACAAAATTATATAAAATCACACGCGAAAAGCTTTTCCGTTCTATACGTACATATGTGCTGATGATTAGCTTTCCCATGGTTTCGCTTGCATGCATTTTCAATTAAGGCTGCGGGATATATGCAAGCATATCTATTAGCAGGTAAATACGTTAGATGTTCACATTGCTCTATTGGCGTGTTGTAGTGTTTTATTTGTTAAAAATACCAACAGGAAGCTTACGGAAAAAGCAATTTTACAGGAAGCTGCATCATTTTAGTGTTCCGGTATTTACATAAACAATTTAATAGGGGTAAGTAAAAGAAACACTGTATATAATGTGGAATATCGTCTGAAAGGGTCAATAATAAGCGCCTCAAAAATAACTTTTTTTGTAATTTTAAGTGGTATATATTCAGAGATATACTGAAAACTATGCAAAACAATTATGTTACAACCTGTTTATTTCTGAAACTATTCGAATTAAAATTATGAAAAAATAGAGTTTTAAGTAGCCAACATAAAGGTTGTACGAAAACCACAGCGATTATCTTAGATCTTATAATTTGTAAAATATATACCATGTTTTAACGCTTGTGAAAGATATAGTTGGCGATATATTTAGGTTGTGAAAAATTAATATTTTTAGACAGCTTAATAGAAATACTATGTACCCTTAAATATTTATAAACGTTTAAGTGTATATAGAACTATCGAGTGCGAGTTCTACTCGTGCTTGACAGGTTTTTACGAGACCAAATGTCAACTCGAATTATGAACTACATATGTTTACTGTGTACGTAAAATTTAAGTAGTTTAAGAACATGGTTTTATGACAAAATTTTCAAGTTTTAAATAGTAAAAAACCGTAATAATATGGTTAGTATAGAACGGAGTGTAATGATATAATGTTTTAATTACAAAGTTCATATGCGTCCGTCATTACCGACCCTTTGTAGTACGACCGTCTGCTTTGTTCCTAATTTAGTTCACTGTTATTCGATTATAATTTTGCGTAACCGTGCCATGCTGTGTTTTTAACTGTCCTTAAGGAAAAATTTATTACGTGACTAGCCATAAACAAGCGCTAGTATTAGATTCCGCGGAATATATTGACCGCATAATATGTCGACAATTCAGCCGATAACATGCACGTTCCGGCATAAAGTTTTCTGGCACAGTCCGAGGTCAGCCTAGACGCTATGTGGAGTCATAATATCAGCTTTTTCGTTTTGTTTAGATATTCCAATAAACGTAAAATGCCGCGATCTTGGAATAAAATGGTATTGTCAAAATTTTTTCAAAACAATATCAAAATTAAATTAGTAAAGAAATCAAAAGGTACAAAGAATCGAAAAGCGTTTGACGTGTCAATAATTTTTTTTTCAAAATGTTTATATAACCTCATTCACTTATAAATATCGTAAGAGATAAAATACTTGCCCCATTTTGTTCAAATTACATTCGATGGTTTATTATGAAAAATTAATTTGAAAAACAGAAAAATAAGAATGTTTAGTAAATAAGTAGGATATAATGGAGGTAATTTCTTAGTTCCATGTAGAATGTATACTAAATTATTTAATAAATGTTCCTTTTTTCTTCTATTAGTTCGATACAATGTTTTTGTTTGTCGCAAAGAGATGTACAATAATTTAATGAAATTTAAAATCACTAAATGGAAATAATTTCCTGTCTGAACACGCTTTATATTTGCTTCACTTGTATATATGTATGTATGTACGAATATAACGCTTTATATTTGCTTCAATTGTATATATGTATGTATGTACGAATATAACGCTTTATATTTGCTTCACTTGTATATATGTATGTATGTACGAATATAACGGAGTCTTTTAATTGGATTTTCACCCACTTTCAGACGTCCAAATTATTTAATTTTTTGCACACGCGTCAAGAATCGATGAAAATAAAAATGATTTGTTAACTGAAAATCTCTGCTCGATATTAGTTGTCTTAAATATAAGCCGAGAGAACTACAAGCTTTTTTTATAATAAAGTAAATTTTTTTGTCAATCATTTTATCCTTATTTCAAGCCTATTAAAAAAAATTAGTTATACCGAGTTTGGAGACATCCTTTCGCTCTTGACCAAAATCTTAAATTTTAAGATATTTTTTTAATATCTATAGATTATATTGTTAGAAAAGCGTGTTTTTAAAATTTTTTAACTACGATTTTATTTACGGTAACCGTTTATTTTCTGGCGTGACAAAACCGAACCACAAGCCTGCAAACTTGGAAGCAGACATCACGAAAAGTGGCTTGTATTTCACAGTTTATTTCTGGCTAACTGTAAATGACGCGTTCGATATTCTAATATTTTAGTTACCTCGAGGCCTCAATACTACAGTCATAAATTTGGAATGATGATACAACCCTGGAGATACATTATGGGACCTCGTATTTTGAATCGTGGATTTCGGACACTCATTACATTTCGAAGCGTCATAGTGAGTTAGCACCGTAGTAGCTTCTTGCCTAGTTTTGTTCACAAATAGGCAGGCTAAGATAAATAACGTTGTAGTGAAAAAAGTACAGTTTATTAATAAGTTACGATGTAGGGCGTTTTTTCCAGTCATTGAAAATTGTACACAAAATTTTATTTCGCAATTTGTATATAGATAACCGTCCATTACTCACCAATAAAATCAACGTCGCAGAGTTTGGCTTAATAGACAATATGATGAATGAATCGAAAAGATACTTCTATTCGGTATCGAAAGAAAAGGGACAGTTATTGGAACGGAAGAGAGTTTAGCAAAATGGAAATATATTGTCAAATTTATTGAATGTTGCGAATGTTACTAATGAAAATGAGTTAAATCGAAAACTGTACAAATTTTGCCATAAATGAATAGAAAAAAAACACTGACGAAAAAAAAACACTGACGTCAATTAAATCAGACTCAAGGTAGATCATTTCAAGAAATATTTGCAGACACGATTTTCATCGTAAATATACATATTATATAACTATATTTGACGCATGCAGCAAGTTAGCTCAGTCACAGAAGTACACCGGAAGCCTTCAAAGCACTAAGTAAATATTTTTAGATCTATGGTGTATCAATTTATTTGTGATTCAGACACGGAATTCGATAATGAATTACTATAAGAATTTATGGCCGTATATAAAGTTGAAATTCGTATAGCAATCCTGTGTAATCCAAATTCTACTGCTATCGTAGAGCGATTACACTGCAGGTTGACAGAAATATTTAGTCTGAAAGAATTTGCCATATTACATATGAGGATACTCTACGTCATCGGAAATAGAGATATCACAAATTCTTTAGTCGCAGACAGATGTTTTTATGCAAAACTCGGCGCCGTACAGACCAGAGCCTACACCTTTTTTTCCAAATAAATTTAGTATATTGTACAATTTTATCAATTATCCAAATATGAATCTGAAACATAGATCTCACAGAAAGCAAATATGCAAAGCTCTTTAAGGCTTTACATGGAGGCAGCTACATTAATTTCAGCAATTGCTGCAATTACTATATAATTTATAACGTATATAATATATGCGGTATGTCATATCATAATCAAACAAACTTTACGTGTTTTTCATACGAACATAGCCGTGGACGAAACTGTAAGTGTTGAACTATATATTATTTATATGTCTTATTATATGTTCTAGGTAGGTGCATGTGTGTTACATATTAAATTGAGTAGTGGTTCATAGCTTGGTTTGTTATTAGGTAACAAACAAACATACAAAAACACTATAACATATATAATGTTTGCAGAAATAATAAAATTCACTAAAACGAAATATACAGATTGTAACAATAAATTGTCTATTATTCACGCAGGTGATTCTATTCACGAAACGAATTGAAAATATTATTGAACTGTATAATGATTCTCAACCATTTCTAATAATACTGTCAATTTTGTGATTTCAACGATAAAAATACGTTTTCTTTATACTCATACTTCACATCACGTTCACGTCGTTCTTAGTTATTCGTGTATGTAGGCTGTAACAAGAAAGCATCTCCTATTATTTCAGATGATTCTCTACATTAATTCTCTAACAGTTTGTCAAAATATATCGTCGTACCTTTTGAAGTTCTTGTTGCATTTTGTATTCATGTTAAATATATACCTTATTTTGTTTTAATCTGTTAAATCATTAATTGTTTATCGTTACGAATAGGTTACTTTTAATGTATCCATAAATCTATGTAAATAAATATATATAATGTAAATAAATACCATGCGTATTTAGCATGGTTAGACGACAATTTTTTTAAATAATTTACTTTAATTTTGTTTGACACTGGAAATCTGGACGTTTTTTAGGGTTCCGTAGCCGAATAGCAAAGTGTAAGTTCCTTTCAATTTGTTATCAGTTTTTATATAATTTTACATGAAGAACAACATCTTCATGAAATAAAGGACAGCCTTTTCAATCGAATTTTTCAAATAAAGGCAATTATGTATTTATCCTACGTCTATGAAATGTACACTAGGCAATATATTTATATACTGAAACATCAATATATATATATATATATAAACGTTTCATAGAAATATTTTGTATCATTAACTGGTTAAACATATCTGAATGTATATAAAAGACTCATGGTGTAAGTTCTGCGCGTAGTCAAGAGGCGTTTATTTCATTATTCAGAGTGTCATCATACTATTTGTCTTGTTGTATTACTTTAAGATCTCGTTTAGGACTAATTATAAAAAAAAATCTATGCCTAATACGTAAAGGTAAATACGAATAATTTCCGTTTGTAAAGAAAATACCTTTTAAAAATTAATAAATTAACTTTTTTTTAAACGTTCTAGTTAGCAATGTTACAAAATTAATCACAAAACGATGTTACAAAGGAACTTTAAGAACTCAACAGAGCCAGGTTGTATGTGAAGTACATACATAAGTATTAAACCGAGAAGTGAGAAAAACCGAGAAATTCAATATATACTAAACAGCTTAACATTCCCGACACGACCTTCCAAATTACGCTCTCAGTAGCCCTTGTAATTAAACGTCAGACATTTCCGAGTCGCACCAGCCTCTACTCAATGAGTACCAAAACGGCCGGCGCTACGACATTCGCTACGTGATCTGAAATAATCCGCCCGCGACAGTCGTCGCCCCGCTTCGATTCCGGAAACTTGTTTACAGCCCTTACAAAGTTTACGTAAATTGTTCGTTTTTAGGTATATATGTACCGATCGAGTCTCGCACCCGACTGTCGTTACATTTGGTGTTGTAAAAAGTTTACTACGATTTTCCTACTGTGTCTTTCTTTTTCCCACTCCGCCCTGTCTGGGAGCGATGAATTTATATTAATTAGGTACCTACAACGGGAGCTCGCGGAGTTATAAAGTGATCGACTTATTTTGTCTAGTTTCATTGCGGATGGACCTTTTGTTATTTCAGTTTAATGATAGGCGCAGGCTAGGCAATTCTCTCGGGAACTACAGCCGTATCTGGCAAATGTTAAACTTTTATTTCTATCTTTTGGACGTTGAAAGAGAAGGAAATATACTATGTAATAGTTTCAGAAGTCGTGTCTGGAACTTTTGTAACATTTTGAATTGTTCTTAAAGAAGTCGAAAATATAGTTTTAGTAAAAGTTTCAGATAGTTGCATGTGAACAAGAACCTGAATCTAGAATCTGAATCAATGAACCAATATCGTTAATGATCTAATATTATTCCAGACTAAAATATCGTTAAATATAAATTATTACTCCAGACTTTAAGCAACAAATTTTATATGCATTTACTTGTCATAAAATACAAGCTACTTGGATCCGTGTTTACAAAATGATGGAAATCTTCAAAGTTTATCGTTTAATTTGATACAATTGGTAAGAGAAAATGTTACACCTAAGAGAGAAAATGGTACACTCTATGACAGTGATAATGTTATACGATAAAGACAATGGTACATTATATAATAAAAATAATGGTACGTTATACGATAGGGGTAATGGTACACCCAAATTGCTGGTCGAACGATATCTGCTGGTGAATTATGATTTCAATATTTATGTCTAATATCATGTTTGTTATACGACGACCAGAAGGGTTGTAATGACTGATTAAGTGTCACATGACGTAGGGTGTGTAAAATGTACGTATTCAGAATTTAATTTAAGAATTTTTGGAAATTGATTGAGTTAAATGTACCATCGTTGTACCAGGTACCACAATCGTTTAATAGATACTTCCGCGTAAATAACGCTCCAAAACATTTTGAACAGTTTGGGAATTCATTTCAGAAACACTTGCCGTCAAAATTTTGAACAGTTTGGGTATTCATTTCAAAAACACTTGTTTCATAATAAATAAGAAGGAAAAAGTGAGATACAAAATATAATACTGGTATGTGTGCTGAATTCATTTTCATAAAACGATGGAAGCCATCGAAAATCTGATACTCTAACGAGTGCGATTCATTAAATTTGAGAGCATCTCAATTATTGATACTTTTTAGAAGATAATGATGCAGAAAGGGAAATCCATAAGGTACATTTTTTGCTCTGGGATGTACAATGTTAAAATCACAGTGTGTCTGTAAGCAGATACATTATGATTAAAGGGCTTAAATTAATTGGGTGTCTCAAAAAGTGTAATACCGATAAAGCATTACACTATTTTAAAATACGCACAAAATGTCAAGTGGTATCTAGACACCTCCGCCAGCTTTAAGAAGATATTTTTTAGTTACACATGTAAGGGTTAAAGACAGTATTTTTCAGTTCATATACGTTGAATTACTGTAACATGAATGTGAAGATAGCGGTTGCCTACTCACTTTATGTTTTGTTTTTACTACAAGCGTGGTCGTGAAACTCCTTGCGTCTTGTTTATGTTATGTATTGTAATGTAGTAAATAAAATATATGGAGAAAACTGTTTCAACGCTCATATAAAATAATTGGTAAGACTAATAAAGAGATTTGCATTTTTTTAAATAAATTTTCAAAATGGCCAAATTCGTGCAAAAAAGTCGGTGAAATTATTCATCGCATATGCATTCCTGTAAAAAATTCGTAAACCCATGGAATGACACTTGGTGATTTGTTGAAGTTACATTTCGAATTTAAGGAAACAAAACATTATCGTGATTTAAAATATATGTAACGCCATCTAGGCAGGAATAGTGGTCACTCGTAATAACTAGTATTAAGTATTTTTTTCAAAAGCATATCGCCTGTAGTGTGATTTCGTTTCAATTACCAGTGAAATGAAATGTATTTATTTGTAAAGAACGATGAAATTTTTGTAAACGTACAACATAAGAGAGTTCGGCGTTTATTATTTATTATTATGCGTATAATGGCAAATATTCCATTTTTAGACCGTTTACTTACTTATTCAGAGCTTCAACGCGCCAAGGATCTGTGCCCTATTTACCACTTTTCATCTCCAGTCGTGTCTTAAAGTTTTTTCTCGATGCTGATATTTCAATTTCGGATAACAGCTTTTGCAGGTCGGTCTCTACATCGACCAGTCAACATATTCTTGGTCGATCTGCTGGGTGGTTGCTTTCCTGTTTGCAGTTATTCATAAGTTTCTCATTCGCTGTATAAGGACCAGATAGCTGACAATATTTGAGTCTTGATATTCACCACATTGAAACATAATCGTAAAAGATGTAAAGTTCTTTGTTACTCGTTACTCTTCAAAATACATTTTCGTGAATTGTACTTATAGGTCTTTCTTAGTTTTTTTAGATAAGTTGAACCAGGAAAAGGTTGATGAAAACATTTAGCGAAAAGGCCTTAAAGTAGAAACGGATCTCGATAACGTTAGCAATAATTATTTAAATTTTCATCAATTTCGAGAGCATCATTTTTCTTTTATGGTAATATCTCTTATGGTTTTGGAAATTAATAACATGATACTTTTCGGAAAAGCAGGTCTTGTCCAAACATTGGGTTTTATCAACTAATTATTTTAATATAGCGTCACTATGTGATTAGCTCATCACTTGACCTTTAAGTATCTATCACAGGGCGGATTCCATTTCATTTATTACTTGAAACTACAAATATAGATTTAGACTAGACAGACAGCAAACATGTTACTGTAGCTAATATTGACACAACGAAAGCAACACAGATATAAACTAGAATACGCGTTTTAAATAAGGGACTTACAACATTGGATGACTATTAAGATGATGAAAGATAAAGTTGTAAACATTTACAAGGCCAGTTTGTGCTTATTTACTTTAACGTACAAGTATAAAAGATAGATTCGTGTAAATATAATGTGAATATAAATCAAATATTTAAACTTATCACATTTTGTCAATCATTTATTTAATGTGTTCACTCGAGTCAGCAAATAAATTTGTGTTGAAAAAATTGAACTATATTGCAACATCCGAGGTGGAATATATGAGTGACATGGAATGTTTTTATCGGATCTTTCTGAAATAATACTGGGATTGATTGTTGTAGACAGGTTTATTTTCGCATTTGCGCACAGTAATATTGCCAGTTTGATAATGACGCCCCTCAGCGGACCATAAACCTCGATCACCGACGACATTTATGACGGATGCTCATGGACAAGTTTTAGCCATAGACAATAATGAGAACAGGATGGCAGTAGTCAGTTGAATTACAAGTTTTACATTAATTTGTTATCATAAAACTAGTTTTTATATTTAAACTTTTATATGAACTATGAACTTTTATGGTTTATATGAACTTACAGTGGTACACATGAAATATATCCTTGGAATATGTGTATAATAATATGGAATGAGTCTGAGATATATGTTTGAATTTAAGGAGTAGGGTTTCAGGAAAAAGACTTCTAAAAAAGAATATACAATTATCTGACAATGTTAGGACCTATTTTTTATCGCGGTAATTTATTTTTGATATTTTTAATCTATAGACTGCCTATACCTAATAACAAGGCTCGTCTTGTATGGCATTCGTACGCAATAACTCAATTTCTTTTCCATATTGTTATATTGGCAATTTGTAATACTTGATTAGCAATTCAGCTCGGGTAAGTTGCACTATATTACACATATTATATTATATTCCAATTTTCTCTCCCTAAGGTGTACTTAGGAGGATGCTCAAGAATCCGATGGACAGTTATTATAGATTAGTTACTAATAAGTAACCACGTTCTTAAGTTAAAAAGAATATTTAAAATAAAATAAACAGCACCATATAGTTGAATATTATAAAACTACACAACTATGATAGTTATTTATAAAAGAAACATTCAATCATTTAATTAGGCAGTATTGACAGCGACCTCTGTTTCTTTTATAAACAATTATTATTATATAAATTAATTAAGCAATAGTAGAGTGAATAAAAATCTTGATGATTTCTGCAGTTGTTGACTAAGATTTTAAAGTATACAAATGGAAAGCCAGCCAGTGGTTTTTGAAGTGAGGCGTGTGTAAATAGGGTCCGACTATAATTTTATTATGCGGGATGTACTATAAATTACATGGTTAGATTTGGAACAAAAGTGTGAAATTTAATATTTAAATTAATTGATATTAGGAATAAAGTATAACTAGTGATAAAAAACAGTTATTTTGTTTCCGATTGGATAGAAAGTTCACATATACACGCCGATAAATGCGTGCGACAAACTGTACAGCGAACGCGTCCAGTAATGTTTCTATATTCATTTCAGCAAACATTTAGAAATGTGTTACTTGAGTTCAGTGGGGGGAGGGGAGGAGAGGGTGGAAATTTGTACTTCTGAAAAAAAAAACTTTAAATTTATAAGTTGTATTTAATAAAAGTGGTATGCTAGATAACTGCGTATTCAATAATTGTATAAACGAAATCTAACCTATACGAATACAACCTATCCTAATTCAATATAATTTAACCCAAACTATACCAACCAAATTTAACCCAACCTATTCTAATCTAACCCATTCTACTCTAAATATATCCAAATCTAACTCAATATAAACCAATTAACCCGACCTAACCCGTCCCAACTAAACCTAACTGAACCTAACTTGAATTCACATTGTCTAACCCAACTTAATCCAATATAACTTGACTTATTTCAGTTTAAACCATCCTTATTCAACATATTTAAACTTAATCTAATCTAATTCAACAAAACCCAACCTTCGTCGTGAATTTGAGGTCTTTATTTTCCTTCTCAACCGCACTATTTCACTTTTTCCACCTTGCAGGTCATTGCTTCGTCAGAGGTACCTTTTGCCATTATTTCTTTAATTTTTGGTGGTAGGGTTTTAACGGACTTCACTTTTACACAATGAGCGAATTATTCTACTGATATGTTAGGTCCTCTTATGTTTCCGCGTTCATAATAGTTGCCAAAGTTAAAAGAGGGTCATTAAGCTTTCGTACTAGTTCTGTCTCGAAGTTGGCTGAGTTCGTACTATTATAAGTCTACGTCTACTCGTTACTTTCAATCACCGGCCATCGTTTATTTGGAATATATGGTGGCCGGCTCTCTAGTCGGCCTATACAAGAAGATTGAATTGACTATTTAGACGAATATATTGTTAATAATACTCTTGTACACCATAAATTGACGCATTGTCCTGAAAGTAGAAACGGATCCCTCGTTTAACACTTCAAGACTGTTATGTACCGTCTGTTTTTTATTAAATCATCGGCAGTGATGATAAAGTAGGTAGCAAGGGTAACTTTTATATGTAACCTCATCTATAACATATTGCAACTGGTGTAGTTAAGGCTCCAATGCGGCCTGGTCCTCTCTATAAATGAAAATAAATCGTATGGTCTTTTAACCCACTATTAAACTAATGCCAGTAATATTGTCTGCCATTAAATCCTTTGTTTTCTATTCGCCTTATGGTTTCTAGTATGGTCGTACTATTATCTTCAGATCTTGAGGGACCCTTTGACAAGGCATGGTGACCTATCATCAACCATGAACTAAAGCGGAAGAAAATAGACCCGTTTATCCTATTTTTGTGTATGACTACCTCAAAGATCGGGAATGCATAGTTCATTAAACTATATTAGGACTATAAACAATTATGTATACAAAAATTACATGCAGGCCGCATATGTGGAATATCCGACTCGACCAATAGTCAGCAAGAGCATATTAAAGAAGGCCAATAGTCAGCAAGAGCATATCCAAGTCTTTGCAGGCGATATAATTTTAATAATTGCAGCAAAAGACATGAATGAGCTACATGCAAAAGTGAGTGTGAGGCCTAGATACTGTAGAATACTATAGCAGAGGTATTAGAAAAAAGTTTGCTGTTAACAAAACTCAGGAAATATTAGTAAAATTTAATATGGGTAGCCGGATTTCCAATCACGTGAGGATAAGATAATAATCTCAATAAAATCGACAGTTCTAGGACTGATGATAGATGGTAAATAAAACACCAGATCTCCAATCAAAAAACAGCAAAAATTATAAATACATATCCAAGGCCGTTAAAGTTACTTGGGGTTTGAACGAAGACGTAGCAAGAATTACATGTAACTTGGCTTTAGAACCGGTAATTTTATATGACTTTTTTATGTCTGGGTTTCAACAGTAAATATAAATATTACCAAAAAATTTTTAGATCAAATTTTGCAATAAACATTTCTACAGTCTATAGGAATCGACTGAAAACATTTAACGCTTCACAATCGTTTATAAATTGGTTTGAATCTTGCCTCGAGGACCGCATATTATATATTAAAATATCTTTACATACTATAATTGAATTGATTTGATGGTTGGTTATTAACAAGATGACTTAACTTGGTAGCTGATGATTCACGATTATTTCTACCAAATTAATTAATAACACTTGAGAAATCTGCGGAATAAATGCTTAACTTTTATAGATTATATTTGATGCTCTGTTTCAATTGATTATTGACATAAATGTTGATTTCTGATGATCTCAGCTAGTTTCAGTCTATTGTTGGCGATAGTTAGAGATTCATTTATAATATTCGCTTATGGGGTTTAACGCGACTGTTATTAAATGATACTGTCATTCCCTTTTCCTCGACTGTCAAAAATCTAGGGTTGCTGATTGAACTGACCTTTTAGTTGACAAACCCAGCTCAATGACATTTGTCCTCGTATCTTTAGCATAATACATTCTTAAAAGCGACTTTAAAACTTTCTGCCAATTTAAACTAAATTCCCTCTTTGCCAAACGCTTCTACTTCCTCTACTTGAATATATAAACTATATAAGAGAAACCTGAGCATAAAACTAACTAGAAGTTGAGTGGAAAACAAGAAGTTACTGCTTAATCCAATTAGCTGGAAGACAGCGTCACAGTTTATATGAAGAATTTTAGTTGGGTTGAAGAACGCAATTTCAATATATCAAGAAAGAGCACCAATAAAGTCATGTGCACTATTGATGTATGAAACTTTCAATTGGAAAATGATAATTAAAAACAGTAAACATTCCAGGAGAAATCTGTTGATGTCATCCCATTTATCTGACACGAAATGTTATGCTATGAATATGTTAATTAATTAAGTAATAGTATAGTCGATAGTAATCCTGAGATTTCGATAAATTTAAATTGTGCATACAAAAGGGACATATATTCAAATTAGATATATGTAGATAAATACCATAAGCTTTTTGTCACACAACCGGTAACCAGCCATGATTTCGGGAATGTGATTAAATAGCAATTTTCGTAGATTATAATAATGGTGTAATGAAAATGGTTAACCACCTGAAAAACTGCTACATTTCTAATGATATTTTTTTTCATTTGTTGTTTTTGTTGTTAGTGTTCTTATAATTTCATCCTTTTCGCTTGTCCGTGTGTATGCCTCTTCGTATATCACAGCCATTTTACTCGGAGACTATTGGCACTATACAGATTAAATTTAGATGGCAAGTGTCTTCTATGAACTGCTATGCAACGGAATAGTGGAATTATGAAAACAAATAATATTAAGGGTAGCACTCCACATATGTAACTGAGGGATGAAAAAAGTCCAGTGCACATAGGCGTATGGGTTATCGTTAAATAGGTCTTAAAAATGATGTGAGCAACTTTAAAATAGAGAGCAATATGTCTTTATCGACCTGAAAAGTGTGAAGTATACTTACTAGTATTTGATTTGAATTTCCAATTAAGATTATTTTAATTATTTTGGCCCACTCCTTTTTATATTACATTTATTTTATTACTTTTTAATGGGCATAAAGGATATAATATATGTTCTGTACATTAAGTATACAGTAATTCAGAACCATACAATAATTCAGCACAAAATATATCTTCTAAATTAATGGGAAAAGTCTGTGCATTTCTTACAACTGAACCTAGAGCCCAATTACATCAGAATTATCCAAGTACGCAATAAACCATCCAAGCGATAGATAATATTGTTATTGGTATTGTGGTATTCAACTCTTCAGTCACCTGACGGGGGTCACATCGTACTACGATTTATTTATTATAAATTTATTGCAAATTATCTTCTTTAACTATTTAAAATGTCATAGAATGTATAAATATCACACGTATCGTAGTATTTGTTATGCATGTACGAGTATGTTACAAATGTAACGAAAAAAATTATCTATTATTTAAACAAGTGATACATTGCATCAAAATGAGTATACTTTTGAAGAGTATTTGTATGAAAAATGTAGCTAAATTTTTTTTATCGTAACTTTAACGATGATTTTTCTCGGAAATGGTTAAGGATTTTAATATACTCCCTAAATATTTTCTACTCAGTTTGATGCATAGAATCATTAATATGAATGATAGACATATTCTTTATTGCAACATGTAACAATTAAATATAATATATACATTAAACATATACACATATTTACAACCTCATACAAACTTGTATACTAACCCGTACATACATTAACATGTACATATGATAGGCTAGAAGGGGCTAGGAATATATTAGGAAAAGAAAGGAGGTAAACATAATAAGAAATTATGAGAGGGTTTTGGGATGATTCTTGAAAGCGTACATTGGCAATATTTCTATATTTCTTTGATACTTCTATTTATTAAAATTAGTTTATTTCACAACTTTATGTTTATCTACACGTATACCACTACACATATATTTACGTTTATCTATATATTTATCTACAATAAAATTATACGGTGCTGAATTCTGCACATGGAAAATATTTTAAAAAGTGTCATTGATTTAGCGTATAGGAAGATAGCAGAAGCAACAAAACGTTTTGAGAACTTTTGTCGGACTGTCCGTTTGTCTGTATATTGATTGTAAATGTTCTTCAATCACGAAAAATCTACTTCACAGATTTTCAGGAAATTTGATATGATAATAGTTTATACCCTCGAGCAAGATATAGGATACTTTTTATCTGGTTATTACGAATTCCACGAAAACGAAGTCGTGTTGACACAACTAGTAACGTTATAAATGCGAAAGTTTCAATAGATGATGGACGTATGGATTGATGCATATTTGTTACTCTATAACTTTGTAACTTCTAAACACATTTACATAAAGTTTAGCATACGAATAGTTGACAGCTTGGACGAAAATTTAGATATAAAAATAAATCCAACCTAGTTTCGGGAGGAATAAGTTAATAAAACGTGTACGGTAGTTGATCAAAGACCGAATTTATTTCTTAATATTAACCTTAAGTAGGTAGTTACAAACGATACCACATAGAAGGCGCTAGTAGTACATTAAATACATTATTTTGATATTAATTCTAACATCTCCACTTATCAAAATAATCTGAACTTTGTAACATATAAATTATTTTTAACAAACTAATAAAAGCAAAAAATGTTATTAATTTACAGATAGTCACCTATTAAACAATGTTTTGAATACCTAACTTTTTTACAAAATAGTTATGTTTAACACTATCTAAACCCTTGGTCAGCAAGTCTGCTGGCATTTCAGATGTTGGCATGTAGACTATCTTTATAAGATTGTTAGCAACTGCTTCTCTAACAAAATGATGACGCACATCTATGTGTTTAGTTCTTTTATGAAATAAAGAATTTTCAGACAGCTTCTGAGCGCCTTGATTGTCATTATACAATATAATTACATAATCACAACTGTTTACAATTTCAGAAAACAAGTTTTCTAAATAAATAGCCTCTTTACAGGCTTCGGCAATTGCCATATATTCTGCCTCTGTACTTGATAAGGCTATAGTACGTTGTTTTTTACATTCATATGAAATAACAGTTCCAGAAAGTTTAAAGTAGAAACCTGTATAGGATCTCCTATCTAGTGTGTTTGAAGCCCAATCTGCATCAACGAAACCCTCTAATTTACAATTATCTTTGATAAACATTAGGCCATAAGATTTAGTTTTACATAAGTATCTTAGGATGCGTTTCGCATGCTTCCAATGAGTATAGGAATATGAATTATTAAATTGGCTCCAATAACTCACACTACAGGAAATATCTGGGCGAGTCAAAACACTTAAGTACATTAAGCTTCCTATTAGTTGTTGGAATGGATATTGTTTACAAACATCTACACTTTTCTCTAGTTTTAAATTTTTCTCAATAGGAGTACCAACAACTTTACAGTTTGTCATATTAAATTTACTTAAAATATGGTCTACAAACTTTTCTTGATCTAAGGAAATATTGCCATTCTGATACATTTTTACTCTCATACCCAAACATTGTTTTAATTGCCCCAAATCCTTAATATTAAATTTTGACATTAAATTTGTTTTTAACTCCTTAACCATATTACTACTATTTCAAAAAATGAAAAAATCATTAACAAAAATTGCTATTATGATCTTCACAATTTTTTATATACAGACATGGTTCTAACTTTGACTTAACAAAATTTAATTTTAATAAAGAATCATTTACTCTTTCGTTCCAAGCCCTGGCTGACTGTTTTAGACCATAAATTGCACGATTTAATTTAAGAACACTATTTTCTTTACAATCTAAATTAGGGGGAACTTGCATATACACTTTTTCATTTAAGTAACCGTTTAGGAATGCTGTAGTTAGATCTAAGTGAGTAATTTCAAGATTAAGTTTGACACTTAAAGCAAATAGAAACCTTAGTGTAGAGTAACGAAGCACTGGTGAGTATGTGTCAGCGTAATCCACACCTTCTTTTTGGGTAAAACCTTTTGCCACCAGTCTTGCTCTATATCGTACACTATTATCACTTTCGTACTTTTTCTTGAATACCCACTTGCACTGTATCACTCTATCAGCTTCTTTCCTATCTACAAACGTCCATGCTTGATTATCGTCGAAAGCTTTCAGTTCATCTTCCATCGCTTGTCTCCACTGTTCCTTGTCTGGTCCATTTATTGCTGCTTCATAACTGAGTTCTTCATCACATGATTCCAGATTATCCAGAAGACAGAGATTGGTCATTCCATATCTTTCTACTGGCTTTCTTTTACGCTTAGCTTCAATTTGAACTTCATTCTCTGCAAAAGACTCTTCTTCAGTAGCAGATTGATACGAGTCATCTTGGGAAGACGATGATTCACAAATATATGTTGAATCATTTGGATCTGAATCTGGATTTTCTATTAAACTTTCATCTTCTAAATTTTCATCTTTCTTTGACTTATTTTCACAATCGTTTACTACAATCTGAGCTTCGTCCAACTCCATTTTCTCCATAATGATGACATCTCTGCTCGTAGTAATTTTTTTTAGTTCTTGGGTTATACAATCTGTATCCTTTCACATTATTTGGATACCCAACTAAAATTAATCTGTCAGCCTTCTTATCCCATTTTTGTCGTTGTATTTTGGGAACATGCACCATTACTTTACTGCCAAAAATTCTAACATGACTGAGGTCTGGTTTCTCACCTGTCCACCTTTCAAATGGTGTCATCATGCCTAAACTGGTGGCTGGCGTTCTGTTCTTTAGGTAAACTGCAGTATTAACTGCTTCAGCCCAAAAACTTTTGTCGAGACCTGCTTCAAACAATAAACATCTTGCCCGTTCAACTATAGTTCTGTTGAACCTCTCTGAGAGTCCATTCTGCTCTGGAGTGTGAGGATTGGTCTTCTGATGGACAATACCTACTTGTTTTAAGTAACTTTCCATCTCACGTGAACAAAATTCACCTCCATTGTCAGTTCTCAGTATTTTTATCTTGTTTCCAGTTTGATTCTCAACTAAACTTCGAAATTCTTTGAAATGCTGGAACACCTGGTTCTTTTCCTTCAAGAAGTAGACAAAAGTCATTCTGCTGGCATCATCCACAAACAGAAGAAAGTACTTCGCCAGACCAATTGACTTGGTCTCCATCTGCCCGCATAAATCTGAGTGTACTACATCCAGTAGTTTTTCACTTCTATGGTTTGCTGATGGGAAAGGGAAACGTGATTGTTTTCCCTCACAGCACACTTCACAATTCTGTATCTGTATGTCAGCTTTCTTGTGAAAAGAAACTCCTTCTACTGCTCCTTCTTTCATTTTTTATAAGGACTTACTATTTATATGTCCTAACCTTTTATGCCATGTTGACATTGCCGATAACGAGTTCTCGAATTTTTTTGTGTTTAACTTGTACACTCCATTTATCAAATTTGCTGTACCAATAAGCTCATTCACTTGGTTGTATATCAAACAGGTATCTTTTTTTGAATACAACTTTATTTCCTTTAGCTATAAGTTGGCTTACGGATAATAAGTTTGCCGTGAGATTCGGTATATACAATACGTCCTTCACAATCACGTCATACTGAGAACTGTTCACGCATGTCGTTATCTGTGTTTCACCAACACTAACTACAGGCACTGTCATTTGATTTGCCACTACGATTTCTTTAGGTTCGTGTAATGGTCGATTTCGGAGTAAACATTTTTGGTTTGACGTCATATGCGCGCTTGCGCCTGAGTCGATGTACCAGTCTTCTGTGTTATAATAACCGTTGAAAAACGCCGCGCTAAAAGCATTCAATTGTTTATTTGCTTTTAATTCAGGACACTTATTTTTGTAGTGGCCGATCTTCTTGCAATTATAACACTTTATTTGTTTACTGCTGGTTGACTTTGACATTTGCTTGTCAGTGTTGCCTTTTTTATTTCGCTGTTTTGACCAAAAGGCAGAGTCGATTCCAGTAGTGCCAACCTCCGAACACATATCAAGTAACTTTGTTTTAATGACGTCAGCGCTAATGGCTATTGCCATTATCATCGGTGAATACTTATCTGGAAGTCCCGCCAAAAGTAATGACCCAATCCACTCGTCTGTGATTTCGAAACCTGTCCCTTTCAATTTATGTGCTGTCTCAACCACTTGAGATACATAGGATGTCATGGATTCGCAGTTATCGAGGCGTATTGAAATCAATGTACGAAGCAAACTTATTTTTCGTTGATACCCCGTGTCGTCAAATAACTGTTTTAATTTCTTCCACACACCGTTCACTGTAGTTTCACTTTTTATATGCACATATAATGAACAGTCAATTGTCATAACGAGTTTTGCTTTAGATTTTTTCTTCTCAGATTCACTGATAGTTGCCGGTACATTTTCAATGTCAATGCCTTTGAAGTAACAAGAAATTACTTGTTGCAAACGCCCAATCGTCGTAATTTTCGCATCCTTTGAGTTTCGGCACATTTACTAAGTACCCCGACGTCGACATAGTTACTTTCGCACGAGAAAATAAAAAAGATTTTAGCAAATGTGGGTCTGGGCGCATAACCTAATAAAACGTGTACGGTAGTTGATCAAAGACCAAATTTATTTCTTAATATTAACCTTAAGTAGGTAGTTACAAACGATACCACATAGAAGGCGCTAGTAGTACATTAAATACATTATTTTGATATTAATTCTAACATAAGTTCCATCTTTTATTATGTTCATTAGGTTATCACTCGATCACGAGGTTTGTCTGAGAGATTATTTCTAAGATAAAATTGCTTAAGTTTGATTTTAGCCCATATTAATTTCTTGTATCCCAAATTCCTAAATCGAGCTTGGGTCCGTGGGATAGAATACAAAATGTTCTCCCTTTGATAACTGTATCACAATGTTACTACTGAACCCAAATAGATTTTTAAAAAAATGGAACAGAGGTAAGTTAAAGTTGAGAGTCAAGTAGACTATCTGTCAATCCACACGAACGAAGCTAGTGAATAATGAAGTACATTTAAGAAAGTAATAAGGAGAATTGTAGAACGAAATCCCGGGGAGTGTATAGCTAAAACAGTCTAATTGAAGGCTTTGATGTCATTATTTCGTATATTGGAAAATGGAAGAATTTGATTCAAGTGGGGACAAAATTGTTTTCAACTCTTTCCACGTTTTCCGAGTTCAAAGGTACCACAAATTTTGAAACTGATTTCATTTATTGAAGTTGTTCTCAATTGGCTACGAATATAATTCATGTACGTAGTAAGTTGGTTACGAATATCATTCATTATTACGAATTACGAATTTATAGAAAGCATTGGAGATAGAGTTACGGTTTACAGAAAAATAAGACATTCAAGTCAAAATCAAAAGTTGGTCGTAGTCGTAGTGTTTTGGGTTGATCAAAAGGCATAAATAAGGTCTTTGACAGCGCAGCGCACAGCGGGAATCTGGGTTCGATTCCCGGCCCCTCGTCGAGCGGGGCTAGACTGGTTCTGGTTGGTTATAAGAGATTGTTTGTACAGCCAGCCAGAATATGTTTCAAAACATACAGAAAATTGGTCTGCCCTTTACGTATAGGGAAAAATGTATTAAAATTGACTGACAGACCGATGAACCGAACGAACCGATGGACCGTCGAACTGTCGGACTCATGGGCCAACGGACTAATGGACCGATTGACTTTCAGTCCGATGGTCAAATCAACGGGTGGATGTATACGACAGTTCCTTGTTTCATTATGGAATACTAAAAAAACGGATTATTTATTATTTTCGTTACTTATCTTCTTCGCTTTAATATTTTATCATGACTCCTCGTCTTATCTGTCAACATTTGTTTTGTACGTTCATTATATATTTATCTTATCTAAGACATCCCGTGTATTTTCTCATTTCCCGAAATATGTATCTTATATAATATTCGTATACTTCCGTAGGCGCGTCGATACAAATTATTGAATTAGAATTGATACTTCACGTGTTTGATAAAGAATCATTTTTATTCCCCTGCTTTGCTATAAACAACGCCGAAACATTTTCCTTATACAGGTTTGTTGTCATCAGAAACTAGTAGAATAAACAATAAAACTTTCTGATATTTTTCATTTAGCAATGCAAAATTTAAATGTGACCTTTTTGAAGTACTAGCTGCCTGCTCTTAGTGAGGGTGGAGTTGTCCTTTGTTATACGTTTCTGGATCTTCAAACGTTTATTCGCTACTACAGTGTCATCCTTATATATGTAAGGATAATAGTGCAGCTATCAATACCATCATACATTTGTACCTAAAATTGATTTCAAATTAATTTTGTTATAGAAATAACGATTGCCATTTGGCGGACATTTATAAAACTATGAGTATGAAAATTGAAATAGATTCTACTGTAAAGGTTGATCGAGTATATGATATGTAAAATGACAAACGTTCATTAAAGTCAATTTGGTTTTTTTGCCTGATACGCACAGAGACACGGCGTCGTTGTCGTTTTATTGGATATTTATAAATTAACAGCTGAACTAAAATTATTGTCTCATTTAACAATTTATTTTGATAAAGTTTATGAAAAATATATGTGAATATAGGAGGAAGCTTCAAAAACCGTCTTTTGTGTTTTTTTACCACAAAAAAACAAAATACAATGAACATGGTATATTTAATTCCGTTTGGCTAAGATGATTGGAAACTTTTTACAGCGGAGGGTATACTTGATTTATAATATATTAATTAGAAATCAACTATTTAAGTGTCGTTAGTACATAAAACGGATTACTGAATATTGATACCGATAAAAACGTGATAAAAGACCCAAACACGATTTATATAATGTGCATTTTTTTATTTTTTACAGATCAGCACGTCTAAAGGGAAGACGTTACACATAAGAACAATAAAAACGCCTACAACCAAAGGTAACTTCTTAATTTTTTAATTAAATTTTAAGCTGTATACAATTTTATAATTCTACTTTTCTCAGTGCTGAGAAATTTAATTAAATACTCAAATTAATACCTTATTAAGATACATGTGTACCTGGACTTGTCTACTCTTTCATTATTTACGCAGAATTAAAATGTGAACCGTATTAACCAGAAATATAATATTTTAAATAGATTCGTAAAATTATTTCATTCTAGGCTTAGATATATCCATAATGCCTATGTTAATGATATTCTACGGAGCTGCAGACGTAATAAACTGAATTTTGATAATAAAGCAAGATTAATAAAAATCGACTACTACACATTAAATGAATGTTAAATAAACGTAAAGATTGATGTTAAATTATGTGTTAATTTAATGAATTGAAATTTAATAAACTTGTATTAACAACTAAATATATTTAACACTAGCTTCTTTGACATCTTCGACACAATGTACTCTTATTTTGAAATCAGACTTTGTAAAAACACAACTAACAGTAAGTAAAAACACGACTTTGTTCAAAATTGAGGAACATTTTCAAATGAATTTATTTTGAGTGATCCAATTTCATTAATATTGGTGTTTTCAAAATATCTTAGTACGTGGAAATAATTAGTTTAGTATATCTTAGTACGTGGAAATTATTAGAGATCATATGGGAATCAATGTCACCGAATTGTGTTTTGAACGCATCAATTATGTTGCATAGCACACCTCAACTTTGGCTCACAATCATCTCAAACGATGTTTGATGCTAGATCTTGCTCTCGCATGATTGTGCCATGCAGGATCCGTTGAAAATTGGAGGCATAAAAATAAACGTTAGGTTAACTTCTTGAATATCGGATTAACTTTGATAAATATTTATAATTATGGTAAGAAATAACTCCTCTAGTTAGTTTGTGCATACAATTCTTAATTCTAACGATAAACTAATGTAAACGAAATGTGTTTATTATAAAGTAAGCAGAACTTCGCTTACTTATGGCGTGCTTGTCACTTTCACATACCATTTCTAGTTTTTCTACGTTCTTAGGAAATAACGCAGATGGAAACTACTGAACGATCGTGCTTGCTAATGCACTTGAGGCTAATTAATATGTGTCAATAAAATATGTTTTGCAATATATCATTAAAAATAAAGAAGACGTATCGCAACAGAAGACCCGACTGTCGGGATATTAGAATTCTAATTCAGCTACCAAAGATCTTTACGGTCGCGCATGAGACCGACCCGAGAATTTATAAGATATATATCATTCGGTATATTGTAAAATGAGTACGGAACTCTATGCGTAGTCTGTCTCGCACTTGACAGGTTTTATCTTTTGACAATGGCCCAGCAGACTCGTCAGGTACAAAGAATAAGGAAGGTGTCTATTATTCACAAAGATTATACTTGCATCAAACTGAGTGTATTTGAAGAATGTTTCTGTAAAAAAATATAAATTTTTTTTGTAGAGTTTCACATGATTTTAAACTTAGTTTGATGCTGAATTTTCAACTTTAGGTATGTTTCTGTTTACAGGTATAAGTGTGTCGCAATAGCAAATGATTAGAAAAACAAAATATAATTATAGACAACTAGAATAACAAATACCTTAGCGATGTCAATTGTCGATTCTTTGGTAGGAGGGATTCTTTAAAACGTTTCCAAAGTGTAACCCTGAAGTCCACTCATGTCTAATTTGTTAGTATCTTTACTTGAATACGTCTAGTCAGATCTTACTAACAAATCACTTAAGTAAATGGAAACAAATTTACAATGTATTTGTACTCAAGTTATATGACCACTGAGTTTAGGTCACGTCTCAAAAAGGTGGCGATTCGTGATCGGTGAAATAATTATATTATTTTATTAATTTATAATATATTAAACAATCCACACAGACCTTCTTAACTCGGCGTTAGATTATATCCTTTCAAATGTTGTTTGAAACGTTTAGACCATTCTTGACTTTATCCGCGTCATTTTGCGTCCGTTCTCATCCTGTTTTCCTTCATACGTTATGCCTTTTCTTTTATATCCTGTCGATACTTCTATTTAGGCTTTTTCCTTATAAATACGTATCGTTATTAACTTTTTCAAATTTTATTCAAGTTTTTTTTTGTTAAATTTATCATAATACAATATGTTCATTGGAACTAATTAATTATATTTCCTGGTTGTCGTTAACTGGAAGAGATTGCTCTTATAGAAATGAGTCCGCCTTATGTAAAAGTGTTTCATTAAATAATAAAATATCTACTTCCATTATTTCGTACATAGTGTAAAACTATAGAAACTGTAATGCTGAGGCTGTGACACTTGGATGGACACGACGAAGAATGGTTCCTTGTTTATTTTTTATTGTCGCTATTAACTCGTTACGAATTATAATTACACTGATCCAACTTTTACATTGGAAAAGGAAAGATTTTTTTGCTATTCTTTAATTATTTTATTTAATATTCTGGAGAAGTAAAACAATTTACATTTGGGCGTTATTAGTATAAAATGTGTTTCGACCAAAATAAATGTTTCTACAAGACTTCTACAGTTTATTAAAATAGATGTTTTAATAAAACATCTGTTCACATTTTTAATAAAACAATGTATCTTTGACAATAATTACGCAATGAACAAACTTGACGGATATTGCATATTTTTACTGTTTTTGTCGGAATATAAGAATTGTTAGTTATTTGCTCGTGACCGATGACATGTGTATTTTTAACATATTTTTATTAGCGTTATCTGTAAATAAATGTATTAAGTCGAATTTAAGGCATTTCTAATTGTAGTATAGATTTGAAAGTTTGTATACTTATGCAATACTCTAAATAAACGTATTAAGTCGATTTTAAGGCACTTCTAATTGTATAGATTTTAAAGTTTGTAAACTTATACAATTCTGATGACAGTAAAATAATATGGTATTATCGAGCCGATATTATAATGCAGGAGGAAGGTGATTATAGAAACTTCTTAATGGCTAATAGGAAACCCACCGAATTTTAGCTCGTTTGACTTGCTGCCATAAGTTCTATAGATATAAAAGCATGTTCTAGTTTTCTTAAAACTGTATATTTTTAAATTTACTTTAATCACTATCATTTTAGGCTTTTGTAATGAAACAAGCAACCCTCATAATTTTGTTATATTCGTTCATCTGTTACAGCCTACAATTTAAAATTGATATGCATGGCATTTTTCAAGTACCTAAATATTTTAAATGAGTATTTTAATTGATATATAGCAAAACATTAAAAAGAAGGTAATTTATTTCTTCAGAAATGGAAAGTGAGACCATACACTTTTATCCACGCATCCCATCCAGTATTATATTATAGTAAAATGCTTTCAAAATTATCCGTTACTAATATAATAAAAATATACCGTTTATGAAACTTGCAATGCGATTCTATTGCGCCTTTAATTTTTAACAATTTGTTTGCAATGTGTGAAAACTTAGAAGTTAGTGGGAATTTCCAATTAAGATTATTTCGGTTAAATTACATGTTATGCGTTTGGACTCTAATTAGTTTCATTTCTAGAATATTGTCATACTTTGAACGATCTAAACTACTTTAGATGTGTTTATTAGGATATTTGATTTAGTTTTTTGAGCTATATTGACATTTAGACGGTGAAATTAGTTTTAATACTTATCTGATAAGATGCTTTTTCACGTCACGTGACTATGCAAAACGAAATTTCTTTACAGAGTGTCCATTAGCTTTAGTAGTACTGTAAAGTAATCTTACTTGCAGTATCTTCTTTCACAGTTTTCATAGAAGCAAGTAATTTAGAGGACACCTTTATTTGTTACTGTTGTTTTTTTCAACTTCTCTTTATATGGTAATTGAAAATTGTTTATTATTTAATATGAAATTACCATTTAACTCCCTAAAGTCCCAATTGAAGTTACCAGAGAAAAAAGTATTTCCTTTAATTTAGATTTAGATTTAATTTCCTGTTAAGACTTCTAGTTAATCAGCTTATATTTATCCACTGCTGGATATAGGCCTTTCCGAAAGCGCACAGCCGCATACTGTCCTCCGCCTCATGCCTCCAACTACTATTTTAATTATTATAAAATATTTATTATAATTAGCCAGATAGTATGACGACAGAGAAAACTCGACAGAAAGTGGAGGGTATCCCACAACGCGTTTCGAGGTTCGTGGTCTCGATTCAAAAACTTGTCTAACACATCGGTTATGCTTTGTTCGGCAAATATGACTTGCTTATTGCCACTTCACTTTGGTCATGGTAAACGTTATGTCTACTACTTTAATTCTCTGTCGGACTTCCTCATTTTGGATGTCATCCTTGAAAGGCATTCCAAGCATAGTTCTTTCCGTTGCGATTTAGGGGTTAGACCGACCGTGATTGTTCATGTTGTTGATAGTAGCTTTATCTTTGGTGACTGTGGAATTGGCGAAGTAAAGATTTGTCAAGATTTCTTAAATGCTGCTCAACCCAGATGAAGTCTTCTATCAGCTTTTTTGTTAAGGACATTATTGAATTGTTATTAAATTGTAGGGTAATTAAATAATGGTGCCATTGTGGTGATGAGTCAAAACTTTTCATCAGTGATATGATGATACTTCAAAAATTTAATCAAGTAGCTGGAAATGTTGCTTATTGTAAGATTAATCGGTTAGTTTAGATATAAGCTGCGTAGCTTTTTATAGATAGATAAATTTGTTCAATTAATAATCATGTATTACGGTTTCTAATTTCTAATTTAAAAAAAAATTTAAAAAATTAAAAAAAAAGAAATATATATATATATATATATATATATATATATATATATATATATATATATATATGTATGTACGTTGATATTGTATGATGAATATTAGTTCGGCGAATCAGGAATAATGCGAGATTATTATTTTAAAGTACGATAATAAGATAAACGTAAAATTATACTCAAATAAAATATTTAAAAAAAAATGGAATGTAATTCTTGAAATAATGTACTCAGTGCATCTGTTTGGTCGATGCCTAAGGGAGCCTCAAAAGTAGTTCACTTGATATTTTAAAACAGCGATTCAACGTCACCGACCCGAACCTGACGGCTCAGTGTCACCGACCTGAGCTTTATGGTTCAGTTCCGGTCGTTGCTCAGAAAAAGTGCGTTGGTGCACAAAGTGAGCAGGTGCGCCTAAAAAAGTTTTCACTTCGAAAATATAATGAAAAGAGCTAGTCGGTGACTCATCTATTGTAAGTCAATGGCAAGAAAATAATATTGAAAATCTAACATTTTCTTAAGCTATACGTATCACATTCTGTAAAGCTAATTTCAAATTACGCCGAGATTAGCTGGGTGCCTAATGTCAATGCTGTTCATAACAAATAATATTTGAAATACCAAAATGATTTGTATTAATTTATTATATAATTAAGCAAAAATTATTATGAAAATACGTTTATGACATGTTTTTATTTCAAGAAATACGTATTACGTTACAGTATATAGCGATAAATATCTTTCTGAAACGAATGTTCTCTGCATATGTGACGGTAACACAATACTATGGTTTACCTGCCTGATATTCAAGTATAGGTCTTTAACCTGTGTGTGAATATCAGGCAGGTTATCGAAGGTTATCGGCAATAAAATATTGGGGCTTATTGTGTATTTTTATAATGCATGTCATATTTTATGGAATCGACGATAATATTGCACTTTTTCAAAGTGGAATGATATGCTCAAACATTTTGTTTGTTAATGCTATCGTAAGATAAAATATTAGTAAGTAATTAAACTTAATGCGCTTAGAAAATTTGTCTCGTTGTATGTAAAATAATGAAAAAATTTACTAAGATACTTTGATGGTAATAAATTTATAATTACAATACGTTATATACGTAAAATAAATAATTTTTTAATTATGTACATTTCACTTTTAAATAGCATTTCTTTTTAAATGGCTGACTTAATGTTCATTAAATATGACTATAGTGGGAAGTGAAAGAAAAATACAGAAAGAAAAATAAGTATATACAATAATTTTTGAGTAAGTATTAAACTCATTATCATTTAAAATTAACTACTGCAATCTATGTACAACACGTTACAAATCGGCAGTGGAACAGTTATTATCTCGAATGCGCATTGCACTAACTATGTGAGTTACTATATCTTGCACATAAAGAAAAACAAATTGCATTCACAATAAAACTAATCTAATAACTTTCGAATTTCAAACAAAAGACAATTTCTTTGCATTATCTAAACTTATTAAAATTAGTAACGAGTTTTAGTTCAATACTCACTTGCAAAAATGATGTATTATGATTACCAAATTAAAAACAGAATTATATAAAATGACGTATTACCATTATGGAATAAAGAAGTCATAGATTAGATACTCAGTTAAGTTATTTGAAATTTACGAATCGTCAAAGGCTTTTGAATGAAAGACACAGCCAAATCCTAAGTCATAAAAGAAAGTCACAAAGAAAAGTGTGATGGAATCGTATTTTAAATAATTATAATAACCAGTTATGTAAATAAGCATGATAAAGAGCTATTATCTAATGTAGTTTTATCAACAAAAATGCAGACCGGTATCTGTCAGAAAACGTGTAAAGGAACGTTGCCGTGGTTGAAATTACTTTTGTGAGTTAACCGAGGTATTTCGAATTAAAGTTGTAATGAAATGTTCGATCTACATTTTTTTTATTTTTCAAATTTATGATTCAACAATTTTAAGTAACACAAGGACCACACCATATACATCACTTGGAAGCTTAATATTTCCTAAATTGTGATGGGAAATAAAATTTAAAAACTGTAAATTGTAAATTTATTTTAAAATGAAGTGTGCGAATAAATTTTGGGTAGAATATTTAACGTATAAAGGGTACATTATATTTTTAAAGTTTTATTAAATTCTAGCTGAGCCTGTGATTTCGTACACGCAGTTCAATGAAGAATCTACCGATGCTCATTTCATAAATGTACTTCTGTACTGTACTTCTGGCCACGCTTATTTTGCTAATGCACTACTAACTGTTTGTTTTTGTTGTGCTAATGCATTTCAAATTTATAAAATATTTGAAAACATATCTTCTGATTGGGTGAATCGATTATGATGAAATGAAAACTTAATGTTAGATACTTCAAGTTGATTACTAAGTTTTCTAAAAACTTTATCGGAATTGGTTAGTAGATTTTATTAAAGGGCGAACAAATAAAAACAAAAGCAGGCAAACATTCCAAAAATGGAAATCACCTCCGCGATTATTTTTTCTGCAAATATGTTCAAGGTACAGATACACAACGTTTACAGTTCTGTTGCGTGTACAGAGTTTATTGCATGTAAATTAAGATATTTGCTTAAAACGTGTGTAAACCTTAGAAACTGTGTGATTCTGGCAAATCAACGGACAATCATGTCGAAGATGTAACGGTTTATTGTTTCAATGAAGGAACGATTTATAACCAAATACTGCATTTGGCAGAATGATTCAAAGATTTTAATAACTTGGTATACTGGGCTATAGCAAAGTTTTGTTTGTATTTGACTTTTAATTAAAAATGTAATATGCTGAATTAATGGTTCAAATATTCACAGAAATTTCCCGATTCGTCGAAACTCGGGTCATATTCGCGGTGATTACAAATAGTTGTTTTTGGCCGTAAATTGTAACCTATATGATATCTTATGATGAGATATTAACTAAAAAATATTTTAAGATAATCATAGTAATCATTCCAGAGATGTGAAGGGTCACCATGGTAGATACGAACATATACATCGCATAGTTGGGTAACAGAAACTAACATATAATAATTTTGGGCATATTTTTTACATGAACTACTAACCAAATGTCAAAGATATATTTCATGAATTATTATTGGTGAACATGCTGGCTTTTATGTTTATACTCTCAGTTCAAAGAGTACTTAAACCGTGGTATTTATTTTTGATCTGCATGAGGAGATCACCCATCAACCATTGCGAATGAAAAAAGTAAATATAACTATAATTATGAAAATGCACTAAAGTTTAAAAGCAATTAATATTCACTTCAAATTGCCCTCACTCCACAAACACACCCCCAAATCTTCGCGTCCAAACTCGGCGAGCACGTGGTGCCGCGTCGCGACGCCCCACCGCCGTCGCCTGCGGTCGGCGCCGGATCAATAGCCGGCCTCCCGCCACCCGACCGCTACCCTCCTCCGTCCAACTACTGTGCCCCACCCGCGGGGTGGAGTAGGAAGATACCTCACCCCCGACTATGAATGAATCAAAGTGCAGTATTGACCGAATGCCGTACGCCAAAGCAGGCGCGCGCATCGCCAGCCTCGTCTTATTCTGGTTTTAACCAGCCAGCTCGTCCCAATTAGAGTGAGGCTGTTGGCGGTTGGAACGTTCTCGCTGAAGAAAGAGAAGCGCAGGCTACAATTAAAGTGTGCACATCTTGGATAAAGAATGTAATGTTGTGTCTTAAATTCACGTCAGCGATTTTGTCGGCGTGGAATATAGTAATATATTTTATTTTTTAAACAAGACTCTAAATTATCTCTGGTAACATAGCCATAGAGTTATAAAAGGAAGCAAATTTTGTACGGTATTCCAGGGAAACCATGCTCCTATTTAGGAATTCGGGATACACAGTATGAGTTAACCATACCATAAATAAAACTAACAGAATTTCCTTTACCGAAAACATTACGCGATCAAGTAAGATCACAGAAGATGAATGCTATCTCAGTAACTATAGGCTGATTATTTTGTAAGGCGGATGTCGACCACGAACGGGTTTAATCAATGATAACTGATGGTCAAATCCCTGGTTTTAGGATTGCTTTGGGGATTTGACTTTCAATTACCTTTGAAAAATCCGTCTCATGATTTTTGTTTTTTGTTAACATGGAATATCGACCATCGTATAACGATACGAATATAGTATTCAAATAGAACCAGTTAATATATTTTCAGAGCGTGTGGATAGTGAGCAATAGTGATTTAAGTGAAGGCAGTCGGAGTGTACTGGGTTGGTTAAACTTTTAAATTGTTATATCTACATTAAAATATTTTACCTAAATATGGATGACAGTGCAAAAATCTATAAAAAAAGTTCAACCGTTTATATTGCTAATTAAAGTTGTTGTCTGATTTTGCAACAGAAAACGACCTGTTTTCTGTGGCAAAATCGGACCATAGAAGAGTTTTTAAGTTAAATAACTGAACGATTACAGCTATAACAGAATAATGTTTGAGTTCAATATACACAAAAATAAAGTTTATAAAAATTTGTGGTATGTATGTAGTTAATATACTATAAACTGACTTCATAACTAATAACTGTTTACGTTAAGCGTTTTTCTGTTGCAAGATTTGGATGTAAAGTTTCGTACGATAATCTGTATTTAATAGTGTACATAATTATTATACAAAAAAAATTGACAAAGAATGATGTCGCTATCCTTTTTTATTTAGATAAAGATAGAGGAGGAGGGGCTGCTAGTAAAATAGTAAAAAAGTAACTGATTTCGATTTCTGAAGATTCTGTTTCTGGAGGAATGTAACATGAGACCATTTTTTAAATGCAGAATTCAAGTAAGTATTTTTTAATAAAATACTTTCACACATCGCGAAGCAAAAAAAAGGAAATCAAAATTTTAAAAACACACATTTTAGATAATGAATAGAACAGCAATGTGTATGTAGAAATAAAAGTACATGACTATCAAGACACTATTTTTAAGCCTTTCGTTACATGTTAAACAAATCTTATCGGTAATAGATGAACGTGCAGACACAAAACAACCATTTATATTTCTATAGGAAGATTGGTACAAAATTTGATTTAGCGACACGTTAAGCGTCTTTGGTCTTACATGCCACTTTCGTAGACATCATTTTTAATTCTGTGTTTATTTCATGGCCCAATTTCATACGTGCGCTAAGCAAACTAAGGCCACTTGATCTGTTTTCAGATGTACTAGATTTCAGCCATATAAAAAAGACCTTTCAATGATATATGGCTTTACCGGGGCAGAATTATTTGATTTTCAGGGAATTATTATATTCTCTTTTGTAGTAGGAAAGAAAATTTCGCTCTCCTTTATTTTTGTTTATAATGGAATAAGAAAGGTAACTCGAGTTTATTAACGCCCATTACGTGTAACGTTGTACGTTGAATAACGTCTAATTTCATTTTATATTAATTGGTTATAGAGAAAATTGAGTGAGAATTTCCCTTGCTCAAGAATTTGGAGGTAGTAAATATGGAGGTGCTTAACCTTGATTACGCCCATGAAACGGCAGTAAAGTATTCGTCCGTTTCAGGATGGTAAACTTTCTATAGTACATAATTAAAATACTTTTGGTTAGCTTTTCTATGAAATAAGTTCAAATTTAAAGTATTGGTAATTAAAAGGTTAAAGTGAAGAGGAATGAAAAAGTACTTACAATATTCAAATCCAAAACTTCAATTAAAAGTCAGTCAGTTTTACTACCATGGTTGTAAATTAGAGCAATGGGAGGCTGAGATAGTTAAAAGAATAATAGAACCGTGAGAATTAATTTATAAGATGAATGACGAAGTAAATTATATAACAATAAACGATACTAATTACAACAATAACTTATTGAGTTATTTTCCTATAACGAAAATTATGTTAGAATAATTTTACCTCGAATGGATTTATTTCTACGTTTAACATTTTTTAAATCTTATCGTATTTGAAAATTTACATTTGGGAAAATAAAAAAAACGACCTCTTCAAAATATGTCTTTGGTATTAGAATATCCGTCCACAATCGTCCTTAAGCTTCATTACTATACATATCTTGTTGCTACTGTAAAGATTTCAAAAGGAGAATGTTTTTTGCGGTACACAAATAATTCATGCAAACTGGTGTATCCATACAAACATAATACAAAAATAAATTAACTTTCTAATGTGATCCAAAAGGGAAAATTATATTTCTAACTTTTTAAAATGAATTCTGTAGACAATTTTGTCTTCTTGGGATAGCGACAATCTTCGAACTTGCCCAACTAATGTACCGAATTGAACATCACAATCCGCAGATATCTCCTAACTGTTATAGCGTAAACTTTCGAGCGGTATCGCTGCTCAGGAATGTCTTACATTTTTTAAAATTTCTTATCATGTACAAAAGTACACTTTTAAGTAAGGTCTCGTTCTAATGAGTAGTTTAGAAAGGAGTGAAGAAACTTAATACTGATATCGAACCAAAGTAATATTTTAAACTTTTTAAAATTTCCCTTAAAAATTATGAGCAATTTACAAATGCATTCTATTTGTGTAACGAATTTAGTTCTACACCTTTCACAAACGTTTTTTGTTATAATATATATATATATATATATATATATATATATATATATATTTAGATATATATTTAGAAAGACGTAAAGTATGTAAAAAAGGAACGACGCAAAGACTGTGAAACTGATTTTTTTTATTATGATAACTCGATTGCAAAGGAAAGAATTCTGTCGATGTGCGAATATTGTTTTAAATAAAATAAACCGTTTTTTAAAAGTTCTGTAACTTTTAAGCCACTTGTGGAGAATAACTATATAAAAACTAAAATATTGTTACAGTCTTATGAAATATAATTTCACAATTAGCTATCAGCTAATAACTAATATCACAATTAGCTATCAGCTAATTAATAGAAAAATAATATTAAATTGGCAGTTACTACATTTTTCCTGTCATTTTAATTTAGGTCTGTAAATATAATTGTATTTTATTTCACATTTTTACCTTCCAGATAATTATCGTAAAATATTTTAAAGAAAAACGCTTATTTTTTATACTCTGTGTCTATATTCGTATGTATATGTGTACGTCTATATTCATATGTGCACCCGAATGTCCAAAACATTGCTGTAAAATGGGACCATAAAACGCAATGAGATAAAAGTAGCCAAGTTTTTGCAGAGCTTCGCAAAGAAATTTAGATGAGTGAGTTAGTAGTAGATTTATTGGATGCTAGCTTTTACCCGCAGCTTCAATTTCGTGAAAATTGTGATGTTGAACTCAAGTGATAAAATGACTTCCTCCTCCCACAATTCAGAGTTATTGCTGTCTTCGCCAGTCATAGCACTTTATGCCGCTGTTACTTTAGGACAAACCTCACTAATATTAATATAACTTTGAAAATTCAAAACCCACATTAATGTTTTATACACTGCAATCTTCTACAATAAATACTCTATATGAAAGTGAAAAATGTATTCAAATAAATCCAGTATACTCAAGTTACAAGCGAACAGATTAAATGATGAACTCCACATAATTATGGGTATTTAAACGATAAAACTTAAAAAGTACCAACCACTGCCAAGTTCTGGGTTGCGATGGATACAAAGAAACAAACACTTCCTTAGAGATAAAACTGCGTTTAAATTAACAAAAGTTTTTTTTAAACCAAATAATATAATATAAAAAGTTTCCAAGTCTTTGGAAACTCAATTCCTGGAAACAAAATTAGCTGTTCAATAATTATTTATATGAGGGTCAAAGAAAGCCGCATCCATTTTAGATTAAAATTTTCGCTATGTTAAAATATTGTGTCCAATAAAAAAATTACAAAAATTATTGATAATCACAAATGGTCTGTTAATAATTATTGAGATGAACTAAATTATTATAGTAACCTTTGAATAATTTTAAGTAAATAATTTGAATAATTGCAGAATCCTACACAGTAATGATATCTAAAGCAAAGTTTCACGACGTATACATTGTAATATCGCCTCTCATACGCGTTTTTAAAGAAAGAAATTGGATCGTAACAATTGTTTACCCTGCTAAAGCATGTAAGAAATAACTAAACTTTTGCGAATACTCTTAACATATTTACAAAAAATTATTTTTATATAAAAATTATTAAAACAAAATGCAGCCATAGTTTCTTTTTTATTAGGCGGAATTGGGACGGTTTGGATAGTAATTAATATTCCAGTTTAATGGTTATAATTAGGCATATTTTACGGGTTAAAAATAATATAACCTAAAATAAATTAAATAAAAATGAGACGATATTGTAAGATTTCAAAACATATAAAGCGAAAGAGGTAAATTACGATAATGTTGAAATAAAAATTGTTTAAAAAATAAAAAGATTATTTTAGTTCAAATAAAAACTCTTGCGGAATTCTAAAATGCATTTTACTTCTTTTCTCTATCACCTAACTAATTAGCTCCGCAAAATGTGTAAATTTTCTTGGAAGTGATCTAATTGGCTTAAAAGCCATCTAAAGAGAGCTTTGGTTATTTTCCTGAATCATTTTCGTAGATTCTGTATCGAGCTCTTTTGTGATCCCACCGTTTCTTTTCCCATAATGTCCTCTTATTTGCAAAGCAATAAGCTTGTAATCTTTTCAGAATATTACTATGTAATGATTTTTTTATAGTTTTTAAAAGTCAATTTTTTTTATAATTTTTAAAATTTTGTTCTCGAAGTGTCCGTACCGAACGAACTTATTCTCCAAAAAAATGTTTACCTAGGCGTGTGAGATATCACCAAAAAGATCTGTCTAATTATTTTGTTCATTACGAAACGATGATGTGATAGACCTTCAAATAGACTGCTTGTAAACCTATCTTTACTAGGTTTATTTTGAACATTGAATATATTTAGCTTTAATTTTGTAGAAATTCATTATTCAGATTCAATATTAAAGATTCAATCTTTGCTAATAGCCCACCTGAAAATGTTGTAATACAACGAAACCTAGGTCGTGGTAAAGTACTTAAAGAAAGTAGAAATAATACTACATCACGTAGTTTCATTTAATTGTAATTATAGGTTTATTTTGTTAATCTCGACATCTATCGACGATATATTGCATGTAACGAACGAACGATGTTTCCTGTGCGCACTAGCAATTCGAAATCTCTATCATAAACAACCTGTACTGAAACAACTGAAGTTAAATAAGGTTATGTTCAATTACGAATATAATAAGTCTGTATATTACAAATAACACGAATATATGTTTTGCATTATACTACGATTATCTATGTTATCACTTTATATATATATATATATATATATATATATATATATATATATATAATATATATATATATATATATATATAAATATATTATAAATAAGTAAATTGTGTAACCAAGGCACGCTTTTTATATGCATAATACTTATCTGGTCTATCAAAGCGTATGTAATTTTAATTAAGTTAGATTCAAAAACTTCCTAGTACGAATTTGACTGGAACTTTCTTTAACCTAATAATTACGGCTGCATTATCCCTTCGACAAACAATTTAATTACTAATTCATGTAATAATATAAGAATAGTAGCATAACAAATCGACACTGACAATGTCATTATTATCGATGAGGTTATCTTTTTGCATCCGTTGTCCTTAAATGATTGTGTCCATGGATACGAACTGGACTGGTACTGACATCATATTTTTGATTGCGCTACGAGTTTGGTTAATATTTTGAAAGACGAAATGGGAGAAATCGTGTCGTCACTCCTTGATTATATTTGTTTAGAGTGATAAAGTAAATTATCGTATATTTTTTAACCTTTTTTTATGAAATGTGTTTAATTTATTTCAAGGTAAAAGTAACTTATAAAGCTTAAGACCTGTTAACATTTCGTTTTAGTAGTTTTAAAGTAATTTTTTGCAAGTTTATCTAAACAACAATTCTTACTTAAAATGTAGGTGACTGTAAAATATGACACTTGCATTTCTGCAAAAAACCTGCTAAGTTTAGTTCGGTTGTATGGTTGTTATTTAAAAACTGAGTTACGCAGTTGTTATCTCAGAATCTGATTCCGTCGTTGTTATACCAAAATTGGGTTGTGTAAATATTATATCAAAATTGGTTTGCGTAGTTGTGATCTCAAAATTGATTTGCTTATGGATCATCGCAAAATTGGATTGCATAGTTGTTATCTCAAAATTGGGTTGTTGTTATTTAAAAATTGAGTTACGTAGTTTTTATCTCAAAACTGAGTTGCGTTCGTCTCTTAAAATTGTTGATGCAAATTTAACAAAATTGAACGTGCTAATAGTATCCAATCCAAATTCATGGTTGACAAATTATAAGGGTTTATATCGTACATTATCTTAAAGCTTAATATTTCACAAACGAGGATCAAAAATTGAAAAAAAATCGTGGATGGAACCACAAAAAATATTGACTTACATAAGTCTTATAACATTTAACATTAAAAAATTAACAGAAATGCGAGATTTTCTGAACACCAGGTTTCATTTGATCATTTTAAAGAAATTCACTTAAACTTTTTTCCAGTGTCTACTTCAAAAACATAAAATTACTTCAAAAATTATCCTCAAAATTGGTGTCTAGAATATCTTGTGCTTCTGTTGATTTTTTTGATGCTATGTTAAGACGTATGAAGGTGAATATTTTTCTATCAAAAAAGTCAGTTAGTCAATTTGTTGATAAAAAAGTCAAGCTTCCATCAGGATTTTTTATATCGCAATGAAACATTTTTTCTTCAAGCTGTGGGTATAGCTAAAAAAACACAAAAAAAACCTAAGAAACTATCAAAATACGTTGAATTTATGTAAGGTGCTTCCGATAGGCAGTAATATTCTTTACCTACATTCTTCCGCTCGACACAATATTTTAGGGCACCTGTAAACATCTGGTGAACTTATTGCGACAATAGTAATCTCTTCTAGTCAGTCAAAATTTGATGAATAAATTTTTCAAAAATTAAAATACAAAAGACAAAAAGTTTGGTATACGAATCAAGTTTTTTTTCATAACTTGACAACATCAACAATAACAAATATTCACAAAAAGAAATACTATGTTTGATGGCAAGGGTCGTAAGTTTTTAAATACGTAGACATAGTCAATGAACAGAAAGAGCTGTAAATCTGTAAACGGTAACATGATAAGACGGTCTGAGAGGATTTTTAAGATATTATAGAGCAGCGAAAGAATGCATAATATTGACATTTTAATTTTCTGTACAAGAAATCTTTCTGAAATACTTCAGTAACTCTTCAGAAAGGTTTCTTAATTAAAAGATTAACGATAGCATAGCAACGATAGCACTGTTCTTGAGCCCTTAATTTACTTCTAAAAAAATGTTAAGCTGAAAACTGTAATTCACTCTTTTAAAATCACCAATTGTAATTAGCTTACGTAAAGACATTATTTTTGTATTCTGAACTATATTCGTCAAGTTTTAATTAACCTATGATCGTTTTGGCGAATGTACAGAGCTCAAATATCACAAAATTTAAGCTCTAATGCTTAAACTTCTGTGACATTACCATTGCGCTTTAAATTATTTGCGTATACGATGTATATCTTACGTATATTTATATATATCGCGTACGTAATGAACGATGTTTCGTATTCGCTTAAAGCGTATAAGTAATTTTAATACATAATGGAGTAATACGTTTCGTCCATTTAAACCGGATATTAATGCATGCGATATTATTTATTTGGAAAAATTGTTGTACATATATCGTTGCTATGGTACTATTAATTCGGATAAGTGGTAAGCATACATCGCTTTGCCAACTGTAACTTTGTATGGAAGTTTGTCCGTTTCGTTATGTAATTTATAAAAGCGGACGAATATATGATGTACTTTGTGCGCATGAATGGAAAAGTGACTGTAATACACCGCGGAAAGGTTATTTTGTAATATTACTATTTAAAGGTTATTGTGTAATATTGTTATTTTGTAATGATTACGTTGACATATTTTAAGAAAGTTTTTAATTTTCGTGTTTTTACATTTTCATTTTGAAAATATTTTGACATTGTATAATGCATAATTTAAAGACAAAATTAAATATAAAAAATTAATTTATATTTAATTTTCTCATAATAAAATCTTTATTGAATATACAGTTTGGTATAATGTTTCACGACTAAAATATTTAGATAAGCGACGACGAGCAGAAATAATAATCGAAGTTAGTAAGCGGGTCGTAAACCAATCAACACTCCAAAGTTTTGGTTCTGATGTCGGTAATCGAACAGCACAAGTCGAACTGTAGTGGTGCTTCGAACACAGACTTAAGAAAATTCAGCGCGCAATCAAACGTTGAGAGATACACGCATGTGGTATGTGAAATAGTAGGCGTGCTCACCCATAGAGGTTTGGTACAAAAAACCTGTCAAGCACGAGTAGAACTCGCATTACAAACATTCCGTACACATATAGGCACTTATAAACATTTAAAGGTACATAGTATTCCTATTACACAATTTACAAATATTAATTTTACACAACGCACCATATCTTTCACAGGCGCAAAAATAAAATATTTCAAAATGTAACTATTAACAATTTTCGGAGTTTTTACTTGTGCCCTAAGATCGCTTTTTGCCAAATTTCATTATTACAGGTCAACGGGATACCCTACAGATGATGATTTGATTTATTTGCGAGTGTCGAAATATGTGGCATAAATGGTCATATTTTCAGGGTTCTTCTTGATTGCTTTGACTTAGAAGCTTAATTTTTTTACAGCTCCAAAGGACGGTAGACCTAATTAAGACGACACTTTCACGCGTTCTTGCGAAAGGGTCTTGATATACAGACAGACAGACGGACAACGCAGTGATCTTACAAGGGTTATTTTTTCCTTTTGAAGTACGGAACTCTAAAAACGACATTTTTTTTTCGAGGAAAATCCGAATTTTACAATTTATCCGATAGTTAGTCTATGATGTTTTTTATAAAATTCGCATTCACGAATTCGAGTCTGTCGACTGCCACAATAACTACAAATTTATCCAATTTTTATGGTTATTATGACGCAATGGTATAAAGATTCGAAGTGTATTTGAAAAAAAGAGTCAATTAAAATTTCGAATTAAGAAAATATTTTTAATTTGCAATTTAACGTGTAATAATATGATTATGAAGAAAAAGTTAATTTATTAGTTTAACTGCCAGGTCTCTAGTCTCTAGGCCATTTGGTCCCCTGGGCCAAAATTATTTTTCAACGATTTCGTTTTTAATTTAATCTTAATTTCATTTAACAAATGATTAATCCTTAATCTAATTAATGGGTGAATTGATAACTAGATTAACGATTAATCGTAATTATATAAAAATAAACTCAGAGATGATACGCCATATCTCAACAACTGACCACTCATATACATTAAAAGTGAAATATATTGCAGTAAAACAGTTGTAATGTAAATTTTAATATAAAACCGGTAAGTTTCTCTGATTTGTTTCGACAAAGAGGTGGATCGATAATATGTTCGAATGTGTGTGGTTATCTGTTATGTCGTACACATTTTATTAAAAGCAATTATTGTTTCACAACCATTTAACGCTATTAATTTAGTGTTTTAACAGTTTTATTACCTACCTTGTTAATACTGATTTCTAATCGTTTCTTACAAAGGCGTGAATCAATAAAATGTTAGAATAAGTTGCAATATATTTACCTATATGCCATTGAATATATTAATCTACATGTCTTTATGCCATACAAATTTGTTTTAGAAAAGGATTATTCGTTACTATAAATTTAATATTACTTCTCCATTACTATAAATTTAATCTTCTTAAAAATATTATTACATAAATAACAGAGATCATTAATTTTAATTAGCGTGCAATAGTCACTAAAATTTTATTTTAGCATTTTTTTATTTAATTTTAATTGGCATATTATAAAATTAATGACATACTTAAAAACATGTTTGTAAGTATAATGTACATAGACGCCAATAAAAATATGTATGCATGTGAAATTTGGTTACTATTTTATATAAAACAAAAGATATTCGTTTAGGTATACATTACTTTGGTGCTAACGGTGATTTGGAATAAGCAATAGGTACAAATTCGCATCAAGTTTTCTTTTCGTTTTATTTTTCTTACTCTGAATGCTAAAAACCGAATGCAAGAAAGAGTTTGCAAAAATAAAATTTGTTTGTGGGTCAATGGTGTGTGAAGTAAAACTTTTGAATATAAATTAAATTATTCATTGGTTTAGTAGGCAAGTTTCGAAAAACGTAAAATAATTTTATGTCTTAGTGAAAGCAAGCAATTTTTATTAATTTACGATACGATATTGCAATTGACTGTACCGTTGATTGCATAATAGGATTATTTTTTTTGGAAATCATTGCCAGCCTCTTAAGTATTAGTGTAGCATATAATAATTTTAATTGCATAAAATCTGGCAACAATTTTTTTTCTTCGATAATGACATCTGATAAAAATTAAGTTTGATTATGTTCATATAATCTTCAAAGGCAGGAGATAGTTCCATACTCAGGGTTCCATAGAGAAACAAGGAACTTTTACAATATCGTCATATCCATACATCCCTCCATCAGAGCCACATTTCTATGTATTTCTGCATATGTCATAATCATAATCATAGTCAGAGTTTTATTCGTTATCGGTACAAAAAACACGCTGAATGATGTCAATTTGTACATAATAATTCTAAAACTATATCCAATTGTAAAAAAAATAAATGAAAAAACAGCATGCTAAATAATTAAATATACCATCGATGTAACAATCATGAAAAAGCCAGATGAATTAAAACAAATTTAGATACGTCATATTTTGTAATATCATTTAATTAAAACTAAATAATAACCATAAATACGACGTTATTGTTATTATTTTATTTGTTCAGCCAATCAAGTAGAATAAATAAAATTATAATAATAAAAAATGTCAAATTGCAAAAACCAGTAAATAACATAATATTAATGGAATTAACTATAATAGTAATTGTAACATGTTTATTTATTAGCCAGAGCTTCCTTCACTTTAATGTGAATATTTTGTTTGCTCATTCCCCCAAGTTGGCTAGACTTTTGAAAATAAACCTTTATAATCTAGTTTGCAAAATGTTGAGCTCTTATAACCTGTGATCTAATTTTACAAAAATACGTTTGAAAAATCTAAGAAATACTACGTTACTACGTTAGTGTTATAATTTTCAATTGAAATTATTTCAGGACTATATTTATTACTTTATAACTTGCACCAAAATTTCAAGAGACACAGGCAATTGCGACGTATTCCGACATGCATTTAGCCGATTCTATTTATTTAAAAATCTGTTTATGTGTACGAATATAAACATAAAAACATAAATATACAACATATATACAACATATTGAATCAACTTACTTGGTGAATATAGACTTTTTTATGTATAGGTGTGTAATAAAACATGATTTCCTTTCATTAAACGTAACTTGAATATATTTTAACATAATATTCAAAGGAAATTTTGTAACAAAATATAAGAATTCGTTCATTTTAAAATGAAGCCCATTAAAACGACTCATTTAACAATATGACACAACTAGCGAAACAACCGTTACGACTCGTTGCGTAAATTAAGAAAATTATTAAAAAAGTTTAACTTTGTAAAGTTCGTACGAAAGTAAAAAAAAAAACAGCCAAAGAGTTTCAAACACCTGCTGATAATTTACATAAAACCCGTCTCGATGAATACTTTCAACACAAATCCAGTTTTATTGAAAACCATCTTGAACGCAACCAAGTTTTTTTATACCGCTAAAGTCGTTTTCTAAACGAAACTTTTAAATCTAATTGAAAAAAAAGTTTGAAACTCCGCACTGTCTGTTTTTCGAACAAAAGTAACTTCGGTACGAAAATACATTTTGTACTTGCACGGAAGGTAGCGAATTTAAAGGGGAAGGTTGCGACCCTGTCTGCCGAGGGTAGCGTGACTGCAGACACCTTTCTTTACTTTCCCCTTCCCTTGCAATCGATAACCCCTTCCCTTGTTTAGCAAATCCCGAGCTCTGAAGTTTATTTGAAATGTTGTTTGTGTGAGTGAAAGTGTAGACGAAATGTTTTGGTGAAAATGCATGCATGCCTTTTTACGATGAGAAGATTTTTTCTTTATATTTTTTGCAGTGTCGTGTATGAGAAGAAAGCGATAAGAGACAGCAATATAGTATGACATTCTTAAGTGGACATCTCTCGTATAATTCAGTGATGTACGATTCTTCATGAAATGAAAGTTAACTTATGTTCGTATCTTTTATATGATATAAGTCATTCCCTAAAGTTTCCACGACCTCCATTTCAAAAGATGAAAAACGTGACTCGTTACTACAAAATCGTTCAAGTCGTTACTTCGAAATTGTTTAACTCGTAACTTCAAAAACGTTCAACATTTAAAATAAATCTAACGAATGTTTTAAATATTGAACAATCATTTTTTTTTGGATTAGGTCGTTATCATCACTAATACTTCTTGGATTAGTATGTCATCATCACTTTTTGCGTCCAATATGAGCTTAACAATCACTTTATATTATTTTTATACTTCATTAAAACCACTTCCTTTAATACTTCATTAAAACCAATGAGATTATCACTTTGAAGATTACCTTTACTGCTAATGACGAAAAATAAATAAACAATTCAAAATTATTTATTTTTTAGTTTTGTATGTATTATTTCCCAAATGTGTTTATGTTCTAAACAGCGCCATCTACTGACAATCTGTTTAACTACACGACAATCGTTCAAACATCAATTACTTCGTCGACAGTCATTCAAACAGCGTCACCTATTGACAATGTATTTAATTAAAATGCATGACAGTCGTTCAGGCAGTAATTATTTATAAACAAACATTCATTCATTGTCGCCAAAAAAGTCCGATCGAATTAAATCAACATTAAGCACAAGGTTAGAGGCTCAAAAGAACAAGGTTGTCTTTACGAGAACCTGTTTTTTCGCATGTTCAGTGTTACGTGGCTCTTGAGTTGAATATCATTGAATTACAAGTTCGTAGATTAAATGACATTCATGTTAAAAATACATGTAGCCAAAAAACAAACAATGATCATATTATAACTTCTAATATTGTTTTAAAAGAAGTTTTTAAAACTTAGAAGTTTTAAAAAAATATCTGAGAAAGCCAATATTAACGCTTTACGATAAAACATTTTGTACATAATAATACAATTTTTTTTACAACGGGGCTTTTATTATTACTTTTCAAAGAAAATACCTTTTACTTACTTATTCTCATTTTATATTACCATAAGGTGACTTGCGAATTGTTCGCAGGGGCCAACTAGTTAGATATACTAAAGATATTTTATGACAACGCTTCATATATACTTATAAATAAACAAATTTTTGTTTGTCTGCTCCTATATATTTAAACTAGTTCATAGAAAATACGGAAGTAATTCGGAAGCGGAAATGCGATCATAAATAGTCATAAAACTGTAACCACAAGACCTACGTAACCATAAACTTCTCAGTTAATAATTTACTTGAAAACACCAATCTAAATAAATAATATTACCAAAACAAATTTTATTTTAAAAAAACATTCTATAAATTTATGAATTAACGTAATTATTTTTTTGCGAACACTTTTAGAACCTTTACTATTATTTTAATTTTTTACAAATGTCATATTTTGGATAAGGGAAGAAAATGAAAGACACAAATAAAAACACCGAAGACTCCATGTCCCAATTGAAATTACTATGTAACCAGTCAGTTTGGAGACAGGTCTTTCCTAATCGCTTGGAGACAGAAAAAATTATCCAGTGGTTTCGCTTTTGAAAATCGGCGAAGATTATTTAGCCTGAAAATGAGCATAAACGAAGTTATGTAAATGATTCGGACCTTTCTCGTACGGAAGCATTAAATTTATTTTTACTTTAGGGGTGTAATTTAGAATATTCCTATTCTTACGAGTAACATAACAACTTAACATGTGACACCATTTATAAAAGGGGTAGTTGCGTGGTCAATTATATTTAATCGAAAGGTATTTCATAAGTAATATTGGGCACCACATGTCAACGAATAAACTGTACCATATAACAGCCAAAAGGAATAGTGAAGAGTGGCTCTAAAAACCTTCCATTTCGGAGATCAATATATATTTAATCAAATTGTGAACTAAATGTTATCTCATGATGAGGTATTAATTTCAACAAAAAAAAATTAAATCAAGCTGTGGAATGATTTTTTAGGTGTGACAACCAAAAGTAGACCAAATTAGAAGTCATGTTTGAAATGGGACATGGATAAATAATACTTACAGTAAGCATAGTTTTATATAAATGATCCTCGTATCTCTAATTTGAAATAAGTTAGTTTCATATAAATTATCTTCGTATCTCTAATTTTAATTTTTTTTTAAATATCGTTTTTTCATAATTTTGATCAATATTGAATATATATGGCGTTAATTTTGTAGAAATTCATTATTCACAATTAAATGAATTCACAATTAATACTACATCACGTAGTTTCACTTAATTGTGAATTTCGATCAATATTAAAAATTCAGCATATTGGATTTAATATGGTAGCCTGAAATTGACATGAAATCAACAATAAATTTTTCTGGCTTAAAAATTGAAATATTTTTCTAGGTTTCTTTCAGTTTCAACCCGAGGGTTTTCAGAGACGGGTTTTGTTGACATTTTTAGGTTAAATTTTTAAATAATTATAAATTTTTAATTTCAGAGATAAAGAAAATGAGATTTTTAGAAAAAAAAATAGCCCGAAATGGATTATGTTCGTTTTTATCAATTAAGATACCAAAGAAAATTAATATACTTGCTTGAACCAAATACTCGAGTATATCTAAATGGTTTTGGTTTACAATCTTTTTAATGACATAGAATTGGAATATTGTGGTTATTTTTCATCTTTTATTTTCCAGATGCGTCCTACCCTACACTATTTTTCTCCTACATTTTCTTATCATATTTGTACACATCCACCTGAAACGTAGAGTCGCCCCATTTTGTTCACCAAAACACTTGATTTTACACGTCTCTTTGACTCTCGCCCTCTTTACCTCATAAACATATACAGACCTATCCAGCATCCTCCTATCTCCATCACATGTCCGTATTTCCTCCTCTCAATGCGTCTCTGCGCAAACTCAGACAGTAACTGCATTTGCGACACTTACAGTAACGCATTTCCGCCGCAGTAAAACGACCTATAGCGTTGCATTTCGTTTAGTTACATAAGTCACTATACGCTGAGTAATTAAATTTGATGTATGTCATTTTATAGTACTTTTATATAAGTTTTATAGCCTTATCGTGGCGTAAAGTTTTCTTTCACTCGTAGCATTTTGTCAACGTATTGTTATTTTAATGGCTTAAATTTGGATCGAGTTTCGTACAAATGATTTTAGTATTCTTTCTATCAACAGAAGTAGGGAACTTTTTGGATGGAGTTTGCTAGATTATTCAACGTATTGTAAGTTTAATGGCTAAACTATATACAGAGTTTTAGAATTAGAGTTTTTGAACAGTTAATAAATGATTCTTCGTAAATTTAATTCAAACGCGGCATCATACCTTTGCATTAAGAAACTGTCTTTATTTCTAAACGGAGTCAGAGTAACGAGTTCATAACTTACTTTTGTATTAATAATTCTGAGACGATATTATATAGTTGTTAATACTTAACGAATTCGTTATTATTTTCTCATTATTATCATAATAATGATGATAATTTTATTTAAATTATTATAATTTTATTTAATTTCTTTAAATTCATTTGAAAATCTTTCATCGTAACGATGTTTTCTTTTATTGATGTTTTTTGGAAGACAACCCATTAGGAAAATACGTAACATAGTATTTTACAATGGTATGTTTTTTTTTTAATCGCCTTAAGGTATTTTATGGATTCTTAACGTGATTAATACGTTATTACTTTATTATTAATTATGTTGATGAAAAATGAATGATCTCTCTGTTACAAAATCTTCTCAAGAATATTTTTTTTGTCTGACTGCGACGAAAATAGAAATAAAAGCAATATTTGTTTTGTGTGAATTTATATCCATTCATAATTTATGTTTGAATCTAAGCAGTTTAATTTATTTACCTCGTTTCTCATTTAGCAATTTTGAGAAAGTAAAAAAGTTGCTTTAAAACGGAATAAAAATACATAGATGATTGTTGAAGCAAATTAAAGTGAATATGATTATTATAAATTATCATTTATAAATGTGATGAACGCGTATTAAATTACTGTGGATAACAATGAAAAAAAGAAACCTATACAATATGGCTAATCATGGAATGTTCAAAAGATTGCACTATCATATTATTGAAAGAGAAAGAAACCTTATTGCAAGAATTTCTGAATAATGGTTACGATCCAGAAGGATTAAGATCGCGCAATTTAGCGCGCCACTGTCTTCCCCCTTTTTTCGCTTCTTACATTTATATAAAGAAAGCTGTTCAAAAGGTTTTATGTCAAAACTAAATTTTCTTGTTATGCTTTTAAAAGACGCAGCGTTTGTTTACCTGTCTCTCTATTTATTAGCGTATAACTCAACTTTTGCTGGATGCATTTGATGCGATAGAATTAAAAAGTTCTTTTATTCCGAAACATTTCCGTGTGCGTTATATCAGTGCACGCTGTGAGGTTATAAAAAGGCCCGGGTATTTTATGGCGTGGTGGATGCCCATACATAAGTTTAATTAGAAATAACTATCAATAAATAAAAATAAACACTGCATTACAATAAAATTAAACCGCCAGTGTCACAACTTCCCCGCGAGCGGAGTCGCGGGCAAAAGCTGTACATAACTTATGTGTTCACTATACAAACTATTTAGACATACTTATGTACAATACAATTTATGTGTATGTACCAGAATATAAGCAGGCCTACATTCTGATATGTATGCTGTTCGTATTAAGTAAAGCAAATATAGGGAAAATAAGACAGGAAGTGGGAAGAGGAAAAATAGGACAGGATCGTAGTGTAAATGTCATGTCAGCGTGATGTTTCGTCATACGTCCATTCATATTTTTTTTAAATCTAATTTTCCATTTTCCTATTATTTATGTTTTTTTCATTTAAATTACATTATTAGTAACGATTCATTAATTTCAACGAAGAAGTAAGTGGTTTTTTTATCACGCCTTCGTTAAATTTATTTCTTTTTGTGAATAAAATTTCGCAAACCGAGTTTCTGACCAAATTCTACATTTCCCAAATTCTACTTGAAACTTAGCATGCATAAGTAGTTCCGGTGGCAATATATACTATTAAATAATTAATCCGAAGACGTAGGCAGAAAAGTCAGTATGAGTGGAAATCCTCCGTTGGCAAAGCGTCATTGTGTAGGACCTCCTGTCCACGTTCACGTCATGGTGAGTTTATGAGGACCTAGTAGCAAAAGATAACCTCGCCACCGTGAAGTTTTATAACATTTACGTTACTGAAGTCAGAAATAAGTTACGTGTGAATTATTCATGCAAATTAGAACAAAAAAGTTTCGTAAATGTTTTCAGAGTTTTGTACCTCAAAAGGAATAGCTGATTTTCTCAGAAATGATACGACGTAGAAACTTAAGATTTGGTATAATAATATGTCGTATTAATTCGTATATTTTGAATTAGTTTTATTTTTTAAAAAATAGTCATACAACATTTAAAGAGTGGGTCAATAAAGTAGTCAAAAAACGTTTTTGAAACTTTGTTTATCATGTGGAGTATTATTTGAAGGGGCTTATTATAATCATATACAAAAATGTAATATCTACAAAAATATTGATACTTTTAAATTGCATATTTAAAAAGATATTATAAACAAAATTGGTAAAAATTGGCCCTCTTTTTCTCAAGCAATTCTCTCAATTTTTAAATATACAGCATGTGTACGCCTGTGAAAGATGTGGTAGGCAATACGGTAACTTACCTAGTGAAAAATTAACATTTGTAAATTATATAATAGAAATTCTATGTAACCTTAAAAGTTTATAAGTATACAAATGTACACAGAACTTTCGTAGTGCGTGTTCTACTCATACTGGATAGGTTTATTTTTATTTTGTATTAATGAACACCACAAAACAAATAAATAAACTATTATTACAATGTAGTTATAATACAATACAGACTTACAAAAATACCAAAACACCATACATAATGAACACATAATGAACACCACAAAACAAATAAATAAACTATGATTACAATGTAGTTATAATACATTACAGACTTACAAAAATACCAAAACCCTAACTATTAATATTTTTTTCATAGGTATATATTAAATATTTAAGTTACCAATAGCATATTTTATTTCATAGTAAAAAATCAGTAATTTTTTTGTTTCTATTTACTTTTAACCACAAACTTATTGTCCATATTTGTCCATATTTTCTTTATTAAAACATATAACCAGTTCTATGCTTTTCTTTATTAAATTGCCGTGCACGAACTAATTTAACATACCTGTACTTTCAAGGTTTATATTTACATGGCAAATATTGCTTCTTCTTCGTCTTACTTCTTCGTCTGTATTCTTACTCTAACAGTGTTCATCTGTTATGTTTCGTACGACATTCTGTGTGTTCTTCGGACATTATGATATTTCTATCAATTTCATTCCGACAGTTCTACATATAAGTTGGCACCCGTGATTGATAATTTAAATTTTTTGCTCATTGAACTGAATAGTATATCGTTTCTTCTCACTCGTGATGCTCTCGGCAGAGCGGTCATGGTCACGTGGCGCAATCAGGGGCTGATGTATCCCGCTTCACGTTGTTTTGCCAAATGTATTTGCCTACCGTCAGTCTGGTGGAACCGTGCAAGGGGTCACCCATAGCAAATTTAACCGTTAGGTCCATTCCTGCAAAGGAAGAAAAGAAGAAGCTAAGACGCTCACAATACGATGCTCGTGAAAGACGCAACTTGCATGATAAAACCTTCTATGGAGGTCTCCTTTCGCCGTGAGACATGGCCAACTCTCGATGTCATGATCACGGTCGACTTTTCGGAGTATGGAAATATTAGTTCGGAATTCGATCCAAGATATTCCAAGCAGTTTTCTTCAGTACCACATTTTCAGGGCCTTTATCTTCTTCTTCTCGATTTTTCGAAGTATCCATGTCTCTGAGGCGTACAGAAATCTAGGGAACGCGAGAACTCGAACGATAAGTATCTTGGTAGTTTTAATTATTTTTCATATGGGTGTTTGTGGGTTTGGTTATATTTCATATTTTTTACTTTAACATATTTTCTTATAAATTATATTGTTATTGCTAAAAGCGCAAGCGTTGAGTCCAGTGACATCTCGAATAGAAGACTCTCGGCGAATACTCTTTATTTGTAATTATTTCGGTAACAAAACTTTGATTTGAATTTTTTATGATATTATGGAATGACCAACGCTAAGCTATTTTGATTTTTAATTTCATAGTGTACATATAGTAATAATACGTTTTCCACCATTTATAAAAGTTTTACGATATTGGGGACCATTTTCAAACGATAATAAATTTATATTATTAAGCATCAATACATGAAATACCTATCTCGTGGCGAGAGAATATTGCGACTGAATTCAACTAAAGACTTATGCAATTTATAAGTGAATTAAATAATGATAAAAGAAAAATCAATAAGTTAATTCCGCTGTACACATATATGTCAATTTAAAATACTAAAAACGTGTAACGTTAACGAAATGTGTAAGAATTTTTTTTTTTGCAAATCATGTAGGTACTCGATTTTTTTTATTTCGCGTGTTTTGCGGCGTATCGATTTTAAAGACTAATAACAAAGACCTAAAAATCTTTTTTGATGTTTTTTCTTTAATTTTAGATTGTATATTCACAGAGATATATTGAAAAATATGAAAAAATATATCCCAGCCAATTCGAAAATACTCAACCTAAAATTATATCCAAAATTTACATCTAAAATTATATGTGTTTTTAGAAGCGTGCGCAAATGTTATAGGAAAGCAATAACGATTATCGATATATGCATTATCTTGTAAAGCCCGTGAAAGATAGAGTAGAAAAAAATTATATTTTTAAATAGTTTAATAGAAACACTTAAGGGTACATCCTTCAATGTTTATAAATGTCTAAATATGTACGAAAGCGTCGCAGTGCGAGTTTCACTCATGATTGAAAGGTTCTCTCTATTATTGTGTTAAAATTGTGTTTTTACCTAAAATTTAACTAATTTATACAGGCTTACTTTGTGTTTTAGTCAACATAAATTGCGCAATAATATTTTTGGGCTAATGACGGCAAAGTTTTAAGAAAAAGTAACAGCAAACAGTATTGTAGCGTACATCTTATGTCATCACATCGATTCCTGAATACATTCAGATTCATAGTGATAAATCTAAGTTCTAGTCAAAATTCATTTCAACATAAGATTATTGCCACATAACAAAGATGGTATTCAATATTCCTATTAATGGAATATTTTGTTCCTTTCTTGGATGTATATCTTCCAACGACATCGTTCATCGTGGTCGCCACATCCTGGTTTATCATCTTCCTTAATTCTCTGCCATGTTTAAATAGACCAATTCTAAAGTATGGTTTTAGAAGGACATTGATTGCCATAAATAGTTTTCTTTTCAATAATTTAAAGAATATATCCCTCTTTTTACGGAAATGTATCAGGGAGCTATATTCGATTTTCTTAATAGCCATAGTATGGCGGTATCTTTTAAGGGAACCACGTTACAGGGTCCAAACTTCATATATGTACCTCTGGAATTTTCCTAATTAGTACCATATAAAGAAAACACAACTAGCTCGCTCCTTTTCCTACATTCCGCAAACTTTTTGGCCTCGTACAAATTTGAAATACAAGCTGAAATCAGACTCCCAGTTTCGTTAGAGCTGAGTTATAAGGGTGCCAAAATAGCTAAGAGCTTTAGATAAAGGGTGTAGTGTTGAGGAGCGGAGCTTAAAACTTAGTGGTATACTACCTTGTACTGAAATAAGTCGAACTCTTCGGAAATGAAATATATACTTATAATTAGCTTCTTCACAGAAAACTTGAGTGAGTGCGTTTAAGTTCGCCGTATTAAAATATACAAAGAACCAATATTCAGATCTGCATAAGGGTCGAAGGAGAGAGGGAGGCATACGTGGGAGTGAAGGGAGTAGCGGAAAATCAGAGCGGACAGCGAGAGGGGTCGTAATTTATGTGTCATTCGCGTCCGCATTCGGTTTGAGGGTTGATCAAGAGGCGATCCTTAAAAGGGTTTATATTATGTACGGTTCAGTTTTGAAATTGTCTTGTACGACTTTTTGCCAAGATTAATCATTTATCAGAATCATGATCTTATTTTGAGATATTGCTCAAGCATAATTCATATTTCCAATTTAGACTTTTTTTTCTTGGCTTATTTCACTCTCCTATTCTTGAAAGTGTGCAAACGGACAGACCGAGAGGTGTTGCGTATGTACATACATATCATAATAGACAACGCACATAAAAAGTCAGAATTTTTTAATTTAAAAAAAAATTGATGATCACAATGAAAAGAATGGCACAATTATAGTGGCAATAAATTTCGACAGTGTTTAGTTTTTGCAAGGTACGATACTGGTTCACATGGAGATGTTACGGTTGCTACTCTAGTCACCCGTGGTTTTGAAACTCCAGTTTTCCTGCTCCACAGACTGAATTTGGTCTACAACGATTATTATTTGTTCTCGAATTTAAAAAAAAAAAGAACTAAGAGGAAAAAAACTACACTGTTATGAAGAGGTGAAGTAGGAAATTCCACATGTATTTTTGCACATTTGTAGAGTTTAGAATATCAATAAAGGAACAAGTTTGTAATTTGTTGGCCAGAAATAAATATATATGTATTATCGAATTTCTCACATTCTTAGTGGCTTTTTACATATATTTTATGAACAGCTGTGGTACTAGGAAATATAAAACATAGCTTTAAAAACCAGAGTTATGCAAAGACAAAACTGTCGTGGTTTTATAGATCTTATCATGTAGCAAAGCTATAGGGAGGTAAGAATTAATCGCGACCAAGTAAATACAATATTGAAATATTGTGATAGATATATTTTTAATAAATCTAGTCGTAAAGCTTTAATTCGCCCATCGACAACTTTTTAGTAAAGCTTTGCAAGAAATTTACTGTTTTTATCTTACTCTTTTCATGGCTTATTCTTAAACAATGATTTAAACTTTTTACAGCAACCTCATTAATTATATATATATATATATATATATATATATATATATATACTCAACTTGAGTGTCCAACATATGCTTGGCCAGTAATTAAATTCTAAGTATTTCAATTACAGTATTACATATGTAGATCTAAAGGCGAAAATAACACTACATTAAAAATTTAATGTACTCGTTAACAAGATTGTTTTAAATGCTAAGAATTGTTAAGGCCAAAGTAGGAATTAAAATTAATGGATGTAATATCCAATCAAATACAATTAATATTATTTTCACAAATATAAAAATGCATCTCTGTCTTATCTTAAACATATTTCATTTGTGATAATTTATTTATTAATAAATATATTCATTCATTATAATTAAAGTATAATAATTTTCTAGTTTTTATATCAGCATTGTTTATTTATGACGTATTAAATATATCTGCATTGTAATGTAGGTCATACACCAGAAAAAATAGGTAAAAATAAACCTTAAATAGTAACAGACACCTAGTAACAACTACTATCACAATTGTCAATATACCTCTAATAGCTCGACAATCATCGGATTACTTTGAAGAAGTTGAACCAAGCAAGGAGGGTCAAGGACGCGCCCTAGCAGCGAACTTCTCGAACTTTGAAGCTTCGCAGGCTCTCTCGCTAAAAGTTTAATTTTATTTACCGTATATCGGGCGCTGAATTCAAAGTGATTTTAGTTTTATTACGACCTTTTCTTTTTTTAAATCGGTATCATTGTCGAATTGATCTCACAGCAGGAAAACATGATTTGAGTTACTTTAACGCTTTTTTAAAGATTTATCATTTAACCAATTTATTGTTCGACCTTTAAATGAAAGTTTTAGCAACATTGTCTGAGATGATTTTGATAATAAAATAAATTTTACTCGAGAGACGTAATATTCCTTTTTAAGGATCCGTAATTTAATGGCAAAATTGGAACCCTGTACGAGTTAGATAATTTGATCATGTCTGTCTGTTCGTCCGTATATCACGACATCATAACTCATTCAATTTAAGACAGATTGTAAAAAAAACTACTTACAGGAATATGTAGTAAAATTATATGGACAAACAGAAATTGAGAAATTTTTTACATTTTATTTTGAAGTATCTCTCCGTAAATCGAATTATTTGTTTACTGGTAGAATTTTTCAACAATTTTTTTACTGAACCTACTGAGTGGCATTTTTAAAGAAGGTTCTGAAATCAGGTCTGTTTCGCGAGATGAGTCTCCTAGGTTGCTACTTGAAGTGCATTCGACCGAATCCACCTGTTTAACCATCTATGTCAAAAAGAGGAGAAAATATTATTTAGAGAAAAATATGAAAACGGCATTTAGAAAGTTCTTGAATACTAAAGAATTTCGGTCAATTTTCGTTAATAAATTAAAGAAATACCGGTAATTAAGTTATCGCACGTGGTATCCAAATGACCTAGTACTTTACCATGAGGTATTTATTTTAATGCGTGCGTGGTAAAAGGTACTTGGCCATTTTTTATTTATTACACAATTTTTTTGTAAACTGTATTTAAAATATAAAACATAAAGATTATAAGATATTAATATACGTAAAGAGATACCTTATAACATTAATATACGAAATACATTTTACTGGTATTTGTTTTTATATATACTGTCTCGTTTTTGCTTCCAGTGAAAATGTAGAATTGTTAACGGGCTCTTGAGTATGGATTTTGCAGTTTGCATATTCTAGTCGGAAAATTGAAACAAAAATTTTGTATATATATATATGTTTATTTATATATTCTTGTGGGAAAGTTTTAACACATTTATTACATCTCATATGAATACGTGCGTGTATTTTTATATACCATATAATTTTATGCACATTCTCGTGGGGAAATTTAAAACACATACTTTTTCTTTCTCATATGATTATGTGCACATTCTTGTAGGAAAATTTGAACAAATATTTTGTATATCTTATAAACTTATACACATATTCTTTTGGGAAAATTTAGTCATGTTTTTTGTATGTCGCTAAATTTTATGCACATTCTTCTGAAAAAATTTAAATACATATTTTCAATATTTCATGTTTATATGCACATTCACGTGGGAAAATTGAAACACATATTTTTATATATCACATATGCTTATATGAATATCCTTGTGGGAACTTTTAGTTAGAAGTAGTTCTCTATAAATAATTTTATTTATATCTCATCATATCTCGAAAGAATATTTTTTTTCCCTGGATGAGGAATAGTAGTAATTTTTTTTGAATCTTTGAAACCAATATTTGGCTTCACCCCCATATCCTGCTCATGCACAAGAGTACAGATTCACTCATCATTGTACATATATTGCATGTTGTTTCGTTTCATTCGCGCCCTGAATGAAATGAAGCAAAAGTTCTCTTAATTCTCTTTGTAAAATTTCCATATTTTGCTCCTACTTTAATCGCCAAAACTCAGTTACTAACTGAGCAGCCGATATGTACCTTTCTTTGAGAAATGTTCCCAGGGTTATCTCATAATGAAATAGTTAACGAACTGGTGCTGAAAAATGGAACACATTGAGGTCACTGTGTGCAAGATATACTTATTACTTCAACATGTCCTAGCTTGCGGAGTTAATTGAACCTTATTCTGTGCATACTATAACTTGAGAATACCAAAAAATAGGCCTTATTTCGTTGATTTTATTACTTTATGGATGATTTTTTTGTAACTTATATTTTTAGTTTATATATCAAGGGTTCTGTACTTAGAGACAAAATGAAACTCTCCATACACATATAGACAAAATGAACTACTCCTATAGGTTCACATACGCATGCGACCGTTCTTGTTAAAAACCTTTAGATGTAGAAATTAAAATTTGGAGTAGTAATGGAGTTTATTGAAACGCATATTTCACTGTAGTAAGAACACCTAAATATATTCAACGGAGAATTTTAGAGCGAACAACTGTGGTATAAAAACATATTTACTTTGGTTCGCGTGGAGTATCGGTGGAAAGGTGAATAACCTACAAATATTTCAAAACAATTTTTTCAGAATTTTATGTCCGTTATTTTTAGAATATTGCTAAAAAATCCATAGAAAAAATATCTCCAGTCCCTATTTAGGAGACTGCTTAAGTTAAATTTACGAAGAAAAATAGGCGAACAAAATTTAAATTTATGTTTACCGGAAACCTAAGCAATTCTTGATTTATGGTTTTTGAGAAATTTAATATAATTTCCACGTTTCTGAAAGGTATATAATACTTACAAATACCTGTGAAAGATATATTATATATACTTACATCAAAAAAATAATGACCTTAATTATAAGTAGTTTAATAGAAATGCCACGTACTCTTTAGCCTTAAGACATTTATATACTATTAGATTATTTATTTAGAAGGGAATTAAATGTAAATGACATGTAGAGGTACGCTTTGTAATAATACGTACGACTCTATTTCATGCAAATATTAAAGAAGAATTGCACTTTGTCTGTCTGTACTCGTGTCTATATCAATATTTTCTATCTCTACATTTAGGACTGTATTTTACTGGAATTCTTCTAGCACTTTTCATTGTGTTTCGGCTAAGTGTGACTGGTTATTGTTTAGTGAAAATAAATTGGTTGAAGTATTTTAATATTTCTTTATTATTAAAATGTATTCTTATTTATGTCGTAATCTATAAGAATGTATAATAAAGCGTCATTCGTTATTTTGCGATGTTGCAGCCGGGCGCTCGCACCGCTCGGGGCGGGCATGTCTCGCGCGCGGGCATGGCGGTGAGTGGAGCCGATGAGTCGCGCCGCCGTGCTGTGGCTGGTGGCGCTCGCGGCCGCCCAGCAGCTGGGCAGGCCGCCGGCGCCGCGCGATCCGCGCTTGCGCGCCGTCCAGCACGCGCTGCTAGCGCGACTCGGCTTGAGCGCGCCGCCGCCCGCGCCGCCGCCCGCCGACCTGGCCTGGCGGCGGCGCGTCGCCCGTCTACTGGCGCCCGCGCCCTCCGTTCACCATCAGCTCGACGAACGGCCGCCCGCAGACACCGCTGACATCATTGCGTTCGCCGTGCCAGGTGAGAATGTTACACTACCCTCGTTACGTACCCTCACACAAATGGTACACAACTTTTAAATTACTATCATACAAATGTTACTTTACTCTTGCGTAATTACTAAATTACTTTTCACCATGGCTATTTATTCACTGAAAGTTCCAATGTCATTGACTTTTGATGTAACTTGTCACCGTTACACTTCAATACGTTGCTACACTACCCGACTATAGAGCGCGTAACGTCATAATTACCCCTCACACCATCACTAACACAACGGTTGCACATAGATCACTTATCCGGAGCATAAACCATTATTTCACTATTACCAATTGTTTGTCATGCAAGACTTAACAAGCTTCATAATTAACACCTTAGCAAAATTCATCTTGGGACCACTTTATATAGTCATACTATATGAAATTTACGACATATTGCACACACCTTTTTACATTAATACCTTATTAATGTAAAAAGAAGTTTGGAGATTATTAATATGGAAACTTCATTAAATTTCTACAAAAATACATTACCTGGTTACATCGTAACCAACAATTTTAAGTTCGACAATTGATTCCATTTATAAAGTCCTAGCAATTTCATTTAATTTTTCTTAGAGTCGCAATTATCTAAAAAAGCATTACGATTCATGGTACAAACCTTCATTAAAATTAATATTGCCAAACATACAAGTCTATGTAAATACGCATATAAGCGTTAGAGTTATCAAATAAGCTAAGTGTACTGGGTAGATGACTGTAGGGTTTGGACATTGCTTTATTTAAATTATTTACGTTACACAAATTAAACTTGTATATTTATATAGTCAAGTTTAATTCAGTTAAGTGAACCCTTTCTATTAAATACTAATAAATAATCTTTTTTTAATACCGTAGTAGCTACGATGCAGTGACTTGAGACTAAAAGAGTATGCAATAACGTTGCATATACATATTTAATAAAAAAACTATCCTCTTAGTTGCTGTATTCTGAGTGAAAATTGATATAATTTATAATAATACAAAAGATTCGTTTTATTAAGCGGGGATCATTGAGGAAAAAACAATAATGTAAAACAGTAGAAGGGAGACAAAGATTTTGCAATTAAATTATCCAAAACTTCACTTCTGAATTCGCATTTTGTTATGCGAAAAAAAAAGAAATTCGTAAAAATCACAGCAAAAAAAAACATAAAAATAAAGTACAGCGCAATATAGTTACCTTCTAATAGAAACTTAACTATTTTTCTTAAAAATATTCTTATTTTATTTTTTTCATAGAAATTACACAACGCCATTTTTTAGTGAAAATTTGACAGATGTTAATTTTGTTGTACGACGTTATCCAGATATCTGGTTTATGTGACGTACCTACCTGCGCTATGCAGGAAAATAAGTATGAAAACTATTAATTAAAAAGTAAGAATTTGAGATGCAATAAAATATAGAATAAAATGTGTCACTTTTCAAGGAAATATTTATTAAAAAGAATGACGTTGCACTGAGATGTTGTAAGTCGGAAACGCCCATAATATGTGTCAGAAAGAAGTATTTTGAAAAAAAAAATTGTTAGTCATGATATCACTTCGAAATTCAAAAGCCGATATCTTTGCAATCGGTATATTCCTGTTAAATTCATATTCATATTGGTAATTTAGTGGCGTAATGTTTCATGTTAAGAGTCTTTTATTGCCAATGATATTCACAATATTATTGTAAAATAAAAGCCCAAGATTGTAGAAAAAATATTGAAAAAGGTAATCGTAAATTGTGGTTGACGTCTCGTAAATTTTTCTTACGTAATCCAAAAAGAAACTAAACTCTCGCCTTTCAAATGAAATATACATTCCTCATTTTCACCGATACGATCAAATTGAACTAATTCATCGTACCGTCTAGACCACACATCTGCCTATGACAAAATATAGAAACCGTTTAAATAAAATATCATATTAGACATATTGCTCACTCGTTATATAATTTTATATGAGCTCATTCCCTGACTACGTCCCCTTTATCTGCATTTCTATTTAAGCAAATCTATAGAAAGTGATCGAAAACGACTCTAGATTTAATGCAAATATATTCTGAAAATGAAGGACTACCCTAATAAAATATACTATCAGACACATTATTATAGTGATATATTAGTATTATAATAAAAAATATTTTATTCTTTACAAGCATATTTTATAAATATATCCATTCAAACATATCTTAATAGACATGGGTTCTTGTTTTTGTAAAATATTTGTCATTAAGTCTATTATAATAAACCGTAGATATGATGCTAGCATCTATGGTAAATATTTCACAAAACATCCACGTATTCTGAAATAATATTTACAAATACTGATATTAATGACCCCTGGTGGGTCATTAATATCTGTATTTGTAAATATTATTTCAGAATACGTGGATATTATGAGGGATGGATACTTGATCCAGACGAATCCTTGATTTGTCAAATCGCTCTGATTAATCATAGGCCTATGCAAATGGCGACAACATACGGACAGACCCTTGACAAATAAAAATACTCTGTTAAGGAAGCATCTGATTGATGTCAAAGTTGTCTGGAATATTTGAGGATTCTAGATAAATAGCTATCAAAAGGACTTAACCTACAAAATTTGAGATTGTCTCTATTAACAAATATTTTTGAAATTGTTAAAGCATTAAATAAATATGGCTATAACACTAATTAAAAATGGATACTTTAGTCGTTTAGGAAAATATTGAAAAATATAATTATTTGTAAACGACTCAGAGCTTTTAAATAAATGTTTTCTTTTAATCGAAATAGGTTTAATTTAAAAGAAGGTGTTTTAGGAAGAAATAGTATTATGTACTTTAATAAATATTATGCTTTAAGAAATATATTAATAACATATTTAATAATATTTTAACAATAAAACACACATGCTCATTAATATGATTGTTTCCGGCCTTTCGGTGGTTTATGTCCATTAGTTCGCATATCTCACGGGTTGTGGGAATTTTATACGAGATCAGATGCTATAGTTTTTTCAGGATTTGCCTGTATCCTTACTTAGAATATTTTATTAATTTATTATAAGTTCAACTACTATCGCTCATTCCACTTCGATCCTTTTGTCCTTTAGCATTTCTTGGACCCATGGATTCCACAAGCTCAATTTTACAGCTTGCAGTAGTTTTCTTTTTCTGTATTTAACGCCGTTGTAGCACCACTTGGTCGTCGTAACGAGACGAATTCCGGGTCGTTATTAATCCAGCTTCAATGCGCACGTACATTTGATATTTTTATTTATTTGTTAGTCTGATAATAGGAATATTTTTCTAATTTTATTTGGGCAATTTTTAGTTTCTTTTCCGTAGTTTAATATTAGAGCTATACAAGAATTGTATTTGTAATTGTAAGTTTCATTATCCAAAAACATTTCCAAGTGTCTATGACTTTTCTGTCAATCTCCGCCATGTTGTTTTCCAGTGATAATTATTTGCCAAAGAATATTTCTTTCCGATTTCTATTTCAGTAGATAGTTAAACAGTGTTAGCGAGCGTAATTCTTATGCAGATCATATAGTAATGTTTATTATTGTTAGTATTGTTCGAGAGAGAAAGAGAGAGAAAGAGAGAGAGAGAGAGAAAGAGATGATACTGGTTATGGAGTAGTATTCCATGTATATAAGGTAAAATTTTTTAAACGAATACGATAAAAATTTTTAGTATTACTGTGGCAAAGAGAAAAATTAGTTTAGTCACTTTTCAGAATCAGTTTAATAGGAGGTAGCCAATATGTATAATATTTAACTAAAATGCTCTCAAAATTATAATTTTATTTTATGATTTGATTTTGGCTATCTATCTCAACATTGCTCTAGTAAACTTCATGTGTCCTAATATCATTGTACCAAAGACCGTGTATTTTTTATGTCACAATTAGTAGCAGGCCTAGTTACTTACGCCGATTAGATACTATTGTACTTAGAGCGGTAACTCACTAACAAGGGACAAATACGCAACGGATAAAAACGCCATTCAGCAAATTCAGTATAACGGCACAATAAACCCGTGCCAAATTAGTGGACGCTGCCTGATCATAATGTCTGTAAAGAAAACTCGCATATGTACACAGTGGATAAACAAATATAAATCGGAGAAGTACTTCCTGTATTTCGTTCATCCATGAAAACTAAGTTTTTATTATATTTTTATTAAATATTTTTGATTTCTTCCAAATTCAATTTCATTAATACATGCTTAAATAAATTTTAAGCTCTTCAAAACTATTTGCCACTTATTCCCTATCGAAGTTTTGGTTCTGAACTGTTCTTAGATATGAATATGATGTGAACTTTTTTTCCCGATTTTATTATTATACCACATACTGAATCAATTTTGTCCAATATATTATCTATAGGGTTCTGTATACGAAGGGTCTGAGCGGTCTCACGCTGCTGTCCATTTGTTCATCATCATCCTGTAACTAGAAGCTATAAATGCTATGTGCATAAAATATGATCATTACGTATTTCATAATTAATGTTATAAATGCGGAAGGGAGTTTGCTCATTGTTAGTTTCTCTGTCTTTACTTGTTCGTCTTTTACACCTCAACTACTCAATTGGTCGTTATGAAACTTTGCACACACGTAGCCTGTATTATTAAGATGACCACGTAATACATTTGTCTTGAAATATTTTAGAATACATTTATTCGGAACAATATTTATCCGAAAATAATTATCGTGTTAGGGACGAGAACTTGAAATTGAGAAAAAGCGTTAACATAAAGGTGTAAAAACTTCCGGATACCGGCCTTTATCTTTTCTCATATTTTCTTCGATTCTGTGCATCTCAAACTACTTAAGAATTTCTAATTCAAAGTTTCTATTTTTTCACAAGATTTTTTTTTCATTTTACAATATTTTTGTCCTCTTTTCCCCGCAAGCAAAACTACGAACCAAAGCCAGTAATTATAATCGTATAAAATGATAATCCAATGCTATATTCCAATGCTATATCAGTGCTATATTCTAAATTGACAAAAAATATTTGGGTGTATCTCTACACATGCAAAGTTGAAGATAATCCTGTCTTCTAAAATACATAAAAATCCTTAATATTTTTTAATTACGCTTGTCAAATATATCTTTCTAGTTGTTACACTGTTGTCAGAGAGGTCGTGGTCTCCGCGATGATGGCCATGGTTGGTCTTCTTCCTCGTTCATCTTGACTCGTATGACTGAAAATATGCTAAGCACTATATCTTGACAGAATAAATATACGCAAGGAATATATATATATATATATATATATATATATATATATATATATATATATATACACAAATATATATTAAAATATGTTAAAATTTTCGTGCGCATGAGTAGAACTCTCGAATTATGAATTCTACTGGTATTTCATAAGTTTATTTTATTTTTTAATATTTTGTCACTGCAATAAGCTCTGGAGTAAATTGGATCTTGATAACAAAGATTCATTTTTACTATGTTTCCCGGATTCCAGCTTCAGGTTTTTTAACTTTTTTCTATTGTAAACAATATAGCAAAGTGAAACAGAAACCTTGGATTTATAATTCCCATAAATTAAAAAATGAAACAAATGAAATCACGTTATACATAATTAAAATGTTATATTTATTTTAAAAATTAAAATATCGATAATTAAGAAAAGTTTTTAAATTAGTGCATTCTTTAAGAACTTAGAAAGCTTTTAGTCTACAGGTTTCAGCAACCTACAAGATATTTCCAGAAAATTCGAAGCATTGTACTTAAAACATCTGCTATACTTACCTCTCATATGCTTCGGATTTCAGTTTAAATGTCTGGGGGGTGTTAAAATGTTATTTTTCAAAAGAGCTAGATTGGCTCATAGCTTATCGTTTTAGACGTTTTTCACAGATTTGAATTGGCGAACAATCTAAATTACCGTGTGTCTACTGTCCCAACATACATGTCCCAACTTAGTTACTAGTAACTAGGTGTTAACACATAAGTCTAAAAAAATAGCAACTGTTAGACCCTAAATACATAAGTCTAAAAAAATAGCTACTGTTAGACCCTGATAGACGAATGTACGGACACGATGAAGTTATAAGAGTTCCTTGATTTTCTACGGAACCCTTAGTACAACATTTTTCTATATATAATGTATACAGATAGACGATGCCGAAACAATGATGTTTCTATTTTGTTTTTTCTTTTAACCGCGTCTGAAACATACCTGTGACCTAATTTCAAGTTTCTTGGTCGTCATATAAGTTTTGATTGGATTATATAGCACAACGTGAGCGCATCACATATTAAAAAATGGTGATAGAGAGGTTTTTGTATCAAAAACGAATATTGAATACCCTGTCTATTCCAGTTTTATTAGTCCACCATACCCAGGCGCCGTAAGACCAAAAAGGTCATCATACTTCCGCCACCGACGATACTTTTTTTACGACGATCGTAAAATAATTATGATTTTGTTTTATTATTACGTCTTTACGATAATTTCATTTCGATGCAATTCAAAAATACGGACTCGGCTTGGGTATTAATTACCGGCCTGGTGGCTCGTTCGCAACTGCCCGTAGCGAAAGTCGTCTCAAACGGATGCTGCAGTAAAAAACATAAAATAGAATCGTTGCTCATTAAACCCACAACAGATCATTTCAAAATTCAAGAAGAGCACAAGATTCAAGAAATAAAGTATGATGCGATAGAAATAAGTTGAATATTTGAATGACTTAACTAATTGAAATGTAAAATGAGTCAAATCACTTATTCTGAAATGAACAATAACGATGTTTTGTCAATTTTACACTTAAAAAAAACGCGTGATTTGCCAATTTATTCCTAAGATATATTCTTAATAATTACTAAAAGGAATGAGTTTTTCTTCTGCAAATTTTTATCGATTTTTTGCTTTTTAATAACATTTTATTTGTTAAAGTTTGAAAATAAACTTTATTTATGAAACCAAAGCAAAACGTTTCTATCTGTATAAACTTTCGTTTCGTCTTAGTAAATATTACTCAAATCGTTATAATCTATAAGGAAATATAATAAATAACTAGACTGAACGTTTAAAATATGTTCTGATGAAGTAGAATCATTTTTATTTTAATCTTAAGCACTAATGTTTTTTTCTCCGACACGGATGAATTTACATTTAATCATGCTTTAATGTGAAAAGACATAGTTTGAATATTCCAAAATTAGACTTTGGAACGCTTCAATTTATACTATCCTACTAGAGTAAAGATGATCCGGAAGAATTATGAAGCTATATTAATTACTGCACTCACCACTACATTCAAACGAAAATCCTCTTATGTCATATTTGCTTCACTGTATCGTTGTTAATAAGGATTTTTCCCATGCCATACTTTAGATGACTCTTATTTATGTAACGTATTATACAAGAATACGTACTAAGTTAGGATGAGTTTGGATAAAAATAATAACTCCGATATGTCAATGCTTATCGATAGAATAAACTATGATCCAAGAGCGGTGCAAACTGTAGTCATCCCTGAATTGAATATAACTACAGTCGCCTTAGATGTGGTAGTTAAAAATGTATTTAAAAAAACATTGAATGTGCAAAACTACTCTGAAATTTAAAAGATTATTAGATATTTTAAAAGATTATTAGATATTAGATAATTTTAAATAAAAAGTGCTAAATTAATTGTGTGCGCTGTTCATGGCAGTTAAATGTCTAGTTTTTATAAGTAGTATTGAATATTATAAAGAAAAAAAATCAACAAAAAATCTACTGTCGCTAATTTTAATACTGTAAACAAGCAACATAGTGGATGTCATCACACGATGACATCAGAAGTAACGTGTTTATGAGGTGTAAATTTCACTTTGCAATCCTAACTTTCACAATTGAACTAAATGTATTGTTTTACTCAGTATTATCTTGAGACTAAATGTTCATTCTAGTACTATTTCTACTATTTCTGAACTCCACGGTTTGGCCATCACTTTAGCGTAAACGTTGTCGCTCTGGATACTCGGTGCACTTTAGCTTCGTACTTTGTGCCATTCCAATGCAATCTCGTAAAATTTTGTGTTGCAATTAAGTGCTGGCTATAAAATCGTCAGTTTCGCAACAAAGTCTTATTTAACCGTGAAGAGTAGCCTCTTTAGTTAATTGAAGTTAAGTTTAAGTGTAGTAATACTATAATTAGTTTCTACTCTGTTGTATCAAAAAATAAATCTTTTGGTTTAAGTGAAACATTTTTTTGAGTAACGGTTTAAATTAGACAAAATCTAAAAATATGTTAAGTACGAGTAACAGAATATCGTGAACGTTTTGGTGGATACTTTACGAGCTTGGGTATTTGTACAAGTTTAAATATTTAAGAGTACACAATATTTATGTTAGCTATTTATAAATATTAATAATATTTTTAGCTACGTAAATATATTAATTACCTGACATATCTTTCTGAGCCGTAAAGGTGTTTTAAATATGTTGTTTATTACATGCAAACTTATTACATACAATGATTTTCAATATTTATTACAGAAGTACAGGTCAAATGGAGAACAAATTACAGCATAACAGGTATTACGATGTTTAATACAGAGCTCGTTAAGAGGGAGATACGAAATATACATCCCTGATGGCCCCTAATACTTATCTTTTGATTGAAAACAAAAATTAAAATATAACCGAACCCTATGATGTCGCTGAGGATACAACAATAGTGTTGCGTTCGGATCTTATAGGCAGAGAACCTGAAAATACTAATTTGTTAACGAACGTCATAGATTTTTAAAATACTACGACGGGTTTATAAATACGCATTAACGGCGTTTACATATAAGTTCTGATGTTGCATTCACGTAAACTGAACTTGAGGGGCTACCCAAATTGACCAATCAAACGAGGAAATTATTAAGTAAATGTTAAACGTCGTATACGCTAAAACTTTAACTGTTTAGTTACTATCTTTTGACTGCCATGTAACGTGTAGATATTTTGTTTCTCTGAGTTTAGCGTTACCAATATAATTTATATTTTATATAAATAAGGATTTTCAGCTAACTGCTATTCACGTTTCATTAAACGAATCAAACAGTTCATTGGATGTATTATGGTTGGGAGTGGGCCGTTCACGGTGTAGTATGCGACTGAGAGTGACAGATGGAAATAAACTACTACCAAAATGACACATGACCGGTGGAAATTCCACAAACTTCTTGGAAGTATGAAGTGGTGTAAATTATAAAAGAAAATAGGGAAAAAGGGAAACAATTGGGATGCTTTTGCCAAAAATAGGATAATCTTTTAACTAATTATATGGGGGAGCTAAATTAATAAATAAACCAAACAGTATGGTTATGTACGAATGAATATATAGACTAAAATAATTTTTCTCCAAAGACCGTTTTCCTTTTTGATTACATTGACAGTCGCCATTCAGAAATCACTTTTGTATAAAAATGAAAAGCTCTGACGGAGTTTCCGTTGTTGTTTTACAATACGTTGATGTTACAAAGAGACATCTTCTAAAAAACCCATGATGACACTGATGACCCCATGCCTGATAAAATAATCAGTAGAGCTTATAATACCCGGACGTGGTCGAAACACAAGTCGTCAAACCCCCCGTGATGATGATATCACTAAGAAAACTTGTGTCCGATCGGTAAAAGATCGGTAAAAACATTATTAAGAAAGCCGATTGTCAAAAAGAGACGAAGTACAACTAAGTTATTTACTTTAGTGATTAGTCGTCAAAATTTTAACACTCAATGAAATAACAATTAATTTTTAAATGTCTTTGATCTCGTTAAATTTCATAATTGGCGCAAGAGCTTTCAGAAGATTGCTTAATTATAGCTTTTCTAAAGTATGCGAGTATTATTTACATATATTCTCGTTTTACTTTGGGCACGTAAAGTTTACACATTAGTTCATTTAGCAGTCCGGGGTAAATACTTCAATTATCTCTCTTTCATCCGTTTTCGTCATCTATCTCTCGACTTCGTAGAGAAAAAAAAATGCTAGGTTTCTTACAGTCTGACTTTGGTACTCCTAGAGACATTTCTTGGACGCCATATCTTTTTTAATTTAGTCTTTTTGTTAATTTTAATGAAATAGCCGTAATTTCAAATTTACCATAATTCCTTATAATTGCGAATAAAAATTAACGTTTAACGGGTGACCATCAAAAATTACCATTTTTAAACATACTTAGTAATTGGTTTACTTAATGGTCTCGAAAAGTCATTACGCTAGAACCTTTAATTTATGTATAATATTATGTAATACTATTTAATCACAAATATAAAATAGTTAAAAAGTGATGGCTAATACAAGGAAAGCTTTTCTTTACGGTCGGTTGATAGTTATCCTAGAGGAATTTCAAAGTAAAGATGCATTTGTGAGCCACACAATTAGTTTATTATTTACAAACATCACATTGATAGTATTAGGTAGTAGTTTGCCACAGCAAACTGTTATTATATTTTCATTCACTTACGATAATTTAAAAAAAATATTTAATAAGCATTGATTCGTCGCACATTGGTTGAAAATTGAGTTATTCACAATATTTTTAATCTGTAAAAAAATACTAGACTATATATTTACATGGTGTAATATAATAAGAATATTTGTAAATAGTTTAATAATGTGTTCCGCATTATTCATACTCGAGTGTGCGACAAAGCATATCCAGAGATAATAAATAAAATTCTTTCAATGGTGACCACGAAAATGTATTGAGGGCATCATGGATACACGATAACTCCTTGTAGTCTTTAATATTGATGACAATATAAGACTTATTATACGTCCAAAAGTAATCACCAGTAATATAACTTTACCAAAAAAAAAAACATGTTCGATGGTGTTCATTTTAGAACAGCTCTATAAAAAACCGAATAAGTTCTAGTTGCAATTCGTTTCACGTTTAGAAGTCGTTTAGAAATTGTTTATAAATCAAAAGCGTCTTTTTAATTATGGTTTTAGCTAAATTTACTTATATTAGTATAATATACTTACAGGGATACTGCTCCTTCCACACTTCTTTTCAAAATGAATCAAGATAAAAGTCATTAGAACGTATGTATTCGCAATACATAAATTTGTAGGAGCATACAACTATACAAGAGGATGTGATGATGGATTGCCGATTTTTTGACAAATTCACTTAATTCTTTTTATATTCTCTATGTTCGTATATTAAAAAAAAACCTTATTAAAGTCATTGTGGTCGGTCGTAATGTGACCACAATTAAATGTTTAACGAATCCTCCCAAGTGCGTTCTTATGGTGATGCGGTTTAGTGTTTAAAAGTAGTTTTTTGGATTGAATTGATTAGATATCTCTTTTATATAAATTTTATATTTAATCCGTTTACTTTTATAAAAATTTTATTATCTTTGTTTTAATATTTGTTTTATATTAAATAGGTATTGTTAATATTTACTCACGATTAGAAATATTGATTATTGTAAATACAGTAAGAAGTAGACTTATTTTGATTTCACTAAGTACTTCGTCAGCTTTTACTAACTTGTAACTGAAAGGTAGCATTATGATTAAACAATTTATTTTACTTACTTCTACGCAACAGTTCTTACTGAAATTTAAAATTGTCATAAAATTCTAAATTTGTTTGAAATAGTCGTAACAGTTCTCTCGAAAGTAGTGAAAGAGTTAGAATAAAGAAAAGTTCACTAACATGTTTTAGAGTTTTTCATTTTATAATACATTTTCCTGCATTAATTTAATAGAAATTTCATTAGTAATTGTAAATCATATTTGAATAACTATCTCAACGGGGATGACAACACAAACTCAAAACAGATTGCACTATATACGCTTGTTCGAAAAGTGACAGAAATGTGTCGTTATAGTGGTAATCGAAACATAAGAGAAAAATGTTAGTAAAGAGATAATAACATAAAAAGTTGACATAAAAGTAAAAAATAAAAATATGACATAAACATCTCATTGTAGAAATCTTTGGGAACTTGTAGATTCTTACTTTATCGCAACATTTTATAATGTTAATTTATTTTTTTAATAATTTCATGAATTTTGACAACTGGTATGGGACAAATGTACGCGACATCACGTTCCTCACCTTTCCAGAAGTTGCGATGCTACGCAGAGAATTGCATTGATTAGAAATTCTAACCACTAATGAACTATTAAATGTTTAATGACACGACTCTGCACTTACAGCTGTGCACTTAAGTAATGACATCTTGTAAATTGCGCCAGTTGAGTATGTGCATTCAAGGAAAGGGCATTCCTAGTGCAGCATGTTACCATTGACATGTGGTGATGAAGAAGATGTAGTGGTGTGTGGTTATTTGAAACGAAGGAGGAAAAGACAATTTTGGGAGTATCCGTGTATAAAAAACAGACTGTGTAGAGTATATGCTTCAACAAAGAGGTTCCAAAAGACATATGATCTTTTATCAGATTTTTATTGTATCTCTGCCGCAAATCGAATATTCAACTAATGACCATTTATTATGTAAATAACTTTGAAGTATGTCACTAAAGTATTAATTAATAACTAAAGTAAGTAAGTCATGGGATCGCGGAGTTACTTGACACTGATTACTTGAGCGACTGGTGACACGCCATTAACGGAAAGTGCCATGTAAAGAGTTTCTACTGAGTAGTCCCATGTGCAGGTCTTACTTATTAGGTGACGTTCGTTCTTACGTATCTAATAGTGTGACATAAAAAGAAAAAGTTTATCTGGGTCGATTTGTACGATTGCGAGTTTAACATCAAGGTCGACTAAGAGAGGTCGCGTGTTTCGTGATTTCGATAAAAGCGTATTCGTAAATTTTTGAGATGCTCGCTTTTTCGGAGCGGAGTCGGTGTCGCGCGATGACATAACTCAGTGCAAACGAGGCGCGCGGATGCTGGGCGCAGACGGACGCTAGACGGTGGACTAGACATTGCGTAACCGGTCCGTACCTACCGAACGCCGATAGGTTACAATCGCATGGAGGCGACATTGTATCATTTTCTTTTTATGTCTGATGCAACATGTACAGAAAATAAAATAAACAGCGATGTCTCGACGCCTTATCAGCATATATATATATATATATATATATATATATATATATATATATATATATATATATATATATATATATATATATATTTATATATTTATATATATATATATATATATATATATAAAGATATATATATATATATATATATATATATATATATATATATATATATATATATATACACATGTAATCAACTGAATCGTGATTATCAATAAATTAATCAAAAGGTATTTATTATTATAGTATTATTATTCGATTTAAATTTAAAAAAATGTACCATAAAGCGGAAATCGACTATAATAGTTTTTAATTAATTTATTGACATATTATACATTACCGCATTTATTAATTTTGAACTAAATGCTATATAAAGTTTCTGCTTTAATATTTTTTATTTGAAAGTTTCACTATCGTTAACTTCACTATCATCACTGGAATAAAAACTTACAAAAACCCTTAACGACCAATGTATTCGATATTTCTTTTCTTCCGAATAATACACTGAATCTTAAAATCGTTTTGCATGTATCAATTTCATGGAACCGCGTAACGTCCAGCGTGTTTGTAGTGCACGATGTTTCAGCCTTTAATTAACATTGAAATAATCTCGATAACGGTACGAGCCACAAGAAAATTTTATTAAATACACTTACCTCATGACCCATGAAAGTTAGCCAATTTAATAACATTTTGTATATACATTGTTTCCAACCTGTGGTGAATCGATTTAATATATATATATATATATATATATATATATATATATATATATATATAATATTTACTGCAAATTAAGTTTGTTGAAAGAGAGACTTCTTAAAAAGTCGAAGGAAGTTTAAGCAGTCGAAGGCGATCCGAGCAAGATTCGGTTCCGCGGTCACCTTTATGCTCACTACAATGTATCAAAATACTTTATTTTTTTCCGAATTTCGATAGACCCCATAGACGTTATCGCGAAATAAGCGTCGATGGGATCAAAGTTTGAAACTACAAACGAAGTTTTTCTATCAACAAACAAGTCGATAGAGTGCAAGCTACACTTGTACAATCAGTGTTGTATGCCATGACACCCCACTTAAATTATGAAAACTTCTATTGTCTATCTCTGCTAATTTGCTGCGCTATCCGTCTGGGGCGGCACCAATGTTTTATCACAAACTTCTATTGTTTATTTCCGCTAATTTGTTAAAGAGCTGCAATCTTAAAACATACATCACCAACACACTTAAATATCTTATCTCTTTAAACAAGATACATGTTTGAGTCCACAGACTGCCGCTGCACATTGAATGTATATCTAGGTCATTAAAAATAGTTCTACTCTGTAACAAAACTGAAAATAAAAAAAGCAGAAAATAAAAATCGAAATGCCTCCTCCACGCTTAGAGTTATTCTATACTGCCGCGGCATGGGCGGGTGGTGATGCTTGCTAAACGACTCTTCTCACCCCGCAAGACGCCGCACCCCTCTTATCCCACCCATAAATGCGGGGATAAACCCCCTTACTATGGTTATTTGGACAAATGTCGTACATGTATTTTCACGGTATTTATTTGAACGATTTTTATATATAAATCGTTCAAATAAATGCCTAAAAGTTTTATATATTTTTATATATACTTTCTTTTATTTTCTGCTTTTATTATACTCTTCATAATACATCTTTAAAACGTATGAGTAATGAGAAATAAGGGTTTAAATGAAAAGCATCGGAGTGCGCCAGGAGCAACATTGAGTTAACTTTTAAACTGTTACAGTTACAATAAAATAACATATGAATGTGTTGCAGATAATATGAAATTTAAAACTATAAACTTTTTAAACATCATTTTTTAAAATTATGAACTTTTTAAATATAAATATCGCTAATTACCACAAATTGTTTATTATTAGTTTTTAAGTCGCGATGTTTAGATCCTACACTAACAAAGCATACAAAAAATAATTAAACCTTTGATAAATATCTTTCGTATATTAATCGTAAATAAATATTGTATATAAAACCGGGCGAGCACCAAAGTGATAACATAATTTTCCTTTATTCTCTGAAAAAATAAAGAAGAAAGAAGGATCTGAAGCTTAAATGGCTAAAAGCATTCTAAAATTGGCTTATACATTAAGTATAATATAATCATTTTTGTGCTGATTAGCATTAATTATTTATTTAGTTCTTTAGCTCGGTACAATACCGCTATAAGGTATTATAGATGTGAAAATAGAGTTATATTTGCGTTCTCTTGATAAATATTTTTTTTAAATAATATTAACTTAAATTATTGGTGAATAATAATTTTAAAAAGTTACATAAAAATTAAAATTAAAGTCTACTTTGGCCCTGCAGTAGCTAAAATTTGTTTGATCAAAACCATCAGAAATATTTTTTTTATATTAAAGTACTAGGTTGATAACTAATAAATGGGCTATATCAGTTTATCCCCAAAATATGAAGTTGTTTTTCTATTCCAATATAAGACCATGAGGGTATCATTGTCAGATAATGCGAACTTAACTGGGATTCATGTCAAAAAGGTTTTCGTTTTTTTTTTCAATAAACTCGTTATTAATGAGTATTATCTTTTTGTTTTTACCAGTAGAAAATCAGTTGCCGACTATACAGAAGTTCGAATGCCACGCTCTTTATATATCTGTTATCTGTGAATTTTCTAAGACGTTTCAAAAACTGCTGGAAAAAGTAGTGAATTTTTGGCAGCTCAATTTAAATTATTGATTAAAAAAATATTTATTTTACGAAGCTTTTACGTTTCTATTAATAATTATGACAATTATAGCTGAAAAATCACACGTAGGTCAGGCGTTCTGCGCGAGAACCGTTCCGTGAGGCGGTACAGAGGCTACAAAAACTAGGTTAAATAATAATATATTCAATTTGATTTACTCAGGCGGCTTCACCCATCCCAATATCGTAAATAACCTCACTTACCAACTTTTACAAAAACGCTCCCAGCTTAACTTATTCCTACCGATTAACCCGAGTTTTGGAGCTGTTGTATTTACGCCGTACACATAATACACCATAAAACGTTAAGGACTTTCGTCCACTAGCCGTAACTTCACCACGCTAAACGTTTTAGTTTTCTTTTAAAAGGTTTGCGGCGCGCAAAGTAAGAAAACATATTTTTAAAAAATTAAATATGGAAAATACTGTATGGAATATAACATGTTTTCTGTATGCGGTCCAGTTGCTATTAATCTGGGAAATGAGATTTAAGTATTTCATTGTTATGGTATTAGGCAATCATTACTTTCGAGGTTGGTTGATATTTGCATTATATAACCATACTAATTTCATGAAGAAGCAAGATTTGTTTCTTAATTGTTTTTTATGGTTTAAAACCAAAAGAGTTAATCAGATTGATATAAAATTTTACCAACTTTTACGAACTATAGTATCAAAGTATACATAGGGTATATGTAACTTTGGTCTGTAGTATCAAAATATATTATTAGAACGTTTGATTAATAAGTTGTAGCGATTAAAGTGGTAGTACTTATAAGTACGATAATTGAGTTTTCTCTTGAAATTTCTGAGGGGTGTAAATTTTTTTTTACGCATTCCATCGAATAAGATTGATATTACGGGCTAGTTATTTTAAATATAAATTAAAATTAAATTGATCTTTTTCAGTTTTTAAGCTCCGTTGGACAAATGTTAAGTTTAAACTGGCGACGATAATTGGTGACGATTTTGAAAACAAAGAAAGAAAGAAGTTGTAAAACTTTTTTGGAACTAGTCTAATTATATGACATTTATATGCTTTAAAATAAATACATTTTTAGTTTCCACTTGACTCTTATTTGATTTATTTAGAAAATAAAACCGATAAATTCTGAATGGGAACACACATAAAGTAGGTTTCCGTAGTGTTTTATATCAATGGAAATTGTTAATATAGAAAGAATAGTTAAATGGAAACAATTTCAATCGTTTCAGTTTAATGAATTCCTAATCAAGTAGGCAATACGCCGCAAATAGAACCGTAATTTTATTTTAGAAAAAGTAAACTCAATAATACTTCACTACTTTATACGAATGGGTACATTACAATCTTTTTATTTTTTAAAGCACCAATTTGCAACGTTTCATGCGCACAGTACTAAAATTTTAAAAACTATGAAGCCGAGACGGGTGGGAAGACATGATATTTTGTTATGGTTTTTTAAAAGCTAATCATTTTAAAGCTAAAATAAAAGCTTGTTTTAAAGCTAAGCTAATAAGAATACCAAGTGATTTGGCGATTGTTTTCTTTTTCGATTTCCAAATGTGAAATATAATACTTTCTAAAAAAACTGATCAAGCACAAGTAGAACTCGCATTACGAGGGTTCCGACACATTTAGGCACTAATAAACGTTGTATTTCTATTCAAACTATTCACAAATGTTAATTTTACCCAACGTAAATATACTGCCGACTATACCTTCCATAAGAGTAAAAACAAACTAATTGTAGAAATGTATAATTCCATTTATAATTAATATATTTTTGGATTTTTCCCTTTTCTTATGTTATAATACAACCTATCATGCCAACTTTCAAGATTATACGTCAACCGGAAGTATACTATATATTTTGATGATCAGTAAGATTATTGTATGAAAAAATAAAATTATATTGTTTTAAAAGGTTGATGCTCCCATTTTGTTGCTCCCCCAAAAAACTTTAAGTATTTATTGCAATGTACAGCTATGGGTCTCGGTATACCATATTAATTTTAACTTGATATCTCTTATTACAAAAAACCATTCCGGAGAAGAAGGACTTTGTGAGATAAGCGACCGGACAACCAATTAATCCTTTAAGTGGTCAGTTACTTCGTAAAAAGAAGATACTACAAATTTAATTCAGAAATTTTGGAGGGTTGTATATTTGACTAGTAGATATGTGTGCGATTATTTCAAAAACTGGTGCATCGATTTTGCACAGAATTGTTCCGTATTTTATTTCTCGAAACCTTGTTTACTACATACAAAAATATTGTATGAAAATCTTAAAGGTTTAAAGTAATTTTATGTGAACTTTCGTCTCTTAAGGAAGATTTATTAAGAATTTATTATTTTATATTAAATATTTGAAGAAGATTATATTATATTTTAAGTTTTACTAATAAACAATAGAAGGAGGAAAAGTATTTGAAGAAGATAATATTACATACTTGCAAAAATTAATTTATTTTTGGTATTAAACTGTAGATACTGTGAAACTGTGACAGACAGACGTTTTATAAAATTAAGAGAGTTCTTGGTTTCATTGTGCTTCTAGTGCTCTCAGTTTTAATGACATTTGAATGTGAGTTGCGTAGACTTCCTTCAATGATCGTGAAAAAGCTAACACCTCATGTGCCTCCTCATGTGTCATTATCATAATAAAAATAATAATGAATATATTTCACAATTATTGAAAATGAACTTTTTGATACTCATTTTATTACCAGAGTAAAAATATTGCGAAAAGAAAAAGAAGCTACAACTATTTAATCTTTACATTTTATTACCAGAGTAAAAATATTGCGAAAAGAAAAAGAAACTACAAGTATTTAATCTTTACATTTTATTACCAGAGTAAAAATATTGCGAAAAGAAAAAGAAACTACAACTATTTAATCTTTACATTTTATTACCAGAGTAAAAACATTGCGAAAGTAAAAAGAAACTACAAATATTTAATCTTTACATTTTATTACCAGAGTAAAAATATTGCGAAAAGAAAAAGAAACTACAACTATTTAATGTTTAGATATTATAAAATTGGTAACAAATTGAATTCTGTACATTGCAAACATTTAAAAAAAGTGACTGATTTAGCATATAGAATGGTAATAGAAGCCAGGAAAACTTTTTTTTAGAATTTTTATCTGCCTGTCTGTCTGTGTGTTAATTTGTGCGGGTATCACGAAAAATTTAGTGGACGGGTTTTGATGAATTTTTTTATGGTAATAGTATATATATATATACACACACACACACACATATATATATATATATATATATATATATATATATATATATATATACAGGATCAACATATAAGAGAAAAAGGAAATTTTTTACCCTAATTATACGCGAACGAGGTCTTAGGCACAGCCAGAATTAGAATGAGACTACAAACTTATTCCAAGTTAATAATCGTCAAAACCAGTTATAATTAAAAAAATATGAGTTATTACATTCAGTATAATTTTAACAAACGTCGTTAAATATTTGCAGCGGCCTTGCCGCACTCGACAAGTTTGAGACGTTCGTTGTATCGGCTTATAGTTGTAACATGCAACAAACTAGAGCTTAGCACCACCTAGGTTTTTTCTTCATAAATAAAACTTAATTAATATTATTATTTCCAGTAAAGTTCTACATTTTAATTAGACTAGTTTAACCACCACCCAAGACCCTTAAAGGCAAGGCTTATCAAGCCATAACAAAATAATTGACTTAGAAAAACCTAGCGTTACTGCTGTAACGGATAGCCAAATCGGCCTTGTTGAGAACGTCTTAATGAGATAGGTTTACAGACAGATATTTCTTTTGATGTGCATATTTACTATCAATATTAGTTACCCTAACAAAGTTAACGCTAATTACGTTCATTGAGAAGTCAAATTATTTGTAAGTATTATACATAGATTTACATCAAATATTAATTTAACCGGCGATAACATTGTTTATCCTATTCAGTCATAAATATTATAATGCTTTAAAATGAAAATTGTTCCACGAATCGTTATACTTCATACAAAACGTTTTATATAACCATTTAAGCTAATGAGACACTAAAATCTTGTTTTTCATTCTTCAGAAAAAATCTGACTAAAAAAGCAATTCTAAATTCTAATATAGGATGACATTACGTCATCAAAAATTCAGGGATTTAATTTTTTACGCATATTGAAAATGTATCTCTGGTATCCAGTTAGACACTAGGCGAAAGTAGCTAATGTTAATCTAAATTTGTGTAAATATTGTACGATATTGACTTTATAGGAAGAAAACGTGTGGGAACAAAAGTGTTATACTCGATATTATGGGAAGTGACAGATTAGTTAACAATGTAAAAAGTAGACTATGCAATATAGAAAATAATCACTGGAAAAAATAGCCTAAATTAAATATAAGACATTAAAAGTTTTAGTGAATTTTTTGACTGCAATCGACGCATTATTGACATACAGAGCTTGCTCTGGAAATTTACTTCTCTCAATATTAGTTTAAAGTAAAAAATGTAAAGCATAGATCTAAAATCCGGTCAATTATTACCATCATTACCGGTCATTTATTACCATTAATTAGAATAGATGCTATAAAATCACTTGCCGCTCTGAATGCGTTAGGAAAGAAATTAAGTAAAAAGCATATATAAAAAACTAAACTGTCGAGCAAAACTAGTTCATATGCACAATAGAAAAACTTATTTCCATTATAGTCAATGACTGAATACATAAATATTTTTGGAATTATTAATTTTCGTTTCTTTATTTCAATTTCATTGTGTTTGTCTTTAATTTGTATTGGATACGTTATTATAGAAAATATTGGCAGATATTTTCTTAAATGACGTCTTTAATATTTTAAATTCACCTTTAAAGTTATTGTCACTAGGCTTACGTTTACTGATTTTCAAGAATTCTATAAATTGTGATATTATTATTTATTACAAACCTGCAATTATATGTTGATGTGTCGAACTTTCCTCCATTGAATATTTCTTTTTTCGCAAGATTTTATGAAAGAATTGTTTGGAATTGGCAATATAATCTAGTACAGTAATGATGCCTTACTAAATATTTTTAAGGGACTAATGAGTAACTTCATATTTTTCAGCCATATCATGGCTGAGATTCAAGGACTTTCCAGGATTCTAGGGAGGAAAACTAAGTTTTAACATTTTTTTTAAATATGAAGAAGCAAATTAACAGTCAAGAAAATGATTGATGTTTTATGTATTAAACTTTCTAAAATATGTGATACGTTTCCGTAATATTTTTTCTTCACATATTAACATCCATATAATTTTTTACAGGTAAACATACTCTTAGTACAATTAAGCTGTTTATTTTTTAGTATTGCTTCAGCACACTATACTAACTATATTATTTCAGATACCATTTCCTAAGGGGATTTTTATTGGTAAGGTTATTCAAAAACTGAACTTAACATTTTGCTAACAAAGTTAATTACGGATGACGATATTTTTTTTAAAGGGACACTAGAGATAAATTAAGATAAATAGAAATTTTCCTAAGTGGATTTTATTGGTAAGTTTACTTAAAAATGTTACTAACAAAGGTATTTACAGATGGTGATAACTTTTTGAAGGAACACTAGAGATAAATTACAATAAAAAGAAAATTTCTAAGCAGATAATTAAGTACTTACTTCTAAAAATAGGATAATTTTTCGAAAATTTAATTAATTACCTATTTCAGACACTATTACTTTAAGCATGTATCAATCTCCATAATACGAGATGATGAATTTTAATTTATGGATTCTGGGAATAATACCGTATTGATTTTTCCAAAAATGTCATAACTATTGAAAGAAAAGCATTTTAGATCATAAGACTGTAAAATTATTTAAATATTACTATTGTTTACATTCAATGTTTGCTTTTACAATAATATCTATTGTTTTCCTTTATTTCAGTCGCTATTTTTTAGATTAAGTGGACGAAAAAATGCATTTGTGTTTATTTTTGCTTTCAATTTAATGTGTCCCTGTGTGACGACGTTTTGAAACTAGAAGAATGATTATGAGAACATCATTCACTAATGGAATCTTTGAGACAGTAGAAATAGTTAGATCTTTTTATTAATCTCTCTTATATATTCTTTCAGAAATAGGAGGAACTTTAATAGTGAAGAGAGAGAGTGTCTGGTATGATAAATATAAGATACGTGGATGCCGTTTGAAATGTCATATAAAAATTCTCTAAAATAGAACTAATAAGAAAATTATTAAAGAATATAGTAAAATCGTAAATATACTATGAATTATTAGGAATATGAAATTTAATATTGGAAACTCTCTGATTTTGAAAAAAATTAAACGTAAAATAATTTTTTTCATATATTTCATTTGTTTTATGACAGGGTAAGAAATAAACTTGTTAGTTTATTACTTACTCTGTAAAATAATAATTAAAACTGTATTTTACTACAATATTGATCGACTAAAATTAATTAAAATTTCAGGGTGACGGTCAATCATGTTTAAGTGGGGAAATATTTTGTAAATAATATTATAGTGATTACGTAATATTTCACCTAACGGAATAAGAATTTTAACATTATTTGTAAAAATTTCTATAGTTTGGAATTAGAGAATCATTAAGCAACAATTGAATGATTATAATATTTACTACAATTTTAATGTATGTGTGCTAGTAAATCTTGTTAATTAATTAATTAACTACATAAGGAGAATACATTATGCTCTTTTTTGTATTTTAAATAAGATACAAGATTTCGTTTTGTTTTAAATTTCGTTTATTATATGAGTATTATTGTTAATAATTGACAAAATAGTTATTTTCTTTACATTATTATTATATATATGCTGTTAGATCGTATTAACTGTTATATGGCATGTTTTTGAAGTAAACATATTGTTGGTCTGTATCTTGAAATGTTTACACACGAGTCGGTTATTACTCTTACTTCAATTATTCTTTTGATGTTTTATGCCATCAATTATAAAACAGTAAATTTAAGAATATAATGAATGTAGTAGAAGAATATAAAGCAATTACAAAAAAAAAACAGCAGATAAAATAAAAATATAACATATTGTATTACCGAGAGTACAAAATTGAAATATATCTTAGCAGCTTTCTTTTTTGATTACTTGATTCTTATCTTGATTGCACGTTTTTAGTTCAGTGTACAACAACATAAAAATATGATGCAAAAAAATTAAAATAATATTCAAATATTGGTCTGTTTTTATAGCGTACTTATGCTGTTAAAGATTTGAAAAAACTTGTCGGAAATGTTTTTAAATTTACAAAAATATTAAATAAAACACCAAAAATTAAGATGACTGAAAATGTTTTGGCATACATCTGATAATAAAATTTATAGAAAAGTACATATTATAGCTAAGGCGAGATAAATATGATTTGTTTTGCGTAATTTTTGTTTTGCGTTTTAAGTAATCATTTAACAATAGCCATTTATTTTTTCAGTATAAGTATGAAATAAAATAATATTATTGTGATAAGTATATACATTTCAAAACATTTAACAATAATGTATACATTTATAAAATCCTTCAGAAATACGGGGAATTTTAAAAATAAAGATGGGGAGTGTATGGTGTGATAAATGTGAGATAAATGAATAGCGATTGAATTGTCCTATAACAATTCTGACAAATGAAACTAGCAACAAAACTATTAATAAATATGGCAGAATTATAAAGATACTATGTATATACAAATAAATATTGAATATTGCAAGCTTTTAAATTCTTAAAATATTTAATGTGAAATTATTTTTTTCCAGATTTTTTACCTATTTGTTTGTTTATTCTTACCCATAAGAACTCAGGATTAAAATACTTAATAAAACTTTTATCGGTCAAAATTAATTTAGATTTCAGTGTAATATTTTTAAAATAATATTATAATGATCAGGTAATATTTCACCTTATGGAACAAGATTTTTAAGTTCGGAAATTTTCTTAAATTTTCAAAAACACTTGATAAGAGAGATAAAATAAAGAGTGGCTTAATATGTTTTTGCATGCATCTGATGATAACATTTGTGTAGAAGTATGAAATATTACAGCCGAGTCAAAATAAATATAATTTAAAGCAATTATGACAATAGCGAAATATTTTGTCAGTATTTTGTATTTAATAAATTAATATTAATTCCAAAATACGTAATAATAATTTTATAAAGTCCTTCAGAAACATAGATAACTTTAAAATTGAAGGTGGAGGATATCTGGTAATATAAATATGAGTTAGATGGATGCCGACTGAGATGTCTTAAAACATTGGTTTAAATTAAACTAATAACATAATTATTAAGAAATATGCTAGAATTATAAAGATACTATACACATATGTAGACACAAATAAATATTAAATGAAGTTTCAATATTGGAAGTTGTCTTAATTTTTAAAAGATTTAATATGAAATATATTTTTTCTAATGATCCTTTATCTATTTGTTTATTATAGCAAAAAAAGAAGAACATTTTTGTATTGTGTAATAAGCGTGGCAAATATGGATGCCAATTGAAATGTCGTTAAAAATTCTCCCAAATGAAATTGATAAGAAAATTATTGATAAATATAGTAGAATTATAAATATACTATGCATGTAATGAATTATTATACAACGTTTATTATTGGAAAATTTTTGATTTTTAAGATTTATTGATTTAAATGTAAAATATTTTTTTTTAATCTTTCACCTACTTATTTCTTTTACATAACAGTTGAAAAATGTAGTTTTACAAAGCTTTCATCAGGTGAAATTAATCTAAATTTCAGGGTAATTATATTTCATACGTCCAAATATTTTGTAAATAAAATAATGATTATATAACATTTCACCTAAAGGTATAAGATATTCAATATTGGATTTCCTGTATTAGAATTTTGCCTAAATTCCTGAATTATTTGATCACACAGATCAAATAAAGAGTGGTTGAATATCTTTTATGCTGCATCTGATAATAGCATTTATATAAGAGTACATATTATAGTCAAGTCAAAATAAATAAATATATTTTGTATAATTTTTAAAGTCATTATTCAATAAAAGCTAAATATTTTATCAGTATCAGTAATAAATAAATTAATGTTCTTGTAAATGTAATTAAGCGAATGAATATTATTGTAATTATAAATTGTGCTAGAATACTTAATAATACTGTACATATTTCAAACTTATAGTAATACATAAAAAGTGGATATATTGTTACACATTTGCTAACAAAGCATTCCCACTTTGAAGAAGATATTTATTTTAGCAGCTAGGTATATAGAATTCTTCCACGGTTCAAGTTTAAGATTAATATTAAATGTATCTAAAATGTACAAATTCATATATTAATTTGAGAAATAAAACAAATACTGAAAATATTGAGTTCTTATTTATCCTTTATATATTTTAAATAATAGTTTAGTCTATTTTATGTCTCTGCTGCAATTACGTATTAGTCATATCATATCTGGTTTACATCTCATATCATATCTGGTTTACATCTCACTGTGACAGTGAATCGTGTACAGTTTATAAGTATACTTAATTTCCAACGAAAATTAATGTCATATTTAATTAAATGGAAGTCATCTGCTACAATTTCAATTGATTTTAGTTACAGTGACAAGCGTATAAATATTTAAAAGAACGTATTTAATCTTTTCCGACTGATTGAGTTTATAACAGGTTGATTTGACTGTTCGACATTAAATGAATCCTCATATACCATATGGTGTTCCTCAACCGTACACGAAAAGTCAATTAACAACATTCAGTAGTTCAGTCACAGGAATCGTTTTAAGCGGTTCGTTATTTCAAACACGATATACGTAATTTCAAACACACAGCGTTTCTTAGCAGCCGCCAACAAAAACGACAACAGCGCATCGTTGTCGTTTTGCTAAGGTCAGTGACATCAATATTGCAAATGGTTTTTACGTTTTATTAATATTGAAATTTTGTTTAGTTTTGTTTCGAATTTTTTTTCATACTTGGTATGATTGTTTATTTCACTATTTTAAAGTATTTATGACAACTAGTAGGGGGAAGTCCCCCAGTGGCGGACCCTTAAGGTTTTTGATAAATAAAATAAAAAATATTTTAAGGAATGTTTATTTATTTATGACTTATAATAGATAACAAAGTTAGAAATCAAATTAAATAAAAAAAAACACAACCTCTGCTTAAAAATAAGTCATACCTTCAATCAAACTTTGGTAACAAAAAATGTAATTTATAAAAGTGGCACTTAGTACCGGACGTATATTTGTGCCATACGTTAAAATTTCACTACGTTCACATTTTCTTTTTCGAGCTACTGTTCGTTTTTTTGCGGCGTCAGGCAACGGTGATAAGTTATGTATTGTCTGAATAAGATCTGGCGCAGAACTTGTCGACGGTTTTGGACTTGTGGTTATAGGCTCACTAGCAGATTGTCTAGATTCATCTTCAACTAGATTACTAGGCATTTGTGCATGACTGATGGAAGTTGATCCACCAACAAGAGCTGATTGAGGCAGTACGATAGCTCCTCCAGTGCTTTGCGTGTTTAAGGAGTCTCCTGGCTGTTCTACGACTGAATTTGACAACACAACATATTGTTCGTTGTTTAGTGGGTTTGACGAAGTTTCTGTTTGTTCTTGTGGTATATTGGTCATATCTGCAGCCAAATAATCTAAATCAGTAAATAAATGTCTGCCAAATGGATAAATGCCAGTGCATTTGAATCCAGACACTGCAATATCCAGTCGAGCTACTTTTGTAAATGCTTCTTTGACCAAACCAGCAATGTCGTAATCCGTTATCCGACATCCGGCATTTGATCTCATCCACACGTCGCATCGCTGGTTATATACATCTTTAAATGGTTTCATAAATGTCCTATCCAGAGGCTGGAGCTTATGGGTAGTGTGTGGTGGTGAGCTTATTGAGTGAATATTATTTTCTTTGCAAAAGGTGATTACCGCCAGTGTCTTGTGGCTGCAATGGCCATCTAGTAGAAGCAGCACAGGGTTCTCTTTGGTTGGTTGGTTGTGTTGGACGAACGTTCTTAGATATTGCAAAAAAAAGTCACTGTTCATCCACCCATTTGGCTGGGCCACGCCAGTGCTCTCAGCTGGAGCATTCATCATAAGCCTTTCGTTCATTCTTTGCCTAGGAAAGACGAAAAATGGTGGTATGTAGTGACCGTTAGCACTTATACAGAACAAAACTGTGATGTTTTTGCCCCTCTCAGCAGAAGTCAGCTTTCCTACTTGACGGATAGCTTTCGGAGCGAGAACTTTTTGATGCTTTTGCACGCAACTGACACCAGTTTCAACACAGTTATAAATTCTTGAGATTGGGAATTTGTATTGTGTCATCAGCCTTTCAACATTGTCGTAGAATAGATCCACTTGTGGTTTATTAAATTCAATGGCGCGCATCATGCTTCTCGATTCCGGTGTTCGCAGCGAAATGTCAGAATGCCTTTTCATGAAGTCGTAGTAAAAATGCTTAACAGCGCTACCTTTCTCTTTATTAAATCGATGAGGGATCTTCATGACTTCAGCTAAGTCTTAGCCTAACTTCAGAAACTCCTTTTTCATAAGCGGCATACATCTATTAGATAAATATTTAACGTGGTCCACCAAGACTTGTTCATACTCTGCTGAGAAGGTGCTAGTGAACCTACCCAACTTTGGTTTCATTATTACTTCTTCCCCTCGATTTAGCGCCTTTATTTTGTCATGCACAGTGCTTTTAGGAATATTGTATCTCATTGCAGCTTGTCTTATACTCAGTTCTTTGGACATAACCTTATCAAGAGCAGTTTGTAAGCTCTGTGGCTCCCACGATCCTTTCTTTTTCTTCTCTTCCATTTTAATTTCCTTTATTCTTCTTTACTCTAAAACAAAATTAAATAATGAGAATAAGTAACGTAAATTCTCAGAAGAAATATCAATATGTTTACTGTCCGGCTCTAAGGGATGACTTAGTATCTGGTGCTAAGGAACAGACAATTTCGTACATTAGGTGGTACCAACCAAAATTGTTTAAAAAATCTAATAAAATTCTACCAGTTTACGGATAATAATCAAGTACTAATTTTATTTTTGTACCGTTCAAATGTAAATGCATAAAATGTGACAGAATAACTTACGTCGCGATTTCCCGCCAAAAACAGCAAACGCCCGCTCCCGCCGTGGTCTTGCACGTCACTGGCGAGCAGCGGTGCGTGATCCTGTAGCTGTGTGCCCCCCGCGCCCCTTTCACTTGTACTTTGAATCGAACAGGTTTATACTTGCTTAAATAGTACGAGTGTCCGGCGGTAGGTGCCGTCCGGCGTTACGGGACTTCCCCCTACTGACTGGGTTTTCTTTCAATGACGAACGGCCAAACCCACATTGCATAATAAAGATATTTTCAGCATATAATAATTATAATCAGTGTATAACAGCCACAATAGACATTTCCACAGTCACATGAATTATACCACTACGTAAATGTAGGTTATCAGCTTGAACAGGTGTTACAACAATTCGAAAAATATATTTCGCTGCAAGAAGCTTCGAACGCAAACAAAATATGAAAAAAATGCCATCATCTATTTAAGTTCCCTGTTAAAATAGACCAGTGTCTAAAGAGAATGTTGAAATATACTGATCTTACTTTGTTGACATATTTTTTATATATTTTTATACTATGTACAAAGGTTTCTCAATTCACCGTGAACCTTTCAAGTTTTTGAAAAAATACTTAAGATTTCAGAGACGTTATTTTATATAATTATAAATGATGGTAAATTGTATGACAGCATACAACAAAAATAAAGAATGGCTGGAAGGATGGCTTTTATGTACGACGTAATTTCCAAAATTATTGAATCATATTTGTTATGTAAATTTAGAGTAATCCCGTAAGTTCACATATAAACATATAAAGTAATCATGCACATAAGAAACGTAAAATGACGTAGCTATTTTAATTTATATGATATATTAGACTACACATATACTTTGGTAAAGTATTAAATATTTATCATCGTAGATCCGTAAAATATTTTGGCCATATTTACAAGTTAATATTTAATATTTTTCTACGTATTGTATACATTCTAACATTTACTAGCAATCACAAAAGCTAAGAAGTTTAATATCCATGATTAGGGGTGATAAAAATATTTTAGTTTCGAAACGTATATCTATTCTAAATAGTTGAAAATTTAAAAAAAACTGTACAATTACTTTATATATTTGATTAAGTTAAGGTAGGTAAGATTCTGTAAAAGACATAGACGTATGTGACGGTAGAAATGTTGAATGGTTTATATTCTCCGTTTATGCATTTAGTTTGAACAGTATTTCTATTAAGAATTTATAAAAAAATGGGGTAGTGCTACGTATCCACACGCCGGAAGTGTAACTTCTTTAGGATTCACTCTTGTGCGTATGTGTACGAGATATTTGTTAGTAGGTCTAAGAGATGGTGTTACGGCCGGCTTAGTACTGAAATAATATTAGCGTCACACAACTGTTTTAGTCCCAGCGCGACTTTCTACCTTGCCTAAGTTAATTACGTAATTTTCCATATTTTCAGTTTAGATAATTGCATTTCTATAAATATGGCTGAACTAAAAGTATACTACTATTTATTATAGAATAGTTTGATTGATAGTCTATTTGACAGATCTTGTATTCTTTACACGTAATTTTATATATATGTCCAGAAATTTTCTGATTAAATATGTCATCAAACTTACAAAACTCACAATGCTCAAAGAATAAACTAGAAAATTATATACGAAAAATGGTATTAGTATAAAAAATATTAAAGTTTATACAGAGTATTGAAATGTAATTCAGAACGTGCCTATTATTAATACGAGTGATTGTATGCATTGAACTAAGTATATTTAAAGCGCGTTTCAATAAAAAATGTATTTTTTTTTTCATTAAAATTGCAATTTTGACAGTGATTTTATGGAAACGTTTGGAAATTTTCACGAAATCCCTAATAATTCTTCTCAGTTTGACGCACAAAATTAACTGTATGAAAATTATATACGTTCTTTGTTACACTTACATATGTAGTGTTGCTGGAACTGGTGTCACTATATACAGGAGATTTATTCTAAATAGAAACAATACAGGAAATACACATTATGATGAAATTGATAGAAAAATGATATTGAAACAATGATCAATCCCAATTTTTTCTGTCGTTGTCTTATCGTAATATAAGAAATAAATACGTACGAGTATGTATTTAAATAACACAAGCTTGTTTTATTATGGGAAAAAGGTAGTTGCTACAAAAACCACATCATTCTTCTTAAATAAAGGAGAGCACCAACGGTTAACCCGCGTAAAAATTTACTTCAAAATTAATTCTCACTTTACTTAAAGATTGAAGTTAATTTGGAAACCTATTAAAATTTAGCGGGCCTAATTTTCAATATTGCAGTTAAACACTGCAAATGCCCAATGCACGGTGTTAATGTAGAAGTTAAATGACCATTTAGAGATGAGTACGGTGCAAAATGCACATTGAAAGAAAATACCTGGAAATAAGCACTTACCAACGTTTAATAGCATAAGATTTAACGGAAAATTTAAACGATAATGTATAAATCTCCGTTTCAAAATAGACTTTATAAAAAAAATGGTTGATGAATATAACATGTAATTCACAATAGTTACAAGGAAGGTAGGTAAAAGCAACTATTTAAAAGCATTAAAAGAAAGATGAAGGTACTCGATGGGCTGTGTAAAAAAAACATTCTTTTGCTTTGAATTAACATTTAAAACTATTGATAACTTCGCTACATATTAATAGAAATTTTCTTATGAAACATGTATTCGAAAATTTCATTTTACACACTTAAGCCTAAAACTGTACTGTCGGACGATTAAACTGAAAAGACGAAATTATGAGGGTCCTTTATGAGTATATTCTTCACCAACGTGGGAAAAAAATTATTAAAAAATCTTTATAAATTATAATTTCATTCGGAATTTTTATATCACACTTTCAAGCTGTTTACGTACTTAAAATCCAACCCACGGTGTTATCAGACAAGTTTTTAAAACCCGTTAATTAATTTGGTAAAGACGTTCACGAATGTACTGGTCTGTGTCAACAGGAGACAAAAGTTGTATGACTAATGCGATCACGCACCAAAACGATATGCCCGAATTTGACAAAACTCGTTTAAAACTCAATTATTACTTTACAGTATGTATTATATTATAAAATAAATATTTAAAAAATACTTAGGTGGCATCTGTCAAATATTTTGCTCTTTAGGCAGTAAGCATTTAACATGTTAAATAGGACGTTGCTTATATGTGAATACTAGATCTATGTATATAAACATGTTTTGATAATTACATTGATTCAAGTCGCTATACCCGCTTGAAAAAATTAATTGATTTTCTGCGCAAAACAATGCAATAGACGTTACCAACGGTCCGTAGTGAATCAAAATAGGCAATAATATTCTATAAATTGTCTTCATGATTTACAAACTCATAAAGCCGCCTGAGAAAATATATTTGCTTCAAAACACCAATTTACATTCATTAAAATTTTGACCAGTTATTACCGGAAGAGATTGTTTCATTTCGCATTGGTTATTGTACCTCTTGTTCAATTATTAATTTGTTTATTTCATTTGGACATTGTTATTGATTAACTTACATAACCAAAAGAAAACCCAATTTGATAAAACCTGTGATAAAATGTGAATGGAATAAATAAGAATGGTAACCAAATATTATGTGGTAGAAAATTTTATTCATCCTTTTTAATATTGCCCGTAAAATGAGGATAATTTGCTTCATACAAAAATAAAACGTTCGCATTGGTTTCTAGCATGAATAGATTTAGGATTGAAATAGAAAATCCGATGATAAGAGCTGTAGTGAACTGTAGTATCGTTACTACTTACCAGAATCTAGAGCGATTATCTAGGTGCAATATGGAAATTACTAGCTAGTTATTTATTTTTATTATAATTGACATAGAAATATGGTGTGGTGCGATCATTCTTGTAAGAGTTGGATTCCTATTTGGTTTAATTTTAATAATGTTGATTGTCCTCATAAGCGGAAATCATGATAATCTGAGTAGTTTGCTTGTTTGACAAAACAGTCGTTGACAAATTTTTGCAACATATTTAAGAAAAAGATTTAATAAAAGACTGAAAAAATGGTGTATGGATATTTTGTAGGATTAAAATTTAAGGAAAGAGTGAAAACGAAGAAATAATCTTAGGAAGGTTTATGGTGTTCTATTACTGTTGTTAGTCTACTTTGGAAAATGAAGTAAGTTTTCAGTGTCTTAACAATATATGAAGTCGCTTCCCCATATTTCAGTGTAGTCTGACTTAAAAGCTATTAAATGGGTCATGTTAAGGTCAGTATATTCCGACGTTACTATGATTAACATGGAAATGCGTGCAACGTATTTGTAGTATAATTGTAGAAATAATTTTGAAAATATAATTTCTTTTTTCAATAAAATCTATGTCTCCTTCAATAAATGAAATAACAAAATATTTCAATGAAAGGACAACAAAAATCAACAAATAGTAACGGGAGTCGAAACAGATAAATTGCTATGAAATGTACATTATTAAACGTCGTGGATAAGTCGTGACCCACTCAAATACTACGCTATCTAATCATTCTAAAAGTAACCGAAAATTCAATCCAATCGTACTAAAGCAATGGCGTTATTTGAAATAAAATATGGCCTTGTTTGAAACACTCTTGTAAAATGAATAAAAAAGTGAATTCAGATAGCATACTAAGATCATAAAGAAAGAAATGGAAAGTCAAAGAAAGCATGCAGAAGAAATGGTTGTAACGAAAACGAGGTAATTACTTTGTCCTTATAGTAGATAAAATAAGCAATATGTGTCGGAATGCAGTACCGCTCCCATATATCAATTAATATAGAGTACAGTCGTATTTGTGATGCTTTTTCGCGACGTACTTTAATGAAACTATAGTTTCATACCTTAGAGGCTTGGACAACCCCTGCGATAGAAATAAAAATGTATCTCATTTCTGGTACTATTAATTAATTGGCGACATCGGTTTATTTTATAAGCAACTATTATAAATATATACTTTTGTAATCCCCCAATGGATGTCGGTATAGGTATAATTTATTTTTAATAAAGGTTTCAATTTAATAACATATTTTTATAATTATATATTAATTACTAAAGTATAGCTGCATCCTGAACGGAGAAATTTTGAAGATATTCTTTTAAAAATGAGTAAAATCGCTAGAAGGTAAAAAAACAAATAATAACACAGAGGTGCGTAGTGGAATATTTAAGCATTATCGTATTAAATTATTGTTTTTCGTTTTTTTTATGTTGTCATTTCCTTTTTTCGTCAATTTGTACTTACATGATGTATTTTATAAAATCAACAATTTTGTTGAGCTAGACACTTGGGAAGGTATGCGCCACACAAAGTGTGTGGCGCATGCCTCGCACTGTTCGTACCAGCAAAATTCATTGCGAGGCGTGCGTTTGTGTGCGTAGCATAAGTTTTTGTTGGACAATTTTTGTTGCCTTCTTCGAAAGATATGTTGTGGAAAAGTCTGTTCTTAATTTTTAAACGTTGCAGGAATAATTGTTTAACCTACGAACAAATGTGGCATTTTTCTTTTTACGTATAATTGAATTAGTCAGCATGTATGATGCAGCGACAACTTGCACATTTCATCGTGGTGTCATTGTGATGTCGTGGTTTGATTTCATCGGTCCGAGCGTGCGCCGGTCTCAATTTCTGTTCACACGCGTGTCAAGTCGAGGCACATGCATGCTGCTTTGCAAAGTGCATGTATACCTTGGCCCTTTTGTGATCGCCTCACCATAGTTGTCCAAAGTGCGTTTAAGGAGGAACTAGATATATTGTGGGCAGTCAGTTTCCTCCAAACTGCATATCATCCAAAAATAAGAAATGCATTACTGTTTTTTAGTGGTAGGGAGCACCGATTTATTTCCAGAGTTTTATTTTTTGATACTCTTTTTTATTGGAATCTAAGTAAAATAAGCTCAAGCACGGTAATTCCACACGGTCATCCGTCCATGTATTTAGAGAGCTTGATGTTATACTACTTAGAATAAATATAAACAATGAGTAATAATAAAATAAGGCTATTTTGAAATTCACCGGTAGATCCTTACCGCTAAAAAGTAGTGATGTATTTCAAAAAAGGAGGCAATATAACGTCAACACATACTTTTTGGTCTTTTCAGCTGCGCCCTCCACGACACCGTATACTTGTAATGCGATTATCGTAACATTAGCGCTGAGTTATGGCTTGGCGAAAACTGCAACGGAATACTTTGCAACATTGTACTGCATCTGTTAATGCCAACATGCGTTAAGTGTTTGGCCATTTTCAAACGGTTACATTTGTCGCAAGTAAATTTAACGTAACATTCAAAAATAAGATTTTAGGTTGAATTCGAACAAAAAAGCGGTAAAAACGTTTTTATGGTGGACAGGGTAAAAAGAAATAGCTAAACAAATTATGGAACATTTAAAATATACATTGAAATAAAACAATTAAACAATCAAAATTCTGCCCCCGTATTGATACATTTATTATATATTTCTCTTATTAAAGCAAGTGAATAAAAGTTAAAAAAGATTTTTGTCTGAATATGATCAGTGTGAGAGATAGCGGTGAAAGTTTTTAGAATATCAAAAATGGAAATAACAAGAACAATTCAATTTATTTATTGTTTTTGAAAATAGTCTCCGAGGCACTTTATGTATCGTTCCATGCGATAGAAGCACTGAAAGAAGCCGGCCCACTCTTCAATCACCACTTCTTCGGCGTCCAGGAATAGTATACCTCGTAGTTAATTTTTACTCTCGGGAATGAATAGAATCTCATGGTACAATGTCAGCGGTTTTATGGTGGATGGGTCATTATTTCTACACCCGACTTAGTCAAGTATTCGGGTGTTTGTCTGGCACCCGACTTAGTTAAGTATTCGGTTGTTTGTTTGACTGAGTGTGCCGAGTCGTTATCCTGATGAATAAGAATCCTGGCTCGAGCGCGTTGCTCTGGAACTTCTCCGAAACTATAGACAGATATTTGACGATGTACTAGTTTGTGGTAACTGTTCTTTAGTTTTACGGAACAATCGTTGCATAATAATTCATCTGTCTGAAGAACGAGACTACTATTTTTTTTAAATGCTTCATTATTCACCTTAGTAGCAATATTTCGAAAAAAATCTTTCTCATCCATATTCATCATGAGCCACATAGCAATGATGTTTTCAGTTGTCACTGTTGGAACGTCACTCCCACAGATTATGGCTGAGCTTGGTACGACTACGCTTGAACTCGCTAAACCAGTTATAAAATAACACGTTTTCATCATGAAAAATTCATCAAATTTAAACGCAACTTTATTGTTGATTGAGACTACAAAGAAAGTTATAAAAAAAATTAAACCAACATTTTTCCGTGTTAAAACCATCCTGTCGTGTTATAAATAATTTTTGAATTGCCGATAATTTGCGAAAACAAATAACAAATAGAAAGCAACTTAATAGATTAGAAGAGTTAGATTTAAAAAAAAAACGCAGCAATTTGTATGAAGTAAATGAAAGATCTAGACATTTTTGTGGGCATTTGATTCATGTTCCATGATCATGACATAAGATAAACGATCGAATTCTGAAAACTCCTCCAATTCTTGATGCCTAGACTAAAAACATATTAGTCAAAGGTACGGCAAACTTGAATTTTTTTTCAGGTTGGCAATCCTTTTTTTCAATATATGCTGCACTAATGACTGGTGACAAAATGGTGGAATGACGATTTTCATGTATTATGCGTCAAATATATTAAGATTTCTTTAAAAATATAAATAGGAAATACAATTTCATATGTTCACAAACTTTGAATTGTGTAGATACGCATGATAGATTGCTATACAAATTATTTCACTAAAAATGCTCTTAACTTGGAGAAAGTTGTACTGTGTTACTTATTTTTAAGATTTTTAAACTTTTTTCCTTTGAGATAACCCCAAAATGATATCCTAGAATCTTATAAATAATGATACTGTAGTACTAATATAATTCAAACATGAATACAAAATTCAACACATTTAGGGTAAGGTGGTATAGAAGTACGCACTTAGGCTTTATAAGGTTAAAAGAAAACAAATAAATTGATTATTCTAATTAGTTCTTATTTCAATTGAATAATAATCTAATAACATAATTATATTATGAATAACAACATCTTAATTAAATATAATTTTGGGATATTAGGTAAAAATAAAAAATTGGTATTTCTTACACATACAGGTGTATAAGTATACGCACGGGGGTCGATAAGAGTAGTGCGTATGTTAATCAACACATAAATCACAAATAAAGTCACCAAACCCTGTATAAGTGGTGCATATTTCATGCCACCAAGTTTTACACTTCGCACACTGAATTCAGTCTTCTTCTTCGTCTTCTTCTTTGTATACTTCTTGACATCCTCCACAAGTATAAATTATATTTGGTTTACTTTTTGTTACTTTCGTCTTCTTTTTGGTATTTTTCGTCTACTTTAGTGTCTTATCAGCAGTCTTTTTTGGTTTAGGATTTGGAAGCAGTGTATTCAATCTTACTCTTTTTGGTTTATTCTTCTCTTGTATCACTTTCTCCAACTTCTGTTTATATGGAGAGCTACTAATTATATCAGATCCTTTCTTCTTCCTTGTAAATCTTTGGACAGTTTCGACGTGAGGTAATGGAGTTACTTCAAAAACCAATGTATGCGATTTTGATGTTGACGCAATATCAACAGTTGGACCAGCAATCTCAGCAGATAGACCAGCAATCTCAGAAGATGGACCAGCAATCTCAGCAGATGGACCAGCAATCTTTATAGATGGATCTGTAATCTCAACAGATGGATCAGGAATCTCCATTGATTTTTCTGGTGTTTTCGGCGTTGTTGGAGAAGTATACATAGCTGGTATAGGAGGCAACGTTGTCGATGCATTTTCGATGTTTTCAGCTACATTTGTATTATTGATTGTAACACCATTAGAATTTGGAGCTGGCAATGGCGTGGGTGGTGCAGTAGAAACCATGTCAGGTTGTGGTCGATCAGTCACTTCATTGCATAAAAAATCTTCTTCCTTAAATACATTCGGATTGTAGGGATATATGCCTGTAACCTTAAAGCCTTCCACAGCATTAGCCAAAGTAGTAGCCTTAAAATAGGCAGGTGTAAGTATGGAGGCTAGTTGATAAGATGTAATAGCGCGACCTGGGTGATTTTTGTGACATATTTCACATTCGCTGGCGTAGAATTTTTTTGAGCTATTGAAAAAACTGCGATCCAAGGGCTGAGTTCAGTGGCTGCTATGAGGAGGTAATGTTAATGCATGTATGTGATTGTCACGGAAAAAGTTTACAGCCTTTAAAGAGCAATGTGACGTATGATTATCCAAAATGAGTAGAACAGGGTTTTCGGCAGATGGTTTTACATGATCTTTAAAATGGGAGAGCCAGTCCGGAAAGATGTCACTGTTAATGAAACTGGAATCAGATACCATGCCAATGGCAGAAGGTGGAACGCCATCCAAAAGTTCAGCTTTCATTCTTTTTCGAGCGTATATGAAGGCCGGTGGAACATAGTATCCACTAGCGCTCATCGCACACACTACAGTCACGTTGGTTCCTCTTTCAGCGCTTGAAATTTTATTCACACAACGTTTTCCTTTGGTAGATATTACTTTCGGTGGTTTATTAGGAACTGTAGATATCCCTGTTTCGTCCATATTAAATATAGAATGGGGCGGGAAATTGTAGACATCCATAAGGTCAGACAGATTTTTAAAGAAACGGTCGCATTGAGGCTTTTTAAAGCCTGTGGCAGCAGCAATACTCGTTGATGTAGGTTGCCTCAAAGACAAATCTGGATATCTTTTACGAAAACCTCGTAGCCACTCTTTACCAGCCATTTTTTTCTCTGCATTAAAACGATGCGGTATGTTGTTTTTTTCTGCAAATTGAAATGCTAGTTCCCTAAGTCCTTTTGGAGTTAGCCCATAAAACATTTCATCCATTTTTTTTATATAGTCACATAGTTCTTGCTCCATCTCCAGTGAAAAAGTAGTGTCATATCTCCCAAGAGAGATAGCTGGTGTAGCTCTTTTAAGTTTCTTACGAAGAGTGGCTTCATTAAGTTCTAGCGAACGGGCTACGCTCCTTATTGATTCGCTGCCATTTACACGCTGTCTTGCATTTTCAAGATCGGTAATGGACCAGAGACTTCGATCTGAAGTCCGTTTTCGTCGAGACATACTGAAATAGAAAAAAATAACAAAATTGTGTAGTACAAGTACACGTGTATAAGATAGGCGTATAGGAGTACGCGCGTACTCATACACACCTTCGCACTGCGTCATCTTACACAACAGCATCTTCTAATGCAAACAAATCTACTACTGCCATGTAGCGGTCATTCGCGGAATTATGCTCGTGTACAACATAACCTTGATAAACCGGCATTCGAGAACAGTAATCGTTTTATATGAAATACGTGACGCTTTTGAGTTGTAATACTTAAAAAATGATGAAAATGAATAACAAACTTTAAAAAAAACTTCAAACATACCTAACTTCTCCGTTTTACTTCACTTTTCATTTTTTTTTTCGTAACGCACTCCTACACTTTTACCCGGTCTAAACTCAACTGAAGTTAGCTTCAAGTATCAAACCGTTTAGTCACTAGCTTCACTGCGTACTCTTATCGTCCGCGTACTCTTAGAACACCTTACCCTATGTTACGTAGTCTAAAGTTTAAAAGAGAAAAAAAACTACCTTTTAATGTACTGAGAATATAAGGGTTGTCATAAAAAAAACATATATTACTACTAATAGTAATATATGTTTTTTTTAAGACATATCTAAATATTTCAATCTAAATATCTAAATATTTATCTAAATAACATATCTAAATATTTAAGTAGTAAGATATTAAATAATTGTTCGATATATTAATTAATTATAAATATGCATTAAACCTCTAAGGTTTAAAACTGCAAAATTTCCCTAAAATTTTGTCCATTTGCTTTTGCGTAATGAACACACAGACATGGCCCTTTACCACTTTACGTGTAATTAATAAACACTTCAAACAAGACAGCATCTCATATAAAGACTAAAGCCAATCTAGCTGTAAATTTGAACTGCTTGTACTTCGTTGAAGCGATAAGAATTTAATATCTACGTAATTTTTTTTTATAAGGACTTAATATCTACATAAAACTTTTGATGTTTTTAAATAAGGACAGGGTTAATCAGATTTTCCGGCCCAACCAAAAGTTCGGCATCATCGAATTGTTTTTAAATTTCTATATATAAAATCGAAAACAAATCTACGCCCAGGGATTAAAAAAATTATTGCGGATAAAGTTGTAAAAGAAAATCTTACTTAAAATAATTGTTAAAAATGAAAGTGGTTCATAAAATTGACAGCTTCCGCGGTAAAGTATTTAATTCATTATTTTTTATTTATCGACATAGTGAAGTGAACACCTTGTGAAATTGTTATCATAATATTTTACGAAGAGAAAAGTTTTATTTGATTGGTTTTGTTTTTAAGAGTTTGGTATAAAAAGGGTTTATTCAACTGATGTGTAATATACTATATCGTAGTTGGTAATAGTATCCAGAAGGTCATACGGTAAATATTATCTTTCAGAAGGTACGGATAATGAACAATAACTATTTAAGTGCAGGTGATCGGAGTGTGGTGAATCGATTATTGAGTTAAACTTTGACACCATTATAACTCAATTAAAACACAGTACGAAGATATTATATGTTTCGTTATTAAACTTACACTTTTAAGGTCATTGAATATTTTAATTATTTTTATGCAGATATGGAAGAGTTGAATTTGGCTAAGTAGTGAATCATGTTCAAAAATTTCATAAAATAAACTTAGTTTCAAAGTGAAAATAAAAAAATTAATATATTTCTAAACCTGTTTTTAATACAGGCATACAGGCAAAAATTGGAGAAGTTTCAACGTCGACAAAGCGACTTTGTTACATTCCAAAGCTAGATTTATGTTTAATCATGTACATTGACTTGTTTAAATATTATCTCATTAACGTTCTTCTTATATCATAGAGATCTGTAAGATTTTTATGCTCTTTCATTTATAACCAATCAGTTTCACTTTGTAACAAACACAGCTATATTGACACCAAACAGATATTTTTTTATAGCGGTCTCTTAATATGCGTGACATATTGTATAAAATTGATTCTCAACTAGTTCATGATATTATAGATATCATAAAATCTATTTACACCATATATTGCGTAACCATGGTTTTATTCAATGTGCTGCTACACATATATCAATCATGAATAGTATATTTAACTGTTAACAATACTTATTGCTCACATTATATTATACCACCAAAAGTTTTGGTCCCATAAGTTCTACTCGATTGCCTCGCTAAAATCTACTACAAATTAAATGGTAGAACTATTTAGTACTTCGCAATAAGTAAAAAAAAGTCTATTGAAATAACTATGCTTTATAGATTTTGATTTTATTTCACTAGTGTTAGATACAGTGAGGCAGGTAATAAATACTAACTACAATTGTAATTGGGAAAATGTTTATGGATGGACAGATGAATGCATAGAATCGGATATATGGATGGACAGATTAATGCATAGAAAGAATGAAATAATATTTTACGATGATAATATATATTACTTTATAACTTCATAATTTCCGAACGTATCTAACCAAAATTTGGCACAAGAATCGACTATTAATATATAGACAATTTATCTTCAAGTCTGAAATACTAGTTGAGAAATTGAATCCATATATTATGAGGTTCATTTGGTTCCCACTTGATCATGTTATATTGTCAGTAAGCAAAATTCTGTAAATTTGATTTTAGCATAAAATAATTGATACGGTTTATTCGTATTTGCAAATCCAGACGCAGTTCCTGTGGGATGGCATACAATCTTGTACTTCTTACTTACTTACTTATTCCCTTTTTATAACTCTGTCACGACATTACTAATGAATGCAGATTAGGAAAATATTGTTATAGAGATAAATTATAGTCCAGATTGGTACATAGTCTCTATTACTGTAGTCCATACAAAGTCGTAGGCAGAAGTTAGTGATAGTATTATTGTAACAACTAGAAATAAAAAAAAAACAAATACAAGCACTACGAGGGTTCCGTACACATTCAGTGATAAACATTTAAGAGGACACAATGTTTCTATTAATATTTTAAGTTAGGTTGTCTTGGAAATAGGGGGGGGGGGGTTGTAAAGTTTATTATGTTTCATATATTATTTTTTATTTTCGTATTTTTCTCAAAATTCGGGACCGTTATATTGCATTAAATGTGCTCTTTCAAGTATTTTCTATATTTTGCATTGCATTTATATACTGGTATATTGCGGTAGTTGAGGCTTGAATTTTTAATACCAGGGACTATGGGTTATATCCTCAATTACTTTGTCTAAGAGCCATGAGTTATCCTTCATATTCTAAATTTTTCAACTCATGGAATAAAAACTGTGGGGTAGGGGGAATACATTGCACGTACTTTGAAGCTCAATAAACTACTCAGTAAGATTAAACATTATGACAATTTTTAGGAAATTTTTAAACAACCGTAAAGAAATGGTTAGATTAAAATGAAAAGAAAGCCGAGATTTAATTCTTTAAAGGAAAACTTTGACTCTGGCTGTTAAATTAATGAAATTATAGTATAGAATTTCTACAAAATTAACGCCAAATGTATTCAATATGTTATAAGGTTGTGAAAAACCACTTTTGATGTGTAAATCCATGCAAACATGAAAAGCAAATCTGATGGTGTAACCTCGTATTATGCTTTGGACAAAGCTAATGCCAGCTGCGATAAATTTAAACTTTTAGCAAAAAAAAAATTAAATAAGATAAATTTGAAAATGCGAATTGTGCAATAATTTTGAGGTAAATATATCGAACTAAAAAAATATTGCACCATATACTACCAAAGCTTGTTATCTCCAGATTTTCGAAATCGCCACATTTATTAGGTCACTTGTTCGCGAATTATGAGCAATCAAAATCAGAAATGATTTTTTTTTACTTAACAGCGACTAATAAATAATTGTAGTACGATTATTAAAAAACCTTAAAGGGACTTTATGACGTAGAGCGCTTTGAGGCGCAATTAATGGATTTTACGAGAAAATATTATTTCAAAATATTTTAAAATGAAATAAAAACATTAAGAAACTTTTTTAATTTAATTTTTATTCTGTAATACTACGGGGGAGCAGATTAAAATAAAGCATCGAAAAGTACCCATCTGAACTTTTAAAGAACTTATAATTGTTGTGGAATTATTCTAAAAAGAAAAGGAAATTTAAGAGCTCTGAAAATCCTAAAGGTCAAGTGTAATGTCAAGTTTGTCTAAGCAAAAAATTGCCGCAAGATATAAACCTAAAACTTGAGTTCATCTAAGTTAAACGTTTTATTATATTTACTCAACTACCGACAAGTCGACCAATTAATAAGTCTCTAAAATTTATAGTATACGAGTAACGTTGCCAGATGATCTGACTTTTGTGGAACGTCCCGATTTTTAGGAATAACTTAAGTAATTTTCTTCATAAGCCATATGCGGGGCCACAAAGTTCCCTATTTTAGATATGCAAATCGATTTTTTGCAAACTGGATCTGCTAACACTGTTACTAATCATATTCGTATGGATCCAATAAGTTCAGTCTGTTCTACTATGTTTTAGACTAATGTGTTTTACTCTATATATCTATAGATATTTTTATCTTGTCCTAAATAATGACTCCAAAACTCACTTGTTTGCGGCGCTAAATCACTTTGACTAATTGAAAAATTAATCTAAACGAAGTAATTTTGGAGTGAAAATAGTGCAATTTGTAATATATATACTGAACTTTTAAAGAACTACCGTACCGAACTACCGTACCTTATATATATATATATATATATATATATATATATATATATATAATGTTAGCTTTCTGCATTTCTTCTTTATATAAACTTTAACTATGCCAAATCTCACACTCCTCCGTGGGCGTAATATGCTTAAAAAAGGGGTGCGAACTTCAATACTTTTCACCTGATGCGCACACAGACGGATGAGTAATTTTCACCTGACGTGACAGAGATATGCTATACCCAGTTTTATAGAAATAAATAAATATAAAGATATAATAAAATGGTAAAAACGATTGGAGGAATTTTAATTAAACTTTGCAGTTTTATAGGTTTAGTCCAGATATTCAATAAAAATAATTACGGTATTACTCACATAGCCTCATAGCGATTAGTATCCTCATAGTCATATCCTTCATAGGAATTACAAGTTAATTAAGGGACTCGTTCTTAATTACTTATTGTCAATCTCCGTCTCAATCACAAGTTTTAAAGTAATAACACTTTTAAAAATATTTTCAACTGTAGTACATGTAATTAGGAACTGCAGTATCATCACTATCACATTATAGGGTACTCTACTAGGTATACCCCAGAGGAAAATAGTTTAAGTTCGTGTTTCAGTAATTTTGAGTCTAAATAATTTGAAATAGTCAATATGAAAGGAGCAAGGTAGCAGATAATATCCACACTAGTACATAGAATCATATTTTCAAAACTACAAGAAACCATAGCTCTACTGTAAACAACATAGCAATACTATGTAAGTAAATATATATTTCAACCGGTATATTCGTATAGAAAAATCTCGGAAATTTTCCTGACAAACGTCGCATTGACTTTTTGTGTCTACTATTCCTGCTGCACCAACCAACACTTGGTATATTTGGGTATTTTTACAAAATACAATAAACGTGAACGCAGATCGCAGCGACGGTCATCTCCGAGGCGGGACGCGCCCGCATCTCGCGCTGGCCTCAAGCCAAATCTACTGAGAGAGGCTGGAGGCTGTCGGTCCAGATACCGTCCCGCCTCCTTTCTCTCCCGAGGGGTGGAGAATGCTGTCTACCCCAGATTTGTTTAATGCAGGATGCTTTATTTTATGTGCACGGTGGCAAAGTATAAAACTATATTTTTTTCTAGATTTTTGTAATGTTTATTCCGAGTGATTCAACAAATTGGGCCAACCAAGAGTGTAGCAGTATTCATGTCTCGTAAATAACTAAAATTTGGTTCATTTATTTTATTTTAACTAAAAAATTAGTGTTTTAAAATTTATTACATAAAATAAAATTGTAAATGGGTCGACTAAGGAGTCAACCCTTTTACAATTTTGCGTTAAAGATAAAAAAACGATTGAGGTTAAGACTGAGTTTGTGTCCTCGATCAACACTTAAAGATTTATTGGGCTACGTCACCTAGAGGTTAGACAGGGAACAAATCTCAAATATCAAACTATAACAAGTATAAATCACATAATCTATTTTAACTGCATCCGTACTGTTATGCAACTGAAGGTCAAAGAAGATAATTTATCTTAATTTAATTGCATTATCTCGTTATTTGCTACATAAAAATATTGACAATATTTAATTAATTACTACGTTTATATGTGATTTTTTTTCAAAACAACAATTTAAATCTCAATATATTAAAACATTCCTTATGATAATCTCGATAGTGGTATTTAATTTAATTACAATATAATACAGTGTTGTAATTCTCCAATAGATTATAGTATTTAATTATTTTACAGTGAATGTGTTTTTTTTCATGTACTATAAATTTGTAATACTGCCCAATTTTCCCATGTAAAGAGTGGCCAGAATTACTGGAATTAAAATAAAAGGCATATTGGTAAGCAATTTTGAGATTTACGAGTTATCCTTTAGTAACCGGTTGTAAAGTTGCACTTTAAGAGTTATAATGGTTTTCATACGTAAATGTAGCCTCGAAATTTTCGTCGAAAGGTCTAAGAATATCAATATTCATATATGTTTTATTCATAATTATTTAATATTCATACATGTTTACAGTTTTAATAATATATGTATTGATGCATATAAATTCAGATAACATATAAATGCAGGTAACAGTCGAAACAATATAAGATAATTGTCTGGTTTTTCGAGACATACTTTTATGTTGTTAATGATCTCTTTAATATAGGTAGTATGTTACTCTTAACTATTTCAATGAAAATCGAAGTTTATATCTATTCTTTCTGTAAAGTCGATCCACTCATTTTTGAGAGAATGTCTAAATATGAGCAAATAAACGTAGATTTAAACAATGTCAAGCAACAAAACTCTTTGGAATTGTTACAATATTTTTGATACAATAAAAATGAACTATTTTGTTTTTAACCTCGTTCAAAAAATAACCTGGACTATCGTCCTCATTAGAAACAACAAAACCACGAGCTGGACCAACTTGTCACTTCGAAAACGTATTGCCTCACCAACGCCCAAGTCTTTTCGAGCATGAACTTCATTCGTATTGGGAATGCTCGTTTGATTTCGTGTTCAGGTGCAACTTAGTCACGAATTTCATGAATTATGTATTAGGTTTATTTGTGTTTCGACGTTATTTTTATCCAATATCGGCTGAGTATATTTCAGGTAACGCTGCTCTTTTGTTCTCAATATTTTTGTGATCAAAGTGTCCAAAGTTATCTGGAAACGAATGCTTTGTACGTACCTTTAGTTTCAAAACTTGACTTGACGATTATTGTAAGGAATGGCTTCTTTTGATTAGAATTTTATGTCAGTGTATTTTTCCCCCGAACATATTATGGTTTGTCAATTTAATTCCGTGAAGTATAAATAAGATGCGATCTATTATCGCTGGGCACATTCTCATTAGGACAACTAGTTTAAATTGCGCTCCTCAAGAAATCTTTGTGTGATTTATATTCGTATAAATAGCTCTTTTTATTCTACCTTAGTAATATGAAGTCCTTTAAGTTATAATCGTTTAAGTTTTCTAACCAATCACGAACTTTATAAAAAGAGGACTGTTGAAATTATTAATTTGATACTTATTACTTTTTTCTAGCATTCATCTCTTAGGGGTTCGTACCGTTATATCATCTTATCGTAAAACTTAGTAAGTGGATACAAATTACTTGCTACAAATAAAAAAAACAAAAGTCGGAAAATAAAAAATTACTTTTGTCACTTAATAATTTAATTTAATTTGATAACTTTCGGATTTTTTCTTTTACTCGCGCTGTTATTTTTTTACTTGTACTGTGAGATCTTCATTCATGCTAAATTTCAAGATTCTAGTTGAATGGGAAGTACTCTTAGTAGTTTTGATGAATATTATCATATCACATATATGTTAAACCGTATCTTTTTGTTGCATCGAGTTAGAAGATTATTTACAGTCTTGACAGAAAGAAGGACAATATAGTAAACCCATAAGGATTCCGTTTTTAGGGTCCCATAGTCAAATGTCAAAAACCGAATCCTTATCATTTCGTCCTGTCCATCTGTCTGTACGTATTTTAGAAGAAATTTTGATGGTGGGTGTCTTCTATGAACCATTATACAATGAAATAGTGGAATTATGAAAAAAAAGTAATATAAGGAATGGCCCTCCATATATGTAACCGAAGGATGAACAAAAATACACAGCACACAGGCGTGTGGGATGTCTTTAAATAGATCTTAAAAGCAATTTAGAGGTTCCCAAACAACTGTTTTATTTAAGTTGATGAGATGTAGACTTATAAAATTTAAAGTGTGTCCCTACCTTTATATTTTCAACTAACGTGGACAGAATTTAAAAAAAATTAAGGTAGTCAAATTTAAAATAAAATTTCATTGAAAATTGGTTTGAATGAGATATGTTATGCAGTTTTTGGGATATCCGATATTTTCCGTATCAACGGCAGCAATAACTTTGTTTTTCAAAGCGTCTGAGAAATGCAAACTTATAAGTTTAATATTGAGTGCTATGAACGCTTCGTGTGTGAGTCCGACTCGCACGTGAACATTTTTTTAAATGTTTAGTTACGAAAACCTAAAAACTCGCGATTGACTTTATAATATTAATATGAGTAATTGCGCCACCCTTGATAATCAAACATTTTTGATTACTTTTTCATACTGATTCAGGAAAAGACTACAGCTCATACTGTAGTATAAGCAGAACAAATCAATGTAAAAAGAAGTGCAGTTAAAAAGTACCTCAACGATGACCGATTCATCACCAATGAATTCAATCAAGTGAAATCCGTTAAATATTTTACTGCAAGTACCGTTTATACGTCGTATGTCGCCAGAGTCACCCACAAATCGTACACAGCGCCGATTTGGGCGTCGCAAATGTCCTATGTGTCTCTATTTATGTCGCTTTGTATTGCGACACATATCGTGTGAGCCAATAAAACTAACCAGCGGGTGCTACCTCCTTCGTTTAAGGCGATATTAAAAACAAATAACCATCGTTGAATAATATGTTTCTCGTATTGAATGCATTTAGCTTCTGCTGCGGTAGTAAAATTTATTTATTCGATACGACCGCGGCTTCAGAGAATGTGGTGATGTTTGTGAGCGGAGGTCGCGAATCGATTGTATCATTATTTAATATCTTAAATTTAAAGTTATATCAACAGTTCTTGCCAAAAATTTCATATTTTAACGAATTTCATAATATTTTAGTTATATACTGAGCAAATTATGTTATTGAGGCCATGGCCTGTAAATTTTCACAAATTCCACACTACCTCCACTGATCGTGCATACCATACGAAAAATGGAAAGTACGATGGATTTATTTTTTATAAATTTGATCCTGTGTATCAAACTGACTGGAAAATGTAAAGAAACTAAATGAAACCAACACTTTCAACAGTATATATGTGCGTGTATATGTGTATATATATATATATATATATATATATATATATATATTTATATATATATATATATACATACATATATATATATATATATATAAATATATATATATATATATATATATATATATATATATATATATATATATATATATATATATATATATATGTTTATAGTTTAAAATGTGTATGTGTGTAATACACATTTTAAACTTCCTATTTGAAGCATATTTTGCATAATGTTCATACTTATTTTAGAAAGTTTAGTTATGTTAAACTAATAAAATTTATGTGTTTAGTCACTTAGCATAATGTAAATTTTAAATTTTATTATATAGATCTGCAAATAACATTTTTGTTTCTGCTATATATAATTTAACACAAATTAGATCGCCTTAATTTTTGCTGTATAGGTGATAAAAAAGGAGAATTTTAAATGTTTTATTGAATTTTTCTTTAAAAAACAGGGGGTCGAAGGAAAGTATTTGTTTTAATTTTTTTAAATTGTTCATACTTATTTTCAAGATTGTGTCAGCAGGTCTAAGTGTGCTAGCGACTTATATAATTATATACATTTTCTAGTAGGTGATTTGTGTAGTTTCTAAACTAAATAGCCCTCAGATTCGGATAGGAGTACGAACGACCAAGTGTACCAAAGCTTCATCCTTTTGTACTAAATCTTAATAGATAACTTTATGATGTATATAGTCACACATCTCTAACCCTGCAAGGAATTCTAATCGAATAATAATTAACGCCAAATTAGCGAAAAATAAATTGGAGTAATAACCTTCAGGTATAACAACTCTATGAATACTTTTTGGATTTTTGCACAGCTTAATATATAAGTAGAGGATATGTAAATAAAGACATAAAATAATAACAATAATTTCGAATTAACTCTTAACAATAGTGTTGAATACTAAATTTATGCAACTAATATCGTCGGGACCGTTAGAATTCCTAATACCTAAACCGAAAGCCTTGCATGGCTTTCGAACAATACCTGCAGAATAATCTTAGAACATGAGATGACGTCGAGTAAACACAAGGTAACCAGACGTTACTCGCAGTAACATCTGAATAGAAATGAAATAATTACGAATAGGTAGAATAAAGCGCTTAAAAACACGTAAATATCTTGAGTTAACTATCAGTAAAATGAAACTTATTGTTCAGACTCCGTCGATAAGTAGTGTTTAGGTTACTGCTAAGCAATTCACCGCCATGAATATTTCAAATTCACAAAACAAGTTTCAGATCATTGCTAAATAAAATAAATTTTGCGTTACTGGTAGTTTACGGTACATAATTCATTAGTAATTAAATAAAAATTCTCCAAGTTCCTTAGTTTACATCAGAGTAGGAAAAGAAAAATAAGGACGTAAAACTTCCATACTGGGCATACTTCTTTCGAGAAGGAATCTTGTCTGAGTTAGATTAAAAATATTGTAGTTTCGAAAGGAAAATCTACGTGACAACGTGTTTGAAGGTCTCTTTTAAAGTCAAAATGTCTACAAAGATTTTAAGATTGGTACGAAAACAGTGTTGGAAAACAACATTGAAATAAACTGAAATCCACTTTGTGAATATAAATCACACACATAATATTCTCTTTGTCATTTCTATAACTTCAGATGAAATGTAATCTGATAACTCGAGTTTTGAGAATTATTATAGCGATCTGAATATAATAATATTCAACATCACCACTCAATTTAATTTTGAAAGAAAATAGAAAAAATTATCAACATCACTTCAAACTACAAGATAAGAAGGTATTCTGTGTTAAATTAAAATAATGTCTAATAAATAGTTTTTCCATTAAGTATATAATAATACATATTTTTGATAAAATTATTGTATTTACTTTAGTTTATTAGTGATTATGTTATGAAAAAATTAGTCGCCAACGTATGTCATAACTCATATATAATTTTTTTTCTTTTACAATTTCTAAGATAACGTTAATTTTCTTTCTATGCTAGATTTTAGATCAATTTACACTTTCATAAAAATATTCAGATATTTTTAATTTTTACTTCTGAAGATAGAGACAGGATGCAATCGTTCTTCAGTAATACATTAATAGGTAAAATCTCCGTGCGTTTTTGACTGTTTCCATCCCTTATGCATTCTCAGCATTTATCTAGGCTACGCAAAATACATGTACGTACATACACTTACATATTTGTACGTACACCTCCATTTCAGCATTTCTTAATGCTACCCAATATATATGTAAATACAATGCATTTTGAGCATTTCTCAATGCTAATTAAAATACAGATACGACTTGATAGTTTTCAATTAGAATTTTTAAAATTTTTTTTTTCATAATTCGACGTTCTTATTTTATTTCTCACCCACTCTTCACACGGCTCCAGTCGCGTAGAAGTTGTGATATTCATAATTTCCAATATCTATGATTGAATTTCAATTTCTGACAAAATGACTTTCCTTGCACCTCAACGTCTTTGCCGTTGTCGCGGCGCCGTCTAGAGCGCTTCGTACCTATCCGCGTTTAAGGATACATCTTACAGATATTGACATAGTTCTGTAACATAAGAACTTACAATAATGTCATACATAAAAAAACCATGGATAAATACTTTTACTGAAAGTAAAAATACAACAAAATCATATAATGTTGCGTTTCTTACATATGTATAGAGATTATTTCATAATAATGATTATTTTCTGTACTGCAATTATCATTTTCGAAGTATATTTGTTTCCAACAACGCGCATAAAACGTAACAAGATTCACTTGGATCGCGTGCCCCATTACATATACCATTTTTTAATATCCAATATCTGTAATGCCTGTCATTACCAATATAATCTACAGATGTATTAACTGATGACTTTGTTATTTTAACATTGCTGCCTTGTCTGTTCTTTACAATTACCAAATAACTTTTGTCCGTGGTGCCATGACGGTAAGTCTTCGTTCTTTGCAGCTTAAGGCTTTAAGATGTCTCTTATAAAATGTATTTATTGATAGTTAAAATGAATGTTTCTGAATCTCTTTTAGATAGAAGATTTTCTTTGTCTTAATAACTGTATATTGCGTTCGCTTTATTAAACTACTATCTATCTATATATTATCTTTTTTAAACTACTATCTAAACCCAAACTACCTTTGAACTCTCCCTTTCCAGTGCTATTCAGTGCAACAAAAATGTAATTGCATTTGACCCAAGTTTATCTACAATATAAATATAAGTGCGTTTGACCCAAATTTTAACTACAACAAAAACCTAAGTTTTTCCACAACAAAAATGTAGATGCATTTGACCAAGGTTTACCTAATATTGCAAAATATAAAAGCGATCGGCTAAAAAAAAGCCTAGCGTTACTGAAAGAAAATATGAGCAAAATATTTTAAAATAGCTATTCAGCGATTGATAATATAAAATATTAATTTTACAAACGTTTTTAAATAACAAGAAATAAAAATAGCAACCAAAATCTAAACGTTTTAGAAAAAATTATAAAAGTAATCTATAATGTTTTTTTTTTAAATTTTGCTATTGCCTAAAATGATTGAACATAATATGTTTACTGACATTGATATTCGATTTTTTTTGTTTTTTATAAAAAACTATGTGTAAAAATATTATACCTGGCTCATTTGTTAGTGCGGGAACATTTTTTAAATGGTTTCCTTTCACTTAGTTCACTCTTTGTATTGTTACAAAGCACTTATCACACAACACAGCTTTTTATAAATTATTATATATTTATCATGAAAATATAATAGAATTAAAATCCAAAAAAATTCAAATATCAAACTTTCACTGCTACTTTATGACGTTCATTATTATAAACACAAAATAAAATAGTACCAACATTAAAAAAGTAGTTCTGCATTCTTTTTATCTTCCTTTCTTTTTTTTCTTGGAATATGTCATGGCTTTCATGTTACTTTTCAGTTATGTCATGTTTTACGTTTACGAGTATTTATTACTTTTTCAGTTTAATAAATTTATTAATAATTTCAATGTTTTATTGAAGTTCACTTTAAAAAAGAAAGAATATATATATATATATATATATATATATATATATATATATATATATACACATATATATTTACATATATTTATGTATATTTTTACATAAAATAAACAAAATAAGTTTAATTTATTCCATATTCAATAGTATAATCATTTTTGGTGTCCATTATTGAAACAATAGCCATAACAATGTGTTCATTACATAAATTCATTACTGTAATGAACAAATTATAATTAATTACAGAACTTTCAAACCTCTTAACTAACTAAATGCTCGTTCCTCAAAAAGGGGCTCTGGCTGCATTTTATCTTTATTCTTTTTTATATAGGAAATAATTATTACCCTTTATTTTCGTTATTCGTTCTACATTTTATTCGCGTGCAGAATTGTACTGTCTCATAATATTGTAACAAACATGAAAATATTTAATAATTAGCCTTATACATCCAATAATTATTTAATAGACTTTTGTACCATCAATAAGATGTTAGCATATTATTTTACTATAGCTGTAAAAGTTTAAAGTTTAACTCAATAAAGTACTTTTTGTACTTCGTCTCACTTTTATTAAGAAGCTACTGCTCATTATCTAGATATTTCAAAAAGATGTATACACTACGTTCATTTACATTATAAGTAATAGGACGATTAAAATTTCATCTCAATAAGACAATCCCTTTTACGCTTCGCTTTAAAAACCCACAAACAAAACTTTCTTCTACGTAAAATTATTATGAATGAAATGGGCTATTCAGTATTAACTCGTAGGCCTGGCTGTAATAAAATGCAGAAAGATTCTGGCATGGAAGCAATCGTTAAACTAAAAGAACGACATTTTAAAATACAATAGAGCGACGTAATGACACACTGCGCGTAGGGTAGTATCAACATTCATGAGTAGTATCGAAAAAAGTATCGTACAGCTTTTCACATTCCAATTTCATACACGTTTGTTACTACTTTTATGATGATCCATCAGCTTTTTCCATGAAAATATTTTTATAAATATAACACAAATTAGTTCTGTGTGAATAAATCGAAATTGAATCGCGAAATGTTTTTTGCCGTAAAGGACAGGAATTAAATTAATTAATGAACGTTTTAAATTAATTAGTAGCAGATCAGCGAAACAGTTAAAGAGGAGAGTGAACTTGAATAAAGTTATAAGCTTTCCACTCTGTTTGTGCAACCATTAAACACAATATTTTTTCCAGTTATTCCGCTCGAAATGTAGGCACTGAAATGTGTTTTAATGTTGATTTTGTCTTGCTTGGAACGAAACAAACGAACAACGTTTCTTTTTAAACACAAAACAGTATGAAGGATTGGAAATATGAAAATATTGTAGTAGTATAGTGTTGCTACCGTTCAGTTCCAATTCATAAGAAATTTTTGAAGAGAAAGACCGAATTTTGAGAGAAATATGATATGATACCTATTGTAATCATATGAGTAAAAATATAGACTTAGGGTTATCGAGTACAAACGTTTTGGTATTGAGAAAAATGTGCTCGATGCTGAGAGTTATCGATAGACATCCGTATCTCTAACTCACCGGCCTAGTTCATTGGAGTATACTTCAATGGACTAAACAGCAGTCACAGTACAATGATGTGACCCGATGCCCATAACAGATAAATGTTCAGCGCTCTATGTGTAAGCCATGCAACGATAAGGACGTGCCATATTGGACAATTTTGGCACATTAAACTCGTTCCATTTACTTGCTTATTGTTTCCTTTATACGCTAGGTTGCTATTAGAATGTTCCAGCTACATACGTGGTCTTTAATGTTCTTAATATTTAGCTCTAATGTAGATTATTTTGTAAGACGAACCTTATTTAAGTTTCCTGAATTAGTATGAATTCCTTTTATATTAAAACGTATTTGCTTTACGAATATACTATTTCGATTCTTGTATTTTTTATAACTACTACTGATAAATACTAAGTCAAAATTCAAAAATTTCAGACACAAGAGCAAGGATTATGAACATTCTTCTCTCGCTATAAAAACTAACATCTTTGGTATGATCACCATTATGTTACATAAAGTAACTCGTTCTTGATTTTGCAAACAGGTTCTTAGAGCAAGTATAGAATTTAAAATATAAGCCAATTTTAGAAATATTTAGTGTAATTTATTACTATGAAGTAAGTGATCCTTGTGATCATGAGACTAAAAGCTATAACTTAGTAGAACATGATGTTCATTTTAAGTGATTTAGACCTAAAACAAGTGTACATGAGATGGAAAGTTTAGAAGAAAAAGAGATGTATCTAAAGTTATTTTGCAGAGCTAATATTTTAAATTTAAAAACTTACATCAAACGTAAACTTTCTTTTATTAACAAACTTAAAAACTATAAAAATCTATCTCTTCTTCTTAATATGCCATTACTATATCCCTTGTCAATATTCCAATAATAAAATGTGTTTTTAAATTCCAGCACGGTATTTTATGTCAGTTTTTAGTTTTAGTTCCATCATTTCCGATAGAGTGGGTTGGAGCATTGAAGGTTGAGGTATTTATTACGTGCTACGTTCACAATAAATTGTCAAATTCATATCTTCATGTTCTGTCAGTCGGTCGCCAACAGCCACTCATGTATACGTATAGTCGAGCGCGTTTTCAGTTAAGTAAAATTTAGTGTCATTAGGTACACTTTCCTAGTTTATTATAGTAAGAATGTGTTACTTAGGTTTACACCTGCCAAAGCTTTCTGTTACTTACCTTACGATAGATAGACAAGCAACCTCCTGCGTGTCTGTCAGTCCATCAGCCTATAAATAGATCACTTTTTATAGAAACTTTTGAGCTTTTTGAGCAACTTGGGCTAAAAAAGAGTCAGAAATATTTGTTCATTGGGTAGGAACCCATAAAACAGTGCCTGCAAAAATCGGATGAATAACTCTAAGACGCCCACGAATGGACCGGAGAAAAATCTTACCTGAGTTTGAAAGATTATTGGCTTCAGTAAAATTATAGCATGTTTTTTCATAAATTTGAAAAAGAAAATTTTGAAATAAATAAAAGCATTCATTGTATTTGTATTAAATAAAAGCATTCATGTAGTACATCTATTTTGTACCAAGTTATCTGTTAAAACAGAGAAACACCGAGAACGATTTTTGAAAAATTGTTAAAAAACCGAGATAAATTAGTGCTTACATTTTATGGAAAAATCCTTTAGTGGTAGAAGAGTGATGTTGTGATGTTCTGGGTTATTTTTTTAGTATTACAGTTTTTCAAATACGTAACACAAAATATATTTTTTAAAAACTTTAGTGTGGTAACACAATATATTTATATAATAAACATTTTGTGACATTTTTCTATTATTTTAATTTTAATTAATTAAAGGAAAGTTTTATATCCTCGTACTTATAAAAAAATTGTTTCCAATAAAAATTAATTTGTTTTGATTGTTTAATTCCGTTGTTAATTATTCGGAAGCAAAAATATTTAAGTATCTATCAGCGGTTCGAAAATATGAACGACATAGGTGCGATAGCCGCAGAGTTCAAAGCTTTTTAAATTATTTACGAAGACATTATTAAATATATTAGTCTAATAAGAGCCAATTTTTAGTAAAAAAAACACGATACTTATATTTTAAATGAAAAATTAAATTGAGACGAATAATCAACATAATAAAACTTCCAATAATCTGTGAAACGTAATAAAAGAGTGCAATAATACTTTCTTTGGCCATTAAATAAGATCATTATATTGCAATTTATGTTGCAGTCGTCATGTTCTTACACTGATTTTTTACTTTTGTCAATTTACAAAATTATCATTTTACGATGTGATAAATGAACAAAAGCTAAAACTTTAAAAGTTTTGATACTTTAATTCGGTCAACCGAAAATTTATTGGACCTTATTTACCGTAAGGCAACAATTTGAAAAAAATATTTCTAATAAATACGGTAATATATATATCTAGGTTATTCTAAAAGTTACATATAATATTTAAAAAAATCAATACTGCAAAACTATGTAAAATTTACGATGGTTTATCAAAATATTATCATAAAACGCACTTGCTGCAACAGGCACCGAAGAGGAATACCGGTCACTGAAAATACAGTAGCACGAATGATGTGCAGTTGCTTTGCTACAATTATACTGTTTTATTTTACATGAATGTAAAATATTAAAAGAATCAAATTATTTTATTGGCCGAGCTTTACGTGATCACACTTAAAAAACTCCCATTTCCTCGACAATTCAAAATTTATGTCTGTTGGTTCATTGAAATCTTAATTAGTAACCCCATATCGATAAAATCAATCGGTTGTCGGCGTTTTAATCTAATAAGCCAAATCTGGGAAAATCCGATGGAACTTGTTGGAATACTTTATTTTACGATGTCTTGTTATAATAATCGATGGCGATCCTATTCCGACAGACAGGATCTATTCTGAGCAACTGACAACTATTACATAGTCAATTAATTCATAGTCCTAAATTTAGATACATATTTTAAATATTTATAACAGACATTGCCCCGCGGTTGCATTAGCGTAGAAAGGCGAGAAGTGGTGGTGTAATTTGAAAACAATGCTTTTGTGAAAATTGTGATTTTCGACATTGGAAATTACTGAGATCATTTTGTCGCAAACAGAATCGAAGAAGTATATGTTAACACATTGACTTGATACGTTATTACGTACTTATAGTCACACTCTTATCTCCAACGTATTAATGTTTCAGTTATAAAAAGAAAAAAAATTCTATTCAAGGAAAACAATTAAGTTTATTTTCATGACATGCGTATCAAATTTCATAGGAATCAGTTGTGTAGTGAAATGTGAAAACGAAACAAACAAATAAATAAACACATCATTATTACAATATTAATTCGAATTAGTTAGAATCAGAATGTTACTGCAAAGAAGTCTGTTTAATTTTCTGTTTGGTATTATTTTTTCCAAGCTGATGACAAAGCTATTACTAAGTCGTGGTTATTTTTGACCATAATATGCCCTAGCCACAAATAATTTTAAGAAAAACACATTTTGAAATACCATTATATAATATTGGGAAAAGAAGGCCATACAAAGTCTATAGCATATAATTATTATAAACCTTCAATAAGTAAGGTGGAGAAAATCGGCATGCAGGATAGTGAGCTGTGTGTAAAAAATGTTAAGGCGATAGACTCTTCATAGAAAATTATTGTGTTACATCGAGAATGTTAAGAAGTGGCTACCCTGAGCGGTATGCTTTTTGGAATCTTTAAATCTTGTGTAAATTAACAAAAATTATTTAAAAAAGTTTACTAAAAGCTCCCAACCTCTAAATCAACCATTTTATGTATAATAAAATTACATTCTAGTCATGCCAAGGAACTTGTTGGATGATTCTTGTAAATCAAAAGTGGCTAATTACGAAATTTATCCAAACTTTACAAAATCCAGAATTTTGCGTAGGTTTTTGTATCATTGTCTTTAGCGAGAACCATCTTATCCGAATTCCTGAAAACGCGAGACCTTAGATACGAATTTTGCATGTTATTATTCGTACATTGTTTCCAAATAAATTGTAACTATACAACGAACATTCACAAAACGTGATTACTTCTGGGATTTGGGAATGAGGTTGAACAGTAATGTTGCAAATAAATAAGAAAATATTTTAATAAACCGTGTCCATATGCCTTCCAACGTCAAGAATTTAATATTTTGCAGGGAAATATCTCACAACACACCTCAGCCTACAAAAATTAAACGATTGATTTTAAATCATCATCATCAATAGCTCAGTCCACTGCTAGATAATGTTAAGACTGAGTAATGCAAAGACAGTAATGTATAGACAATACTCAATCTCCGCGGTTAGCGATCACGGTATAGCTTCTCAAACCAGAGGCAATGCTACACGTTATCGGTCTGTGATATTTAATCATGGGATTACAAATACAACTTCGGACGCTCTTGACGCGAGGCAAAAAATCAAATGCGATCTTACCGGTGCTTTAACTTAATAACTTTTTAATGGCATGGCGTTTAAAAAGTCATTGTGATCAACGTGATACAAAACAATGACTACGGTTATGAAAATATTGACAGAAAATTATTATTCGTAGATTGTATCTGTGGGTTTTGATAGTAACTTATTATTTAAAACGTGAGCTTTGGGCCGTATATTATACTAGCTATTGGTTTCAACACTGTCCAGTTAAAAATGGATAATGAGTGTATTTTTATACAGATTTTCATGTAATCAGCAATACCGCTGACCTGATATACCTAGGTGGCCAGGAACTGTATTAGCTACACGAACTGTATAAAAATCTGCTTAAAGATCACATCAAACTTATGGTGAAATAGTTTCCTGACATCATTTTACAATAAAAAATGGGATGTTCAAGAATATAGCAATGGCAGAGATATTAAAATGTTGTTCTCATACTTTGGTAGTTTTCACACTCTCAAACATTTTTTGTAACCTCAGAATTTAGGAATAAATCCTAAACAATAAATTGAAACACATTATAATTCTCACTCTTAACCAATGTGGTTTTATGAAAAACGAAATGAAATGTAATTCAAATAACTTGAATAATTTGACAAATTAAAAACCAATAACAAAAATTTAAATCTGATTTTTATGGATTTAGAAAAGGCATTTCATAATTTCGTTCGGAATCTGATCTAGGAATCAGACCGCTACTAATAACCGAACCTCTTTATTTAAGACATACATCATCTTTATTCAAGGCATGGAAAATCCTATAAGCACAAACGAAACGTTTGAAATTAAAGTTCAATTGCACAAAGGCTTTACACTCAACCCAATGCCCTTTAAAACTACCATGGACCTTCTGATAAAACACTGTTATGGAATCTTCTACAAGCGAATGATGATTGATCTGAAGCAACAAATACGAACTCCGACTAGATTTAAACTCCTGAATCCTCCTGGAATACCTCTAGTATTGAAAGAAAATGGTTTAAAAATTAGGAGTAAGAAGACAAAATATATATCGTGAGTTTTCGATTGAACCATAAAGTAAGATAACCTCTACATCTCCATAGGGACTACACAATTATCCACAATGACGCAATTTAAATATTTAGGCTTAATCCTTAGTGATGACGGCAAAATTGATAGCAATGTTGCTAATATTACTTACTAATTTAAATGGAGATAACTAGCAGTGTTAAACGCGATAGAAGGATGCCACTTAAAATCAAAGGGAAAATTTCCAAAACAATTTCAAATTCTGCAATTTTGTATGGTTCAAGGTGTTGGGCGACCAATAAAAATAACTTCTGCAAATTATATGCAACAGAAATGCGCATGCTACGTAGGTCAGCTGATATCAGTGCACTAGATAAAATTAAAAATCAATATATAAGAAAGAGTTTTGAAGTTGCCCCAATATGGACAAAGTAAAAAAGTATTCCAATTATATGGATATATTCAGACACACTTGGACGACCATATAGCAAAGCTTGTTCCATACTTGCCACCGACGAAACCTAGACGTCAAAGGTCATCGTCCACTTGGTTGAAGACGGTCGAAAAATACTTGAAAAAAGCCTAACTTTATGCCAACACAGCAAAAAACCGTGATCAGTGAAAGAGACAGATGTGAAAGGTCGACCAAAAGTAAATGGGACAAACGTTTTAGGATAGTATTGATGACCTGAAGATGCTCACATATAGCGATCACCAATAATTAACCATATGCACAGTTATACTTTTGAATTATTTATTGGCGACAATTAAATGAAACTACGTGATGTAGTATTATTTCTACTTTCTTTAAGTTCTTTACCACGACCTAGGTTTCGTTAGGCTATTAGCAAAGATTCTTTGCTAATAGCCCCCTTGAAGATGTTGTAATACAACGAAACCTAGGTTGCGGAAAAGAACTTAAATAAAATAAAAATAATCCTAAATCACGTAATTTCATTTAATTGTGAATAATGAATTTCTATAAAATTAACGCCAAATATATTCATTATTTATTGGCGTTCACATTTCTTTTAAATATTAATTTGGTGCAGTTTTAACGGTTTGGTTTCTTTAAGAAAATATGTCAAAAGAGACAATATATAGTAATTAACAATACATGTATTTCACACACTGTACACTTATTTGTATATTTTCTTGTTATCTACAGTACATCATTTTAATGCAGCTAACTAAACATGTCGTTTAATTAACATATAGTCGATGCAGTTTGACTCACTTCCTTTAAATTGTTATTGGTCATCACTCACACGTTCGGAAAAATATATTATATACCATATGTTATTTTACCTTCGTATAGTTTATAATGCTCAGCATTATAAACTATACGAAGGAAAAAGACATATTTCATTCGGATAAGCCGTTTTTGTGATAAACTTTAAGAAAACAAACATACAAAATGTTCCTCTTAACAAAATTAGTACGATTATTGTAAATACCGATAAACGTGCGCCTAAAATTTAAATAACGTTAGGTCTTATTCTTTTTCATAGTCCAAATTAAAAACTTAGTAATCCAATTTAGAATATTGTAAATTTAAATATACTCTCCAAAGCAAATAATCTCAGTTAAGACAAAATTAAAACTTCTTCAGACGTTTTCCACGCCCCCACTTGATTTTAAAAAATACAGGTCAAGTGCGTGTCGGAATATGTATTAGGTAGGTTTTGAATATTTATTCCTTTGTGCATAGTCTATGGTCGAGGGTATATAAACCGCATCTCCGTCATTGCACTTCCTGTTTTCTCTGTTCGATAACATCGGGAGCTGCGGTCGCTTTTGTCCGGATTCTTAATCCAGGAATAACTTATCAATCAACCACAAATGAAAGCTCATAAGTAGGACCTAAAATTTATTTAAAGGACCTATCAAAGGATATGCTGCTCGTTCGGATGCGAGAAATAAATCGTTTGTCCTCGTTTTATATCTAAGGGAAGGTATGGATATCGAAAATATTATTTTTTTCTAACATTTTGAACAAAAATTATGCACCTTTATAATTTCTTTACATTCTTCGCATCCTTTCGACCATTTGTCACAGCCTAAGAATTTTTACCATTTTCGACTTATGGAAATAAAATTTTGACAAAATTATAAAAATTTTGCTAATGTACCTTACTGTAAATGCAAAGTGAAAGGTGTTTTAGTTCACTTCAAATTAAGTAACATTGGTAAGGTCTTCTAAATTAACATTGACGTTTTCTCAGTATTTTTACATTTTCATTTGATTTTCATTTTTATTACAGCAATGTGTCCATGTGTGATTTGATAAAAATTATGTTTGCTGATTTAGACGGTACGTGGTTTTGCCTTGTTTTGAATAATTTATACCGAACTGTACCGAGTGTGAATCTAATCTCAAATTAATGAAAAAGCTAGGTACGTAATTTTGACATCAGGCCACTCGTTTTACGTAATAAATATATTAAATGAAACTACGTGGTGTAGTATTATTTCTACTTTCAGTAGTTCTTTACCACGACCTTTTGTTTCGTTTTATTACAACATCTTCAAGTGGGTTATTAGTAAAGACTATCAGCAATATTTGCTAATAGCCTACCTGAAGATGTTGTAATACAACGAAACCTAGGTCGTGGTAAAGAACTACTGAAAGTAGAAATAATACTACATCACGTAGTTTCATTTAATTGTGAATTATGAATTTCTACAAAATTAACGCCAAATATATTCATTAATAAATATATATACTAAATATCGATGTAGAGATGTGGAAAGACACGAGCCAGAAGATATATATGTTATTAGGGATATTAATTTTACATTCATTGCGAGAAAATAATTTCTCATACGCGGAAGCTGCAGGTTATAAGGGAGATTCAGTATTCAACCTGCGCTATCTTTACACGACAGTGTGCCAGCCAAGTCCGCGCGGACACAGGTCGAGTGTACTCGTATATTTATACGGACTATTTTAAATCTGCATTTTCAAGCGCATAAATATTTTCTCCGTCGAGATAGAGACAATAAATTTCTATGTCGTTTTTACCTTCAAATATTAAAGTAGTACGTACTACCTCCAAAAATACCTTATTTTGGGTACTCATTGACTAAGTTATCCATCAAAACCTATAGTGTACATCTCGTAGAAAGAACCTCCCTAGAATTTATAAATTTGGCATAATTGCAGGTCTTATATAGCAAAGAAAGGGTGAATTTTAAAAATGGAAATTTCTCACCGGTTTCTGAGTTAATAAAGTATTTGATTATATCAAGTGCATTTTTTCAAGTGAACAAGTGAACATTTAGCAAGTACAAAATCGCATTACGGGTGCTGTGTTTCATAGAGATCGAGCAATGCTAACATAAAGTCAGAATAGTATTCCTAGAAAAAAAGCTGATATCAAAAAAGAAAAACTTTAGTTTGGAAGTTTTATAAAAATCTATGTTATCCGGGCAAAAATATTTACTGTGAGGAAGATAACTTATTATAATATATTTTACATAGTTTGCTTCACGAATAAATGAATTGAGAAAGAAGAGGATATGTAATTCTATAATAATAGGAATTTATATTCTAGTTATGTGATAGCTTTCAATTTTTTATTGTAATTCAGCATTTCGTAGATATGTGGATCGAAGGAAGCATATCTTACGTATTACCTAGTGGCTCCAACTCCACGCTGACTCAGTATAACACATAACTTTAAAATCAGACTGGGATCTCAATTCTTTTATCGGTGAAGTAAAGGAGTATGGTATACAGCTTTGATTATTTTCCTATTAATTTTTTATTGTAATTCAGCATTTCGTAGATGTGTGGATCGAAGGAAGCATATCTTACGTATTACCTAACAAACCTAGTGGCTCCAACTCCACGCTGACTCAGTATAACACATAACTTTAAAATCAAACTGGGATCTAAATTCTTTTATCGGTAAAGTAAACGAGTATGGTATACAGCTTTGATTATTTCCCTATTAATTTTTTTATTTTAATTCAGCATTTCGTAGGTGTGTGGATCGAAGGAAGCAAATCTTACGTATTACCTAACAAACCTAGTGGCTCCAACTCCACGCTGACTCAGTATAACACATAACTTTAAAATCAAACTGGGATCTAAATTCTTTTATCGGTAAAGTAAACAAGTATGGTATACAGCTTTGATTATTTCCCTATTAATTTTTTTATTTTAATTCAGCATTTCGTAGATGTGTGGATCGAAGGAAGCAAATCTTACGTATTACCTAACAAACCTAGTGGCTCCAACTCCACGCTGACTCAGTATAACACATAACTTTAAAATCAAACTGGGATCTCAATTCTTTTATCGGTGAAGTAAACGAGTATGGTATACAACTTTGATTATTTTCCTATTAATTGTTTTATTGTAATTCAGCATTTCGTAGATGTGTGGATCGACGGAAGCATATCTTACGTATTACCTAACAAACCTAGTGGCTCCAACTCCACGCTGACTCAGTATAACACATAACTTTAAAATCAAACTGGGATCCCAATTCTTTTATCTGCGAAGTAAACGAGTATGCTATACAGCTTTGATTATTTTCATATTAATATTTTTATTTTAATTCAGCATTTCGTAGATGTGTGGATCGAAGGAAGCATATCTTACGTATTACCTAACAAAACTAGTGGCTCCAACTCCACGCTGACTCAGTATAATACATAACTTTAAAATCAAACTGGGATCTCAATTCTGTTATCGGTGAAGTAAAGGAGTATGGTATACTGCTTTGATTATTTTCATATTAATTTTTTTAGTGGAATTTAGTTTATTACTTAATCATTAAATATGAATTAATTTTTCGGAACTGGATTAAAATTGAAAAGACGTCTTACTGCGTCGTACCTACTTAAACGAGTAGTCCAATTATGATTTGTAAAACAAATAAAAGCATATTATAATGAAATGAAAGCATATATAAATAGGCCATACTTCTTATTTTGGTCAATATTAGGGTGTATGAAAAATGGCAGGCGATAGGGGATGTCTTACCTAATTCGCCATTTCAAAAAACGCAAACAATATTGTATCTAGTAAATGGTGAAGTTTATAACACAAAATGTAAAAATCTTAAGCACAACCCTGATATTATCCAAATAAAATAAGGCAGATTCTGATTTGAAGAGAAAAAAAAATGTTGACTAATGTATTGTAAATTTATAACCTACAGCTGCAGAAAAGGATTATAAAATTATTATTAGTCTTGTTAATTGTTTTTCTATAAAATAATGCTCTAATTGCATCTTTTTCTCCTTTATAAAGTAGCTTGTATTGTTCGAGTCATAATGTAATGCAGAATGCCCTAAACTTAACACGCCTCCTCATTCGCCCTCGCTGTTTGTGCCAGTTACAACTGGTTTCGTATTAATTTTATTAAAATGTCGACTAAGTTTTCACAGTTTCAATACTGTCTTCACTTCCGGTCGTCCGAAACCAAAAACTACACCATTCGTCCTCTAACTGCTTTTAAATGACAATTTATAAATTTCTACAAAACTCAAAGTGTACGGATCATATTCGGAGTAACCAGGTTTATTTGATTTCGATACAATCGTTATTATGCTACGACTTAATAAACGATATAGCTCCCGGAGCTCCGTCGAAACGAGACTATGCTAAAGCAGACAGAATGCAAGGATCGTTTATATTATGCTTGCAGTAGTATTTTTTCTCACAGCATGAGTGGGGCGATTTTGAGAAATAAAAAAAATTAAGAACAATTTTTAACGAACTCTTTTTTTTAGTTTTTGCTATTCAGGATGACGTGGTAAACCGCACCTATAATGAAAATTTATGGATAATGCGTCATGTCAACACTTTCTGGATCATCAGCTGATCTTGTTGGTGATATTTAATTTTGCAAATAAAAATATTTTCTGATAGTTTTTAATGTTATTGGAATATTGTGGCAAAAAAGTTGTATTTTTGATCTCTGAATCTTTAGATTTCTTCACATTTACCATAAATAATGTATGTTTAAAATGATGAGAGGTATGATACCCTGTGAAGAAATACCGTAAAGAAAAATATGGCTGTATGTAGAAGTATCTATTAGTTCAAAATAAATATTTCCAACTTGCTATCAACCACGGCTCTGCTCGCGTGTTTAATCTATATTAGCTACTTAAATTACATATTTTTTTTGTATCCGTCTGTCAAAGCGTTAGACTTTCTGCAGTTTTGGATTTACGTAAATAAAATTTTGCAAGTCTATGTTTCATATGGATATCTGAAATAATATGCAGAAAATACTAAAAAAATAAATTTTAATATATCTATCTTTTATTACATCTAAAGTTGGGCCAAAAATTATTTTGCGTATCCAATAAAAAGAAGTTTCATTGGATGGGTCTTTTGAAATTATATTGAGGACATTTCCATTTTTTTCCTTTTTAGAGTTCCTTAGCGAAATGGCAAAAATGGAACTCTTATAATTTGGTGATCTTTCCATCTGTCTGTCCGTATGTCACAGCCACTTAGACACTTTTGGCACTATATAGATGAAATTTGGATGGTGGGTGTCTTCTATGAACCGCTATATAATGAAATAGTGGAGTTAAGAAAAATAACATTAGGGGTGGCACTCCAAACAAACTGAGGGATGAAAAAAAAACACTGCAAATAGGCGTGTGGGATATCGTCGGATAGGTCTTAAAAAGTGATAGAGAGGTTCCAATTTTTTTTCATTTAAGTTAATACTTGGTGAGATATGCGCTTCTTAAGTCTTAAAATGTGCGTCACCGCCTCTAACTTTTAAACAAACGTGAGTAAAATTGTGAAATAAGAATTGAGGTAATAAAACTTAAAATGAACTTTCACAACAAAAATTAATTTCAATAAAATATGTGCTAACCACAGGTAAAACTTTGTTTTCCACAGGGTCCTTGGGGAATACAAACTTATAAGCGCGAGTGTGACTCACACTTGGCCGGTTTTGAAGCTTCTTGCTTAAGCTCTCTTAACTTGCGTTAACAGTTACAGGAAATTTGGTGTGATTTTAAATTTTATTGCTTGCTTTTTACTATTTTCTCCGAAAAGTACATTTGATCAGATATTGATAGTTTCATTGTACGTATGTATAAAAGTGTAGAAATACAGAGCATAATAAAGAACGAATTTGATTATTCGGATAGTATTTATTGCTACAAAAGCATTCGCTTGTAGCCTATTAAAGAACCAGTAAATAATAAATAATATTGTCATAGACTGGGATTAAAATAATTCATAGGAACTTATACATTATAAAATTTGATGCATATATTAATAGACGAGATTTTATAATTCGCTCATACACGAAGAATATACGTCTCCAAACATATACAACATCGGACAGAGGATGGGGAAAAGGACGAGAGATAAAAAGCTGGGTAAGGCTAACAAGGAATGATTAGGACTATAACTTTATGAGACGACTCTTGAACTTCGTATGTTGAGGGAGCAATTCGTAAATAACACTGTAACTTATTTTAGAAGTTAACTCTTTTATATGAAACCTCATTTAGAGTATAGTGTACTCTCTAAGTAAACTTTTATGTTAAGTAGTACGACTTTTGGGAATAATGAGTTAATCTTTTAAAACATTAAGATTACATTAAAGCAATATTCGATGATATTTAAGACAATATAAAGGTATCCAAAAAAGTTTAGGATGTGTATAGCTTATTGTAGGTTATTCGCTAAAAGCGTTTTTATATCCCAAGATTGAAACGTAGTTCTGTACTTGACTGAAGCATTGATAAATAACTAAAAAACCTAGAATATCGTTAAGGAATTAGCCGTAAATGATTATTGTATCAGAAATTATTAATTTAAAAAACTAAAAATAAAATACGCTTTTACAAAATATTACACTAAAAGGAAAAAAATAATTATCGAACCTGTTTTCTCTGTCTACTCAGTAAGGCCTTTAGCGTACGCCATGTTTGTTATTATATGTTGAAATATAAAATATTTTCATTCGCTTAATATTAATTTGAGAAGCAAAATCATTTATTTTTGAGAAAAAGTGCTCAATCTCCACGTTCAAACTTGTATCGATATTAAGGTGATTGAGGCAATTGTACAGGAAACTCATTTAAAATACTTGTAGGTTGATCCGTTTCATTCTTTACCCTTACTCGTGACAGTATAAAACAGTGGCAAAGGTCACTCGTGCTACCATCTCGTCAGTGTAACTGTCATCGTCAACGTATTCTGTTGTGACTACTACGTTTTGTAATTTTAATCGACAAACAACTGTCTTAATTACGATATTACTTAAATTTTGTTTAAATTTTATTCTTTAATAATTAATATATATTTATTTTGAAAATTTACTTATGAGACTGAGTTATTTTGCAAAATCGATATTGAATTTGGTAATGCCTTAGGGCTAATAAGTTAATTTCATGCTGAGTGTAATCACTCTCAAATTGTTTAACAATTTGATTACAGCAAACATCGTTATACACTTTCCCTCAAAAAAAAGTATTTTGCACTTGCAGAAACGATTGTAAAACATGTACTTGAGAATTGAGGGATATCTCGGATGCATTTACATTATCAAATAATGATTTCCTAACATACTTTCGACTATCTAAATAAATAACAAAATTTCGACTTGTTTCTTTAATGGAAAATAAAGGCAAAGATAACGCGGGTGTGACACAGCATGTCGATTTTTAAAACAAATATTATGGCAATCGTTATTTTGCTGCGTTATCTAACCTATACGTTAAGAAAAGTAAATGATACAACATGTGGCCCATTTAGTCGGCAGCGCGCACCTTTTGACAAATGACTTTGAGTCAATGGGAAATCGACCACCGACTTTGTAGGTCAAAGTGCCGATATTTTTCATACAAGCTCGGTGGCTGAAATTGGAAAACCTCATAAAATAATTTAAATATCTAGGCAATGATCTCAAGCTGTTATTATGTAAAAATGGAAATAAAAAATCAATTATCTATGGCCAATAGATGTTTCTATGGCCTCAGAAACCAATTTAAATCCAAAGTTATCAGCACCAAAACAAAAACTAGTCTATATAAAATAATCATAAAACCTGTGCCCTGTATGGGAGTGAATACTGGACATTAAAAAAAAGAAGAAAAGGAATTCTTACTAATTTTTGAAAGAAAAATTTTAAGAAAAATCTATGGTGCAGTAAAACAAAATAATGTATAGAGAATTGCATACAACCAAGAAGTATATAAGAAATCTAGTTAACCCGATATCGTCAAAATCGCCAAGGCATCTCATTTTAGATGGTTGTATCATAAATTTAGATATGATGATACGTCCCTAACAAAGAAAATTACTTTTTCAAAAATAGAAGGAAAACGACGAAGAGGAAGATCACCCACCAGATGACTGGATGGAGTTTAAAAGAGAGAGACTTAAAGCTCTTGGAATTAAACCGATGGAGGGCTATTGCGCCGCATAGGATCAGATGATAGAGTCAGAAGGCTTGGAGAGACAGCTTCGGCTTGCAACCGGCTGTAGCGCTTAAAAAATAAGAAACCACATAATTTATACAAAATGTGAAATCCTCATCTTATTTTGCACAGGGGTTAGAAGCACCTATTATAGCAATAGACAGCATTGCCAAGAAATAGGGTTCTGTTTGAATGATTCCTGCAGGTAAGTCTAAGAAATGCATATTTATGTGAGTATTATTGAATTCACAATCGCATAATTGACTATCAGTCTTACTCTAATCACGTTGACATAAGAATATATATATATTTGTTAATTTAATCATTGAGGTTTGTCCTATTACGTACTCAATATTTAAATTGAAACAAAAAAATAAACGTAAATATTCCATACAATAAATTTTGCAAACATAGAAAAACATCTTAAAAGTTAGGTGGCTTGGAATGAATCAATTGGCCTATGTACTGCTTTAGGTGGTCTTCATCATCTAAGTTTTTTTTCACGTAAGGTGGTGCTGAGTTATCCAAACAAACAATTATCAGTCGGTGCAGGGCTCGAGGAATATGGCAGGTGGGGGATCTGTGTCCAACCAAAATCCAAAACTTCAAGGCGGATTTGTTTGGTTATATGAAGACTGGGCTATAATTACGACTGGTCAGCGCTAACTTCATGTGGTACACACGCACCGTATTTGAAGCTTTTTCCAAGCGATGTAAATGAATCTCTGTAGTTCTGCGGGAGCACCCGAGCTCAGTCGCTAGGCAGCGTGTTGATAATCGTGTATCTTCTTAAATTTAATTGTAACCTGTCGCTATTCACTTCCACCGGTCGATCAAAGCGTGCTTGACCGCTCAGGAAATAATATACGTACATACATACATACCTATGACTCTTTCACGTACATACATACCTATGACTCTTTCATGGTACGTAATATTTCTATTAACGTCATTAATATTAGGTCATACAACCGGGATATTTGGAATATTTTATTAATAGTTATTGGACATTATTGAAATTCTCAATACCTATAGTTAAGGCCCTCATCTCCTGATCGTAAAACCATCGATACCTTTCAAGTGAGTATACAATTTATTTGACTGAAAAAACAATGTTTTTTACAGTAACTATTTACATAAGTATAAGGAGTATGAGAAGCTATGACATGAGATGATGTAAGACAGATTTATTTTATTAATAAAAATAATTCACGAGTACGCATTATTTCGATTAATAACATTATTTTTAATGTTTCGGCAAATATTGAAACGGAAATTTTACTTTTTTTATTTTTTGTAGTCTATAACTTGCATTAAGTTAATAATGAAAAAGTTCCGTTCCTACGTTTTATATTAGTTAATTATTGGAACATAAATCTCCAAGTATTTTAAATCTCAAATATAACAAGGGTTGCTTAAAAATTATATAACTAAGATAACAGTCACATAAACTAAAATAACAGTCTGTGGTATTGTCAAACTATTTACAATCAATAATATTCGCAATGTAAATGTATTATCTAGTTATCGTTTATAAGACATATAATGAAATATTTCAAAAACTTTGAAATATTTCATTATATATAGGAATGTACGTTTTTTGATTTTTTACAATGTTAAAAATATATCTATCTACCATAAGTTTAAAACAGTCGCTTTGAATTCTTTGTAACTTTTTTTTCAATCAAAGTCTCAAACGGTACAAAAATTAAATAAAAAAATCATAGAAGAACTGGTGAACCGACATGTAAATGATCTTATAAGAATTAATTTTATCTTCATGAGGACGGAAACGTAAACACTATTACAATATATAATTAAACATAATTAAAATACTAATACGGTCAGTAGTTATATAAAATTAATTTTTTTCATCGCACATTTCGGATTTTTTTAAAATAAATATTTGAAATTCTATCCTGCATTTCCAGTATTTTCAAATTATTAATGCACAGTTTAATTTTTTTTTAATATTAATTACGTTCTTAAATAACTTTGTGCATTTATTCTTAATAACTCCTATTATTTCTAAAAATAAGACATTTTGGCTAATAAGGCAAATATATATTTAATGTATAATGTATGTATATTAAATATGTAAAATGTATGTAATACAAAATTATTTTGATATCTGTACCGGCAAAATTTAACCTTTATCGGAACGAATCAATTCTAATAATTTCAGACTAGCTGACCCGTGCGAAGAAGAAAAATAATTTTTTTAATTAACAAAAAGATTTTTTTCGAATTTTTTTATATGTTTCGCCCAAAGTAGAAAACATAAGCTTTAAGTGGGTATTTTTTTTATTTTTTTTGGTGCAGTAGTTAAAGAGATCGAGCCGCTCGACCAAAAAACACCTTTTAGAAATAATATATTTAGATTAGATAGATATTGCACAACTTGAAACGTTCGTGTCTCTTATTTCAATATTTAGTAGGAAAGAGAAAAGAAAAATATACGTATACGTACAGATGTTAATATATATGATCGCTTATTGCTCAATAACTCCGAATCATCAGTTAAAACTCCTGACTATTATCGAACTAAGCATTTCTGCTAAGCCGAATAGGGGTTTTTCCCCCAATGCATAAATATCCGATATATAGTCGTTTTCTATCACACGCAGTTTAATACATAAATGATATCGGCTGGTGTTCTACGCTTGGTGATACGATAATAATGCAAATACTGCGGGTGTCCTACAGGCTTGGGCGCCTTGCCAGCCGGGCGGGGGCGGGCGGACGGACGATGGAGCGACAGGGATGGCTGTAGCGCTGACCCCGGACTTTATATTGGGTGCTGGTACGAATACGAAAAGGGCTTAAGTAATGTTTTAAATATTCGAGGAGAATGGATTTCAATTTTGATTCAATTAATAGTTTTCAATTTTAATATTGACGAAGGCTCTATTAAGTATTTGAAATTATCTATCAAAACCTATAGCAATAACCGTAGCTGGGTAAGAATTAGGAATGGACATACAGATGAACTTGATAGATCTATTTACGGTTTTGTAGTAAATCTAGGAATACTGGAAGTTTCGTTATGTTCTTTTCTCTATCCATCCGTCGGTAGGTTACAATCATTTTACTCGCGGACATTTAGTGATATAGAAGTAAAATTTGGCATAATTTTATGTAGTATAATGCCTATAAAGTCTCGAAATAAAATCTTAAGGAAGTTTTTAGGGTATTTTCCTAAGGTGGCTACAATGAATTTCTTTTTTTGTGTGGAATACACGAATTTCTTTTTCTCATACTTAATTATCAAAGAAATATTGCGGTGTGTCATGAACACTTTTTCGAGACAGGAATCCGTTTATGAAATATTAAGCTTTAAATTGGTAATTTTTGCTAGAGTTACGTTCACCTACCCCCTAACAAGTAAATTGTTATTTTTGAATGTATGAAAAGTTTTCACAATAGATATACATATAGCTAAATGAAAGGAAAATTATCACAGCTAGGTTGGTTGTACTAGTTTATGATTAATAGCCTATAAACTTATGACACGTAGTTGGATCTGTAGAAAGTTCACTAAAACTCAACACAATTGACATAAATCAACTGCAAAAATAAATTTGCATTTTAAAACACGTCTATTTATTATTTCTACGAAAGATATACTGGACAATATATTTATATATTTACATGCCGAAAAACAAAATTTAAATATTCACCATATTTTTACGCTTGTGATGTGGTAGACAATACATTTGCATAACGAAAAATTGATAGTTGTAAACAGTTTAATAGAGTTACTGTGTACTTCTTAAATGTTTAGAAGTGTAAGAAACTAAATGTGTAGAAAACTCCCGCAGTGCGAGTTCCATTCGTTCTTGATAAACTTTTTAATGGAGGTTTCTCTATAATTGGCAATAATCATTTGTTTTTTCATAATAAATTCGAAAAATTCATGGATAAAAATATATTTTGACATTTTAAAAAAATATGTTTTTCTTAGGAATTGACTTTCAAATTTAACGAAATTTAAACACTATTGGAGTAGCAAATATTTTCAATTGATTACTTTTATATTTATATGAGTTTCTCGTTGTAAAATATATTCAAGATGAAAAAGATAAATTGTTAAAAAATGATCTCGCGCGTCTGAGAACATTAATGAAAAATAGTGTTCTTTAAATATTTGGTATGTTATCCCCAAAATGTATGTTATTTAACCTTTGATTCTCCGATGGGTACTTATGACACATTATTTTTGTAAATTATTTATTACCATTGTTATCATTAAATAAAAATGTATGTCATTTACAGTTTTTTAGAAGATTTAAATATTTATGTGATAATAAATAAAATATTTTGATGAATAAGAATGAATTAGGATACCTCGATATTAAACGATATTTAGAGAGGAAAGTCCAAAAAAAAATTACCAAACTCATGCAAAGATCTCATCCCCATGTTTACCCGGGTATGACCTAGTATATAGTAATGCAAAAAAAATACATTACGCTTGAATGTATACTGAATACTTAAGCAATAAACAAAAGCCATTTTATGTCGGTGAGTGAAATAGTAAGAAGTTTGACATAAAGCCGCATCTCATTTATTACGTTATATGAGAAATGCACAACAACACTAATTGGGATTCTTCATCTGCTTAAATCTCAAATAAATCCAGTGCTGGCCAAGCAATTTGTAGAAGCCCACTTTGCAGACAAAAGATAATAGCTTAGGTGATGATAGAAATCTCTCTGGATATAACATCAATAAGCTGTGATAATATCGGTAAACATGAAAACGTTGGGTGCCCCAGCAACGAGCCAACGGAAGACAAAATGAAAAAATTGACATGCAAAATAAAGTGGTAGACTCTGGTGGATCGACACTTTTGGAAAACTTATTAGAAAAGATATAGGGACCCCTATATCTTTTCTAATAAGTTTGGTTTTCTAATAAGTTTGGTTTTTTAATTTGGAAAAAAATAAGAGAAAAGTATGCCACCTTCCGGTTTCAGTTACGGTTTGCATTTGAAGCGCGATATTAAAACGGGCGTTACTAACCACCAGAAAGACGTTTTAGAAAAAATAGTGAATTAATTAAATTATAGTTTGATTGTGAATAACCACTAGATATCCACGTTCATAACTCAGCGCTTTCACAAAAGTTGAATCGATGGAATACTGTTAGTAAATTAATTGACTAAGATTTATCAGTGCAGAAAATTGATTTTCTTTCAAAAAATCTATTGATACTGAAATTGGTCTATTCTTTGAATTACTGGTATAATTTGTTTAGATATAAGGTCTACTGTAAATCGAAAGTAATGTTGTTAAGGAGTATTAAAATCTGTTTTCATAAAGAGCGTAGCTTTCTTAACTTAAAAAAGAAACGCGTTTGGAGAAAGAAGTATATTCAATATTTATATCGTTATTTTGTGTATATTTTATTTTTTCATAAAATTCTTATCTTTGTTTAATCTGTAGATTGTATTTAATTATAAATTAATAAGTACTACTTCTCAAACAAAGAAGCTGTATTTGTCTTTATTTTAGGAATAGTACTTATAGCTAGGTAAGGTATTGAACAAACTAATAATATAGTTTGGTTTCTTTCTTAATGTTACTGAAATTCATTAAGTAATAAAGATTATAAAATATTCATTTCAAGTATTGCAAAATTAATTTAAACCTTATCACCTTTTCCTTTAAAAGTCAAATTACTAATATTACTGACATCTCACTGATATTTAATAATTACCCAGATAAATATAGCTTACGAGGAAAATTAAATATTATTTATAAAATTTATAACATCCATTTGGTAATTGCATCATTACCTGTAAAATAAACAAATATTATAATTTATTATCAACCTATCTAAAATTCAGTAAGAAATAAAGGTGATAAAATATTCAATTTTGGTAATAAAAAAATAATCTAAATTTATTACCTATAAATATTTACGTTGAAACTAATGTTGTTGATGTTAGTGAGCTGCACTGATATTTAATAATCGCCTTGATAAATATAGTTTACAAGAAAAAAAGAGATCAATTGCCGAGAAATTCGCAGAGATGGAATGTTATAAACTTAGGAATATGGCGTACCCCTTTTTCTATCAATTCCATCACAAGGTTTCACCTCGACACTTAAACTAACAGTTTAAGGAAATTCCTTTATAAATAGTCGCTTTTATTTATATTTGGCAATATTACAATTTTAATACACTGCGTTGCTAAATTTTGCATTGCTTGACTATATATACAGTAATACACTTTTACGTAGATTGGAAGTTGCAAAATTCATTACCTGGCTTTATAGACAATGGAAAATAATGTGAATTTTATAGTCAGCAATGTTGGTATAATACACCTGGTTTTAGAAAAACATTGTGACTGATACACATTGCATACAGTGGCAAGGCAGCAAATCTTTTTTATCGATAAATTAAAATCATAATAGAGGAACGTGCCCATATGAGACAGGTAGGATAGGTGAAATAGATCTTGAAAAAAGAAATGCCTAAAAGAATATTTGTTCCATGTAAGAAAAAGGCATGGTAACTGGGAAACTGCAAAGTATCATTTAAACGTTATGCCTGGGGAAAATACTGCTTCCAATTTTAAATTATAATATATTTTGGTATATTGATATAAAAATATCACATCTTCGAAAAATTATTTTAAGTCTGCTACTAATTTGAAGATCTAACCCCAAAAAACTTTTGCGTTTGTGTTATTATTTAAATATGGTAACAATTCCATCTCACAAGCTGAACTCTTCTGCAAATCTCATAATCACCTATTAGCGATACTAAATCTTGACTATGTCCAATGACAGATATCCCTGTCATTTATAAGAAATAGTTTCTTTTGCCACTAAATAACACCAGTTTACACGTACTAAGCCAGTGTTATAACATTTTTTCATACTGTACCCGACGATCTTTTATCTGCATAAATAAAACTATTATTGAAGGTAATAGGAGTAAGTGTAATATTCTCCATGCTATTACGATTATAGGGGAATGTCAGGCTGAAATTTCCGGTAAAATAAAGAATTTATTTTGACTAATTTTGCTCTATATTCTTTATACACGTGCCTAAAATAATACCAGGAAGTGATTCATTAATAGAAAACTTTGCCACTTTAGTAAGGCAATTAAATTTGTAAATCGACAGAGAAGACGTCTACGCGTTTTTTTAATCGCATGCTATGGAATTTATACTTGAAGATCTCGTTAAAATTCTATTCAAGACGTATATTTAGCTCGCACTACCGAAATAAAACTGACGATTATTGCAAAATTAACAGAGTATCTTCAGTTGATTGAAAACGACAATAGGATTTTGGTAGAAATGTATTCTAATGAAAAGCGCATTACCGCAAAATAAACATAGCTTGTTATGTGAAATTTTACTTTGGAAGAAAAGTTTTCGTATCGCCCAATGATTATTATTGATTTTACGAACCCATCAATTGGAAATAACTTGCTTTCATATATTTGGTGATTGAGAATTTTTAATTACAACTATTACATACTATAATATTATAGTTTGTTATTTTCTTAGTAATAGTCAGTTAAGAAGTTTGGTAGAACAAAACCCTTATTCGATTAGTAGATAAGGAGCTGAATACTGAAAAGGAAAGGAATTATTTTGTGACATTGCGTCTATTTATTAAAAAAAATGCTTCGTAAAAAAAGGAGATGAGAATATACAGATTGTAATAAAACTTTGGTGTATAGTTCGTGCGTCGTAGGTTCGTGAGTCTATAAATGTAGGTGTTTTGAAGGCGCTCGCCTTTTCCGCTAATTATCACCGTGTTTACGTGATCGTGATGGTACAGCGATTCGACCGTGTTGTTGTACGTATACTAGCTAGCGAGAGCTGACAATGTGTGATGGCGTGTCGATTCCACCGGTTGATTGGGTTCCATTTTGCGCGTTGACCTATTGACCAGTGAATGTGTTGTTCTTTTCTGAAACTACTTTTTTTCGTAATTTTATTACAGAATTGGTGGTCTTGTTTGTATATGTAAAGATACGAGACCAATATATACCCATTTATAATTAAAATTAGTTATGTACGCGAATATTAGTTACCCCAACTTAGGTAATGTCCGTCTTAGGAAATGTGGAAAACGCTGTATCGTGTTATAGAGTGAATCGACGTCAATATCTCTTTTGTCTATTGGCTACAAATATATAGAACATGGATAAGTCGCGCGTTCTGATAATTACCCCTCGCGTCCGTCAGTGCTCGATGCGTTTATGTTATGAAAGGACGCGCTGCGGCAATAGTGCACCCCGTAAGTACCAAATCGAATGTTTACTTATATTTATTGAATGTTTTGTATAAAAACTGTTTTAAATTGTATTATTATTACTATGTTCTGTAAATAACAACCTCCAGCTGTCAAAATCAAGACCGGCTTTTCGTAGAGGTTATTTTAATGGTAAAAATACGTTACGTTTTCAAATATGGCGTGTTGGCTGTCACTGGATCATTTTTATGGGTGACAGTAAATCACCATTCACTGTGAGTGTGCTACAATCTACGCTGATGAGTGTTACATATCTTTTAATTTGACAATTGTTTTAGACTAAATACTGACTTCATCAGGAAACCGTATTGGTCGTTACAATTTTAAGGTGGCAGATAACGTTACTATTGAGAGTTGAATGAAGAGAAAGTCTGGTTAAAACTTTCTTTATTTACAAGGTTGTCTAAGTTACTCTGTATATTAAGTACACATATATGTGGCAATGACGTAAACTTCCATTTATAGCACTTTTCAATACGCATGAATAAGTCGGTGAATAAATCCTTCAAAAGGAATTTATTCACTGTTGACACTTAGACTTTGCTCCGAGTGAAGAGACGAAATAAAACACGATGACGTGATGTTTAGGCCACATTGTCGCACATTTCCTGCCTATCAAATACCAGCTATATTTACATTAACACGATCACATTTAATAGCTTGCATAGACAAGATTACTCAGACCTCGTCGATAGCACAAGTCGTTGATTCCGATCTTGCTGCTATACTTACGTCAAAATATTTAATTCATATACTACTACCAACGACAGACTCGATTGCTGAAAGAGTCGAAACTGAAGCACAATTAGATCAGAGGAGAAAAGCTGTCGACCTGTCTACATCGGTACGATCACTTAAGAATTAAGATGGTCAACCAACATTTTTTTCAAGATCATAGTAAGTTAGTGTCTACTATTACACGAGTAACAGTGCACGAACTTATGATATGTAGTAGGTTTCTAAAAAAATTCTCAGAAATTTCGTAAAATGATGAAATCAACTACAAAAATCATTTTGTATTTTAAAATGTATATTTATTATGTCCGTTGAAGATATATTAGGCAACATGATTATATATTTACTTTATCAGAAATACTATTAATATTTTTAAATAATCTAATGGACATATTATTTATACGCAATGTATATCAACGCTTAAATGTGGTAAAAGATCAGATGACACTTTATCTGTTTTGTTCGCTGTCGTGTCATTTACTTAGTAAAAAATGGAAGCTTAACATCATGGCGTAGGTAGAAATAGTAGAATACTTTGTTTCATTCGTGTCACCTTATGCTACCGAAACGAAAGAAAATGTCTTTTTTATTTTAAGGTATAGCTTACATATAGGCACATATTTGACGAAAAAAGGTGATTGCATCAGGAAGACGATTACTTTAAGACTTATTTTTATTTTCATCATAAAAAATTCTTGATTTTTTAAATAAATAGTTTAACGTAAACAACGTTTGTGCATTGTATCAAGATGAATGATTAAAACAACGGTGAGAAAACAAAATTTAAACGTTCAGGGGTCATGTGGTTGTTTCATACTTTTATACACGTAATCAAATATGGAAGAACACGAACCTAACAATGATATAAGAGCCAAAAAAACACCTATAAAAATATTTGTACCTGTGACAGTTCCTATTACCGTATATGTTAGAGGTGAGCGAGTACGGTCATATTTTTTCTTCTCCTGTAAATTGTTTCAGTAGGATTCAGTTGAATATGTATTATTGAAAAAGACAAATTAAAATTATAAAGTTTCATGATTTTTAAGGTTCCACACTTCAAAGAGAAAAAAGGAACCCTTATAAGATCACTCACTTGTCTATCTATCTACCTGCCGCAGCCCTTTTGTTCGTGGAAACAGTTTAACATGGAAACTTGAAATTTTGCTATATTAACATATCTCATATAGATAAATTTTAGAAAGAGGGCGGGGGCGTGAGGTAATGTGGAGCAAATAGAGTACAAGGATTATTTTTTTTGCAAATTTTATGTTGAGTTTTTTTTCTTACCGTTTCAAAGTACTAATAACAAGTACCTCGAAAATATCTTTTAAATTTTTTCTAATTTTAGGCCATAAATATATTATATGAAAAGGAAAATATCTTTTACATTTTTTCATAGCTAAAAAGGTTTGTTCCCCTGTCCTTTATTCCCAAAATTACTCTACATAAAATAATTAAAAAACTTTAGAAAACCATGTAAAAGAATATAGGAAACTCATCTCATAAACTAAGAAATTAAGCAGTTACAATTTTCTAGCTGAAAATTTTGGAATAAAATATAAGGCAGCCGTTTTTTATGAGTCATTATTTTGCCCATTATTTAAAAAAAAAATTAAGTCCATCTCTCCAAATTTTATTATTATATTTTTGTTTCGTAATATATTGGGTGTAGATTTTCTAAAATTTCTCGTGGTTTTAAACCAAAAAATAAAGTGCTTGTACAGTTTTGGACTGGTCAATGTATAGATAGCATTAACTCTGAATTTACTAATAATTTTTGTTTTGTACTACGCTAGTACTTTCGTTTAAACTTATAAATAAATGGCTATTTGAAATCTAATGATATCCCACTGGACTGATTACACAAAAAATGTTCACACCTTATGAGTATTTACGTGCATAGGGAGATACAATATTTTTTTAATAACTGCAAAAATAACAAGGTTATGATTACGTGACGAAAATATAAAGTTTGCGTCGTTAAAAGTATGTTATTATATTCGTCAATTACGTCACTTTATAAACATAATAAATAGTTTTAATGTTAATTAATGAAAAAACAACGATGACAATATATTATAAAATCTCACGCATAAATTTCTTACATGATCGGCTAAATCATTACAATGTTTTCAAAAATATACACTTTTGAAGATTCTTTCGATGTTCAAGTCTCACATTAGTTGTGGTAAAACTCGATTGGAGGTCCACTTGTCTGATCGTGCTATGGTGGTTTTAGAGGGAAGATTATTGCTAATGATTTTCTTATTAGAGCCTGAAAATATACCAGTCCTATTGATATTTAGGATATACTAGAAAATGTACCTCTCACAAATGTTTTTATAACTCCAGCACCTATGGGAGACAATTAAAACGTATTAAAGTTGCACTCGAGCTCATATATTCATTAATATTATTATAGTACACGCCAAAGTAAGAACTAGCATCAAAATTAATTGCTGCTTAGTTTTTACCACTAACTATGGCAACCAAATAGAGCCGGGCATCCATTAGTGTCTTGGTCAGTCGTTTCTTCTGTTATTATATATATATATATATATATATATATATATATATATACCAATTCTTAATAAACGAAATCGAACAACATTATGCAAACATTGAATTACATACATTCAATTTTTAATTGCGAAGTCGCACATCGTCCAACGTCCTTTGACAAACAAATTAAGACATTTTTAAATAAATATGTCAAAAAGAAAACTAGAGTTTAAGCTTAATCTGATGTCTCATTACTTCATATGATGAAAGAGGTACAAAATTTGGCTTCGCTTTTTTACATGATATATGGTAGTTTTGATGTGATTTCATCTTTTTGCATAAACCATCTCCCGAGGCAGGCACTGCTTGAAATATGCCAAATTCGCTATTGTTATTCATTGTTTAATGTATTCTAAATTAAATACCTAAACTATACCGATAAACATACACCGATTTACTTCCAGTATTGGGTATAACGATAGTGCTTGCTTAATTTGACGCGAACGTATACCCCAAGATATATTTTGACATAACATTTTTTTAAATAAATATAAGCTAATAAATAAATAAAAAATTTCGAAATAGATTTCCATATCAAAGAATAGAAGCATTGGCAATCGAATTTATATCTTACACACAACTGTAACCGCTTTGACTATTCATCAATATAACGTCAAACTTATTCTTCATACTTAAATACTTTAATACACGAATTAACATAATAATAAGGTTAATTTATATCGATTCAACGCCCTTGTTTTCTCAACGGTAAAAACTAATTACAGAACTCATTTTTTTCCCCTCTATAATATATTTTCGTTATACACAATTTTAATTTATTTAAAATGATATTTTCCCTAAGTGACCAATTTACATCCAAGTTTATAATATCAAGAAGAGTTTCGTCGTCGCTGGCATTAAAAATCATTATGCCTTCTTTACCACTTTTTATAGATCACATTTATCATTTTTGTGTTGCAGCTGTAATATTTGTTAAAAACGACATTGCGTTTGTTAACGTTAATTATTACGGTGAAACATTTATTGCACAATGAGTGACATAATTCTTTATTGCCCTTTACTAAAATTTAAAATGATTAATTGCATCCTGTTCAGATCATTTCCACTTGATTGTAAGAATATAAATGTCAGGTCTACTTTAGTATCCTAAAATAGACATACTGATTTATACACATTGCAGATCATTTCGACCCGATTGTCAGAAAATAAAAGTCAGGTCTACTTTAGTATCCTAAAATAGATATACTGATTTATACACATTGGAGATCATTTCGACCCGATTGTAAGAATATAAATGTCAGGTCTACTTTAGTATCCTAAAATAGACAAACCTACTGATTTATACACATGTCTTTTTGCGTTATTTACGGTATTTTATTAAAACAAGCAGATTTAATATGGCCTTCTCAACAAGTTTGTCATTTAGTTTGTACTCCTATAAAAATGTTCAATATAAGTTATGCTCGTATGACAATTTTTGCTGCTTGTTTTTTTATACTCTATTAGGCATTTAACAATAAGATTATAAATTTGACCTATATGAAAACGATTTTGTTGAAAATGGAAGAAATTATGTGTTACTACTTTTCAAGCATACTTTGGTTTATTGCTACTTTCGTACTTAAGTATGTACAGATCTCATAGTGCAACTAATAAAAATATATGGGATGAAAAAACGTATAGACGTATTTTCCAGTCACCGCCTCTTAAAAATGTTTGGATCACATCTTGTGTTTTTTATTCTGATGTTAAGAAGAAAGACAAGGTGAGAGAAACGGAGATAAATTAAGTCCTAAAAGATAAGTACATGAACGATGGATAACACATTTTCCAAAAGCTATATCAGGTTGATGAAAATATGAACGTGATAAGCAGTCGATTGCTTTGTGTGGCCGTTCAAGTAATAAATCAGTAACGATTATATCACCTTTTTTACCAAATAACAAATAGCATAATAATATGGATCGTATGGGAGAACTAAACATTGCAAATATTGAAAATATAAGTTTACTTAGGAAAAAAGTGTAATGCGTATAACGTGATGTGTGAAAAAGATTGGATTCAGCACAGCCTGGACATAGGGCAGCACCAGTCGGTTAACGATAATGGTCACTCGAGGACCCAAGTGAACGAGGTGATCTTTGATTTGTACCATGAGCCAAACATTAGTAACGAGGAGCCGCTAGCGTGGCCCAGGTTGGGTTGAGCGCGAGCCTCAAATCAAAATTGGACGGTAGGTCCTCAGAAATAAAGTGCAGGGGAGGAGACTGACGGTTGGTCCTCGGAAACGTTGGCTCAATAACGTGGAGGGGGACTTCCCATAAATTTAAAGTCTCCGGTTAAAGATAACGTACTTTAGACCGAACTGGACGAAGGCTGATTTTGGGGCAAGGGGCTTAGTGCCAGGGGCTGTACTGCCGTGAAGGAGGAGGCGCTGAAAACTAGACTACCTCTTTATACCACGGTTTTTGACTTACTCGCAGTTTTTAGAAATGTTTGAAAATTCTTATCTTTTGCCTAATGTTTTGGGTGCTATTTATAGTAATATAATTATTTTTTCCTTCTTAGTTTTTATGCGTTATCCTAATTGGATTCATCATACGCATGCAATTATTGTTGGTACCAAAATATTAACATATGTTTTCAAATTTAGACTACACGTCTTTTTTCATTGTATAATGGTCGATCTTGATGGTGTTAAAAATATATATTACGCCATACGGACACTATTTGAAAAATGTTCTAATGTAAAACTTTGTGTAAAAGTTTAATTGCTTTTATTCTGGATCAAGAACTGTGCAATCGAATATCAAAGTACTTAATTTAATAAATATACATCGTTAACAAAAGTGTGTTTGATTGGTAATTATATGAATTACCTATTATATTAAGTTACGTTTTATTATATGCAATATATAGTTACTATAACAAGTTGGTTTTTTTTCCTAAGACCGTTAAATGAGGTGCAGTTTGAAGGAGACTCGTTTTCCAACCGTTTGCGACGAGTAGAAGGAACAAGCAATAAAATTAGTTTTATAGTTCAATTTCCACATGCCTTTATAGCTTAATTTTCAAGTGCATGTTTATAAAGTAAATGTATGCGTCTGTAATATTAAGTGCTGGCGGGCGTGAGAAGTCTAATTTTGGTCAAATTTAGAAACAAAGTAAATTTTAATCATATTTTCATATTTAAAACAATTCTTATTCTTTTATAAAAATATTTAGAAAATGAAGTAAAATTACTAGTCATGTAGGCAAACATGACAGCACTTTTTATGCAAACTGTCAAAGTTAACTGCCTTACCTAGTCCTTTTTTTAATTATTTTCTATAAAGATTTTAGGAAATTGGTCGAAAAATTAAAACATTTAATGCTTGTGATATTTGCAGATGAATTATTAATATATATATATATATATATATATATATATATATATATATGCACACGTATATGTATCCATGTTTAGCATAAGTATCAATTATTATTATATTTGTAATATAAATAAGACTAAAATTCCTGTTTGTGATTTTTAAATAAATATACGGCTCTAATTCATTTACTTGTTTTCTACGATGCTTAAACATAAAATTTGTTTTTAGACTATTTGTCTCCATTCAGCCTATTTTGATAGGTTCACAAACATCGCTAATAGATTTAACAGGCACCTGGATTAAATTATATATCTCAAAGGATATAGAAAATATTAAGTTTTTGTAAAGGAAAATATTAAGTATTGGTAAAGCGACCGAAGGTTGACATTGGAACAATAAATTCGCTGAAACGTAAGTTTGCCGGATCATATCTGTACCTTTTCCGCGTCCCACACTATCTGAAGGAACCGGAGCCCATACATCTTTCTATTTATGAAGATGATCCCTTCCACATACTAACACCAAGTTCCTTGATTCTGTTTATGTAAAGTACAGGCATTGTGCAGAAAATAAGATGCAAAAGTTTACATAATTCATCGTTTTTCTATATACTTTATAATAAATAGTGCGTACCGACGGTGTTAAAATGATATAAATTATAACAATATGATAGTGAAAGCGAGCCTTTATAACATGATCCACACCAGTGTGCCATGATAAGGCTGCAATGGCACGCACGCAAGAGCGTCTGGTTGCTCCGTTAGCAGTGCTAGCTGCAAGTCGAAAAGAAGTGCTATGATGTCGTATTATACTTTCTTACTTCAGGTCATAAGTCACAAGAATCTCCAATTTTGGGACATGCCCCTTGATAATAATTTATAACCTGCAGCACAATCACTAAATTTAATTTATTTTAATTAAAAAAGATTATCAGCCGAAATCAGGCTTTGCTTCTAATTTGGATTAATTTCAAAACAATTTACTTCACATTAATATTAAACATACGAGATTGTAAACTGTTAGGCATAAATGTCATCGGTTGATATGTCCTGGTGTGTACAGAGGATGGGTGATAGTGTTAATGTAAAGAAAGATGAGCGATGGAGTATCGTAAACCGTTACTTATTGTTATTGTTTTGTATTTGCCTTGCCTATGACTTGTACAAAATAAAATATGTGCCATTAATTGGCTTATAGAGTTCTATAGATAATACTTGTGTAACATACATATTATGTACGTTGCTGATAATAAACACTTATATAACAATACTGATACCAATCGATAAAAACCAAATTATAGATATTTTAAAAATTGTACGTAAAAGTTTTAATTTTTTTTAGATGACAACTGAAGTATATTTGTGATTTAAAAAAAATCAGTGGAAAAAAATATGCTCATTTCTCATAAGTACTATTCGTAATTAGTTTTGTTTAGACTTACTTGAGCTTTATTATAATATATAAAATAATCGAATCCCAAAAGTAAATTGAATTTTACAAAAAATATTTTTCTACCTTCAATACTGGCCTTAATCTTTTTTCACTATTAATATATTACGTGTTTAAAATATATTAAATCTGCTTACAAATTATTTACCTGCATTTTATTTAATAAGCAATGGAAGTACATTATTATTATTATAATACTATTTCAAAATCAAATATGAGAAATTATTTTGGAAAACATTTTCCCTATTAGGCTGCATATATTTTAGGTGCAAGTAAACGAGTTGGTTGTGATCAGTGTGCGTACTACAACTAATATTTGCGATGAATACTATGCATCTATTATAAGTATTCTTATAAGTCCATCTACTTACATGTAAATTTACTTGTAAGTAGAGGGTAATGTATAAACTAACTTTATAACGAATACCCGTGAATATATTCCTTGATATTTGACAGTATCGCAAGATATTTTTTATCAAGAGTCATATTAAGAAAGCCCATATTTCTACCTATCCCTAGGTCACGTCACGATTTTAGTCCAATTTTTGTACATGTTCAACATCAAAAAATAAAAAGTGATGTTATATCTCAAGAATGAATCAGAGTAAAGAGCCTCGATTGCTATTAAAACCATGTACAGGTAATATGGAGAAATCTGAAATTTGGAGTTAAAGTAAGAAAATATGAGTATTGAATTAGATAATTAATTTAAAATTTATTATATTACAATACGCAAACGGAATAAAAGACAAACAGAAAACAAGAATACATGATGAAAGTGACAGAATGATAGAAACTGAATACATTGGACCTGATTGCATGCTCGTTCACTCTAAATATGGCACATTCAGTATTAGCATAACAAGATATTTCACATGGACATACCTGGTATTAGATTGTATTGTTATTATCAAAATATTATGTATGAAAAAAAATTATTAACAATGTTTCTATAAATTCTGATGAACACGAATATAGTACTGGATACAGGCATAACATTCCTGGGTCATAAAGTTTTATATACAATAGTGACAAGTTTTTTAACAAATTGTCACTATTGCATACGCTCATAAAAAAGCTTATTTTATTCAGTAAACCAAGCATTAAATGATAAATAAATATTTTGCAATTACCACTATTTTTAATTCCATTATTATCGTGGGTTTTATTTACTGTGCATTTTTAAATGTGATATTTTTATTATTATTATTTCAAAATAACGTACTTTTATTAGTTGACATTTAATTTTATTTGTTCTGACTGACAATATTGTTTACATTTCATGACTTGTTTGTGAATGTATTAAGGTTATATGAATATGATTATGACTGTGAGTATGGTGCGTAAATATAAATTAGTTTACAACTGAAGTACGGAGAAAATTTGTCATCATAAGATCTCTTAGATTAATTAAGAGATACAAAAATGATATCTGAAATGGTATTCAAGAGCATACAATTTTTTTGAGAGTCGGCGCTAATGACTTTGTTTTAATCCTAATTACGCAATTATGTCGTTTCTTAATTTATATATATATATATATATATATATATTTATTTTTTCTTTTTTTTAATGGTTCTTTTTTAACTGTTACTAGTACTGAAAAGAAAAGTTTAAACTATTAGTAGATACGTTTACGTTTATGCAAAGAATTAAAGGAAAGCTTTAACACAAAAAACGTAAAAAAATCTTCAGAATAATTTCATATTTTTTACCATAATTGTCACTTTTGACATATGCAAAGTATTATATATAATGATAAACTATTAAATCACATCAACATGCTGATAAAACTTAAAATGCTTAACATAGTTTGCTTTCGTACGTTTAGTTGCAACCGAGTGATTGCAAAATTAACAGCGGTAGCAATGATGCCGTTATACAAGGATTAATATAGGAAATAAAAGTTTGAATAACATAGAGGCACGTTTGGTCAGGTCTCCGAACCTTATTAAAGCGTCCTGCTTTAAGTCTGTAAAGAGATATATTCGTTATTTGCTTAAAGATATGAAGACAATTTCAAAAGTTAGCAAAATTTAACAATGTCTGGTTAAATTTTACAAACCCTAAAATATAAATAGTGTTATTTATTTACAATTTTATACTCTTAAAATTTGATACAACTATCACGTTTTTTTAAACTTTTGATTAGACAATTTAATTTTCTCCAATTTCATTATGTTGTAGTTCAATAAGTGAATAGGGAAATGAGCTAACTCTAAATTAACAGTAATATAATAAGAATATATATATATATATATATATATATATATATATACATATATATATATATATATATATATATATATATATATATATATATATCTATATATATATATATAAATATATATATATATATATATGTATATATATCTATATAACGATATTGTATGAATCTGAAGCCCGTTTAGCAAAATGACATGCCGTTAAATATGTAAAAGGATATATTTTAATATCCTTGCAGCTACGATGTATTAGGCAAAATATTTTTTTGAAATTAAATAATATTCAAAATTATCTTTCTAGAGAACCGTCTTCTAGAAATTTCTTTTCTACATTACCCCACTGTAATTGTAAAATTTTTGTAATATAAAAATTTACTTTTTAAAATAGTCAAGCTTTATTTTTATATGAATTTTAATTTCTTATTTCTTCCGCTACTCGTAATCTAATATCTTAAATATTTTAATGGGTTATATCAATTTATTCATCGAAAAAATTTATAAAAATGTCATAAACCTGAAGTACAACGTACGTGTCATAAAACAGGCAATGTGGTCTCTAAGAAATTGAACCTACTTTTTTTAATACATAGAGGCATTAATAGGTAGCATATATGTAAATATTTTAATAAACTATTGAAGGAAACTAGTAACAAGTTATGTTAAGAACGTAAGTTACTTCACAAATTGAGTGATTGTGAATATTTGTAGAAATAGTTTTCTTTATAGATATATTTTTTAGAATTCTAAAGTTATAACTTAATTAAAATGATAAAAACTGTCTTTAGAAAAAATTAATAATTAGTTTAATCAGCATAATATATCGTTTTTTACGTCGTATATTTTTTGTAACCAAACGCCCCCTCGTACGAGTATATATAATATTTGAGTGTAAAAGGGGGGGGGCGCTTTGTTTTAATGTCTAACTAAATTTTAAGAATTTTCTTTTACTTAATATGAATTTGAGAAGCAAAATAATTTATTTTTGCGAAAAAGTGACCTCACTTTTACAATCAAGTATTATACTCAATAACAAACATGGCTTACACTAAAATCCTTACTGAGCAGACAGAGAAAACAGGTTCGATATTCGTTTTTTGCTTTTAAGTGTAGTCCTTTTTTAAAAGTGTATTTTTGGTCCTTTAAACTACCGATATATTTTTTCCTTCTTTTTGGTCCTTTATTTTTGTTTTAAGACTGTAATTTTTTTTTAATTTCATGAAATTATTGTATTGTAAGTACAATGATTAGGTGAAATACAATGATTACATGAAAAAGAACTGGTTTGAAGACAAGTATCTTCCAAGTTTGATGTATTCCTAATACTTTCCTTCTCCACTTTCATATGCACGTGCTTCATGCCTAATGTATATAATATACACCTGCTTCCTGTATAATGCCATAATCGTATCAAGAAAGTAGACCTGCTTTACAATCGGAAAAGCAGGTCTCGTTTCTTTATTTTGATTATTATTTGAAATATTAATTCTCAAATCTATGTTGACAGTTTCAGCTGTTAAAATTTAGTAAGGTAATATAATGTCGTAAGTCATTAGGCATAAAACACCTGTATATTATATCGTATCAAGAAAGTAGACCTACTGCACTCTCGGTAAAGCAGGTCTCGTTTTTTTATTTTGATTTTTATTTGAAACATTAATTTCAAATATTAATTCTCAAATCTATGTTGACAGTTTCAGCTGTTAAAGTTTAGTAAGGTAATATAATATAAATGTTTGCCACTAAATACCGTCAGGAGAATTGGTTTATATTTCATAAAAAAGCCAAATTGTTTCGTAAATTCACCTAAAGAAAAGGCTTATTGATTAAAACTCGTTCCTTCAAACTGTAGGTTTTTCTAATTACCAGATGCCTAATTTTATTTTTGCCTCATAAGTTTGGGTTCCAAACAGACATAAAAAGAGTAAAATGTACTAAGTTATAGGGAATCGAGACATCAGATCAGAGACCAATTATAACAATTGTCTTCTTTCATTTTGAGGAACAGGTACCTAAAAGAGCAAAAAAAATATGAAAATTAGGCCTGTTGTGTTTAGTCTATCCAAAATTCGCGACCCGCTTCCAACTAATGTAACTCCAATTCGATTATATAAATGGGTAATTCGTTTTTCACAAAGCTAGAATGCTCACGTTCTTATTGATAGAAATCATTAATTGCAAATGAAACGAAATCTAATGTTCTATGTAATTCAATGCCGTCACGAATATTGTTGAGTATAAAAGCAATATTATTACTAGGAAATATTAGTTTATATGCGATAGCATTGTGTATGAACGTATTTTTTCATAATAAAAAAGTAAATCTAGGGCAAATTTTAAAAGAAAAAGTTAATATGATAAATTGATGAATTTCTAACAATTTTAGTTCTATCAGCTTTTATTCAGTTTAATAGTTCAGTTTAATTCAGTTAGGAAAACTCTACACTATCATTTATCAATTTAATGAATGAAATATTCATAAAACTTAAATTTCTTAATTATAAATATCAGCAAGATCATCAAAGTGTTTGCCTTACTTCCAGAAGAGCTAGAATTTGGCACACACTTGGTGCTTAGGTCATCACTAAAGGAATATTTCAGTACTGACATTTTGTGCCTAGAAACAAAGATTAAGATTATGTCAGTGTACCATCAAGTTGCATAAATAAGTATTAGGTTGTTACGGCTATATATATATAATCGACTTTCTGAAAAAGATTTTGTTAACGCTGACCGATTCCGTACAAATCTATGCGATTGTCTATAGTGCAAAACAAGACAGCTCCACCATGAACCACTTTTTTAAAAGCTCTTATATTGTCTATAAAATCCATGTTGGTAGATAGATTCTTAAAGATGTTTATTACTAGACTTGTGTATTGAGGTAGCGTTTGCAATTTTTGAGCAAGCGGAAAAAATTGCCCCGCGCAATGCGCATGTTAAACAATGTTGTGAGGTGAACAGACATAGTTTTATACGTACTTTTAGGACGAGTTCTGTATTATCTGCTTCCGCTCGTTTATTTACCTCTACTTGTTCGAGAGCACTAGCTAACTCATTTCTTTCAAAACTGAACTAAACTTTTCTAATCATTTAAAACTCGCTACTTTTTTTATATCTACAACTTATTTACTATCCAAGCGCGAAGTTTCAGTTTCGTACTCCCAATAGAAGGGCCAGCTCAAGATATTGTGGGTCGTGCAAAATCGTCCCCATAGTAAAAATTTGAAACGTTGAAAATCGATATTTTCATGATTGATTATTTAAAAGCTTAGCTTATTCTATGTCGACTGGATGAGATAAGCTATTTACACATTATAGATCTTACCCAGTTCATAAACATACACAATTTGTCCAGGTTATTGCTTGGCGCACTGCATCATTGATAGTGAAAGCGTTGCTTTCAATGTACATTACGGCATGACACGCTCTATGATTGAACTCTTTGCTGTTGAAACTTAAAAAGCTGTCTTTGGATACTTCTTGATGTGGTTTTTCGTACAATATATCGCCCGCTTATTATGGTTGTTGACATAGCTTTCGATTTCCTGAGAAGCGTACTGTTGCAAATAAGATGCAACTGCCAAATAAAACTACCTATAATATGAAAATAAATATAGGCAGAGATAAAAAAATACAGGGGAATAATGTCCTATTTGTATCTGGAATTATAGTAAATTTACCTTTATTGAGTGGCATAAGCGAAAATGAGGGTAAATTAATTTTCCATAGCCATAGCTATAAAGTGTGTAAAGATAAAAATATCTGTACCTTTTCAGCAAATTGAATGAAATATTTATATCTATTAAATTCATTTGTAAAAGTGCACGCTAATTTCATTTCTTCAGGAATTACAGATGTATCTGTACTGTCGCATTGTTTCAGAAGACATCTAAACTTCAGTTATGTAAATAAATTACCAAGCTGTGCCGATGGAGTGATATATCTTCGGTAAGAAAACTGAAGATTATCAGTGTATAATGTGTTTTCATGAGTAACCTAGTCGCTAGAAACAATTGATTCTAATATCCATGATTCCACGGGAATTTCATCTAATGGAAATATGAAAATTTTATTAATTTTATAGATCATCAACGTTTTGAATATATGTAGATATTTCAAAAAGAAAGTAAATAATGAGACAGTTTTACATATAAAAGGTTTTCAATCCGAAAATGGTAAAGAATATTGCATTGAAGATATCAAAAAAACATGTTAGAGACCAGTGCAGCTTAATAGACCAGCACACTATATACTCCGCGACAAAATGGTATTACTAAAGCATGAATGTGACACTGGTGGAACGTGCAAGATATATCAGTTTCGACGCGTAGTTAGGAAAAAAATAGCTTTAGTTATCCTATGTTACCAATAAATTGCCAACACTCTCTTTAGGTGGAAAACCCCGCATGGAATGCAGATAAGAAAAAGACCTCACGTATCACACGTTAAAATATTTGACTTTTATATTTAGCACAGATTACTAGGTCCGACATTGCTCATATTGTAACATCCTCAGCAAGTTTAATAAAACTCATAAATAGAACGCTGGATAGTCATTAAGAGAATTATGAGATATCAGAAGGTAACAAAAATTATAAACTTTTTATTTAAAAAAGGTATATAAAAAAGGGATAGTTCAAAATTGATGGGGTATTGTGATATGGATGGGTCTATTGACATGTAGAAATGGAAATCCTGCACAGAGAATACACTCATTCGTTTCCTGTAGGTAGCACACGTTGGCATTATCTACGGTGGAAGCCGAATGCATGTTAATAGCTTCAGTGGTATAAGAAACTTGTTGCTGGGACAATTACATTTGGAATTGGGTGAAGATGACGTCGAGGCGCTTTCAATACTCGATGACGAAAAAAGTGCAATAAATTGTTCTATGAATGATAGTTATTAACCTAGAATTAAGCACATAGATATAGATTTTCATTTTCTTAAGTACCGTGTAAGTAAAACGTATATTAATTTTGAATTTTAATAGTCAAATGATATATTTTTTTAAGGAGTGGGGCTAAATTGGACAAACTTATATTTTAGATCACGATTGGTTTTATAGTGAGTTATAGGATACAAACTAGTATAATAGTGCCATCTAGTATTTTAATGGAAAATTTAGGTCTGATAATTAATGAACCACATTTGTGTAATAGCGCCACCTAGTATTGTTTATAGAAAGCATCCATCTAATAACACTATGCAACACAAAAAAAATCACACATACTTAGTGAAATACAGAAAACACTTTTTTATTTAGATATGACGTCACAAAAAATAGATAACGGGAATCTTAGTTTTTTTACTTTCTGCTTCACTTTTTTGCGGGTAGTCATAAAAATATATCTTTTCTGGGTGCAAAAGTCAACAAAACATTAAGATTACTCATTAATCTACAAAATGTCGCGTGTTTGTGTTAATTCTCCTAACTTATTTTGTTATGTTTGTGGTGAATTCACTCCCAAAAGTGAAAAAAGACCATTTCTCCGTTGTTTGAGAAGTGTTATGAAGATTATTTTAAGATTACAATTAAAAATCAAGATAAATCGTGGGTGCCTAAAGTGTCTTGTTTAAGATGCTATAAGTATTTGACGGGTTGGCACAAGGGTACTATAAAACAAATGCCTTTTGGTGTACCAATGCAGTGGCGTGAACCCAAAAATCACGTAGACGACTGTTACTTCTCTTTGACAACTTTGAAAGGTTTTTGGAAAAAATCAAAACAGTCGATTAAATATGCTAATGTGACATCAGTATCGATGCCGCTACCACATTCTCCAGACATTTCAGTACCGGATAGATTTTTTTACTTCGAGTATGGAAGAAGACGACGAAGCAGGCTCATCTAGTAGTGGAGAGATATTTCAAGATCAAATAACTACAGAACCACATTTGATTAGCCAATATGAACTAAATGACCTTGCCAGAGATTTAGATTTGACCAAAGAAAAATCTGAAATATTAGGCTAAAGATTAAAACAGTGGAATCTATTGCAAGCTAGAGTTAAAATTACAACTTATCGTAAACGTCACATTTCTTTAGCTACCTTTTATTCAAAAGCAGATGGATTAGTGTTCTGTAATAATGTTGATGGATTAATGTCAGCATTAGGTCACAGACACGTGTCACAAGAGTGGAGACTGTTTATTGACGGATCGAAACGAATTTTAAAGGCAGTTTTACTTCATAACGGCAACATACTTCCATCTTTGCCTGTAGCGTACGGCGCTCACTTAAAAGAACCCTACGATATTTTGAAACTAATTCTAGAAAAAGTTGATTATGTAAAATACAAATGGCAAATATGTGCAGATTTAAAGGTAGTGGCTTTAATTTTAGGATTGCAAACTGGCTATACAAAATATTGTTGTTTTCTCTGTGAATGGGATAGCAGAGCGTGTTCCGATCACTACACAAAACAAAACTGGCCTCTAAGAACTGGGTTCGTGCTCGGACAGAAAAATATAAAAAATGAACCATTAGTATCACCTGAGAAAATAATTTTACCCCCGCTACACATCAAACTTGGTTAGATAAAGAATTTTGTGAAAGCACTTCCCCGAGACGGACCTGGATTTTTATTTCTCAAAACCAAATTTCCTACGCTAAGTGAGGCGAAAATTAAAGAAGGAATTTTTATTGGACTTGACATAGAAAATTAATCAATGATCCCGATTTTTTATCTAGCCTCAGACCCATTGAAAGACAGGCATGGTTGGCTTTTGTCGATGTCACAAAAAATTTTCTCGGCAATCACAAATCACTCGATTTCCATGAAAAAATAAAAATAATGCTGGATGCTTATCACAAACTAGGATGCAATATGTCGCTTAAGATCCATTTCCTACACACCCATTAAAATTTTTTTCCAGAAAACATGGGTTCAGTGAGCGATGAACATGGAGAAAGATTTCATCAAGAAATTGCAGAGTATGAGAAGCGTTATAAGGGTAGAGGGACACTGTGTCTACTGGTTACAAGAGAAAAGCCAAACGTTCCAAAAAAAACATGTTTTCTAATGCAGAATAAAAATTTATATCACACTTTCATACGAATTTTACTAAAATCAATAAATGTCTTTCACTACTAAATCTGATGTGATGTAATAATTTTATTTATATATTTCGAATAGTTTTAAGGTAATTAGTCATAATTACATACTGGAAGTCCAGTGAAAATATTTTTTTTCAACTTTGCTGCATAGTGTAATTAAAGAAACACAAATCCGTGTAACAGAGCCACTTAGTATCGTTTATAGGAAACGTGTATCTGTTACGTAGTGAAACACAAAATATATAACAGCGCCACCTAGTACTATTTATTGAAAACATGTATCTGCTCACTAATGGAACATGCCTAACAATGTCACTTAGTACTGTTCTTAGATAATACGTGTCTCTTTTATTTTTCACTTCGTACTGCCAAAATAACATTTCGTCTCTTATTATTTCCAACAGATTGCGGAATGAAGTTATTAAAGTAATGTAAGTTGTATGATGATTAAGAATAAAAATTACTGAATTAATCTAATGAAATAATGGATAAGATTCTGATTGCTACCAACATTTTTCAAATACAAATACTGAAATACATAATAATCAAACTTAGTAAGAAATCAGCAACGTCGGTTATGTGCAGTAATTTTTCTAATTCATATTCTTATAATTTTTCACGGTTTTCTTTAATAGTTTCCTATGAAATAAAGTATTATAGACCGTACCGTTGATTATTAATGGTTGGCAATGGTTGATGTACGGTTGATTATTAATGGTTGAAATGTTGGTATTTTGATTAGCAATGGTTGATAGGAATGTAATGAAACGCGTGCAGTGTAATCATAACTATATTGAATATTCAATTGATTTATATAAAAATAGGGGATATGTAAATATAATACTGCCAGTATTTATGCATTTCGCAACTTTACTGCAATATCTAAAATAATAGGTATTATTAAAAAAAAAGAAATATATGTATATTCAAAAAAAGAAATATATATATATATATATATATATATATATATATATATATGTATATATATATATATATATGTATATATTTCACTGTAATAATGGTTCTTATATCTCAAAATGGTTTTTATTGTTACTATTTTCTACATTTAATAAGAACAATTTGTGTGAGTTGTAACAAGATGTATCATATAATAAATATAAAATATCATTACAAACTACATTAATATGTATATTTACTGAATGATATTTAGATATTGTATTGGCGGTATGTGAAAATACTATAACATAAATCGTCATATCAAGATAAAAAAAACAAAACAGTAAAGCACAAGTGAAACTCGCGCTTTTGAAGATACCATAAACATTTAGATACTTATACTTACTGAAAGATACATAGCTTTACTATTAAGCTAATTACAAACATTATTTTTCACTACGTAAATATATTGACTACTGCACTTTTCACAGTTGTAAAAACATGGTCAAACATTATTCTAAAAAATCTACTACTCTAGGATAATCGCTATAGTTTTCCTATAATTTTCTAGTCACATTTTATCCGTTTTTTCATGATTTTTGGTCCTGTAGATTTGGAAATTTTGGGTAATTCTCTATTTTCGCTAATTTTTAAATTTACTTTTAAAATTTCATTTCATACTTAGGAAACAAATATTATGATAAGCACTTTTTAATGATAAAAAATTGAGTATTTTATTTACCCCTTCTTTAATCTATAAGAATTAAAGAGGTGAATATTTTAAAAATAGCGCTAATAGGCTATATTATGTCAAATAAGTTACGCCAATTACTTTGAAGTTTCTACAAAAATCAACAGACAAATACGTGAGTGATATCCTTCTGACATTGTCTGCATGGGTAACACATTTATTATTTTATTCATTTCTATGAGCTAAAAACAAATGGATAGATATTATATGTTTCGGGCAACTAAAATCTTGTTATTATTCTTTTATTTATTTATTTAGATATTTTCCGTTATTTTTATATTATTCACTTACACGTTTACCAGAGTCGTTAATTTGAAGCGTAAAATACTTAACCACCCATAACATTTCAATGAATTACTTAAAATAATTTACTGTCAGATCAACATTACAACATTAATCTAGTACTCACTCAAATTATCGTTGATTACGGCTTTGTCTAGTGCCGTTAAAAGGAATGATCTTAGCTTTTTATCTCAATAAAAGAACCTGCAGCTCCCGGCAACTTTGCAATTATTAGGGCGCACATAGTATAGGTTTCCCGCAATTAAATCAATGACAGTAGAAGTATTTGACGACGAATGGTTTTTTTTATTTACAGTTTTAATTAATTTCAAAACTGTAAAATTACTCCAATTCATCTTAACAAACTATTAAATAAGAATGACTTAATATATCCTTTAGATACATCGAAACTACTATACAATTATAACGATAATATTTACGAAAGCCCATCCATCTGAACAAAGTAAGCGCAACGTTTATATACACGTATAATTAAAAAAACTGATAGCAATTGATGAGGAAATTGGTTGAGAAGAAAAGAACTAGCTAGCTCTCCCCCAAACATCATGCAGTATTATGTAATGGAAACAGATATTCAATATACCTTATATATTCGTAATAAATTATACTTTCGAAATGAAAAAAAGGTATTAAATAATATAAAATACTATTTTATTTTACAGTATTAATATAAAAAAATCTGTCAAACACCCGCACTACGAGGGTTCCATAAACATTGAAGCACTTACAAGCATTTAACATTCATGAATAAATTTTACTTCAGTAACCCCAAATTTTCCAGATTATAATTAATTTCATTATTTTATTAGATATAACATATAAATAAAAAAATTCTGTCCTTTATGGTAAATAAAGGACAGAATTTTTAATTCTTAAATGAATATCTTGAAAACGTTAACTAGTAAAATATGTAAATTGATGAGGTATATTACCATCCTAAATTTCAAGTCTTTACGACGCATAATTCATAAGAAAATTGGCTGTGAACGTAGGAAAACGTAAGTATATACTACGGTATTCGTCACAGGCATACTGTATTTTTTGTAGGCATAAGAACATGGTGCATTTGTGTTCTTGCTAGAGCAGTTTTTTGGTAGATAAGATTCGGAAATAAGGAGGGAAGGTATATTTTTGGTAGAGTAGTTTTTTGGTAGATAAGATTCGGAAATAAGGAGGGAAGGTATATTTTTGGTAGAGTAGTTTTTTGCTAGATAAGATCCGGAAATAAGGAGGGAAGGTATATTTTTGGCATAGTAGTTTTTTAGCAGATAAGATTCGGAAATAAGAGGGAAATGCACATTTTTGATTGAATTATTTTTTTGGTAGATAAGATTCGGAAATAAGGAGGGAAGGTATATTTTTGGTAGAGTAGTATTTTGGTAGATAAAATTCGGAAATAAGGGGGAAGGCATATTTTTTCTTATATTCTTCAGTATATCTCTAAATATATAATACTTACAATTGTGATAAAAGTATTTCTGAGACCATTATAAACAGCCTAATCAAACGATTTCCCATACCCCACATGGTAATCATTTGTCAATTATTTAAAATATTAGATATTGCCATGTATGTGGGTTGACATGTTTCATTATTATGCTAAATTTAAGGTTTGCAGTCAAAGTGTTTTTGAAAACAAGAGAAAAAACTAAAACCAGACTACAGAAAAAACAAATCACACCACTAAAAGTGTAACCTATATTTGTAGTACGTAATTGGTACAACTGTGTCACTAGCGTATGTTATTCAAAACTTAAAAACTGAAAGTCTATATTAGATGAATACTCTAAGGTGAGCTGTGTTTATATACCGTGTAAGCAACCCCTATGCGAAAGCGTAGGTAACTGCAAAATATACACTTACGGCGAGCACTCATACACAGATTACCATTCTGAACATATTTATATTATTTTATTACAAAATACTACCATTAAATATAATATGATGTATGCTGCCGTATTTAAAATCGCTAAGTACCCTTTATTACAAAATCACTGTTGCAAATGAAACCCATATATACTGCACACAACCATACGTAACTGTCAAAACTCATACATACATAATACCCAATTTAGGGGTTCACTTCCCCACTCATTTGATCTTGTTCAAAAAACGCCATCGATATGAGCGTCGCGAGTGACGAGGCGAGTCACGTGGCGAATGGCGAGCGCTCCGCAATGCGAAGCGGCGCGAGCATTAAAAACTTAGGTTATGATCATAACAGACTTTAATTATTTATTAAAAATCTAACAAGTCAATATTTTTCTGAAATAAATGGTGTTTTGTAATCTCTTGGTGGAGCATAACTGAAGGTTTTTTTTTCACTTGGGGGTCGCTCAAACAGCGTTTAAGCAATACTTATTGCACACGTAAAAGCATTCATGCTATAAACTATGTACCAAAATTAATTTTATATAGCTTAAAAGAAAGTTAAGAGAAAATAATAGTTAATTGATATCAATGGAAATAGTTTATATACGAAAATAACAAAAAGAAAATTTTATCGGAATGAAATATAGAAATGAGTGCGATTAAACATATGACAGAACAGCGTTTCCAAGTTTTTTCCATCGTAACGGGAGGTAAAGAAAAATGTATGTAGAAGATTTTGAGATTAAAATAGTCTAAGGATTCGATGTACTATTTCCATTTTTCAGTTCCTTAAGAGAAATATTAATATCCAAACTAATGTGCAATGTGTCCCCTTGTCTACCCTTTATTTTCCAATAGGTATTTTGAAAAATGTTAATACTAGCAAGTTCTAAAGAAATGGTTATAATTTCTAATTGAAATAATTTAGCATCTTCGATTTTTAGAGATGTGGACAACTACATTACTATAAATATTATATTATATTCCTGGTCGATTTTATTATTCTGAGCTAAAGTTTAAATTTTGCTTTAGAAGTAATTATAAACGAACTTGATAAATTACATAAAACTAGTGTAAAAATATTTAGATAAGTACAATTATATTTCCACCAACGCTTATAAATTTGGCTTAAGAAGCAAACATGTGATAAATTCTTAAAGTACAAATTAAACTGTTATTCTTTATTCAACGAGTGGTTTATAGAATTTGCTTTGTTAGGCATTCCCGCTTTTTAAGTATCTCATACAAGAATGCTTTTCAATAATTCCCATGGAAATTATATTTTCACGGTAGTATAAAAATATTCAGAAATTTTCGGTCTAAGGTTTTAATTATAAATTTCAGAAAAATATGGCAATTATTTTCTGGTATCAACCAAGTTAAAATTAAGTTTTGGTCGGAATGTGTACAAAAGTTTGGAAACTTAAGGCAGTACGTAGTGAGGATCATCACCAAAATTCCTCAATAGTCAAAGTATTTTAAAAAACAAGGCTGTTTTTCCCGTTTTTCTAGAATTTCTGAAAAATGGTTGCACATAGATCTAAACCAGTTACTCATACAATTTTCTTCAAAAAGATTCCGCCCCCTTTAGTTGAACATTTTCTGTCATAATTGGGTATGAATTAATGTAAATTACGAAAACCTCAGCCGGATAGGTTGACTGCTAACTATAATATATGGACTTAATTTTTTTCTTCAAATTGCCTATGTATTATGATATCCCTTTTTAAGCTTACAAACTAGATTTGATTTTAAGATTGTTTCACGATAGTCGGCTTAAATAGCCATAACCCTCAATTGTAATATTCAACTTTGCATAAAGATATTGACAACGTTCATACTTGGACACAGTTTCGTTTTCTGAAAGTTTAAAAAAAATAATTCATATTTTTTTAGATTGCTTTGGAGTTCACTTTGGTTTACTTTGAACTTTTCGTTTAAACATCACTAGGTACCTTTAAATAAGTGTGTCGAAGTTTAAAACTTTCATATTTCTTCCTCAGAAGAAGAAATTTTAACTTTTATCGGACTATAATATGACGACACGGTTACATGCTTCTGAAAATCTAACATAAACAAAGTGTTATCTCAATGAGACGTGATTGCATACTAAATTATAATTGATAATTATTATATAAAACTTTAAGTAATTTTATAATAAAATACATATCGTACCTGAACTCGGTGCCTATTATTGAGAATACTGCATTGAGAGCTCATCAACATGTAGCATTCCGTTTGATGCTTTAAGTCACTGGAGACTTCGCCATCAATAGTTTTAACCATCGGTCCTGAAAAATCAAGTTCTCTCGGTAAAATCAAGTTCTTAGGAATATTTCTGTCTTGAATGTATTTGGCAATATTTTTTTTTAATTGGCAATATATCATTAGTTCGATTCAGACTCATAGGGAGAACTTTCCTGTAACTATTTTTAAATTTATAATGACAAGAAAATATATAATATAAATAATGCATTGTGAAAAAAGATGCTGTAAAATCTTTAATAAATACCTGATGTTATTCATGTACAAAATTGTGAAGTTCGTTAATAAAGACGTAATCAAAAAGTATACAAAGAGCCATAAATATTTATCCAACTTCTTTTTCTCAGTGGAGTATAAAGCAAGCGCAACGTTCAGTAATTTATTTATAATTTCGTAATTACGGTACTGTCGTATACTTATAGTTTTGTAATTCTCCGAACTTGCAGTTAACATAGAAAATGCAATTTGCAATGTGAAACGCAGTAATGATTAATAGATCATATCCACAGACACGAAAGTCTCACCAAAATTAACGTAAAGGAAAATAACTCGTGGAAAACAAACAATATAATCATGTAGACATAAAAAAATTCCGACAAGAAAGCCTTTTTTATCATTGTTGATGATCATTTTTTCATTTATTTTCTCAAAACGGTCAATATATAATTACTATAATATTTCGTTATAAGTCATCGGTACGTCGTACACGTCCATCTTCATAGCCACACATTAATTAAACTGTTGTGTCCTTGCAATATTTAATAAAAAAACAAGTGGTACATGCTATAAATAGCAATGGGATTTATCTTTATTAAGTAGTTTTAAGTTTTGTAAATTGATTAAGACCAAGTTGAATAAAGTTTCATTAACCGACTAAAAAAAGTTTTGTAATTGTTTAATATTGTTTTGAAAATCAATACCCAATATTTTCCCAACTTTCTTTCTATTTAATGAACCTTTCTAGTTTTATCGTTATTTTTACCTCTCGTTTCCATGCTATTTTGACGGCGTACTTATGTTTTTTTGATGTTTCTCGTAAATCATGCACTTTTTTTATAATGGCAAAGCTCATTCTTTGCACATAGTTTGGTCTTATGAGAAAGCAGATTCGATCTAAAGAAAAAAGTGATATAAAACCACACTGAAAATGTAGAGCAAATTTAATTAATTATGTTATTCAGAATAAGACCTTACTTAATATATCGCAATTAAATGAAACTACGTGATGTAGTATTATTTCTACTTTCTTTAAGTTCTTTACCACAACCTAGGTTTCGTTGTATTACAACATCATCAGGTGGGATATTAGCAAAGATCTTTGCTAATAGCCCACCTGAAGCCCACATTAGCAAAGATCTTTGCTAATAGACCATCTGAAGATGTTGTAATACAACTAAACCTAGGTCGTAAAGAACTTATAGAAACTAGAAATAATATACTATATCACGAAGTTTCATTTAATTGTGAATAATGAATTTCTACAAAATGAACGACAAATATATTCAATTAATATATCGCGTTTAGAAAATTACATAAAATTTAAATTAAATATATAACGGAGTCAAAAATTATTTTATCTGTCGTTCAATCGTCGTAAATTTTGTGTCACTAACATATAGTGACACAAAATTTGTACAATCTCCTAAGTTGACATTAACAGCGATAATGAAACAATATATCACCACATAAACCACGTATTTTCCAAGGTCCCCATTTTCATGGAATATTGTACATTACATGAGTCTAGTCTCTCCTTCAAATTTGATTATATGTTATATTTTTCTCAAAAGAAAGAAGAGCATGATGTATAATCGTAAAAGTCGACTATTTTAGTAAGTGCAGCTAATTATAATGGATAAATTTTGATAGCCTAGAAAAAATGTACGATTCGTATGGAACCTAACCTATGAATAACTGCGTAATGAGGAAATATGTGACAATGAAGTAATTAGAAAAATGGCCAGTTGACCTTAAAAATCAATGACTTTACAATTATTTTCATAATGCTTTAGAAGTTTGTCTTGATTGCAAAAAATAATATGATGATTAAATGAAACTTGAATAATAAGAACATAATTTTCTTCTAGATGAAAATGAGAATAAAAAACTTAAAAGCAACTACTTCGAAAGTTCCCATAATAATAATCTAATACTTGATAGTCATTAAATTTTTCTGAATCTGCATATGGGGTATCTATATTTGTAGATTCATTTTGATAAAAATGAAGCTATTAAACGACACAGTACAATATGATCTCTATCAACACCCAACAATGCCTAATCATTTTGCATAAAATACAATAGATCAAGATCGTTTAAGTAATTTCTACCAATATCTAACATTGTCCAAATATTCTAATATATTCAACATCAGTGCTTAACACTGTCTAACAATAATAAGCTAACCATGCCTAACAATTCATTTGTGTCTGTTATAATAACGATCTAAACTTCTCCTTGTTTCTTACATTGCGTTTTATATAATAATGAAGAAATTGAACAAAAACTTCTTAGATTAATTAGATTTAATTAATTAGAGTTAATATATTAATTAATTAGAGTTAATAAAATGCATAAAAAGTTAATGGTTAGTTTTGATTCATAATTTATTTTCGTGATTGAACTGCAGATTATCCATTTCTGAACCGACTTTCAGAATCAAGCAATAGATATTTACTCTGAAAAAATGTTGGATCGGACCCAAAATTAAATTTTCTCTCTAATAATATTTTACCTCTGACTCTTATAGGAGAATACATGTTAAAATTATTTAGTTATCTGTGTACTTGGGTTATTTATTTGAAGTTTAAAAATTTCACGACGAAAAGACCGCCGAGTCTAGTTTTTAGCTTCACTTATTGAGATGTTTTTATTTCGTAGTCATGTTAACCATTAATTATACCAAAAAGAAAAATTAATCACATTAGTTATTGTATTTACATTTTAAAACTGTTGATTAATAATATATGTCACTAAGAAAATTTTTCGCTTCAATCAAGAGTTATATAAAGTTTTAGAAGATAATCGTACTAATTTTATAAAGAGGAAAATTTCGTTTCATTTTTATGTGTTGTTATATAAATGGCGCGCCTTAATCGATGAAACTTTCACCATAGCATAGTTCATAGTTTTAAGACGTACATCGTTTATATGCTTTTAGAATATATTAATAGCAGTAACCATTCAGTTTTAAATAAATATCGTACTGCATCGATGAAGCTGTGATATCTCGTCATAAATATTTTATTTGTTATTAAAATCAATAGCAAACAACGTGTAGTGTTCTCATAGGAGTGCAAAATGAAAACAACTCGTATGCTATCCGGAGCATTTCTGAATTCCTGAGGTTTTCTTTTTACATTACGCTCAATATTTTTTTTTCATTTGTATTTATATCATTGTAAAAATTCTTCTGGTTAATCATTTTAGCCGAAGAAAGAAGAAATAGTAGCCGTTTTACATTTTCTATGGAAGAATATGTATTACAAGAAGAACGTGAATCCGTACTTTTGCGAAACATAGCCTTCAAATAACTAGTTTTAATTATCCTGTGAAAGCTTTATTTTTTAATATATCGGAGTCCATCAGATCACTTATCCATGTTACTTTCAGTGCATTATTAACATGTTATAAACTTATTGCTGCGACTTTAAATCAAATTGTGGCTCCCTTTGAGTGCATTGGTTTGCCATCAGCAATCTGATGGTAAACCATAGCACACATACAAGGATTTTTAATTAGCTTAATACAAATAATATGGTTGCATTATTTTACAATATATTTTATTAAATTTAGAAGGAAGTTTATTATTTTATAATAGCATTCCTTCTAAATTTGTCTGTTATTATTTTTATGTTATGTATTAAGTTGCATATTTGAAAACATGCGTGCATCAAAAACTTCTAGAGCAAAATTTAAGGAGAATATATGGCTTTGGATAAGTTAATGATATTTGTTTCATATTTAAAGAGCCTGCAGTTTGAAATTTCACTAATTTTCTTATTGTCATACTAGTAGGACGTGGCTCAAGTTTCTTCTTTCTTGCAGAGAGCCATTTTTAACCATGTACAAAATAAAAAGCGAGAGGTGCATGGAGGATAATAGCAAAAATTGTAAAATGGAGAAATTGAATGAATATTTTTTCGATTCTCTCCAGTATTTAAATTAACTCATATGGAGAACAAATAATTGAATTCGTTTCCAATTTACTACGTACAAGTTTGTTATCCAAAGCCTCAATGCAATTGATATCACGGAATTTCGGGAATGCCGAATGTCTAAATGTAATCCTATTATTATAATATGATTATAAAATAACAGCTGACTGTCCATAATTATTGAGGGTTCTGATCATTTTAAACCCGCGTGAAACAAGAGCTCTCTAGTGTACTCGCTTCGGTCATGTAGACTTACCTGGTCGGAGCCCTGAAACGAGAATCGTTCATCATTGAGCATACTTATATTAAAATGAAGCTTATTTATCAGATTCCATTGTAAAACTATTACATCTTTCTGCATTTCAATATCATTTCATAATTACCACAATTTCTTATTCCTAGATATATCGTCAAATAACAGTCAAAAATCAGATATTTTGCATTTTGACTTCTAAAATTAATTAATTCTCACGCAACAATTAACTAAAAAGAAAATCGATCCTATTTCAAAAGTCATATAGCAAACAATACGTAAAATTACACCCGAGCACGAAAATTGAACCACAATAGTCCCATAATTTTCTAACACCAGTATCGTTTTCACTGCAGGAGCATGCCACGTTTCAGACACCGACACCGGATATCCGGCGCAGCCCCCATAATATTATTCAAACGACGTGCATTTTAAGACGAATTGTAATTCCGTACATCGCCTGCATCGTTCCTCTTGCACAAATCCTTTAAAGCCCGCTCGCAGTAGTTTAGTAGCAGGAATACAGGAATTTTATTAGGAACATCGCTTCCGTGCATAAAAATAAAAAAAAACAGCCCGTACACGTCGGTAAAAGTTGTAAAGACATTTGTTACAAATACCTAGGATTAAATCTGAATTTACGATGTGCTTACGGTATAAGGTAGAGTGAATTTGGCAAGCAATATGAAAATTTATAATGTAAGTTTCAGGTTTTAAATGGGAGGAAATGCAACAAATTAAAAAAAACTAATTAGTACAATAAGTTGATTGAGTGAATAAAATAAGTTAAGAAACAATAAGGATTTACATTTGTTGAAAAGGATTTTTTCATAAAATATTGAGCGAACGAGATTGGACGCAACGACCACTTATTTTCTAATGTTATAAATAGTTTACAAGTAGGTATTGTTTAAACATTTTTCAATTTCCATGAACAGTTACAACTAATATTTATAAACAAATAATAAACTCATTGCAATACACAATGTGCTAAGGCTTGCGCAACCTTCAACGGGCAAGTTCTACTCCCTCTTGGTGGGGTTCATTTATTTCGAAGTGTCATCAGATTAAATCAATAGAGTGACTTTTAGTAAGTATTGATAATGTGTTGCGCGTCATTGCAAACACTCAATTATGAAAAAAAAACTATGAGAGAATCAATTCTTAAATATTACTGGATGTCCAAAAAATTTTTGGGCGTCCAGTAATATTTAATAATTGATCTCTCACGCTATTTCAGGGTCACTTACTGGATCACTATTAAATAAAGGAGAGGGGGGAGGGGGTTAGATTGAACATAAATATGATGCTCGTTTCGGTTGGCATCCTAACTTTGTTTCGTAAAAAAAGGGGAAAAATAAGTTGGAAAACTGGAAGATAATAACAAACACCCACAATTTAATTTGGTAGGGTTCAATTCATTTTAATAGACACTTTAGGATTGAAAGAAACATTAACAATATCGGTTCTGCCTCATAGAAGCATGGGTGAATAATAAATCTATATTTGAAGAGATAAAGCATGTCCTGTAAATGGCCATCTTTTCGATGGGTAAAAAAATCGAATTGCTCCGACCGCAAGAAAGTTGTTGACTTCTGTATGTATAACATTACACATTATATTAAATATGTCGAATTAGAAAGATACAATGTTGAAAAATATTTTTTTTTTCAATACTTACCTATATATCATATATGATTACAATTTGTGGTAAATCAATTTCAAACTTGTTGGAAAGAATAATTTTTGTAAAATTGTATAACGCTAATTGAATAGTGAAAATAGGAAAAGGCAAGTTTCTGATTTTGCTAGCAAACTAGATAAAATTCATAACTTTTAGATTATTCCTCAGGTATGCACAATAATTTATTTTAAATAAATTTCAAAACACAAAAATTATTGCTGTTGGTCCCAGCAGAATTTTCAAGAATAATGCACAAACGTGAACTGCCTTAAAATTGAAAACTGTTTACTTACGTATTATGAACTTTTAACAAATATTGAAGATGTAATAAAGATGAGATAACTTTACAATTTTATGTTATGTGTTCGTAATTTGAAATAAAATAATTATGAGTGGTTCGTGTGAATTTCACTAATAATTCAAAAATGTTTCTTGAGCATATAAATGTGATCATACACTCTTTTAGTTATTATATTAATATTTAACATTTTTTTTAATTGCAGATTCCAAGATATCGAACATTCTCCGCAAATTTATTTTTATATTACAATACCGGAATTTATCGTTCAGCGCGTATGACTACGTACGTCCAATTGGATTACTCAATATTTATAGTATCTTGATCGCTCTAGTTAGTTACGCAGTTACCTTGACTCAGTTTAATGAAGGTTGTAATTAGTTCGTTTTTATTTTTAACGGTATGTAATTACAATAGTTATACATACTTCGTAGATTTAAAAACAAATATTTTTTCCTAATTTCTTAGTCAGTGTTTAATTTTACCATTTGTTGCAAAAATTAAAGCACCGGAAGTAACAAAGCAACAAATACGCTAACAAGAATAAGACAAAGTTCTTTACTTCGACTTCGTGCATTTTTTTATCTACAACGTGGGGTATTTATACTAATATATTTTTTGTCAGTAGTATGTTTTTATTTACCTTAAATAAATTATATTAAAAATCTTTCCTAATTTTCGGAATTGTGCTACTTTTCAAACCGTGTCTTTATCGTACTTTCATGTTTTGCCTCTTTGTCATACACAGTGGTCTATTTCGATATGAAAATGTAGGCTGAAATGATATTTCTTAATATGATATTCGTCTTTCTTGAAAGAACTTTTGTTATAAATTCGGGGGTTGTTTAATTGGTGCAGCAGAATTTTTTTTGGATTCCTTTCAAAAATAGAAGATGAAAATTATCAATATGTCGTTTGATTCGGACCTTTATTACTGAGAAATAATTTATTTTTCAATAATATAATATTTCATATTTTCAACATTTTCTGAATCATGATTACATTTAAACGTTTCGTTATTATCAAGGAAACTTTAGAAAAACAGAAAATTATCATAATTATTAATTTAATAAGTTTTTTTTTTAATAAAACTAATTAATTAGGCACTAATTATTCATATTAGAGTATTTAAATTGGTGTATAAATGGATATTACCATTTTAAAGTGCTAAAATCGTTTTTTTTATTTTTGTGCATATATTTGTCTGTGCACGCATCGCTTGAAAATTAATTAATACGTTTTAATGAAGATGCTCACCATAAAATACCTCATTAAAGTTCTGTAAATGTGTCTTACATAAAAATATTAATAAAAAATCTGATAATTAGTTAAAAATTAAATGGATTTTGTATTCCTTATCAGTATTAAAGACCGGCGTTAAAAGGCAATATTTTTGTTTTTGTCCATTCACGTCTTTGTGATCAACAAGCGTTATAATGCGATTCTGTCAGCAACTTAATATGCCACTTAGAACTTTGGTTTTGATAACATTTTGGTCGATACGAAAAAGTTATGAAACGTTACTAAAATGACGCTAATAAAATAATTGCTATCATTCTCTATACTAAATGCTGCCATAAAACACCTAAAATCAGTAATGTTCTTGCTGCTTTGCTGGTTTCAGAAGACACCGATTTTGAGTTTATCAAATAAACACTAAGAATACAAGCCAACTTACTACATCTCTTTAATGTTTTTTTAGGTTTTAAGGGAGCCCATTTTCGACATTCTTATTGACAAGTATCGAAAACTCTAAGAAAATCTAGAACACCTATGAAGCTTATTAGTTATATCCAAGGGTAAACATAGATTACAATGACCAAGTCCTATAAAAAGACAAGTCCAGTAAAATAAGCTCAGTTTGATTTCATCTATAGTACGGTTTTGCGCTCTCTACTACCTTTCAATATTAGGTTATTCATTTATGAACAGAGTTACTATCATTACAAAAGAAATTGCGTGAGGGTAGATTATACAATTACCAGTATTATCAACCTATTATCTAATTCCTTACAGAATGTTATTGTATCAGGTAAAGAAATAATAATATAATAAATAAGATTAAAGAACATTTTGGCGAGACTTTAAAAAAAACAAAATGCTGACTAACAGCAATAGAACGTTCTTTACGCAAGCATCTGCCACCTCATAATTTGAAACTATCTATGAGGGAATAAAGCACCAACTAAACAAAAAAGATTATAAATTCAATTAAAACTAGAAAAATAACTGGTCTTGATACCATTCCATCTGATCTGTTGCGTAATGGAAAGCAAGTCGAAAAACGATAGCGACGTTCCACGTCGATTTATTAAAAGTGCTGGGAATAAAGGAAAGTTATATAAGTTATAGTCAAACTGCCAAAAATCTGATAAAATTTAAAAAAATTAAGGAGAATTGAGCAATTTGAAAAAAATACGAGAGGTTATTAAAGCTCTATTATAATGATCGCCACTATTTGTACAAAGGGTCGAATGCTGTCATACAACCTAAAAGGAACGATTTGAATAGTAAATTATTTTATACAATAGTAAAGTTTTTCAATAATATAATATTTCAGTAATACTCTCAGCAGTACTATGCCAGTTTTAATAATTGACAGTTATTTTGCTTAATACTAGTATTTCCCGAAAAACTGAGAGTCTTGGTGATGCAATTAAAACGTTTTGTTTCACATATTTTGCCAATTTTTTTCTACAACTTGAATGGCGGTGTTATATTTGATATCATCATCTTCATTCATTGTACCAAAAGATGTTTGAAGACATTTTCAACGGTCCTAAACCAATCAAAACATTTGGATTTCGTGGAAAATAAATAGATTTAAAATTATTAATTGCATCATTATAACGATTGGAAATTTTAAGATTGTATGCAATAATGATAGTCTTTGTTATCAAATATATTATTTTGTTAGGAAAGAAATCTTACTGTTTCGTTAATAGAATTAATATTTTCTAAATATGGTTGAATGAAAAAAAAAGATTGAAATAACTACGCTAAGATAATCGTTGATGAGTTTTATTGAGCCAACAAGGTCAAAATATATGTCGAGACTGCTTTTTGTCGGTTGAACAAAAGCAGCATGTACCTGAGCAATGGTACTGTAACATGAATAAAATAAAATCAAAAACGTATAATGTTTAGAAAAATTTGTAAGAATTTTGTAAGTAGAACGAAACAGTAAAATAAGTAGATAATGAGAATTACGCAAAATGTAAAATAAAATAAATATTTTAACACCATATAAAAATATAAATGAAAAAGTTAAAAAAAGAAAATACTTTAGGATGTGTGTTGTTTGTTTTTTCCTGACTAATTTTACTTCATCGTAATGATAATAACTAATGTGGCCACTATTTATTACTAACAGATAGCTAAAAAAAAATATTCGTTTATTTCTACAAATTTGTAAGGACGTTTCCAGATAAAAGATAGGAATAGGATTTTTAGAAAGACGTAATCTTTGATTTAGTATTCTTTGGGATAAATGAGAATCGTAGTAGGTGTTTAGGATTTCTTTTGATTGTCAGACATTCTCTTCGGAGTATTTAAGACGATGTTGTAGCATTTTGATGGATTCCATATAAGCATTACCAGGAGCAGGATAGTAAAGGAAGCTTGGGATGAACGGTTTATGATCGAATAATAACTAATAGGGAGAATAGTGAGTTTTTTAATCAAAATGAGTATTATACAGCAGTATTGCTGTATAAACATATCTTGACCAATTATATTGATTTTCATTAATCAAAGATTTAAGATATTTCTTTAGAGTGGACTGGCTACATCTTATTGCACTTTGACTTTTAAAATGGGGTTTATTTATCTATTTGTTTTTAAGCTTCAACGTATAATAATATGTAAATTTCGCAGACTCATTGCTACAAGAGCAATCCCTTTCAGTTAACTACATTAATTAAATTTGAACACTTTGTAATGAAGACTGTAAAAAATACTTTTGTGGAAGACTATAAAAAACACACAATTGACAAATCCCTATCACAAAAATTGTAAGGCATTTATCAATTGCGGCGACGTAATAAATAGCTTACGCGACTGATTATATTTGAGTGATATGATATTATCGAAAAAAAAATTATCATGAAATGATTTAGAGATATAATTTAAATCTGTACATTGGAACCAAAGTAATGTGATATGTATAACATAACTAATTTATTACAAAACAAGTATATGAAATGACAATTAATATACCTTACAGTATTAGAATGTTTTTCCACAAACTTGAAATAGCATAACATTGACGTTATCAACGCTGTTCAATTTCGAAGTTAGTTCTCGAGAAGTAACGCTATGATAACCATAACTGGTCAGTGTTACTTACTGAACAGATCTGCAGAAGATCGTTATGGTGTTTCTTCAATAAACCTTGTGTAAGATGACAAGGAATAGTTTTATTTTAGATTCGTTCATTACGGTGAGCGATGTCCCTTGTTTCCTTTTGCACTTGGTAATAAATATAAAATTTATTTTTCAGTAAGTACTTTTCATTAGACAATTATTACAAATAGAAATATACTTCTGAGGCCTATCCCAGATTTTATTTCAAAATGTCTTAAGTTGCCAAAATATTATAAAAGTATTTGAGGAGAACTTAAAAAAAAAGATACACGACTTAATGCATTTTATTACCACTTCTTTATATTTGTACGAAATATTATTTGAAATATTAAATGTGATAATTAATACAAAACACTTGGATTATTAAGATTGAACTGGATGACGACCGACGTGAACTGAGATACTGGATTTCGGAATTTCTGATGTTAGTGGAGCTTGTGTCTAGTCTTGACAAAGAATAAAAATGCTGATACGAGATTTGCAAGAATACGTTATCATATTAACATGAGTTACTTAAGAGCGTACTGTATAACCATGTGTCCTTATAAGTCAGGTGTTTAACAGTTCGTTTTAAATTTTCTATTAATTGAAAGAAAACACGAGACCTAGAGTTTGGTTTCGTGTTACTCGAGGCTTGTTAGATAAAAGCCGATTTTATTTATCATTTCATTTAAAACATGATCCATGCATCGAGTAAATGACAGAAACATGTAAATAGAAGACATTTGTCTAATATTATTATAAAAATGCATCAACATTCCTAAAGAAAATAAAAATTTGAATTCTAATTAATATTTTTAAAACGGTGTAGCTTCCTTCAAGTTTGTAAATTAATTCATCGAGTATTTGCTGAGAATAAATTAGCAAAAATGATTTGCACAAATTTTCAACTTATTATAGTTCCAAAAATATTAATTAAATGTTAGAAAGTTCTTAGCAGAGAATTGTAGAAAATTTTACTAATTTCATTTAATACATTTTTCTCACTCACACCCCATAAAAAGGTTTATTCTTCTTTTTTGTCATTATCCACGCCGTTTACGTGACGAACTTACTCACTCGCACCAAGTGTTAGTCAACTGGTAAGTTGCCTACAAAGTGCGATCTTTTTTTTTTTGCTTTTACACTTTCACGCAATAACCCTATTCCAATGTGTTTTGAGGCAAAAAATTGCATTATTATGTTTATTATTATATATTCGATTCCCATATTACAAATTACATGTTTATTTAAAATCGTTTTTTTACAAAATCTCTGGAATAACTGTGTCTCAAAATGCACCAAAGGACAATGATCTTCATAATTTTTAAATTGTAAATTGAGTCATATAGAGATCTTAGGTAAATAATATACGACTGTTAGTTTCCTTGTGCGCGTACACTTTTAATTACAACACTCAAACAAAAATACCTCTGCCATTTTATTTCTTGCTGGGATCAACTATTTTATTGTGATGAGAATTTCCTCCAGACAGCTCCAAGTGTTAGTCAACTGGTAAGTTCAACATAATTTGCAATTTTTTTTAGTTAGTACTCTTTTACGCACAAATCCTCTAGAAAGATGTTTTAGTTAAACAGTTACATTATTATAACTTTGATGCGTGTATCAAAAAAAACATTATTTGTATAAAATAGTTGTTCGGAAAATTTCTGGAAGAATTGTGTCCCAATATACGCGAAAGGACAACACTGTAAATTGCATCGTATAGAGATTTTAGGTAGATAATATATAATAACACACGACTATTACATATTTCTTCTAGGCATACACTTTTTACCACACCCCTTTTCCCAAAAAATACTACTGCCATTTTATTTTTGGCCGGACTCAACTATTTCACTGTCGTAAGGGCTTCCTCCAGAAATATGAGGCGACAGTTGACATAAAATAAATTTATTGTTTAAAAATACGGTACACTTGTCGTCTGTTGTAATTATTAGACTTAACTAACCAAGAGTTAGGGCAAGCAGGCCTTTTCATTAGTTTCCATACAAAGATGGATTATCTCCTTTCTATACGTTTAACACATTTAAATATTTTAAATTTAATAGCTTGCTTGTAGCTGATAATCGCTGTTCTTTGGGGCGGCGTTATCTCTAATAGTTTCGTCTTGAATTTTGTTAATCATAAGCTGATGATTGTTGTCCCTTGTGGCGGGCGGCATTGTCGACACTTAACAATTAATGGGTTCTTCGTAGGCGATAACCGTCGTCTATGTGGTGGTGCGCCGTTATCGACATAGTTTATAACAAATAAAAATGAATTTATTATTCGTAACTGATAACCGTTTTCCTTACAGGCGTGGCAGCATTATCGCTAATATAGATTTATTATGTGTTGAAGTACGGTTATGCTGACTCGCATAAATCCGATTGTGATGTATTTTTGGTTAAAAGTTGCATCTTCTATTATGTATTCGATGCATGTGGTAAACAAATTTTGGTTCATATTAAATAGTTTTTTCGGAAAATCTCTGGAACAACTGTGTCTCAATACGGGCCAAAGGACGACATTCGTCATAGTTTTTAACATTTCAAATTGCAACGTGTAGAGATCTTGGGTAGATAATTTCAAGCGCTGGAGCAAAAAAGTTCTGTAGCTTGGCAATATACCGCTCTGTATTCACTTTAACAGCGTTTTCTCTTTGATCTTCAAAAAAATATGGACCAATAATGCCTCTTGCTGATAAAGCTGCCCATACAGTAACGTTGGGTGAATGCAGGGCTTTTTGACGTTACAATTTCGGATTAGTGTCACTCCAATATCTGCAATTTTGTCTGTTTACATGTACATTTAGATGAAAGTGTGCTTCGTCTGAAAAAAAAATGTTGTTATAGCTGGCGAACCCCTCTAGAATTTCGTTAGCAAGTCGCTAGACCGCTTTCGAGTAGAGAGTCCAGGTTGTTCACGAACAGACGCTCTAACACGCTCTATGTTTTTGGGATCCCGTCATGTTCTAGGTCGGCCGGATCGTGGTTTATCTATTGTTGAACCAGTTTTTTCAAAGTTATGGACCCATCATGGATTTTTTTTTCACCATGGATTTTTTAATCGATTGAATAGATGGAGATGGATGGATGGACATTTTTATGCCGTATATTGTAATGAGCGCAAAATTTTCGTTGCGTTAGAGTCGAAGAATTGTTGTTTCGATAGTAGGGGAGACAGGTTAACCGGTATGATAGGCAAAATAAAACGGATGTATTTATTTAAAGTTTTTAATCATAATGTTTGGTTCATTAGTCTTAATAATTCCACTTACTACAAAGACACCAAATAGTTTTAACATATAAAATTTTGCGAGTTCGAACTTAAGTCTAGTGTGACAACTAACCCCACACCAGGGGTAAGTTGTCACAGCAAGTGGTCCATGTTGTCATACTGTATTGCTACTGTCACTCTCGTCCTATGAAGCACAGTTTGGGCAGCAATAGAACAAAACTTTCTGGCCCCCACATTTCGTATGAGCCCAGAGTTTACATTTAGTACATTATACCCACTCTTCATTTGGTTTGCTGGCAGACCAACGTTCGAAACAAATCAAACAAAGTACGTCGTCAGATTCATCCTCTTCGCTACTGCTGATCGGTTGCTTTTTCTTTTTCCCATGAACTTTTTTCTTTTTAGGTATCTTCGGCTTTATTTTTCTCATTTTCTGTTCTGCTAATTCATTTTTTATTGGAGTGTCAGTCAAGATGGCACTCTTTCTTTTTCTTTTATTAAACACAGTTTTTTTTGGGAAGCTGTTGGAAATGGCCTTATATCTTGAGGTGATAACAAAGGTACGACCGTTACACTTGATGTATGAGGTTTCATATTGAAATCAGGAGGATTTCCCCCAATAGCTATTGTCCCAGGGGTTGACAAAGATACTAGAGGACGAGTCTGCGTGCTATTTTCAGGAATTGGAGATGGTGTTTTTTGTACTGGTTCTGGTTGTGCCAATTCTTGGGTAGTGTTGTTGTCATTTGCTTCTGACATGGTTAATTCTGGTCAATCTGTTACATAAGATTGAGCAAAATCCATTGCATTGCATTGTGAATCCAGACATAATGTTTTGCGGTGCTATGGCTTGTGGTAAACTGATTTTACTATTGCAGGAATGTCATAGATCGTCATTGTCTTGCCAGGATGACTTTTAATCCAATCATCAAAGGCCGTGTTTGCATATCCCTTTAGTGGCCCATAAATACTGCGGTGTAATGGCTGTAGCTTATGAGAGCAGTGGGGCGGAAATAACAGGACTATAACTCCGTTTTCTTTGCAATAATCCAAAGTCTTAATGGATAGGTGAGAATTGTGATTGTCTAATAGCAATAGTAGTGGACGCTCAACGCTGCAATGAGTTTGCTTGATAAAATGCAAAATAAACGAATAAAAACAGTCCTCATTCATTCATCCTGATGGGTTTGCGCTACCGACCGATCCCGTTGGTTCGTTGTTAACAAAATGTTCTTTATAATTCTTCCGGGGGAAAACGAAGAAAGGTGGTACACTATTCCCAGTAGGTGACACGGCAATTGCCATTGTGACCAATATGCCTCGCTCGGCTGACGTTAGGGCACTAATCTGGTTCATACCTCTTCTAACAATAATTCTTTGCGGTTTCTGAACGGTGGTAATACCTGTTTCATCTACGTTCCAGATATCACTTCCTTCAAACTTGTGTTTCCCCAAAACATGAGACAGATTATCATAGAACAGATTGACGTTATGAGACTTAAAACTAGTTGCATGAACGAGACTTGTAGCCTGTGGCTTTCGGAGGCTAAGTTGTCGATGGCGACGTAGATATCCTTTAAGCCATTCTTCACCCGCCGTAGAATGTCTAGTCCACGTGTCAGGAAACTTACGTTTCAAAGCAACAGCGTACTGAAAGGCCAATTTACGGATTTCTACTGGAGTCAACCCAAAATACATATCTGCGGCCCTCTGTATGTACTCTGATAACATATTCTCTTCAGCATTAGTGAACACCTGTTTAATTTTTACATAACCCACAGGCGTCACCTCAGCGGAGTCAACATTTTCCTTTACTTTCTTGCAATAGCGAGAGAGTGTGCGATAGTTAATATTATAATCTTTGGCAACACTTCGAATCGAATTTCCAGGACCTACTGCCTTCACAGCTTGCATCATGACATCAGCAGACGTTTGTCCTCGATTGGTCTTTCTTTTGCGGTTTCTAGGCATGTTTGACAGGTATCTAAAACAAAAGAACAAAGTCTTCAGTATTTATAAACTTTATTGGAGCTAGTTGTCACAGTGCCAACTAGCCCCCGACCTACTGAGACAACATGTACCTAATTCACCATTAATAATAAAACAAAAACAATAGCCTAAAAAATTTGCAATGTAAACATAACACCATTTGTATGATAAAAAGGATCCTTATTAGAGGACTCCTTATTAGATTACACCAAAATCTTCGCCAACATTAATGCAAAGTAGTATTTAGACATATAAACAATTAGTATAAAATATTACTCACTATTCAATATTTTTTATTCTTGTGTATTCGCTGTGATTCGAGCGGCCAGCAGCCATGACACTTTCTGAGGTTGGTAGCACTGGGATTCGTTTGGATATTACAACTTACGCGTATCTAAAATAGTTGCCATTCCAAAAATATAGACGTTGTGACAACTAGTACTTGTGACAACAAGCCACCTTTCCCCTACTCGCGTACGCAGAACGCACGTTGTTTCTCGTTGAATGACGCCATGGCACTAAATTCCCATCGGCCGCTCTAACATTCCGTACCGCGCCGCCCGTCCCACCTTTCCTTCGCTGCTCGACGCAGCTGCCGATTCAAATGTTAACGGACTTTTGGACCACCTGTACAATAAAAAGTTTGCAAAAATTCTCTCTGCCAATATCCATGCCTGCTTTTGCACATCTTCATTCGCATCTCTTCCAGTTAGCGCCTCTTACCACGACCTGCACTAGGAAGGAACTTTTGCCATGGACATTACCGGCAAGACATTTTTTCGTATTGACCATTTTCCAATAACTGCTCTAGCTACGACTTGTCGATTTTTTTACGTCGAAAGTATCGTTCCTTCATTTCGATCTCGATGCGCCTTTACAGATTTACATAAAGCATGTAGACATTTTTATTGCAATGGCGAACAAATAAAAAAATAGCCTCAAATAATATTTTACTTTTGAATTTTGGTCGACTTCATAGATGATATTTTTCGGATCCATGAGACTATCCCACCGTAAACTTATTATATTTACAATCACTTGACGTCATTTCACATTTTACAACGGTATTGGTGAAAATTAGTTAGGAGATGTAGCGTCAGAAATTTAGTTAGGAGATGTACCGTCTTATTGTCCATCTATTTTACGAAAAATATACCTTCAAAGCAAATGGTAAAAATGTCTTCTCTCTTTATGTCCTTATGTGATAATTTATTTTTCGAAATATTTTTCCGCTGCTGGCGAACCGTACTACAAGCTTTGATATTTTGTTTAGCAAGATTATGTTGCAATGTGTTAAATTCACCCTGAATTAAAAAGAAAATATCGAAGTACATCTGGCACCCTAGCTCTTGAAAAGACGTTATAAAATCTAAGACAAGGGATTCGCCCAGTTCCTATTTCGAACTCAGACCGTTTTTTGCCTGTATATAGATCAAACTGTGATAAATCCCGTTTTCAAATTTGCTCGACATTACATTTTGAAGCCACTTTTAACCGGTTTATTTTGCACATATATATATATATATATATATATATATATATATATATATATATATATATATATGTATGTGTATATATATATATATATATATATATATGTATATATATGTATATATATATAATGTTTTTATTGGATTCTGTTTCGAACTTGTTGAAATAAAGACGTAATTGCGTTTCTGTGGATAAAAGATTTATTTACTTGTAAAACTTCCTTCTACAATTTGCTAGTAACATTATCTTATAAACTAAACGTTTTTGACGTCAAGATATAAGCATATCAAGTAAAATGATCAACTAAAAGATGCAGGTACTTTTTTGTTGACCGAGATCCCCCAAAACCACCAATTGTATCAATTGATACAATTTCAAATGGTTGTCTTGCTGGTCCAAAATGTGACAATAATCCATATTTCGGCTTTCTCCTTGTTTTATTTTTAATGCATATTTCACATTCTTCGCAAGTCTGTTTAATTTTTGCTATGGTATTCTTCGCTGACTAGTATGGTGTTAATTTATTTATCACTTGTGTTGTTCCTAGGTGGCAATAAGTAATGTGTACTTTTTTTATCAATGTTTTGCTTAATCCTTCTGATAGTATAATTTTGTTTCTTCCCTTATTTTTCTTGTAGTATATTTCATCTCTTAGTAGAAGTCCATTTTTATCTTTTTGTATTTCTTGATTTGAATTTTGATCTATTTTTATTTCTTCTATAGTTATTAAATTTACCACTTTCAAAGCATCATCATCATTATTTTCACTGGGATCTAGGACTGGATTTCTGCTCAAACAATCTGCCTCTATATTTATTTTTCCAGGATTATATTTAATTTTGAAATTGTATTGGGATAAATAATATGTTAGGTCTCCGAGCTCCTCATCAGTTCTTGCTTTAATATTCAAGTTTTCTAGTGGTTTATGATCAGAATACACCGTAAACTCCTTTCCCATAAGCAAATGCTGCCAGAAAGCTATTTTATAGCTTCTTTTATTGCTAAACATTCTAGGTATATTGCCTTCTTCTTTTTTTGTGTATCTGTTAATTTTTTTGAAAAATAAGCAACTGGTTTATTGTCTCCATTTTTATCAGTTGTTTTAACACTGCGCCTGTTCCTTTTGCACTTGCGTCTGTATAAATGTTTATTGGTAATTCTGGATCATAAATTTTCAGAATTGGTACAGAGCACAGAAGTGTTTTCATTTTATCAAATGATTTTTGACATTCTTCAGTCCACACGAATTTCACATCTTTCTTTAACAAATTGTGTAACGGGTCCAAGATGATAGCACTGTGTGGCACAAACTTGTGATGAAAATTTACTTTTCCTAGGAATTGTCGTACATTTTTCCTTGTTTCTGGTATTAGAAAGTCTTTTACTGCTACCAAATAATCTTTTAGAGGCCTCACTGAATTGTTTTCTATTATGTGGCCTAAATACTTGGCATAACTACTTGCAAATATGCACTTGGTAAGTTTTAGTCTAAACCCTTCCGTTTGTATTGCCTCCAGTAACCGTGATATATGTGATATATGTTCTTCAAAGGTTTTTGAATAAATTAGTATATTATCTATGAAACTTACTGCAAAATCAGAGAGCTTATTCTTTCTTATGATGTTAGTCATTATCCTTTGAAAAATGGCTGGAGCAGTTTTTAGTCCAAATGGTAAGCATGTCCATTGAAAATGACCTTCCTGAGTAACAAAGGCCGTTTTGTACCTATCCTGTACTTTCAATGGAATTGACCAAAAAGCTGAATTAATATCAAAAGTTGAGAAATACTTACAGTTTACTGTTTTTGTCATTAGATCTTCAATCAATGGAAATGGCTGTGATTGTGGGACGATTATCTTGTTCAATTCCCTGAAACCTATACAAAGTCTTGTTTTTCGTTCATCTTCCTTTTTATAAGCCAGAGTTACTGGGGCAGCAAACGGGCTATATGATTCCTCAATCAAATTTTTCTCCAATAATTTTGATATTTGTTTTTCTATCTCTCTTCTATTTTCAGCTATACATCTGTATGGACGTTTGCAGCAGTATTTATCCACCATCAGGTCAATATGAGCTTCATAATCTCGTACAGTGCCGACATCATATTTATCCTTAGCAAAGACAGTCTTAAATTTGTCTATGAGCTCGTCAATCTCTAATTGTTGTTGTTTATCTAGATGATTAACGATCTTTTCAAATTTATCAGTTTTAATATGTTCATTGAAGTTTATTTCGTTTTTCACCTTCTCCATTCTAGGGCTTCCTAATCTTGGTTCAGTTTTGTCTCCTAGTACATCAGGAATGTTGATATTTGTATCGTTTTTTTATATTAAGCTCTTCTTTCTGACCTTTTTGTGTTATTTTTAAATCTTAATTTTGAATAAGCTTGAATTTTCTTATACAATCTAAACCAATTAGGAAATCATATTTAAAATTTTCTTTGTCTATGACAAAAATATCCATGTTTTGTTCTACATTATATATTTTAATTTTTAATGTAACCATACCTTTTGTTTTTTTCTCACCATTAATAGTCTTTAAATTTACTATTTGTGTATTATCTGTACTTTTTTCTTCATTCCGTATATTTAATAATTTAGCATTAATTAATGACACATTTGAACCTGAATCATAAATTCCAGTTACTTTCACAGTGTCATTCAATAGTAAATTTATTTTTATTAATGGTGGCACCTCTAGTTTTTTGGATCTTTGTTATTCAGTTCTGTTTCTATTTCGGAGTTATTTACTGTTCTCACTATTGATTTCTGAGTTCTATCTTTAAACCAGCAATTCTCCTCTGGGTGATAGCGTTTCCCTTTTTTTTAATTGGCACAAATTTGGCATGGTTTTCTTTCTTCAATTTTTTTTGTTTAAGGTCAGAATTTGTAAATCCTTTTTTTTCATACTTAGTTTTCCCAACAAGGTGTTCTAGTTTTCCTATTTCATTATACAAATCTTCTGTTTGTTGCAAAGTTTCTCTGGCGATTTTATCGGCAACAAAATTAGGCAAGCCGAATGCTATGAGATCAATAAGAGTCCCAGCATTAATGTTCTTCCTAACTTCCAGTAGTAATTTCTCTTTCTTTAGAGCGTACTCGAGTAACGGACCTGCTTGGTATTTCAAATATCTCATGGATGACCAACCTTTATTTGCAAATGTCTCACAGAAGCATTTCTCCTATTTGTTCCAATCTGCTTCTACTGTGTATTTTATTAGCATACAGTCGTACCAATGTACACTTGACGACTCCATAAAATTTTTCAAAATCTCTATTTTCTTTTTGTCTTCGTTGACTTTGAAACGTTCACATTCTTTATTAAAATTATTAATCCACTGGTGGGCATTAGTGGTTTTACTTGTGAACTTTTCTATCATAAAATTCTTCGCTATCTTTCCTAGATTTTGAGTTTCTGATTTTTGTTCTTTTTCTTCGAGTAATTTTTCTAACAGTTTTTCCAAAGAGTTGTTTGAGCCACTAGATTTAGACTCTGGATCACATTCAGTTTCTATTATTTCTTCTAGATAAACATCATTAAACTGCAAGTTTTGAGCCTCATCCACATATGCTTCCGATATCTCATCTGTCAAAGTTATCCAAATTTTCCTTGTTTGGTGTCTTTTTTGCAATGTTTTTTTTTTTATTTTGGCATAGTTTGTAGTACTCATAATTGCTTTGTGTTGATTCACTGGTTGATATTCCGGTAGTATTCCATAGATCTGACCACTAGTTGTGGCAATTGAGGTTATGCATAAAATGTTGGTTTTTCCCTCGGATGCTGTCTTCACAGCAAAATCAAATCTTAACTTATCCATTATTCTCTCGAAATATATGCAGAAAATGTTGTTTTATAATGTTTTTATTGGATTCTGTTTCGAACTTGTTGAAATAAAGACGTAATTGCGTTTCTGTGGATAAAATATTTATTTACTTGTAAAACTTCCTTCTACAATTTGCTAGTAACATTATCTTATAAACTAAACATTTACTCACCTGTGGATAAAAGAAACAACATTTAAAGCCCTTATTTCGGGTTTATCATCTGAATTCGACAGGTAAACTTTTTACAATAAGATACTGAATCAAAAACAAATCTAACCTCTCAAAATCTTTTGACGTTGGATACGAAAGCTAACAGCGACCTCTATGGAACTTATCATAGATAACGCGGCAAAGTTTAAATGAAAGGATACCTATAGGTTTTCTTTACATATATATATATATATATATATATATATATATATATATATATATATATATATATATAAAATGGAAATATTGGCTTCCGGAAACAGTTTCGATGTTTCCTAAAGTCAATATTTCCACTAAATATCCGAGACGGGTGAAATTAGATAAGCGGAATTATTCTATCTGGCCTTGTTCATGCTGTCGATATTTATTATGGCAATGTGGTTCTACATCATAAGAAAAACAGATTTCCTTCATTGATGTAAGTTTTTTATCTCGAAATTTAAGAAAAAAATATGGAAGGTAGGTAATTAATTTTGTTATTAGTAGAGGGAGAAGGTGACTCATGGGGTATAGTTTTATTACTGCAAGGTTATTCGTTTATGATTACTTATACGAATATATTTCAACACTTTCAAAGCAAGTTACTGATATTAATATTTGAACGTCCACAGGGAAGGACATGTCAGTAAAAAAAGAGAGAGAAATTTGTCAAATCTCTTTAGTGTAAAACGTAGTCATTTTAAGCAAAATGACTACGTTCCAGTTATCATAAGATTGAGCTAACAGTAAGAAGCTTTCACTACTAATGAATTCCAATAATATTAACAATTTTCTCTTGAAGACAATTAACATTTCAATTTAGAAGAGGTTTTGCTACCAAATCCAGTAGACAGATCATCTCTTTGAACATTTTCTAAAACTCAGCTAATTCTTTTTTTAAAATTAATTCTTTTTGAAGTAAAACTTCTTTACGCACGCTTGACTTGGGGAGTAAGCTGGTGAATGCGTGACGAGAGCGTTACGAAAAATGTGATCGGGTGAGGCGAACGGAAGTTGAGAGGGAGATATAAGTTAGTGAAGACAGAAAGAGAGAGAGTTACGTTTCGTATATTACTGTAGGAACAAGAGAGAGAGGTGCGAGCACACATTTTATTTCTCTCTTTTTCTCATAGCCAGTTATGTTTCGTATATCTAAGACACAGTGCAAGCCTATTGTCTGTATCACACTGTAGGAGCAAGAGAGAGCAGTGCGTGTGCACATTTTCTTTCTCTCTTCCTCTCATACCCAGTGCATGAAATATATATACGAGTATATGCGAGTTTGCTAGCGTTACGCGAACGGTGATTTTTTGATTATTTTGTAATTTCATTTCGTTCTTGAACAATTTTATAAATTATTATTCTGTTCAATACATTAAATATTCTACGTTTAAAGTGAATACAATTGTAAATTCATTTTAAAGTTCATATTTCGTGAATTTGAAGTTTTACTTCAGTCGTGTGGTCTAATGCACACTCGTTTTTTATTTTACAGTTATATATATATACATATATATATATATATATATATATATATATATATATATATATATAAATATATATATATTGGTAAAAAAATATACACAAGTTTCGAAAACAAATCTTAATTTTTATTTGTTTAAAATTTTCAATTGAATGTTGAAATAAAAATCTATATATGTGTCCATTTAAAAAGTTTGTGGTTGGTATTGTTATCAAAGTTTGATTAACTTTATTAAATTATTATTTATCATCATACCTATGTTATATTACTCACATAATAAATAACGTTTTCTCGCAGAAAAGTTTCGATTTCGTTTTTTTGTGCACAAAGTATGAGTAAATATGACCAGTAAACTTATGATATGATATACTTTTATGTTATATTCTGATGTTTATGTGTCGTATGGTTTACTCACACTGCAAAGATATACGAAAGACGAAATATCAAGCAAAAGTTTAAACATGCAGTTTGGAAAGGAACGTTACTCGAAAATAAATATCTGTGGAGATGATTTTATATTTTGCCTAAAATGCGGTAGGTAATTAAACCTTCATTTCTTGTATATATGCATACTTTTTCTCAAATAGCGCAGAAAAAGGAAATCACTGGTAAAATTTCAATTTACCTATTTTAAAATAAAAAAATTTCAATATTTATCAACAATTTGATCTATAGTGTGGAAAAATAGATATATATCTTTATACTTTATATATATATATATATCAATCCAGAGATACATATATATCAATCCAGGGGTTTTAATTTGTCTAATTTATTCTCATATAATTGTAAAAATGTATCAAAAACTTAAGTTTTCCATTTCTTCAGCAATTCCATGTTGTTTGTATCCTACATCTCTCGAATAAAATATCCGTAGAGAAGAATTAGAGTAAAACAACATTTATTTATGTCCAATATAAAATCAGACATTTTCATTTATTGGTTATATTATTTATATAATATTATATAATATTACGGAAGCATTCTCAAGCAATTCTATGTCACACAGAGTTTTGTTACTGGAAGTTATAAAATATTGTTCAGAATTAATTACATAAGAAACGAATATTTTTTGTCCAACATTTAATTAGAAATTTTAATTTATTTGCACGCAATTATAAAAATATAATAACTCATTTAAATATTTCACTTCACAAGAAATTCTGTGACTAATATGGATAACGTTGGTTTATGTTACTGGGTGCAAAATATTTCGGTATAAAAAAGGTTACAAAAGTAATTAAATTTATAGGCGTATATACAGTACCAAATAATATGAGCACTCGGATCGTGATCAAAATGTGCTGGTTCAAATTGTAATGATATCAGAAGAATACTTTATGAGATATGATAATTTTTAAGTTTAATTATATTGGCGCATAAAATAAAGTTAATTCAAATAGGGCAATCATTACGAAGTTGTTATTATAATTTTGTTCCAAATTAAATTGAGTTAATACAGCTGCAGAACTAATAAATGCAGTTGAGTTACAATAACATAAATTGTAATCCAATTTGACGTAGTCGCTTGCAGAAAACAATGTTAGTAGTAGTTTAGGTTTAATGTTTAGCTATGATGCCCAAATTCATATAGTGTACTTCACATGTTGAAAACTGAAATTTCAAGGAATATCTTGAAGGAAGTCAATTTATTTAGATTTCTGGTAATGTACAATATTATTATGCGTCCAATTATAATCGTTTCCAAAAATTCAAATTAAAGAACAGTAACCACTTGTGTAAAGAAATCACTTGTTATTCTATTATAAGCAATATGTCGCTTTGTATTTCAGGGAAGATCAGTTTAGTTAAGACGTGCAGATGTTGATATCCTAATTGGTATAATAATAAATAAAGAATCACTAATGATAACAAAACTAAACGTGAGCCAGCGGAGCCACTTAATATGCATAGTCAAAGTTATATTCGATATCGGTACATAAAGCATACTTGATCTCTTGAATTTCTACATAATAAATCCAAAAATACATTCATAGGTAAAAAATCAAACAAAAGGTTATATCATAAATATTAATTATACCATCGACCTCTGAGTCACACATAAGTTAAAATAAAAGAGGATCATTATCTATAATACATTTTTAATAATGATTATATTAATATTAAAAATAAACATCAAAAATATCTATGTAAAATATCTATAAAATTATCATAAAATATAAATTATATATCCACTCATATAAAACAAATAATAATATTAATAACAATATTTTTAATATTAAACGTCAGCTAAGTACAGTATAATAATAATACACAATTTCAAGCTAAACAAATGTTTAATTTACAAAAATAGTGATAATAGCGTATGGTGATATTTAGTATATTAACGGAATTAGTAATAATAGCAATTGGAAAATATTTATTATCAGCTTCTTTCACAGTACAATAAACTTTTCCTGTAAACAAGTTCTTCACGCTCTTCTGGAAATGAATGTCTTCAAAACTTTATTAGTTGCTGGTAATTTAATTAGAAAATTGGAACTATTGAATACAAATATTTTTGAGACCCTGAACAGTCTGTGCTTAATGCTTATAATGTCATCCTTTAAATGTGTCCCTGGTACTCGCGTCGGGCACACAATGAATCATTTGTTTTATACTTTTGGCAATAAAACTTATTAATGTGATCCGGCACGAGCTAGGACCGTTAACAAGTCCTCAATCTAACATGAACATTTTAGATTTTTATTATTTGTTATGAAATATTTTCACAGTAATGATCCGAATCTTCACGATGGATAACAAGAAGAAAAAAATGATTTTATATTTAGTTAATAAAGTGGTGTTTTACCTTTTCTTTATAATAATAATTTAAAATATCAAACCTGCAACGAAAATTTGGAAAAAATATCAAATCAACGTTTTGCGAATCGTCTCCCGATCTCCTTAGTAATATTTTGTTTTGAAAACATTTTTTAGGATAGTTTTATTTCCCTAAATATAGTAGGATTTGATTTAATAAAAGCATTGAATATACTTTATGATGGAAAATTTGAAATATTCGTTTTTATTTTGATATTTGAAGCGATTATTTTCAAAACGGTTGAGGTTTTTCATAATCACCAAACACAATTTGGGTTCAGAATGAAAATATGTCATAAGGAGAAACATAAACTGTATAAACATCATGGTAATTAGAAACAGTGCAGGAATCTAAGAATAAATAAATTTAACTATATGTGAGTTTTACACAGAAATAAACTTATAGTTTAAAAAAATATAAAATCAGGTTTTTATTGTAAATGAGCTAGAAAAGAAAAATAACTTTCTATTCCTTTAATATTATTTCGTAGGATAGATATTATAAAGAATTATGCTTGGTTTTAAAACTTTAGTATACTATTTTATTTTTTTTATACATATGTTTTTCATAATCTTTACGTTCAATGATTGTGCCAATTAATGAGCTCACAACTTTGTTGGTGTTTAATTAACTAAATGTGAAAGTGTGAGGCGCTCTTTTTTTCTATACTTTTTTCTTCTTTTAAATTGGATCCTAGTTGCCAAAAGTATAAAACAAATTATTCATTGTGCGCCCGACGCTTTTACATATAATTATTTATTAGCAGTAATTTTAAGAACTCATTAAATAGCAAAATCATTGGATGCAAAGGTTACGTAAAAGCTCTTATATAAGAAATACAATATCAAAATTAAAACCTAAAACTGGTTGAAATCAAAGCACTGTTATGTATCGTACCAAATAAAATTCAAAGTATAAAATATCTTTCCCATGTCAAGAACCTTAATGTAAAATAAGGAAGAGAACCACAACACAGAAAACCTAAGTGAAGTTAAAGAATATAATCAGTAAAGTGTAGAATGAAAATAACATGAACACCTTTATTAATTTTTATATATAGCCTTAGGCTGAGATTTCACTAATAAAATATCAGCCAAATCATGACAATTGAAATAAAATTGATACTTCATAGAGTGCGCAATTTTGAACAAAATTTATACGGACCCAATGCCTTATTTAAGGCTTATTTTATTTAGAATAGAAATATTTACGAAAATATCTGCGGATGATAATCCAATGAAAAAATGGGATGATGTTTTTAATAAAATGAAGTAAAGTAAGCAAATTACTGCATCTCACTCAATTATATTACTGTCAAGTTTTGAACAAAGAATGAGACATATTTAACATTTTTAGTAATGATTTATCAAAATTACTTTGCTTAAGCATTGATATTAATTGGGTGCTTACATCTGAAAAGAGCGTGTATAAACTGATATTATATTATCGCCGTACTCAACCGAAATAACAAATAATACACATAACATTAGTGCAGGATCTCAATGTCTTTTTTACTGGCAAACATGGGCAAGCAATGTTCCATTTTGGTATCACTTTAAATACATTCTCTGTTTGTTAAGGTATAGACTTGATAAACACAACTTCGGTATAATATAGTATAACTCATCCTCTTAGTTTATACAAAACAAGGGCTTTTGATTAATGTTGTAATCAGATAAATTCGAATTTTTTAATCTGCATAATTTATAAATAATTTGGGGTTACTGAAGTAAAACTTATTCGTCTATTTAAAATGTCGTCTACGCCGTAGTCGGTCAAAACAGTTTAAAATATTCACTCTCGAGTCTGTTACTTATCCCAAGTTTATAGTTTTATAGTAACGAACAAAGTTAATAACATAGTTACTGCAATTTCGAAATGGGAAATTTCGAATGGGATTATACATATATATATATATATATATATATATATATATATATATATATATATATATACATATATATATAAAAACAAAAAATATATATGAATACATATTACCAAGAATGGGTTCGCCAGGTCTGAAACCTTACGCAAACTCTCTGAAACTAGAAGTTCAAACTGTTTTGACAAAATACACAAACCCAAATACATAGTGCGGGTTCTCAAGCATGTGGTTTTGTATCACACATTTTGTTTCATCTGTTCTATTTTCAAGTATGGTCGATTTCAGATTATCTCCACACAAATTTGCAAACATTTTACAGAGCGCATTCTCATGTTAAAAATATTACTAAGCGCCCGTTAGTCATACCAACACAAAATTTTATCAGCTATGTGTCGGGTATAATGTTAAGCTGGCGATACTTCGTGGCCAGCAAAGTATTTCTTTTAATGTATAAACTACACTCGGTGTGTGTTAAACAAATTGAAAATCATGGCCAGTTTTCAATAGGATTAACACACACGATCAAATTAAAATCTAAAACCACTGATCGTTTCATTGTCTTTAGTCTTTTAAAAACTTTTGCCGTTTGTCTAGTGCCAAGATTTGTGATAACATTAGATTGGCTTTACACAAATTTTCAATTTTCCAAGCCAAATGTCCTTTATAATGTTCTGCTCCGCCAGTAATGACAATCATATTAACATTTAGTATGGTGCCATTAGATTAGAGATTACTTCATAAAGTAAAATATGATTTTTTAATTATCTTTAGCCCTCTTTCAGAGTAGAGCTACGACATTCTTATCATTTATTAGTCGGAATATATATGATCGGACTAACATTTTAAAAAATAAAAATCAAAATTGAATGGCTCATACGTTTTGAGGAAGTATCCTCTATTGCTTTAAATAAAAATTATAAAATGAAATATATTTTTGATAAAGCCTGACTGAACTAAACATATATATACTAATAACTATTTATTTAAATATGTTTCAGATCCGCTAGGTAAATACATTGTATTTGAACTTGATACCATAATAGATCGTCGCACACTCACTTTCACAGCAAACTATTATTTTAATCTAGACTACGCTGTATTTTATCAAATACTAACCGCTCTAATAACGTACACCATTATGTTGGTACAACTTAAGTAGAAATTAAAACGTTTGTGCAATATCATGCAACAAATATTTTTTTGTGTTTAGATTTAACACCATAGCGCAAAATCGGAGCGCAGTTGCATGCATGCGTCCACTGAATTGTTGACTAAATAGAGAAAATTAAAAGTTTATGAGTAAAATTAAACACAAAACTAGCATTTTACGGTCACTTAGATAATATAATTAAGCCACTCATGTTGACGTACGAGTACTCACTGTTTTTTTCTGTGCAATGCACTTTATCTAGAAAGTACGTGCATGTTTGCATCCACTGAAATGTTTGTCATGTATAGAAAATATAGAGTTTACGAGTGAGATTTGCACGAAACAGCATTTTACGGTCACTTACGTATTATAACTGTTTCATTAATGTTGACATACGAGTACTCATTGATTAGTTCTCTGCAATGCATTTTATCTTATTATAGGCGCTCTTGTGCGCGTATGTGTATATATGCGTGCGCTAGAGTCAAGTACATGCTTGCGTCCCATGAACGTACGTCTACTGAATTGTTGTACATGAAGATTCAATGCAAGGCTTGTATTTTATTGTCACATAGCAAATACAAGCATTACAGTTATTTAAATGTATGAGTGCTCGCGGTTTTTTTCCCTGCAATGCACTTTATCTCGTAATACTGCCCTTATTTACTTTACGTACAACATAATAGTTCATTTGCACACTCAGTGTGCAACCATTATACTTGAAGTGAAATTCTCGAGATTTAATTATTTTGAAGCTTTTGGATAAAAGCAGTAGGGCTTCTTTTATCTTCCATGATATAAATTCCTGTTCTTCCAAGTTTGAAAGAAACGTAAGGTTGCCTGTTTTCATTTTTTAATTTTTACTTGGTAAAAGTTCAGCGCCATTCTGCATGATTGATTTTATGTTTGTATTTATTTCTGTTATTAAGTGCCATTTAATCTGTATCTGTAATGTGTCAACAAATATTAAATAAATGCATAAATTAATGACGTAATTCAATTTATATCTCTTTTTTATTTCCACTCCGACTTCGGCGAATTTTTTATTTAATCCATCAACTGTAACTTAACTCGATTTGTGATCATTTCATGCAGTCTCCCTACAACGATTTCTATCTGACGAATGGAGCTATATTTAATATTGTGAAGTTAAATGTATATTTGTGATGGCAATGACACCTAGCTTTATTCAAGATATGTGAGAGCATCGGTCATTTTTAGGGTTCGATGATTCGAAAGGTAAAACAGAATTTGTACGATTTTAGAGAAGATGAAAATATATTTCAAAACTTACTTGGCATTATTTTCTTATCAGTCCACGTATTTTGCACTAGGTGACATTTTTAAAATATTCATATAAGAATCAAAAGAATATATCCAACAATTTAGGGCTAATGATGAGTACACAAATGGTTTATTTATGCTAACAGAAAATATTTTTTTTCAAAGTTTAAAATGCAATTTATAAAAATAAATTCACAAATTATTGAAAATAGATAATTACTAGGGGAAAATAGATAAATTAATTTTATTAGGGGGAGGGGTCCTCCTTCTCTTAAACGTCATTCCCCCTAAACGGGAATGCTAAAATCGATTTAATTTATAGTATTTTCCCATACTACCAAATAGAACTAATTCATTTATAAGGCCTGCCTCATAATGTAATGTTTAATATTTTTTCATATTTATTATAGGGTACATTTGAATACAATGTCAAACAATTTGTTCTTATTGAATGTAGAAAAACATTAAAAACTATTTTGAGATATGAGAGCCTCTAGAGAGAGAGTGAAAGAGTTTTTTCAGAATAAAACTTATTATTTTCCATATTTATTGCAGTAAAGTTTCTAAATGTACAAATACTGGTGACATCATTAAATTGTTCAAGTATTTGATCTACAAATATTCTATACTAATATTAACCAGTTATGATGGCACTGTACACATTTCATTACCTTTCATAAAACCTTGTTAATTTATGATTTATAATACTTTGTTCCAAGGGAAGCTATTGAAGAAAACCATGAAAAATTATGAAAATATGAAGCAGAAAAATTATTAAAAGAAACTACTTCACATAACTTACTTTGCTGATTTCTTATAATATGGAAAATTTACTGCAATAAACAAAAAATTGTTTCAGCTATAAAATTACAATCACTTTTGAAACAACGTAAGACGGTACAGTTGCACGCATTCTTATGTTTATTCGAATATCCTTCTACAGAACGTTCTCGATTGTTTGTGTAATAAGTGAAGAACAAAAACTGCATGTGGAAGGATCTTTTCAGTTGTCATATTTTTTGTATTAAAAATTGAAACTTGAGTCTTAAAGTATATATAGTTAAATAAATTGAATATTAAAGTACATATGGTTAAATAGCTTTCTCGTATTAACAGTTGTCAGTGAAGTGTTAAATTGGTAATTAAAATATTGGTTTCAAATGTTTGAATTATTATCGATAATTATTGAATGTTATCGATGATTGCTCAGAACAGATAGAAATTAGGAACGTTATTGAATATTGATGTTTATTATATTTAACTTTCTGTTTTGTTTACAAACGTACAATTTAATCTAAAATGTCTGTCTTTCATTTTTGCCCAACAAAGATTCCACAGTATACTGTGGAAAAAAAATGTACAAAAAAGCACTCATAATTTAATTATGTATCTGTAAATTCGTTTCTCACAGCACTACTTCTACAATTTACGACATTTTAATGCAGCTTTAAATATGCACACTCTCATGCATGATTATATCATGTCTTTTTTTACGTATTTATAGAAAGAACATGTTCAGGGTGGTATTAAACACTCTATTAAACTCTTATTTAGTCCCGTGTCAGTCACGCTCTGTAAGCCAATATCTTTACTAATTATCTTGGGTGTATAAACCTTTTTATTTAAACACCTAAATTAATTCGCAAATAGAAATTTAGTAAAATTATTGACCAAGTCAATTTATAATAGTTTACGCAGTATGTTCAAAGTTAAATGCTGAGTTTTATGTTGTTAATATTACACTCATATCTTGCAGTGCTCATATTACCATTTCTTCGGATACCGTATTGTTATACCACATACTAGGTAGAGACATGGTAAGTGAAGTGCATCATGTTAGTACCTCATGAATATCCGATTTCTCTTATTTTCATAACATCTTCCCAGGCATATCACGAGTCTCAGAAAGAAAGTGAACTTCAAGTCAATTAGTCAGTCCTTATCTCGCACCGTGTGTAGATAATTATCAATTTCTTAAGAACTATTGTATTTTATTCTAAATATTGTGTTATATAAATATTATGTTATATTGAAATGAAAATTAATATTAAATTATATTAAATTTTCTTTAAAAAAACCTATGTTCTCCGAACCCCGTAACAATAGCCCAAAAAAAGGATTCTTATAAGATCACTCACTGGTCCATTTGTCTGTCAGTCTGCCTATCACAACGATTTTTCTCAGAAACCGTTTGACGCAGAAACTTTAAATTATAGTCTAATAATAAAGAATACTAATCCGCATATATTAAAATACTTTGTACTCAAAAATATTGGAATGGAAACTTTAGAGAGGCAAATGGGGTGCTCGATTTTTTTTAATTTCCTGTATGATATGAGATATAAACTCAATTCACAAGTTACAAAGATACCAAAACTCTTTTTTAGAATTTTTGCTAAGATTTTCTTCAAAATATTCGGAAAAAAACTCAATAATGTGATCTCGAAATGAGTCTTTATCACAGGAAATAATTATGAGACGAGATGCCGCTCACAAATAATCATTGAGCCCTTACGTAAATTAAACAAGAAACTTGTTTTCCAGACTCCACTTTTAAACTGAGTCGATGTACCTCTGCTTTTAAACATTGTCTTATAATTGTTTCAATTTATTATTCCCATCGACTACTTAAAATCGTCGGAAAAAGGGAGACATTTTGAAGCTTTTATTTCTAATAGCAGGTCATTAATCAATAAAACATCACAATCAACATCGCACAAAATTTTTTAAGAGCCACTTTATTAAATCGCGGTACGATTGGATCAAGTGAGTCATATTTTTAATTAATTCTGTCGTGTGGCAAATTGTCAATAACATTCAATTATGGAAAAAAACGAGTTACCTGCGATTATCACTTATCTTTTATTTCACATAAAATTGTGCGTCGGATTTGAAAATGTTACCTCCCATCCATTGTCATGAATCAACGATTATATTTCGAATAATTTAAATGAAATCTCGCTATATTCACGGTATACTATATGCTTACATACAATCCACAATCATATATAAGGTTACCTTAAGTTACTTTACCTAACGTTACCTTAAGTTATCTTATGTTAACTTTCATGACGTTATCTTTAATTACATAATATAACTTTATGTTTCTTATGTCAGCCTACCTTACGTTAGGTTCCTTTACATTCCCTCCCTTTATTTACGGTACCTTACATTATGTTATCTCTAGGCCCCTTGCCTTATCTTACCTTACAGAATGGTATCCTAAGTTACCATACGGTAACTAACGTTACCTTACAGTAACTTAGGCTACATTACGTTGCTTTACCTAACGTTACTTATTGGCCCCTTTGGTGCTTTATTTTATTTTACTTTAAGTTAACTCGCCGTGCGATACCTTAACCCGCAGTACATTATGTTACCTTAACTTAATATAACGTACCTTAAATTAACTTAAGTGGCCTTACTTTTAGTTACGTAAGATAAGTTACAGTAAAATAAGGGGACAATATAGTAAATAACGTAAGATAAGGCAAGGCGATGTAAGGTAATGAAAGAATAGGTAACGGATTGAGCGATACGGTAAAGTAAGATAACACATTTAAAGGTAAAGTATAGTGAGGTAAAGTGTGATAATGTAAAAAAGTAAAGTAACATAATATAACGTGAGGCATATAAAGTATAATAAGATAGGCTAAGGTAAAGTAACGCAAGATAGATTAAGGTAAAGTAAGGTAAGGTAACGTGAGGTAAATTTACCATTTCATGTGGTATCTTAGGTTAACTTACCATAACTTACTTGACCTTAGGTCATCTTGCACAAATTTATGTGCAGTCTTTCGGTATCTTCCATTACGTCACGTTACTACATGTTACTTTACATTACTCTACGTTACCTTATCTTATATTATCCTACATCACCTTATGTTATCTTACGTTACCTTGTTTTACCAACAATTACCAGGTGTTACGTAATTCAATATAATGTATGATAAGATTAGGTAAGGTAACGTAAAGTATGATAATCTTTCCTTATAGTAGAGGATCCCAAGTAAGAACGACCTTCACCGATTTGATAACCAGGTGAAAATTATATTTTAAAGAATAAAATATGTTTGTGAACGTGTATCAATAAGGTTGCCATAAAAAAAATGTTCATGGCTATGATTAATTAAAATTACAAAAAAGTATTATTTTTTCAAATTTGACTGTCTTGGTTGCCAAATGACTCATAGTCTAATTGAAAGTATACAACATCTGCTATATGCAGTCGATCGGTTGCCTACCTTTTTCTGTTCCCTTTTACCTGGTAGCCGCGTGCAAACAGGTAAATTGATATTAGTAATTGCGCTCATCTGCTTACCACGATATTTATATATCAAAATGTAGGTAAATTTATTGTGAGTAGAGTAGTATAAGGTTGCTCAAGAAAATCTGTTCATAGATTACGGTAGCTAGGCTTTGAAGTTGCAAAAATTGGAGCATATAAATATGTGTGACAGAGAAGCGTTGCTCGTACTGTACCATGCGATAAAGCAGGACGTAGTATAGCAGCTGCGCGCTACTGACCGGTAGAATAGAAGAGTGCGCATGCTTCCTATTCGTAGTATAGACGAGGAAAAAAATAGTATACTATAGAGGATCATTTTGGAGCGTAATAAAATAAATAAGAAAAGCGTAATAAAAAAACGTTCTCAAAAATTTAAAAAAGAAAAAAAAATTTCAAAATTAATTTACTAACACATGTATAGTTTGAAAATTATAAATCTTTATTATCAAACAATATTTACATAAAAAAGACATTAAATGCCAAAATCATAATTGTAAATTATTCCGAATCGGAATCTCCGGAAGTTATATCGCCGTCTTCTAAATCGGAAGAAGCTTCTTCATTTGCATTCTCAGATATTTGCAAAATATCATCAATTTTTAAGGGCGTTTGATCTAAATCAAATCCTTTCGGTTTCAATTGACTATCGAAAAACCAACCACAACTTTCAGGACAAAATTTTATACAATTAGAATCAGTTGCATGTAACCACATTTAATTTACAAAAATTGTGCGTAAAATTTTTTGCTTCAGTGATTCTCAACATGGTGGTATGGTATTTGAGTCAAAACTTCTGACTTTTTTAAGGAACTTCTCACTATCTTCTTTTGCAGAAAAATTCTTCAGGAAAATTTGATATCTTGCGTGATTTACTTTAGTACAATGTTTGATACCATACATAGCCACCGTAAATTCTTGAACAACGTCCATTTTTTCACTAAGAAAAATATCGGCTTCCTCAGTTAATGAAGCAAATCATTTTTGGTATGTCTCGTTCTTCGAAAAAAATTTCAACGGTCTTACTTTTCCTCTGTTGTAAAACGCAGCCGTGTAATCAGAACTTGTGTACGCATGGAAAGCAGGTAGACTTAGACACAGATTAAATCCTAATTTCAATGCTAGTTCCGTGCAATTGATGCAATTGAGATCATTACTACTTTTTTTTTGTCCCTGAACTAGCAAGCCAAATTTCAGAATCAGGTATTTTATGCATGTTTCCAAGTAAAATTATGAGAACATCTGTGTCAATTGATTTTATCAAAATTCTTGAACCTGGTGCTGCTTTGTAAGCGTGGAAAATTATTCTTGTATCCGCCTCTTCGTGATAACACTCATAATTATTTTCTGTTGTTTTTATAACGCAATTTTGGTCAGTTATATAAGGATAGGAGTGTTCTTCTACGGTAAAATTATTTTTTTTATTTTTGTTGCTAAATGGTCGTTTTCCCAGTAGTTAGCTAAAAACTGTACCAAACTCTCTTTGAAATGATAATTTTTAAGACTCTGCAAAAAATCTGTAGGCCTACTTTGTTGAGGGCCAGAAACATTGAACGGGATGTGGAATTCCTGCCGATTTTGACTTTCACAATCTTTGATGGATCGTGCAAAATAACGGTCAAAAATTAAATGTATTTCGTCAGCAGTTGTTGAACAAAGTTTAATGAGTATAGACTCCGCAACTTTATCAAAAGTTTGAGGCATTGAAGATCCGATCAGGTACAAGTAATAAAATCCATCGATGATCTCAACATTAATATTCGTTGGCTCAACCATTTCGACTTGAGATTTAGCTAATGTTGACTTGTCAGTTTTAAACATTTCACCAGCACATGAGAAAAGAACAGACGGCATCGGTGCTAGTGGAAAAGTCAAACAATGTTCAATATTAATTTTTTTACTAATACTTATTCCAAGTAATCGACCAAAAATATCACGTTCCATCTTCAACAATACTTTTTTCGTTTTGTCTTTATTTGTTAATACTTTCATAGCACATTCAGAAGCAAAGTTCAAGATTTTGTTTCGAATAATTGGCTTATCAAATCTTTCAGTCTCCATGTTACATTGAGAAATAAAGTTTAATTTCTGCTCATTACCAATTGTCTTCGCGTTTAGCAGAAAATTTGTGACGTTTTCAGATGCTGCTTTTCTCGTTGAGATGTTAATTAGAATATTTCAATCAATGGTGTCTTCAAAAGGGTTCATCGTATTTTTTTGGCCTCAATAATATTTTCAAGACTTTTTTTGTCTTTTTTAATCGCATTTTTCTGTAACGCGTGCGAAGTATCATCTTTTCGCGACAATTTAACATCATTCTTCACACACGACAATATTTTCATCCTTGTGGCTGAGCGCCCATCTTTGACGTGCTGATAATGAATTGACAGCAAGATTGTCAGATAATTGGTTGCTAGCATCAGCATTAATGGTCTGCTCCAAAGTCAAATCGACGGGTGATCTAGCGAAATTAGCTTTTGTACGACGAATTCCAAAAGCACCACGGCGAAATTCATAAACTAACGGTGAATTCTCCGCTTGCAGTCTTACTAAGTTACTGAGATATATTAGGGCCCATCTTGCATAATTAGCCTTGGATTTTCAATAGCCGATGAAGTACTAGGTTGCACCTGAATATATAATTTAATTAATTACATAAAATAATAACGTATAAAATGTTTATTCAATTTTAACCTTAAAAAATAATAGCTTTTTAAGTACTGAATGAACTTTGAATAATTATTTATTTAAGTAGAATAATTGACAAAATCCTTATGAATAACATTTAAAAAAAATGTATTATAATAATCAAAAGTAAATTAATTATATACTTACATCAACATTGTTAACAAATGCATTATAATCCTCAACTTTTTTTTGTTTTAAAACAGTCACTTTTTTGTAACATGTGGAATGATAACCTACAAACTCCAATAAATCTCTATTTAATTGTAACTCATCGTACTTAAAGCCTTTAGATCGTCGGTATGCTAATTTAAAATAGCAATGATCAAATGTTCTGTCATTAAAATCAAAAACAGAATTTTTCAATCCACATAAAAAGCATTTTTTTTCCATTCTTAATTTTTTTCACAAAACACGGTTATCACAACGTACTACGTTTGATATTATTGTATGATCCTCCTATATTGTATGATCCTCTATAGTATACTATTTTTTTCCTTGTCTATACTACGAATAGGAAGTATGCGCACTCTCTTATATTCTACCGGTCAGTAGCGCGCAGCTGCTATACTACGTCCTGCTTTATCGCATGGTACAGTACGAGCAACGCTTCTCTGTCACACATATTTACATGCTCCAATTTTTGCAACTTCAAAGCCTAGCTACCGTAATCTATGAACAGATTTTCTTGAGCAACCTTATACTACTCTACTCACAATAAATTTACCTACATTTTGATATATAAATATCGCGGTAAGCAGATGAGCGCAATTACTAATATCAATTTACCTGTTTGCACGCGGCTACCAGGTACAAGGGAACAGAAAAAGGTAGGCAACCGATTGACTGCATATAGCAGATGTTGTATACTTTCAATTAGATTATGAATCATTTGGCAACCAAGACAGTCAAATTTGAAAAAATAATACTTTTTTATAATTTTAATTAATCATAGCCATGAACATTTTTTTTATGGCAACCTTATTGATACACGTTCACAAACATATTTTTTCTTTAAAATATAATTTTCACCTGGTTATCAAATCGGTGAAGGTCGTTCTTACTTGGGATCTTAGACTATTATGATATCTTATGTTACCTAACGGAAACTTACGAAACTTTACGTTACCTTATATTACTTTACCTAACACCACTTCTCTGTACCTTATATTACGTTACGTTACAGTATATCAGGTTACACTGCTTAACAGTACATTAATTTATATTATCCTACCTTACCTTATCTATTCTTATGTTACCTTATATTACCTTACCTTATCTCAGGTTGCCTTATGTTCTCTAGCGTTCTGTTACCTTATTTTATTTTACGGACATACACACAAAGTTCAAAATTGCAAATTCGTTTTCACGTTTATTTCTTCATTCTCATACAATGATGAATAAAAACATTTAAACGTATATGAAGGAAATTTTATGTTTCGGTAGCTTTTCTACGTTTTTTCTTGTGATACTTGTGTATAATATTTTAGGTTTGGAAGCATTTTATCGTTTTAACAGGCTCATTATTTATTCTGTTTGTGAAGTATTTATAGTCAAAACATTGTTCCATAAAATTATTGAAATATTTCATATTTCCATTAGACAAAATTTCCATGGAGCCACATATATCTATAGGTTCTCTTACCAACAATGTCACTCCGTTAGCAAGACTTGGTAATATATTTATATAACTAGAGTTTAGATGTCCAATGAGACAATGTGACAGGACAGATCCATTTGTAATTCCAGCAGGAATGAAATTAGCGTTTACTTTTGTAAATGTATTTAATAAATACAAATTTTTTTATTTAATTTGTTGAAAATGTATAGATATTTTTATTTTTCTTCACATCACGGCTATGACTATTAAAATTTTATTTACCCCCACTTCCACTTATGCCATTCGATAAAAATAAATTTACTGGAATGCCAGGTATAAATAGAACACTTGTTTCCTGTTTTTGTCATATCCACCTATACTTATCTTTATATTATCAATATTTACAATTGGCAGTGGAGTCTTATTTGCAATAGTACGTGATTCTCAGAAAGTTGATAACCAGGTCAATGGCCATAACAGACCTACGATATATTATACCAAAAACCACTTCAAGAAATATTAAATGTCAGTAATTTATGTTTCGTCAGCAAAAAAATTCAATCACACAACGTCGCATGCCGTAAAGTACATTGAAAGCGACGCTTTCGCCGTTGACGTTGCGGTACGCTAGGGAATTACCTGGACAAATGGTGTAAGTGCAAGAACGGTGCAAGTCTGCAACAGATAAATAGCTTATCCTATACAGTCAGTAGAGAATAAGTTAAGCTTTAAAATAAGCAATCAAGAAAGCTAGTTTTTCAAAGTTGGAAGCCTTTAATATGGGGTCGTTTTCCAATAACCCATGTTGTCTTGAGCTGGTACTTGTAGTTGAGCTAAGAACTAGAAACTTTGCGTTTTGATAGTATATAAGGTGTAGATATCGAAAAAAAACATCGCGAGTTTTGAAGGATTCGAAAGGAATGGGCCACTTCCAAAAAAATGAGATAGTTACTGCTATGGAATTGTTGGTAAAATTAAAGGAGTCGGACTAGATAATATAGAACCCATTCTAAAATACGTACAAAATATGTCTGTTCGCCTCACTACATTATTTAACATGTGCATTGCGCAAAGCAAATTTTTCCGTGTGCTAGAAAATTGCACACGTTGCGTCGATACACAAGTCTAGTAATAAACAATTTATAGGAATCTATCGACCAACATGGATTTTAACGACAATACAAGAGCTTTTCCAAAAGTATTTCACGATGGTATGTATCCGGTTTTTCATCGACGTATTATAGAGAAACAGTATGATTTATACGGAATCGGTCAACGTTAACCAATTCCCTCGCATATTTACAATATATTTTGAAATAAATGGATAGCAGGGTACAGATTTATTCCGTATTACAGATCTAAAAAAAACTTTTTGGCAGGGTTTTTCATATTACCTTATTGAAGAAATTCTCTTCGAATGATATCAAGGGTAATTTGCTTCGTTTATTAATTTCTTACCTCAACAAAAAACAAAAAGCAGTTCAAAATAAACGGTTTAAAAAACCTCCTTAGTATTTTTCTGACTTCAGGAGTTGCTCAAGGATATATGACCCTTATTATTTGTAATTTTTATAAATGATATTAGTAATTGCTTCAGATATAGTAAGTTCTTTTTATACGCTGATGACTTGAATATCTTCTCAAAATAAAAAAATGCCGATCACTTTCAATTATAGGAGGATTTTAATAGACTCGATGAAGTTAAATGTAGTTCCCACAAAATACATTTAAGTGTAAATTAATCGCTTAAGTTTGATCAATCTAAAAATAATATGGTCCATTTCCATCTCCACAATAAGTTCGTTGGTGATGCATACGATTGATTCCAAATTAAACTTTGATACTCACGTGGAGCGAACTACTATACGGACATATGCATTGTTGGGTTTTGTATTGAGAACTGCTAAATCCTTCAGGGAAATGAGAAATATCGCAACATCTATACGGCCCTTGTACGATCTCAACTTGAGTATGTTATTGCAAACTGTACGACATATTTTGGCATAGCTAAAAGAGTAGAAAGGCCAAATGTATACACATTGCAATATCGATTCAAAACGCCTAGACGGGACTACGATAAAGAAATTGTGCTGTTTAAATACAAACCGCTACGCAGCAGGTGAAGTGAATTGGGAGCATATATATATTACTGTACAATGTCTATCATGATCGGCACGATAGTTCAGACATTGTGAACCAACTGCAGTTGATTATCATTTATGTTATTAATATACTATTCGAGTACTTTATAATCTTTTTCTATTTCTGATTTTAAATTATCACCATTACTCAACACAAAATAGTACTTTAATTTGAGAATTAAAAATTTCTAATCCCTTACGCTTCACATCTCTTTTTTTTCGATGTGAAATAAATAAAATAAAAAATATCAGTCCAAAGACCTGTACATCTATTTCAGAATCTAAAATATACTGGTAAAATCGTGTAATTCAATTGGTCTAATAATAAGTTTTTTTATTATGATATGTGTTAAAAATACCAATATACTCCTAAAAATGGACAAAAAATACAATAATTATTATTTATGTAAGGTAGCACGCATGTATATGAGCCCGAGCGCAGGTAGTTAATCAAACCACATTATATAAATTTTCCAGTTACTTGCAAATAAATTCCGTTCCGTCCTGGATAACAAGATTGACTTACGTATAAATTATACAAAACCATAGCTAATTTATATAACCATACTAAAGGAGCGAACTGAGAGATATTCATTTATCTTTCATTATGTTTTATTATATATTCATTTATGTTCAATTGTATGGAACCACGGCCCCCATTACAATGTGTGTGTGTGTGCATGTATGTGTGCGTTTATATATATATATATATATATATATATATATATATATATATATATATATATATATATATATATATATATGCATACAGAGCTGTAGAAATCTACTCTAAATACGTAGTTTAGTAGTATTATGAAGCTCGATAGGTACACTGACATAAACTTTGCATTTGTTTCTAGACGAAAACTTTCAGATTTGTGAAATATTTTTCTATTGATGACCTGAGCACTAAATATGTACCAAATTCTAGTTTTTCTGTATGAACAAATATCCGCGTATGAACAAATATTTCTTTGTTTTTCAACAAATATTTCCTCCAAATGAAAAAAACGGAAACCTTATAGGACCACTTAGTTGCCCGTTGGTCCGTTCAGCCTTTAAAGCCCTTTCTTTTAGGAACGGTTTGAAGTATCAATTAATGCCATATTTTGAGACCTAAATCTTTACATTGCTGTAAAATTTCTAGTTTTTTGGTAAATGCGACAAAAAATATAGCCCTTCAAAACATATTTTTTTATTCATACAATAATCTTCTTCACGAATATCAAAACCTTCAGCGTACTTCCGGTCAACCAACAAACTTGGAAATCGGCATGTTGAGAGGTATTATAGCCAAGTACAGGCAAAAATCTGAAACTAATAATCTCTAATTCTATTATTTTGTTTTTACGAATATGAACGTGTGTGTGGCAGTGGGCAATATACTTATATTGTGGAAAATTAATATCTATAAATAATTTAATTAAAAATTCTGTGCGCCCTTAAATGTCCATGAGTGTCTATATGTTTATAGAATCCTCGTAGTGCGAGTTCTATTCGTCCGTGAAGGTTTTTTCTATGCAGTTTGGATGTAAACCTTATTGTCGATTAAAAAGGTGCATTTGTTTTCTATGTGTTTTAATATCATGTGATATCATGTATTTTCTATATATTTTGAGTCCTGTCCTTGTAGGAAATTGGTTGTTTACACAACCATTAGTAATTTGATGTAGAGGTCATTGCAATCAGTGTATAATTTACTTACAAAGGTTGTTGGGCATGCTCCTAAACAGCCGAAATTGTGTACTCGCAATAAGAAAATCTGAGAAAGCGGATGAGAACTAAACCAAATTTTGGATCACGTCATTTTTTGACAATTATGAGGTACATAATTGTCATCAGGACATGTAATTGTGAATATTTTAAACATTTAATATAAAAGTACCGCTATGGGTTTATACCTATTGCATGTATAATAATAATAATAATAATAAAGCTTTATTAAATTCCATACAAAAAGTTACATACATGCCACATGCAATAAAAATTTCTATATTATTTATTAAATTTATATGGACCCCCTAATCTATCTATTAGGGTAAGAAAAGCCTCCTCCAAAGCTTGCCATTCGTCTCTATCTTTGGCTGTTTGGAGCCACTCGCAACCTGCTGCAGCCACGATCTTGTCAGCCCATCTGGCATTGGGACTGCCTCTCGCTCTGGTACCTTGTGGTCCCTTCCATTGGATGATTTTTTGTGTCCACCTGTTATCAGTGTACCTCGCCACGTGACCCGCCCATCTCCATTTTCTTTGAAGAGAGTAGGTGAGTGCATCTGTTAAACCCGTTTTTTTGCGGATGGTTTTATTTCTTATTTTATCTTTTAAATTGATACCTAAGTAGCTTCTCTCCATTCTTCTCTGAGTGGTCTGGATTTTGCTACTAGTCTTAAGGTCAAACGTCCAGGTTTGGCAGCCGTGGGTGAGACACGGTAGAATATCCGAGTCCATAACTGTCTTCTTGGTAGGCAGTGGTAGGTGCGACTTGAATATGCCTTTATGAGCCCAGTATTTTTTCCATGTGATTGCTACTTTCCGGTCAACTTCTTCAGTTGTCCTTTCTTTGCTGAAGGAAATCTGTTTCCCTAGGTAGATGTATTTTTCTACATATTCAATTGGCATATCAATTACAGTTATGTGTGTCTTGAGATAGTTAGTCATGACTTTAGTTTTGTCTAGATTCATTTCCAAACCAACTTTAATGCTCGCCTGCTGGAGATCTAACATCATACTGTTTAATTGGCGTGGAGACTGAAAAAAGAATAATGTCGTCGGCGAATCTGAGGTGGCTTAGAAACTGACCTTCTACCCTGATGCCTTTCGTAGACCACGGTAAGTCCTTTATTATGTACTGTAGGACAGCTATAAATAGTTTTGGAGAGATTGGGTCGCCTTGTCTCACGCCTCTATTTATATTAATTTTTCTTCCTAATCTATCTAGTTTGACTCTACTTTTCCTGTTCGCATAAATATTTTTCAGTATTTTTATATATTTTTCGTTTATGTTCTGTGACCTCAGCGCTTCCCAGATGCTGTTATGTGATATAGAGTCAAATGCTTTTTTATAGTCTATAAAAGCTACGTATAAGGGTCTACGGAATTCTTGATATTTCTCTATCACCTGATCAACAAATTGAATGTGGTCAACTGTACTGAAACCGCTTTTAAAACCGGCTTGTTCTATTGGCTGGTGTTCGTCGATATCTGAGGTCATTCTATTCAGCAAGCAGGAGGCGAACAGCTTATATAGGCTGGGCATGAGGCTTATTGGACGATAATTGCTTATGTCAGCCGGGTCGCCTTTCTTATACAGTAAGATAATCTCAGATCCCGTCCATATCTGTGGCACAGTTTCCTCTTGTAATATTTTATTCCATAGTAGAGTGATAGGAGTCAATAGCAGAGTCCTTGCAAACTTGATGCATTCATTTGTGATCCCGTCTGGTCCTGGACTTCTTTCTGCCTTAAGCTTCTTTATTTGTATCAGAATTTCAGGCTCTGTGAACTCTGGCACTGGGAGAACTTCATTGTGTTGGTCAACAGAAATTATTTGGTTTTGTGAGTATGGTTGACTATATAGTTTTGCATAAAATTCCGTGGCTGTATTTATGATTCCTCTCGAGACATAATTTTTGTAGAGCCGGGCTGCAGTGATGGAATCCATGTTTTAGATGTATTTAATTCTTTGTAGGATTTTTTAGCTGATCTAGAGTTTTCAAGGTGTCTTTGTATAGTATTTATTCTATGGTTATCGTAGCATCTTTTTACTTCTTTATTGGTAGTTCTATAGAGATCTTTCAGTTTTCCTTTCTCGGTTTTGGTTAGTTTAGATTTGTTTTGTAATATACTTCTCTCTTTCATGAGTTTTAACGCCTCTGCGGTTAGAATAGTTCGTTTTTTTGGTATTTTATTAGATTTCAAGCTTTGTAATATAGAGTCTCCGATCTTGCGGCAATAGCCTTCAGCATTATAGTTTTTATGTGTTGTTATAAGATTAGGTATGTAGCTACTTAGATTTTCAAGGTAGATCTCTTGCTCTTTTACTGTTTTCAGTTTATTTCTTGCGTTCGAAAAACCACGTCTGCACTTTCTTTCAGGTTTCAAGTGAATTGAAGTTCTTAATAACCTGTGGTCAGAACCAAAGTGGAATGAGGTTAGTACTTTGTAGTTTGTAAATAAGTTGGGTTTTGTGGTCATAATATATTCGATTTCGTTTCTTGTATTTTTATCAGGAGAGATCCATGTCCATCTGTTCTTTGGCTTTAGCTTGTACATAGTATTTAATACTTTCAAGTTGTACTCTTGTGCATATTGAAGGAGTCTTTCCCCGCGGATATTCCTGCTACCGTGACCGTATTTACCGAGAACTGGCTGTTCATGGACCTTGGGTACACCAATTTGTGCGTTGTAGTCGCCCATAGATATAACAAACTTCGTGGAGACAGTGTCGTGTACTTTTTCTAAGTCCCCTAAAATTTATCGATCTCATCTTGAGATGAACTTTCGGTAGGTATTATTGCGAGGAGGGTATTCTCCAACTCTATTTCTAATGCACAAACTCTCTCTGATATACCAATAAATCTCTTTATATTTTTTTTAACTAAGAAACCCACACCATACAGGCCTTTGGTTTGACCCAGGTGATACATTATGTAAACGGCATCTTCGGTAATTTTTTCACCCAGCCGGCGAAACTCCCCTTACTCCTAGTATGTCGTGGTTAATGTCTTGTAGTGCTGTTTTAAGCTCAATTAGTTTAGGTTCGGTAGATAATGATTTTACATTATAGGTACAAATATTGAAGATGTTTTTCTTTTTCCTTTCTTTGTTTTTCTTTGGAGGGTTTTGGTCGATCTCTCCCTCGGTGACCAGCCGTATTGGGAGATGTTTATTGTTTTGAGTTTCGTGATTTTTCGTTTCGTTTTTTTTTTATTGCTATTTATTTTCACCTATTGCATGTAGAGGTATTCAAATTATTTCAGTAATCTTGATATCTCGATTCTCGATAATTCATTTCATTTTAGTTTTTCTACTAATAATTGAAACTCTAGAGGTGCTTATAAGCCCAAGGTTAAAAATAATAACTAAATAATTGAATAAATCTAGACTTTGCAGCGATAAAGTAAGAAATAATTTTCTTTGAGATAATTTATGAAGTAAGTTGGCTTTTTTCGGCTATAACCATTTCTATCGACGTTATTTAGAGGTGGAAACGAACGACAAAAACAATTACGACTAACAAAAATAGTGCACAACTACTAAGTGAATAAATTAAATTTTCCTGAACGCACGAGTTTTATAAAAATTTTTTGTAAAATTTATTCAGTTTATTTCATTTTAAAATAGTTTTAACTTGATAGTTTCTGTACGCTAGATGAGATAAAACTTACATCGCACAATATATAATCGATTGAAAGTCACATTTGAATAATAATTTACTAAGAGCTTTCAGAAAGTGAGGAAAGGGAGAAATTAGTTATGGAAGTACTGAATGAATCGATTTATTAATGTAAAGGAGTGCTCAGTGATCTGCTATTAATTTTCGTCAGTCAATATTACGCTTACATACTCAAGTTATGGAAATCTACCTACACTCTCCCGCTGGAATTTAACGTGTAGTTTAAAGTCTTATACTTGTTTTGTGCTAAAGAGAAAGATGGGAAACTTTATAACTCACCTAACAAATTACGCTCTATTTTAATGACAATATTCAATATGACTTTGCAATTAATATTTTGCATATAATTGCAAAGTCATATTGAATATTGCCATTAAAATAAATAAAGCATATACATTTTTATGAAAATCAAATGTTGTTCAATATGATTACTACTTTTTCTCTGAATACATTAGCTTAGTCATAATATTTAAAATTATTTTGAGTAACTTCCTGAATAAGAATTATTTTTCGGTGTACACTTCTTCTTAGTGCAGATAATCTTCTGATAGATGATGACGTCGATATTCGAACATAAAGTTCAATTATTGGGATTATTGGAAGTTGCTCTTTGTTGTATAATGATTAATAATTTAGTTGCTTTACCGATGTTTAAGATATTTCCTAGAGTTCTTCCGAAATTCTTTGAGACATTGAACTTAAATCGTGTACCTGTTAAATCTGTTTTTTAAATTTTTGTAAAATTTATGAACCTATTAAAAACTATTATAATAGACTCAGTAGCAAATAAAATAAAATAGAATAAATAGAGACGAGTATTCTAAAAACAACTTTTGTGTTTAAGTATCGTATAAACAAGTAAATGAATTAGAGTCGGGTTCAATCTTATTTATGGTTATAGATATAATAATAATTTATATGTATATATATATATATATATATATATATATATACATATATATATATATATATATACACACATATATATATATATATATATATATATATATATATATATATATATATATATATATGTACATACATACATACACACTCACACACATTTATATATACATACACATAGACATTCAGTCAACAAGATGGGCGACTACAGCACATTAGAAATAAATAGATATCCCAATACAGACGACTTTTAGATATACATAATTTCGTTTGAGTGTGAAAAACAAAATGATGTGTATCTATCGTCGTCGTAGTGTATTGGATTGATAACGAGGCACATGGTCTTTAACGTCGTGGCGTACCTTGGAGCTTGGGGACCTGAGTTCGATTCCCGGTTGCTCGTCGAGCGGGGCTGGACTGGTGTTCTGGGTGGCTGTAAGAAATTGCTCTTGCAGAAATCAGTCCGGCATATGTATTGTTTATTGATACATTAAAGTAAATGATTTTTGTAAAAATTTGATACATTAAAGTAAATAATTTTTAAAAATTTGATACATTTAAAGTAAATAATATGATACATAAATAAATAAAATAATTTTTTTTTTATGTATTCTGCTTAGCACAGCAATCTGTTTTTCACATTTAGCTGTTATTATTGGTGACTACAGTCTGCGTATGTAATTTAGCTGTGAGGAGAATCCATCGATCTCTCTCACTTTGGGTTTAGAAATCTGCTATGAAGGGTGGGAATACTGTTCCTTCTTAGTTGTGAGTGTTTAACACTGCCATCTCCTGATAGTTCGGTAGCCAGCACATTCACATGTTCAGATAGCTTGGTCTGGTATTTAAGACTTCTGGTGGCTATTTCCTGTTTCACAGTTGTTAGGTTCAAATCTCGGAGTATGTATTTGTTACTTATACAGTTTGGGATTTGGAACATATATCTCATTGTCTTGGTTTGAATTATTTCTAAGATCTCGATGTTACTGTTAGATGCTGTACCCCACAGCTCGATCCCGTATGTCCACACTGGCTTTAATATTGTTTTGTAGACAGCCATTTTGCTATCATTAGATAGTTGTGATTTTTTCCCGATGAGCCAGGACAAGCTTCGCAATTTAGCATCTAATTGTTTACGTTTATTCCAGATGTGTTTTTGCCACGTCAATCGTCTATCTAAGTGCATGCCGAGGTATTTAGCAGTATCTGAGTGCGGTATCTGTTGCCCGTTTAAAGTAATTGCTGGGCAATCTCCTTTTCTGAGACTGAATGTTACGTGAACGGATTTACTGTTATTCGCTTTTATTCACCATTCTGCAAGCCACGCTTCAACTTCAGTAAAGTGTTTTTAAAGAAATATAGACGCGGTTATTGCTTCAGAATGTACGGACAGTATAGCAGTATCATCTGCATAGGTGGCCATTACTGTGTCAACATTTTTAGGAATATCCGCAGTGTAGATCAGATACAATACGGGCCCGAGGATACTGCCCTGAGGGACACCCGAGTGGATTCGTAGAGTTCTGAAGTTTCAGTGTTGACTTTTACTTCAAAGCATCTTTTATCTAAGACCTTTTTAGAAGTAGATAAAATTAGTTCGGTAGATGCTTCTTTATTTTGTATAAGAGGCCCATGTGCCAGACATTATCGAAGGCCTGACTTATATCAAGAAAAACAGCGGAGCAGTAGTCTTTGTTCTCTAAGGCTTCGTTAATTGTGTTTGTTAATCTATGAACTTGTTCGATTGTGCCATGTTTTTGCCTAAAGCCAAATTGATGGTCGGGAATTATTTCATTCAGTTTGGGTTACAATCGACTCAGGATTATTTTTTCGAAAAGTTTGCCGACCAGAGGGAGTAAGCTGATTGGCCTGTATGATAGAACTTCAGCTGCTTCTTTACCAGGTTTCAAGATCATTACGACATGGGCAAGCTTCCATTGGCAGGGGAAATGACAGAGTCTTAGACTTGCGTTGAATAATACTACCAGGTACATTAATCCCTTTTTTGGTAGGTTAGTTAAGAGAGTAGTAACTATTTGGTCATAACCGGGAGCTTTTCTGACCGGGAGAGATTTAATTTGTCTATTAAATTCTCTGGGGCTCACTGGTTTTAATGGAAGACATAATTGACCTGGAGAGTTTAAGAAGTCTGTTATTTCTTTGTCTTTTTCCAGGTTGCTGCTCGGTAAAGGCGTAAAGACGTCTTTGAGGTGTTCTGCAAAAGTTGTTGCCTTCTCGTGGTCCGATCTGGCCCAACAGTTATCTCCTCTTATAGGTGGCATGTGTTCTTTCGGTCGCTTAAGATTCTTAGTAGCACGCCAAAGCGAGTAATTACTATCCTGGCAAGGCGTGAGGTGGGTTAGATAATTTTGAAAGTATAAGTTTTCATGCTCATTAATCATTTTCTTGAGTTCCTCAGTCGCTCTGTTCAGGATTGTTTTATCTAAAGGATACCTAGATCTATGCCATTCTTTCCTTAATCTACGTCTTTCCAATACTTTCTTCATTATGTTCTTAGGATATTCTTTGTTTGTCATTTTATTTATTTTGCTTGTGGAGGTTGATTCTTTGGCTGCTAGGTAGATTATGGAGTTTAATTTTTCTATACTTTTTTCTATGTCTTCTTCAGTATTTAATTTGACATTGAGGTCAATGTTGGAGGAAACAATTTCTTTGAATGTGTCCCAATTTGTTTTTTTATTGTAAATTCCGGTAGGTGTTTTCGAATAAATAGCTACTTTGCTCAAAGTAAGGATGACTGGAGAGTGATCTGACGATAGGTCGTCGCACTTCTCAACATTTGTATAATTTCGACCGATGTTTTTGTTATATAAAAATCTAGTAAATCAGGTGCTTTATGGAAATCCTTAGGCCAATAGGTTGGCTCTCCATGCAAAATACATTCTAAATTAAGATCTGTTGTAGCTTTATAGAGTTGTCTACCCTTTGGATTGATCAGTCTTGAGCCCCAGGACGTATGCTTGGGGTTCCAATCCTCTCCACAGATAAATGTTGGACCAAGCTCTTCGAAGAATTGCTTAAATTCATCAGCAGTAATTGAGTGTCTTGGTGGACAGTACACAGCGGCTAAGGTTGTCTCCGTGTTTTTAAGGATGACTTTTATTATGCTTGCTTGTATCTTATCGGTTTTGTAAGGGTTAAGAGTATAATGTTTAATGTTGTTCTTTAGTATAACTGCAGTGCCACCGTGAGATCTGCCAGAAGGGTGATCGGTCCTATAGATCTTATAGTATTTCATTTTCACGTGGGAACGCTGGGTTAGTCTTGTTTCGGATATCAAGGCCACATCTATATTCTCCGATATCATAAATAGCTCAAGTTCCTGACGTTTTTCAGTAATTCCCTTGGCGTTCCAAGTGAGTATACGCATATTTAAGCCCTCTGTGTGCCCAGACCTGTGATTAGTTGAACCATCCGGTCCATCATGCCGTCCATCATGTTTTCATGATTTCTTGAAATCTATTAAATATTACGTCCAATAAATTGCTGATTTGGCTGTTGTTGTGTTAGGTGGAGTGTTACTTGACTGCAGATTAGTTGTTTGCTCCATACGGTCTTTGAATTTAGTTTTTAGTGCATCTGAATAACTTCTCGAGTGCTGTACTTTGGTGTCATTTGTAATGGTTTGCGATGGTTTACCCTTGTCTGGTTTTGCTTTGATTTTGAAAATACGCTCTTTGTATTCTTTATATTTCTGACATCCTCTGTAACTTGCCGGATGGTTGCCTTGACAGTTTACACATAGGGCGTTTATCTCTGGAGGTTTAGTGCACATTTGAAGGGGCGGAAACATTGAATTTTGGAGTGCCCAAATATTTGGCACCGTTTGCATTGCAAAGCTTCCTTTTTTTGTACTATGCCTCAATTGTAACTTTAACTTGGCTGATATGTTTGATATTAAATACATCTTAATTATTAGGTCTCTGTTCTAGGTCTACAAAATATAGAGGAAGTTTTTCTTTGGTTACCCGATGTAGCACATTGGCAACTTGTCTTACTTCGTGTCCTGTAGCTTCAAGTTCAGATTTGATCAGTGATAAATCTTCCGATGCATGCAAACCTCTAATTACCACTCGATATGCTCTCTCACTCTTTAGTTTGTAAGTATAATGATTTACATTTTTTTCGATGAGAGTGTCTCTTATAATTTTATAAGTTTCGATGTCCTTAGGTATTAGCTTGACAATATGCCCTGATCTGAGCGTGGTCAATGTGTATTTCTCTGTGTCCACGACCTTGTTAATTGTGTTTCTTAAAGGTGAGATGTTTATTACACCTGTGACAAAAATAGGCTCCGGTTTAGGTACATATTCTTTGACCTGGTTTACAGATTCGTGATCTTCGTTGCTAAGGATATCAAAGTTATTATGTACAATTACCGAAAAGTTGGTACCCTTAGACGCTGGTTGTTTGTTTTCTATTTCAGCTGGGCTTTCGTTTCTTTTTCTTTTGCTTTTGACATGGTCCTACTGCCAATTTTCCTGAGTTTGTTCTGCACTTTGTATTTCAGAAGGGTTTTTCTGACTAGCAACGGGATCCGGTTTACTGCTTTTAATATATTGCCATAGGGTCGGTTGGAGGACGGTAGTGGAGTTTGAGCTGCCACTAAAGGACGATGATCTCTGCCTAGTTTCGCAAAGATCTTTGGATAAGACTTATGTTAGGTTGGTTTTACGTTGCTTTATGTTTTGTAATTTATTTTCGGTATTTTATTTTAACTCACAAGGTGACGCCTTTCCTGTGAGAAGGCTATATACAAAGGTGTTCGCCAAGTTCACCAAGGTTGGCGCTAGAGACTGGGCGCCCTCCCAGCCATGCATCCTTCTGGCGCGGTCTCCACCGTAGGATTAGGGTGAATTTTTAATGAGGCTTTCTACCTCATGACACGGGCGGTTAAGCCAGTGCCCCCGATTCCATAAACAGGAGTAGCGAGACGAGGGGATCATTTCCTATCGCCCACGGGAGAGATCATTTGGGTTTATTAACCGCCGCCCGAGGCTCGGCGTTGACCTTCTGCGGCTGGTACGGTCAAGTTCTCAGCCAACCCTCCTCCTTTTTCATCCGAGCTTGGGACCGGCAATGGCGGAGTTAAAAAAATAAATTAAAAATGATTTTGTGAAAAAAAAAGATTTTGTAAAAGTTGCGCCTAATAAACATTTTGTTCAATAGTTTTCAATCTGTATTTCGTTTTTATACTATTACTTTTCGTTTTTATACCATTTCCTTTATTCTATTCCTTTTCTTCAATTAACGAGTCGAATTCTGAATATGAATAAAAATATTTATTTATGGTGCTAATTTTTTCGCCCTGCTATAGCAAAAGTGAAAATAAGACTAGTCTCGGCTCTTCACGGTAATCAAGTGAGTAAACAGTTCAACAGAACGTATCCCAAAGACGATTTTCGTAGGCCTGCACATTCGCCTGATCCAAACTCCATAAACATTTTCCTGTAGATACATATTGAAAAAATGTTATTACAGACAAATTGAAAATAGAAAAGATTTTTAAAAGAAGAAAAATCTTATTTAATAGGTACACTAATAAAACCAATGTTAAAAGTAGATATATTCCGTTGAAATTTTGAGCAGTTTTTTAACATTTTACCTATTAACCTAGTTCTCATAAATGTGTTCAGGACAATATAGTTCTCGAAAATTAAATATTAATATTCATCTGCAAATATCATAAGCATTAAATATTTCAATTTTTCGAGCAAATTCCTAAAACTTTTATTAGAAAATATTTAATGCTTGTGCTATTTGTAGACAACATTAATATTTAACACATATTTTTAAGAACTAGGTTAATAGGTAAAATTTAAAAAAAACTGTTCGAAATTTCTCCAGGATATGGTGATGCTGTAGGTGACATTGGTATTGTTAATATACTTATTCAATAAGATTTTTCGCCCAATTTTGCTCTAAATTGTGAATTATTCCTTGAAAATCTTTTCTATTTTCCACTTGTGTGCAATAATTTTTTTTTAAAGGTCTACATCTACAAGAAAATGTTTATGGAGTTTGGACGAGGCGAATGCCCAAGCTAAGAAAGAAAACTACTTTACCTTAAAGTAGTGCGGAGCCTAAATTCGGTTCCTTCTCACGCCCGTCATTTCTATAGCATGCAAAAAAATTTGTGCAATTCTAAATCAGAGTCCGACTGCAAGCCAAGTCAGCAGAAACCGCAAACCGGCAATGGTTAGGAAACCCAAGTGTGAAAAAAATCAAATAGGAATTTGATTTAATATTTAATAGAAAAATAGAAGTAATATAAAAAAAAAAATAAATTACACGGTAGATTGTAGTACCAATATTTAATTTTTGTAATTATATTTTTGTAACCAATATTTTATAAAGCTTTTCTTCAAAAGCTTTGATGAATTCTTTTTTTTTAAATCCAAATTCAATTATTTGATTACACCAAACTTAAGCTTAAAAGTTGTTATTTTATTATTTATTTCTCTATTTGTTCTGTGTCACTTCATAAATTACTGAGCCTATTATAATTATTTTGACAAGTTAATAAATATTGCTAATAGTTTCAATAGGCGTCTGGTTTAATTTTATAGCGCGAAGGAATTCGGAAAAGCTCTAAGAATATACATACGTATTGATAAAGCAGCTAAATGTTGACATTCGAACAATAAAGCGATAGAAAATTACTGTAAAATAAGATTACGCGATCACGCCTGTACTCTGCTTAATACTGTTACCTGTGTACCTGTACTCCTGTACGGAACTTACAAATCATTCAACTCATAAAAATGATCCCTAACGCATGTTGGCACCAAGTTCCTTGATTCTATTTATACAATGAGCTATCAGTACGCCGAATAGTATACGCATCTTCGTATCCCATTCGGCTTAGTCTAGCTATTAGTCACATAATTTATCACTATTCTACATACTTTATAATAAAACCTGGATAACTATGATTTTAAAATTATGTAAATTATAATAACACGACAGCGACAGCAAATTTCTGTAACATGATCCACAACAGTGTGATGTAATAAGATGCTGCATTGACACGCAAATGCGACTTATTGCTTTATTATTAGTGCTAGCATCAGATCGAAAGGAATTGTTGTCATGTCATGCGTAAATAAATAGGTTATTCTATGGCACAACGTTTTTTTTCAGGTCACAAGTTACAAGAATCTCCAATTTTGGAACATACCTCTTGATAATAATTTATAACCTGCAGCATAATAAGCAATAAAATTAGTTTAAGTTTATTAAAAAATATTTACCAGCTAAATAGCTTCAGCTGATAATTATTTTAGGCTTTGCTTCTAATTCGGATTAAAATCGAAATATTTCATAGATTTCAAATAGATGACGTCTCATTGCAGTGAGTTACACTATTTTATTTCATTATAGTGTTGGATTATAAACTATTAAGCACAAATTCTATAGGCTAATATAATCCTAGTGCATACAGTGGATTGGTGACATTGTTAATATAATGAAAGGCGCGCGATGGAGTATCGTAACTCATATTGTTATCGTATTTGCACTAATAATAAATACTGTTAGTCACATAAATTATGTGACTAATAGCAACTATAACAATACTTTTTTTTTTTAAATAACTTGATTTATTTTTTTCGCCAGTAACGTGACTGGATTAGCTCTCATTCAATTTAATATATACTTGCGACAAACTAATATTATTAGTTGAAAAATGATCATAATGTGATTAATAAAGTTACATGTAGTTACTAAAATGTAAATAGTGCCTAATTATTACTTAAATAACTCTTAAAAACAAATATAAGTGTACGACATAGTGACGTTATGAACGAAACAGTGACAAAAATTACGACGAACTGTAAAGTCAATAATTAATTTGTTTACAAACATCGCTTTTGTTTATTTTTATTCGTGCAACGCTCTGCCAGCCGCTATTTGCAACTCCGCACACCGCACTTGTGGCGCAGCGTATAATGCACAAACCCGCGACATAAACGCATCGGGTTCGCATCGGGAAATCATATCGGCATGAATAACATGACTTCATATGAACAAGTAGTGGCCGCATACCAACAACAGTTTACTTTGTGTCAACAACAACACATAACAATAAATAAGTTACAGCAAAAAGTTAATGCACTTGAAACGCTTATTAAAATTTTGCCATCTCCACAACCAACAGTGCCCAACATAAGTGATTATTTATCCAAGGCACCCATATATTGCACGGATGAGGAAGAATTGGAAAAAGAATTTACTGAAGTCCGAAGCAAGAAAAACTACAAGAAAAAACGGTATCATGACGTCACAGGTGTGACATGTGTGTCACAGGAGAAATCATCAAAAAAGAAAAAAAATAATAACTCAACCAAACTCGAAAACAATAAAATAAAAGAAACAAAAATTCCATCCCTCCACCAATTAATGTGAGCAATGTTGGAGACTTTAATAGACAAAGAAATGAGGTTTTAGAATTAATTAAAAATTCAGTACAATTCAAGGCTATATCAAATATCGATATCAAAATTACATGTGAAAACGAAAACAATTACAGAACAATTAAAAATTATATCTTCCACACTTTCCAATTGAAAAGTGATAGATTGTACAGATTTGTCATAAGAGGATAACCTTCATCCACAGATTTCAGTGATATAAAATTCGCAATCAATAAACTAGGACATGATGTTCTTAATGTCCTAAATATTCAGAAAAAGACAACGAATAGCGATGAAAAAAGATGCAAACATTTTCCATTATTCTTTATAGATATTAGACAGAAAGAAAACAATAATTCAGTATTTGAAATCAAAAACCTGCTGCATTGCAAAGTAACCATTGAACTACCTACACCTGGCAATTTGTTTATTGTGGAATACCTTTTGGTATTCCACAATAAACAAATTGCCAGCAATTGGGACATACCAAGAATTTTTGTAATAGACGACCAAAGTGAGTACAATGTGCTGGAAATCATCACACTATACAGTGCAAAAAACAATGCAAACCAGTAAGGCAATATGTGCGTTATGTAACGAAGGAGGGCATCCAGCAAACTACAAAGGCTGTCCAGCCTATCAAAAGAAATTGAAAGCTCTATAACTGAAAATAATTTATGCTGTTGAAAGAATGCAAACCGAGAATAAAAAAACTGTTTGAAGAAGATGAACTATCTATTTCAAAAATGTCTTACGCTCAAAAAACGGTCATAAAAACACAATTAACCCATGTAATTCATATAGAAGCAAGTTGCATCTAACGAGCCTAACATCGCCGATATGATGAAATTGCTCACTTCATTTCAGGCTGAAATTAAACTAAGTATTAGCCAGTTAGCCAAAAGAGTGGAAAAATTTGAGGAAATCCAAAGGCCACCGACTAAAAAGTAAAAAAACCTGAAAATGAGTAACGAGTTCCTACGAATTATAACATGAAACGCAAATGGGATTACCCAACGAGCCCAAGAACTAGAAGTATTCATGAATACTAATAACATAGATATCACACTAAAATTTGAAATTCACTTTTTACAAAATAACCACATTAAAATGAAAGGATATAGTGCATATTGGACTACTCATCCTTGCGAACGTGCCCGTGGGGGAACAGCCCTGTTGATAAAACGAAATATACAACATTTTCAGCAAGAAGAAATAAAAGAGCCCCATATTCAAGTTACCATAATTACTGTTAAGCATAATGGAGCTGACATAAGTATTGGTGCTGCCTATTGCTCACCGCGTCACAATATTTCGAAAAGCCAGTATCAAAATATTCAGAAAATTTGATCCAAGATTTATTATCGGAGGTGATTTCAACGTGAAATATACTGCTTGGGGATCTCGACTGATCACTCCGGGTAAAGGGAATGAAATGTTAGCTGCCATTAATGAAACAAAATGCGAATTCCATTCGTCACGCACCCCAACATATTGGCCTACAGATAGTAATAAAATTCCTGATCTGATAGATTTATTCATCTCACGTGGAATTGCATCCAATTACATCGAAGTAGAAGGCGTGGATGATCTAACTTCTGATCATACTCCTGTCCTATTGACGCAACAATAATTAAGAAAAAAAGTAAACAGAATCTCACAAATAAGTATACTGATTGGGAACTATTCAGAAACTACCTAGACAACTTGATCGGTTTAAATGCAAGATTCTGCACTACTAGTTTTACGCTTAATTTTTTTACTTTACACATTACATACTAAGATTTTTATTATGATTGCGGGTTGTTCGAATATCTGAGGCACAAAAATATTGGGCACAATTTCTGTCGTTGCCAAATATTAGTCCAGGACCATTTAGGATATTTTCTGATAAATATTTGATTTTAACTTAACACTTGTTGCTCCCAATGACGAATTAATCCCGTTCTTAAACGAAAATATTCCGCCTTTAACAGTTTTACGTAGACCAATAGGATAGCAAGTATCTTTAATTAATGCTAACAAAGCATTGCAATAATTTCGAGAAAGGTGATTTTTATATTTCATTTTTTTTTACTGTAGTATTTGCATATGGCTTTAAATCTAAGTACTGGTGTCAGACTTCATAAGTACTGGAGTTACCATCAGAAATAAGTTTTTCAGAAATGAGCTTTCGATCACTGATTGAATTTTTAAACCCCTTCAAAAACATCGTTGATTCCATCGCCGTATATGATCTTTCATAGTTTTTGAAGCATAAATATTCCGGAGGAGTAACGTTTTTCCTCGAGTACAAAAATTACACAATATTTATTTTGAGCACCGAAATATAGTATTTTTTTGTATGGAAGCCTACGATAGCAGCAGCACTCCAAAGAGCATTGCAATTTGGTCTTTTTGACCAACACCTATCAACCGCTACCGTGATCGTAAGTATTCATTGAGCATCCACACTGCCAACAGACATTGTATAATTTGCCTTTTTCTCCCAACATGTCACATAGTATATTCTAAAGCGGTTTGCTACCAGTCGCATACCTGATTGTAAAGAAGACTATAAAGCTGCCAAGATATCTTTGGAACATCCAAAGTGCCAGATATGGTTTCTAAATGGCTAAATCCGGGGTCAATCGACATAAAACTAAAACTGCGGCTTAGTATTATTCTTTCCTCGCTATCGTATGGAGTTTTCAAAATTAAATTTATGTAACACGTAAACGGAATTTTAATTTAAATGTCAAGGAGAACCCTTTTGCTATCTCAAAAATTATAGGGCTATGTGTCAATGTACAATTCATGCTTCCGTGTACAAAAATTGATTTAAGTTGTCGAAAACGACATCATGACGTCACATGGGTTTTATAACCAATCTTATACTTTTTTCAGTCACGTTACTAATCTCGTTTTTTCTTTGTTAACATAATCAATTAATATTTTTAACTGACGAGAGACTATATTTAACTCCATTAAAACTAATAAATTGAAATTGCGGCAATTCATATTTAAATTTGATTAATATCATTTTGCATTACCGCCAATAATTCAATTATTGGCGACTAACGCTATATATTCCGATACAATTTATAAATACACGGACGTGTAAATACGTCATTATTCTGACTAATTTTCTCATTAACGAAAATTTTGTTCTCCTCAACGGGTGGTGGACAATTTTTGAAAATTTCGTCTAATAATCTAATGTTCTCCTGAAATCCATTTCCACATAATAAAAACAATCATCTGTTTTAATGATTTTTAAATTACACACATCAAGTATATTGAATCCGTAAATTCATAAGAATTACTAACAGTTTATATCTCATGCCTACATTACAACAATGATTCAAAATTCGATCATTACACTTAGGTATTTCTTTAATAATGTCATTGATTTTATAGAGCCTAATAGAATTATTTCATTTAAAAACAATACATGTAAAAGAATAGTTCAATAATTAACTTTATTAAGCAAGAACAAGTTTATTCAGTAAAAACAAGAAAAAGAGAGAAGAAACTTAAAATAGAATTTGGGTTAGACATTACTTAACATTTTGTCTTCATAGCTTTAATATACTTTATTGGCTTTTTTGATAAACGGTTTTTTTTTACGTAAACCATCTGTTAATATGAAATTAAATATAAAATCCTAAAAATTGGCAGTCTAAAATTATGAACGTATACAGTTAATATACGGTATCCGTATATTAACGTTAATATATGGTTAATGTATTTTTGTAAGTGTTTTGTCCACCAAAAAATATGGAAATCGAATTAAAAAATATTATATTTCATTTAAAATATTTAACTATAAAATGAAGACTGTGAACGATTACTATAATAATAGTACATTTACGTCGAATTACGAAACTATAAAATTGAACAAAGCGGCCGGAAAGTACGCCGTTGACGGTATTGAGCCGTCGACTGATTGTTTATTTATTTCTGCCAGTCTTTTATATCAATTTTAGTTCATAATTTAGGAAAATTTTGTGCCCAATTTTTACGTACATAATCTTAGGATAATTTTGTGGGATTTTGGATGATTTTAAGTCGTGTTAATAAAATAAAAATAACAGGTATTGAAATTTTGCCCGATAACTTTAAAGATAACTAGGTTCTTAATATGATGAATGTAACTTTTTATTGTAAATTAGCATAATGGTTGAGATTTGGCATTATAAAATAAACTTATTTCATGATTCTGACCCGTAACTATGTTGATTGACTTTTTTCCCTAAATTCTGCTACTTTAAAGATTTTAACTTTAGAGACAATGAGTGTGTCTTTCTAATGTTATATAATTTATAAACACGTGTTGCGTATTTCTATAGATATAGCATCTCTAATTACGCCTGTATGCAACCGTCCCTTAATGGAACACAGACCGTGTAATAGTACCACCTAGTACTATTATAAAACGTATCTAACTTACGAAATCCCACTTAGTAAAAATGCCACTTAGTATTGTTTGTAGAAAATATGTGTCTCTTACTTAATGGAACACAAACCGTGCAATAGAGCTACCTAGAATTGTTTGCTAAATGTGTTCCTCTGTCATAGTTTAAGTTCTTTTCCCTCCATTTCCCTATTTCCGTTATATTCGCATTCTTTGAAATCGTTAATATCTACTATTAAATATACGAAGTTATAAATACGGTTGTTGATATTTAGTTTCATTCTCCCTGTTTTTCCTTTCCGATTCTTAATATTTATTAGGTATTAAAATTTAACACGCTCAGTTGATTTTTTCGTATTTTATTTATTTATTTATAATAAATATTGACTTTTATGTATAGTACATATGGCGGACTTATTGCTACATGAGCAATCTCTTCCAGTCGACCATAACAATTTGTATTGAAATTTAATTGATAGACTGCAAATGATTTTACAATGAAAATTCTTCATAGCACATTAGACAAAAAAAATACAAAAGTAAATTAAAAAAGAAAACATAATATTGACATGATTTGGGATGGGAAAGACAGGAAAAGGCAATGACACAAAGGAAAAGGTTTCAGTTTTCACTTTTTCACTTGATCTTTGAAAATATTTAGAGACGTGATTTTCCTGATGTCAGGATCCAGGTGATTCCAAATTTTTGCTGCTTGGACAGTGAAGGATTTTTCGTAAGTGGTAGAGGTATGTTTAGGAATAAGTAGGATGTGTGAACTTTCAGATCGCAGCCCAAGGCCGTGAGCAGAAAAATCTTTAAATTTGCCACTAAGATAATTTGTTAAAAAGAAATGTAAGTATGTGAAGTTGGCGTCGATCACGGATCGTCAGCCATTTGAGAAGTGACCTGTATTCAGAAATGTGATCATATTTTCTGAGGTCGAAGATACACCGAATACATACATTTTGAAGACGTTCCAACTTGCACAAATATTCTTCATTAAGATCAGGATAACACACGTCTCCATAATCGATTAATGGTAATAAAAGTGTTTGACAAAGGTAGATTTTCGTTTTAGTCGGTAGAAAATTTTGAAGACGTTACAAAGAGTGTATCCTGTTGAAAACACGACGACTAACATCATTTACTTGAGGCCGCCAATTAAGATTTTGATCGATCAGTAGGCCCAGGTTTTTAACAGTGGACGTGTATGGTATTATTGTACTATTTAGCACTAATTTTGGTAAACTAGGAAGGTTTACTTTAGAAGTCAGTCATCAGTCAGCATTTACGTCAATTTCCGTCATTTTGTTGTCAGAATAGCGGTCGATTGAGTGAGTGTTTTTATTTTCATACTTTTGTGAGCGATCTGTTTTTCATTGTTTGCACTCGGCTTTCGAAATGGGAAAAAGTTTCTCTTCTCTCTAATATCTTTTTCTTCGTGGATTATAAGTTCCTATTAAACATTTTGAAACGTTGTATTTTGACTTTAGCTCTCTGAAAGAAGAGGAGAGGAGAATGCAACACATTTAAAAAATGTTTTGGAATTATAAATTGATCATTTCACTGACATTTCGTGCGAAATACGAAATTAAAAAAATGTAATAATCGTATGTTCTAGAGAGCGGGCAAGCAGGAAGCGCTATAATGCAGAAGGCAGCAGTGACGCTGGATCACAGGAGGGGAAGTCATTCTTACTAATGGGATATCGTCACAAAATTTAAACTTTGTATTCATGCCCGTAAAGTAATAAAAGGTAAAGGTAAAACAAGGTAAGAGAACGCGGCAGAACGTAAGGCAGCCTAAGGTAAGGTAAGCTAATGTAAGGTAAGTCAACATAAGGTAACGTAAGACAAGGTAAGGTAAGGTAGGATAATATAAGGGAAGATAACGTAAAGTAACCTGATTTATGGTAATGTAACGTAATGTCAAGTATGGAGGGGTGGCGTTAGGTGAAGTTCTGTAAGGTAACGTAAAATCACGTAAGTTACCGTAAGGTAAGATAATAAGATACCATTTGGAAAATTACCATGCCTTACGTATTAAATTGCATAACGCCGTGTAATTCTTGGTAACATAAGGTAACCTAGGATGATGTAAGGTAATATAGGATAATACAAGTTAAGGTAACGTCGAGTAATGTAACTTAATGTGTAGTAACGCAACGTGATGTAAGGTACCGAAAGACAACGTTATATAAAGTTGTATAAGGTAATGTAAGGTAAACGTTGGTTAACCTAAGGTACCAAATGTAATGGTTATCATGCCTCACGTTATCTTGTCTTACATTACCTTATATTTCCTTGCCTTGCTTTATTTTACTTTACTTTACTTTACTTTACCTTGCGTCATTTTACTGTAAATGATCAAATATAAGGTCATGTAATTTAATTCAAGGTATTAAGTGAAGATAATGTAACATGACGTTTAGTACTGCGAATTAGGATATATTATACTTATAACTTAAAGTAAGGTAGCATAAAACACCGAAGGTGGCCAAAAGAAACTTAACGTAACGAAAGGTAAGCTAACATAGCATGTGGAAACGTAAGGTAATATCATGTAGCTTAAGATAACGTTATTAAAGTTAATATAACGTTAGGTAAAGCAATTTATGGTAATGTTATGTATGATTGTGGATTGTATGTAAGCATACTATTTGTAAATATGGCGAAATTTCATATAAATTATTTGAAATACTATCGCAGTTTCATGACAAATGGGAGGTAAAATTCTCAAATCAGACTTACAATTTCACGCGAATAAAATGTACGTGATAATCGCAAGTAACTCGTTTTTTCAATAATTGAATGTTTTACTAACTTGCCACACAACAGATTTAATTATAATTAACAACATTTATGTGAATGGTCAGTTGATTAAATAACTGTACGATTGAATCAAGTGAGGGATGTTTGTAATTACAAACATCACTCACTTGATTCAATCGTACCGTTATTTAATCAAGTGACCCTTAACATAAATATTTTGCGATGTTGAAAATTCATCTAATCAATCATTTTAATAAATTCCACCTTGTGACTTATTTTAGGTGTATAAATGAAAAGGTTTAAACACCAAAGATAATTAATAAAGACATTGAAAACACAAACTTCCAGCGCGTGACTGACACGGGACAGAAGAAGAGTTTAATAGAATTTTAAATACGATCCTGAACACTTTATTTCCTCTATAAATACGTACAAAAAATATAATAATCCATGATACAGTATACATATTTAAAACCCACAACATTGTAACGTATAAGGTCGTAAATAGTAGAAGTAGTGCTGTGAGAGACGAATTCATAGATACATAATTAAATTATGAGGGTTACCATGGAATCTCGGTTGGAAAAAAAAAGGAAAACAAACATTTGAGTTTAAATTGTACGTTAGGAAACAAAATTAAAAGTTAAATGTAATTAATATTAATATTTATAACGTTCTTAATTTCTGTCTATTCTGAGCGATCATCGATAAAATTCAATAATTATCAATAATAATTCAAACATTTGAGCCAATATTCAGGTTATCAACTTAAAACTTCAATAAAAACTGTTAATACGGGAAGGCTATTTAAATATAAATATTTTACAGATAAGTAAAGTTTCAATTTCTTAATACAAAAATATGATAACTGGAAGGATCCTTCCACTTGCAGAAATTCTGTAGTTCACTTATTACACAAATGGTCGAGAACGTTCTGTATAAGGATATTCGGGCAAACATAAGAATGCGTGTAATTACATCGCCTTAAGTTGTTTCAAGTATGATTGTAAATTTATAGCTGAAACAGGTTTTTGATTGTTGCAGTAAATTTTCCAGATTATAAACTTGTAAGAAATCAGCAACGTTAGTAATTTGAAGTAGTTTCCTTTAATAGTTTTTCTAGTTCATATTTTCATAATTTTCATGATTTTCTTCAATAGTTACGTTTGAAATAAAGTATGATAAATTATACATTAGCAAGGGTGATAGGAATGTAATGAATTAGATTCAGTGCCATCATAGCTGTATTGAAATTTCTTTTGGTTAATATTAAAATAGGAGATATGAAAACATAATATGGGAAAAATTTAATGTCACCGCCAGTATTTGTCAATTTAGAAACTTCACTGCCATATATAAAATAATAGGTTTTATTCTCTATAAAAATATCTTTCACTGTGATAATATTCCCTACATGTCAAAACGTTTTTGTACTATATTTTTACATTTAACAATAACAAATTATTTGAGATTGTAACAAAATGTTTCCTAAAATAAATATAAACAATTATCACAAATTACATTGAAAATGAATAAATTACTTTATGATTGAATTATTTCTACGCTGTATTGCCAGTATGTGAAAATACTACAAATTAAATCGATTTTGTCAACCCTGTTATTTATATTTTATGTTCAGTAGTTTCGAAAATAAGGGGTGGGGGGATTTTCTATTTTCTCTAATTTTTAAATTTATTTCACTTAAATTGCTTTTTAAAGTTAGGAAAACTATTTCCTATTAGTATAAATAAAACCTTTTTTATATTCATAGTAGGCCTTAAATTGTTGGGTATTTTATTTATTTATTATATATATAGAAAAATGGTAATTAGTGCAAAATGTTTCGGTTAATGAGATACATAATGCCAAATAAGTTGTGACAAACACTTTCAAGTTCCTACGCCACATAGTTCTAGACAAAATCGGTTCTGACAGATCACCAGACAGACACGTGAGTGATATTATAAGGATTATATACCAAACCTTAAATGCTACCACATGCCTTGAATAAAGCTAGGTGCCATTGCCATCACAAATATACATTTAACATCACAATGTTAAATATGGCTCCATTCGTCAGATGGAAATCGTTGTAGCAGTCTCCCGCATGAAACGATCACAAATCGAGTTAATTTATAGTTTATGGATTAAATAAAAAAAAACGCCGAAGTCAAAGTGGAAATTAAAAACATAGATGAATTACTTCATTAATTTATGCATTTATTTAGTATTTATTGACATATTACAAATACAAATAAAAAGGCACACAATAACAGAATTTATACACTAAAATTAATCATACAAAATGGCTTTGAACTTTTTCAAAGTACAAGTTAAAAAATGAAAATAGCCATTACATCCCTATATTTTATACATCATATTCCTATGAAACTTGAAAGAACAGACATTTAAATGACGGAGGTTAAAGGAAATAGAGAAAAGTAACCGTATTGTTTCTATCCAAAAACTTCAAAAGTAATTAAATCTAGAGAAATCACTTGAAATATAATGGTTGTATGCTGCATGTGCTATAAACTTATATCTTATAAGTAAAGCAAATAACGGTAGCATTATAATATAAAGTGCATTGCACTTAAAAAATCTGTGAGCACTCATATATCTAATTAACTGTAATGCTTGTATTGGCTGTGTGATAATAAAGTACAGACCTTGTATTGAATTTTCATATACAAGAATGGACGCAAGCAAGAACGTGCGCTCTGGCGCACATATATGCGCACAGGAGTGTCTATCATAAAATAAATTGCATTGCACAGAACTAATCAGTGGTACTTGTATGTCAACATTAGAGGTACAGTTATAATACTTAAGTAACCATAAAATGCTATTTAGAGTCGAATCTTACTTGTAAACTTTAAATTGTGTAAATATTACAAACAATTCAGTGGAAGCAAGCATGCAGGTGCGCTTTGATGCACTCACGCGTGTACATAAAAGCGCAGAAGTGCCTGGAATTATTACAAGATAACATTCATTGCACAGAACAAACGAGTGAGTCCACGTACGTCAAAATGAGTGGTATAATTAAATTAGTCATGTCACCGTAAAGTGCTAGTTTTGTATTGAATCTACCTCGTAAACTTTTAATTTTCTAAATATGACAAATAATTCAATGAAAGTAAGCATGCACACGTGCTCTGGTGCACGCACACACGCACGAAGACACACAGGGGTATTAGTACCATTGTAAGATACAGTGCATGGCACATAATAAAACAGTCAGAACCCATACGTCACTGTAAAATGCTAGTTTTTTGTTATTGAGAACTTGTGAATTTTTAATTTTCCACATATGATAAACAATTCAGTGGACACCAGCATGCACGTGTGCTCTGACGCACGTAGGCATGCATGCAAGCGTGTAAAATTCTAGCTTTGTGATGAATTTTACTTGTGAACATTTAATTTTCTCCATACGGCCAACAACTGAATTGTTGGCGGGGGGGGACGCGTGCATGCACCTTCTCTCAGGTTTTGCGCTATATTGTTACAACTAAACACAAATAGATATTTATTACAAGATATTGTACACACATTTTGATTTCTACTTAAGTTGTACCAATATAATGGTGTACGTTATTAGAGCGGTCAGTATTTGGTGAAATACTGCGTAGTCCAGATTAAAATAGTCGTTTGCCGTGAAAGTAAGTGTGTGTCGATCTATTATAGTACCAAATTCAATGACAATGTCTTTGTCTCGCGGACCTGAAACATATTTAAATAAACCATTATTAGCAGTATGACTGTTTTATATTTAGTTTAGTCAGGTTGCAGCCAAAACACATTTATTTTCAAAATTTTATTTAAAGCAATAGGGGATAATTCCTTAACATGTATGAGAAATTCAATATTAATTTTTACCTTTCAAAATTTTGGTCCGATCAAATATATTCCCGCCTTGCTAATAACGATATGAATATTATAGCTCTGCTCTAGAAGAGAGCTAATGGTAACTAAACAAATATTTTACTTTATGAAGAAATCTATGATCTAGTTGCACATCATTTTAAAGCGATCCTTTTTATTTTTAATTTGCCTATCTAATAATTTAAGGTTTGATAATTATTTGGATATTTTTATTAACTACATTTTGTTGTTATTGCTGGAGCAGGACGGTGTAAGAGATATTTGGGCTCTAAAGATTGAAAATTTGTACAAGGCCAATCTAATTTTATCACAAATTTTGACTTTAGACAAATAGCAGAAGTTTTAAAAAAGTAAAGTCAATGAAACGATCATTGGTTTTAGATTTTAATTTGATCGTGCGTGTAGATCCTATTGAAAATATACCATAATTTTTGACTTGATTAAAATACACCGAATATAGTTACTTATATATTAAAAGAAATACGTCGCTGACCATGAAGTATCGCTAAATAAATATTATATCCGATATATATCTGACAAAATGTTGTGTTGGTATGACTAACGGGCGCTTAGTAATATTTTTAACATGAGAATGCGCTCTGTAAAATATTTGCAAATACGAAGCTTGTTTATTGAAGAATTTCCAGAGAGACAATTGAAAATCGACCATACTCAAAGAAATAGAGAAGACGGAACAAAATTTATGACATAAAATCGCATGTGTGAGAACTCGCACTATGTACTTGCGCTTGTGTATTTTGACAAAATAGTTTGGACTTCTAGTTTTAGAGTTTGCATAATATTTCAGACCTTTCAAAACCATTCTTGATAATATGTATTGATTTATTGTTTTTTCACATCGTATATAGGGGAACCATATCCAACAAATCCATATTGATAGCAATTACTACCCAGTTGTTGAAATTATAAGCGGGAGAGGAAACGAGGTTACTATATGTATTGTGTTTTATTCTTGTTACGTATGTTTTCCCACTTCGAAATTACAGCAAATATGTTAATAATTTTATTCGTTATTATATAACTATAGACTTGAGTTTGAATATTTTAATTTTTTGGACCAACTACGTCATAGACAACAATTTAAATTGCGAGTAAGTTTTACTTCAGTAATCCCAAATTAATTAAAATGTTCAATTTTAAAAACAAATTGAATTATTTCTATTAGCTTACTGTTACTGTCGAATAAAATTCGTTCGTTCTCACTATAGCAAAAGTATAAGAAATAGAGTTTAAAAATAGGTGTTTATCAATGAAATTATAATTCAAACTTATCTAATTACAACCTTAATCAAAACCGTTGTTTTGTATAAACTGAGAGGACGAATTAAGTTATATTACACCCAAGTTGTGTTCATCAAGTCTATATGTTAATAAACAAAAAGTTTTTAAAGAAAATGCAACATTGGTTGCTCATGTGTAACAGTAAAAAAAACATTAAGATCCTGCACTAATATCATGTCTATTATTTGTCATTCGAGTTGATTACGGTGATAATATGTTATCAGTTTATACAGGTTTTTTTAAATGTAAGTACCTAATTAAGGTCGATACTTAAATGATGCAAAATAATTTGCTAAATAATTACTAATAATGTCAAATATGTCAAACAAGTCTATTTTTTGTATTCAAAACTTGGAAATGATATAGTTTAGTGAGATACAGTAATTTGCTTTACCTTACTTCATTTTATTAAAAGCATCATTCTATTTTTTCATTGGATTATCGTCAGCAGATATTTTAGTAAATCTATCTAATGTCTTAAATTACCTTTAATAAGGCATTGTGTATGTGATAAATTTTGTTTAAAATAACGTACTCTATGAAGTACCAATTTTATTTGAATTACCCTAATTTGGCTGCTATTACACAAAGTATATTAAAATAAAATTTTAATAATGATTAAATCGAAAAAATTTTTAAATTAAATAAAACTACGTGATGTAGTATTATTTCTACTTTCTTTGAGTTATTTACCACAACCTAGGTTTTGTTGTGTTACAACATCTTCGATGGTGGGCTATTAGTAAAGATTAATCTTTGCTAATAACCCACTTAAATGAATTACTTAAAACGATTTGCTGTAAGATCAATATTAAAACATCAGTCTAGTACTCACTTAAGTTATCGTTGACAATGGCTTTATCTAGCGCAGTTAGAAGGAATGATCTTAGCTTTTGCACCATAACAGCCTCTCTTAATAAAAGAACCAATAGCAACGTTTCGTGCAAAGCTCCCAACAACTTCGCAATTATTAAGGTGCACATAAAGTAGGTTTCCTGCAATTAAATTAATGACAGTAGAAGTACTTGACAACTAACAGATTTAAAAAAATTATGTATAGATTGAACTTAAAACTTGATGAAAAAGTAGTCTAAAAAATTGTAAGAAATTTCCATGATTCATCTTAAAAAACTTTTAAGTAAGCGTGACTTATAATACATCATCTACATCAAAATACTGCACAATTATAATTACAGATCTATGAAAAGTAAGTTGAAGAGCAAGTTCCAATGGACGGGCCATTAGAATAAAGTATAAAACCCTTACATCCACTATAACTTAAAAACTAATTACAATAATTTGATATCAAAATCAGTTGAGGAGAAAATAAATAGCTACTCTTTCCCAAACAGCACACAATATTGGCTGGGTGAGTGACATCGGCGCCGCCTAGGGTCCGCATTTAAAAGGCGCGTTAATTTTATATGTATGCTTCAAATTAATGGCCCTGGTAAAAGTTTATCTGAATAATATAAAAATAACGAAAGCCATTAACTGTGATATATATATATATATATATATATATATATATACATATATATATATATATATATATATATATATTCCTAATTATCAGTTGTTCCTTGCTACTTTTGTGAAAAAAATAAAGTATTTTTCGTGTTTTCTATAAAACTACGTTGTTATATTAAATTGTTCGTGTTTTTATTTATAGTAAAGTAGAGAAAATATGAAAATAAATGCTTTTATTAACGAAGAATAACAAGAGTTTAGTCGTCGGTATCTAGAATAAATAATATCCTTTTATTTTCAGCTCAACAAAATGAGTAAAATAGTCAATGTAATACCCATATTATAATTCTGTTAAATTGAATTCGTTATTTCTAGAAATATTTTTATAATTTCTGGCACAATAATTATCGTGTCACATCCGAAAATTTGCTTTTAATGCATAAAAAGTGAAGTGGGGAAAAAAATTAGGACTGAGTCGTGATTATGGGATTATAGAAATTGATCTAGAAAAAATTAGTTACAATGCATATATTTATTTTTTAATGCTAGTAGAAATATTTTGCGGAATATCTTTTTAAACTTGAAATAAAATTGTAAAAAAATATTTTTCGGAATATTACGGTTTGACTTGGTATAATTTTTTCTTTAAAATTCTCACAAAAGGAATTGTCATCGAACTTTATTATTTTTCCATGAAGAGAGGCTATGAATAAGAAACACGTTCAACATAAGGCAAACGTTAAAACTAAAATGACACTTGTTCTGTTCCATATAAAAACGTACACACACGCATATATATATATATATATATATATATATATATATATATATATATATGATGACCACTTACAATGGTCGCTAGGTATGACATATTGTATCAAATTAACATCATAAGTAAGGTTTGTGCAGTCTGAAACCATGGATTTACAAAATGCATTGCAGTTGCTGAAGAAATTATCAGAATATGTGAAACAATGCAGGACTCATTCGTCTGGTAGCATAATAGCCATTAATCATTAATATAATTTAGGAAATAAGGAAAAACAAAATTTTATACAATTATGTTAATGGAAAATGAATAAATTTCATTTTTATCCCTTACGGATTTTCCTTCTTATTTTGAACGACGATTTTCAGTTTAGGTCTCTGTAAATCCATTATACTATCATATTGGCGTGTCATATAAAATCTTTGTCATCTAAAAACTTAAACCATGTAAAAGCTTAATATAAATCTAACATGCATTCGTTTTAAAACCTGTGAAAATACTATACTACAGTAGGGTGAATTAGTCTACTACGGGCATTATTTTATGCTTCACCTTAATTGTAATTGTAAAATCTACGCTAACAATTTTATGATAATCGTCATTCTTATTGTTGATCATTCTTTTTATTAGTAACTTTGAAAAATACTAAGTTTAAGTCATGATAATATCAAAAAACACGAAAGACTAAGCTCATATTTTTAGAGCCATTTTTAAATATTTTTCAGACCCTTGAAGCGTAGACATATTAAACATTAAATCATGTCATTTTATTTGGAAACTTATCATAACTTAATTAAAGTATTAAAAGGCTTGAAACTTTCATGTGTTGATAATGACCCGTACATACTTACAGCACATAAAGGAATGTATTGGTCTATTGTTCTGTGACACAGAATTGTCAAGTACACAGCCGTACTCGCGAAGGTGATGATAAGCTGAAAAATTTAAATATTAATACCGTTAAATATAGCAATGAAATTTGAACTTAATATATTCATGCCAGTTTTTTATTTTAATAAAATTGAATCGTCCGGTCAGAACTCTATTGCTGTAGTAAGTTCGTCTGTACGTCCGTCCTTCTCTCTATCTGTAATAGGATTCGAAGTCCTAAACGAGACAAAGCAGGAACTTGAAAAAAATACATACATATATATATATATATATATATATATATATATATATGTACATATGTGTGTGTATGTATATATATATATATATATATATATATATTTATAATTCCTTAACTTCTACGTAGAATCATTCATACTATAAATTATATACCAAAATGAATTTTATATATGGCAAAAAGGAAGTTAAGAGCAAATAAACGTTAATTGATATCAATGGAAGTAGTTTATGAATGGTCTAAGGGTTCGATGTATTTTTTCATTTGTCAGTTTGTTGAGAGATTAATATTCAAAAGAGGTAGTTTAAAAAATCTGAAAAATGTAAATACTAACAAGTTCGAACAAAATGATTATAATTTTTAAATAAAATAATTCAGCATTTCAACTCTTAGAGATGTGGACATTACTCTTTGTGTGTCCGTTATACTCCTGGTCGATTTTATTATTTTGAGCTAAAGTTTAAATTTTGATTTAAACGTAATTATTAACAAACTTGATAAATTACATAAAATTAGTGTAAAAACATTAATATGGGTACAATTACATTTCCACCAACGCGTTAATTTCAGCTTAAGCATAACCAAACCTGTGATAAATTCTCAAAATACAAATTAAACTGTTATCTGTTATTAAACGAGTGGGATTATACAATTTCCTTTGTTAGGCATTACCGCCTTCTAAGTATTTCATACGATCATGCTTTTTATTTTATAAAGTTGATTTTTAAGAATTTACATCAAAATTATAGTCCCGTGGTAGTCTGAAAAATATTCAGAATTTTTCGGTCTTAGATTTTTATTACAAGTTTCAGAAAATATAGCAAATTCCGTTTCTGTTGTTGCTAGAATTGCGAACTAGAATGCAATAAATTTTCCATTAGTATATGTTAAAATTAATCCAGTTAAAATTAAGTTTTGGTCGGAATGTGTATAAAACTTTTGAAACCTAAGACAGTATATAGTGACGATTGTACTAAATTCCCTCATATCCAAAATTTCCTCTTGATCTTAAAAAATAAGGTGGTTTTTTCGTTTTTTCCTGAATTTGCGGAAATCGGTTACTCATATATCTAGTTTCACAAATTCGGTTAAACAAAATCAGTTACGACAAAGTAGAAGCCCATATAATTTGATACAGAAAGTATCTACGCACTTTGGTTGAACATCCTATATTTTCTGTCATAATTGGGTATGAATTAACGTAAATTACGGAAACCTCAGCCGGATAGGTTTATTGGTAACTAAAATATATGCACTTAACTTTTTTCTTCAAATTATCTATGAATTATGATGTCCCTTTTTAGGCAATTGAGGGTTATGGCTATTTAAGGTGACGATAGTCACCTTAAATAGCCATAACCCTCAATTGTAATATTCAGCGTTTCATAAAGATATTGACAACATCCATACTTCAAGACTGTATATAACATTCAAATGATATTATAAGAATAAGTATTTGTGCCACTATAAAAGGGAATGAAAACTTTTTCAGGAATTTTATGGATTTTAAATTGTTTTTAATTTTGGATTCTTAATTAAAATTTGGTTTTCTAAAAATTCAAGATGGCGTTTCAAATTCACTTTTGATTCTTTTACACTTTCCATATAATAATCACTGTAAACAAGTGTGCCGACGTTTAGAACATTCATATTTATTTAATCGAGAAGAAGAAATTTTAACCTTTACTTGACTTTAATATGACGATACGGTAGTATGCTTCTGAATATCTGACCTAAACAAAGTTTTATCTCAATGAGACATGATCGCATATTAAATCGCAATTGCTAATTATAATATAAAACTTTTAGAATAGAATAACATACCTGAATTCCGTGCCTATTATTGAGAATACTGCATTGAGAGCTCATCAACATGTAGCATTCCGTTTGTTGCTTTAAGTCACTGGAAACTTCGCCATCAACAGCTTTAGCCCTTGTTACAGAAGGGAAGTCGCTCGGTAAAATCAAGTTCCTTGGAATATTTCTCTCTTCCAATGTATTTGGCAGTTGTAATACATCATTAGTTCGATTCAGAATCATGGAGAGGTTTCCTCTAAATATTTTTAAATTGATAATGATAAGAAAATATATAATATATATAATGCATTGTGAAAAAAGACGCGGCAAAATCGTTAACAAGGAGCTGATGTCGTTATCGATGTACCAAATTGTGAAGTTCGCTGATAAGGATGTAATCAGAAAGTACAAAAAGAGCCATAAATATTTATCTAACGTCTTTTTCTCTTTGGTGTAGATAGAAGTAGTAACGTTTAGTATTTTATTTATAATTTCGTAATTACGGTAGTATATACTAATAGTTTTGTAGCTCTCCGAACTTGCAGTTATCATAGACGATGCAATTTGTAATGCAGTAATGATTAAATGGACCATATCCACAGATACAGAAGTCTCGCCAAAATTAACGTAAAGGAAAATAACGCGTGGAAAAATAAACAACATAATCATGGAGACGTAAAAAAATGCCGACAGAAAAGCCTTTTTTTTAATACTTTTGATGACCATTTTCCCATTTATTTTCTCAACACGGGTCAAGGAAAATAACCGAAATATTTTATTCCAAATCAACGGTACGTCGTACACGTCCATCTTTGTAGCCACACAATAATTTAACTGTTATGTCCTTGCAATATTAGATCAATAAAACAAATAACACACGCTATATATAGCAATAGTATTTAATATTCGTAAGTAGTTTTAAGGTAGCAACTAAACTTAATCATCACTAATGAAGTACATTTGTATATTGCCTCATTAATTCCAAGTACAAAGGTCCTTAGTTTTCATTAAATGATTAAAAGATGTTGTGTAATTGTTTAATATTATTTTGAAGATCAATACCTGATTTTTCCTAGACTTTCTTTTCATTTAACAAACCTTCCTTATTTTGTCGTTATTTATACCTCTCGTTTTCGTGACATTTCGACGGCTCTCTTATGTTTTTTCGATGTTTCTTGTAAATCATACACTATATAATGACAAAGCTCATTCAGTGCACATAGTTAGGTCTAATATGAGAATACAGATTCAATCTAACGAAAAAAGTATTGAATTTATTTGGCGTTAATTTTGTAGAAATGCATTATTGATGATTAAATGAAATTACGTGATGTAGTATTATTTCTACTTTCTTTAAGTTCTTTACCACGACCTAGGTTTCGTTGTATTACATCTTTAGGTGGGCTATTAGCAAATATTAACTCTTATGAATATACAACAGCATTTATATGTTTCAAAAACAATGGCGGAAGCCAGGTTTGTATGGGTTTTCCCAGTACTTATGTTAATGGGTTTATTGTAGGGGAGCGGTGTAGATTTTATTATATTTCCGAGAGCTATACGATATACAAGTACTTTAGTGAGGGTAATAAATTAAATTGATGTTATTCTATGAGGTTACACAATGAAAATGTTCCGGTGTATGTAATAAAATTAAATGGAAGTTATTCTCAGTAATGTATTTATACAATAGCAAGGGTATCTAAAAGTTAGAACAAGGTTATACCACTAATTCTACATATCTCCTGTTTTCTTTATTCATTTATATATTTATTTATTTTATTTATATATATTTATATTTAGATGTGTATTTGAGCTGAAACAATTTGAAGAGTACTGTAATAAGAATGTTGTCTAACTATATTCAGAATATATTAAGTATTGGTGATGATATTATATTTAGTTCTTCATTTAATATATTAACCTTCGTGTCTTTACTTGGAACTTAAAGAAAGTAGAAATAATACTACATCACGTAGTTTCATTTAATTATCAAAAAAGTAGTACAAAAACATATTGAAAATATAGAGCAAATTTAATTAATTATTTCGCTCTGAATAAGATCTGATTTAATATGTCGAGTTTAAAAAATTCCATAAAACTTAAATTATACATGTAACATAATTGAAAGTTATTTTTCCCCAATAATATGGAGTGACACACAATTGTTACGATATCATAAAATTCACAGCGATAACGAAACAATATATCACCACTTAAACCACATATTTTGCGTGATCCTCATTTTCATTGAATATTAAGAAATACATGGTCAGCCTTTTTTTAATTTGATCATACTTTATATTTCTTCAAAAGAAAGAACATGATGTATATAAAGTAAACGTCGACTGTACTAGTAAGTGTACTCAATTTTAATGAATGAATTTTGATAGCAGTTTTTCTGTTCTGTCAAAATTGATCCATGCGATGTGATAATGAAGTAAATTTTATGCACATCGATGGCTTCAAAATTAGTTTCATAATGCATTCTTGACAAGAAAAAATGACAACACATACGAATTAGAGTGCTGGTTAAATGAAATTTGAAGTCAGAAACGTAATTTTTTCTTAGTTGAAAATGAAATCTAATACTTGATAGTGATAAATGGTCCTCGATCGACGGATGGAATGTTTGTGCCTGTAGATTAATTTGAAAAAAAAGAAGCTATTACACTAAGATTAGATAATACAATACGTTATGAGTGTCTACGTGATCTATATCAACGCCCAACAATGCCTAACAATTCTGGATACAATATATTAGATTAAGATATCTAACAATGCCCAAATATTATAATATAACAGACATTGGGGCCTAACATTGCTTAAAAATAATAAGCTAACAAAGCCTAACAATGTATCCCTGTCTGTTATAATAACGATCTAAGCTTCTCCTTTACTGTTATATTGTATTGAATATAACAACACAGCTTTTATCTATAATGGAGAAATAGTACCAAAACTTTTAAAGTTAATTTGATTTAATTGATGAGAGTTGAAGAAAATGCATAAAAAGCTAACGGATGGTTTGTAACTTTTTCATTCATAATTTTTTATCTTAGTTAAACTACGAATTACTTATTTTCGAAGCAAATTTCAGAATCAAGCAATATATATTTACTGTCTGAAATCTTGGATCAGACCCAAATTAATTTTTCTCTCTAAGGATAATTTACCTCTGACTCTGATAATAGGGTACATATTAATATTCGCTAATTATCTGTGTATTTGTGTTGTTTGATCAAAGTTTACAACTCTGACGACGAAGAGAGTGCTGAATCTAGTTTTTATCTTGATTTATTGAGATGTTTTTTTTCGTAGTCATGTTAACTGAGTATAACAAAAAGAATTAATTTATAATGTTTATTGTAATTACGTTTTAATACAACTCTGATTAATCAATAAAATCAATTAGTTATTAACAGTTATCTTCACTGTAACAATAAATTACATAATGTTTTAGACAATAACCACACTAATTTCATAAAAGGAAAATTTAGTTTTTTTTGTATTTTGTCACGTAAATGACACGCCTTATTAAATAATGACTTGTAGTGAAAAAAAGCAAATTTTACAAAGTTTTGTGTCCATCAATTCGATGTACATACAACTTTTATTATAGCATAGTTCATAGTTTCAAGTTATGTGATATATTTTAGAACGATTTAATTTTGAATGAAGACGCGTTCCGACAATAAATAAATATCACACTGCATTGATGAAGCTGTGATGTCTCTTCATAAAACTATCCTGATAATGAATAACCTTACTTCAATTTAAAATCAATAGCCGACAAAATGTAGTATTCGCACAGAAGTGCTAAAATGAGAAAAAAAAACAATACGGATGCTATCCGGAGCATTTGCGAATTCCTGACGTTTTCTTCTTGCATATCGCTTAACAAGTTTTTTTCATTTATATTCCTATCATTGTAAAAGTTCTTCGATACCGTTATTGATTTTAATTGAAGAAAGAAGATGTAGTAGTCCTTCAGTTACGACGGAAGAATACGTGTCACGAGAGCGAAGTGAGTCCATACTTTTGCCCAACTTAGCCTCAAACGAAGTTGTCTTAATTATCCTGTGAAAGCCCTATTTTTTAACACACTAGAGTCCATCAGATCACTCATCCGTATTATTGTTAATACATTATTAGCACGTTATAAACGTATTGCTTCGACTTTCAACCGATCAGTGACTTTGTGTGAGCAGTGGTGTACCACCAGTAAGCTTCATTCTAGTTATATATTTAATTATCTTAATGTGAATGTTATTTTTCCATACTTTACTAATAGCATTTGCTCCAAATTTGTCTGTTATTATGTTTAAGTTATGAGGGTATATCTGAAAAATTGTATACATGAAAATTATGGAAGCAAAACTTAAGGCGTTTATATTATTTTATTATATAAAGAGAATAAGTGGGTTATTGCATGGAAGACGTATATATTTATTAAATAATTTACACTTTATTTGTGTTTTTTTAAATAATTTACGATAATTTTAACGAACATTCATGTACTTCTTAATAACGGATTTCATTAATTCGGTTATGAGATTGCATAAAGGAATATGTTCATACTAATGGAAATCAATGCAATCAAGTATCCTCGTGGATATAATATTATTTAAAAGCTTTTATTAAACTTTTTCTTTTTTCATTAATCGTATATGTTACCAAGTAACGTATACTTTAGACTTTAGTCATTAAAAATTTAATAAATTTTTTTTTAATCTCTTTATGAAATTAAAGAAAAACATACCAGTCCTTTATTTTCGTATTATTATTACTATATTGCAGAATTATTATGTAAATTAAACTGGTTTAAATTGTGAAAATTTTATCTCAGTATTATGAGTCCCCAAACCTATTCTCGTTATCGATAATAACATCAAGTGTCACTAGTGACGCGCACCGGTGCAACGACGTCGCCATTAACGTTTCGATTTAAAAATCGACAAAATGCATTTAAATTAACTTATCGATTTTAGAAAACTATGAAATTTCTTAGGTTTTTTTCTAATTTTTATTTTTGCACGTAATTGTGGTACAAAAGTACATTTTTGGAATCTAATGAACGATAAACAACGGAGCTCTACTACTTATCGCATTTGATCTACGCCTAAAGCATACATCACCGTGCAGAGAAAAATATATGATACGCGAATCATAATAGTGGAGCGCGTGCTACGCCTATTTACCATTTCTAGTTATATTATATGCTCCATAGCTTCAGAGTGCAAATGGAAATCGGCTCACTATTCTCTTAAGATGGTTTTATGAAGTATATATCCATTGAAATACTAGGCTAAGACTATCATTGATGAGTTTTGAAGAGCGAACCCTCCAATCTCTCTATGTAACATACCTAAAGTGACCAGATGTCCCGTTTTGAACGGGACTGTCCCTTTATTCGACCACCTGTCCCGTTGTCCCCAAATAATGATCTGGGACGCAAAATAGTCCCGTTTTCTAAAACCGCTCGAAAAATTAAAATATCGGTGCGGGTCAGGTACGAGCGCCGAGTGAAACCGAACCGCGTCGTCGACCGATCGGCGATTCCCGCCCGCGCGTGCTATCGTTTGTCTTAGTAACGAGCGGAGGAGAGGGGGATCACCATCTTGATTAAAGCAAATTTGTTCCTCCGAGAAATATAAATACAATTAAAAATATAATATGTTGCATATAATTTAATAATCACTGTCACATAAATGGTGCTTTAATGAAGCTGGTGATTGCTTCTTATTTTTCATAACTACTTATAATATTAAAAATATTTTTAATTTTTGTGAACACAAAATAAAGAAGATTAAAAAGTTCTGTTTATTTTTATTGTTAACCTTCCCACTGGGGTATATGTATATTCGATTTATAATATTAGTAGTATGTATAGACCGTATATACATACGTAGGTATGTTAAGTATGGACGTCCCGTTTTGAGTTAAAAAAAATCGTCAGTTTAAACATACCGCTCTTTAATGCTTTAGTACTTTTGACTAATGTTGTATAAGAGTCACGTTATAATGTTGAGTTTATATAAAAATTATTTGATGTATTTTGGAAGGTGAACAAAAACACGACTCTTAGATGTTTCCATTTCCATTATTAAACATTTTTTGTTAAAATGATTTAATTTCAAAATGTTTCTTTAATTTAAATATAATTTTATTAAATGTTTTTTTCTGTTTTAAAATTAAGAAAATATCGTCGATGCGTAACTGTAAACAAACTTCGTCATCACTTATCCTTATAAATACATCAGTCAAGATGATTGTTTTCAAATCCACATTTTCCTAATATATAATCAAATTTATTGTTCCAGCAAATAGTTCAGGCCATAAAGTAATCGATTAAGTTTACATACCTGATTTGGTTTTGACTTGCAAACCTTTTGGTAATTTAATGCCATGAGATCTAAAGACTTACCAGTTATATCTAGACTCAGCATGTTTCTTTTAAATGACTTGTCACGATATTCTCTACCTAAATAAAAACTTTTGCACTCCTGTATAATTACACTAGAATATACTAAACAAAACGTAGGTTTGGGCCGAAGTACGCCTTAATTACGCCGAAGTAATTGCCTTTACGTAATTTCATTTTTCAAGCTTCACTTCTAACCATTCTCAAGATATATTTTATGTAGAAAATGTGCAGGTCTTTTGTTATTTCTGAAAGTATCTACTGTGTATGCAAAACTGTTATGTGACTAGATTCAATTCTGTATGAAGCAAAGGTTAAGAAATCACGGTTTAACTAGGAAAATAAACAAGGAATTGGATGTACTATTGACTATTGCATGAATTGCACAATTACATTAATTTCAATGGCAGCTACAGATGTTTAAATTTTACCATATTGTGTTATGGTAAAACATCTTATTTATAACCAATAACATCATCACATAAATATTAGCAAAACGGATGCGCTCGTTACATTATGACATACGTTTCATCCATTAAAATATGATTTGGAGGAAACTTTTATTTAATGTATGGACATTACGAATAATGGATCTTATAATTATACGCACGTAAATAAATCTCTTCAATGTACTATATGAGTAGAAGTTAAAATTCAACGATTAATTTCGAGGGACAATTCACGAGTTATGGTAATTCCACTTTTTTGTATCTACCACACCATTGTGGGCGTAAAGTCGAGTTATATCTACAATCGATCTATAGAAAGAGTCTTGCAGAATTCAATCTAATGTCAGCGTAAAAATATCATTGTCTGAATAGTAAGGATCTCAGCCATCCCAATTTTTATCTTCTGATTTTGATGTGTACTAGATCTTGTTTTCTTTATCTACGAATATGTCGGTTGGAATTCGAACTGGTCGGAAAACACGTAGCATTATTCGTATCTGTTAGTAAATATTATGTGTTATTAGCTCTGTTAGTGACAGTCAAGTTACGAAATAATAATAATAGACATTCCTTTTTAAGGTTCCGTAGCCGAATGGTAAAAACGGAACACTCATAATTTCGTTTTGCCTGTTTGTTCTTCTGCCTGTTTATCCGCCTCTCTGTATGTCCTAGCCATTGTACTCGGATTTGTGTTTTCATAGATTGGTACTATATGAATGAAATTTTGATATTAGGTCCTATTATGAACCGCCACACTCCATGAAATAGAAGTTTAAATTTTTAAGAATATAACTTGTATAAAAAACGTTTTAAATAATGTTTTTTATTTTCCTTGCAAATGAAATAATGATTTTATTTATTACCCTAATAAAAATGTTGCATTGATATCCCAAACAATTGACTATTGCACAAAAGTGTTATTCGATGTACGTGTTCCTTTCATCCACCGTATGCATGGATTATGATAATAAAGAATCCAATAGTTTCCATTAAAATAAAAAAAAAAACCTATTTTAAGGAAAGTGATAAATAAAATCAATCAATTTCAATCAATCACGTTTATTATTAAAAACAATATTTCGTAATAATATTAACAAATATGAATCAATCATAATAAACAAAAAGTCTTAACTCGTGAATAGATTTTTTTAAGTCATTCTCAATTACCTTTATAACATTTTTAGCAGCTTCACAGATTTTAAAAGAATAATACTTAATTTAACGTATTTTTTGGATAATTAATTTGTTATATTTTGGACCTGTCCTCTCATTCCAAAGCATATTTATAATTTTTATCCCTAATTAATTTCACATTGGTTCTTTTCCTATATTGTCATTTTATTCAAATATAGTCAGTTATGTAATTTATTTATCACATTGTCTTAATCGATAAATATCTATCTTAAGTTTTCCAAAATTAAATTCTTTTAAAAGAAAATTAAATAGGCCCAGACACCAGAGAAACATCAAGTATCCTATTGACGAACGGAACGGAGAAAGGAAAATGAAATTGATTTCATTTAACATTAAAATAAATCTTGAAAAATTTAAACTTGGTTTTGAAAAAAAGTACCAAACTTGGTTTTGAAAAACAGTACCTCTAGCATCCCCGTCTCACGATGAAATAGTATTCAAGTTTATAGGTAGCCAACTTTGTAATTGGCTACCTATAAATTTGCAAAGCGGCAAAAAGGCAAAGCGGCAATCGCATGTTTTATAAAATAAATTGAAACGTTGGTTTTTCTTCTTTTAAAGATTTTCTTATATATCGATTAAAATACTACGTCCACTTGTTTATGGATCTATAGAATTGTAGATAGGGAATTAGTAAACTTAATATACTTTTCTTTACGTATCGAGACATGCTTTGCAATATTAACACATTACATTGCAGGAAATATATTGGAAATATATTGCAGGAAATATATTGTCCTAAATACTTTCACCAAGAGTATTTATTTTAAAATCTCAATATTATCTGGTAGAGAGATCCCAAAAAATTAAATGACACTATCAACTTGGTCGCCTCAGAAGAAGAATTAAAAGAAAATCTCTAGAGCAATGACCATACATCTCGCAATTAGAACCAAGTGAAGAAATTTCAAGGTTAATAATATTCTTCTAGAAATTCACTTGTATGTCTCTGTTACAAGAAATAAAGTCATGCAATCGAGGTTTTCCGGTTAAATAAATATAATAACAATAAATTCGAAATTGGCTCCAATATTTTGTTTAATTTGGGATAGCGGTAGAACTCCAAATATAAACACTTTGTGAAAATAAATACCAAAGACGTACTCAAAGAACGTCTTCTCAAAGAAGGGGTCGACGTCTGCGACATTTTGAACGAATGAAGACTCGCGGTGGTGTCATCAGAGAATATTTTTATTCAAAACTGAAACATTTTTAAATTATTTGAGGAACGCCTACATACGATGTAATCAGTCCTGAACTGACGGCCAATTAAATATTAAACGCTCAGTCCATACGATCACCAACTTCAATCTAGTGACCATTTAAATAAGGCCAACTCTTATAGTAACCAGCCCTAAACTCATGGACAAACAAATATAAATCATAAAGTCCGCGCGAGTAGCCAGCCCAGGCAAGTGATAATTTAAATAAGGCCTATGAATATGGTAACCAAACCCAAACTCACCTGAATATAAAACCCACAATCAATATAACTGAAAAAAACACACAATTTTAAAATCACGAAACTTCTAAATTTCTTAAATGCACTTCATTTATTATATATATTATTCACGCTTCTTACTAGAACTTCTACTAATTTTATATTGGTTAAGGAAACACGCAATAAACTCAAATCAAAACAAAATACTGACTTACATTCTTCTGAAAACGTATTCGAATTTATTTGATTTTACTCTGAGAGGTTCTCATTTCATGTCATGTTAAAACTAACTTCGTTTATCATCTATTGCTATTTTCTGTGCACACTACACCTATTTTGACTCTAGATAAAATGAAACTGAAGGGTCTTATCAAACAGTTACGAATCTTCCGTTACTCCAGGCTCATTCGACGTACAACTATTTCCAGACAATCAACGGTACCATTCAAATTTCAAGTAATCGATAAAATCAACTTGAATTATGTTGGCTTTTTTGACCGACTTAAAATTCATTATAGGCTATAAGATAAATATTCTGAAAATGTCAATTAACTCCAGTGCACTAGCGAAATTTTAAGCCTGCTTCGAATTTCGCATATTAATGTTGAGGAAATAAATTTTCTTCGAAACGTCGATATCCGATGCTTCGATAACTTTACTTATATTGAGGTAAATAAAACAAAAATTTAACGGTAGAGTAAATAAAATGTTAACTCAGAGTGTAGTCTAATCCTCTATGTCAATTTGGTCAGCACCTAGTTGAATAATCCTCTAAAAATTTAGGTGTTCCTAATGAAAAAAAAATGGCGTTTAGTTATTAGTATCACAATTGGTAACTCTTTCACGGCAATCGATATTTAGACAAAACCAATATGGTCGAAATTTGGATTTAAAAACCAACTCTTTCCGTATTCCTGATAGCTCAAACTGGAGGATAGTTGCAAAAACTTGTTCTAATTATCAATCTACAAAAAATTTTTTTAATTATCAAAGTTCTCACTGACGAATCGTATTCCAGATTTCTAAATTGTTATCGAAAAACGCATAATATAAAACAGCCGTAATCTAACACAAAAAAACCTATCAAAATTACGATAGGAATAGATTTCCGTTTCCTCATAGCTAGACTTATATCATTATCTAGGCCACATGTTGGTTCATACTAATAGGCTTTATTGCATCTGGAAAAGAATTAGCAATTTAAAATTTCAACCATACATTCGATAAACACCTACATTAAAATAGACATGATTTTCTTGTACTTATTCCAAAATACTTATATACACAGCCGAGGTATTTTCCGGTCATTAAGCGAAATACCTAAAATTTTTAAGGAAATTTTCCTTTCACTGGACATCTTTATTCTATATGTACGACATAGTAGAAAGACAATACTACTGAAAAATCGTGCGCACTGATATTGCAAACTGTACCGTGTGTAACAAAGCCCTAAAGAAAATTGAGAGCTCATGCCAATTACAAACTCATCCACCATCCCGTTTTAAGAAATTAATTTGTAAAAACCTTACCTGAAGTCAGAAGTGCCAAACTTTAAAATAAATTCTAATATTGCAAGACGAGTTCACAAAATTTTCTATAGTTTATCTAATTTAAAGCATTGCCACCGAAGAAATCCACCACACCGAGTGCTTAATATATTTGATATCTTTATTTGCATTCCTAAACTGAGCTTTACCAATTAAGGTTCACCTTTTACGATAGATCTCTTTATAAAAATATATACCAATTTCTAAAAATTTAAAAATGAAATGATAATTATATGAAAATTTAAAAATTTAAAAATTTAAAATAGTAATGATGCGTTACTATTTCATTCTCAAACTTAATATGCTATAGTGACTTTAGCCATTTCAGTTTCAAGGAATAGCTTTAGACTTATATTAACAAAAATCAAGATAATTGGTCTGGATGTGCTTACCCAGCAATACTGGTATATAAAACTTCTTTTTATTCAACAACTTACTATTCTTCTGACGTGATTTTATTCGGTCATAAACCGTTCATCCCAAATCCCATTTACGATTCTGCTCCTAATAACACTTATTTCGAATACCTCAAAATGCCTCAGTATCGTCTTAAATACTCTGGAGAGAACATTTAACAATTAAAAGAAACATCTACTACGATTCTAATTTTCTTCCAAAAAATACTAAACTGAATATTATGTCTTTCTTAGAAATCACTTAGGCAACGAAGAGCCCCCTCTTCCGTCTGAGAAGGTCCTTACAAAATTATCGATATAAGTGGATAACATTTTTCCTTTACTAATAATTAGTCTCCGTATTAGTTATCAATATGATGGAGTAAAATTGGTCAGGGAAACTATTCTATTATTCTACTATTTCATTTCGTCTATTAAATTTTTAGAAGGAATTTATAAATAAACATATTCTTGTGGATTTATTTTATACATGTGACAGCACTGTTACCCAGGTACATGCTGACATTGTTCAACCAGGAAAGTCAGTGTCGGTATAAAGTTTCATCCTTTTGTTTCATTAAAACTCATCAAATGTTATCTTAACGTAAATATTTCAATCTCTTTTTTTTTTAAACCATCTTAAGAAAATATTAATTCTATTTACGGAACAGTAAGATTCATTTCAAGCCAAATAAAATATTTAACATTGTGGAATGTTATAATCTCACGCATTCACTTACTTTTAATCGTTGTTATGATACAATTCGTAATTTCAATTCTATTTATTTTCCATGAGGTCCAAACTTTCTGCTTGGTTTAGTGGCGTTGAAACTCTCTTCAAACATATTTTATTACAACGAACGGAGATGTTGCCATCAAATATAACAAAGTTATTTCAACTTTAGAAAGAGATCAAAAGGACATGGCAAAATATCAACACTCAGTTTTTCGGAAGGCGTTATGCAAACTAAATATAAACCAATAAAGCCTGTGTGCTCCTGAGAGTATTACTTCAACTTTGAAAAACTTTACTGTTGTATCAAATAATTTACTATATAAATCAAAGTTCGCAGAATTGTTAAACACTTTGGAGAATAGTGTACTCATATTATAATTTCAAATGGAAGACATAATATACACTGTTATATTTAGTAAAAACTAATATTATACGGTTCCGTAATTTTACCGAAACAATTGTATTAGAATACTTAGTTTTAAGTTATTTCCTATGTCTTTAGACTTAAAGAATATTCAGGTTTTAATTAATGTTTCTGAAATGCTAATACTATAACAATAAAATTGTATTCATTACATTACATTACTATAACAATAAAATTGTATTCATTTTAACGATATTATTGGTTGTAACTGGTTTATAACGAAAGACCGCTAGAAATAAGTATATGCGAAAAAATTACTTTTTGGGGCTTTAAATTATTAAATAAAAAAATCCAATACTTACATTGATTATGGTGTATGGAAGAATTGAGAAAAAACATAATATTTCAATTAAATTAATTGTTTCCCTGTACCTTCCAACGAGCGACATCCTTTCTTTTTTGTTGCATCTTATATTAATGTGATTTTTATTAAATAATTAATTAGCAAGTACTCACAATAGAAATTATAAAATATTCAGGCTCTAACAAAGAATGTATTTATTATTCATATACGTGGTACTATGCACACAACTGAGTCAATTTGAAACGTAAAACCGTATTTTGGATGGTGTTTTTTTTTGGCAAACAATTGAGTAACATCATGTAGTTCTATAAAAATTTCCACTCAATTTGATGCGCAGAATGTCTTAAACCTAAAAAGCACAAATGAAAATTATTTATCATAAATTAAAATAGTTCGACAATTTGGTCGTTTTTGTCATAACCATGTGATATTAATTAAAAAAAACGTATCGATTACGAGTAGCACTTGGACTGGGAATTTAACTTATATATTTCATAGATGTAAAAAAATAATAGACTATTTCTTTTAAATTTTTTAACGCAAGTACGAACAAGTAGTCTTACTGAACGTTATTATCTCAATTTTTTCAGGTATTTGACATGGGTGATAGGTGAGAGAGAGCGGAAGAGCAAAGCACTTTTCGCATAGAATATATATGAGTGTGTATTTATATGTATATGTGTGAATGTATGTGTCTGTACATACATACATTCACACATATACATATAAATACATATATATATATATATATATATATATATATATATATATATATATATATATATACATATTGGATTATGGATATTTTACAGATCACAAAAGTCACCTTACTGACTCACTACAAAGATTTTGTCTTGCAAAATTCAGTCTAATATCATTGTCTGAATAGTAAGGATCTCAGCCATCCCAATTTTTATCTTCTGATTTTGATGTGTGTGATCTTGATTTCTTTATCTACGAATATTTCGGTTGGAATTCGAACTGGTCGGAAAACACGTAGCATTATTCGTATCTATTAGTAAATATTGGGACTTACCTTATGATTGCATGAAGAATTTTCAGATTTCACACCGGTAGGGTAGAAAAGATTTCACATTCGTATTGAAAAAAAAAAAATAGTTGTACTGTTAGAATATATGCGGAAGTATCACATTTTATTAAAATTGTAACTGTTTGTTTGGATTTTGTGCACAAATACGTACATCAGCCTCCATTTCTATAATACTAATTTTAATAATACTTTTTTAGGTAAGTGAATTTCTCCACGTAAGCAAAACTTCATCCATGCCACAGATGATAGTGATTTATTTGATTTCCTTTGCATTGATTCTAAAACCAACATTTAGTTCTTCTTTTTGCAGAGTGTGTTGTGCTTATTTCCTATTATATTTAAAATGAAATCTGTTAAGCAGATATCATCGGCATAATTCAGGTCTTCTAATTTACCCTCACGCAATGCTTCTAATTTACCCTCTTTTAGGGTGTTATTAGCTCTGTTAGTGACTGAGTCAAGTTTATATTGAATGTAGTGGGTACAGTACAAAATCTTACTTTATGTCAAATCTGACTGAGCTTACTTTATTGCACTTGTCTTTGTATAAAATTTGTTCAGTATAATTTGTGTTTAGCCTTGAATGAATCTAATAATCTTTATCTAATCTTTATCTATACTCTAGATTTTGTTTTTCAATACCATGTCAATAAGACTGTCAAAAATGAGCTCACTTAAAATCTATAAAAAAAAGAAAGAGTTGTAGTAAGTCGACTAGTATTCTTAGTATGTATGTATGTACGTAAAATTAATGTTTTCTGAACGAGCAAAGAAGCAGTTTCGCTACCTTTAGATTTCTTATGGCAGCATTCAGCCTCTCGTACAGAGAATGGTTGCAATTATTTTTTTAATGTCATTTTTGTAACATCCCGTAAATTTTGTAATTTGCTTTGTTCATCTTTTTGACAGTTTGATGATATACTTTTCTTTATAAACTTATGCTTATGGAACAGTTATTGCTATAGTTTGCAATATGCAATAAGTCAGAAGGAAAGCTTTCAGACCCTTTGTTTTTCCAGTTTTATGTTGATTTATAGCCTTTTGTTTTATTAGTGGTTCTTTCTGTTGCTGATGCCCTCAAAGTTTTGTATAGCATAGGCTCAAGTAAAGAATATAACATCGATGTTAGTTAGTATGATGTCATATCTCTCAGATCTCATATGATGAAAATAATGTTTTTTGGTAAATTGGGGCTGTATTGTAATATATTCATTGCAAATTTTTGCTAGAAAACTGTTTTGTAATTTTAAATTTTTTCGGTGGGGCATTGTTTAACCTACCTTCAATATTATTACATAAAATGCATCATGCTAGCTGCGTCTCATCCTAGGATTATTATCATCTGGGTAATTGTTAACAACGCAAAGGTAGCCCAGATGTCTACCTTTGCGTTGTTAACAATTACCCAGATGGTCAATATATTATGATGTTGTTTCAAATTATTGTCCTATAAACCCACTATTCAACTACCGTACTCATAATTCAAACGTTTACGGATGGCGGTTTTAGCCAGCGAGCTTTCTTTCTTCACAAATAAACTAATATACAATTATCGAGCAGCTTTAAAATTGCTTATTTGGGCGTTACTCCAGTATAAAAATATATTTCAATCATCCTACGCTTCAGATTTTAATACAAAAGTTTTACTTTTTGAGTTTGCCCTGTTTTCCTTCATCTCGAAAGGAATAGAGCCGAAATGTTTGTTCATTGGTAGAAAGATAATACGAGAGACTTATCCTTGCACTAAACTGAAAGTAGTCTTGATAATACGAGAGACTTATCGTTGCAATAAACTGAAAGTAGTCGTGCTAGTCTATAAAGTACGAGATAAGGAATGGTACTCAAGTACATTATCATTAGAATTGCTCCAAAGACTTGATTTCATACGATGCTCATGGTCGACTCTTAATAAAGTTTGGACATATCTTCATAAAAAGATTTTCATATAAAACTCGTTAAGTTGATTTCAAGCGATGCATGTGGAGATAAAAATATACACAAAAACGAAAAATAAAACGATTTTAACGCTTTAATATCCAATTAAATATTAAATGAAATACTAATATTTATATAAGTAATAATTAATATAAGTAAACATCACCTGAAACTAAGGAAAGAAATAAACAGCTACTAGCACTACTATCATTAAATCTAATATAAAGAAACAATCTACCAACACTGCAATCGCAAATTCTAAAATATGTAATATGCTAATGTTATAAAAAGATGATGATGTTATTAGAACTTAACCTTAGTTATAAATTTTAATTATATAAATTAAATCGTTGTAAAAAGCCGGTTTATAAGACCATTTTAATAAATAATTTTTTTCGTATCTGATACCGCCCTCTAGATATATTATTCCAAGATTAACGCAAGGATAAAACGTCCTGCAGTACACACACACAGATACATATATACGCACAGAGAACATCGTCCGTAAATAATAAAGTGGCTTGCGTTGCACTCCTTTAGAAAGTCATACTTTACAAAAGGCTTATAGGAAATTTTCAAATTTTCGATGAGGTTTCACTCGTTGGACCCAGGAATGACTTAATGTATTGATATTGTTGTGTGACATTATATCAAGCCGTTACGTGGGCGGAACGCTCAATGTAAGGTTGAAATGGAAAGAAAAAAACTATTAATATTCAAGTAAATTGAAATATTAAAAAGAAGTAAACATCATCTTAATTTTTCCTTCTTTACTTATGTTTAAAATAATTTTATATGAACTTTCTATGGACTCAGAAATTATTTACTCCCAATGCCCTTACTTGAGCTTGAAAATGTATGTAAATGCAATCGAATGTTTAATGGAGGAATATACAACGAAGCCAATCCCAAAATTATAGGCACATTTATATAAATATATGGCTGGTTGAGGTGCGAAAGAAGAACATACGAATAAACAAGCTTACTTTTGCATTTAAAATATTAGTTAGGATTGAACAATTATATAAAGTATGTGGTGAAAAACAATCGTATCTATGATGATTTTATTGATTTATAATCATATGAAAATTTTCCTCAAACATGGTTACATAAGCAGCTACACTAGGGTATGCACATGTTAATTTACAGTTTAATTCTAAGAAAATAAGCAATATTTCATGTTATAAAACATTCCATCGACTCACACGGATGTTGCTCAGGGTAAAACCGAACATATTGTAATATTTATGAATAATGCTAGACTGCATTCAATCTTAGGATGGTCTGAATATTCTTCTGAGTTTGAAGGGATAGCTCATGTAGCAACAGCCTGTTTTTTCTACCATCTATATCAATTTTTACCCTGAAGGATGAAGTTGTTTCCTATTGCAATTTAACAAGACCCCTAATTTTTCTAAATTTAATGCAGAATACTTTCTAAACGATTATTATCAGGCAGGTAAATTTTTTACTTCTTCGAATTTTCGAGAGCGCTCCGAGTTCTATCGTAAATATATATATATATATATATATATATATATATATATATATATATATATATATATATATATATGTCAATATTTCGGTAGTAAATGATTTATTATTAACTTGTATTGAAAATAATTTATTTAAATTTAAATTAAATATATTATACTCTTTAATACAATAAAAAATTAACATTTTTAATTTTTATAAGACACTTTTTTGTTTCTACGTCTTCATTTTCTACTTCATCCATTGATATTTTTGATATAAATTATTTTGATGAGCAATTCCCTTTTGTAATTTAAATATGCTACAGAACAATGCGAACCACTTTTTCGGCATCACAAAGTCGAGCCGCTTCTAGTTTTACATGAACAAAAAATAATTTTTAATAAGCCATCGGGAGCTGGTGCTTGGTTTGTCAAGATTAATGTCTTCTCGATTTCTTATTATTTATTCAATTTATCATATCTATTCCATAACTGTACACTTCTTTACATGCATTGGGTGTAAAATAATAATGCTATTTTTGCTAGTAGCTTTTAAGAAAGATCGATATAGAAAATCAATAAATTTTTATAATTTCTAGGAGCACCATATAGTGGCAAAATGCACGCAATACCTCACTCCAAAACATAAGTTATGTTAGTATTTTTACCTGTGAAGACTATAGCATTTTATCTTGCACTTGCTTTATAGCATTTTATCGTCAGCATTTTACCTTGCAAATATTTACGATTTTTGGATAATTTCACAAATTTATTTTTACCCTTTTTATAAAACTCTGAGTTTCTGTATATCCAGTTAATGACAGTAGAAACAAAATATGATTTTTAGACATTAACAATGTTTGTTCAACGTTTATGTAGATTTTTGTTTATGGATGCCGTATAGATTTTTTTGTAGATGTTTTTATGAATGCTGTACCCCTTGCTGTTTTCGAAAAAATATATTTCTCTATCTGTAGGTGTTAAACCAGTTAATAAAACGAAAATATCAATATCTTCTCCAATAACAACAACATTTATAGATCCTTTATCAATTATAGCTTGTGACATCAATGCACAAAGGACAAGATATTACTATTTGCAAATTTTTTTTAACATACAGATAAATTGTCTTCTGTTATTGCTATCTACAAGATTTTTTTCTCAATTAAGTGATAGAGCAATATTTAAGTCAAAAATTAAATCTGTTGAGGCATTTTTTAATGATCGACGATATTTCTCACCTGATTCAGAGCAATTGACGTTGCGATATTTTGTAAAAGAATGACGAACACCTTACTCTCATAGTCATTTTTTTAAATACCGAATGCAGTAGTTACATATCGTCTCGAAATTTTCATGTAAGTGTCATTTGCAGCCATGTAATTACGTTCGGCTATCAATGACATATGAAAATGCTTAAATATTTTTAAAACTAATATTGAGGTCTATAGACAAATCATAAAAATTGATTTGTTTATCTTTCGCATTAAAAGTCAAAATTAGACTATCTTTGAAGTTTTTGTCTATTTTTTAAAAAGAAAATCGCTGAAAATTTAGCTATCATCTTTTGGGATAGTTTTACCTTGAACTTTGATATATATATATATATATATATATATATATATATATATATATATATATATATATAAAATATATATATATATATTTGTAGATAAATTAGTCGCAAGATTACTCTTTTTTGCTAAAAATTTCTATCCGGGGTCAAAGATGATTTTATCGAGGGAATTTTATTTTCATTTACTCTTACTACTTTTGTAAATATTACGTTCAATTCATTACTTCTCGCTTATGTTTCAAGTTACACACTCCCCAAATTTAAACTCAAATTAATTCGGGAAACCAATAACGGGAAAAAATAAAGGCATTTTAACCTTCATTTTTTTACATTCTATTTTCATGTTAGTCATAATATCCAATTTAAAATTAAATCGAAACATGAAATTTATATATTTTTTATGACACACTCTATTGTTTACAATATGCCATTTTACAAAATAAATTGATAGGCTCTAGTTTTTTAAATTAAAAGTTCTCTAGTTATTGTGCAAAATAGCTGATATATGATTCTGCGTATTAAAAATAGCGGCAATGCCATTTCATTATAAGGCAGCTTCGTTAGTTAAGTAACGTCGTAGACGGTAGGCTAGTTATGGTTAGTTGGCGAGTGCCGTACTCAACGGTTTGTTGCCGATTTAATGGGAGCGAGTCAGTGTATACTAGATCTATCTTACATCTGATTTCGACAGTCCGGTGAATATCATCGATGATCCGAACAATAACTTCGGTGCGTAAGAACTTTATATAGTGATAGATTCACTACCAATGCCATTCCAGTCAGTTTGGTGTTATTATCGGACATAAGACTCTGAAGTACAAAAACATGTAATGGTAAGTAGTGGCCGAAATAAATATCAACGTCCAAATGAAATTAAATAATTTCTTTATTTTCATCACATTGCCGTCAAACAAAAATCAGCAGGAGGCGTTGCATTTTTATACAGGCCAGAGATGAAGTAAAGAAATGTTGGAAACAAATTACTTATTTTTGTTACGTCTATTTTGTATGCCATTTCCTCAACAAATTATGAATACTGCAATGAAAAATAACCACTCTTTTGGCCTTGTTAACACACTGTCAGATTGATATATATTAATTGCCATGAACTCGATATTTACATAATTTTTATCAAAGCTGACATTTGAATACTTTACTGTTTATAATTTGTAAAGTTTATAACTAATTTTTTAAGCACTAACAATATTACCATCAGCGAAGGTATCATGAAAAATTCTGAAAGAATAATTCCGTATTCACAAAATTTTTAATGTTGAGGATCCATACCTCCAGAAAAAAAAATTAAAGCTATATAAGATTACTTTTACACTGTTACAGTCGTTCTTTTTCCGGAACGGTTTGATGTAGAAACTGGAAAATATGCTTTTTTTGAACACTCAAAAATGTTTACATTGAAATTTTGTGGGAAGGGGATCAATGAAGCAATTGTTTTTTTTTATTTTGATATATCGTGTGTCCGCAAATTAAAAAAAACAAATGATAAGAATTCCAATGACTTAAAACTTTATATAAAATAGTTGTAGAGATATTTTGAAATTGTCCATAAAAACTCTTGCCATCTTCAAAACTGTGAAACTGAACCGTGAACTGGAAGTATATTTAAAATATATAAACTTTTTACTGGAAGTCTCCTTTTAAAGTTTATAAAAAATAGGCAGACGATGTTTAACATTACCTTTTATGGAACTCATAAATTATTCCTGAGAAAGTTTTACTTATTAGGCATTACATTTTTACGGTGAGAAATCCTAAGTAAAGCATAAATGGGAAATTTTGGGTGAATGGAATATCGCAAATAATGTTACTAAATAACTCGGTAATTTTTTAATGGATTAAGTGTCGACGCGTTTTTAGCTCCTAATGAATTTTTCAGGTCTCGGGGCTGGTTGTTGGTTACATTAAGGTGGGAATCAGATGATTCTAGTGGTGGCACACATGGCGCCATAGTTATTTGAGAGGCTGTATCTGTTTGAGATTGTGTCGGCTCTAAATCAATAATAGTAGCCTCAGCAGCAACATAATCAACGTTTGTAAAAATTTCTCCATTATATGGCTAAATGTCAGTAGCTTTGAAAGCATTTAAGGCAGTGGACATCGTGGCTGCGCGAATAAATGCTTGTCCAAATAGTTCGGCTTATTAAAATTGGGTTACAGCTTGCCCCGGGTGCGACCTTAGCCACCCAGTAATAAATTGGTTATGAAAAGTGTTGAGAGGTTTCATCAATCCCACGTCTGCAGGTTGTAACTCATGAGTCGTATGCAGTGGAAAACGTATGATTACTACACCATTTTCGCGAAACAAAAAACTTTCCCACTGAGACTGTTAAACCTAGCAGCTCGAGTTGCGGAAGTGTTTTCTAATTTCCGAGGATTTAATTCTGGATGACGCTTAAGAAACCCCTTAATCTTTACTGGCTTGTGCCATGTCTTCGCCGAACTTATGTTACTTATTATTAACAATTTCTAATTGATACGCCAACTTCTGCAGCTTCGAAGTAATAAAATCATATAAACGACTTTCCATTTCTTTTAGGTAATCTACAAGTTCCCGTTTTTCTTTTTGTGTAAAGACTATCGATGTTGGACCCAAAGGAACTTTGATATTGCCAATACGATCCTCATTTCGTCTTTCTAAATTATCTTTACGTTCTAGGGTGGTTTGAGGCACACCATAACATTTATTTGCTAATTTATAACCCTTTTTATTTTACAACACATCTTCAATAGCGTTTCTCATAGCCACTTCATCCCATTCTCCTCTGTTGGATATTTCTCTTATGCAAACCATTTGCTGTAAATAAATTAATTGTAATTAGTGTAAATAAAACATACCTTTTTTTCGTTTTAGATACATTAAATAGCTGGAGTAAGATGGGGTAATGATACCCCATTTTAATCCAACAGAATTTTGTAGGTTAAATATTTTTTGAGGTTATATACTGACAAAAATTTGTTTAACTATTTGGCCTTGGGAAAACACAGGGATTGCATCAAACCATATATCAAAACCTATATAATTCTGATAGTCACGCACGATACACACTCTAAAATAACAACGAATCATTTAAAAAATGTTTTTTACTTACAGTAACGTCATATGCTCTGCTCGGGTTTTCGCTATCGACACATTGAAAAGTTTTAAAGTAAACATACAAGATGACGTTAGTAGTTTTATTAGAACTGTTTTAGTTTTTGAGATAAAATACCCCTCATCTTACCTCGCTAGCTCGTATTACAACCCCCCCCCCTTCCTCTAACTATTTTATTCTTGAATAATGCTAAGAAAACGTTAAAATTTTTCAAGTAATCATTTACATTTTTTTTTTCGTAGAACCGTGATTAAATATTTGAGACGAAATTTTACGCTTTGTTAAAAGTTTTATGAGCTTTATTTCAAATGTCAAAATAGAGTTCTCGATTAAAACTGGGCATCAAATTTTGTACTGTTTATCTCTTGTTAGACTTCATAATGGTTTGGAAAATTACTCACATAATATGCCATTCCGATGGTCTGAAAGGTCTGCTTAACCAATATTAAAGGAATCCCATATAATGAGGACTGTCTTATATAGCAAAAAGAATCTTGTAGTTTTCAGCTATAAAGAAATAAATGCAAAGTTTTCAGATATAGTGAAAGTACGTGACAGCTTTCATTTTGACTTAACTTACATTGGAAAGTAAGAGTTACTACATTGAAAAAAATTATCATACTTTTGAAGCAAGCGGTTTATCAAAATATCACTTCTCATTTCCAGAAAATCTGGACGTTTTTCAAGGTTATAGAAACATCAATTAGAGACTCTAAGTTCAAGTTCAAATGGTAAAATCTTCTTTTCCAAGACGTAAGAATATGCATAAATCGTAGACGGGAGAGTAATTTAAAAAAATTATTACTCGACTCCATTTCACTTGCAACATTTTCTAGCAAAAAATGTCTGAAGATTATTTTAATCTTACTCAGTGTAAAAACATATTAGATGATAAGATGAGGTTCCCTAGTTGAGTTAGCCTTTAAGTGTAATCACGGCAATTCATCCAGGTACTGCCAAATTTGTTCGTGTTGTACAGTAAAAACGAACACGTAAACAGTTAAATCGACACTTTGAAGCGTCCAGTGACAAAGGTATATTCAATACGAACGGAAAAGAAGAGTTTAAATTTTATATATGCATATGCATATATATATATATATATATATATATATATGTATATGTATATATATATATATATACACTCATAAATATATAAATATTTTTCAAAGTGATTATATATGTGTGTGTTTTCTTTTAATGTATTTTGTCAATGTTAAATATAATTGGGTCTTGCTCAGAAATTATATATGATATACCTATACTTTATTCTATTTTAAAAGAGAATGTGAATAAACTAGTTTGATAATTATAGATAACACAAGTAGCAATCAATCAGCCAACGATTTTTCAAGAAACTCATTGTATTTCACTTATAATATTATCAAACGCCAGACCGTAATTACTATGTTGATATAATAAAGTGTTACGCCAAATACATATCATAAAATTAGTATTAAAAAGAATATTCCTTCCTTTCCTTTACACAAAATTCAGTAATATAAAACGTGCCGGAAAAATATTCAACATTCTGACAAGTACGAAGTCTATAATCATACATGACATTCTGTATGTATCATTCATACATTCTATTCGGTACATATCATTCATTTCATGTATGCTTTTCGGTACTTATTTTTCGTAAATAGCTGTAGACTTAAAGACTATTATGTTTCAGTCCTGGAAGAAAATAAAAGAGTAAATTTTTTGGTGTTGTAAGTTTGGCATGCGTTCAGTTTGCCAAAAACGAATGAACGAGTTTCACTCTAAAATGCATTCGTATCTAATTATTGAAATGATAATAGAAATGCCTTTAGATTTCAAAATACATTTTCAAGTTTGGTAGGATTGCGTGGTTTTTATATTAAGTGTGCTACATGTCATCTTTATAAAGCATTTAATTCTATTTATTCTATGATTTAAATTTTAACATTGATATTTCTATTTGTTTGTACGTTGAGTGTGTAGTAAAGTTTTTTTTCTTTAAATATATAATTACATATATTTAAAAAGATAAAACTTTATCGACACAAGAAGTGGACATATTTATTGAGAGTATTTTTTCAAACCAATTCTTACACTAAGATAATTGGTAAAAATCCTATTATTTTTAAGTAAGTAAGATCAGTAATCTCGACAGATGTCAAAGAGAGGATATCTGCGGAGATGATTTGATATTTTGGATTAATTAAATGTGAATGTGACTGGTACTATGGCGTTCTAGTGTATGGCATATGTAATGCTTCATATCTGATATACTTTTGTCCATATAACGCCGTAGATTTTGACAAGTTTTCAATACATCTCTTTTGAAAACTTGTCAATACCTAGTACATTTCTCTAGTTCAATTTAGTCGATAAAGAAGAAAAGTAAATCATATTCTTATATCGATATGCATACATATAAAATATAGTTTATTATCTCATTTCATAAAAAATTCTACGATACCTATAGATAACATTTATTTGTGTCTCTAGAAGGAATACAAATTAGTGCAAAATAGACTTCACGATAAACGAAATTCAAGTCTTTATATCCGACATTAAACTAGAAGTTTATATTCGTTTATTTTATGTATTTGCGCACAATTGTTAAAATATAAAAGAAACGAAAGTATTTTGTTCTTAATAAATTTAATAATACATCGGATAACAGTTATTTGCGTCAATATGGAGAGAATCGCATGAGAAGTTTATATTTTGATATCTAGTATTAAACAACAGATTTTACTTTTTTTTTCTTTTTTTGCGAAACATTGTAAAAATATGTGAGAAAATTAAGTATATTGTTCGAAATTGTATGAAACATATAATAATATTCATTTGTGTGACTGAAAGGAATAGAATATTAATTCAGAACCGATTAGATGACAAATACAATGTTTATGTTTATACGCAATATGAAACCTAAGATTTTAATTGTTTATTAGTTATTGATATTCCTTGATACGTATAGATAATATTCATTTCTCACTGGAAGAAATAAAATATCAGTGCAAACAGAATTAGAAAAAAACCACATACGTAATTATCTTATCCTTAAGGAATTTTATGATACATATGGAAAATATTTATTTGTGCCATTATATGGAATAAAGTGTTAATAGAGAACTAGTTAAATAACAAAAGAACTCTGTATCCAATATTTAACTAGACATTTTAATTTGTTTGTTTATTTCTTTATGTAATATTGTAAAAATATTATTGATATTTTAGTATTTTATTTGAAATTCTAATGCCACATATAATTTGTTTGTTTTCCTGAAAGGAATCAAATATCAGTGCTGAATGGACTATATAATGAGTTGTCTTATTTTATAATTTAGGAATCAATAAAAAGAAAGAAAAATAAATGTATATATATATATATATATATATATATATATATATATATATATATATATATATATATATATGTACACAATATGGTACAAGACTATTATGGTTTGATTTTAAATATTTTCCGATTATATATTTTTTCGTCATTCTACTTAAAATGTTTTTACTTGTGGTGAAAATATAATCACTAGAATTTTTCTTTACATATCTAGCTCTTTTGTCTATTTGTTTCCATTGTTCTTTTGCTTCAATACTTTTTCTGTTGATTATTTCAACTTTTGTAATGTAGGCTCCATCATTAGTATCGTTGGTCAAAAATCCTTTGCGAGTTTCAATATGGATGAGTTTAGTATTTGTCCTTAATTTTTGGTACTATGGAAAAATGTATTATTTATGTTACAGCACTCATCAGCATCATCAGCGTTTGACGTCCGTTTCGTTGTTTAACCATCATATACTAATAATTCAGCATCTTGTGCGTTGTATCTTGTGAATTTTGACACTTGAATAAAATGTTACAAAGATCCGAAATCTTTACTAATAGCCCACCTGAAGATGTTGTAATACAACGAAACATAGGTCGTCGTAAAGAACTTAAAGAAAGTAGAAATAATACTACATCACGTAGTTTCATTTAATTGTGGATAATGAATTTCTACAAAATTAACGCCAAATATATTCATAATTGAAATTAATAATTAACGCTAATAACGGATGTACCGCTACGTTTTGCTTGTTTAATCTACAATTATTTTCTCCCAATCAATCATCAGTGTCATAATTTCACGTAGTCAATAAAATTGTTTGGTTTACGATGGCATTATGGCTAGTCATTTTGTGACTGATTTAAAAATCCTTTATAGACTACAATACAAATATTCTGTACATGTAAACATCCTACTTAACATTTCAAACACTGAACCTGTGTGCACCATTTCTCCAGTCAACGAAAAAATAATCTTATTTTCAGAATCCAATTCCAAAATTAATCGGTCAGTACGTTTCTGAATATTTTTGTCGCAAAATGTGTAGTCCATATGAGATAAAATAAGGTTATAAATATGTCTGTCGTTAATACTTCAGACAAATATGTTTAAGTGTATTAAGGTTAAACTGCATCTCATTCCTCTAAAAAACAAGTTTATCTATTAATACAATCTCTCTTCCTTAAACCGTTTAGTCAGATCACTTCAACGCACCAATAAAATGTTAAGTCTATTCCGAATTTCGCAGTTCAATGTAAAACAAATAAACTCTCATTATGAGGCATAACTATTTCAGTATATTTCACTTATTTTTAGGTAAATTACGAAATAAGACGACTTTCAATTTAGCTCCTGTAGATTTTACGAATATCATAAATAATAAGTTGACAATCAAATTAATAACAGTTCAGATAAACCCTTATTCAAACCAACCATGAACATCATTTATTTGGATAGTTTCCAAAAAATTAGAAAGCGCAAATTAAAAAAAAACGGTGAGTAATTATCAACGCCACAATTTCTTCGAAACTAGCAAACAATAATATTCGGACTAGACCAGTAAAAACATATATTTCTCAATTCTTGGTCTCGTTTTAGGTATTCGTCAGATACTCATTTCAGCTGAACCAATCCCAGAAACTTTATTTAGAGTTGCCTAAGAACATTTGAGATAATGTCTACATTCGCGCAAACAATTCGGATTAAAAAGGGACCTTCCCATTTCAGCACATACCGAATTATTTCTTTCCTGTCTTTACGGTATTCGATATTTTGTTTTTCTTTTATAGAGCCAAGTTTTTATTCTTATTTTCTTGTATTTTCTCCATTATTATTTATAAGATTGAAACTATATTGGACCGAGACCGCCAAAAGAAAACCACAGGATAGTGATATAAGTCGAAGAATTATGATAATACTTCAATGCATATTATATTATTAGACTGTATTCCACATTCGAATATGTATGTTTGGTAAAACTAGATTGTTTTTGTTTCAAGCACAACTTCCTGTTTCGTAAAAACTCAAAACTAATGAGCGAAACATTTAAAACATTATTCGCGCAGCTTTTAGTTTTATTTTTCATGTGACCAACTTAGAAATTGATCTTTAATAAAATAAGTTATTGAATATGTTTTCTTCGATAAATACATGTATTAAATATATACGTACTTCCAAAATATATATATATATATATATATATATATATATATATATATATATGTGTGTGTATATATGTATATGTGTTCATATATGTATTAAAAAATCCCTATATAAATATACGGGGAATGAAGTAATATGTTTACGGAATATGTATACGGAGAATTAAGTAATTACTTGGCACACTCATTATTTATACTTTTACATCAGTATCACACTAATTGCGTGAAATTCAGGAAATTATTAACATATTAAACGCATTTTTTGATCGTACACCATTGCATCGCAATAGGAACAATGCGGCTTTATCAATTGGTCGATTATGTATGAGAATCTAAAGTTTGGCTTCAGTAAAATTGGATGAACCTGCAAGCATAGGATGAACCAGTGTTTGGCTTCGGTAAAACAGGACAAATTCTGTGACTAACAATTTGGTATTTATATTATCTAAGGCGATTAGATATCTCGCAATGCTTTAATTTCAATTATTGCTTGCTGCATTTTTAGCGCTTCGTAAAATTGAATAATCACTTAGAATTATAGGAAATGTATTGTATATTTCAAGCGTTTATTTTGGTGTTCGAACGTGAGCCGACGAAGAAGACTGCTTTAGGTGTTGGGGCTACTTTGTTTAGTTCAGCTGCTGCCGCTTGTACAGCTGCTATTTCTCCATCGTAGTTGCTCTGAGGGGCTCCCACTGCTAAGAATCCTTCAAAATTAGAACTGTAGTAGGCAGCTCCGGTTGTACAGACGGATCATCGATCCCTGTTTCAGGGATTGATGACCCGTCTGTATATACATGTAACCAATCAGGTTGTGGGTATTCTTCGCTGATTGTTTGCAGGGCAGCCTGTTTCAGCTCGATGTCCAAGGATGCTGATTTCGTCTGATTGTGGTTTTTTAAGCTGTAATTAGCCTTCGGTAGATTGTAGAAAAACTCGCAGTAATTTGTAAGTGGTGCTGGCTCCTCCAGGGCAATTCCATACTTTGTAGCCAGCTTCTTATAGGAGGCCAATGGGGATATTTGGATTTTCAGTCGGGCAGTGGCCTGTCTGTAGTTCGTCCATTGCGTGTAAACACTTCTGTGTCTCTGCCAAAAACGGAGGGCTAATTTCTCTCTATGGCTTTCCATTGAACTACATTTGGTTTGTGCCTCCATAGCAGCAATGGGTGTGGATTTAGGCGCTCCCGTTATTATCCTAAGCGCTGTGTTCTGCACGGTATCCAATTTACTGAGGGTGGTACTGTTACTTGTGGTGGTCACTTCGCTCCCGTAATCAAGGACGGGTCGGATATATGTCTTGTAGGTGGTAATCAACACGTCCTGGCTTACACCCCAGGTTGTGGCTGTTAATCTTTTTAATATCCCGATTCTTTTGGCTGCTCTTTCCGCACATTGTTCGATGTGATGGCGCCATGTTAAACGTTTATCAAGTATAACACCAAGGTACTTAGAGAGGTTGCTTTCCTCCAACGCTGTGTTTTTGTAGGACAATGAGATGCTGGGTATTTTGGTGGAGAGCGTGAACAATTGGAAGGTGGTTTTCGTGGAGCTTACTGTCATCGAATTTTGACTGGTCCACAATTCCAAACTTTTGAGTGCGTCATTTAACGCTGTTTCGAGAGCTATAATGCTACTGCTCGTCGCCCACATGAGCAAGTCGTCCGCATATAGTAGAGCTTTAATACCGGGCGCTTCTCTGACGGCGTCAAGTACATCGTTGATCATAATATTAAATAATGTGCAACTGAGCACAGCTCCCTGTGCAAGGCCTTGCTTTTGAATGCGAAACTTCTACTTCCGGTTACTGTATTTAACTCGATAAAGTCTTTGCGACAGCGATGACTTGATCCACTTGAAAAGGTTTCCAGATATGCCGTTTGTTGCTAATTTGTGTATGAGCATTGGCCTCCATACGGTGTCATAGGCGGCCTTGAGATCCACCAAAACCGCCAGAGTGGACATCTTTCTTTGGTAACCGTCTTTGACGGGTTGCGTGAAGTTTACCACATGATCCATGGTACTGCGATGTCTTCGAAATCCGGCTTGGGCGTCATCGAGTACACCATTTTGTTCTATATATTGGTTTAGTCGAAGGGCGACCATCTTCTCTGCTACCTTGCAGCTGGCACTAGTTAGGGAGATTGGCCTGTAACTTTCGGGCTGTTCCGGTGGTTTATCCTTTTTTAGAATTGGTATGATTTCAGCTTTCCTCCATTGCTGGGGCACGTGATAACTCCATGTTAGGTTCACCAATGACAAAAAGGTTTTCTTGGCTTCATCTCCCAAGTTGACAATGAATTCCGGATAAATTTCGTCACAACCTGCAGCTTTCTTTAGTTTAGTCTGGGCCAAGGACAATTCCAATTCCTTTCCTGTAAAAGGCAAAGTGAACAGTTCGTGTGTCTTTTTATTAATGCAAGATGGCACTGGGCCTTTACATAGGGTCTTTTCAATATCCCTATCCCCTCTCGTTCTGCTGATCTTGGCATAATGTTTGCACAGTGTATTTGCAGCGTCGTAAGGGTCAGTGACTGGTCTGTTTGAGTACAGAATAGGGTTTTGCATTTTTTAGAGGCATGGTTATTTAGCCGGGAGATAAAACGATGTGCTTTTAAGCCATCTCTCCGATAGTCCAGGTCAGTGATGAAAGACATGAAGACTAAATGTTTGGAGGTTTTTACTTCTCTATGTAATTCGGCCTGGTGTTTTCTGAGGCATATCAGTTCTTCCTGGGTCCCTGATCTTTCTGCTATTTTACGTGATCGATTGCGTTTCTTCTTCAGCAAGGTAAGTGTTGCACTCCAGTAGGGTTTAAACATCTTTACTTGTCCTCTAGGAACGCATTTGTAAGCGCAATCTAAGATAATTTGATTTAGAAGGTCGGTGGCTTTCTCGGGTATTTCTGGGAGCACTTTACTACCCAGGGCCTCATCTGTAAGCCTTCGATATTTGTTCCAGTCTGCCTTTTTAAAATTCCACCGGGGGGCTCTGGTATTTATTAATTTGGTTTTGTTTTTCCGTACAGTTATGAGGATAGCTCTATGTCCGCAAACCCCAGCATCTTCGAGAAGTTTTGCATTGGTTCTGACCGGCGACAGTTGTGTGTAGCCCCATCTCGGTGACTGACTGTTAAAATCTCCCACAATTAAACTGTTGGGTTGGATAGTTCTCTCAATTTCTCTATAGGATGGTAAGTTTCCTGGGGGGTTATAGATGCTGATGATGTTAAAATGCTGATTGTTCTTCCAAACTTCAATCTGAACAGCTTCAAGTTTATCATTATCATCCATCTCATGTATTATCTTGAAATTTGCAGTGAGACCATCTCTAACCCCTATAAAAATTCCGGATGCTGTTTGCCGTGATCTCTTGAGGACAGAGACCGCATATCCGCTTGTCTGGTAAAAATCGGGAGTTTCAATGGCTGCTCCCGCTTCAATTATAAAATAGATATCCGCGTTTGCATGGGAAATGCTTCGTTTGGTTTGTAGAAATTTTACCAATAAATTTTTTTTTTTTTTTTTATTTATGTTTGTAGAGGCCTCCTGCATTAAAAAAGATGATGTGGAGACTAGTATCCGAGCCCTGAAAAGGGCTTTTTTGGGAAAGGTTCGTAGACATTCTGGTCAGCGCGCTTTAAGGCGATCTATGGTTGATCGTTTTGATTACGCACGGGGCACCACGAGCAGGCGATCAACATCACCCCCCAGTAGGTATTCCATTATTAGAGTATTTCCATTATTTGGAAATACTAAAAAATGACATATACAGTTACTAATAGAACATAAGAAAAAGGTTTATCGTACCTGAACTTACAAATTGATTTGTTTACAAATATCCATTATCAAATGGAATGGGGTTAAGAAGAATATAAAATTAAATACAGAAAAAATTTATAAATTGTAATTTTTATAATTTGAATCCTGCAGAAGCTTTCTCTCATTATTCAGTAAATTCCATTTTACTGAATAATAAGAGAAAGCTTCTTACAATACTTACGCAAGCAAAAATACACAAGTTCATCTCGTACTTTTACCACAATGCATATATACAAATACTAATATAAAAAACTGCGTTATTGTCCCGTCATTAAGCGAAGTAGCCAAAATTATAAAAAATAGCTTTAATATTCCTATCACCAAATATCTTGATTTATTCTGGATGTACGACAGAGTAAAAGAACAATACTATTAAAAAAAACCTGCCCATAGATATCAAAAATTATATTTAAAACTGATCCCGTGTCAAATAAGGTTCTGAGAAAGTTAAACCTATGCCCATGTAAATTGTAATTATAATATCTACCATCCCCTTTTAAAGAACAGCTCTTGATATTGTAGGAACCTGACATGAAACCATAAGTACAAGACTACCTAATTGACCTTATCAAAGTACTGACCCCTTATCAAAGTACTGACCGCCGAAGAGACCAGCGAGTTTCTAATACATTTCATATAACTGTTCGGCAATTACAGGTACATCAGCCCCAAGGTGATCTAGAATGTCAACTGTTTCGTTTTTAAGAAAAATCTTAAATTTTGTATTAAAGAGAACCATGATTTAAGATAAGATCTAAAAAAGACCAACTATCAAGATACGCGTATATTGTTGTATACACGTATTTACATGTAATGACATATAATACTTCCATACATTCAACAACTCTCTACTCTTCCTAAGAGTTATTATTCAATTTCCAACAATTCGTCATAAATTCTATCATTACTCATCTTTATTACATCAAAATGCTGCAGCATCGTCTCAAGAGGACTCGGACTTCCTCTTCTGGACTCTCGGCAGAATAAGAAATCAGAGAAATCTCAAAACTCTACCGCGACGCTCATTTTCGTCTATTTAAGAATAGTAAAGCGGTGACTTCGTCTTTCCTAAAAATCACTTATGGCTACAAAAAACCTCTCTCCTATCTGAAAATGTGAAATAGTTTTTGACACTTTAGTTCCAAAAACACATTTTTGACAAACACACAAACAATTTTGCTAACAAAACGGTGCTATATAACTCATCACTATGGTAAAGTAAAATTAGAGAAAAAATTACAAATGACCCTAAAGTATTTTCTTCTTTTTTCTTTCCCTCGTTTATATTTTCCATAATTTCAGGATGAATATTTAATTTTACGTTTTACATTATTTTCATATTATATTTATTTTATTATTTCATTCCTTGTAATTTTTAATAAAGTTTATTATTCAACTTTCACAAAGAACTTGTAATAAAGCAATGAACGTTGGATTCTCTATAAAATCTCTGAAAAAAAAAATTCATACCCAAAGTTCTGAGTAACATGTAAAATGGCTGACAGAATCATATTCTTTTGCATGTCGAACAAAAAAATAAGAAAGTTGGACGGAAACAAAATTGCTGCCGTAAAACCTGGCGTTTTCTTCTTTCCTTTTTTTCCTTAATATTAAAAAGAATTACAAATTTCTTTAATTTATGTTAAATAGTTTTCCGGCCATTTTCGTTGAATTGTGTTATACTTCTTGTTTTTTGTGATGTATGAATTGCTTACGACAGTCTTATCGTGCAAAGGCTCTACGTCTTTTAATATTGAGTAGACTTGGCAGAGTACTTCCATTCAAAATATCAAAACGACGGACGATGAGCATTTTATACAGATTATATCGAGAAAGGAGCATCTTTTTCGTGCCTTATCCATTTATGACATGACACGAAGTATAAACAAGCTTTCAATTTTTCTTAAAGAAATTACCACCTAAAACCACTATTGAATTGAATTGCAATTACCTTTATTTCAAGGATGTGTCATTATATATTGAAATTTTTTGTACTAGATGAGCCTCAATTTAAGCTATTAACCGTTATCTCAGATGCCTCCTACCTTTTGCACTGTTAACAATCGTCCTAGATGGCTAGTATAATATGACCGTTTGTTTCCAATTCTTTTTCAATTTACACCCCATTCAACAGCTTAACTCGTAATTCAAGTATTATTTCGACAGCAATGTGCTTTAGTAATTTTCTCTTTTCACAATTATCAAATTGATTTATATAGCTTACATATGTGACGTGACATAAATTATAACGTAAGCAAAAGTATTTGTGTAGTGCTCACTTTTATTTCAAAATACATAGCATCTCATTTATGATGCTTAAAATATGGTTACAAATATCTAACTATTTAGTTTCACATATGGTAAGTAATTTACTGAGGACTAAATCTCAGAAATTTTTGTTTATTCGGAAGTCAATAACATGATATGCATATCCTTATTGTAAATTAAAACGTTACGTGCTAGCCTACAAAGCGCGAGATATACAATGGTCACAGTCAAACAAAAGTGAAACGTACTTCATAGTGCGTATTTCTGTCTAAGATGCTATTTAATATAAGGAATTCACGATCGGCCCTTAATTAAGATTCGCTTTTATAATAAAAAGAGCTTTTATAGTCGTTTTTCGAGATTGAAAAGCAATATAATGGAAACGAATTATATGGATATTTAAGTGGTATTCCTGTCGCAATTTCTTTCTCAAATTCTGGCTTCAGCGCGGTACTCACTTTAATCAAACTGACTGTACTGACTTTAATCGAACTTCATTTCGACTGTCACCCTCAATGGAATTTTATTTCTATACCAAACATGTTTTACTCTGATAACTATCTTCAGTGAATGTTTACGATTCTCGGTTAGATGTACCTCACGTTCTTAATCGGTTTCACAGGATCTGGAATGTGCCATTCTTTGTATAAACTTTCTATGCTCCGAAAGATTAAATTTAGGCAAAGGAAACTCAAAAAAATATCGCTATGTGGTTTTCAAGTGTAACACGCACGGACACACATACAAAAATTAAAAATAAAACGATTTTAAAAGTTTAATATCTAATTATATGGTAATTAAAATAACTGTGATATTTATAAACGAACTCAATAATAATTTGCAAGGATGGTAATTATTAACTATAATATAAAAAACTTATCTGTTTTCCCTGCAATCATTAACTCTAGTGAAAAGAAAGAATCTATCATTATGATTAGAACTTACTTTAAGATTACTTTTACTTACTTTTTAGATAGTAAGCCTGTTTCTATGGGTTACTGATTACAAAATAAGATGATCGTAATTGACCAACATTTTTCTTATTTTATACCGTTCTTGAAACATATTATTTCAAAGTTAAAGCACAGAAGCATTGAAAAGCATATTCAACACAACCGCGGTTAACGCGACGTTTAGTTATAAATATAAAACGACCCCAGTGTTATTTCACAAAAAGAAAAAATAATATTTTTTTCACAAATTGTCTTTTATTTTTTTAAGATAATGAAACGTTCAATTCAGAAAATGTAAAAAATAAAAAAAATATTGTGACGTTAAAATATAAATAACCTCAATATCTGAAAAATAAATAAAAAATTCACAAATAATTTCCGTCTTACGTTTTCTAGAGTACTCCGAAAATCTGACTGAAACTGAGACTCATAATTTTTAAAAAAGATAGTACAAAATTCGTTCAAAAAGTTGAAAATCATATAAAAAAGTGGCATTGCAAGATATATTAGCGTATTGCAATGGACGATTATATATAAGAAAGGATTTTAACGCACCGACAGACGGATAATGAAATAATTGTTTTAGAGTTCCTTTTTTACTCTTGAGGTACGGAACCTTAAATGCACACAAACGTGAAAATAAGTTGAAAATGCTGTTTCAAAAGAAGTACGATTTCGAAAATTTGAGAAGAGTTGACTTTGAGATAGTTTCTTTTAGATAAAAATATATGAAGACGACTTAATAGAATTTTTTATCATTCTTCCCACATTTGCTACCTTATTACACTGGGTGTTTTAACTTTTAAAGGTGTGACTTGAGATTTTCGAAAAAATATTTTTTTTCTAAAATACCAAATGCGTATAACTAATCATAATTTGCTACAGAAAAAAAAATTATTTCAACCTTCATTAAGTTGAATCAAAACGACCGCGTAACTAATCATAGCCGTTAAGATACTATAAAATAACAGGTAATCCAATTTGACATAGTTACACGCCGTGAACAACAAATCCTGGTGTTGTACTACGATGCTAAAGTCGCGAAGAGTACTCGATACTTTGAAACCTGAAATTCAAAAAACAATATTGAAGAATGTTAAATTAAAATCTGGTCACATTTGTAGGTTCTACAAATAAGTTTGAAATTATTAGTTAATTTCACAACAACTTTTCAAAAATATTTTAAGTAATTTAAAAAAGGGCGAATACAAAACACAAAGCTATAAAATGATTTAATTTTTAAATTATATTAAAAAAAAAAAAAACTTGAGAGGTGTCAAAGGACACCCGGATGGAACGAAGTTCCTTTCGATTAATTAGTGAAGGAATTGTAATAAAATTTTATTTCTTTTAAGTCATAATAATAATTATTGTTATTATTTTTTATTATGTACAAAAAACCTGTTTACACTCAACAAAAATAATCGTCGCGACACCACACTGTTCAATGCGAAATAGAAAGACGAAACGAAAATAACTGGCTTGCTTCCTATGAGAGAGAGAGACAGAGAAACACGCGCACGCCGCATGGCTTGCAGCGCGCCCGCTAGCAACTATAGCAAAAAGTGTCGTTACAACTTTTGGTCTTAAATTTTTCCGTCTAGCCTCCTTTCGCAACGCGCGATAAGGAACTTCGTTCCAATAATATCCAAGAAAAGCGTTTTAAATTTTAGGCAATTTACGTAACGATTAATAGTACCATGCTTGATAAACTTTTTATGCGAATCCGTTAAAGGATTTGAATATATTCGTAAGAATATTAAAAGGAATATCTCTTTACTTTGTTTTTGAATTCCGAATACATTAAAATCTTTGAATTCAAAGCTAAACCAGAAACTTTTATTTCGGAAAAATAAAAACGTGAAATATTAAAAATTATACAAAATAATTTTAAGTATCTCACATTTCACAGTTACATAAACCCTTTCATAATAACTACACGCTTCTAGGTTTATCGTGCAATATTCTGATAATTTCCATGGTATCGAATACATGTGACTTTATTCAACTCTTTAATTCGTAATGTTATTAAAACTAATACAATCAGCTGGTCTCTACATGAAACTGGTTACATCCTCGTGATGGATAAAATATACAAAAACGTTAATTTAATGATTGTGTTGCAAAATGTATGTTTATTACCTTTAATATCCCCTTTAGATTTTGAACTAGGTTGAATGTCATTTCGTTCGACTCGGACGGGATTTGCTATTGACAATGCTTTTCTTTGAATACGGAAATCATTACATTGACAACCTTTCGATTTGATTTAAGTAGCGTTTTATGATCGTGTCCCTTATATAAGAGGACGAAGTCATAGTTTATTTCACCTACCTAAAACGAGTAGAAGTTTCCTGCAACCTACCCATCTCTTTTCTGGCACTGACGTTGTTTAACACAGTATTCAAAGATGAACCCAGTACAAATACTTGTTGACATGAACACGTCTTTAAATTTGCTACCATACGGGGGCAATCCAAAAAACCCAATGATAACAAAATCGGGGGATACAGTTTGGCGTTGCAGTTTCGAATCTATCCTCTACATCAAAAATTAAATTATACCACTAGATAGCTAAAGGATCAAAAAATTCATTACAATAAGCGAGAACAGTGACACATCGCGCGCGGTGAAGGGGGACGAGCCGCCATTTTAACGTTATTTTGTTACGTATTGAAATTTGCAATTAGTATAACTTTTGATTCGGAAAAGCTACGATGTTCGTTTAAGTTTTATTCGTCGTCAAAATCTATCGGTTGTATATAAAACAGTAGTTTAAAGTAGGGACAGTGAATATAATAAAGTGTTAGAATAAAAAAAAATATTATCAAAAATATATAATGTCGGCCTATACACGTCGAAAAGCCAAAACAGAGATCGTATACGGCTGGAAAGGGCTTCTCAAGAACAATCGAATGGTAATAATAAAACACCATATGACCGAGTCAAGCAGTAACGGGAACATAAAAGAATGAATGCGGCCGAGCGGATCAACGACGGTGACAGTACATCAGCAGCTGGGGCGGTTGAAATTATGCAAGTGGATGATGAAATCGCTTCTACATCGAAAACGGACTGTATAGGCATAGATTGTGTTCGATCGTCGATTATGAAGAAAATATAATAGTACACGATCGACCGATAGTTACGAGTGCTGTTATTGTGAATTGCTGTAAGCTTTTCTGTCTTATCTATTATTGTTTGTGTTATATATATAAAAACGTCATTCCCTATCTATCCGTATATGATATTATCGTAATATGGAGTCGTCTTAACAAAATTATAATTTAATTAGCACAGTTGAGAAACGCCCTGCGACAGAAAGAAGAGGGGCAAAAGCCCAGTATTGGGAATATGATGATTTAAAGACAGGATTATAAAAGGATAACTAGGTGTTTATTGATATCTCTAATTTATGCAACACCGTCTCTTTTTAAAATTTTGAACTCGTTGTTATCGTGTGAAAGATTAAAAAAATGCATGTAACAATAACATATTGGTTTGTGATTCAGTTATTTTAATAATTTCGATGTTTTTAATTCTAATAACATTTTTAAACTACTCTTTCTCTTTCAAAATACTAAAAATAATGTTTCTGTCTGTGCTTATGAACTAACAATTATTTATCTGTTTTTCATGCTAGTAGTAGGAGTAAGTACGGAAAGAGAAGAAAAAATACTGTAAATAAAATTTATTTTAGGAATTCTAATACTGACCATAGTAACTAGCGATAGAGGTGCAGTCAATTGTCGACAGAAGATTGAACTTGAGCCTCTGCACAATGTCAGCCTCTCTCAATATTAAAACTAACATGATAATGGAGTACAAAAGTCGTCTGAGGCGTACTAACACAAGACACCGCCCATCAAATAACGTGTTCTGTAAAATATTGTATTCATTAATACATGTTAATTGTGACGTAACACATATAATATTTGAAGCGTAATATTGATATAAATTTGAAGACTGTGAGTGAATGAATTAAACGCGAAAAACTTCACATGCAATAATTTTTTATGATAGAGTTCTAGCTTACGAATATGTTATAGTAGATTTCAAAGTACAATATTTGGCGTTAGGATGTAACGTGCAATGTAAAAAACAATCTAACAGAAGCCTAAAGCCAACATTGCATGTGTTTAATCAATTTTAGAATTAAAAAAAAATTAACACACACTCATGGACAGCACGCCGGTTTCTCATTGTACCTAAATTTTCATGTTCTCATGATACTCTAGTCAACCTAAGCGTTAAGCATCCTACAGTGCACGCACACGCGATGCAACAGAAATATTACTTTCAAGAAAATAAACGTGTAATTTAGCATTTTTCTCGAATTTTTTTCACGGATTTGACCTTCATATTAATGAAAATATGATTGAGAAATGACCTAAAAAATAAAATCTCTGTATTACAGATTATGCTTTTCTTATTTTTTGGTACGTATCCGAAAAGAACTTGCTGTATTAAATAATCGACTTTCTTTGTTTTATATTCACATAAATCTAGCTTGAAATGTTATCATAAGCATACACGACTCGTGGAACGCATATATTATATGGGAGGTTCTCAGTACATTAAGACAGAATTTGCCATATACCTTGAAGCATGTGCACCGAAAATGATAAAAAAGTAACAATCTAAAGTTTTTTCCTATTAGAATTTAGAGAAAACAACACGCAGAGACATGTCAAGTATTAGCCTCATATTTTTTCATAAAAACCCAAGAATATTAGAATATTAAAAATTCCATAAATATTAAGAATATTCAAATAAAACTGTTGACTTTGTGTAAGCAGTATTTAATTAATTGCGATATTTTCCAGATCAGATCCCATAATAGCTATAACTGAAAAAGCTTCTAAAGTGTATGGTTGCTCACTCCCTACGAAAAAATTAAATGAAAATATTGACGGCAAGTTATTCTGAGCAGGATCACTTGAACATAAATATATTGAAGTAAACATATAATAAAAGGGACGATGCAAAATACATCAATATTTAATTCATACCTCTGGATGTCGTTTTAGAAACATTAACACAGTATCTGTTATGGGGAAAAAAGGAATGGAAAATAAGTTTATTGACTCATGTAGAATATTTTGCTTTGCATTTGCACTTTATTTCAGTCTCCAGGTAACTTAGCGAATAAGTAAACTAAACCGAGAGTGTAGACAGTAAAATTTGTGAAAAAACTGTAAATCGGCTGCGTCTCTGCTTGTATGTTACGTATATAAGAAAACAGTTATTATACAGAAAAGAAACAATCTATTAATATCAATTCTAACTAATATTAAAATGATAAATATTTGGAGTGTTGAAAACGGTGACTAACATAACATAAGAGTTTCTTACGGGAATACAAGTAGGAAAAAGGTTGAAAATTACTCCTCGACTTTTTTCAAACTACTGTAAAAGTTATATTTGGGTGGCAAAGATGCATGTATCGTTTAGAAATTAAAATTCCTTATCACTTACAGTTTTGTCTGAAGCGTATATCAAGAACACGTTACAAAAGAAAGTAAAAATGATATCAGGGAAAAAGTTCAACAGCAGCTGAAACATAAAATTTTGACAAATGTGTAAAATTAAATGAAACTACGTGATGTAGTATTATTTCTACTTTCTTTAATTTCTTTACCACTACCTAGGTTGTATTACAACATCTTCAGGTGGGATATTAGATTATTCTTTGCTAATATCCCACATGAAGATGTTGTAATACAACGAAACCTAGGTCGTGGTAAAGAACTTAAAGAAAGTAGAAGTAATACTACATCACGTAGTTTCATTTAATTGTGAAGAATGAATTCCTACAAAATTAACGCCAAATATATTCAATAAATGTGTAAAAGGTTAACATTCAATTAATTATATATTTTCTTAAAGTCGCTAGTACCACTTTGACTTTCTTTGTTAATGTTGAACGTTAATAACCTATAGTATATGAAGAGGTCCATCTAAATGTCAATGGGAAATTTACATAATTATTAATTTTGCCACGCGACTTGTTTTCGTATTTTTTTTCAATATCGAACTTAAGTTGGCACCGCGCCTCTGCCTGTTTTTGTTGTGCAATTTTTTTTTTAATATTTTACATTACGTTGGCGACAAATTAATTCGCCCGCTTAGTTTAGAAAGTTGTCGGGTCTTTTGGATCTAAAAAATGGTCTTCTCCTTTCAGATTTGATGACTGATTTTGATATATTTTGGGGTGCTAATTACGGGGAAAATGCTAATAAAATTCCATCACGTTAGGATTTTTAGTTATTTAGAATAGTATTTTTTTCTTTTTTTCCCAAAACTATCTAGGTTTACCTAGTCAAGAAATGATATTTTATTTGAATTGTTTCTTATTGAACAAAAACATTGAATGGTTGCAGTAGACAATAATGAAAAAGTTCTCGTGAAAAGTTAAAAGTAATTAATAAGTGACATACTTTCATTATAGGAAAAAATGGGGATTTTTAGATGATTTGCTAAAGACTTCATTGAGTCGTAATTAACTTAAATAGTTAGAAAAGGGTTAATGAGATAATAAAAGGGTTAATAAATGAAGGGTTAATGAGAAAAGGTTTAATAAATAAATAAAAAATCTATCAAATAGATTGATAGATTTTTTATAAATAGCGACATCATTGTTTTACAAAATCAGTACTTCTGTGTAATTCGTAACGCTCACTTAAAACATGTCGTCACGAAACTATTTAAATCCACCGGACAATTTTTGTTACATTTGTGGGCAGTTTTTGCTGACAAAACAGCAGCATGACGTTACCGAATTCAAAAGTAACGTTTGGAATATGTATTTTCGGCCTAGCAATAGCTAAACAAGATAAAGAGTGGGTCGCACATAAAGTTTGTACGACATGCGTTTGTGAACTTCGACATGTGTTCGTAAAGTGGTCAAAAGGGCGAAACAATACCTTTGATGTATTTACGCATCATGTTATAGACAGAATCTCAGAATCATACCGAAGATTGTTATTTTTGCTGTTGCGAGACTACAGGCTACAATTTTAAAACAAAAAAGACTTGGTGTATTGCAATGACGTTCCTGGCTTAGCGAAAATGTTTTACTCCGAATACGACGCGAACGAATGGAGATTGTTCATAGACTTATCATTAGACAAAGCAAAGTCTGGAAGCAGTCGTTTTGTATAATGGCAATTACGCTTCATTGACAGTTGCCCATTTTATTCGTTTGAACGAATGCTACGAAAATTTGAAAAATATGTTGGATAAAATAAAGTACGTACAACACGGTTGGATGATCTGTGGAGATCTGAAAGTTGAAGCAGAGCAAAGCGAAAGATTTCATCAAGATTTGAAACAGTAGCTCTACGCACACGTCGATTCTCTTTTGAAGTTTAAGAAATATTAGCTATCGTAGTTAAACAGGAAATATCCACTTTCTTCAGTAACATACACAACAAAATTAAAATCAGTACATTTTATGACGATGTAATTTATGGTATATTTTAAAGACACAACAAGTTTAAATTTAACTGTTGAGACCCAAGCACAGAAAAAGAAATAATTTCACTAAGTATTTTTGCTTTGCATATTTCTTGACATTTTTGCAACTTGTGTCTCATTCAAATAGCAAATATTTCACGATAATAACTTTGCTTTTCGTGTATTCCTTCCGTTATTAAACTTAGTAGCGCCAATGACATCTCTAAATTTGGTAACGGAACACGGGCGAGAATATATCAATTTGAAATATTAAGCCATAATTATATACTTTAAGCTACAACTTTCACAAAATAAATTCGTATTAAAGAAAATTGCGTTGCTAGAGAAATTAACCTACTTCAACCGGAAATATTCTATGAATAAGTAAGAGATAAAGCTGAGATTAGAGCTTTATCTCGATTATATTTCCACGCTAGCCGTAAACAATTTTCTGAAGACCAGTTGCGACCTGTGATACGGTACGTCGAAGATTGGTTTAAATGCGCTCCGTGTCGTATTAAAAAAAACTACATTAAAAATTGATGTGAACCAAAAAAATTAAGTAAATTATTTACTTCATCATCAACCTATACAAGTAATAATTATAGTACTAAAATTTTGGTTTGTGAATTTGGTCAATGACACATTCGATCTAATAGAAAAGTAGAATATAATTTTACCTACGTAACTTATTATATCTATTTGTTGGTTTAGTTGTAAATTTTTTTGTAAAAAGCAAATCTTAATTTTGTTACGCTTAGATTTATTACAATCTTTCAATTTTATGAGCGATGAAGGTTTTTAATATCTCAATAAATTCTAATAAAAATCATTAGACCACGAAACCATTTTTACATTTCAGACGAATCGGAAAGAGAAATGAATGTGGCAATATTAATCCAAAGTTAAAACTGATCTAATACGATAACTTTTAGATATCACGTAAATATTTTAACATTTATATAAAAATCATTAGATCGAGGTTAATATAATTTTTAGTTCTTTTTAATATTATTATGCGAAAATTGAATAATTATTAACTTTGCAAAAATTAAAATAAAATAGATGCAAATTTAAAGCTAATTTCAGTTTCTTAATACAATTGTTTACCTATTACCCCTATAGAGTTACACACTAAAAATAAGAGTGAAAAAATTCCTTAACTTTTTTTATTTTTAATGAAAATGTTGTTATGTTGTACGTGGTAAAACTATATTTGTATCCTAAAGCGCTATAACTGTGCTTTTTAAGGCACATTTATAGCACTAGCATAAATAATTCTCTTTCATTTTGTCTTTTATTACTTATTTTACGATTACTTGTAGCAAAGTTATTCGATGTTACTATAAATAAAATAATTTCTTAACTTGACTCCCCGTACCGTGTAAAAAAAGTATTATGCAAAATTATAAACAGTTCCAAGAACCTAATAACGCGTATAATGTCATATATTTTATTTTCTTTAGTTTTTATTCGCTATATTTCTTTCAAAGTCAAAATTTGTATTTTTCACATTTTATAAATCTGTGGTGTATTGTAATGAATTCATGAAACTTCTATAGTTTTTTCAAATTAAAATTTTTTTGTGTAAAACGCTGATAGCTTAGATTTTTTTTCACGTACAACAAGTGATCAAAATTATGGTAAAGAAGAAAAATAAGTTTTTTCTGTTTGCAAAATTAATGGAGGTAAAATTAATAAAAAAAAAATTTTTCTCCATTAAAAAATTGAATATATTTGCATTAATTTTGTAAAAAATCATTATTAACAATTAAATAAAACTACGTGACGTAGTAATATTTCTACTTTCTTTAAGTTCTTTACCGCGACCTAGGTTTCATTGTTTTACAACATCTTCAGGTGAGCTATTAGCAAAGATCTTTGGTTATAGCCTACCTGAAGATGTTGTAATACAACAGAATCTAGGTAGTGGTAGAGAACTTAAAGAAAGTAGAAATAATGCTACATCACGTAGTTTCATTTAATTGCATTTAAAAATTGTAAATTTATATCATTATTTACATCATTTAAATATCGAAGGATCATATATTTCGAAACAATGCCCACTATGACAACATAGCTATTGTCCCTCTCGATAATATATTTAATTATTACGCAATTCTCGTTATTGCCCATAGAAATATTATCTTTTCAATTTAATTATGATTCAGCGTCATCGATTAAGTGTCATTGTTATTGGCCGTTTTCAGTCTTCTTTCAGGTTTCTTGTCAATCCTTGAAAATAGGAAACATTTTGATTTCCCCAAGATAAAGCCAAGCTAGTTGTCAAAATTTTGAATCCTTGAAAATAGGGAAAATTTTGATTTTCCCAAGATAAAGCCAAGCTAGTTGTCAAAATTTTGAATCCTTGAAAATAGGGAAAGTTTTGATTTCCCCAAGACAAAGCCAAGCTAGTTGTCAAAATCGGCTTAGCTGTATCTTAGGGAAGTGGAATATTTAAAATACTCTCGTCCTATAACTATCACTTGTTTCACTTGCTGTGAAATTATTGACAAAATAAAAAAAATTGAGGACACAGACTATTCTATAATAATTATATATATATATATATATATATATATATATATATATATATATATATATGTGTGTATATATATAAATATATATATATATATATATATACACACACACGCACGTACATACATACACGTCTATGTTTATATGATTTATTACTAACTTGAACTCCATACATCGTGTTAAATAAGCGGCATTGCACACTCAACAGCATGAAACTTGCTCTCAGTCGCTTGAGGTCATTTGCCATTTGCGCAACGGTCTCTGCATTGATTCGCCATGTATCAGCGACGTTTTCACCTTCAGCATAAATATAAACTTCCAAAAGTTTGTTTATATTGCTCAAAATTATATTTAGACGCTGTCCGAATATTTTCAAATTTACTAAGCATTTCCATTGTTGTACTCGTAAAATAAATTGAGTTATAAAATATGAGAGTAATTGAACAACCATTTCCATATTGTGAACAGAGTACCAAGATATCATGTCAAATAATACACCGAATGTTGCAATGAAGACCAAAATCTTAATTATTTAATTCAGGGATTTTTTCTCATTCATATACATTTGGATCGTTACTTTCAACATCTCATCTATTTTTTTGTAAGTTTCAAAATATCTATGGATATTTTGATAATTTTCACCAGCAGCCAAAATGATAATCCAAGTACCTATTATCCGTGTTGTTACTGTATACATATTGTCCAATCCGTGTGTCGCGTAGCGATCATCTAAAATATGCTTTTTCACAGATTGCATCACAGTAATTGTGGACAAAATTAAAATACAACATATTGTTACGGAAGCCTGAATCTTAATATTTTTTACGCTTATTTTCTTATTTATTTTTACAATCCGAGACAACGGACATACACGAAATATTATTAAAATTTTCCATCACGTCTCGTATATGTCCATTTTGCTACTGCAACAACGTTTACTAACAAACTTTAACAGAGTTATCGCTAGAGTGCTTCGTGTCGCTATTCTTGTTAAATCGATTTCCGTTTTGTTAATGGGCATCAGAGTGCTCACTCATTTTAAAATCAATTTGACATTAATCGTAAATGCTTATGTAAAAGTATTAAACATTTTGTATATTAGATTTTATATTCAGGATGAACAGTGCCATACAATTACTATACACGAGGTAGTAAAAAGATAATATTTATGATACTGATTAGGTAATTTTGAAATATTTATCCTTGATGTTATAATAAGGGTTGGTTTCCTCACAATTTGTTTGGTAGGTGTAGTATACATGTATGTAGTATACGGATAATAAATTTACTCATAAAAGAAAAACATAAACAAGAAATAACTCACCATTTCATTCTTTATAACAAAATCATTATTTATATACTATTTACTTTTTTTTGCTTTTAAGTAACAAACAAATCTAAGAGCTTTTTCAAATCTGATTGTAAATCAATGGCAGTAACTTACTTTTAAAGTTTGCTTTAGTTTAATACCATCGATCAAAGTGGACAACACAGTATAGTGAATGTTTTTTTTCAGTAAAAGTTTTGTTAACTGACAAAGTTAATTGTGATTGCCATCGAAACAATGAGTCTGAATTTTGTTCCATGGTATAAATTAGAACACCATAGAAAAAAATTCAGATTCCTTGCCAAAAATTGACTTGTATTCATGAAAATTACTTATTCCAATATACAATAAGTACAACAGAAAATTTAATTCATCGAATCTGTTTAATATTTGTATCAATCATTTAATTAAAGACATCATTGATACCAAATTTAAAAAGAACGCATTACAAAGTTTTTGAATTACCTAAGATATCTCTAAATTATTGAAGAACAATTCCTCACATATTCATAGAGCATGTTTTATTTATAAATAGGATTCAAGTATTTACTATTGATTTCAATGTTACATAGTGTTACAATTTGGCACATATTTATGAAACACAAAAATAATAGTAAACAATATATATATCGTAATAGTAAACAAAGGATAAATAGATATCAATTCCGTTCCATAAAGGATAAATAAATATCAATTTACCTTCTCGCCGGCAAACCTCTTATTATAGAAACATTAGACGTCATAACGGCGGAGACGCTGTATTTTCAAATAGGTTACAGGTAAATTAAGAGGAAATTGAAAATAAATTACCTACTTTTATTACTCTATTTCTGGCATGTTATTTCTTTATTAAATTTTTAATATTACCGTTAAATTTTTAAATAATTTTAATATAAGGCAATATATTATTTGCAGTGAACTCGATTTTTACATAATTTCGTCAGAGCTCATATTCGAACAAGTTATTACATGTAACTTGTGGAGTTTATAATTGATTTGACTAAAATATTAATAACATTACTATCATGTAATAATATGAAAGGCAACGCCCATAAATTTTAAAGATTAATTCCGACATCTTCAATGTTGACAAAGTTTTTACATATCGAGTTTTCCGTGCTCCGAAAAGAAAAAAATGGAATTTTTATCAAGTTTCTTGTGTATTCGTTCACCTGTCTCTCATAGTTTTTTTTCAGAAACGCTTTGACCACAAACTTGAGATATAAATTTTTTTAAAGACACAAAACATTTATATGGAAATTTTATGGAGAATAAACGAAGTAATCGTTTTTTTAATTTTAATGTGTCACGTGGATTCAAATAATTTTTGTGGATTAAACACATTTTAGAGCTTTGTACGAGATAGTTGTCAAGACTCTCTTGAAAGTGTTCACAGAAATATATTTCGCTTATATACGAAATTGCTCCTGTCAAAAATATATATATAATCGTAAACGACTTGACTAGAAATTAACTTAAAATAAAATATCTTTATTATTCTAAATATTAATATCTTGTTAACAATTGTGTAATATATAAATATTAATATATTGTAATTAATTAAACAAATATCTTGATTATCTCTATGGAATTTGATAAAATTAAATGGCATTGCTATTTTTAGCGTATGTTATTTGTTATATTGATCTAATATTGCAGAGATATAATAGTTAATTTATTGGGTGGCTACGAAGATGGACGTATACGACGTACCGATAACTTGGAAAAAAATATTTCGGCTATTTTCCATGACTCGTGTTGAGAAAATAAATGGAAAAATTATCAACAAAAATATTAAAAAGAAGGTTAAGTTCCGCACAAATTTCTCTCTACTTCAAGAACTCGGCATCAAGCAACATCTATCAACATTTGTTCAGACTCGGATTCTAAAATTGTTTGGGCACGTCATGCGTGGAGATAGTAGGTCCATAGAGTGAATTGTTGTGCAGGGAAGGGTAGAAGGCACTAGACCACGGGGAAGGTCGTCGCTACGGTGGACAGGCGAGATCAAGTCTGCTGCAAGCGGTCTCCTGTATGGGTGCAAAAGGCGACGACAGATAGGAAGAGATGGAGAGGTATCGTGAAGCGAGTAACAGCGGTCACCCATAAAAGTTCACCCATAACATCAGCGGTCACCCATATGCTGACCACGACCGTTCTGTCAAGATCGAAAGGACAGATAAGATATGATATGGGGAATCGTTTGATTTGGCTATTTATAATGGTCTCAGAATTTTTTTTTTCATAATTGTAGTTATTATAAATTTAGAGATATACTGAAAAATATGCTTTTCCTACCTTATTTCCGAGACTCCTCTACCAAATAAATTTTGGTAATATACCTCATTAACTTATATATTTTACTAGCTAACCTCCTCAAGATGTTCATATAAGAATTAAAGAGGAGTAAATTAAGATCTAATTCCTTTTTATTTTATACGTTATATCATTTGAAAGTGAAACACAGAAAAATATTTTATAATTTAAATTGCGTCTCAAACTACCTATTAATGCGGTTTGTAATAATTTCTTATATTTATTATAGGATGTATTTTGTTACAATCTAAAACAAATTGTTCCCATGAAATGTAGAAATATAGTGCAAAAATCATTAGAGTGAAAGATATATTTTTTTTCTTTGAAACCTATTACACTTTATTGCAATATATAAATATATTGCAATAAAGTTTCCAAATATACAAATACTGATAATATTAAATGCTTCATGTATTATATTACATATCTCTTGTATTAATATCAACAAATTGAATATTCAATACAGTTTGGATTATATTGCACGCATTTCATTACTTGCATACCAACCCTCCTAATATACGGTCTATAATACTTATTTCAAAGGAAACTATTAAAGAAAACGGGGAAAAATTATTAGATTGTGAACTAGAAAATTTACTGAAGAAAAATAATGCACATAACCCACGTTGTTTATTTATTACTAAGTTTTATTCTTTTGTATTTCTTACTTATGTTTATTATGTGGATAATTTCGGTAACAATTAAGACATTATTTAAGTAATTTTAACTTTTAAATGAGCAAATGTCTTACATTACTTTAATAACTTCATTCCGCAGTCTATTGGCAATAAAAAGGAAAAAATATCACGTTAGCAGTGCGAAATGAAAAATACTTCCTTTTTTGCATGGATTTCTCCCCCAACAATGGCTTTTATTTTTATGACAAAAAGGAATGACTATAAGGCACCGAATTACCGAATCGCCACTATATGTCAGAAGAAAAATAAACAAGATATAAAGCTTTATATTTTACTGTTTTTTTTATAATGGAACGTAGAATAAAAAAAGCCATTCGCTATTTTTGTTTGGATTAGTCACATCAATTAGAAAATGAACAGTTTAAAACATATATTTTTTAACGTATTTGATAATACTAGTTAAATTCTGCATTTACGTATTTTCCACCGTAACTGTGTGTGAGTGTAGCGTGCATATTTTGGAGATATTTTCCAAATTATAGTCGGATATATATTATACGATATATAATTTGAAAAATGTCTCCAAAATATGCGCGCTATATATACGATATTATATGTAGGATGCATACTAAGGGGTAATTTTAATTTTCACGTAATAATTAATAATAACGATAGATTAATTAACGAAACTAATTTTACATGCTTTATTTTTTTAAAAGTACGGTATAAATGTGGTTTAGAGCCAAGAACTTTTTGACAATTTTTTTGATACCGTATGAAAGAATATTCATTAAAACGACATATCTGAAAAAAATTCTGCAGCTTACGACTATTTATTCTAAAAAAATAAATTTGAAAAATTTTATTTGTGATTTTAACCATTTTTTTTTCTTTTCAGTTATTTCACTTATTCTTTTATCATTAACGAGTTATTACACAATTAAAAGCATAATTTGTTATGAATTATTAAGTATTTTAACAAAAAATAATTATCAAAATTGAATATTTTTTTAACATGTCAGTTAAACAACTACATTTTGCTTAAATGGTGCCAACATTCAGAAAACATTGAAGTCTATTTTTATTATGACATATATCTATATATTTTATGGCATTCATCTCACTTTGTAGTGACCTAAATTTTATAAATATAATTTTAATTTAAATTCACGTACAATTTTCTTTCATTTTTGTCATTTTATTATTAATAAAAAGTTTAATATTGGTAATATTTATGGTTCATTATATAATCCCATCCAGCCCATCCGGCCCAGCGGGCTGGACTAGGCCGGGCTAGGCTGGGCTTTTGCTTATTCTTTCGAAATATTTATAACAAATATTTTTTTTTGTTATATATATCATTATTTTAGTTATATATATATATATATATATATATATATATATATATAATTTGTATTCTGTATCTTATACGTAGCACATTATAAGTTTATATCTTAAAAATTAATTACCATGATTATGTTTAAAGTTGACAGTCATAAATTAAAAAAATATATAAATTAAAGATGTAAAGGTAGTGAAACATATTAAGTTGGTATGATCGATAGTTTTCTTATTTGACGTTTAAGGCTGTTAAAAATTACATTTTTTAACGTAATTTTAAATGTTTATTTTAAGTGATTTCATTTCATTATTTTTTTAATTCTTTGTGTGTTATAAGTGTGCAATATCTAACCATAAATTGATTGCGAATATAGTGAGAAATAACCATGTAATATAGAAATTTCGACACATTTCTGGTGAGCATATTTATTTCAAAATGATTTTTTTATAATAAATAATAGTCAGGTGCAAAGTTTTTTTAGAATATGTCGTTTTAATATATGTTCTGCAATATGATTTAAAAAAAATGTCGAAATATTCGTGGTTCTAAAGTGCATTTGTTCCAAAATTACTTCACATATTATTATTTTCACGGAATTAATCTTTACAATTCAGAGTTTTGTTAGAGTCTGGATAGAATAAATTTCATCTGAGCTAGAGCTTTCTGCTAGACATTATTTTATTAATAAACATACTTTAAATTCACGTATGATGCACATATCTATAATTATTGTTTTATTTAGTACGTTTCTAATATAAAATTAGTTGCCTTGGGTAAAAAATGCATATTTTTAATACGTTGTTCGGTAAAATATATGAAAGAAATAAATATAAGCTTTTTCATTTATTCGTTACTATCATTACAAAAATTGTATTCACAATTTTGGAAGAACAAAATTTTTAAGAACTGAATTCGTCGCAACGCTCTGAAGAGAATCCCTGAATCTAATCTATGACCTTCGAAATACTAACGGACATTTCGTTGTTTAAGAGTAATTAATAGGAATTGTTCATGTATAATGTTAATTGTTATGCATTTAAATCTATTTTTAATAAATATATATTATTCATATTATTCTAATGATTAATCTGGAAGTTTTAATTTTTTTACCTCCTACCGATGTATTAAATAAATTCATAGGTTTTAACAAAATATTTTAAGTTAAATACGGGTATAAACAAATTTTTGATACAAAACTTCGTTTTATCAAAAGTTAGTCGTTTTACAAAATAATTGTTTTTCTATCAATTACTTATTTTAATTTTAATAAATTGACGCAGCAGTATAATAATTTTAATAATATTTATGCTTTAGCAAATTATTCTTAATTTGTCAAATAATTAAGTAATAAAAGGATTCTTACTTAATTAAAAAAATATCGAGTTAAAATATTACCAAGTAGCTTTAGATTATCCCTACAAATAGGAATTTTGGAAAGTATATTTCTTAGATACGGCTTCTAACTTTATTAAGTAGAATTGATGCTCACTTTCAAAGTGCCATTTCCGAACATTTTTGGAAAAATGTTAGAAATAAAATCTTTCGAAATGTCACCTTTTTGGGATTTGATAATGGATCTGTCTTATGACGAGTCTAATAATAAAAGAAACTTTTTTTGGAAATAACGTAAAATAAATTTCTCATGATTTTGCCCGATCGATATCATTAGTATTGGAATTTTTATCGATATCATTAGTATTGAAACCGCATTTGGAATATTATCCGTTATTAAAGTTTCGATTTTTTAGTAACAGATTTTTATTAAAATTTATGATCCTCACCAAACCTATTACATCACTCAGTAATTTTATAAATTATTTTTCTTTTAAATGATCTTGGAAAACTGCATTGATTTCAAAATATTTATTATCCCTTTGTCTCTAATTAAAAAGAGAAATACATTTCGTATGTTTTAAACAATTATGTAAAAGAAATAAATATACATTTACAAAAGTGGATATTAGAAATAATTTTACTTAAAACTAAAAATATCGAGTGAAGCTAAATATTTTTGCGGGTGAAATATACATAGAAGAATTGTTGTCTAAAAGTGAGTCCAGATTATGTGACAAAATATATTATAAAACATAGTTATTTACCATTTTTTATTAGCATGACCGATATATGTTAATAAATAAAAGTTATATTGTTATTTAACAAGTTATTAATATCTACAACAATTTTACATAACATTTGCGGGCGAGTCACGTGTACCGCGGCGCGGCAGTGATCTGAGAGTATTTGACGAGAACAAATGTGTTCATTGTTTGCTATCTTCACAATGGAGTGAAACAAAGAGGATACTACGTTACTCATAGAGTATTTTAAAGAGAAAAGGGAACAATAGGATTCAATAAGTGGAGATTTTAGAGATCGCAACAAAAACATGATACGTGGAAGGATTGGGCTGATAAATTTAATATCGAAAAAGTTTCAACTAGAAAAAAAGATCCGAAGTTTAATTGGGCAGTTACGAAGAGAATTGAACGAATCGGGAGTAGGAGCTGATGAACTTATTGTAGCAAAATATCATAAGTTTAGTACGAATATACGCTACTTTTTATAAATTTTAACAGACTCGTTTTTCATTTTCAGAAAATAACTACCGAAAATTATTTTGGAAAACTTTAAATATAGTAGCATTTTTTTTGTAATCACAATCCTCATAAACACAAAGTGTAGTTGATAAAACTCTAACATTTTCAGAGTATGTATTAAAAATGAAATATTTTGTTTCAACAGTATTAATTTTAATGTTCTTTCTCTGTTCCGTCTTTGAGGATTTTCATATAGACTTAATCTTTTCTAGTCCATGAAACTATCATGAAGAAAATCGATCATTTTATTAGAAGAAATGTTTTTCGTTGCAATGTATCACCGATAAAAAATAATAAGTCCATGCCCAAAAAAAATTTTTGTCGTTCAGTATGTCAAAAGAAAAAAAGTGACGCTTGTACAATTATTCAGGTGTGCGTCCGTATATTTATCACGTGTGTTTTAACAGAAATTTGATAAAACTTATTAATCTAAATATATTTTAATAATTAACACTTAAAAGAAGATCGAGATCAGATTAAGTTTTCTAATTTTTTTTACATTTTCGTGTGGCGTGTTATACGTCAATTTAAAGGAAGAATAATAAGAGTGACTATGATTATGAAATATATTTTTTCATTTTTTAAATACAATTATAAATTTAATACATAAATACAATGCTTGTTCTGTATGCAGGTTCTGGGCTCAAAATGACCGCCGTCTGCCCAGCGCTTTATTAATCAAATTCTAAAATTAAATTCATAAAAATAAAATTATCCTCTTACTTCTGAAATATCCACTTCGTTTGTTTAGCAAACTTTATTTTTATATTTTAAAAATAATAGCAAGTGGAATCCACACCATTTTGAAATAAGTTCATCAGCTCCTACTCCCGATTCGTTCAATTCTCTTCGTAACTGCCCAATTAAACTTCGGATCTTTTTTTCTAGTTGAAACTTTTTCGATATTAAATTTATCAGCCCAATCCTTCCACGTATCATGTTTTTGTTGCGATCTCTAAAATCTCCACTTATTGAATCCTATTGTTCCCTTTTCTCTTTAAAATACTCTATGAGTAACGTAGTATCCTCTTTGTTTCACTCCATTGTGAAGATAGCAAACAATGAACACATTTGTTCTCGTCAAATACTCTCAGATCACTGCCGCGCCGCGGTACACGTGACTCGCCCGCAAATGTTATGTAAAATTGTTGTAGATATTAATAACTTGTTAAATAACAATATAACTTTTATTTATTAACATATATCGGTCATGCTAATAAAAAATGGTAAATAACTATGTTTTATAATATATTTTGTCACATAATCTGGACTCACTTTTAGACAACAATTCTTCTATGTATATTTCACCCGCAAAAATATTTAGCTTCACTCGATATTTTTAGTTTTAAGTAAAATTATTTCTAATATCCACTTTTGTAAATGTATATTTATTTCTTTTACATAATTGTTTAAAACATACGAAATGTATTTCTCTTTTTAATTAGAGACAAAGGGATAATAAATATTTTGAAATCAATGCAGTTTTCCAAGATCATTTAAAAGAAAAATAATTTATAAAATTACTGAGTGATGTAATAGGTTTGGTGAGGATCATAAATTTTAATAAAAATCTGTTACTAAAAAATCGAAACTTTAATAACGGATAATATTCCAAATGCGGTTTCAATACTAATGATATCGATAAAAATTCCAATACTAATGATATCGATCGGGCAAAATCATGAGAAATTTATTTTACGTTATTTCCAAAAAAAGTTTCTTTTATTATTAGACTCGTCATAAGACAGATCCATTATCAAATCCCAAAAAGGTGACATTTCGAAAGATTTTATTTCTAACATTTTTCCAAAAATGTTCGGAAATGGCACTTTGAAAGTGAGCATCAATTCTACTTAATAAAGTTAGAAGCCGTATCTAAGAAATATACTTTCCAAAATTCCTATTTGTAGGGATAATCTAAAGCTACTTGGTAATATTTTAACTCGATATTTTTTTAATTAAGTAAGAATCCTTTTATTACTTAATTATTTGACAAATTAAGAATAATTTGCTAAAGCATAAATATTATTAAAATTATTATACTGCTGCGTCAATTTATTAAAATTAAAATAAGTAATTGATAGAAAAACAATTATTTTGTAAAACGACTAACTTTTGATAAAACGAAGTTTTGTATCAAAAATTTGTTTATACCCGTATTTAACTTAAAATATTTTGTTAAAACCTATGAATTTATTTAATACATCGGTAGGAGGTAAAAAAATTAAAACTTCCAGATTAATCATTAGAATAATATGAATAATATATATTTATTAAAAATAGATTTAAATGCATAACAATTAACATTATACATGAACAATTCCTATTAATTACTCTTAAACAACGAAATGTCCGTTAGTATTTCGAAGGTCATAGATTAGATTCAGGGATTCTCTTCAGAGCGTTGCGACGAATTCAGTTCTTAAAAATTTTGTTCTTCCAAAATTGTGAATACAATTTTTGTAATGATAGTAACGAATAAATGAAAAAGCTTATATTTATTTCTTTCATATATTTTACCGAACAACGTATTAAAAATATGCATTTTTTACCCAAGGCAACTAATTTTATATTAGAAACGTACTAAATAAAACAATAATTATAGATATGTGCATCATACGTGAATTTAAAGTATGTTTATTAATAAAATAATGTCTAGCAGAAAGCTCTAGCTCAGATGAAATTTATTCTATCCAGACTCTAACAAAACTCTGAATTGTAAAGATTAATTCCGTGAAAATAATAATATGTGAAGTAATTTTGGAACAAATGCACTTTAGAACCACGAATATTTCGACATTTTTTTTAAATCATATTGCAGAACATATATTAAAACGACATATTCTAAAAAAACTTTGCACCTGACTATTATTTATTATAAAAAAATCATTTTGAAATAAATATGCTCACCAGAAATGTGTCGAAATTTCTATATTACATGGTTATTTCTCACTATATTCGCAATCAATTTATGGTTAGATATTGCACACTTATAACACACAAAGAATTAAAAAAATAATGAAATGAAATCACTTAAAATAAACATTTAAAATTACGTTAAAAAATGTAATTTTTAACAGCCTTAAACGTCAAATAAGAAAACTATCGATCATACCAACTTAATATGTTTCACTACCTTTACATCTTTAATTTATATATTTTTTTAATTTATGACTGTCAACTTTAAACATAATCATGGTAATTAATTTTTAAGATATAAACTTATAATGTGCTACGTATAAGATACAGAATACAAATTATATATATATATATATATATATATATATATATATATAACTAAAATAATGATATATATAACAAAAAAAAATATTTGTTATAAATATTTCGAAAGAATAAGCAAAAGCCCAGCCTAGCCCGGCCTAGTCCAGCCCGCTGGGCCGGATGGGCTGGATGGGATTATATAATGAACCATAAATATTACCAATATTAAACTTTTTATTAATAATAAAATGACAAAAATGAAAGAAAATTGTACGTGAATTTAAATTAAAATTATATTTATAAAATTTAGGTCACTACAAAGTGAGATGAATGCCATAAAATATATAGATATATGTCATAATAAAAATAGACTTCAATGTTTTCTGAATGTTGGCACCATTTAAGCAAAATGTAGTTGTTTAACTGACATGTTAAAAAAATATTCAATTTTGATAATTATTTTTTGTTAAAATACTTAATAATTCATAACAAATTATGCTTTTAATTGTGTAATAACTCGTTAATGATAAAAGAATAAGTGAAATAACTGAAAAGAAAAAAAAATGGTTAAAATCACAAATAAAATTTTTCAAATTTATTTTTTTAGAATAAATAGTCGTAAGCTGCAGAATTTTTTTCAGATATGTCGTTTTAATGAATATTCTTTCATACGGTATCAAAAAAATTGTCAAAAAGTTCTTGGCTCTAAACCACATTTATACCGTACTTTTAAAAAAATAAAGCATGTAAAATTAGTTTCGTTAATTAATCTATCGTTATTATTAATTATTACGTGAAAATTAAAATTACCCCTTAGTATGCATCCTACATATAATATCGTATATATAGCGCGCATATTTTGGAGACATTTTTCAAATTATATATCGTATAATATATATCCGACTATAATTTGGAAAATATCTCCAAAATATGCACGCTACACTCACACACAGTTACGGTGGAAAATACGTAAATGCAGAATTTAACTAGTATTATCAAATACGTTAAAAAATATATGTTTTAAACTGTTCATTTTCTAATTGATGTGACTAATCCAAACAAAAATAGCGAATGGCTTTTTTTATTCTACGTTCCATTATAAAAAAAACAGTAAAATATAAAGCTTTATATCTTGTTTATTTTTCTTCTGACATATAGTGGCGATTCGGTAATTCGGTGCCTTATAGTCATTCCTTTTTGTCATAAAAATAAAAGCCATTGTTGGGGGAGAAATCCATGCAAAAAAGGAAGTATTTTTCATTTCGCACTGCTAACGTGATATTTTTTCCTTTTTATTGCCAATAGACTGCGGAATGAAGTTATTAAAGTAATGTAAGACATTTGCTCATTTAAAAGTTAAAATTACTTAAATAATGTCTTAATTGTTACCGAAATTATCCACATAATAAACATAAGTAAGAAATACAAAAGAATAAAACTTAGTAATAAATAAACAACGTGGGTTATGTGCATTATTTTTCTTCAGTAAATTTTCTAGTTCACAATCTAATAATTTTTCCCCGTTTTCTTTAATAGTTTCCTTTGAAATAAGTATTATAGACCGTATATTAGGAGGGTTGGTATGCAAGTAATGAAATGCGTGCAATATAATCCAAACTGTATTGAATATTCAATTTGTTGATATTAATACAAGAGATATGTAATATAATACATGAAGCATTTAATATTATCAGTATTTGTATATTTGGAAACTTTATTGCAATATATTTATATATTGCAATAAAGTGTAATAGGTTTCAAAGAAAAAAAATATATCTTTCACTCTAATGATTTTTGCACTATATTTCTACATTTCATGGGAACAATTTGTTTTAGATTGTAACAAAATACATCCTATAATAAATATAAGAAATTATTACAAACCGCATTAATAGGTAGTTTGAGACGCAATTTAAATTATAAAATATTTTTCTGTGTTTCACTTTCAAATGATATAACGTATAAAATAAAAAGGAATTAGATCTTAATTTACTCCTCTTTAATTCTTATATGAACATCTTGAGGAGGTTAGCTAGTAAAATATATAAGTTAATGAGGTATATTACCAAAATTTATTTGGTAGAGGAGTCTCGGAAATAAGGTAGGAAAAGCATATTTTTCAGTATATCTCTAAATTTATAATAACTACAATTATGAAAAAAAAAATTCTGAGACCATTATAAATAGCCAAATCAAACGATTCCCCATATCATATCTTATCTGTCCTTTCGATCTTGACAGAACGGTCGTGGTCAGCATATGGGTGACCGCTGATGTTATGGGTGAACTGTTATGGGTGACCGCTGTTACTCGCTTCACGATACCTCTCCATCTCTTCCTATCTGTCGTCGCCTTTTGCACCCATACAGGAGACCGCTTGCAGCAGACTTGATCTCGCCTGTCCACCGTAGCGACGACCTTCCCCGTGGTCTAGTGCCTTCTACCCTTCCCTGCACAACAATTCACTCTATGGACCTACTATCTCCACGCATGACGTGCCCAAACAATTTTAGAATCCGAGTCTGAACAAATGTTGATAGATGTTGCTTGATGCCGAGTTCTTGAAGTAGAGAGAAATTTGTGCGGAACTTAACCTTCTTTTTAATATTTTTGTTGATAATTTTTCCATTTATTTTCTCAACACGAGTCATGGAAAATAGCCGAAATATTTTTTTCCAAGTTATCGGTACGTCGTATACGTCCATCTTCGTAGCCACCCAATAAATTAACTATTATATCTCTGCAATATTAGATCAATATAACAAATAACATACGCTAAAAATAGCAATGCCATTTAATTTTATTAAGTAGTTTTAAGGTAGAAACTAAACTTCACGATCACTAATGAAGTACATTTGCGAATTTACCTCATTAATTCCAAATTGAACGTAGGTCCTTAGTATTCACTAAATACTAACGGAAACTGTGTAATTGTTTAATATTATTTTGAAGATCAATACCTGATTTTTTCCCTTGATTTTTCATTTAATAAACCTTCTATATTTTGTCGTTATTTATATCCCCCTTTTTATGACATTTCGACCTCTCTCTTATGTTCTTTTGATGTTTCTCGTAAATCTTACACTTTCACTTGTGTAGCACAACACAACTCTCATTTAGTGCACATAGTTAGGTATAATATGAGAATACAGACTCAGTCTAAAAAAAGTAGTTTAAAAATACGCTAAATTATAGAGTAAATTAATTAATTACTTCGCCCTCAATAAAATCTAATTTTATATGTCGCGTTTAAAAATACTTCCACAAAATTTAAATTATACATGTAACATAATTAAAAGTAATTTTATCAGTTATATAAAGTGACACAAAGTTACAATCTCCTAAAATGATATATTCACAGCGATAACGAAACAAAATATATCACCACGTAAGCTACTTTAAAGCAAGATTCCCATTTTCATGGAATATGATGTACATTACAAGACTAGCCCTTCAAATTTGATTTTATGCTAAATTTTTTTTCGATGTATAACATCTTATTTTATTTAAAACAGAGAAGAAAATAAGAATATTATATGTACATCGTAAACATCGACTATGTTAGTAAATGATGCTAATTGTAATGGAAACATTTTGATAGCCTAGAAAATGTATACGATTCGTTTGGAACCTTGTCTACAATTTTATAACCGCGCAATGAAAAAATACATAGTAATGAAATAATTACAAAAATGGTCATTTTATGCACATATCGAGGTCATTTTTCTATATATGAATGGTTAGATATTTTGTGCATATGGAGGCTTTTAAATTAGTTTCATAATGCGTTAGAAATATGTCTTTCTTGATTGGAAAAAATAGCAACATATAAGAATTAACGTGATGGTCAAATGAAATTTGAAAATTCAGAAACATAATTCTCTCTTAGTTGAAAATGAATAATAAAAATGGTTATTAAAACAAGACCTTCCTTAATAGTAATCTAATATTTTATATAAACTAAATTTTCCTCGATCGGCAGATGGTATATTTATATTTGCAGATTCATTTCCATAAAGAGGAAGCTATTAAATCATGATTAGACGCAATACAATATGTCAAGACAACCCAGGTGATCTCTATCAGCACCCAGTTATGTCTAACAATTCTGGATAAATAAAATAGATTGAGATCGATTAAGTAATTTCTACCAATGTCTAATAACTCCCAAATGTTGTAATATACCCGACATCAGTATCTACCAGCGCCTAACAATAATACCCATGCCTAACAATTTATCTCCGTTATAATAACGATCTAACCTTTTCCTTTTCCTTTCATTGCATTTTATATAATAATGAGACATTTATAATGGAGATATTGTACAAATAATTATGAAATTAATTAGATGTAATTAAAGTTGGAGAAATTGCACCAAGAACTAACAGCTAGTTGGTAACTTTTTCATTCATATTTATTTTCTTAATTAAACTACGAATTCATATCTATCCATTTCTGGAGCGAATTTTAGAATTAAATAATATATATATTTACACTCCGAAATGTTGGATCGGACTCAAAATTAATTTCTCTCTGTAACAATAAATTAAAACACTTATTTTATTTGAATGGTAATACCGTTTTTATTAATCAATAAAATAAATTTGTCGTTAACAAAACTTTTCATTTCTACCATGAGTTATATAAAGTTTTAGAAAATAATCATACTAATTTCATAAAGAGGAACATTTCGTTTCTTTTCCATGGTTTGTCATAAAAATGGTACGCTTTATTCGATGTACATAAAACTTTTAGAATAGCGTTCTGGCAAAATAAATAAATATCACAATGCATCGACGAAGCTGCCATGTCTCGTCATAAAAGTGACCGAATAATGAATAACGTTACTTCAATTTCATTCGTTAGTATAATCAGTAGCGGACAATGTGTAATATTCACACAGGGGTGCTGAAATGAAACAACTTGAATGCTATCTGGAGTATTTCCGAATTCCTGCGTTTCAAATATGAATCAAAATTTTCTTTAATTTATATTCATATCATTGCAAAAGTTCTTCACTACCATTTATCTGGTTACTTATTTTGGATCAAGAAAGAAGATATTGAAGTAGTTCTTAATTTTCTATGGATGAATATGTGTCACGATAGCGACTTTCGTGAAATGTAACCTCAAAAGGACTCGTCTTAATTACACTTGAAATGCTTTATATTTTAACAATCAATTTTTAATATTAGAGTCCATCAGATCACTTATCTGTGCTATTATAAGTACATTATTAGCAATACGTTACAGGTATATTGCTTCGACTTTCAACCGAACAATGGCTCCGAGAGTGTAACGGTTTGTCTTGAGCAAATATCATTTGAGTTATATGTTTAATTATCTTCATATAAATAATATTTATTCATAATTTCTTAATAGAATCCTCTCTTAATTTGCTGTTATATTTTTTTATGTCTGAAAAATTGCGTACATGAAAAACTTTCAGGGCGTATGTATTTCTTTCTATTAGTTAATGATGACAGATTTTTAAATTTGACTTTTTTTGTTATCATCATAATTTAATGATCATATTAATACGTTTTATAATCATATGTTTACGTGACGTAATATGAGAATAATGGATCGATTAGTTATTGCACCATATTAATTCAAAATCGCGAATCGAACAGGAGAACATGCAGCAGTGGGAAGGGCGATGCTCCCACACCAATTTAAAAGTAAATTAAGCACGCAGACAGTCAAGCATAACGAGTGTATGTTGATACGTTTATGCGAAATATGAAATAGTGAGTATTTTAATACTCGTGCAAAAAAGTCAATTTTAAAAAAACTGTCTAGTAGGAGATTCACTCGCATTACGAAGATTCCGTACACATTAACGCATTCCCAAATATTAAATACATTCCCAATATAAATATTTCTATTAAACTATTCACAAAATTTTAATTGGTTAGAACGAATTGCCTACTCCATCATTCACAGGCACATATTAAAAAAAATTGTTTATGTGATGTAACTACGACTCAACGGATTTCGTTTTTTTCCTTTACTTGTGCTGTGACACCTGGCTTCTAAGTAAACAGGACATATTTTATAGGTTTTGATTTATCCGCGAGGGTCAAAATATGCAGCATAGATAGCCGGAACGAAAATACATTGCCCAGTACATCTTTCACACGCGCATATTAGAAAATAACATATTTTTATATGATGTAACTAGAAATTAACGATTTTTTCATTTTTTTCTTTACTTTTGTTGTTAGACCTATCTTCTTGCCAAATTTCATGATTCTACGTGAAGTACACCATAGGAAGCTTGATCTTTTTAAAACTCCAAGAGAGTGTAGATCTAATTATTTGATACTAATTTCAACTTGATATCTCTACGCGTTCCTGAGAAAAAGGGTCCTAATAGACAAACAGACAGACGGACAATAAAATGATCCTATATAAGTTCGTTTTTTTATTTTGAGGTACGGAACCGGCTGCTAATACCAGCATTGGAATAATGACGAGATAAACTTTTAACATTTGGAATAAATGCACGGCTCCAGTCTCTTCTCACTTGCAGAGAGTTAATTAACAATCCACGTAGTGAAAGGCCAGCGTTGCGTTTGAGTATGAAGGATAAATTTAAAAATGGGGAATTTGAATAAATATTTTTATATTTTCTCCAACAAAAAGACGTAAGTTACCTTGTGGTGACCAAATAATCAAATTCGTTTCCAGTTTGATACACACAAGAGTGTTATGCAAAGCCTTAATATATTAGTCATCATGGAATTTTTGTGAAGGCCGAGTGTCGAAATGTAGTCTAGTAAGTATCAATAACGTGGTTACGAAATGAGAACCGACAGTCCATAAACACCGATGTTCCTGACCATTTTAAAGACGCATGAGACAAGAGCTTGCTAATGGATACACATAAGTGATTGGGGCCCGGGAACGATAATAGGTCATCACTAAGCACTTACTTATGTATACTAAAATGAAGCTTATTTGGCAGACACCATTGATAAACTGCCGATATTTTCTTGTATTCCAACATAACTAACAATAACCACAATTTCTTATTTCTAGACGTAACTTTAAATCATAGATAGAAAGCAGATGCTTACAATTTTCACTTGGTTGGTCATTTATAAATATTTATAGAGTTAGAAAGAACCTAAATTACTCCCTAGCTTACATTAGAGTTATTAACGTAATATTTTGATCTAAATTAATAATTAATTGAAAAGTTGTTACAAATACTTAGGATTCGGGTAAACTTGCGGAAAATAATAGTTTTTACGGAATAAGGTAAAGTGAATTTGGCGAGGAACACTTCAACCGTATCATATTTACAATGCACTGTAATTTATGGGATTGTAATATAAAGAAATAAAATAAATAAAAAAAATATGTAATTAGTAAATAAAATTGATTATGTGACTTAAAGGTGTTAAGAAAAAGAATAAATTTTATATTTGTTATAAAGAATTGCTTCTTGAAATTTTGAGTCGACGACAGTTAATGCATTGATCGTATATTTCTAATAGCATAGGCAATTTACAAGTGGATATGAATGAACATTTTTCAGTTTCCTTAAACAATTATGACTAATATTTATAAACGTACAATAGACTTATTACAATTCACAATGTCCTAAGCGCAACCCTCGGCGTATAAGTTTTACTCCCTCTTGGCGGGTTTATTTATTTCGAAGCGTCAATAGATTCATTCCATGACCTTTAATAATTAATTATATTGTGTTGTGAGTTATTATAAACATTTAAAACAAAGTAGTTACGGACGATGATACTTGGACCTACTTTGAAAAAACATCCCCAAGGAGATTTTTTGGATATAAGCATGGATGATAGAAAATACCTTAAAAAATGCATCTAATCTTAAAGAAACCGTATAATACTTCGTTAAAGCCATTGTAATTCTTCGTTAAAGCCATTGTAAATGAAGAATTACAATTTATTATTTACACGATTGATTGAAGAAATCGGAGCTGATCTCGACTGTGTATTGGGGAAGCCATCAGAACCAGAGGTTTCTTTTCCTGAATCTGTTTCAATGCGAGATTGATAGCATGTTATATTATCGTTAATATAAATATGCATGTGAGTTTATGGGCTATTGCTGCTGAAAATATATGGCATGGGAGAGGCCTACATTTAACAATGGAATGAGTTAGGCTGTCCATGATTATGAAGTTATGATCTTACCTTGCTCTTCCTTACGTTATCTCACAATTCTATACTTTCCCTTGCCTCGCTTTAATTCCCCTCATATTACCTACTTCTAACATTACCTTACACTATGTCACCGTCCGTTAATTTATCTTACCTTACATTATTTTACTTTATCTTAACTTATTTCACCTCAACTCACCGTACCTTATTTTATATTACCTCACCTTTATTTACAATACTTTATGTTCTACCTCAGTTTACCTCATAAACAATTTACCTCCTGTTACCTTATATTATTTTATATACCTTACGTTATTTTCCGTAACATTACATTAATTTTCGTTAACAAACGTTATCTTATTTATCCTCGCCTTATCTATCGTTGCTTCACCTCCTGGGAAGTTTTTTATGTCACGTTACGTTATTTTTCATTACCTTAGATTCCCTTACCTCACAATACATTTTCTTAAATTACCATACCTTATGTTACGTTACCTTTTGAAAGCTCAGTCAGTACTAATTGTCATAAATACTTTAAAGTAGTAAAATTAACAATTACGACAGGAACAAAAAAAATTGTTTTCAATCAAATTAAATACATTTTTAATAAAAACAAAATGTAAATGACATTTGGTATGTTTATGTTACTGACCTCAGCAAAAACGGCATCGGCGCTTTGTTATTATTTTTATCAATACAGCGCTGCGTATTTGCAATTACACACATCATGTTTGAAATAAAAATCCACATAAAACTATTCCTATGACTATTCTTTAAAATTATGTTAATTGATTTTTGGTGTGCGGTAGGAAAACCATATGGTGTATGAGGGTTCTTTTAATATCGAACGTTCAAATTCACATTGTATTCTTATGCAATATACGCATCTGTAGGTACATAACGTTACCTTACGTTTTTTTACTTCACCACACCTACTCTTACTTCGTCTTACTTTGTCTTGTCTTGCATTATTTTCCGTAATATTACGTAATCATATTTTCCCTCATGTTACCATATCTTACTTTAAGCCGCTTTATATTGTCTAACCTTACCTTACTTTACCTCACTGTATATTGTGTTATCTTACGTCAGGTCATTTTACTTTACCTTACATTAACTTATATTGCTTTACCTTACCTCACCCTATTTTACCGTAATTCATCTTTATCTTACGTTGGATTACATTAATGCACGAACACAATGTTCAACTTTGCTGCCAATTCGTGTTAACATATTATTTCTTCATCCACATCTTTACAACAAAAAAGTAAAAATACTTAAATATTCGTGAATAAAATTCTTAGTTTCGATGCGTAAAACACTTTTTTGATTAACGACTGGACTAGTTTTTTCATTAACGACTGCCGTAGTTTTTCACGTACTGAAATTACGATCGATATTACAATTTACATAATAAGCGGAGCAGCGGGTTGAAACGCCTGCAATGAAAATTACTGCGACCCTCCTCCCCGCCACCCAACGTTACTGCCATTTCGCTTTTTGTAGCGCTCCATGCTTATTCCCACTCTACGACACGCATCCTAAATATTAACATGGCTACATAAAAACTGTCAGAATAAGGAGATATTCGTAAATATCTCCTTATTCTGACAGTTGAAATGTTCGTACTGAAATAATGAAATATTCGTACTTTTATAATTTCGTGCACATTGCCTGAAAGCAAGGCAATGTGAGGTAAGGTAATGCACGAAATTATAAAAGTACAAATATGTAATTTTCTCCTTATACTGAAAGTTTTTTATGTAACCATGTTAATCTTAATATTAATATTAACATTTAATTCTTTCATTATTATACAATTTAATTTATTGAAATAATAGACAAAACTACAAATTTATCGGTAACGGCTGTAAAATTAGAACGAAATATTTGTACATATTGGCAAATATCAAATTTTCTATTTTTGATCTAAACTGCTCTAAGACACAAGTATCGTCGATCTTTGTTTCTTTGTATGACGTTTACAGATCGCGTGAAATTCACTCAAATGATTATCGCACTCATTATGACTAGGGTATATTAATTCTTCACATTGCACACACACACACAGACGCGCACGCATACACACACACACGCGCGCGCACACACACGCACACACACACCATAAAATCCCAGTAATGATTAGGTCGATTCTTGTAGTCAAAGACTTTGCTTATAACTATGCATCAAAAAGTTATCGCTAAATCAAAGTCCCTAGCTCTTAGGTATATTTATAGCACATGCTATACATATCAAGAGTTGTGTTCAATGCATCTAGGCTCTATTGATAATCTCAAACTTAGTCTTAATGCGACCCAATTCATGCGTCGAGCCATGATTAAATTGAATGATCACTTTTCTAGCTTTTCATAATTTCAGCTTACCATTTAAAATTCTCATGCGAATATATTTGCACCAGCTCAAAAATCAATTTCCTATAATTCAAAGGGCAAAGTATTCATACCTTGCACCCAGTTCCTCATTATTATTTTTTTTAGTATTACAAACAACATAATTAAACAAAAAATTCTTTCAAATTTATATTTTCGTCTGGTGCTTGCTATCGGCTTTACTTTTTATCATACTTAGAAACTTTCACAGTATATAAAACTAATTTTTTTCTTAAAAACAAAATTCCATTCGTAAAATACAAACTATTTAACCATTTCAAACCTAATTACATAATATCAATGTTTCAATCATATGCTAAAGAGAATCCTTTTTCTAAGCTAAGGTGCTAGTTTTTGAGATAGACCTATTATTGCAGTTAACAAACGTCGCAGGTAACAAAAAGATTGACATTTTAATGAAATCGCATATAACATATAGTACTACAAAACAAAGCGCTGTCTAGTTTATGTAACTATAAAAAAAATTATATTGAATATATACATATATAGCTTTTATTTATTTAATATTTTTAAATGGTTCTATAAAATATAATTTTAAGCTGTAATTACGATAGATATACAGTGTTTTATACGTCAACTACATACAGGTATATTTAAGAAACTTGGGTGTTACACTGTAATAAAAATTGTCTTCGTTCCTATCTAATATCGGAATATTACAAAATAACTTAATTATCTTAGAGTAGGAAAGATCGGTAGTCATAGTGATTATTAGGGGCGACGGGAGTTTCTATTTCTTTAAAAAATATAATCGGTTCATTTAATTTTTATCATTCACGTAAATTAATATAGCTTTGATGTTATATGGTAAAATTAAGCCAATATATCGTTTCAAAACAATTGAAACTTATTCGGTGTAAAATTTCAAAGTAGTGAACAGAAATTCAAAATAAACAGAAGCCGGAAAAGTTCTGCACTGCTGTTCTAGCACACTACTTCACACATCATTGATTTATTATGAGAGTTTTATGGCTTCGTGTGTCTAGTGTTATTTTTCTAGTCTTGTGTAATTTTTGTACATTATTATGTTTTTAAAATAAAAATATTACTTTTAAAATAAAAACTTTTAAAATAAGTTCGTCTAATGTAACTCTCACGCAAAGTTTCTTGAAGTGGTATTTACTATGTTCGTGACAGAATCAAGAAGATATTTAAAAGTAGAAGAATAGAATAAGGCGTCGTTTTAAATAGCTTCTTTGCTTTGCTATCTTTGTCTTTTTTAGGATTTAGTAATTGTAACTTCCGCAGAGTCCTTCAAGGATAATAAAAAAAGTCAATGCTATTATACATTCTCTTAAAGTTTTCCATGCCACATAAATGCTACTGTAAAGACGCGCTCAAAAGCTTACAAAAATAAGAAAAAATATAATAGACACTACAGAGATTGTTTGACTAGTATCTATGGAGTTTGTTTTATTTATCAATCAATACAAAATTGCTGTTTTCTGAAACTATCATCTTCTTTATTGTTTTAGTGTCTATGGCAGCGTTCAATCTATCTTGCAGTATTGTAGCAATTATTTTATTAATGAAATTTTAGCAATTTCTTGCAATTTTTTAATTTGCTGCTTTAATCTATGGCAATTTGATGATAAACTTTTCTTTATTCGAGCACTTTGAAAATAGAATGTTTGATAACTTTTGATTAATTTCAATTTCTTTTGATCAGAGCTGTTCCGGAAGTTTTGCAGACTTTTCTTGTAAGATTTTTTCACTTGCTACCAACAGTGATTTAATGTTTGTGATTTGGTACCTGGCATTGCAGATGTCACATATTTTATTGAATATATTATACCGTTGATGATTGAGCAGCTCTTTTTAGCATGTTTATCTAGATTTTTATGTTTTGTTCGTGTTTTAATTTAGTCGGTTTTGAACATTCAGAAATTCGTATTTAGAATTCCCGTCGCCCCTAATAATCACTATGACTACCGATCTTTCCTACTCTAAGATAATTAAGTTATTTTGTAATATTCCGATATTAGATAGGAACGAAGACAATTTTTATTACAGTGTAACACCCAAGTTTCTTAAATATACCTGTATGTAGTTGACGTATAAAACACTGTATATCTATCGTAATTACAGCTTAAAATTATATTTTATAGAACCATTTAAAAATATTAAATAAATAAAAGCTATATATGTATATATTCAATATAATTTTTTTTATAGTTACATAAACTAGACAGCGCTTTGTTTTGTAGTACTATATGTTATATGCGATTTCATTAAAATGTCAATCTTTTTGTTACCTGCGACGTTTGTTAACTGCAATAATAGGTCTATCTCAAAAACTAGCACCTTAGCTTAGAAAAAGGATTCTCTTTAGCATATGATTGAAACATTGATATTATGTAATTAGGTTTGAAATGGTTAAATAGTTTGTATTTTACGAATGGAATTTTGTTTTTAAGAAAAAAATTAGTTTTATATACTGTGAAAGTTTCTAAGTATGATAAAAAGTAAAGCCGATAGCAAGCACCAGACGAAAATATAAATTTGAAAGAATTTTTTGTTTAATTATGTTGTTAGTAATACTAAAAAAAATAATAATGAGGAACTGGGTGCAAGGTATGAATACTTTGCCCTTTGAATTATAGGAAATTGATTTTTGAGCTGGTGCAAATATATTCGCATGAGAATTTTAAATGGTAAGCTGAAATTATGAAAAGCTAGAAAAGTGATCATTCAATTTAATCATGGCTCGACGCATGAATTGGGTCGCATTAAGACTAAGTTTGAGATTATCAATAGAGCCTAGATGCATTGAACACAACTCTTGATATGTATAGCATGTGCTATAAATATACCTAAGAGTTAGGGACTTTGATTTAGCGATAACTTTTTGATGCATAGTTATAAGCAAAGTCTTTGATTACAAGAATCGACCTAATCATTACTGGGATTTTATGGTGTGTGTGTGCGTGTGTGTGCAATGTGAAGAATTAATATATCCTAGTCATAATGAGTGCGATAATCATTTGAGTGAATTTCACGCGATCTGTAAACGTCATACAAAGAAACAAAGATCGACGATATTTGTGTCTTAGAGCAGTTTAGATCAAAAATAGAAAATTTGATATTTGCCAATATGTACAAATATTTCGTTCTAATTTTACAGCCGTTACCGATAAATTTGTAGTTTTGTCTATTATTTCAATAAATTAAATTGTATAATAATGAAAGAATTAAATGTTAATATTAATATTAAGATTAACATGGTTACATAAAAAACTTTCAGTATAAGGAGAAAATGACATATTTGTACTTTTATAATTTCTTGCATTACCTTACCTCACATTGCCTTGCTTTCAGGCAATGTGCACGAAATTATAAAAGTACGAATATTTCATTATTTCAGTACGAACATTTCAACTGTCAGAATAAGGAGATATTTACGAATATCTCCTTATTCTGACAGTTTTTATGTAGCCATGTTAATATTTAGGATGCAAATAATATTGCATATTTTAAAGCTTTATATTTACATAGACGTTATTTATTGTAAGTATTTAAGGGAATATAATGAAGATAAACAGTGCAATAAATTTATGTACACATTTTATGGCGAAAATACTTTCTTACTTCTTTACCACTTGCTCCGTTCCCTTGCGTGGTAAAGCCAAATAAATTGACTGCCTACTTGTCTAGAGTCATCTAAATTTATATGTCAAACAATTAGCGATTTATTTTAAATCATATCAAATACATCTAGAATTGGAGCTAAAAGATTCTTTCATACTCTGTGATTTAATTCGTTGCCACATTTTTGTTTTTTTATGTTTCTTTATTGATTCAGTTACATATTTTCTATATAATTTTATTGAAAAGTTAGGCAGTTCCTGTTTCCTAGAATTTACGAAATTCTCTCTGTGTTATCTTTCGGGAACGTAGCTTGCGCCTGATTGTTATGTTAAGAAATAATTTATAATTACTTTGCGATGAAAGTATGTTTTCTTGTAGAGAGCATACCCTCTACGTCCTATAATTTGTTCATATTAACTGAAATATGGGTGAAAGTCTCAGTTAATAATACATGACTATTAGCCGGTGTGGTCACTGTAGTGCGAGCTAACCACAGTGGAGGCCGCCGAGGAAGAACCCGGCCTATACCCCTAGATGCCAGCGGGACTGACGTCGATGAATGTATTTTATGTCTGGGTCTCACCGTTCATTTTACATTTCGCTGAGTGCTTGCTTTCTTACTTTAATAAAAAATGTCAGTAATTCATAAATTATAATCATATTTTAACTTCTCTGTTAAGAGTGTTCCAATGAGACGCGAAGTGTTTCAGTTACTTCATATCCCATTGTAACTGTCCAACGAGGTTGCTAATTATAGAGGAATTAATGGTGTTATGCTCATTTTACAAAGGAAATACTTGCACGAGCATAATACTAGAATCGTAGGGGGTGATACCTCCGGATACATTTCACCCTCCACGTGAAGCCGGTTTAAATTTACCGACACGTGAAAAGCGGTTCATCAAGCGACTGCCAGTATTGAATAGGATTTTGGTATAGCTGACTTTTTAAGCCATTTACAAAACAAACTTTTATTTGGTAACGGTGTAATTTACATATTATCATTTCTTCATTCATATCGAGGAGTTTTTACACAATTATTTTACTGTTTCTTATGTTACATTAAAAATATAAAATAGTGTCATTTTCCCACATCATGTTATTTTAATACATAAATAATTACTTTGTGGATGAGATGAAACGAAATAAATGGTATTCATCTCGAAACCAATTGCCTATTTTGACTTTGAATGAATGTGATGTGTTGCTTATTATAAATCTGTTACTAATAAATAATATCACAGTCTGTGATGTAATTACTCTTTTTAGGTGTTGAAGAATTTGTTGAAGCGAGCAAGTACAAAGTGCTCGTGAACATATAATTTATTGCGAATGTGTTTATTGTTTTGCAGTTGTGAGTGAAATTGAAGCTAGTCACAGTCAACACCCTCTACAAAGACTACAGCCACAAAATTAGGATAAAAGACTATGTTTACTTATTTTCATAGATAATTACAAAGTATGGACGATAACAATTTAAGAGAAAATCTTTGTCTTTAAATTACCATCTACCGGAATTAGTAATATATTGGCCGAATCGGAATTCGACGTACTGACACCTTTAAATGCAATTAATTTCAACACCCGTTCTTAAATTACCCCATGTAACATGCATAGCTCATGCCATAAACTTCAATAAAAATAAAATGTGGCGTTGTTGTTTAATTTAGTATATCATGGGTTACCCAATAAATATTTAGCTTCAAATTTTGATTATTTTTCTTTTATTGATACCAATAAACGTGTTTTGAAAAAAATATACGATGTAAAAATATATAACTGAAGTATATATTTCCGGCCAGTGTCTATTGATTTTTGATGCTTCTCAATGGACAACGTCATTTACGACAAAGTTTTATTCGTAGTCATCTAATATAAAGTCTCTTTAGAATCCGCTATATGTAGTTGGAAGAAGGAGATAGAATTTAAATATTAATGTCTTATTAAAAAGTTGTCATAAAAGAAAATATTATTAGGCGTTTTCGACATTTAATACCATTTCAGTCTTTTGAATGCCCATGAAATTATAAGGTTTTCGTTTTCATTTTTTAGCTATCCAAACCAAAAATTAATAAAAATATGATGTACAAATTTACTGAAATTTAAATATGGGTTAAATGGATGGAACTACTTAGTTTAATATCCTGCAGCTATATATATAAATGATCAGGTTGCTGAAATTTAATATATACTATATTTATTAATATACATTTATTCCCAGTAAATTAGCTAGTGTCTGCAATTGCGTAATACTCGATACATTTGGCGGAATACTCGAAAAGTTGTGATTACTGTCGTACAATTGGAAGATTTGAATTTTTTTTATGGTACTTCGGGGAGAAAGTTACAAAAACTGATGCGGGTGTTACACGCTGCACAATGGGTAACGTAAGAAACAGATAAACTATTGTAATGTTATTCGATAAATTAATATAAACACTTAGCTAATGCTATCGTTTAGTATTTATTTCCTCACATCAATCATTGAGATTGTATCTGAACTAGGCTTACTATAACCATGAGATGCAACAACCCATAAGACGAGCAATAGTCCAGCGATATTTTATCACGCACAATGGTTGGCCATTTTTTTCAAGAAAAAACAGTCACGTTCGATTTTTTCTACAAAGTAAAGGTACCCTATTTCCCAATACACAGCATTTGTCTTGTCTATCCACGTCAAAATTAAATATATATTTATGGGTACACTACCGCAGAATATTAAGTAGTTGTTTCTATGCTGTGAGCACCTGTGTGCGTCGTATACTAACTCATTTTGGCCAAGGAAAGAAAAACAAAACAAATTAAAAATAAATAACTGACCATACAAAAAAACAACATATTAATATAAAGCTTTAAGTAATTCAATTAATCATGATGGATTTTCATCAATATTTCTGAAAAGATTGAAAATGCTGTTCGAAGGTTAAAAAATCCGTCTCTATATAACATCTTTGTGTACGGTTGTGAATGGAATTCAAATATTCAAGTAAAATATTCTGCAATTATTCCTTAAGAAAATATGGATAGGAAACTGTTTAAAATTACGTATTAAAATTACTCTGTTCTAAAAATGCAATCTCTTCTAAAAGTTACGTTTATGTCGTTAAAGCTGCGAGTATTGTATAAGAATTAAAATCTCTCGCTACTTGCAGTTTTTCCGAAGCATACATTATGATCACTTTACATACACACATTAACTAGATGATTTCACGGTTAAAAGTATCTGAAATATAAAATATTAGAAAATTTAAAAAAGCTTTTAACATTTGTTTAACTTGATATGTTTTTCAAACAATTTTTATCTAAATATTTTCTTCTTTCCTATCCTTAAGAATTTTTGTAAACTAAACTCATATACTTAGACATTGTTCACTTTTATCGCCTTTACTTGAGTGTAGGAATTGTTTACATATGAATCTATATACCTCAATATAAAATGGACGCGGGTAATATGGGGTCAATATCAATATAAATTTGACTCAATTAGAAAAGAGAAAAAAATAGTGAAATCAAAAAAGTAGTTTAATGCGAATCGTAACTTATGAACGAATAAACAAACACTTACTTTAAAACTTATATTAGTTAGGAGTGAGCAATTATATCAAGGATATGGCCGTAAATAAAAATGGCTTTGACTAAATATTTCATTTTAAATCTAATGATTTTCTTGCTTTTTTTCAACCAAATTTCTGTCATCTTAAGAATACGCATATGTTCATTTCAAGTTTCCCCATAAGTAAAGATATGTAATATTGAGATTCAATATATATTATATATAAAGATAGATAAAGTAGAAATAATTGTGGAGCTGTCATGAGACGCCTTGCAAATGTGGAACATCAAATTTTTTTTATTTTGTATTGAAATATTTTTATTTGAACGAATTATATAAGAAACAATAAATAATTAAATAGTGGTTTATAAAAAAATATTAATTTAATTATTTTATTTTATTTTTATGAAATAATTTACCACGGAAATATTTCTTAACTATCCATTCAAAATATATTTTTTATTTTATATACTGTTAATTTGTTTTGTCAGATATACCTTTCCCTGCTATTTCTATAATAGTAACTGCTAATGCTGCTTTTGATGAAATAAAAGTGATAATTGGTACAAAAATAGCTGAAATATGACAAGAAAGTTTCAGATTTTCACTATCACTGTAACTCGTATGCGAAATTAATAAACGCTTTTAAACATATTAATGGAATACACTGATATAAATGAGTAAAGTAATAAGCGGTAGTTAAAAAAGAAATAATGCTTATACACACATGTAAACTAGTATGTGTTTAATGTGTAGAGAGGAATTGTTTTCTAACTAAAAATACAGTAATATGAGTTAGTCTGAAACAGTATATGTTCTATTGATCTAAAGCCTTTTGATGGTTACTTATATTTTGTTGATTCTAGCAACAACTATATTTTTCAATATTGCTAAGAAAGCATTTAAATTATTCAGATAATCACTAACATTACTTATGTGGAGAAATTACGTTTAAAATTTGAGACGGAATTTTACGCTTCTTGAAAAGTTTTATGATCTTTATTTCGTGTGGTTAAAATGGGGTTTTGAATTAAAACTGGAATCCATATACATACACGCTGTCTGTCTTATGCTTCATAATGGTTGGGAAAATGGCTCATATAATATGATATTCATATGATCTGAAAGCAACCAAAACCTTTTATCTGCTTGATGAATATTAGATGTGATCCACATCTAAAAATGAGATACACCGTTAATTATTCCAGTTAATAATTTGCAATAAGGCCTACCTTACATGGAAAAAGCATCCTGTACCAAAGTGTGCAGATGTAATGAATGCGACAGCTCTGTTCCTAACCTTATTTACACAGAAAAATAAAAGTACAGCAATGAAAAAATTATCATATTTTAGAAGTATGTTATTTATCAAAACATTACCACGAAATATTATATATTTTATATTTTAAGTAGAATTAATTAATGTTTAAAATCACTACAGTCTACCACAGGACTTAATGTTTTCATCCCATTAAGTGTGGTTGGCTGTAAGACATTGCTATTGTAGCAATAAGTCTGCCAAGGTATACTTAGTTTTCTAAGCTTGCAGAAATAATAAATAAATAAATAAAATTAATTATATTTATATAATAGTTGATACATGAAGTCAAGTGTTATATAGATTCATATATTCACTAATGTAACTCTACACGATTTCCTTCAAGCAGGGTTTTTTAAATTTTTCAAGATCAATTTTCCATGGGATATAGACTTGGACTTAATATTTCTAGTCTACTGACGACTAAATATCCGTTTACACTCCGATTCCCAATGACACGGGCATTAATTTCAATGCTCCATATTATCAGTAAAGGGATATTGATTGGGTCTTAAATGCGTTCTTAGTTATGGAACAGACTGTTAAAAATTGCATTTCTTTTTGCATTTTTCTTTCTTAGGAAATTAAGTTTTCCAAAAAGCAAGTTTATATATTTTTCCATTTCCTGAATCAAAGTGACGTACCTTTTTACCCACCACCTCGCATTTAATGTTACTCGTAAATTATCAGTCATCCATTTTTCTTTTTCTATGTTTTTTCGCGAACTTTTCACCTACGGGCTTTTTGAAAATGAACATATACTGTTTTTATAATTCGCAAGGTCGACACAAATTTGTTCTAGCTTGCATTAGCAATATGTAGAAAGAAAAACTGAACATATTTATGGTTCTTTTAGCTCCAACAATGTTAAGAAATATGAATATAATTTTTATATAGGTAGGATATAGAAATGAGCAGCAGTCCATGTATACACATAATATTTAACATTCCTTGGTGCAATCAAGACACAAATAGTGAAAGTCAATAATTTAATTTACCGCATCTAAATATTTAGTTTACTATATATATCAAACAATACGATGTGAAAGTGAATTTATTGATTGTCTAAACACTAGAATATACATTAACTAAAAGTATGGCGCAAGCGGTGCGCGAAGAAAAGCCCGCACATTCGCTGTCTATGTTGATTGCCAAACTAATCGTGGGGAACAGTACAGCGCCGATGCCCGCCACTAAGCCAGCTACCAGGTTTTTGGCCAGCTGACCTGGTCGTTCCTTGTTGATTGCCAGAGTACTCCTCCACAGATGTCTTTACTACGGATAATCGCGGGAATAATCCGGAAAGCAGACATGGCATCCTGAAAGTGTTCTATACGGCTCTGGCATGGCATTGTTGTTATGTGCATCGTTTTGAATCTATGTATATTCCACTAGTAGTCCAGCAGGTTTCCATTCATCTATGTAGGTGATCATTTACTTCCTTTGATGTCTAATTTTTACGGTTTCGGTCCCTTTTTAATACCTTGTAATAGCCTGTGCAATCTGGTTGAAATGGGGCACGTACGTCTTGTCAAAGGCAAACAAAGTCACATGCCTCTCATTATTCAATGAATAAAATGTGTTTGAGCTATGCCGTGAAGCGAGATGAGGCTCTAAGTTGACGGTAATTCCACAGATGCGTGAAACGTAATAGTCGTAGTCTGGCACGTTGTAGGAGGTGGGTTGAAGAAATTTTCCAGAAAATCGTAACAGCTCGCCGTATACAAGTTCCGCCAAAGATGACTGCAAATTTTCCTTTCACGCATTTCGTGTACTAAGTGAAACTAGTGGTAGTATCTCAGTCCAGTTCTGGTCAGCATGATAGACCATGGAAACTTTCAATTATCTGTGGAATCGTTTATCCCTACTATTTTCAGCTGGGTTATAAGCCGTGGTTTCTTTGTGTAGTGTTCCCGTTACACTGGCAAAAGATTTGAAGAGATGAACTTTAAATTGCCTTCCGCTATCCGTGATAATACTTGTGGGGCAAACAAAACGTGGTAGCCACCGTGTTAGAAGTTCTTTGGCCGCCGTCTCAGCAGTAATATCTTAAAGTTGAATAGCCTCAGGCCAGCGTATGTGTCAATGGCTTTAAGGCAATATCTGTATCCTTGAGACATTTGGAGTAGGCCAATTATATTTATGTACGCTTATAAGAATCGTGCAGGTGGGAGCGCAAATGTTACTAATGGTGAATAAACATGTCGCAAATTTTCGACTGTTGCCAAAACAGGTACGAATCCACACGCGGCAGTCTTTTTGCATGCCGGGCCAAACAAAAGGATGGGCAATTAATTTAGTAGTCGCATAGATGCTAGAGTGATTAAAAGAATGAAGAGAGTCGCATGCTTGACGCGTAGCGGTTGCACGATATATGACCTAGCTGGGGATTAATCGATATTTTGCCATAGTTTTAAAGCTAAGATCATTTCTCTAAAGATAGATAGTGATCACACCATAGTGTCTGCAATGGCGATCATTACGGATTAATATGAAACTGGAGAAAAATAACAATTAGAGGGAAGTGAAAATTTAAGCCAGATTTCGCTACTAAGCAATGCGCATTCATTCAAATTTTCAAAATTCGTAATAAAATGGAATGCTTTGAAATATAAAATCATATTTTGAAATTTATTCTCTATGTTTAATAGATAACAATGATTATGTGCACCCGCATACGAAATGTACTATATATGTAATAGTATGTAAAAGTGTATTATGTAGTGTAATGCAAATAGGAATATGACGGGTGCACAAAGAAAATGCAAGTGAAGAATTGGGCATTAATACATTTATTCAAACATAACAGTTTCTGAGTTAAATGAATAATATGCATAACTTAAAATAAAATATAGAATATGGTTTGCATGCATCTAAAAACAGACCACAAAAGTAGATTAATTTTAATTTGAAATATTCATTTATATTTTTAAGACAATAATTTTTGTGACTTGTTTGGAAATATAGTAATCTAATTCTAGTCTGCCCAATTGTGCAGGATTTGTCATAGTTTCGTTGCAGTCTTCGGTAAATTTCCCGATATTTTCCCATGGCATGTCCAACACTTTAAAGATTGAGATAACAACACCGCTTTAATGATTTCTCTGTGGATTATACTTTATTTTACTCATAACTCATCATAGCGAGTAAATTTCGGCGATCGTTCTTGGTGAATTGTGCTACGTATTTGGTGCATCCAGAAGGAAGCACGCATTCCGATTTACATTGCCTCTTATGGGGTAGCCAAGTATCTTATCAATGCGGTTAAGAGCAGATAATACTAAAAAAACTGTCGCTCTTTCTTTCGTGCCGTGGACACCCGAGTATAATTATCTATTATACGCTCCATTACTAGATGAATTATGCTTATTGATGAAAAAATGCTGACTTAGTTATGAAATTGTTAAACAAATTATTTCAGAAGTATGATAAATGAGAACTTAAAAATGTATGGAAATTTTACGAATACACACATCTGCATATAAGCTAGAGAGAGTGTATTGCATCTATTCTCGTTTATTATAAAAACTACATGCTCGCTAAAAACACTACATTCTCTCATAGTTTGCTTTGCATATACTTTACTTCCTTCTGAGACAGTACAATCTCCGTTTTCAATTTCCGTACTCTTTTTCCTGTTTACTTCGTACATTGTTTCGAACTTTTGAATCATATAAATTGATTTCACGTCATCATGGTGACTTCATGGCATCGGCTTTATCTCTACTTTGTCTTGAGAAGGCAATATTTTCCCCATAGGAATGTGAAAGAATTGATGTATAATTTATAATCTTTCACTTCTGTTTTTCTTCGCGAGTTGGTTGATTTTTAAATATTGTCTTAAGTGAGAATTTAGGTTCTAAACCTCTCCATTCTGTCGCGGCTAATATAGTAAAGTATTCAATAATATAATATTGCATTCCTTGTAAAAAACTTGGAATTTGATGTTTATGAATTGCCTGCCGTTGTACGCTGTAATCAAAAAGGAGTCACCAAAAGGAATAAAATTATCTTTATTAATTTAGTAATTCTTTTGCTAGCAGTTCTTCAGTGAACATGACTTCTTTGTATTGACTATCATAATCGATGACAAGAAGATAGTCATTGTTTAAGATGTCAGTGGTTTACCAGATTAAGGAAAAAATTTAATGAGGAAAAAATACGTAGAAAGTTTTTTTTACTTCGTCGCCTCCAAAGTAAATTATTGGCGTAGCTGTGAAACCCTGGACTCTGAGCTCACAAGCATCGTGTTCAAATCATGGAATGATATTTCTTTTGACTACTAGGTCTGTCCGTCAGCCAGTTCTAATGACTTTCATCAAATTAATATATTTATATTATCGGTTGTTTTAATACAATTTAAAGAAAGGAGACTTCCTAGGTTGCTCATGTCTATATTTTATATTGTTATTTTGTAATTTAATAAGTAACTGACAAAATTTTCTCACACTATAATACTGAACTTTTTAAATTAATATTAGACGATTTTACATAACATTTGGCCATTTTTTATGACAATAGTTCTTGTTTGAACATCAGTCTTTACGTAAAGTAGTAACAGACTTGAAAGCGTGTTATGGTAAACGAACCTTTCAACTTAAGTCGCGTAATGATTTTAGATCATGTGTTGCTCACTAGGTTTAATTAAAAGGGGATGTTAGATCGCGCTAAACGGAAACGGAAGCACTAAATTGTGTAATTTTTTGAATATGTTTTCTGCAGTTGGGCACTTCTTTCACAGATTTGCAAGAAATACAAACATGTTCATGCTTATGGACATGATCGTCTAAATTTATTTGACATTTTTGAGCTTCAGACAATTCAACACTTGTTTTTAATATTTAAATAGGAAATTAATAAAGATGGCACAGCAGATAAGAAACGCCTATAATATGATATAATTATCAAGAAATATAATATAATATTCAAAAACATTTTCTATATTGTCATGTATAATTATTTTGTGGAACTCATAACTTATCTCTTTGTGACAAGATTATAAATTCAACAGTTTCTCGTAATCTCATAAATTTTACAATTAACACTGTTACACCTCTTGATAATTTGGATATATATTTTATTACGAATATATCAATTACATTTTTGTGGACAGAACGAACAGAAGCTTGTGAAGATACGGACTATTGTGCAAAACAATTGTGCTAAACGTCTCATTAGGAATAAGAAACATTATTCTGTTGCTGCAGTGCGCATAATTTAAATGTAGTTATCAATAATCTCAATGCAATTTCAGAAATAACAAATTTTATTTGCACGCGGAAAGATTTGTTTAAGGATAAATGTCATTTTTTTCATAAAAGCTTATTTGGAAGGAACTTAATTCTAAATGTCCCCCGACTATGTGAAATAAAATCGGTTAAAGAATATGAATCTTTTAAGCCTCCAAAATGTTCAGAAAAAATGATTTACATTGTTTATGCTGATCAAACAATGACAGTGTTAGTATTAAACGCAATAATGCACCTCTGTAACATTAAAATGTATTGTTCTCTTCCTCAACGACATCGGTATTTATTCTTTCATTTTATTGAAACTGATCATTTCAATGTTCATGATCCTGTAACAAAATAAGTGGTCTTTTTAAAGATTGTCGAGAACCCGAAATCGGTATTTTTGGCAATGAAGAATAAAATATTCAAGATATTAAAATCGAAACAAATGCTAAATTTAGCACACCAAGAATATTTTACCTTTCTAAATCAGGGCAACTGAAAAGTAATTTAGGAGCTCTGTATTAATAATATAATTAAATTGAAAAGGTTTTATACGTGTAATAAAAACATTAATTCCATTACTACTTTTCAAATAAGAAAATTTTCATGTAACGTTTAAAAATCATCAAGGAATTTTACGCAATTGATATCATTGTTGCAAATATACAATATGGTGCTCCAAGTAACTAATATGGTCGACGATACGTTCAAATATTACATAATATATACTTACATACAATTAATAGTTTTATATTGAAAACCGTTGAAGATGAGATAGACAATAATGACGCAAGCATTAATATGTAATATTTCCGTTATATATTTTTAAAAGTTAGTGTACTTACTCACATTATTTGTCATGATAATTGCGAATAAAAAACGTAGCTACAATTATTCGAATCTGATTATTATTTAAACGAGACATAGATAGAGACCATAATAGCTTTAATTTTGACGTAAAATTATTTATAAAATGAATTAAATATTGGGAAGACGTAAAATTGAAAATGCTTTTTACATAAATGTATCTCTGGCAAGAGATGAATATGTAAAACGAACCATGGACGATATTTAATTATAATAGGTTGCCATAAATTCTGAGTACTCATTAAATTTTTTCTCCATGTTTTTAACTGAACTATTCTACATGATAACAACGGTACTATATCCCAACGAAATAAGCAAATAAAAAATATATGTCTAAATCTTTCCATATCCGTGATTTTAAAATCATAATTTGTATTAAATCTTGTAAACGGTGAGGATTACAATAAAGATATGAAATATTTTTATACAGAATTAAACTGTTTTAAGTTTTACTTAGCGTATTATTTTTTACAACTAAATATTTTTGAAATCATAACATATTGAAAATTTGCGTAAATAATTATCGCAATTATAATTCATAATTAAATGATCGACGATCTATGTTACAAACTTTTAACACGCTGTAATTAAAAAAAATATTAATTGCATGAAAAGTTATTTTGAGAGGGAACTTAGTTCTTTTAAATACAGTTGGCGTAAAGTATATGTTGTATTAATACCCCCAAAACAATAATAAATAAAATATGCGCTATTTACAGATCTACTTTATCTACTTCATTCCTGGACTATGATAATTATTGTACTTGAAATGATAAATAAAATCGGTCTTAGTCTAGCGAATCTCGAAAACGATAGAATCAAACTGTAAGTTTCTTGCGATTTACAAATTATTTCAAATTAACATTTGCATAAATTATTATTAGGTTATCAAAGGTTTGTAAGAAAAAATATGATAACAGGAATTTAATAAAAATAAGCTTAATATTTTTGAAAAGTATGTAGGGGATGGAGTGACATATCGGTTTAAAGTGTATTTGGAGATTAAATAAATGATTTCGTATGTCTGAGGAAGTGGGTTTATGTTGGACGGAAATACGGAGGAGAAGCTATGATGAAGTATAATTACAGGAGTAAAATCCGACCAATTGCGTGTCGCCACATACATGATTTAAAGTTCAGTGTTTGTCCATACCTTTTGGAATTATTGTTGCAAGCAAGCCAATTTTTTTTTATTTAAAAGTTATAGTAAAATGGTAGCATATACAATTTTTTGGGTTTTTCCAACTCATGGATGAAAAACTAAAAGAAAGAAGCGAGGAGCTTAGAAATTAAATATTGTAAATATAGTATTGGTTTCAATTTAAAACCAATGATACCAGCCCGAAGAGAAGAAAATTCCTTACATATATATTTATGGCATGAAAACGTATTTTTTTATATTTTGCTTCATATTAAATGAGATCTCCACATAAAGCCTTTATTTGCAAAATTTTATGTAAGATTAAAATTGAGAAACTACCAGGATGTGACAGGGACGGATAGACCAACAAACGGATAGGACGAAATTATAAGAGTTCTTTTATTGCTTCGGAAGGGTTTAGCTACAGAGCTCTAAATGGGGCAGTTTGCAGAAGAGAGCATTCACCATACTGATTCCAAAATTAACATAGGTGAATGAGTCATCAAGAATACAGATGACGGAACCCATGTTTGAGTTGATCAACGTTAAGTAATCGTTAATATTTCAGTTTATTCTTGACCATGGGAAATAAAGCAAACGTCTAAAGTAATAGAACTTGGTTCTATCAGGTACAATTTTTCATGCAATTTTAATGGCTTCCCAAAAATCTTGAATGATACTTGCCGCATATGGCAATGGTGTAGAGATGTAAATTGAATTGAAGATATCTAAGTTCTGTAATAAGCTGAGGTAAAGAAATTTCTATGAACTTATCCACTGTTATAATTTCTTTTTTCTTTAAGATCACCCTATTTATTGCATACTTTTTGCAAAAATACCACGACCATTTTCTATTGCACCAGTGTGGATTGTTTTATTTTCAACAGAGTTCCCTCCAGGCACTCGTACTGAGCAGCCAATTAGCTGATTCAGTGCTCACAGAGGACAAGTTGTAATTTTTTAATGATTTATTGTGGCGGTAATTATTAGATTCCATTCTTTTTGCAGATGTCCAATACGATGATTTCCAATCAGTAGTATTTCACACGTTTTCTTAAGTTAATGATGACGCTGGAAGTCTGAGACCGAGGTAATCAGACAAATCAATTCACATTTGGAATAATTTAGGCTAACGCGCAAAATACACATAGCGTTAATTCGGCCATCTCGTGAATTAAGAAATTTACAAAAATCTGAATGATGGTGGACCATGAAATGTACCATCTGTTGTTTTAAGAAAAATAATGCAGACATTATTTTTTATCACACGTTGTACGCATATAGATACAGTAAATTTAAAAGAAACTACGAGTAAAATCTTCAAAGAATATCTAGATAGTGAGGGCATCTCTCACTGAACTCACTGCTCCTTAGACATCTGAACAAAGTGGCTGGGCTGAAAGACCAAATAGGTGAATAGTGGAAAATGCTCCATATATGCTTTGTGCCGGTAGTGTATCACTTAATTTATGAGCAAAAACAATTAATTGTGTTGTTCATATATCCATGTGATGAAAGCTCGATTGTAAAAGTCGCAATATAATGTTAGTCGACTAAGACAATACTAACTGTAAAATATACGACCTAAACACGAAAAGAATAACAGAATAACGAAATGTTATATTCTTTGAATAGAAAGGTCCCAAATTAAGAAGGAATAAGCTGAAATTTTCATCTATTATGATGATAATGAAGAAGAATGAAAAAAATGAGATGTGGCTGTGTCATGGACACGGCCGTGTGTTGTAAGTGAATACGTCTATGTAACGCATAATTTCAACCGCCCCAGCTGCAGATGTACTGGCACCGTCGTTGATCCGCTCGGCCGCATTCATTCTTTTACGTTCCCGGTACTGCTTGACTCGGTCATATGGTGTTTTATTATTACCAATCGATTGTTTTTGAGAAGCCCTTTCCAGTCGTACACGATCTCTGTATTTGGTTTTGGCTTTTCCACGCGTATAGGCCGATATTATATATTTTTGATAACATTTTTTAAATCTAACACTTTATTATATTCACTGTCACTACTTTAAACTAATGTTTTATATACAATTGATAGCTTTTGACGACAGCTGACGATTAAAACTTAAACGAACATCGTAGCTTTTTCGAATAAAAAGTTTTACTAATTGCAAATCTCGATACGCAGCAAAATAACCTCAAAATGGCGGCGATTCCCCCTCCACTGCGCGCGACGCTTCACTGTTCTCGCTTATCGTAATGAATTCTTTGATCCTTTAGCTATTCAGTGATATAATTTAATTTTTGATGTAGAAGATAGATTCGAAATTGCAATGCCAAACTGTATCCCCCGATTTTGTTATCATTAAGTTTTTTGGATTGCACCCGTATAGTAACAAATTTAAAGAAGTATTCACGTCAAAACTAATAACACCGAGGGGAAAACGAGTGGTTAGGACTGTGAAAGTAAAGACAATACACACACTGCAATCGATGAAAATGTTGAGACCTATGAACTTTCTGCAATAATATTATTTTATTAACGTGGATAGTTCTTTGTTAGTTTTCGAGGCGAAACAATGACTCCATAGAGCGTTTGGTAATCCAGAGAAAGATGGAAGGAAACAGATCGCGTGGCACATCATTCATGTGATGGGCTGATCAAATAAAATCAGCAGTTGGAGACCCTCTACACAAATGCACTAGGATATCGGCTAATAAGTTAAGATGGCGAGAAATTGTCACCAATGATGATTATTCACCAATGATGAATATCCATTCAGTAAGCCTTATCATGACCATGACCGCTGTGTCAAGAGCGACACGACTGAGAAGAAGAATTATTTGTAATGAAACGAGATAAGTAGAAGTAATTTTGTGAACATATAGAAACAGCGAAACTGTATTGAAACAATGGTTTATAGACTTTCTCCAAAACATTCTATTGAATTTTAGGTTCCAATGTTTCGAGTACGTTATGTGAATTTGGAATCATTGTTAAATCTCAAGCCTCAGTGTTCTTCGTAAAGAAGTATGTCAAATCGGATTACTCGTTGTTCTATAATATCCTAGTAGCATTGATTAGTTTATATTGTTGTGTAGGTCCAGTTTAATTTGGAATGGAAAGAGAAAATATAAGTTTCACGAATGTTACGGTGTGTGAATTGCTTTAGTTTATTCATGAACCTAACTGATATTAAAAACTATCCTGTCACAGTACATATTTTGTTTATCCAATACAGTTTGAACCTGCGCCCTTTTGATCACAATTCGAGTGCTCGTGTCATTTTGATAAAAATTTAGTTTCTTATTATTATCTAATCTGTTTTTTACTGATACTTTATTCCTTTCCGTGACACAAATACATGTTATCTACGTGTATTCTAGGATTTCAATTGAAATACTCCAGTTTCTGTAATATTTATACGATTAAGCCTAAATAAATAAAAAAACATATAAGATCTCAGGTTTAATATTAATATAAATTTAATTTCTTATTTGAATCGTTCTGTATTTTATTCCATCTAGTAACACAAATAAATTATCACGTATGTTTCCGTTATATTTTTATATTTATAGGCAAGTAAACAAAACAAAAATTAAACCTCTTGTTTAATATTGGATGTAAAGACATAAATTTCGTATATTATCGAATCCGTTGTGTATTGACATTATATTACTTCAGTTTATACACATGAATCTTAGAATTTCAAATTAAACGCTGAAGTTTTTATTATATTTTTTGAAATTTTGGGCAAGAACACAAACAACTTGAAATCTCAACTTTATATTGGATGGGATGATATAAATTTATTTCCTATATTAATTCACCCTATACTGTTATTTTCTTCTTATTATTCTATTCAGTAATAAAAATAAATGTTATTCCACTTAAACTTAAAATAGTAAACAAGATCTAGACAGTTTAAACTAAACAAAATATTATGGTCATTCAAAAAACTTAACCGCAACGTAAGTACACGGCATGAAAGCTGGCTTCTTCTGATTCTCCACACGAGGAGGTTGTTTCATTATTGCATACTGATGAGTGAACATATTTCATCGTAATATATTCCTTCAATTTGTATGAAACCACGTCAAAAATAAACATAAAGTCAAGCTATAAATCTGTCTTCTTGATGTTACAGTTCTTTGATTTTTCTTATCAATAAAAATCCAGCTGTCAGTATGATGAGCTTTTAATTTTTCATTCACAGCTTCTAGACAAAACATACATTCCTCACTTTTGATTGCTTCATCATAAGTTACAGGTACATTTAACTCCATTAAATTTGTCTCAAAAATTTATTTCTTCGTGATCGTAAATTTATATTCGAACTACGAGTATATCTATTACAAATAATAAATGCTATTAAATCTGTAAGATTCTTGACTAAAGTCTCAGAGAGTAATGCTAGCTAGAAGGAGCAATGTTAGGAAAGAATGGTCTTTTAAATCGCAAATATTATTTAAGCATTCAAATTTTATTTTGGGTGTTAAGCAGGGAAAATGGATAATTTGTTGGCTTCCGCAGCTTAAAAAGAAAAACGAAACCCTCACATGTCAGTTCGTCTGTCTCTAACGGCCATTTTCAGTAAGTTTGAAATTTGAAATTGGACATAGTAATAAAATATGTTAACCCGTACATATTTTAGTAATCTATTTACAAATTTTCAAGGAGGGTATTAAATACTCAATTTGTTTTATTCCATATACATATAGCGTTGGTTAATATTTATTGGAGGTATCAAGAATATTTTATTCATAATTTTGGAGCGTTTGTGGAGATCCTTTTTATGGCTGATAAATTGTAGCACATCCATACTAATACCTTCTCCATCTAGCAAATATTGTTAACGCTTATCCTTATTGCAAAATCATGATATTCCATCACTTTTTTATTAAAAAGATCTTTTAATTCATTCTCATCGCGAGTTTTTCTTTTTTTTCCTCATACTATTTAACTTTCAGCCTATTCGCTTTTCTATGCATATATTTTCATATAAATATAACTTGAAAACCATCTCTCTGTGGAGTTAGATCGAGAATAACGTGAACGTTTTTAGAATCACCACAACTAATTTAGTTAGTATACTTACCCTAAAAATTGTCCTCGACTTTGGAAACATAACTTTGACTGTTTCAATCCTTAGTTTTTTAGTAGAAATTCGAAAGTGACTCCTTTTTCATACTGTTCCCAAATCGAAATTTATGATGATGTAAAGAAAATTAAAGTAGTTATTAACCCTACGATTATGTGATTGGTTTTAATCCACATCCTTTTTGCCAGTCGATACCATGCTCACATCGCTCACACTCACATCGTCATAATTTCATTCACTTTCTTTAACAATAAATTGATTTTGAGAAGGAGAAACTCTTGTATTAGAGATTTTAGATGTTAATTTGTCGAATTATCGTGTATTGGGGCACGGCTAACTCAACGAATTCTTAACATTTCTCTGCGAGCATACGTATTAGTTAGTGTTAATTTGATTTTTAAAGTAGGGCACTCAGTCCCTAATGTTATGTATTAACGACTATTCATGGAACAACAAGAATAAAACTAGTTAAGACAGTAGGTTTGTTAGTACTTCGAAGAAAATTTCCTAAGTATGATAAATTTACTGTAAGTAACCAAAAATATCCAATTTATAACACTTTTAAGTTTCGCGTCAAGTAGCTCCAAAAAGCATAGCTGTTCAAAGCCCCAATATCATAATATTTAAAATTTTGTTCTTAAAGTTTAAGACGATATTTTCTAATAGTAACAAAATATGTGGCAAATTTAAATATTCCATAAAATAGCTATTTATTTCTTTAGGAACGTTAGTTAATTTTTTAGTTTTTTTCCAAATCTATTTCCAATAATTGAAGAAAAATGTTAAATAAAAATTAAAAGCGCATAAAGAAAAATAGCCAATCAATAAAAGTAATGAAAGTTATAAAAATACACAAAATATCTGTAGATTTTCTTAATCTATAGTATTTTAAAGATTTAATTCCAAAACATAATAAAATTCAAAATATTTGTACCTTACATATATTTTAATATTGTTTTTTAATAATAAAACTAATATAAGTAAACAAAAACTCTTCGAAATTTATCTTTTCGGCTGGCGCTTGCTATCCACTTTGTGTTTTATTATACGCAAATACCTTTATGGTATAAAAAATTAATTGTTTGAAAAAAAAATTGGGTTCACAAAATAAAAGGCTTTAGGTGTTCCAAACAAAATTACGTAGTAAAGATTTTCTAATTATATCCAAAACGAAATCCATTTTTCAAAGCCAAAGTGCTAGTTTATGAAATCAAATTACTATCGCAGTTAGCAAGCGTGGCAAGTAACAGAAATATGTATTAAGAAATCGCCTATAAAGTGTAATACACAAAACATGGCGCTGTTGATTTTATGTAACTACAAAATTCTATTATCTTGAATATGTAGTTTTTATTTATTTAATATTTTACAGAACCGCAGCTGTTCTTACCAAATATGTAGAACCTTAAAAACCTGTAAGTAGTAGGTTTTTAAGCTTCTGCATATTACTACTATTTCTACGTATATATACAAAACTATCAAAGTTACACGGAAATAAACATTTTCTTTGCTCTTATCCTTTTCAGATTTTAATTATCCTTTAATAGTATTTAAGATACTAACTATAAATTTAATTTTTATGGTCATTTAGTGAGATATTGAGTGTGGTGCTATTGATGATATTTGATGTCAAATGTTTCGAAAACAGCAATGGATACAAACTTGAAATTTGAAACGCGTTATAATTTCATATTGCTTTATCTGATATATTAAATTCAATATGGAGTATCTGCTAGAACTGAATTATGAGGGTATTACAATAGATGCGAAGCACTTCGGGTAAAAGACGCAATTTTCGAAAGTGTGGCTTGGATCTTGTTGGTGCACTATCTTCCAAACAGTTGAAAACTGAAACTAAAAAGGAAATATGGAAATTTTAAAGATCACATTTATATACACATGTTATATAGAAACATATATCAGCATCACCCACACACATATATATATATATATATATATATATATATATATGTATATATACATATGTATATATAAATATATATATTTATATATATATATATATATATATATATATATATATATATATATATATATATATATATTCGAATGTTATTCCATTTTGCTTATTATGAATATTACTATCAATAAGTCCTTTAAGTGTTATTAACTATACTCGTGACAAAATCACAGACGACGTTGAAAAGTAGTAGAAATAGAAAAAAAAAACCTTTCTTTAGACATTCACTGACAGTCTCTGAATTTGCTTTGCCGCATTTGACTTTGTTTAGGATTTGGTGTTTGCAATTTCTGCAGTTCAAAAATTACCTTCAATATTTCTAATGAGCTTCATAAGTATTATATTTGAATTGAATCAAAAACATGCTCAGAGTTTGCCAAAGTAAGAAAGGAAAGTAATAGATAGATATTTAAGAGATTGTTTGACTACCAGAAATAGAATTTGTTTGATATGATGACCAATCAATACAAGATCGATGTTTCTAAAACCATAATTTTTTTGAAATCATTAAATTTTATTTGGTATGGCAGTATTCAATTTGTCACACAGAATTGTGGCGATTATTTTATAAATACTAATTTAATAATATCTTAAAATTTTTTTAATCTGATTTTAAAGTTTTCCAGTGTAATCCCAGTTTACAATATTAAAAATAACTTCACATATATTTCATATTTAATGCATTATTATAGCTTTTCCAGCATTCTTGGTTAAATTTTTATATTACATCTCTTGTAAATAATTTATGAATTGTCCCAAGCGGCCAGAGTAACATGAATTTTCTTTCCAATTAACACACTTACTCAACAATTGTCATTTTATTTCTTTCTGACCAATCGATATATAGACTAGGAAGCGTTATGTTTTTATTAATAACAAACTTATGTATAGTTGTTTCAGTTATTATGGATGCCTGAAATGAAATTACAAATATCTTATTAGTGTATGATTTATTTTTAAGCCGTATTTCCAGCAGGAATTTTATAGTGACTTAGGAAGTTTCCTTAAAAGCTGTTAAGTAATTTCCAAACGAAGCCTATGTGGAGGAAGTGAAGATCATTAACTACAATATAAAGAAACGATATATTATCACATCTAGAAATTAATTTTATATATAAGTTATGATTTTTTGAATTAAACTGGTATAAGTTTTAATATATGGTTATACACTTTTTAACACTCTCTAACGTGAATTAACAGTACCGAAGTAAAAAATTTAAAAAAAACATTCTACTGCCACTATAATCATTAACTACAATATAAAGAACCGATATATTATCACAGCTAGAAATTAATCAGCTAGATAACATTACATTGTTTTCCGGTCGGCTTTCGTCCGGCCGGAAAACGAAATGGGACGAACATAGCCATAGTTTTTTCGTTTCTTATGTCGCTCTTAACAGAAATAATATAAAAATGACATTTAGTTTTAAACAGACCGCAGTGCATAAGCACACAGAGCGTCGCCTAGCATAATTAAAGCCATCAGCTTTTTAGCCATGAATATTGAGCGATGCCAATGTTTCCAAGAAAAAAATTAATTATTTTGGTAATTCATTGATATCATTTAGTTTTTGCTTTAAATGAATTGAATTAACGTATTTATGATTCAAGAAATGTTAAAAAATATTTTATTTCTGAAAAACAAATTATTTTTTAGTAATTAAGTCCCAAATTGAAAAAAATGTAAATTATTTTTGCCTTGAAAGAAAATTAAAAATGCTGAATTCTTGGTATACCGATTAACAAATACTTTGTGTTTGCAGCAAAAAATTGGGCAGGTTTTGTTCAAAAAGGATAAAAATTATATGAAAGAATATCATTGCAACATTGATTAGTGCATTATAAAATAAAATTATCTACGAGAAAGAGAAAAACATTAAAGTATGATAAAAATGCGGTTCCGAACGTGACACCCAATCAGGAAATACTTTTAAGATATTCTGTTAAACGTAATGAAATAAATACGAAACGCCCCACGTAAGAGATAAAGAAAATGCGTAAAGACCATTTAAAGAACTTTGTATTATTTTTTTTTGGCATATTTGTTAAAACCCATCTTTTGTTTTAATGTTGCGACGAATAAAAAAAATAAAGTGCCGAATAACTAAAAAAAACATAATTTTTTTCGAATCCTGGCAAGTGTATATATGCCACTAAAGGAAGAAAGGATCTAATTACAATCTTCATTAAGTTGAGTCAAAATAGCACCGTAACTAAATAGAGCAGTTAAAATTTTATAAAATAGCGGGTAATCCAATTTGACATAGTCATACGCCGTGAACGATAAATCCTGGTGTACTATGATGATGAAGTCGCGAAGAGTGTTCGAAACATTGGAACCTGCAATTAAAAAATTTAAAGATAAAGATTAAGAAATTTAAATGAATTTATGTTGAAACACATTTATACATACAATAAATGTTTCTGAATAATCTAGACGAACAGGATGAAAAACCCCTTTCCAGATTTATGATAATCGCTATATTTTTGTTCTCAGTTAATTTTGCTTTTATTACTTTCCGCGTAGTTTTAATTAAAATGCAACTAGCCTTTTGCGTAGCTTGGTACCACCATACATGGTTCATTACATTTAACTTAAGTTCTACTTGAACCTAATGTATTTTTATAACGTATTCAAGTCCAAAAAATGTAACAATATTTTGGAGTAATAATTTTCAGCATATATATATATATATATATATATATATATATATATATATATATATATATATATATATAAATTTTGTTAGTCCATTACATTACTTTTAGGAGTTGTGGCTTTTATTTCTCCAATCATTCGAAATTATTTTAAGTTATTTTACGAAATGCGCACATGAAATATAAAACTAGAAAAGTTATTTTATCTTTATCGCATCTTCAGGATTTACTAAAAAAGCATAATATGGAAAACATTTTAAATTTTAAGGCAATTGACTTAAGCTATCGGAAATTACAAGCTGGATAAAATTTTTAGAAGAGTCCGCTAATATAACATTCGTAATATTCGTAAGGCTTGTATAATATTCGTAAGAATAAAAAAGAAATATCCTCTTAATTTGTTTATAAATTCAGTTGAACCTGAATTAAAAATTCTAAATTTGGAAAAAAATGTTTGAAAAGTACAAAAGAATTATTTAATTGATATCTAACAAAATCATTTTATAATATAAGAATATAATATTTTAGAAAGCTAACTCTCTGTTCTGTAGCATTGTTAATTCTAAAGCTTTCTGAAATATTTATATGGAATTTGCACCTTTTAGGTGTTCAAAAGGATGAAATAGAGTTAAACAGTGGAATAAAGTTATATACATAGTTTATGGCGGAAATACTTTGTCGCTTCTTTTGCCAGTGTAGTTGACCTTTAACTAGCCGCGCCAAAATACTTACACTTTTAATCGCATGGGGTTCGTGTGGACCCCAGGGTTTACTTGTGAAAGGAAATAAATAAAATAAGTGCAAATAACAAATTCATATTATAGCAACTTCAAAAATAACATCTCAACAATAATACACAGATTCCAGAAAACTACAAAATATAAACTTATAACATAGTATGTACAAATTGTATCAATTACTTGGTACATAAATCACAAACTTGAATATGATGTCCAATACACATCAATTTGTTGCATTTAATACATTGGATTTTTGTTTTTCTATCTTTAGATCTCGCACGTAGGTGATAACGGCCTTTGGAAACAATTGAATTGGTTTTAGAAGTTGAAGGTTTCATGTCATTTAGGAGCCGTTTTTCAAGGAGTCGTGGCCAAGTGGAAATTTTAGTTTTAAATTTTTTTACAAGTTTTGTTGAATTTTTTTTAGATATTTTCTTTCAGTTAGTTTAGTGTTATCATTCCTATTATAAATGACATAGGCGTTTACTGCTGTTAAATTGAAAAAATAGAAAAGATTACCAACTGTCGGTTTACCGGGCAACATTGCAAGTTGCACACAATTTGTCATTTGTGTCAATACCGCCCTTGGTTTAATTATAATAATCTACTATTTCCCGCTTTTTCTGATGATTCTAACATAAAGCTTTATCGTGGTGCTTGGTATACAGTAAAATCATAGCCTTTTATTTCTTTCGGTAAATATGAAACAAGAGTCAAGTCCTTACAAAACTCAAATTTAGGTAAATGCACTTAAGTTGTATTTTGAGAGAAAATCTGTGATTGAATTTCCTCCACGTTTTTTTCGGAAAGTAACTGTTTAAAGAAGCTTATGTTGCAACAAGTCTTTTACTATAGTAATTCCAGAGTAAACAAGTTATCGAGTGTGATATTACGCTCCGTACGCTTGATTGTCTATTCACGATGCTGATTGTATCGTTTGGCTGCTCATATGGAGCGTCTGGCTGAGTACCTACATACATGTCAAACGTTTAACGATTAATTACTTTGGCATCAACCATAGCGTGGTATTTTATTCTATACATATTTCGTTTATAATGCATGTAGACTAAACCGGAGAAACTGCCTCTAAATGCTGATAACTATTCATCTGTTTTCACATACTCGAAAACCATGTAGTACTGTTAGGTTATTATTCATCAGCTTACAAAATTCTCTAATTGGTGCCAATTTATCAAAATGTAATTTGGATTCTCTAGATGACACATCATCAAATGGCAAACAACGAAGTACGAACAAAAAACGTCGAGAAGATACGACATCACAAAAAATACTATTCTAAAGATGAGCCGGTTTTATCTTTCGATTCTTTTTCACTCTGTCAAGAGTCAGAATCACGATTTTGTTGTTCAAAAGAGTGTTTTTCAAAGTCCAACTCGTCACTTTTAAAAAATGGTTCCTCTTGCTTTTCTTTTATCATCGCGTATATTTCTTCTATAGTCAAGACTTTCAAAGTGCTGTTTTACCTACAAAGTAAAATAAAATAATAAATGTAATATGTACCGAAATATGTTATAAACAAAGTAGCGTGGAGACCATTGGACCCCGCGCGATTAATTAAAGTTAATCTCTTCCCCTTGTACGGTACAGTTCAGTAAATTGACTACCCAACTGTCTATAGCCATGTAAATTTATATGTCGAAGAACTAGCAATTTATTTGAAATTATATCAAATGTATTTAGAAGCGGATCTAAAATGTTCTTTTAGAATTTGTGATTTAATTCGCTACTATTTATACCACGGGCTTTTATGTTTACATACTGATCCGTTTACATATCTATAAAATTTTATTGAAAGTCAGGCTGTGCCTGGATACTAAGAATCGACAATTGAAACAAAATTGTCTCTGGGTTGTCTGTACGCGTTGATTATATTAAGAAATCAATTTTAGTTATTTTAACGATTGGAGTATATTTTCTTATGGAGACGTGCCCACTATGTCCTATTATAATTTATTCGCATTGACTGAAATATGGCTCAAAGTCTCAGTTAATATTACATAGTGGTGGCCGTCGAGAGGGTACTGAGTTGGACGACCTCATTGCGACCTATGCCCTTGGGTGCCGACAGCACTGACGTCGATAAGTATATTTTCTCCCCATTCATTTTGTGTTATTGTATTTATTACGTATATTCGGCTGAGAGCTCGCCATCTTACTTGCTTCGTTGCCTTAGTTGCTTCGTATCCTATTGTTGGGTTACAACGAGGTGGTTAATGGCAGTGGAGTTAAAGCTGTTATACTCATTTTATGAAGCATGTACCTATGTGAGCAAACTACCAGTATCGTAGGTGGTTATACATTCGTATCCATTTCACCGTCCACTTGAAGTAGGTGTCAATTTATCGACAAGTGAAAAGCGGAACACCAAGCGACTGCCAGGTTTTTAATTCCTAAGTCCTTATGTTGCAGGGGTACTTCCTGTCTAAACAGTGAGACTTAAGAATCTGCTATTTTTAAATTAGTGTCATGGGTGTCAAGCTGAGACTCTGTTATTAAACTCAGAGTTCTATCTCGTTCCCCTTGACGCTTTTGTGTGCGGGGTATTGCTTATCTAAATCGTGAGACTCAAGGATCCGCTTTCCTTTAATAATTACTGTGTCTCAAGAACTCCGCCATTAAACTGTGGGCTCCGACTTCCCAATCCTGATGTTCTAGGGTGTACTGCATGCCTTATCTGTGATACTTGAGGGTATCCTTTTTTGAAATTAGTATAGGAGTTCATTGGTATAGTTTAGTCTCAAGGACAAAAACTATACCAATGAACTCCGCATACTAATTCATCAGTTTCGACTATGCAATGGTACTGCCTATCTAAACAGAGAGTGGTTAAAGGTGGGTCAAAGGTGTGTTTAAATTATTATTTTGGTTCTCAAGCAGGGATTCTGGTTCCAACTTTTCATCATGACGCTATGGAAGTAGAGACTTCTTAAATCAGGAGACTTTAGGATCCCCTGTTTTTAATATAGTTTTAGGAAAACCAAGCATCTTTCACTCTGTCATTGAAAATTTTGGTACCATCTTCTCATTTATAATACCTAAGGGGGAAATTCGAAGCACTCTGTCATTGAAATTTGGGTTTCAACTTCTCAGTTCTGATATTCAAGGGGCAATTCCTGTCCAAAACTGTGAGAATTGAGAATCTGCTGTTTTTAAAATAGTGTATCTCAAATCAAGACTCCATTATTGAATTCGAGGTTCCAATTTCCCAGTCCTGACTCTGTAATTCATTTAAATCGTGAACTTGAGCATATTTGAAAATACTTGTTTTAAATTAGGTTCCGACTCCTGAACCCTGATGCTCCACGTGTACGGCGTCCTTAATTCGAGACGCTTGAGAATCTGCTGTTTTAAATTAGTGTTTTGAATATCAAGCAGAAACTCTCCCACTGAACATCTGATTCCAAGTCTTCAGTTTGATGCTGTAGTGTATATGTTAATACATATCTCCAGCATTAATCAATCAGTTTGGATGCTACACATCTTTATACCTCTTTGCAAATCCAGTTCCAGCCATCGGACTGCCAGTACGCTTCTGTTCAAAGCTTTACACCGTAACTAATTTTACAAATCTTGCAGAACTATATTGAAAGCTGCAATAAGATGCTGTTTAATTTAACTTTTATAAGACATTAGATCTAGTAAAATAATAATTTTCTACCAGTAAAATGACTCCATTCATTGTCATGTCTTCACTCGTACATGTCTTCCACTCTACTAAAATTCAAGGCAATCACTTTCGTTTCGTTCATTATAGGCAATCACTTTCGACCCCGTAGACAAATATTCAGTTGGACAATTTTAAATAGCATAGGTTCACTTTTTAAAATTATGAAAAATGACTTATACTTAATGGCCGTTACGACTCGTAGCCTTATTCTTGCCAACGATCTGAACTTCTTCTTTTCTTGTAACTACCAAGTTGATAGTAAACACTTTCGATTCAGTATTCTAATGAAAAATCTGAGCAATAATCTATATTTTATAGACCGGAATTGCGCAATGAAAACGGCTTTATACTTGATCCTTTCGGAAGGGTTTCACACGTACGAGACCTCGGTGTAGTTATAGATGATCACCTCTTATTTCACAGTTATATCATCGAAAACCTAGGAATGCGGAATGATAAATTCTAGCACCTTGTAGTCGGAAGAACCACGGTGCTAGGGTTTATTATTCCGTGTTCCCGCTATTTACATAATATCGGATGTATCATGGCTATTCATCTGTTTAGTCCGTAGTATTCTTGAAACTAATGCTATCTTCTAGTCTCCCATATGAAGCCATTCATATAATCTGGATGTATAAAATAAAAACATAAAAGTTAAATCGATTTTTGTATTACGGAATATATGGTGATATTACTCTTATATATTCAAAATCATTGAATCATTAAGTTGGAAACCTCTCAGAAACCTTTGAGTTTTGAAGCGTTTTATGCACCTGTGTGTTACATTAGAGGATGAAGTCATAGTTTATTTCACCTTTCCAACACGCTCAAGGATATTCTGCAGCGATTTTACTTTTTCGGGCGTTCTTATTGAATGAAGGATCTAGTAGTAAGGTTTTGTGAGGTAATTGTAGAGTTGGTACTAGTTGAATGCTGACAAAGATATGGTTTTGTGAATGCTGACAATGATATGGTTTTGGTTGAATGCTGACAATGATATCGTTTTGTGAGGTAATTGTAGAGTTGGTACTAGTTGAATGCTGACAATGATATGGTTTTTTTTTTATTACCCATTACTATTTTTATTACATTTTATAATTATTTATTTATATAATACTTGCGTATGTTCCGGGTAAATCTGCATATATGGTATGTTTTTTAAGTAAAAGATGTTGATTTTAGAAGACAAAAACATGAACCTGTGTCTCATAGACTGAGAGATAACGTCTTTTTAATGATATTAAGAACGTCATTTGCAAACAATGTCGTGTTGTTATAACACCGAGTCGTCGTAATATAAGCTTAAAAATAATTGTGAGCCTAATTAGCAAAGTAAGGAACACAGAAAAGGTGCACTAAAACACAGATAGCTGCAGCTAGACCAATACTGTGAATGTGACAATGCAAAGACGGGTTACGAAAGAGATGACATCGTTTTATCGTCGTCTCTTTACAATATATATAAACTAGTTACACAAGTAGATCTGTGTTTGACCCATTTGTAATAATAGTTTTAAGGTTTTTTCTATGACGGATTTTCAAAGTAGTAGCTAGAAAAGTATATTAACTTAAATCTATGTTAAGGATCTTATAAAAAGGAACACTCCAAAAACTCTTATAAACTAGAAATTATTTAAAATGTTTGTACTAGTTGAAGAGAGGAAGAAAGAGAGAAAAAATAATCGGTAACATAAAAAATACTATTCATTTTTTTCTAATAATAGCTCTAACTCTAACTTTCTATTAATAGCTCTGACACTTACCACAATAATTACCAACACAGGTGCTGTCCATTGTCGACAACAGTTCGCGTTTGAACCTTTGTACAATGACGGTCTCTCTCAATATCAGAACTAACAATATAGTTCCGTACACAAGTCGTATAAGGTATGCTACCGTGATGCTCCACTCATCAAACATTATGTTCTGTAAAATATTGTATGCATGCGTGTTAATTTCAAATTGTTTTTTTACACACCAATCTTATATTTATGGTATAAATAAAAAAAATAATTAAAAATAAATATTTCGATGAATCGGACCCATAGACGATTCAATAAAAGGTACATTTGCAAGTAAATTTGATACTTTTATATGTGTTCATCTAAAAATACTGTGATAAAATTTGTATAAAATACATGAGATAATTATAATCAATAATTTTTTCTGTTTCTTATACTATTCTCGACATATTCTAATTGAAAGCGAGGTAAACGACGAACCATTTATTCATCTGCAAATATTGAGTGACATACGTACCATTAAAAAATGAATACTTCAGTGCATTTCTTGAATTTACACAATTGGTACATAATAAATCTAAAAGAATATTCAAAGGTAAAACAAACAAAAAAAGATAAAGATAACAAATAGACAGCACTGTCATAAATAAATTATTATACCCTAAATAAATAGTTATACCACCGACGTATGAGTCAATAATAAGCCAGATGAATTAAAATAAATATTAGATACAACCAATAATTCAATTAATACTAAAAATAAATTTCAATACAAAGTAATTTTCAATTATTATTTATTATATCCCCAAAAGTGTCGTCAAATGTAAACTATATTTAAAAAAAAGAAAAAAAATGCTAATAATAACATCTTAAAGTTAAATATCAACAAATAATAGTGTATGATTACGAAATAATAATAATACAAAATGCCAAAATGAATAATGACTACCAATTCTATAAATAATGAAATAGTCAACATATAAAAATATTAAAAATACAAATGCTAATAATGGAATTAAATATAATGGTAATTATGAAATATTTATTTATCAGCTAATGCTTCTTTCGCTGTATAATAAGCTTTTAGAGAGCAGAGTGAAGAACATGCTTATAAGCATGGTCTTCACTCCGCTCTGGAAATGACTTCCAAAACTTTAATTCTTGCAAGCAATTTGCTATAAAATGTGGTAACGTTGCAAATAAAATGATTTGAGAACCTGGACACACTATGCTTAATGTTTCTAATGTTATCCCTGAATCTAGTACCATGTTCATGCTCATCACAATTTAAAAAACATTGCTAATATTTTTTGGCATATAAAATATTTTCATATACATAAGCAGTAGGCATGGTCATGATATCCATGCTACGAAACGCCTCCTTACACGAGTCTCTGGATATTAGAAATGCGAAATGTCTAATTGTGCGTTTCTAAAGAATTTATATCCTAATTGAATCTGTCTCAGTACCCCAAAAAAGCATTACATAAATCATTATGCTTTGAAAATAAGCAAAATAAATCGCGTTTGCGCCATCCGCCTCACACAATTCTATAAGCTATTGTACGACGAAAGTGGCGCCAATAAATTTTCGAACTATCTCTGAGATATCAAAGTAGCAATGTAAATTTTCCTCTAGAGTTACACCTAAGAATTTTACTTTATTAATTTCATTTAAGATTTTTCAGTTTTCATTCTTCAATCAAGTCGTTTCCACATTTTCTACTCAATCCCAAAGCAAAATGAATAACACGTGTATTATCTACATTTAGAAAACGTGAAAATGTAATTTTTTCCGTGAGAACAAACAATGAGACCATTTATGTAAACTAGGAAAAGTAGCACCAATCAAGACCATACTTGATTGGGTGTGTTCAAAATTTAGAAAGTTTAAAATCTACCACGTGGGGTCTTTCTGACAAATATGATTTGATAAATTAAAGTTCCCTTCCTTTTATACCATAATATTTTTATATCATAATAATTATGTTTATATAACATAATACTATGGTCCACGCAATCAAACGCTTTTGAAAAATCACAAAATATCCCGATAGGTTTCCATAATTTATCCAGCGCTAATAAAATGCAATTAAATCTGTTGTAGACTTTGCTCTCCGGAAATCAAATTGGTTGCACTTGATAATGCAGTTTTTAGTCAGAAAATCCATCAGTCTTATCGCTAGAAGTTTTTCCAAGACTTTACTGAATACCGGCAGAATAGAGACGGGATGTTAATTTTGAACTTCATTCATTGGACCCTTCTTGAAAAGTGGTATTACCTTCATCAAGTTCATGAGATCCGGGAACGAGCCAGTGCGCACACAATCATTGACAACTGACATTAAAAGCATTACTAACACTTTGCTCAATTCCTTTATTTGTTTAGGGGGCACATGCTATAGTTCAACCAATGATTTTGGCTCAAGATTTTTAAAAACATCATTATTTGATCTATGGTAAATGGTTCAATTTTAAATTCTTTAAAATTTTTGTTAGTTATTACCCATGATAGGGCCGCTTCTTTAGTTGCAGATAGATGTTTAGTTAATGTTTCCGTTATATTTGAAAAATATTTATTGAAATATTTGGCAATATCACTATTGTCGTCTCTATTCTTCTGTTATTTGAATCGTTATTTTTTCAAGAATTTGTTTATCACAAGATTTACCAGTTTCTATTTTTATTATTTCCCAAGCAGTCTTCATTTTATCAGGCGCGTTAATAATTTTTCGCTTTAGATAATTTCCACTAATACTATTTTAAATATTTTACTATATTTCGATACGTAAGCCTTAAAATTATCATTATTGTAATCTTTGATGGATCATAATGGAAGAATAATTTATTTCAGGATATTCTAATCGCAGGTGTAGCCAAGTCATTGAAACATTTCTTTTCTTGTTTATGTTTCAATTTATTCGGTATGAAATTATCAAATTATAAAATAATATGTTTAAGGAAATCTTTATAATCGACTACCTTATCATTTTCAAAAATCTTCCCTAGTGGGTCTTTAATACGCTCGATAATCTGCGTGCTTTTCTATAATCTGCGTTCTGCGTGTATTTTACTTGTCGGAACTAGAAAACTGTCTAAAATGCCAGAAAGTGGATTATTGAGAGTTGATTGTATTGGAAAATTAACGTGAAAGTCCCCGCATAAAACGATTCCCTTATTGTTATTTTGTGTTAATTTAACAAGGCACTCTTCAAGTTATTTCTTAACCACTTTCATGTTTCCTAGTGGTGATCTATAGACATCGGATCGTATGCATTTACATGTTTGCATATGCAAATGCATAACACGCTGTTTTATAACGTTGTATTAGTATTTTTCCATTGATAGTGCTTACTTCAGTAGTTAAATGTGTTAGGCGTGTTATATTATGAAGGAACGGTGACGGACCGCAGTCATTGACGTGCAACGTAGGCGTCTTATAGGCGCACTCGGCAAGCGCACTGAAACCGATCTACTTGCTCGTACTAGATGCGCGTGGGGAGAAGGGAGTACAGCACTCGTTGCTTCACGCAAATCAATTGTTTGTCATTCAATTGCCCGCTGTCTTTGTTTATAAATACAGAGAAATAATGCCGCCAGTGAAAAAATACTCAGACTTTAAATGAATCTTGGTTAAGAAATTACCGAGGCTAGTTTACGGCTGATGGCACTGTGATTTTCTGCAAGGTTTGTGACAAGCGAATACCTTCATCAAAAAATGCCAGATCGATCATCATGTGCGTACTACTTTCCATGCAGCTACAAGACAGAAACTTACAAGAAGTCGCCGATAACTTCTGACTCAAATTTCGCCTTCTAATTACAATGCTACAAAGAAAATAGAATTCAACCAAGATTTCTTTGAATTATTTTTTGCGTGGAATATTCCTTTTCATCAATTGAAAAAGGAAATATGCCAAAGATTCCTTAAGAAGTATTGTATCAATCAGATAATTCCTGAAGAATCCACGATACGAAAAACTACATGTAAACTATCTAGAAAGAAGTCCAAAGTAAAATACGATCGATACGATCTTTCGAACAATTTATTATGGAGCTAATCTATGGAAAATTATCCAAAGAGTCCTCTTCTCCCTATTTAGATACCTGCAAGATCTTAGAAAAAACAAATCATTCAACTATCGCCCGGTTCATAAAAGATCAAATCACTATTCCCCGATTCGCCTATTGACGAAAGAATATATGTTTTCATTTCTCATGGTGCACTTTATATGGTAAATGTTGGTCAAGCTCTGAAATTATTTTACTCAAACTTGCTTCACATCACCTGTCTAGCCCACGGATTACATCGAATTGCGAAAGAGATCAGAAAATAATTCAAGAATCTCAATAAATTGAGTTCCTCTACAAAAAAAAAGGATTTTTAAAAGCACCATCGCGAGTACAAGCACAAAAGTAGCGACTATCAAACCTAGCACTACCTCCAGAACCAATATTAAGGTGACGGGAATTTAGTTGAAAGCTGTATTGTTTTATGCTAAGAATTTTGAGGCCATAAAAGAAGTTTATCAATTTGACAGGTCAGAAGCCATTACAATTAATTTAAGTCAGTTGGCATTTCAGGATTCTCTTATCAAACAAAATATTACTCTTATTGCAAGACATTTCAGCAATATACCCGACGTCCCTTGAGAGACTAGAAGCTAAAAATCTTCCTGTGTGCAAGTCCTTAGAAATATAGGAAAAAATAACTAAATAGAGTAACGCCCTTCCAGGTTAACTATCGAAAAAGACAAAATAAATGCTGTTCTATATAAAAACCCGGGTCTTGAAGGAATAAAAAAAGTTAATGCATTAACAAAGGCACGGGCAAAACTCTGCCTGAAGAGGTTTTTGCAGAAACAGCGCCAAATTTCAAATTATGTATACAGTAACGTCAGATGACATAGAGAGACCATTTTATGAAAGGCCCTAGAAAATCTAGAGAAACGTATACTTGTATATTGTCACAAGAATTACAACTAATTGATTATCAGTTGTAATTCTTGTGACAAATATACAAATATACTTGAGTTGTATAAAAAGAGTTGATTATATATATATATATATATATATATATATATATATATATATATATATATATATATATATATATATATATATATATATCTTCACCTATTAATATATAGAGACATATTATATATCAATTTTATCTGCACTTCTTTTTTTAATGCACTCCTCCATGTAAACTTTGACTATACCAAATCTCACACAACTCCTTGCGCGCAATATGCTTAAAAAGGGGTACAAAGTTGTCTTCGCGTATTAATATATAGATTTATCATTAAACCAAGCCGTGTCAGTAGGTTGGCATAGTGATGAATAAATATCTGAATGACCTTTTAAGGGTTATCCACCATTTCCTACTTTTGAAGTATGGAATCCTATATATATATACATATATATATATATATAGATTGTGAAAATAAACGTAAATTCTAATAATAAATAGTGTTTTGATTGTGCATGTTTTTGCATATTTTGCCCGCGTTCAGTGCATATTTGATAGGGCATATAATCCGATATATAGTGATTTATAAACATTCAAAACGGTAAAGCTATCAAATTCCGCAATATTTACAACATCTGACCTGTTTTTGCATATTTTGCCCGCGTTCAGTGCATATTTGATAGGGCATATAATCCGATATATAGTGATTTATAAACATTCAAAACGGTAAAGCTATCAAATTCAGCAATATTTACAACATCTGACCTGTTCCTGTACGTTTAGCTAAAATAAGCGTCCCATCCCTATGGTTACTACTGACAATGCTATCCCTTAGCACCACTCGTTATTTCCAGCCACACATACACTCATGGGGAAGCTAGGACTCCCATGTATTCAGTTATTTAATTGGGAATAAATAATGTTTGTCAGGTTTTTTCTTTTATAAAATAATTAAAAACATATTCAATAAGTTACATTAAAATTTTAAACAAAAATGTCACATTTCTAACGTCTTACACAAAATAGAATTCAACCAAGAACCTTTTTGAAAATAATTTTTTAGTCTAGTTTAGGTACTAAAATGAAAATGGAAAAATAAACTAAAAACCAAATGTGCATTTTTTTCCTTTCAGACATATAACTAAAAATAAAAACAATAATAATTTTCAATATTTTCAATAGCATGTAAAATCACATTAGGTTTGTATACTTATCAGTCTATACCAATTTTGTAGGAATATTTTGAGTCTTATAAGAGTCTTCATTTATGTCATGTATTATAGTATATATTAATATTTTACGTCATTCCTTACATATGTCGCATATTTTTACGTCAATGAAATGTACACGACATAAATTTTTTGACATTTTGAGCATACTCTAGGAGTATTACTATTCTGACGAGGGCACAAATAGCATCTTGCTTTTTTAGTCTCTTATTTTGACTTGGCTATGTTGACAAGCCACAGTTGTCGACGGGTCTCAGGCGGCTCAATACCAACCTCTCTCAAAAACTTGTCCATCATCCCTTTTAGCTCCCTCGAAAGAGTTTCTGTAGATTTTTTTGTCCTGAAAGTAAGGACTAACTAAAGCATATCCAAGGTTCATTAAAAAATTGTAACGGTTCATCATTTCAATGTCAGATGCAGAATAGAGCACATGGCTATTTACTCCAGGTATGTTCAGCATAGCACAGAATATTTTAGTCGGCCACCTTTGTCTCCTCCTGTTGACTGAGTAGCGTGCACATTTTTGATCCATGGCGCCGAACCCCCTTTAGTGTAGTTGTAAAATTTGATTGCTTACAGCTTTTTGGTTTCAGAATTCGTAACAGCTTTGTGATGCAGTGAGGATACAAAAGCGATATTTGTTTTCCTTTTAGGTACAAATGACACCAAAGTATTATTACTCTGAAAGTCAAAAACTGACGAAAGAACGTGCCGACTTTTTTTGTAGAAGAAATTGCGGAGGTATCTATTTTTTTTTCGTATTGTGCCGACATACATAAGTTGTTTTTGTTTCAGTGCTTCGACCAGCTCAATTGAAGTAAACCAATTGTTTCCTGTTATGTTTTTGTTAGTTCCATAAATCGATTCTGAAAGAGTCAAGACATACTTCGTGGGTACCAATATTGAATAAGCTCGAGCTTGTCCTTCTTTTCCTGCATAAATAAAAGCGTCGAATACGTAATGTGTCTTCGCTTCACAGAGACACAGTATTTTCAAACCGTACTTTGCTGGTTTGGATTTCATGTATAAACGGAACAAGCACCGTCATCTAAAAGGTAAGCACCGTCATCGTCTACAGTCAATTACTCGGAGCAGTTACAGTTTTGTCTACATTTTTTTATGAATTTATCAAAAAGCCCGGATATGAGGGCTAGTAGTTTTTTTCGTTCTTCTCTCGTACTTTCGTTATAGAATCGTGGATGCGACAAAATAAAAAGAAATCTATTGAGACACATAACTGTTCTAAAAATAGGTCTTCCTCTTGACTTAGATGACCAGAGGTCCCGAGCGTCTTTCCTTCCACATTTGAATATGACTGTCAGAAACATTAACCCGAACTGACGTGATACGTATGAGTTTCTTCAGTTTTGTGTGCTACTGAATAGTTGATGATTTTTAGATTAGTGTATTACACTATCAAATCTATCATATTATCAGTAAACAGGCAAGACCAAGCATCAAGTGGAGTCATCTCATTTTTGGACCGCGCAGGACCTCTTAGACCAATACACAATTTTTGTTATGCGCTCGAACTCGTGACCGCGACGGCGGTGTTTTCCCCAATTTGTATCTATTTTTGGCGTAAAAAGTATTAGAGCTGCTGTCAGTCTGTCAATCTACATTATCCAAGCTATCATTTTCAGAATCACCTCCAAGTTCTATTTCACTCTCCGTGTCATTGTCACTATCTGCAAATCACTTAAAACTGATATTGGTTATGGAAAAATCTCCTCATTTTCACTTTCATCCAATATATTTCATTTAACAGATTTTGTATCTGTTGAGGAGTCAAGTTTTTATTCATTCTGCTCCAGAAATCTAAAAAAAACATACAACTTGAAAAGATAATCAAGAAATTTTACTTACATAACTACACTCATGGGGATCTAAGTCCCGCAGCATCTCATACCTCGCAAAACACAAATGACAGCCTGACACACGTCCACTCCCACGACCTCCCAGGCGTTATAGAGAATACACGAAGCTGCGAGCGCGTAACTTTTAAAATAAAAATAATATTTACAAAAAAATGTTTCGCGGGGACTCTGCTCCCACACGAATGGTGTTAAGGATGCAATTATTATAACCTGTAATTGTTATAAACCATGATTTCATGTTTTCTTATCTATAGTTCTATCAAGCACATAACGTTAATAGAATTGCCTTCTAAGATTTATTTGCTGTTCTCTGCATGTCCTGAATATTTTGATGGGCTACCGCAATAATACGATTTTTATCATTCCCTTTAAACTTTGGTTTTGTAACTTTTGATTTATTAATTATATACGAATTCATAAAAAAGAATATTTTTTGTGAGGTATTAAACTACCCTCAAGCTATTAACCATTAAGCTCAATATACTTTGTTGTATAGTGAAGATTACATCAATATTCGTTGAAGTATTTAAATTAAATAATATATTCAAAACTAACTGTATTATATATATATATATATATATATATATATATATATATATATATATATATATATATATATATATATACTAAGCAATATTATATATATTGTCATATTTTCTAGATCATATTCCGTAATCCGTAATCGAATAAACTTCTGAAATATATGGTTGGTCAATCCCTAACAAAGACAGAAATATAAATACTGCAGACCGATAGATCTAGGGAGAGTCATTTGATATAAATATAGACTCCAGGTCAATAATTACGTACATTATTTAAACAAATTAAATACATTGATTCGTAGCTCGCACGCGCGGCTTTTGTTGCAAAGACAAACCAAAGAAATGTTGTCAGGAAAAAATTACTGCCTCTTAAACTTAAGGGTAACGTAAGCGAATCAAACCAAACAAATTAGTAATCGATTTTTTTGAGTATAAACTAAAAACAGCAAGATTTGCTGTTTTTAGTTTATACTTTACATACATAGGAAATACATAATCTGGTTTGTTTTTGACGGTCAAATAAATCCCCGCCAAATTCTCTACATGTTTTCATAAGGAAATGTTATCCAGAAGATATAAACTGTTTGAATGCTTAATTATCCCAGTAGATAGAAATGAAACAAAGTTTTAGAGGTCATTTCCAAATAATGCTTACCATCAACCTTTTTCAAATATGAATATATCAAACAAACACGTTGTTTTTATTATTTACTCCTTGTTAGCATTTCTATTTGGGCTTTCTTTGATTAATATTACATGATTAAATAAGAATATTTAATAAGATCCATTTGTAGCTCAAATGAAACTCACGTTATCTGTTATAACAAACATTTAAAAGTTCTAAATAGTTATATATAGATATTGAAATCGGTAATAAATATATTTATATTGACTAGTATGTTTTTTCAGGCACAGGTGATGCGGTAGATCAAAAAGGAAGAAAAGCTACTAATAAGTATTTTAGTACATTTAGTCCATATTATTCCTTGTAATAATTAAAATTAAAAAAAGCAATGTATTTAAAATACAAAACCGAAAAATTACAAATACGATAAATGTGAATTTAGGGTAGGTTTTCAAATAGAATAAAAGTTTAAGTTGAGAAATGGTCAAAAATGTTGGATTCTATAGCCGTTATCAGGTGGTAATATCGCATAATTTCTGTTTTCTCGACCCACTCAAGCACTTAGTTTTGCATAAGCAGTAAACGGAGGGCGGTTGTTTGTCAGTGATTTTCGCGCCCAAAAAACATGCTGAAACTAAATTGATGCCAAATATTTTAAAAGGCTGTTCCTCGATAAATATTAGCCTTAGGATATTGTGACATTGTTTCTAAAATGAATTGATTTTTTCACTTAGAGTAAAAATATATGGTAAACCATATATATGGTAAACTAAAAAAATATATTTTTTTTTAGTTTACGGGCAAGCGTTTTAAATAAAATCATTCTTTTTTGCATATAGAAGGATTGATACACCATTCTTCAGTTTACCTTTTTTGGAAAAAAATCTACGCTAATACGGTGGTTTTGTGAGTTGTATGTGATATTGCTTCCATTTTGTTATTTCAGAATGACAAATAAAAAGTTGGGAAGGCGAATCGAACCAAGACTACTGAGAAGATTTATGAATTTGCCTTCGACTTTAAGATGCAACAGCCTTTTCTACTTATATTCACATCTTTGTCCACTCTATCGGTTGACAAAAAAGGAAAAAAAATATGCCAATTCAGTTTCAACGCCACCTACTTTTGAATGCCTATGTCTTTCAAAAAGAAAATATTTCATGTCAACACCCAGTTTTAAATTGCATCATGCGATTTGCAGAGCCCATGCCATAAACGTCGCAAAAAATAAATATGGCTGTCATTTTGAAATTAGATTCCCTCGGATTGGCTATCCGTGAGTATTTTTGAACATTTAGTACATCACAGATTACCTAATGAAACGTTTACCTTAAAAATTTGCCTACTTTGCTTTTATATAAATAGGGAAAGGAAAAAAATATATGTAAAATATATATTTTCTGTGAGTGTCTTGATGAGTCACTGATTCTTGATTTGTCTCACATGAAAACTACAAGGAAACTCAATAGAATAATTACAGCTCATGTCAAAAAGTAGGTAGATTCAATAACATGTAATATCGATATGGTAATATTTATAGAAGCCATACGAAAAAACTTAAAAAACATTTACAAAAAGAAGCTAAGTTGCAAAAGATGATAGAAAAGGAAAAAGAAACGATGAATAAATTAACTGAGAAATGTGATTTACTATCTTCTTCAGCTACTTCTGCATGGAACGAAAGTTATAGCGATATAAGTCAGTCATCCTATATCTCCTCAGCCAGGGTCCTCTTCAAGCTATGGTTTTACTACCCCACAGAAACGAGGTCGAAAAAGAAATTTAGATTCGAGTTTAGCTACTACTCTTGATGTCGCTAAGTTTACTGACCGAAAAGTAATTGTTGTTTTGGCTTCTATACTCAAACGTCTTTATCTGTATCACATTATAACGTTAGCTATTTTTCTATAAGTCGCCAATGAATGGATATTAAAAAACAGATGGCACGATTTTGGCTCTGAAAACTGAAGGAATGGAATAAATCCGAAAAATGCATCCTAGGAATATGATGCAATCGTAAACAGAAACATCGAAGATTTTATATCAACAAACACTATGATTTTTTTTCAAAATCACTGGAATTTCTTACGAGTACATTCAAAAATATCCTGAATTATGGGAAGAGGAAGAAAGCTTCAAATCGGCTAAAGAAATTGTATAACATATGAGAGTCGTTAATGATATAGATGAGAGGGGTGTTGCATTGATGGAACAGTACAATAAATTACATACTAATGACGAAGAGCAGAAGCAATACTTAATGTTGTTAGTTAAGAATTATAGGCAGAAAAACTCAAATTGTAATAAGGCAAATCTACCATAATTTATTTTCTTTTTGCTTAATAATTTACAAGAACGATAGTTATTTTTATTTAGTATAATATTTTCCCTAAAACCTATGCGTAACACTCATTTCTGTTATTAATAAACTCTTAAAAATACATGCTTTTTTTTCGAATTTGAAAAGTGGGTAGTGACCCTTAAATATAAGTTGAAAAAAAATTAAAAATCCTGATATGTTTTCTAGTAAAATAGATGAAATTAAGGGGTTGAGAGTGAAGAAAATGTCAAAAAACATTTTTTCGGTCTTTTATGAATCACCCTAATATATATATATATATATATATATATATATATATATATATATATATATATATATATATATATAGTTTGTCGTTAATAAATTTAATGTTATTACACCCTATTAAAAAATAATTTTCCAAAAAAAAACAGGCGTAATGAAGTTTACTTTTCTTTCCTAAACTACTGAAGTCATGACTAGTTCAACTTACTTCAATTTCCGTGCCAATCTACATTGGTTTTAGAAGAGTAGAAATACCAAGTATGGTGTCGGTTTTCTTGAAGTACCTCCCGGTTAGTGACCGTTTTTACAAATTTTACGTAAAGTAAGGAAGTCTTTAACGTGAAAAGTTTCATTCATATGGGACATTTTTTTAAAGAATTATATATGGAGTTAGGAAAAAACTCTCCTGGGTCTCACCTACCGTACATGAATCGTGTTCTTAAATAAGTGATTTGAGTTTCCTCGCTAAAACGAGGTTTAAACAACTTAAATTAATCAGGTTATTTGTGAAAAAATTTTCTTCGTGGTTTCGTTCGTCTTTTACTAAATAATTTCTCAAAAGCAACTTGTTGCAGTGTCTCCTGCTTAGTTATTTTTATCTTTTTATTTTTTAATGCGATTTTACCGGAATAATTTTAACTTACTAAATTAAACCTTTACTAAATTCTTTCGCTAAGGGATGACATGTGAAAAAATATCATTAGGTATTTTAGATTTTTCAATTGCATTTCACTTTTTTGGATCCAGAAAAAACAATCACATAAAATTATTATCAACATTTGGCTACGTAAACATAAAAAAATAGAAATAGGGTATGTAAATTTACTAAATTCTTTATAGGCGTTACATAGGACCTACTTAATTTAATTAATGTAATTAAAAATTACATGGAATTACTTAATTTAATGTTTTTTCAACCGTGTTTATACGTGGCGAGGTTCCTGAAATATCTTGCTCGTCGTTTTCAAAATGCATGCGGCCTTGTCACGTTATCATCTGACTCTTCATTATAAGATATTTGATCGCAGTAAATTGAAGTCATATAACGATGATTGCATTTTACGGAATACTGGAAAACTGATTACTGTCTTACGCCCTAAAGAGTTCACCTTTTTTTATATTACATATTTATATAGAAAATAATATAGTTCAATTTTGTCTTACTTATTTTTTCCGTCTCCGGTCACATTCATTCTCTCGAATTACGAAAGAACTTAAAATAACTATGTCCGTTTTCAAATTGATGTGCGGGAAATTTTTTTTCATAAATTTATAATAAAAGGACCATATATCATACATTCAGTTTCGTTCCAAATAAATATGTAACATTTCGCGGGCATAAAGTTTTCATCACACCACTGTCCCGAACCAATCTATATCGCAGAAGTAGTAGTATCCACTGTGTCGTGCTATAGACTTCATTAACTGTACCTTCGCTAACATCTACAAAAATCATTTGCTCATTGCGTGAAAATTACGTTCTAATTTAATATTGGCTTTAATTTATGAAGCTGTGAATTGTTGATAAATTGATGATAAATAAGTAAATAAATAAATGTACGGTCTGTTTATCTTCTTGTTGTAGTGCTAGCTAGTGCTTGCTGTAGTGTAGTGATATTGCAGTCGTGTGCGCCACGATTAAAACAAGAAACAAAAATCTTGTTTCTCAACCATCTTTATTATTGAGTTTTGATTTAACAATGAGTAATGGCGTAACCGGGGACGTGATCGTAAAAGTGCTGATGCGGGTATTACAAGCTGCACAATGATCGACGTAAGAGACAAATAAACCATTTTTATGTTATGCGATAGACGAATACAATCAATTAAATATTTCATTTCGTAACCTCAATCACCGAGTTTGTATCGAAACTAGTCTCACTGCAATGACGCGACGCAGTAGTTCACAGATCATAAAACAATGAACTGAGACGCGCTTGAAAATTACGAGAAGTCCCAGAGAGATGTTGTCATGTACAATTCTTAGCTACGTCAACGAAAAACAGTTACAAGTATAAATATGTTAGCAACCAGTTTCACTCGATATTATCCAAAAATTTTCATATGTTATAACAGAAAATCTGAAAACTATTTCATTTGCGCCGTGAGTGATTGAATTCACCTTTACTCTTTCTTCTTTGATAACGTTAATTTTTTTAAGTAAACCTTCTATGGAGTTAGTCAGAAAGTGTTTACATACAAACGTGTATGTATTAACCGAATATAAAATTGATGTGCATACTATGGGGTCAATCTCAACATCAAAGGCATATTTAAATGATTATAACTTTATTCGCGAAATCACTCAAGTAGAAAAGAGAAAAAATTTGTAAAATTTAAAAAGTAGTTCAATACCAGTCCTAACTATTGAAAGAATAAACAGAAAAACTCACTTAAGAATTTATAATATTAGAATTAAGCATTTACATCAAAGAAATGTGGCAATTATTAAATATGTTTAATTTTCAATCTTATTAATTTCCTTGGTTTTTCTTAAACAAGGTTCCGCCACCTAAGAGGCGGAACCTTGCGGAAAAGGCATATGGGTAATGTTAATTTTAAGTTTACCCATAAGTAAAAATATATAATATTGGTATTCGGTATGTAATGCCAAAATAGAAATAAAAAGTCTTTGATCTTGACTAAGACAGATAGAAATGTACCAAGGTAAAGAACATACAAATATATTTATAGATCAGCAGCCTTTTGACCTCAGCGTAACAACATTCCCAAAGTCCCTCGGTAGAATTCATGATGGTTATGCGACTCTTCTCGTTTTTGTTACATTCGAAACGGGCATCTTATTTTAAAAAGAAAATATAGAAAGAAAATTATATACATTAGATAGGAAAATAATAAAGTTACCACCTTATTTCAGAATGTTACTTTATTATTATATGTAATTAATGAAATAAATCCTCAATTTATATAAGTACCATCTTTATCTATCATTCTCGTCTGAATGTACGTAGAGACAAAACTTTTTACTTGTAAAGGCCTTTGGGTTTTTGACTGAAAAATTTTAATTTTAAGATGGCCTGTATCTATAATTTTTTATCAGGGTAATTATTAGATGGGAAGAGAAATAAATGGTAATCGGAAAGTTAAAGGTCCAAAGAGTATGGTTGATGAGAAAGTACACAGTCTTTCCGAGTAAAAGTATTCACGATCTCAGTAGCTCTATGTACACGTTGATCCTCTTTTTAAATCACACAGTCACACTATCATATATACGTAGTCATAAATAATCCATGGAAGGTTGCGTAGCAAAGAATCAAACCTCACGCGTGAGCCAGGATGGCTTTATTTAACTAAAACCTACATTTTTTGAAGATTAACATATAGTATGTTTAAAAAACACAAAAAGATTAAAATTAGGCTTTTGAGACCCACAGACATAAGGGAGTTACTATTCACGTAATGATTTTGCCCTCCGTAAACTCTGATATTTTTGCAATGTGCAAGTGGCAAATGTATCGTAATACGAACGCTAATATATATATATATATATATATATATATATATATATATATATATATATATATATATATATATATATAAAAATTAAAAAACGTAATTATTATATATGCTTTCATCTTCTATAAAATATTAATGCCCTACACTGACATTTATTATACTAGTATAATAGAGGCCAGCGCTTACCAAGTTTAACAAACGGTCTTTTTTAATTTTCTTATTTCTACGCTTTTAAATCCTAGTTCAAATACACTATGACCGTAGTAGGCTACTGAGAATCATTAGATTTGCTATAGGATACTGAAATGGACATTGCGTTATACTTTTTAAGTTTTTTAAATTCAAAAAATGTTCTGATATTCAATGTTGAAACAATTTTAATTTGATTTCAATTCAAATGGTTTGGCATCAGCGCTGAGCAATAGTGTTTGAAATATGGTAAATAAACCGTGAATGTAATTACACGACATTAAGTTCATTTTAATTAAATATACTCACTAAAAGTTATCTGTGTCAAATATCCCAGAAGAAAAGAAATATAGGAATGTGCTACCCCAATAGAAAATTAGTGAAAAATGAAAACTAACTTTCGGAATAAATTTTTCACATCCATTTTTAATATTTACTAAACGTCCATATGTCTATCATAACTTTCTTACAATTTATGCAATTTCACCTCATACTTCCAACTGAGTTGGATATCATGGGATAGGCATTTTAAAACGAAATTTAGATTTTAATTCTGGATTAAGGTGCGTTTTTGCAAAATACTTCGTAAAAGAGAAATAATAAAATAAAAATATCACATTAAAATATTATACATATTACAATACTAGCTAGCAATTGTAAAATTAATAATAAATACAAATTCCAAAACGTTGTAAACATGATTATAATAGTAAGCATAGTTATAAAGAACAAATTAATCAGACACTCTAGTCCGAATGACCGCCCACTTGCTGTAACCTATAGCCTAAATTTGTTTATTTTTCACAAAAATATTAGCATTAAAAAATCGTTACGACATAGTTAAAAAAACCACAAATTATTATATTTATTAGGAAAGAAAAAGCACTTATACGTGTAGTTAATTAGCAACAAAACATGTTCTATTCCAGTTAGCTTAACAAACTTTACCGTTATTAAACATCAAATAAGGCGAGACGTTACGGTTCTGTCAAGTATAGAAACTATTCTAGACTCAGATAGAACATAAACCGACCGACCATATCATATGAGACCGCACCATCCTGCCAGAGGGCACTCAAAACTTGAGGCACATGTGGTGCGGATTTTTAATTAATCAGGCCAAGGACAAGAAAAAAATGAATGAATATGATGACTTTTATATATGGAGATAAATATAATTTTTATTTGTATTTGCTTTTTCAAATTACAAAATATGAATGAAACCTGAAATTTGCGGATCACCGAAAATTTTGGGTCCTCTTTAAACAGCTGTAAATTAATTTTCCAATTTCTATTGAAATATAAAAAGTGCTAATTTAAAGTTGACTTCACACTTTTTATAAGTTGGTTTCTATATTATTCCTTCATATATTTTATATAAGATTGTTTCTATGTTACTCCTACATGGTTACGGATTAGGATATAAAATATAAAAAATCTCTAAATCTTCTTTGAATTTACAAAATATTGAACGAGGTAAAATATATTTTAATCAAAGAACACATTATTTGCATATTAAAATGCAAATAATTCATAATTTCTTTCATTGTTTGATAACGTGTAATAATTTTTTTCGCGGTCGCTTAAAAGAATTCATATTTAAATCTGACTACCCATTGTAAGTAAAAAATAAATCATCAAAATTTAGGACCGGTTTCGAATGTAAGAAAACATATTTTATTTTTCTCTTTCTTCTTTATAAATATTATTTTTCTCTTTTCTTTGTTACAATATCTATCTAAATTTGGCGTCACTTTTTGAATTAAATTGTTAATTTTTTAAGTCAAAATAACCCTAATTATTGTGCATAGTCGAAACGGTGGTACAGAAGTTTAATTATAAGGCGGCATCATCAGTTAAGTAACAAAAGTTATTAAGCTGGTCATTTTAATTTATGGTATCTTTTACAACCATCGATATTTGCAAAATCGTCGTCAAATTTCTGATGACCTTGTTCGAAGATGAATACAACGGACTACCAGAAAATCATATAGTTCCAATCGCGTGTTTATGCTCTCTCGAAATTGTTAACGAGTGCGTCCTGCATATGCCTTTGGAGTATTAACCGATGACCGTTGGTCTATCATTGTCACGACTATGCTTACACACAGACCTACATACATACGTATGGATCGGAAACCCGTTAAGTTTTAAAATAAATATTGTGATTAACAAAACAGTAAACTAAAATATATTGTATTATACGATGTTGAAGATAATATTCTCCGGTTTTAAAAATTGTTCGTAAATTTACCGTATAATAATTTCTTCGCTGGTTATGAGCAGTCAAATACCGGAATGAGATTTTTTTAATTAACAGCAAATATCTTAGTCACAATAATTAGTAAGATACAACATTAAAATGAGAGGAAATAATTACATTTCATACAATATTTTAAAAGTGAAATCAAAATATTAAGGTTTCTATTATTATTAACATGTAAAAAAATAAATTATTTTGTGCATATATATATATATATATATATATATATATATATATATGTATATGTATATATGTATATATATATATATATTTACATATATATATATATATATATATATATATATATATATATATATATATATATGTATATAATAGCACGAAACTCGCTCTTAGTCGCTTGATTTCATTTGCGATTTGCGCATCTATCTCTACATTGATTCTCTTAGTATCAGCGACGTTTTCATCTTCAACATAAATGTATGCTTCCAAAAATTTGTTAACACTGCTCAAAATTATGTTTAAGCGCCCCCTGAATATGTTCAAATTTACCAAGCATTTCCACTTTTGTGCTTGTGAAATAAATTCAGTTATAAATAGGGAGAGCCGAGTGACAATCATTTCTATATGGTAAATTGAGTACCGAGATATTATTTGAATAACTACACCAAATGTTGAAATGAAGACGAATATCTTAATTAACTTATTCATTGTTTTTTTCTCATTCATGCGCATATGGGTCATTACTTTTAATATCTCATCTATTTTCTTGTAGGTTTCAAAATATATGTCGACAGTTTGAAAACTTTCCGCAGCAGCTAAAATGATAAACCAAATAACTATTATGCATTTTATAATTATGTTTCCCATGTCAAATCGCAGTGTTGCAGAACAATTATTTAAAAGACGCATTTTCGAAGGTTGCATTAGAGTAATTGAGGACAAAATTAAAATGCAATATATTATTATTGAAGCCCGGATCGCGATATTTTTGACAGATATTTTATTATTTATTTTTACAACACGAGTTAGGGAACATGTTCGAAAAAGTATATTAAAATTTTCCATTACGTCGTACGTGTCCATTTTGCTATGTTTTCAACAATATTTTCTAACGAAATTTGACAGAGCTACCAATGAATGCTGCATCGTGTTATTTTTACTAAATCGATTTTCATTTTATTAATGTAACTACTTATTGTCCACTCAATTTGTCATTAATGGCTAATGTTTCTAGAAAATTATTTAATATTTTTATCATTAGGTTGCATATTAAGGACGAAGAATACGGGTTATTACTTTATATAGAGCAATTTAAAAAGATAATATTTTTAAGTAATTTTGAAATGATTATTCTTAATATAAAGATATTTGTTCCTCATTAATTTTTTCTTAGGTTAAAATGTAAGTTAATAATGTTTAAAATACAAAAAATAAAGCAGCATAATAATATAAGACAAAAGAAACGAAAGACCCGCCATTGAATAATTAATTTGTTCATCTTGCCAAATTAATATTGTTCACCTTGTTGAACTAACAAAATTTATTTGTAAAATATTTCCTATTTTAGTTCTTAAACCACAAAAAAATTAATAAGTTTGAAACCGGCACTAACCAAGCAATTTCCAACATATCAATAGGCCAATTATATATTAAATAATAATAATTCAAAAATATTTAAACCTTTATTTGTAGTAAATTTTAGAGTTCGCAATCTTTCACACAATAATAAAATGAGAGTAACAATTTGCTTCTGGATATACATTACTATTTAGCATAATTTCAAATAACGTGAAAATCGGTTTCAAAAGTAACTTTAGAATTTCCGAAGCTGAAGTTTCCGTACACATTTAGGCGTTTATAAACATTTAATGGTACATAATATTCCTATTACACTATTTACAAAATTTATCGAGGAAAATATAAAACCTAGTATATTTTTCGCAGGCGGATATTAATGAAATATTTATTTTATATGATGTAACTGAACACTTTACTTGTGCTGTAAAACATTGCTTCTTGCCAAATTTCATGATTCTAGGCCAACGGGATGCATCCCATATGTTTTGATTTATTTGCAAGTGTTAAAAAAGGCGACATAAACGGCCATATTTTTTATTTTTTTTGTTGCTTTCATCTAGAAACTTTATTTTTTAACAGCTTCAAGAAAATTTAGACTTATGTATTTGATATTTAATTCAACTTGATACTTTCAGGCTTTCCTAAGAACAAGGGTCTTAACAGACAGGAAGATAGACAGATGGACAACGAAGTGAACCTATCTATTCTATTTTCCATTCAGGTATGAAAAACGAGAAGGTACGAATTCTCATACTAGCACTCCAGGTCGTGACTTCATTCTACTAAAATGTAATAAAGTTTTATGTAGTTGACTATTTGCCAATTACAAAACAAGTATTTTGTGTTTTTTATATTTGGATACATAAGATTCGTTGCAAAAATATCTTATTCTTTTAAATTTTAATAAATGATAGACTACATCTTACTTGCATTTATTAAGTTATAGTGATAAATGCGTGCATAACAAGTAAAGGAAAAGATATTCCTATATTTCTTTTAAATGACATATACTTCGTGAGTACGTCAAAACGCACCAACTAAAGTATTGAAATATGTATTATTCCGATTTGTTTGCTCCTAAAAAAGGAAGAATAGCAATCATAAATAAATCCTCGATGGCCAAAGATCAATCTCCTTCAATTTTAATTATTCTTTTCGAGATTGCCACCAATCTTTTAAATAAAAATAGCAAAACGATAAAAGTATGGAATATATGTGATTTCTTCAATTTATTTACTGATAGGTCAACAGACAGTCATACCTTTTTTATTTTGTAAATGTTTACTATTCCCTTCAAGGTCTTATAAGTTCGGTGTAATTATCGAATGTAATATGAAATACCTGGATTTTTTTTTATTTTCATGTGTAGCGCGGAAAGAAATTTAAAAGCAAATTATAAGAATTCCAAGGATTTCTAGAGTTTTATATAAAACAGTATTAGAAACTTTGCTGCGAATGTCCATAAAAATTTGGTTTTTCCATCTCTAAAACTGCTAAAACCAAAAGTTTTCATGAACATAGTTCCTGGAAGTTTACTTAACGTTTATCAAAAAAATAGGGCGACGATTTTAAATAATATTTTCCGGAAATCCTTGAGTTTTTCCCAAAAAAATTATACTCAGTTTATATGGTGAAATATATTAATAACATAAATGTGAAAGTTTAAATGAATGGATTGACGCAAGTTTTGTTACCATATAGGTTCATAATTTTTTAACGAATGTACAGCAACATTTGGCACACGAATAGATTGTAGCCTAGATTGACATGGTATTTTCCTGAAATACGAATTATTTTCTGAGAAATGACATTCATATTATCCATTTATTAAATTCTTACTTGGCTGATGATATAGTATCGTTTGTAAGAAAAAATCCGTAACTTTAATTTTAGTATGTATTAACTGATGCTCTGTATTTTGAATTCTCAATCCCCAATGGTCTCTTTGTGGTAAATTAAAAAATTGTCTCCTTCTATAAGTCGAGCGAAATTTTACCACTGAACGTGAATTTATTTGGAAAAAAAACTGGGGAAAATCATAGTAGTAATCAAGTCCATGCGAATAAAATTGCGGGCTGAAACTAGTAATACCAATAATTGTAAATATTTTAATATAAATATCACGTATTCTTAAATGTTTGTGTGTATCCCAATATCACGTATTCTTAAATGTAAGTGTGTGATGTTTGTTTTTTTTTGTAACGCAAACGAGTCTTGCGATGTTTTTTTGACCATTTATGATGGCGGTACATACTATCCTGCGAGAATCGGAACATTTTGCTCTTATGCTATGGATAAATAATGAGAAAAGATAAGATGACGAGATTAAATATTATGATTGATGGCCCCGTAGATATTATATTTTATTAACATCGCAATTAAATCTAAAATTAAAAAAATATTTTTACTAATTTTCATCTTAAATATTTAATTAGGTTTCCAAATACAGCGTAAAATTGCTAAGCAATTTTTACCCTAATGTATCGCTGAACATAGATAATTTCCCAGTGGTATTTTACGTAATATTATTAGGACATTAAACAAGAACGGTCATATCCTCGAGTGATACGTTACTCTTGGTGGCTGCCGAAACCTGAGGGCCAGATAAGTCATAAAGGAAAGGATAGAGGGCAAGATGATTTTTTTCGCAAGAATAAATCATCAATAGTAAGATTTCACCTCCTATTTTCCGACGATACGTATGAATTTTGCCATTAGGAATATTGTTTTGCACCTGTGTTATTCATTAAAACTGTTATGAAGTTTTTTGATGGTTTGCCATGGATACAACTGTCGAAATATACGATAAAGGATGAGGTCTTTTGTTCATCTTGTGTTTTCTCAAAATAACTAGATTAAATATTTTTATTCATGTTAGGACATGTTTATATATAAAGCGTTTTAATGTTTTCTTATATTTTATTATTTATAATAAAATAACATATTTTTCAATAACGCTAAGAAAATCTTTATTTCGGGTATTAAAGTGGAGATCTCCATTAAAACTGGGCAAATATACGATATATTTGCTTTTTATCTTATGATAGACTTCATACTGGTTGGGAAAATAGCTCACAAAATATGTAATTCGGTTGGTCTAAAAGGAACCAGAGACCAATTAACAGATTGCAGTTTCTGCTTAATAAATGTTAAATTAATCACCTCTAAAATGAAATACACGGTTAATTACTCCAGTTTAAAATGCAATGAGACTTGTCTTATATGGTGAAAAGCTTCCTGTATTAATATGTCTAGATATAATGAATGTGACAGCTCTGATTCTAACCTTATTTACACTGAAAGAGAAAAGTACGGAAATAAAAAACTTGGGCATATTTTGAAGGAAGTTTTATTCAAAACATCGCCTCTTATTTCCAGAAGATATGAACGACTTTATTTGGGATTTAAGTAAATTGCAGGCACAGATATCTTAGACGAGAGAGACATTTAAAACTATTGTATGAACTAAACTGTTTTCTTCTATTTTGGAAACCTTTGGATATCAACACCAAGCAGATGAATGGCGACTATTCATAGATTCATAAGAAATTAGTTCGATCGCCGTGCTTTTGCATAATTAGAACAACAACTCTATCAGAACTCGTTTCCCTGTTACCACCAGTTAAAGGGGCACGACGGTAAAGACTGTCAAAGGTGAAAGGTGTCAGCTGCACGCGATTCAAAAAAGATGCTGGACACCGTATAGGCACTGACGCCTGCCCTGCATTCAGGGCAGCGCTGGAGCGCTCTGTGAGACAGACGGGCTACTCCCATTAAGCTGGATTTTATTCAGCTGAATGCAGGCCCGCCCTGACAGTCATGACCGAGCTCTCAATGACCCTTAGAGACTGTAGTAATTTTTGTATCGCGTGTGTCCAGGAGCAGTACGCCCCCAAGGGCAGCAGCCTAGGATTGGAACACTTCCTCGTTCTGGAGAAGGGGCCCGATCCCAAAGCTGCGATTGTCCTAGACCCGAAAGGGCTGGGTGTTCTCTTCCTGGAACACATCTCGACAGAACACTGCGTAGTGGCCCATATATCCTTCGGCCCTTTACATATTGTGGTAATAAGCATTTATTTTCAGTATTCTATGCTAACCGAAATATTCTGCGAGCACCTTAACACTGCCCTCCGCTTAATTGGGCAGAGCCCAGTTGTCATCTGTGCTGACGCTAACGCGCAGTCTTGCCTGTGATACTCGAGGCGCCCCAATCTGCGTGGAGAAATCTTGGAAGATTTCATCCACCAGGTAACAAAACTTGCGTCAATCCATGCAACTTGCCCGATATGCCCGCAACGTTTTCAGGACCCTCGGGAGAGAGTGATATTGATGTCACTCTCATCTCGAGTGGGCTTGCGGGGGGTGTGCGCAGCTGGCGGGTCGAACGGGACGTTTTCTCGAGCGACCACAGAGTAATACTCTTCTCTATCTCCCAGGCGCGCCCCCTCCCAGAACCTGGGGCGCGAACCAGCACCCGAGTCAAGACAGGGTGCGAAGACTGGGATAGATTTGTTAAAATTTTCCGCCGAGAGCTCGACAACTTTTCCAAATTGTCAAAATGCGTAGTTTGTCCAAAGACAATGGCTGTTGAGTTTCAGGAGGAGGTGATCGTCAGTGCCGAGGGAGGGCTGGGCACGGTCCGACCGGGCCCACCGAAGAAACACCCCTGGTGTAGCACCACACTCCAGGCCCTGCGACGAGAGTGCCGGAAAAAATACGTAACTACCAGCGCGCTAAGAACCACAGAACTGATTGGGAATTTGTCGAGGCTAACCGGGTGGCCTTAGTAGACGCCCGGTGTAACTGTAATAGAGAAGTTATGCGGGCTAGGCGCTCCCACTTTCGAAATTTTGTGTCTCACTTAAGAGGACCGATGGCAGTTACATCTGGAACATTCGCGAGACCCTCGAATACCTTTTATCATCCCTCTTCCCTGATGACGACCCTGACCTCGACACAGTCGAACAGCGGAATATCAGGTACGCAGCGAGCTTATTCCCAGACAGCAGTTCAGATCCGGAACTGCGACACTCGGAGTTGGACGTCATCGTGGGGAACCTTGACTCGAAAAAGGCCCCAGGCATTGATAGAATCGCTAATCGCTTAGTCAAAATTGTACGAAAAAACGCAGCGCATGAGATACTTGCGATCTTTAATCGCTGTCTGCGCACGGGCCACTTTCCGAAGATCTGGAAAGTGGAGAGGCTTAAAGTCATACCGAATAGTAATGGGAAATCGCCTAGCAATCCAAAATTCTACAGGCCCATTACGCTCCTTTCAGCCTTCGGGAAGTTGCTCGAGCGAGTTGTGGCGACGCGCTTATTAGCGCAGCTATCTCATTCGCCGGGTTCCGAGAGACAGTTCGGTTTTCGTCCCGGAGTATCCACTTCAGACGCGATTTCTTTTATCCTGGGTCGATTCTTGCCAGGATAAATACGTGCTCGGTATTTTTCTGGATATCTCCGGCGCGTTTGATAATGCCTGGTGGCCAGCCATTTTGTCCGCGTTAGAATCCCGGGGAGTGTCAGCGGACCTCCGCCGGATTATTATGGATTATTTTAGGGATCGAGTAGTCTTTTTACAGGACGGAGACATTGAAGAAAAGAAAACGTTGACCAGGGGCTGCCCGCAAGCCTCGGTCCTTGGACCAATCCTGTGGAACGTGATGTTCGATGGTATATTTTCAATACCCCTTCTGGGATACGATACCATCGCTTATGCGGACGACACGCTGCTGTTGGTCGGAGGATCGAGCCGAAGAGCGTTAGAGAACCGGGCGGCGGACTCCCTCGTCAAGCTATATGACCGGGGCATTAAGAACAAGCTTTGCTTTGCCCCCCAAAAGTCCGAGGCTTTCCTCTTCAAGGGCAGGCTGGAGAGGGAGCCGTCTATGACTATGGATGGCGCTAGATCTCTGGGGATCGCTCTGGAGATCGCTGGGATCAAGTGACCTACCTGGGCGTGGTCCTCGATTCACGGCGGAGCTTCTTACCGCAGGCGCGGTACATCGGGGAGCTTGCCGGTGCCGGCTGGGGGCTTAATAACTCGACCCTCAAGCTGATGTATACGGCAATTTACCTTGGTATATTGGCCTATGCGCCATCAGTTTGGGCTTCGTGGTGCGTCGGGGTCCAGCAAGTTAAACGGGTGGTGCTAAGATGTGACAACAGTGCGCCCCTGATGGCGCTGACCAATGCTTACAGGACCTGCTCAGCGGATGCGTTGCCGATTTTGGCTGGTCTCCTTCCTGCCGACCTCGCGATTGCAGAACGCGCGGTTAATTTTATCTTGGCTCGAGGCAAGAGCTTCGTTGCGGGTCCGTTGAACTTTGAGTTTTTGGCTAATGAACCCCTTGCAAACAGAAAGAGACGTATTTTAGAGATCATCGTTGCTCACTGGCAGACTAGGTGGTCCTCCCCCTATTCCAAGGAGGAGACGACCAGGTTGTTTTTTCCAGATGTTTCCGAGCGATTGAGTAAGAACTGGCTTGTTTCCGTCTATTACGTTTCCCAATTTCTAACGGGGGCATGGCGCATTCCGAGCCAGTTTGTTCAGATTTGCATTGAGAGATAGCCCGGCGTGTTCCTGCGGATTTGAGACGCAGGACATGAAACATGTTTTGTTCCACTGTAGTAAGCACGACGATGCGCGTAGAGTTTTGTTAGAGAGTATACGTCTAAATAGTAACGTAGAATCACGCGGAGACTTAGAACGTGGTATCTTTAGTCACCGAGACTTGATTGAGAATAGTCCGATCTTTGAGTCATTTAGAGTGTTCGCCAAGTACGTTCTTGAAAAAATGGAGATCCTAAATGACACATTGAGCAGAAGCAGACTCTAAGCCTGTTGGGTAGAAGCGCTGTGATTGTAGATACGAGACACTATTAGGGGACTTTCGAAGGTCCTCTTTTTGTATGAGGTGGGTCGTTACGGGTCGCAGGAGGGGCCCTGAGACTACCCGGGCGGTTATAGTGGGAATAGTGTTACCACCAGTTAATCTGTCACTACGAGTTGCCACGTAATGGATTTACTTACAAAACTTTACCTTTAAAGTCCAGTACAAAAAATTATTATTATAAAACACGTGGGAAATCTAAACCAATGTATAACAAAATGAAAATAACTGGAATGGGAAGAACTGAATTTCATCAAAATAGTCTAAGTAAATCTAGGTATAAGTGAGAGTTTTTAAACACGATGGCGTAAAACTTTTACATTACTATGTACCCTCGAAAAAGTAAAAAATGTATTGAAACGGATGGATATTGAAATGTGTCATATCGCTAATGGAGTTAGTCGAGCATTTGCTTAGTCGAGCATTTGATCCATTTGACAAGTTGAAAGTTACGCATCAATGCCGCTAAATTTATTAACATGCGAGATGAGTCGTGTGTTAGAATGATCAAGCCTACTATGGAAAATGCAATTCATTTTTTCATACTACAATTCAGAAAAGTACAGGATACATACCCGCAGATTACTTACAAGTATTCACTTTAAAATCCTTGACGTAAATAATTTAAACAAAGTACTTCCCAAGATTGAATATGCAGTAGATGTATATCAGTTATAAATCAGAGCGGAAAAACGACTCAAAAGAAAAGTACTAAGCAAAAACAGTGCCAGAATATAAAGTGCAGAAACAATTTATAATTAAAAATTTGTTACGTTGTAAGTGTACAATAATAAAGGAAGCACTTAAGTAAACTAGACCTCAGGTAAAACAGACCTTATACAATTTAAAATTAATACCATATTTACTAACTTATATCTGTTTTATAGTAGACGCAGAATAAATATAAGGTCAAAAATATTGAAGAAGTAACGAAGAAAAAAAAAGTATTGAAGAAATAAAGAAATAAGTCTACCTTAAGAAATAATTAGGCTGTGAAGTCCTAAGACGGTAAAAATTCCGAGGCCATGAGAGTGATACTTCAGCAAAACTAGAGACTTGAAAGAAATGTTTGTAACTTAGCGATTTTTCACAAAGTGCCCAAGTAAATCAATTTATAAAGAAATAACTCACGTGATGTTCATGAAAATTGACAACGTAGCATCGAGCTCGCAATGCGCTGAGCGAATTCAAACTCGAGTAATCGAATGAAAGTACCATAACACAAATGAGAAACCTTTTAATAAATGCAAAAGGACGTCAGGTTAGAAATCAAATTGCTAAAAAACCTGGTGATATTGCATCAAGTCTGTATCGCGACACTCGTCTCAGGTTTTCTCGAGTCCTTACGATTTCCGTTCTCATTTGAGTTCATGCCTCGTGCGCTCATTTGCTGTAACTTTATACAATAAAAGGGGTCTTTGGAATAAACAAATGCACTAACACTAGAAACAGCAATTGGTAAATAAGCCTATTGTGTACGAGTAGCATTAGAATTATGAGGATTCTGTGAACATAGTTTTACATTAAAGTATATAAATATATTTAATTATGCACTTTAATGTATCTAATTGATACACATGGCGGATTTGTTGCTACGAGAGCGATCCCTTGCACCCAACCAGAACACTAGTCCAGCCCGCTCGAGAAGTAATCGGGACTCGGGAATCGAACCCGAGTCTCCGCGATGCGCTGCGCAGTCAAAGAATGTATTCTTTGTGATTAACTCAACACAGCACGGCGACGACACTAACATATTTTTACCTTCTAAATATATTATCTTTCAAGTTGATTTCAAATTATGCGGGAACTATTCCCGCATAATTTGAAATTATAAAAACCTCAAGGTACTTTGAAGTAAGAATGTATATTTAATAGGTTCAAATGATAGCAAATTAAATAGTGCCGAAGCGATGATAATTATTCGTAAACTAGTCTTAACAATCAATTAACACTGGACTTACAACTAAACATCGTAGTCGCAACTACAATTAAGTTAATACAAATGTGGATGTTATTTGACTCCGTTTGTTGATATCCGTAATACGCGTATATGTGCCATTCATTTTTTACCGCTCCGCACAGCACGTTCGTAGCACTGTTACGCTTGTGCAGGCGTCGCGGACGGCGTGAGTTCCCTGGGTTGGAGATTAACGAACGCGCTTTTCTAAGTATTCGTTTAGTTTAGAGTCACACATCCCCACTACCACAATATATCGATTATAATCACATGCTGTTGTATTGGAATGAAAGATATCAGCTACGTGAGCAATATCGTTCATTTATGACAATTAAATTTCAAAGTCACAATCACAAAGAATGATAACATAGTATTTCCTTAATACAATTAACGACGCCCAAACAAATAAAACAAGTATTCGCTCAAAAATACCAGAAAGTCACAAGATAAACAACAATTATATTCTGTTGGGTGCCAGAATAGACAGAATGAAAGCAATATAAATAAAATGCGCTTTATCTTCAGGAACAAGTGAAAGTAATGAAATTAGGAAATGAAAAATTAAAAGCAGAGTCTAGTGAAGTAAACTGACAAGGAACAGATATGTTAGGCAATAATTACCTAGGGTCGGCACAGATTGAATGAGAGCTAAAAATAGCTACAAAAAAGGAAGTTGTATAATAGGAAATTACCAAATCCTGAGAGGCGAGCTTGAAATAAAGTACGTAACATTATGGATCCTGCTACAAACATACAACTAAAATAAATACATAAACTCCCACCTATTGTGACAACAGGCATTGATAATATCAATTAATAAACCAAACAGTTGATAGTGATAATTGTCACAATAAGTTTATTAATAATAAAGTTAATGGAACAACGAATCATTTATTGACTAATAAATTGGAAAAAAATTAAAATATATGGCATTCTTGTAAAAACAAACGAGACAAACATATCAGAGTAATAATTAAAATATACATAATTTTTCAGCCTAATAGTTATTATAAATAATCTAAAACTAGAAGAACTGAATGCAGCGCCTAAATCGAAATAGAAAACCCTGGAATGATTAGACATCCTTATGGGTTTGTTTAAGTAGAATGTCGTCGTATATATATTACATAGCGTTAAAAAAGAATTAAAGTGCGGTTATTTTTATTAAACTAATTAGAAGCAATGAATTAATATCACAATATAAAATATGATAATCGTTGGGACACAAAAAATTTGTACAAGGCGAAAATTGTAACGAGGCGTCTTGATATGTTAAATGTGTTGAACATGTTCGTAGGGCTACTTATAATATCTCAGGAGATATGCAGCCAAAATTCTGTCACTGGGAAAAATCATACTGCTAATTATAGGGGATGTGAAGTGATTAAAGAATTTCAAAAGCTGAAAGAGAGCGGAAACAAAACTTAACAACAGTTAACAACTAAAAAAATGGCAAGAGTGCCCACTGATAACAAAATTGTAACTAAGCCAACACCAAATAAGGTAACATGTTATTAAACTACGCAGATGCTAAAAGGTCAAAATCTGTCAATTATATTAAAATTGGAGATGGTGTTGACATAAACTCCGATAATTTTTAAATTTACCTAACAATTAGTGACAAAATGGTCATGAAAAAGCTAAAACTAAATCTGATTAACGACTACATAAATAGGAATTATTTTAATCACTTAATAGATTATGATATTAACCTTATTGTACCACTTAATACTATTGACCGATTGGAAAAAGAATTAAATGCTTTATCACTGCTATTCAGGAGTTTAGGCTGTTTGACATAGTAAGCCGCTTATTAATAGAATATTAAGAGATCTTATTTATCCGAAAGAAATTAGAGACCCGCTATCAAGAAAACGAAAGCTTAGAAGAAAGTGGCATTAATCAAGGACCAGATCTGATATGGTTTCACTTAATCTGGTTACTAGACAACAAATTTACAAATATAAAATATAATCAAAATAATAGACAACATCACTGAGTACTTACTCTAGAAAGTTACTATAAATATATAGGTATAAATATATAAATATTAAGGTACTTAAGCGACTGTGACTACAAAAAAAAAGAATGCTTACGGAAAAAGTAATGGAAAATGGACTTGCAAATTTGGAAAAAATGCAAATGTATTTGCTTAACTTCTTGAAGCAAGAATTTATTAAATTAAGGGAAACAATGCTCTGTCTCATCTTGGTTCTAATATTTATAGTTATGGAACATCATTTGCTCCTCTAAGAAAGTTGCTGATGGAATAAAAACCTATCTTATTTTGTTATATCTCATTATAGATTAGATATCTAAAATATTACAAATGAAAGCTTTGCTTAAGTTAACTATTCCGACCAATGTCTGTATTCGGCTAAACTATATCCCAAATGAAAAGAAAAGACCTAAAGTTATTATGATACCGAAACCTGGCAAAAACGTGTTAAATTTTGTCGAACTATTTGAGAAAACATCTTTTAAGCGAATTTTCTCAAACCTAGTTTTAATAAAAGAAATCATGTCAACAATTTGGTTTCAGAAAAATCATTCGACAATTAATAATATTTACCGTACTATTGATGTTATAGAAAAAGCGCTAGAAAACAAAAAAATGTGTGTTTTGATATCTTCTTGGGTGTAGCCGAGGTATTTGACAATATTTTTTACGAAGACCAACTACACAATCAAAGATCACTTCTGGCTTATTATTTCTGTTAACTCTTAAAATCTTACTCGACTAATCGACACGAAGATTCACACTTAAACATGAAGCTGATGTCCCTCAGGGTAATATCCTGAGCCCAATTCCGTATTTGCTTTTCCTAAATGATGTTCAAACAATATTATATAATACAAAAACCACTTTGGCTAAATCATGGCAACGGGATAGAGCTCTACTCTTGATTGGAATGGTGGATTAGAACCATAGGGCTGTGCCAGTAATTCTTATATCCAATTAAACGTAATCCTTACGATGTCTACAGAGATCACAAGTCAGAATAAAATTTCGGCTATCATGTCGCCTTTAAAAAAATGTTTGAAAGTTAAAAATATAAATTGTGACCACTTTGGTCCTACTGAATTACTGATGGTCGAGTCAAATAATTATTGAAATTTTGTTCAAATGAACGCGCAAAATATGCGCAATGGGCGGAATTTTTTTTTCTTATTTATCGTATCATTAGAGATATTTTTGAGAAGCGCATAAATTATATTTCAATTAATTTGCGTAACTTGTTATAATTACGTGTATATTATTTTTTTATTTTTAATTGATATTTATTTTACTTCTTTTAAAGGCTTATGATGATAGGAAGAAGAAACTTTCTGGAGCACGAAGGAAAGTGAAAACGGTTACTAGTTCCAAAGTTCCGTAATATTGAGCCGGTGAGTTACACAGTAATATAATTACCTACTGATCAATGTCTACACGGTTAGACCATTCCGCCAGTTGAAAGTTATCTCGAAATATTTAATGCCACGTGGTTTATGTCAATGGATGAAATTATTGATGAAGATGCAAAGATTGATGACACATCACAAACCTCAAGTAAGGATAAAAAGTCTCAAAATATATTTAATAAGTTACGAAGAAGCACAGGTAAATATTTGTTACATACAACGACTAGTAAAAATAGATCATTTTCATATGCATAATCTTTAATTAAAATGATTTTGTATGCAAAGAAGTTATCGAATAAAGACTAGCTCGCGTATAAAATATGAACTCATTCTGTTTAACGTGTTTACTAGAATTGTTTAATGATGTTGTTACCGGTTTCAGTGATAAAACGACTTACGTTGATTGATAGTATTTGCCTCGAAGCATAAACGTAATGAAGAAAAGGCATGATGTTGATGCCCTCCATTTATTTTGAAGTGGAGACGGATTTTTTTAAATTAGGAACTGATATTTTAATAGGAAAACTAATTAATCTTATTTACTTCTTATCAGGACAGTGTTTAGCGCTAAAATGAAAGTCAGAAATGGTCACAATTCTGCTAATGGCAAATTTTGGTTACAAATTAATGTGACTCCAATTTTTCGGAGACCATTGCGATCAAATCGTTATATCGGTTCCATAATTTGAAACGAAAGTATTAATTTATCGGCGGAAACAATGGAAAAATTATCAACCTTTCTGATGAGAACAGAGATACTGAAACAAAAACTTGGCCAAACGTTTAATATTAAAGTTAAGGTAATTTATATTCATCAGCTCTATACTTACACTATTCATCAGCTCTATATTACGACGCACTATCCCAAATTAATGTTGTCAACATAGCTTCACAATGAACCGCCATTGTTCTTTCAGTGCTGTCGAAATAGAATCTTAAGCAAAAGAAGAACTAACTGGAAAAATAATGTAAATGTAATGTAATATATATAACTTGAGACGATATGTAATGTATTATGATTTTTTTTCTTTTTCAGAAGCTAATAAGTAATTCATAAAATTACATTGATTTTAATCTGCGCAATTTATTAATATTCGATAAAATATATTTTTCGTAAACCCTGAAAGAAATTAATATCTCAGTAAAGTATCGATTACTTGAGCTGGATTTCCATCAGACCTACTTTCCACATCAGGTGGAGATCTAAGATGGTATTCGCACCCAGTGCATAATAGGACAGGTCCGCCACTGCACTTATGCTAACGGTGTTATGAAAAACTAATCATCTAAATTCGGCTTATGCTTTCCTGTTTTTTTTTCATATCACAATGTAAATTAAATATAATCAGAATAAAATTGGATTCATGGTAAAATTATTTATATTTGCGTAGACCAATGTATCCGAAGACTGATTTTATTTAAGTACATAAAACACTTAATATCTTTAAAAAATGTAAGCCCTTCTCATACCACCACCAGTGACCAATATACATATGTGTTTAATTAGGGTTAATTAAAAATTTATTTTAACATTATTTTACTTAATTGAATGTTCACATACTCTAGTATTATTATAAACTATTGCATAGTTTATGTTGTATGGTTTATTTTGATAACAATATAACAACTGATAAATATCAAGAATGAAAACCCCAACCCCCAATTCAAAACATACAAATGTGACGAACAAATCCTGGATAAATGGTGAAATGGTGAAATTGTTTTGAATTGTTTTTTAGTTCAGCTTAGTGTTTAAAAAATTATAATAACTTTTTTGATTAAAATAATAGCAAATTTATATATTTTTCAGATAATTAAATTTGTTACTTTAATAATATTCTTCAAGTATGCTCCGATTCACATTGCAGTAGAGTTTTTTAATTAAAAAGGACAAGAAAAGACAGAGTCTTTTAAAATGATTCAAATTTATAATCCTAATAAAAGTTAATTTCATTTAGTGAAACTGAATTAGAATCTTTTTAATATACTTTTTAATATGGCAATAAAAATAATTTATTAATAAAGATACTGACTGGGATTTTATGCGTTTATAGTTCTCGACAGGCCTTTCGTTTTTGACATTTTCCGAAAAGCAAGTTTATATATTTTTCTATTTTCTAAATCCTTTAAAGGTCCTTCCACCTTATACTCTTTGTTTCTTTTTACCCACTACCTCGCATTTAATGTTATTTGTAAATTGTCAGTCATCCGTTATTCTTTTTGTATTTATCATAGGGTTGAAAATATAACGTTTTTATATTTCGCAAGATAGACTCAAATTTGTCCTAGTTTGAATTGGCCACATCTTAAAAAAAACTAAACATGTTTATTAATTTTTTAAACTCCGATCGTGGTATAAGAAATTTCAAAATCATTCTTATGTAAGATATAAAAATGAGCGGCAGACAATTTACACATATAATATTTAAAATTCTTTGAAGCAATCAATGCACAAATAATTGTGTTAAAATCAATAAATGGATTTACTTCATATGCATCTGAATTTGCTATAGAAATGCTTATGAAGTGTAATCTCTTGATGTATTTTTTATTATTCGACATAATTGAAGGCACTTGTTACATTATATATTTATCTTTTTCAAACATTAATATGGACATAAAATAATACATGCACTTGCCTGATTTACTGCTAATCAATTTAATGAGCAATCTCTTCCAGTTAACGGTTATAGTTGAATTGGAAAATTTAGTTCCATAGCGCGATAGTAAAAATGTTTGTGGTTCTATTTCCAAAGTTATAAATCAAAATAAATGCTCTCATAAATAGCTTAGACAAATTAAATTTACAATACATTGTATATAAACAAGTTATGAGAGGCGTTTCCTTTACGCCTGACTTGGGTCGATAACGCTTGGCTATAATTTCTTTATGGGAGTCATTCAACCATGGAAAAATTTCACATTTAGTTTTGATTCACATATGAGGAACGTATTTATCAAATTTTTGATGATTGCTGACTAAAATATTATATCAATTAGCAGCAGCCATCCTCAAAAAATATATTAATCAAGGAAAGTAAATCACAGAAATTCACATTTAAAAGAAATAATACTGAGGAAAATCGGACTGTAACAACTTATGTGGCGAAAGATAAGAAAGCATAAAATGGTAAGGTTTCCAAAATCTACAATGCCTCCAAGTAATTTCTCATACTGCCTTTATTGAAATTAATAAACTATTTATGCATATACATTGAACTTATTAACAAACTCTTAGTGGGGATATAATGTATATAACTGTCAATTAAACTTTCAAAGTCATCGAAATACGGGACATCAAGGCACGTGTATACACCTGTTTATAATAGTGTATACAACTGTTTATAAATAGTAATTTGATTTAAGAAAAAGTTATTTTTCTGAATAATTATTCCATCCCATGATCGATCGAGATTTTGCGATAATTTTATAGATACAACTTTTGAAAAAAAAATATTTGCTATTTATTCATATTATTCTTTCGTAAGTTAATAAATAATTTACAAACTTTCCTTGTTCTAGAATTCTGAACTTTTCGAAATTAATATTAGGCCATTTACCTAACATTTGGCCATTTTACATGACAAACTATGAACTGCTTGAGTAAAATAACAAAAGACTTCGATGCGAATTATGGTAAACGAAACTTTGTACTTAAATCGCATAAGAATTTTTGATCATGGATCCCTCATTTGATTAGTTAAAAGGGGATGTTAGATCGCACTAAAAGGAGGCTATAAGTTGCGTATTTTTTTAACATGTTTTTTTGCATTCAGGCATTTATCCCAAAGGTTTTAAATAAATACACGCAGCTCCATGCTTATCCGCGTGATCTTCTAAAGTTAATTGACATTTTGGTACTCCGGATGATGCAACATTTATTTTTAATTTTTAAATAAGAAATTAATAAAGATAGCACAGCAGATCAATAATGCCTATGTTTAAGATATCTAACGTAATCATAAAAAGATATTTCCTATATTATCACGTCTAAATTTTTTGGGAAACTCATGGCTTATCTCGTTGCGGCAAGACTATAAATTCTAGATTCTCGTAATATTATAAATTAGATTACAATTCAAGCAGTTATAACTCTTGATAAAGAAGCGAACAAACTTATAGAACAAGCGTAAAGTGGTGTTTTATTACTGCTAGTAAGAATAATGGTATAGAACGTTTCATTAGGAATGACAAGTAGTATTCTATTATTGCAGTGCGTCTTATTCAAATGTAGTTATAAATAATCTCAATGCAGTTTCAGAAATAACAAATTGCATTGGTACTCTGAGAAAACCATTTTTTTTAGAGATAAATAATATTATTTCATGACAGTTAATTTAGAAGCAAATTAATTCTAAATATCCCACTAATATTTGAAACGAAATAGGTAATAAAATATAAATTTCTTAAACCTGTAAAATTTTGGAAAAACTTATTTTCATTTTTGAAGCTTTTCAAACACTACCAATTAAATTCACCTCGGTAATATGTGAAATTATTGCCCTCTTTTTCAATGGCATCATTGTATATTGTCTCGTTTTATTGTAACGATCCTATAATAAAATACCTGATACTTTTTAAAAATCGTAGAAAATCTGGAAGTAGATATTTTCGGCAATTTAGTATAAAATATTCACGATATTACGAACAAAACACATACTAAAGTTAGCATACCAAGAAAATTTTACCGTTTTTAATCAGAGAAATATTCATAAGCATGCTATCTACGTTAGCACTATTATTGAATGCACTGAAAAGTATTGCTCTGTGTAATAAAAATATAAATCCCGTCATTAATTTTCATTTTGAACTCATAATAAAATATTCACGTACGTAATTAATCGGTAAAAATTACCAAGGAAATGTGCCTACTCGGTATAATTTTTGCGAATATTAAATGGTTTTTTATTTAATGTAGACGATGACATATACTTAGATGTCTATATACTTAGATACATCTTATAGTTTTTCAAAACCACATGTAATATTCCCGTAATACAATTTTATAGGTTAGTGTGTTTACATTATTTGTAATGATTATTGCGAATAAAAAATATAACTTGTAATTGAAAATTGCGATTTGTAAATTGCGATGTAAAATTATTTACAAATTGCGCTAAATATTGGTAAGAGGTTAAATTGAAAATTTTTCATACAATTGTTTTAATTTTTTTTTATACAGAAGTTTTATTTTCATTAATCGGCTAAATCCCACTGAGAAAATATAAGCTTTAGTTTAAATGTATTTCTGGCAAGAGATGAATATATAAAACGATCTGCGGATTATATGTTTAATTATAATCGGTCGCCGTAAATTTAGAGTACCCATTCAATATTTTCTCAGTACCTTTTACACACGACAACAACCTTACTGTATACAAACAAAATAACCAAATAGAAAATGTATATCTAATTCTTGCCAAACCCGTCATTTAAATACATGTAATTATTTAAATACATAAATTTATATAAAATTACAAGTTGTGTTAAATCTTGTAAACGGCGAGGATTACAATAAAGATATCAAATATTTTCCATATAGAATTAAACTATTTTGAAATTTTTCTTAGCGTATTATTTTTTTACATTACACCATGTTGAAAGATTTCATAAGCAATTTTCGCAATATAATTCATAAATATATAATCGAAGATCCAGTTTTATAAACTTTAAACACGCTTTAGTATGAAAAATTATTTAAAGTAAAAATAATAGGATTTTTTTTTAATATAGTGCATGTCAAGTAAATGTCATATTAGCAACATTAGCAAAAATGCGCGCTGTTAATATATATCTGTCATCTACCTGATGATTGTGATAATTATCATTCTTGAAGTGATAAATAAAATCGATCTTGGTGTAGCGAAACTCGAATTATACAAATTGACAAATATATGTTTCGTTTGCTATGTGACATAGATTGTGACAGAGCCGAAAGTACTAACATGCAATTTATTCTTGTATAATATTGTTGAGCAAGCATCATGAAGACGATATTATATTTTCTTCATGGTGCTTGAAATACGGTTACGAATATCTTTTCATTCTTAATTTGCTTTTTTCCATTATCTAGGAAAAAAACGAATCTGCAGAAATTGATATAATTCGTAGATTGACTATATCATATACTTATGAGTGTAGTAATTTGAAACGCTTTGTGTTAGCCCACAAAGCTCAAGATACAAAACCGTCAGGCAAAAGTGAAACGTAATTCAAAGAGATAATTTTTCTCCAAGACGCAGTTTAACGTACAGTACTTACGTGGGCCCTCAATTAAGTTTCGCTTTTATCACCAGTTTTGTGAGATTGAACATCAACTGGGTGAATTATTTAGAAAACTTAATGATATTCCCGTTGAAATTTTTTTCCCAAAAGTTAGCTTCATCATGGTACTCATCGTCTGACTTTAATGGATCTTCAAGTCGACTGTCACTCTCAAGGGATCAAGAAACTCCGGGTTGATTTTATTTGGAGACATAATCTGTTTAACGATGATAATTCTCCTCAATTTGACGCAGAAAACATTAACGCAGGATTCGTTATCGAAAAGAACTAAATATATTTTCTTAACTAACAAACTATTTTAATTTGTGCTTGCGTTGTGTCTCAGTTCTCAGTAAGTTAAGTAATTATACGAACCAATCAGTGTAGAAGATAAAAATTTATGAAAATATTGTAAATTTGCTCAATTTCTGCTTGTGTGTAACATGCTTAGGAAAAAATAATCTGGATCAATTGAAACTGGTTCAATAAATTCTAATTTAATTTGTTATCGTTTTCATTATTAATGTTTATCCAGAAAATACACATTTTTATAACACCCATTTGTTCTTTTTTGTAACACCCATTGTGCTGTACAAAAGATAGAAAGTAACTAAAATGTTAAAGGTCTTTATTCAATCTCAATTTAATCTTTTCCAAATTATGAGCATATTAGATGGATGTTTTCTTTTTAATTATTTGCTACTTATTATTTAAATACATTATTAAAAATATTAATATAAAGTATATTAAAAATACAAATTATCCACTACTGTCATATCAGCTTTTTTGATATTTATATATGAATATTAAACCCAAAAAAGCCCAATTCTAGCGGAAATTAAACAAATCTATTATTATAAATTGTAACAAATGTCAAAACACTTACGATTCTTTAACTGAACCCGAGAAACTCTTAATTTGGGAAAAAGAAAAATATTAAAATAATTTAATTGATATGCACATTTGCTCATTAAAAATAATTTTACTGTTTCCGCTTACGCTGTCCCGGAAAAGTAGATAGTTGCGTGCATGTTGTGTGCATCTTATATAACCTCAGTTGGGCTAATTATGAAGTTAGAAATGAGAAAGGTCAACCTGCAACCGGCTTAGATTTAAAATAGGTGGAAAATGAAATGGTGTAATTCTAGAAACGAAAAAGCTTTTTTATATTTATCTTTGTTTTTACTCATCGTTCAAGTGCAATATAGTTTAGTTCTTATTTCCTCTCCACAAAAATACTGCGTTTGTTTGATATTGACTTTAGAAATAATATTGTGGACATTTAATATTTATATTTTGACCACTTAATACTTGCCTTAGAAGAAATATTCTGGGCCATATGTTTAAATATATTAGCGGTTGCTAACTTCAAAATGAGTAATTATTTAAGATTTTAACATCTGTTGTAACTGATAATCTGGAAAAGTTTTTAATTGTTAAAATGTAATCAAAACTGAGTTTTTTTATGGAATTTGAACATTTTAATTTGGAACAGAAACATTATGTACAAAATAATTTTATACTCTCATGCATCATATGATAAGAAACGAAAAAATTGAAGTAGTAAAAATAAAAATATTTGACGACAAATAAAAGCTACACATTGAAATAAAGCGTTAAGTAATTGAATCGATCAAGCTGGATTCTCAAAACCATTTGATTCTCAAAACTATTTGAACAACACCTAAAATCTCATAATTTTAAGTGTTGTTCAAAAGTTAGGAAAATCTATCGCTATATAATATTTTTTAAATCGATGTCAAAATTCTTAATCTAAGATTACGAATGAAATTAAAATATACAAATGTTACACTAAAAGTTCCTTAAATAAATAACAGTAGAAAAAAACTTGAAATTACTTCTTGAAATTTTGTCGATCTGCTCTAAAAGTTATATTTACGTGGAAAAAGCCAAAAGTATCGTTTAGTAGTTTTAAAATTCCTTATCACTTACGGTTTTACCTGAAGCTTACATCATGAGCACGTTATATAGAAAAGTTGAATGGATGATTTCATGAAAAAAAGTTAACAGTAGCTGAAAAATAAAATAATAGCAGATTTGAAAAAGTTATACTCCAATTAATTAGTTAATTTTTAAAAAATCACACGTACCATCTTGACTGGTTCTTTCTTTCTTGTTCTTCTTTAAAAGGGCGATAGCCCCTTGCAAGCCTTGGCAGCGTCTCCTATCAATTGCGTCTCCTACCAGTTGCGACTTGTTTGCAATTACTTATATTCAAAGTTTTCATGTCTTTTTCGATGTCATCCATTCATACAGAGGGTGGTCTACCGCTTGGTCGAGTACTCTCAGGTTTTTTGCATGTTAATATTTCTGTAGGATTATCCTCTGGGCTTCTCCACATGTGACCAATCCATCTTAATCTGTTACTACGGATTACTTGGGTAATTTGCGGCTGTCCGTAAAGTTTATACAGTTCAAAATTATATCTGCTTCTCCATCTACCCTTTTCTTGTACTTGGCCAAAGATAGCTCTAAGGATCTTTCACTCAAACATGTCAGTGATCGCTGTGTGTTTAACTTTTGGGTCCAGGTTTCGCTTGCATAAAGTAGGACTGGTAGAATTAGTGTTTTATAGATTTTTGGTTTAGTCTTCGGATTGATGAGTTTAGACTCCAGTAGTCTTTTCATTCCAAAGAAGCATTTATTTGTCATTTTAATTATGTTATCAAATTGTGCTCTTAGTTATTTTTGTCTTTAGTTACTGTGTCAAGGTATATAAATTCATCAACTTTTTCAAAGGTAGCCATTTATGCATAAAATATTATTATCCTGGTTGACAGTTAGGCTCATATTTCTTCCAGAGAATTCAAGGGCTGAAAACGCTTCTTTAACTGCCTTTTCTGACCTCTCCTTTGATGACATATATATTTTTGGAACAATATATATGTCATCTGTATGGGCCAATATTTGTAAAGACCTATTCCACAGAGTTCCTCTTCGGTTTAAACCACTGTCTTTAATGCACTTTTCCAGAGCGAAATTGAATAATGCTGTCGAATGCTGCCTTAAAATCTATAAATAAGTGGTAGGTTTAAATATTGTATTATTTACATTTATTTTAAAGCTTGAATTTTATCAATAGTAGATATTTGGGTTCTAAATCCACACTCAAGTTTTCCAATTTCTTTATAAGCAAAGGGTAAGAGTCTAGTAAATAGCAGGTTGGAGAAGGAGAAGCAGTTATATGCTGTATTGAGAAGTGTAATGCGACTATAATTATGACGTTCAAGTTGGTCTCCTTTTTTAAAAATACGGATGGAACCTTCGTCCCATTCAATGGATATTTTTTCCGTAATCCAAATGTTTACCATAATTTTATGTATTACATTTAATAGGTTGGGCTCATTTACTTTCAGTACTTCTGGCAGTATACAGCCAGGACCAGTCGATCTGTTATCTTTGAGCTTTTTGATAGCTTACTTCGTCTATAGACCACCCTTTCTTCATCTAAAGATGGTGGGAGTGGTTTCGATAATCCAAGTAATTACTTGTATCTCGAGTGTGATTAAGCGAATTA